>CM060696.1:107032300-108288126 GCA_030686995.1 Artemisia argyi
TGGTACTACCATAGTTGTTAGAAGGATTGTTGTTGAAAGTGCGGTTGGAGGGTGGACCGTTTGGTTGGTAACGATTAGGCGGATTGGAAGAATTGGCTTGGTTTTGTTTCCACCTAAGGTTTGGGTGATTTTTTCAAGAGGGGTTGTAGGAATCACCATAAGGGTTTGGCTCGGGTTTGAAAGTGTACCACTTATCTCCCACTTCGTTGGTACGCGAGGATGCTGATGAGGCGAAAAATGAACCGTTTTTAGGGGGTCATTTAAGCCCGGAATTGAATTTATTTGATCAAACATTGCCCTAAATCGTTCCTTTTGTGATTTTAGGTACTTTGGGAGTGAATTCTGGAAAAAGAAAGCATTTTGGACGTTTTTGGAGCATAAAAGTGAAGAAAACAACAAAGACTTAATTTTCCATGCTGAGAACAGTACCTGACGGCGTCAAGAGGAAAATTGTGATAGCGTCAGGAGTAAAATCCATGATGACCCAGAGAAAACCTGAAGGCGTCAAGAGTAATTTTGGTGACGGCCTGCATAAGGAGTACACATGACGGCGTCAAACCCAGATCTAGGCAGTCCGAGAATTTATTTGGCGGCGAGATGACGGCGTCAGAAATTTACTCTTGACGCCGTCACCTCACAAAATCTATATATACTTTTCTATTTTTCTTTCATAAAAGGAGGAACTTGTGTGGAGAATACTAGGGTCGAACCTAATAAACCCTAAGTCGTTTGTAACAGTATTTTCAAGGGTTTTCACCCCTTGAAACCTTTCATGTTCAATTAAGATAAGTCCTCTTTCAATTCATTCAATATGTCTATGTGTTGTTTGAATATATCTTATGCTTGTCTTGATTTTAACATGCTAGGCTAGATCTATCATGTGTTTGCTTAGATGTAATGAAACCTAGATATTGATTATAGGTTGATTGCTTGTTTATAGTTGTAATGGATGAATGATTTCAATGTTAGGCTTAAGAAAACTGGCAGATCTCCATTGTGTAACTTGCTTGAACGTCTTAAGAAACATGAACCGATGTGTACTAGGTTTTTATGATTGTATTTAATGCATGAGCAAATTCTAGTGATCCCATCTTAGGAGCCTCCTAGCCAGCTCGACATAGGAGTGAAGTAGGCGCTTATAGGATTGGGGAAGTAAGTACGCCACCCCATGAATGGTATTAAGGAATACAATCCGTCATCCACGCAACTGTAACAAGTAATTAACCTGTAAAAGATATCTAGGGAGTAGTGAAACCTAAGTAAACACAATTCTCCCATATATTGCTCACACCACTATCTTATTCTAGTTTATTTTCATTTTTAGTATTTTATTTTGATTGCATCTTAGTAATTGGGTTAGTTGAATAGCAACTAATTCCGCCCAACTCCTTCAAAACCGAGATTTTTACCTGCTTTTCATAAAATATAAAATACAAAAAGAATCATCCCTCATCTCTAGACCTAGTCTTTAGGTTTTCTAATCCTAGCGACACTATTCCTAGGTGAACGATCAATCCCCCGGTACTTGTCACTATACTATACTACAACGATCAGGTACACTGCCTGGTGGGGGTTGTAAGCTTCTCGAGATCCCTCGAGAGGTAAAGCTTGGTGCAATCCCTACGCATCAAGTTTTTGGCGCCGCAGCCCGGGGAATAGTTATTGTCTGGGTTAGGATTTCTTTTTATTAGGTCTACTTGCTAGATTCCTTTCTAGTAAGATTTTATTTTTATTTTTTAGGTTCTCTTTAGTCTATCTTATTTCTTCGTATTTTTGTTAGTAACTCTTCGCCATCCGATATCATGGACGATGGTAACATCTGTGAACCCATCATCCCACCACAACAAGACCACCCACAAAACCCACCACTAGCTAACCAACCTCTTAGGCCCCTAACCCTAGGAGAGTACTCCCGACCTAGCCACCAAGGCTATCGAAACACCATTGAGCTCACCCAAGGAGCCAATGTGTCTCCCTTGCGATCCGACACCATCCGGTTGGTGCAAAGCGGACGTGCATTCCATGGACTTCGTTCCAAAGATCCTAATCAACGTCTCAAGGACTTCCTTAAAATCGTAGATTCTATAGACCTTGATGTTACAACTAGAGAGTCGACCCGATTACGCCTATTCCAATTCTCTCTACGTGATCAAGCTAGTCAATGGCTTGAACGTTTACCCGCGGGATCCATCACCTCATGGGATGATCTCACCACTCGTTTCCTTGCCCAATTTTTCCCACCGGGGAGAACTACCAAGCTTAGAAATGATATCTTGATGTTCCAACAACGTCAAGGTGAAACTCTATATGAAGCATGGACTTGATTCAAGGACTTACTCCAAAAAGTCCCTCATCATGGCATAGATCTTTGGCTCCAAGTCCAAATCTTCTATGACCATATCGATCTCTCCACAAGGCGAGCCATTGACCAATCGGCCGGTGGTAAGCTACGTGATCTATGTGCGGAACAATCATGGGAACTCATAGAAGATCTTGCTCTCTATGACAATGAAAGTTGGAATGATCCCCGTGATTTGAACAAAACGGTCAAGGCAATATCTTTGCCTTCCAACAATTCTAGCACTCCCGACCATAGGATCATGGAACTTGAGGACCAAGTCAAGTTTCTCATGAAATCTTACGAAGCTCCTAAGCCTTTTAGCCAAGTGAACAAAATCACTTCTTCATGCGAATTACGTAGTGGTCCCCATGACACTCGTAATTGTGTGGAACTCCCCGGAACAGCTTTTGCGAACTACGCATCCTCGCGTACCGACGAAGCGGGAGATAAGTGGTACACTTTCAAACCTGAGCCAAACCGTTATGGTGATTCTTACAACCCCTCTTGGAAAAATCACCCTAACCTTAGGTGGAAACAAAACCAAGCCAATTCTTCTAATCCACCTAATCGTTACCAACCAAACGGTCCACCCTCCAACCGTACTTTCAACAACAATCCTTCTAACAACTATGGTAGTACCAACAATCTTGAAGGATTGATGTCTAAGTTTATGGCATCTTAAGAAGCTCGCATATCTAAGTTTGAAGCCGATTTCAAAAAAAAGCAAAGCGAGATGACCACCAAAATTGACACATTGTTGAAAGTTCTCAATGACCGAGAAATGGGAGCACTCCCAAGCGACACGGTCAAGAACCCGAAACTAAACGTTAATTCCATATCATCAGTTTCGTCACCCACTTCTTGTCCGCAATCCTACTCGGTTAAATCAACGAGCACGTGTTTCAAGCAAAACCAAATTCTTCAAAAGTACCAATCAAATAAAACACCCGATGTAAAACTGGTCAAAAGCATAGTTGAAACACCTCCTACGCAAGACCTTGACGATGAATTCAAGGAGCTTCACATTGAACGTCCCATCATTGATGTCTTAGCCCGTGCTCCCTACTATAGTGCCCTCCTAGAAAAGTATGAGAAGTTTAAACTAGGTAAAAATGGGACCGCCTTCGTTCAAAACAAGTTGCCTAAAAAGCTTGATGATCCGGGTATATTTGTTTTGCCTTGTAAGATAGGAAGATCCGAAGCTTTCGACACACTAGCCGATTTAGGGTCAAGCCTCAACTTGATTCCCTTATCCCTTTTCACCACTCTCAAGCTAGAAAAGTTAGAAGAGACGGAGGTATTGGTTGGTCTAGCGGATGGGAGTATTGCCCACCCGTTGGAATGATTAAGGATGTAGTTGTTCACGTAGGGAAGTTAACTATCTTAGCGGATTTTCACGTCCTAGAGATGGTTAGTGACACTACATGCCCATTGTTGGTAGGAAGAGGATTTTTAGCAACCGCTAGCGCCATTATAGATTGTAAGGAGTCTAAGATAGCGGTAGGTGAGGGCGATACTTGGTCGGTATATGATGTTAAGAAACATAGCTACGATTGTGAGGATGAACCGACACCACATTGGGTAGAGATGAATAGGAGACCATCTAGATATGGACGTTGGATAGAAAGGAACTTTATAGGACCGCAACGCCCATTCTATATAGAAAAAGATTTCATCGATAAGACACATTCGGTGGAATAACTCATAGATAGAGATGAAGAGCTAGACCCTTTTGAGGACCCCTTAGTCTTTAGAAAGATGATTGAGTTCTTAAGCGTAATGCCTATTAATATAGAGATGAACAAGTGGAAAAGAGAGGGAGATAAGTGTAAATGAAGGTGGGACAAGCCACCTAAGGAAGGTGACGGATCATGGCATATGAAGATGATTTTGTATGATCCGGATGGAGAGAAGTTTGAAAGGTCATACCGTACTAAGAAAACCGATAGGAAGTTAAAACCTAAGTTTGATCCCAAAGATTTCCTCAATGAGGAACTCACCCATGTCACGTAGTAACCCATGACCTTGAGTCTAGCTACAAGACTCGTAAATAAAGAAAAACGCTTCTTGGGAGGCAACCCATGCTTTGTGTGATTTTTATTTTTGTTTATTTGTTATTTGCTTCCGTATGCATGCTTTATTTTTATTGTTGGTAGATCATGTTTCAAAACTAAAATAATGAAAATACTTTATTTTGTTGTTTGGCTTAGTCTTAACTTCATCCAAAGGTATTTTGCAAAAGATAAGTGTAAGGGGAAACCCCAAATATGTTTTTAAGAAACAAAGCCGATCATGATTCTCCACAATATTAAGTGAACATGTATATTCGTATTTGTTAAAGTCAAATGCTTGTATCGAGTCATAATGATGTTTTACAGGATTTTCCAGGAAGTAGGACGAAGTTTTTCCAGAAATTTTCCGGAAACTTAACATAAGAATTTCTGCAGGTCACTTCTGACGGCGTCACGAGTTTACTCTTGACGGCGTCACGTGTAAAATTTTGGAAATTTTACCAGTTTTGTTTTTCTAACGGAGTCTTAAAGTTTTTGTTGAATCTTTAGTTTTATAATCTCCAGGAAATCTGCAAACGTCATTCCACAAGCATTATATCTTATTTTGTTTTCTAGGATTTATTAGCATATATAGATTGCCGCCGATTTTATGTGAGGTTGCCTTGTCTGTTTTCTCAGGTTTCACAGGTTATGTATGACAAGAAGATGATTTATATTCTGGAAGGGAAGCTTTGATTGTTCATTTTCTTGGAGGAAGATCTAACCTGGCCACCTTATTATCTATACCGAGCGAATCAGGGGAGTATTTGATTTCATTTGTTTTACTTATTTTACTTTTACATTCTTTACTTGAACATTGGGGACAATGTTCATCCTAAGTGTAAGGGGAGGGTAAAATGATGATACCTTACAGATACACTTTCGCTTGAGTTTGTTTGTTTGATAGTAGATGTGTAATAAAACTATGAGAAATACTTGTTAGTGCAATTTTAGCACCAAATTTAAATTTTTTTACAACATTCAGGAGTGAAACTTTAGCCATAGCAAGCGTCTCATGGATTGGAGATTGTATGACTAGCACAAAACCGTACTATTCAGAAAAATTTTCCACCCAAATATGTGAGGTTCGCCTTTAGATTTGATAGGAAAAGCATTTACTATTAGTGCTTATGAGTGTACCGGTAACATTTAGATTCTAGAACTTGCGTTAGTGATGCATCCCGAGACCGCTAGTGAGACTACATTCGTGTAGTAGGATTTACTACATGATAAGAGGCATTAGGATCACCCTTGTGTTAAACCCGTATCATAATTACTTGACCATTTAAGTCATATTATTTGGCTAGTTAAGTCAACTAATTTTTCCCACACCTTAGCGTTGTACTCATTTTTAGTACACGAAACCCCCAGTACACCCCTCCGAGCCTATCTTTTCGTTTCTAACTTTAAGCATCTTACTAAAAGGAAGAATTTGTTACACCCCACTTAAATGTACAACCAAATCACCTTAGCCTTCCGTGTATGCACTCATCTTTAGTGCATTATAGTTATTTGTTTAAACCCTAAGTTAATTATCTAATTGATTACATGGTTGCTAAGTCGAGTCATATCCTTGTACATATTGTTTTGGGACGATTGGAAGTCATGGGTAAAGTACTTATTTTATGGAGTAATGCGGAAGAACATCATATTATTACCCCCATATGTACGTTAATATTAAAAGTACTCCAAGTGTTTTGATTTTCTTAATTCGAGTCATTAGATTAGTTTATTGTAAAGTATGTAAAAATTCAAGTGTAAGGGGAATTTTCATCCCCTATGATGTATTATTTTGGATGGTAGGGTAAGAGTGTATGCAAAAAAAAAAAAAAAAAAAAAAAAAGAAAAAAAAAATATATAGAAAAAAGAAAAGAGAAAAACATACGGACTACCATCCCTTTTCATTCTATGTTCATTTTATGTTTTTGTTATTTTTCATTTATTAGCTTAAGTTGAGTTTAGTCTTGGCTTAGCAACGCCATATTGTACATGTAATTAACTAAGATTGTTAACTCGCCACCAGTAAAGACTGCCTATATCCAACAAAACCGTGTATTCCATATCCCTACACCTAACGTTACAACCCTTTAAAAGACCTCTTTGATAGTTTATTCTAGGTGCTCACGCCATGTGGTGGAGGTTTGATCCTTTCCCAAGCCTATGGTAATCTATTTTGCTAAGACAGGTAGTGAGAGATGTTTTCCATTTCCTTATTGTGATATATACTTTATTACACCCGAGAGATGTGAGTATCTAAACACTATTTGTGAGGTGCTAGTATATGACCTCCGTGCTTGTCTTTGGTCTTTAGTGGAACGATTATTTGTTGTAATTACTTTTATATTAGTGTTAAATGACCCCTAACTTGTATTTTGACTAGAACAAAAGCGCATTTGCTTGAGGACAAGCAAATCTCAAGTGTAAGGATATATGATGAGGCGAAAAATGAACCGTTTTTAGGGGGTCATTTAAGCCCGGAATTGAATTTATTTGATCAAATTTTGCCCTAAATCGTTCCTTTTGTGATTTTAGGTACTTTGGGAGTGAATTCTTGAAAAGGAAGCATTTTGGACGTTTTTGGAGCATAAAAGTGAAGAAAACGGCAAAGACTTAATTTTCCATGCTGAGAACAGTACCTGATGGCATCAAGAGGAAAATTGTGTCGGCGTCAGGAGTAAAATCCATGACGACCCAGAGAAAACCTGAAGGCGTCAAGAGAAGGGCGTCAAGAGTAATTTTGGTGACGGCCTGCATAAGGAGTACACGTGACGGCATCAAACCCAGATCTAGGCAGTCCGAGAATTTATTTGGCGGCGAGATGACGGCGTCAGAAATTTACTCTTGACGCCGTCACCTCACAAAATCTATATATACTTTTCTATTTTTCTTTCATAAAGGGAGGAACTTGTGTGGAGAATACTAGGGTCGAACCTAATATACTTTTCTATTTTTAAGAAACACTTGTGAAAGTATTTCCCTGGGTCGTGTCCCAACGAAGTGTGAATTGAGTTTGTGGTTCGGTTCGTGAATAAGTGTGATGAATAGTGAAAGGATAAAGGAGATATTGTGATATTAAAACTACGAGTACCTGATGAGGCGAAAAATGAACCACTTTTAGGGGGTCATTTAAGCCCGGAATTGAATATATTTGATCAAATATTACCCTAAATCGTTCCTTTTGTGATTTTAGGTACTTTGGGAGAGAAATCTGGAAAAGGAAGCAATTCGGACGTTTTTGGAGCATAAAAGTGAAGAAAACGCCAAAGTCTTAATTTTCCTTGCTGGGAACAGTAGGTGACGGCGTCAAGAAGGAATTTCTGACGGCGTCAAGAGTAATTTCCATGACGATCCAGAACTGATTTGAAGGCATCACGAAGTAGGGCGTCAAGGGTAAAATTCATGACGGCCTGGAAATGCATAATACATGACGGCGTCAAAAGTAGATCAAGGCAGTCCGAGAATTATTTTGGCGGCGAGGTGACGGCGTCACAAGATTTTTCTTGACGCCGTCAGACCCTATTTCCTATATATAGTTTTCTAATTTTCACATTAAAAGGAGAGAAGTTTTGGAGAAACCCTAAGTACGAACTTGGTGCGAATTTTACATGTTTTTCAAGGGTTCTAAGCCCTTGATACCTTTCATGTGTAATTGAGATAAGTATTCTTTTAATTCAATCAATATGTCTATGTGTTGGTTGTCTATATCTTGTTCTTGTCTTAATTCCATCATGCTAGGCTAGATCTATCTTGTGTTTGCTTGGATCTAATGAAACCTAGATGTTAATTATGTGTTGATTACTTTTTTATAGTTTGTTTTGGATGAATGAATTTGATGTTAGGCTTAAGAAAACTGGCAGATCTCCAAATGGTAACATGCTTGAACGTCTTAGGAAACATGAACCGATGTGCACTAGGTCTTTATTGGTTGTATTTAATGCATGAGCCACTGTTTATAATCCCTATGGTTGTGCTGGGCATGGCATAGGAGGAGATAAGAGCTCATAGAATTGGGGAGTTAAGTGCACCACCCCATGAATGATATTAAGGAATACAATCCGTCATCCATACAACTATAACAAGTAATTAACGTGTAAAAGATGTCTAGGGAGTAGTGAAATCTAAGTAAACACATTTTCTCCACTTATTGCTCACAACCTTAGTTAATTTAGTTTATTTTCATTTTTAGTATTTTATTTTGATTGCATCTTAGTATTGGGTTAGTTGACTAGCAACTAATTCCGCCCAAATCCTTCAAACCCGAGATTTTTACTTGCTTTCTAAAAAATATAAAAATACAAAAAATAATCATCCCTCATCTTTAGAACTAGTATTTAGGTTTTCTAATCCTAGCGACACTATTCCTAGCTGAACGATCAATCCCCCGGTACTTGTCACTATACTATACTACAACGATCAGGTACACTGCCTGGTGGGGGTTGTAAGCTTCTCAAGATCCCTTGAGAGGTAAAGCCTGGTGCGATTCCCACGTATCAAGTTTTTGGCGCCGCAGCCTGGGGAATAGTTATTGTCTAGGTTAGAATCTCTTTTTATTAGGTCTACTTGCTAGATTCCTTTCTAGTGAGATTTTATTTTTATTTTTTTAGGTTTTCTTTAGTCTATCTTATTTCTTTGTGTTTTTGTTCGTAATTCTTCACCACCCGACATCATGGACGATGGGAACATCTTTGAACCCGTCATCCCACCACAAAAAAACCCACCACTAGAACCTCTTAGGCCCCGAACCCTAGGAGAGTATTCCCGACCTAGCCACCAAGGCTACCGAAACACTATTGAGCTCACCGGAGCCAATGTGACCCCCTTGCGATCCGACACCATCCGGTTGGTGCAAAGCGGATGTGCATTCCATTGACTTCGTTCCGAAGATCCAAACCAACATCTTAAGGACTTCCTCAAAATCGTAGATTCTATAGACCTAGATGTTGCAACTAGAGAGACTACCCGATTACGCCTATTCCAATTCTCTCTACGGGATCAAGCTAGTCAATGGCTTGAGCATTTACCCACGGGATCCATCACCACATGGGATGATCTCACCACTCGTTTCCTTGCTCAATTTTTCCCACCAGGAAGAACTACTAAGCTTAGAAATGACATCTTGATGTTCCAACAACGTCAAAATGAATCCTTTTATGAAGCATGGACTCGATATAAAGACCTGCTCCGAAAAGTCCCTCATCATGGCATCGAACCTTGGCTCCAGATTCAAATCTTTTACGACAAAATTGACTATCAAACAAGGAGAGCCATTGATTACACAGCCAAGGTCAGGCTAAACAGACTTAGCATTGACGAATGCTGGAAAGTTCTAGAGGGGTTGGCACAATACGAAGAAGAAGGATGGGAGGACCCGATGTTTCCAAGCAAGGGAAAACTTGACTACGCACACGCCACCCAGGAACAGTTATTAGGAAGCATCGAGAAGCAGGTAAAATAATTAATGAGTATTGAAAAACCTGCTGCTGAAACCATGCGGAATCCAAATTTCCGTAGGAATGTGGTTATCAACCACAATTTTCCTGAACGTTCACGACAAGAGGAATTCGAAGGGATAATGGTAACCTTCATGGATAATCAGGAAAAACAAATCCAGCACCTAGAAGCACACATGGAAAGCACTCACAAAGCTTTTATGAATTTTGCAGACCAATTCATATCAAGGGTCAAAGAAAAGATTAAAGAAAACTCCATACCTAAAAAAATCAAAAAAGTCTTCGAGGTTTCAACTCCTTTGGCGTTTGACCAAGAGGATAGCGAGAAATTTTCCCCAAATGCTTCACCGTTAACTACCTCCCGTTCTTGTAAGCATCCCCAGAAAGAGAAGAATTCGCAATTCCATAACATTTTTGTTGGATGCTTGCGAACCACACTCCCAAACTAATGCAAGAGACGTTCTTTTGGTTTTAAACCCGGTGTGAAGAGGTTGTACCTCAAAAACACCACTGATTTAAACCCTTTATGGAACAACATCTCTTTGTACACACCGGTGACCCGTGCGAAGGTTACAACTTAGCTAAAACATCACCCAATCCCTCTTACAACCTCACCTCCTTCCGTGACAGTAATGAAACATTCGACCCTGGTGGACTTCACTAACGGAATAACTACTCATGGTTTTACTTATGTTTAGCTATTCACACAAAGTGCAGGGACTAAATGTGGAATTACTCCATTTCTCACCTCACACGGGCATCTGACGGCGTCAGATAATAACTCTTGATGCCGTCACCTCGATAAATCAGCAATATTAACCCAAAACCAATCACTTTCAACCCATACCCCACAATTCTCACCCAAATTGCTGCTACTACTCCGAATCTCCACCCTTCAATTCGACGTCTTCCACAACCAATCTTCACTTGGTAAGTGATTTTTCTTCATTCTTTTTTTGATCAATTGTCCTTAGGATCAATCAATTTGGAAAACCCCTTTCGCCCGAAACCCCATTCTTGACCCATCATTGACAAATCGTAATGCCATCCATTTGGTGATTTGTAAAGATGGGGTTACCCATTGATTATGTTATCCCACTCGAATCATGCATTAGTTTAGGGAAAGCCACTCATGCCACGGATTTTTTTGACCCCCCACCCATGTTTTCTGATTAAAGGAGCGTTTGGGTAATGGGTTAAGAGTTTGAAAATTGATTTTTCCCTCGCATTTGCATGATTCGGATTCTGCTCAGTCTGACGGCGTCAGGACCATTCCTGACGGCGTCAGATGTGTCTGACAACAAGAAAATCATTAGAATTCTCGTTCTAATCGTTTCCGTTCACTCTACCTTTTTCCAGGAAAATGAGCAAGAGATCTCGTCAACATCGGGGCAGTTCATCTAGGTCACAAAGAGTTAACTATGGAGAATTGGTCCATAGTTGGAGCGAGTTTGACACTGTTGGCGCCAATACTAAGTATGCGGAACTTTGTAACCACCATATTGATGCTGGGGCTGTGGTTGATTGGGAGTTTCTTAGGTCCCAAGGGTTGGAAGCTGCGTTTTTGGAGAGGATCCACACTGATGGGTTTGCGGGTCCTCAATGGGAGAGGTTGTTTAGGATTAGGGAGACGGTGTATAGTGAGTTGGTTAGGGAATTCTTTGCGACCTTCCATTTTGATCAGGCTGAGGCTAGGACGGATGTGAGGGGCACCACTATCTATTTTAGGCTAGGAGGGGAAGTGAGGTCATGTTCGGTCACTGAGTTTGGTTGGAGGATTGGGTTGTATACTAGGGAGGAGGTGGTTGATGGAGGTTTTATGCAGAGGTTGTTGCATGGGGAGACTCAGAGGAGTGAGATGAGGTGTGTCACTTTTTGGCCAACCATAGGGAACGGGGTTTACACCTCGACTACTGGGGCAGCATCCATCAGGGACCCCATAGTTAGGTTGGTCCACAGGTGCATCACATACAGCCTGTCAGGACGTCATGGCACCACTCACCGTGTCACTGCTTCAGATCTTTTCTACCTGTACACCATCTTTTCAGCGGATGTCTACTGCAACATCCCATTTTGGGTGGCTAGTTATTTGAGGACCAGTGTGGGTGAGAGGGATATCGACAAGGTGTATGGGGGGATGTTCGTGACCCGGTTGGCTCGTTCCTATGATCTTCTTACTCCTCCGATCATGGGGTACTTGAGCGACTGTGGGGCCTGTAGGGTAGTGAGGGCTAAATCCCTCAGGTAGATGAGCATCGTGATGCTAGAGAGGAATGGGACCTATAACTGGTATGAGGCAGGGGGGCCTGATTATGAGGAGGATGCTGATGATGAGGTAGGGCCCCAGCAGCATCAGTTCCAGGGTTATGAGGAGGGGACAACTGACTACTACCGGCACATGAGTCGGGGAGACTGACAGGCACACCAGAGTGCCTGGATGGGTCAGGTGGACGCATGGCGGACCACCACTGACCAGCGCTTTGATTGGATGTATGATCACACCATCCGCCAGATGCAACACCTCTCCACCCAAGATCAGCTTGAGCCTCACCTGCAGATTGACCCATTCCCCGGCCGTGAGACTGACTACCCTCCCTATGGGTACACCGGACAAGTCCCTCCTGGCTATGACTATCGTTTTGGTCCTCCTGCCAGTGATTCCTCTTGATATCTGTTATTCTTGAACAATTTATTGATGGTTGTGTAATTTGAAACATTTGGTACTGTAATAGCTTAGGATGCGGCCTCTGTTGGCCTTGAACAATTTATTTTTATGTTTACGTTTGTTTGAAATAATTGATGGTGCTCATGGTGACGTTCTTCATGTTTTGTGTGATTTTATTTTTTGTTTGTTTGTTATTTACTTCCGTATGCATGCTTTATTTTTATTGTTGGTTGATCATGTTTCTAAACTAAATAGTGGAAATACTTTACTTTGTTGTTTTGGCCTAGTCTTAACTCCACCTAAAAGTATTTTTGCAAAAGATAAGTGTAAGGGGAAACCCCAAATATGTTTTTAAGAAACAAACCGATCATGATTCTCCACAATATTAAATGAACATGTATATTCGTATTTGTTAGAGCTAAATGCTTGTATTGAGTCATAATGAAGTTTTGCAGGATTTTCCAGGAAGTAGGACCAAGTTTTTCCAGAAAATTTCCGGAAACTTAACATAAGAATTTCTGCAGGTCAATCCTGACGGCGTCACGTGTAAAAATCTGGAAATTTTACCGGTTTTGTTTTTCTAACGGAGTCTTATGGTTTTTGTGAATTATTAAGTTTTATAATCTCTAGGAAATCTGCAAATTTCATTCACAAGCATTATATCTTATCTTGTTTTCTAGGATTTAGTAACTTATATAGGATGCCACCGATTTTACGCGAGGTTGTTTTGTCTATTTTCTAAGGATTTACAGGTTATGTATGACAAGAAGATGATTTATATTCTGGAAGGGAAGCTTTGATTGTTCATTTTCTTGGAGGAAGATTTAACCTGGCCACCTTATTATCCATACCGAGCGAATCAGGGGAGTATTTGATTTCATTCTTTTTACTTTTTAACTTTTACATTCTTTACTTGAACATTGGGGACAATGTTCATCCTAAGTGTAAGGGGAGGGTAAAAAGATGATACCTTACATATGCACTTTCGCTTGAGTTTTTTTGTTTAATGGTAGATGTGTAATAAAACTATGAGAAATACTTGTTAGTGCAATTTTAGCGCCAAATTTAAAATTTTTTACAACATTTAGGAGTGAAACTTTAGCCATAGCAAGCGTCTCATGGATAGGAGATTGTATGACTAGCACATAACCGTATATTCAGAAAAATTTTCCACCCAAATATGTGAGGTTCGCCTTTAGATTTGATAGGAAAAGCATTTACTATTAGTGCTTATGAGTGTACCGGTAGCATTTAGATTCTAGAACTTGCGTTAGTGATGCATCCCGAGACCGCTAGTGAGACTACATTCGTGTGGTAGGATTTACTACATGATAAGAGGCATTAGGATCACCCTTGTGTTAAACCCGTATCATAATTACTTGACCATTTAAGTCATATTACTTGGCTAGTTAAGTCAACTAATTTTTCCCAAACCCTTAGCGTTGTACTCTTTTTTAGTACACGAAACCCCTAGTACACCCCTCCGAGCCTATCTTTTCATTTCTAACTTTAAGCATTTTACTTAAAGGAAGAATTTGTTACACCCCACTTAAATGTACAACGAAATCGCCTTAGCCTTCCGTATATGCGCTCATTTTTAGTGCATTATTGTTATTTGTCAATGTAACACCCCCAATTCATGGATGCAGCGGAATTCGAACTGGGTGTTACTCGACGGCACAATAGTCACAATAATAGAAAACGAACTCTAATTGAGTCGTTTTAAAAGGTTTATCATTCAAATTGTATAAATATCAGAGATTACAAAAATGAGGTCCCAATTGGTTCCATGTTTACAATTTACATTAAATGAGTTTTCGAATGATAATAAAATTTATAGCCCTCTTGAGTATCCGTGCCCTTCCGTGCCATCCTTGATCGTTATGAGCCTGAAATACATGCTTGAGAGGTCAACACAAAGGTTGAGTGATATTCATAGAGTTTTTTAATGTTTGAACACAATATGTTGGTAGTGTGAGCTATAGACTCACACCAATGTTTGGAAAACAAAACAGGTATTATAACACTAAGCTTATGACACCAAAACGTTAACGGGTACCAATATCAATCGGCGGAGTTATCCCGGTAGGTACTTTGCCGTCATACCTATGTTTCAAATATTAATGCATTTGTTTGAACTTAGTCAATACAAATAGGATTCGTCAATCCCAATAGGCCTATTCACAATATTCGCGCTCACTATTGCTAGTGATTAAATGGTTCATAATAAGGAATCTCGGTTTAGCAAGGCTGGTACTTAGTGATAATAAAACAATCAGGCAAGCATACAATTTAAAAACATTGTGCTCGGTTAAAAATAGCATGTATTCCCCCCAAGGGTTTGTAAAACAATTAAGTAATGAAAAGTGGGGCTATGAACTCACCTTAAGTAAGATAGCAAGTAATGAATGTAACGGTTGAATCGTGAAGGTTTCTACGAGCAACCTATAATCGAATGTTGCGACTTAGGATCGGAGTAAAGAATATGAATAAGTACCTATATAAATATCTTGCATTTAGTCCATGATGTGGTATGATGTATATTGTAAGTCTTTGAAAGAAAAGATTCATGAAACATGTATGTTTTGTATATCTTTTACTACCGTTCGGGTCGACATAATTCAGAAGTCATGTTAGTAAGCGTTCGAGGAGCCATGACACTTTAATTCGTAAATCCACAACTCATCTCGACGGCTTACATAATGAACTCCTCACATGAGGCTCCCTACTATTGTAGTAGTTGATAAAGTATATATATATATATATATATATATATATATATATATATATATATATATATATATATATATATATATATATATATATATATATATATAAGTTTTGATCCGAAAAGTTACATGTCCGGTATTTGAATAAACTTAGGAAAGTTTATTATTACATGAAGATTGTTATTAGGGTAAGTTCCATAAGTCTTGTATGACAATTTCTCTTTGTAATAACTCATGGTTCTTTTAAGTGAAGTAGATCCAAATTGCTTGTTCAAGTTATCGCCAATTCCTTGTTTCATGTTTTCGCCTAAGTAAGCTTCTATGGTCATTTAGTCATGGCCTTGCCATGACCTTTGGTCATTGTTCCATGGTCATGAGACTCAACCTTGGCTCTAGCCATGGTGGTGGTCTTGATTCTAGGTCATAAGACCTCTTGGTCTTTATAAACCATAACCTATATATTATGACTTTGGTCTAAAAACGGGCTGTTAAGAATTTGAAGAAATTATCACTCGGAAAGCGTTTTCAGGGCTCGAGCTTCTTTGATCCTGAACGAAAACGTTGTTCCGGACAACTTTCGTGTTTTAACTTTTTGATGAATCGGACCAGAAGGGTGACTTTCAAAATGGCAGAATGCAAACAGTAGGGTATTGGCAGTTTCGGCGCAAAGTTTTGGTAACTTCAAATCGTCATAACTTTTGACTCGTATACTCGTTTTAAGTGGTTCAAATTGCCATGGTTTCCTTGTTAGGTCCTCTACTACAATATGTAATAATCCAATATCATATTTTTACCATTTTGATCAGGTCTTACCAAGAAAGTCATTAGTTTACTTGTTTTAATAACTTATCTTAACAATCAATAACAATAACTTGTTTTGCTCACTTTTATACATCATGGACATAACTACAAGACATAATATAGCAAGAATAACATGTAAATAACATGAACATGATTATATAACAAGAAGCATGTTAGGGTTTGGCTTACAACTTTTGGCTTTCAACAAAGAAAGGAAAGTAACTAGTAAGGTAAGGACTTTGATAGACTTGCTTCAACCCACTTCACTTCATGCAATCTTTCTACTCTTGTAATCTTGAAAGAGAGATGATGAAAGTTGAGGTGACTTGCGTGGATTCAAACTCAAGAGAAATCACCAAAGTATATGAGGTTTGGAAGTAGTTTGATGAATCAAAACCAAACTAGAGTTTATGTGTTGTTATGCTCTTGAATCTTGCATGAAACTTGGAAGAGAATGAGCTAAGGATGAGAGGATGGTGTGTGTGAGTGTGGCGTACAAATGAAGGGGGAGAGGGCTATTTATATGCCAAAGAGGAGGTTACTTCCATTGACTTGTCAACACTTGCTCACCAAGTTGAACACATGTAAGGATCTAAGAGCACATAGCATGAGATCTTGCCACAAGTGTGAATCCCCCCCCCTAGAGGTGGTTCACAAGCTTGGGGAGGAAGTGTTGGTCTTTTGTTGGTATTATCCTAGCTTATGTAGCAAGTTTTGACTCCGTGAAATGCTAACCGTAAATGGTTAAGCCACGAAACGTAAAACCGGGTATCGCAAAAATACGAAACTTGGAAGAATGGTTAAACTTGTCAAAATACTCCATAATAAAATATAAAATGAGTGGTAGGTTCCATTTGGGTGGTAAAACCCTGCTAAAACTGGAAACACGGGTCTAAAACGCGTAATACGTAAAATATACGAATATTGCGTAAAATTGAGAAAAGTAAAATGTTACTTTTCTAATAGAATAAAAATGATTTAAAATGACTTATAATGTCTAGACTGGGCTCAGTCTAGTGTCGGTTGGTATTAAATATCTTTTAGACATCAAACCGTAAGCCTAAAAATCAAGGAATGACTTATAAAATCAAGGAATGATTTTTGGTCAAAGGAGGAGGGAAAAATATGTTGACTTTTTCTAATAAGTTGAAAACTCAAATTGTCTTAGAAACGCGGTGCAGGTATAGGCTAAGGTTACGGCTGAGTAAAAACGCTTAAAAACTGAAAATTCCAGTTTTTCACGGCCGAGGCTTATTTTGGTCATGCTTTTCTCAGTCACGATTAATTCTCAAATAAATCATGAGTGTGTCAAACATTTTTCTGATGCGGGGTCACTTAACGCGGTCGAGTTTCGTTGTGCGTAGAATTTCTGAATGACGTTTTACCCTAAAACGTGTAATTCCTTAATAACTTTCACGAAAATGAGCTTATGAAAGTTAAACTTTTAATTTGCCATGGAAATGATTTATCACTCGAGCCCAAGAAACAAAAATCAGATTTCGGGAAAATTTCGGGAAAAATGAACAGTAAAAGTGAATAGTGAAATTTTCCGGGAAAAGTAATTAACCTGAAAATGCGAATTGTTACAGTCAAACCCTAAGTTAATTATCTAATTGATTACATGGTTGCTAAGTCGAGTCATATCCTTGTACATATTGTTTTGGGACGATTGGGACTCATGGGTAAAGTACTTATTTTATGGAGTAATGGGGAAGAACATCATTTATTACCCCCATATGTACGTTAATCTTAAAAGTGCTCCAAGTGTTTTGATTTTCTTAATTCGAGTCATTAGTTTAGTTTATTGTAAAGTATGTAAAGATTCAAGTGTAAGAGGAATTCCCATTCCCTATGATGTATTATTTTGGATGGTAGGGTAAGAGTGTATGCAAAAAAAAAAAAAAAAAAAAAAAAAAAAAAAAAATCGAAAAATCAAGAAAAAAGAAAAAAAATATATAGAAAAAAAATAGAAAAAGAAAAAGAGAAAAACATACGGACTACGATCCCTTTTCATTCTATGTTCATTTTATGTTTTTGTTATTTTTCATTTATTAGCTTAAAGTCGAGTTTAGTCTTGGCTTAGCAACGCCATATTGTACATGTAATTAACCAAGATTGTTAACTCGCCACCAGTAAAACTTCCTTTATCCAACAAAACCATGTATTTCATATCCCTACACCTAACGTTACAACCCTTTAAAAGACCTCTTTGATAGTTTATCCTAGGTGCTTACGTCATGTGGTGGAGGTTTGATCCTTTCCCAAGCCTATGGTAATCTATTTTGCTATGACAGGTAGTGAGAGATATCTTCCGTTTCCATATTGTAATTTATACTTTATTACACCCGAGGGATGTGAGTATCTAAACACTATTTGTGAGGTGCTTGTGTATGACCTCCGTGCTTGTCTATTGGTCTTTAGTGGAACGATTATTTGTTGTAATTACTTTTATATTAGTGTTAAATGACCCCTAATTTGTATTTTGAGTAGAATAAAAGCGCATTTGCTTGAGGACAAGCAAATCTCAAGTGTAAGGGTATATGATGAGGTGAAAAATGAACCACTTTTAGGGGGTCATTTAAGCCCGGAATTGAATATATTTGATCAAATATTGCCCTAAATCGTTCCTTTTGTGATTTTAGGTACTTTGGGAGAGAAATCTGGAAAAGGAAGCAATTCGGACGTTTTTGGAGCATAAAAGTGAAGAAAACGCCAAAGTCTTAATTTTCCTTGCTGGGAACAGTAGGTGACGGCGTCAAGAAGGAATTTCTGACGGCGTCAAGAGTAATTTCCATGACGATCCAGAACTGATTTGAAGGTATCACGAAGTAGGGCGTCAAGAGTAAAATTCATGACGGCCTGGAAATGCATAATACATGACGGCGTCAAAAGTAGATCAAGGCCGTCCGAGAATTATTTTGGCGGCGAGGTGACGGCGTCACAAGATTTGTCTTGACGCCGTCAGACCCTATTTCCTATATATAGTTTTCTAATTTTCACATTAAAAGGAGAGAAGTTTTGGAGAAACCCTAAGTACGAACTTGGTGCGAATTTTACAGGTTTTTCAAGGGTTCTAAGCCCTTGATACCTTTCATGTGTAATTGAGATAAGTATTCTTTTAATTCAATCAATATGTCTATGTGTTGGTTGTCTATATCTTGTTCTTGTCTTAATTCCATCATGCTAGGCTAGATCTATCTTGTGTTTTGCTTGGATCTAATGAAACCTAGATGTTAATTATGTGTTGATTACTTGTTTATAGTTTGTTTTGGATGAATGAATTTGATGTTAGGCTTAAGAAAACTGGCAGGTCTCCAAATGGTAACATGCTTGAACGTCTTAGGAAACATGAACCGATGTGCACTAGGTCTTTATTGGTTGTATTTAATGCATGAGCCACTGTTTATAATCCCTATGGTTGTGCTGGGCATGGCATAGGAGGAGATAAGAGCTTGTAGAATTGGGGAGTTAAGTGCGCCACCCCATGAATGATATTAAGGAATACAATCCGTCATCCATACAACTATAACAAGTAATTGACGTGTAAAAGATGTCTAGGGAGTAGTGAAATCTAAGTAAACACATTTTCTCCACTTATTGCTCACAACCTTAGTTAATTTAGTTTATTTTCATTTTTAGTATTTTATTTTGATTGCATCTTAGTATTGGGTTAGTTGACTAGCAACTAATTCCGCCCAAATCCTTCAAACCCGAGATTTTTACTTGCTTTCTAAAAAATATAAAAATACAAAAAATAATCATCCCTCATCTTTAGAACTAGTATTTAGGTTTTCTAATCCTAGCGACACTATTCCTAGCTGAACGATCAATCCCCCGGTACTTGTCACTATACTATACTACAACGATCAGGTACACTGCCTGGTGGGGGCTGTAAGCTTCTCAAGATCCCTTGAGAGGTAAAGCCTGGTGCGATTCCCACGTATCAGTACCAAAACATAAACTAAAAGGCAATAATAAAACATGTAAAATTCAAATAATCCTAAAATGCAATCTAATCTAAAAGCTAGTAGCAAGTAGATAATCTAAAACTAGTTATTAGACTACTAATTGTACTAATATTAATCCAAAAAATTAAGGCAACTAGATTATTCTAAAAATAATATATGAGAAATATGTTTGCTAAGTGACGTGAAAAGTTTATTAAGTGTGGTATAAGGTTTGATGACGAATTATATTCCTTAAATAAGACTATTTTCTCACAATGTTGGTTTATTTTGAAAACAATCCTTTAAAAAGAAAATAATTACTAGATGTGTAATTTGATTATTCTCCGGCTTTTGCCCTTCATATAATAAAACTACAAATCTAAATAATTCGACTAATTATTAATCACAATCAGTGTTGTAAATATCGGTCTTGGCGGCCGATATATCAGTGATATATCGCTTATCGGCGGTCGACCGATACGATATTTCACTTATCGGTCAAATTTATCGGTTTGGTCAAAATCGGTCAAATATTGATCATATCGGTCAAGTATCGGTCATATCGGTCAAATATCGGTCATATCGGTCAAATATCGGTCAAATTTATCGGTCAAATTTCGGTCATATTGGTCAAATATCGGTCATATCCGTCAAATATCGGTCATATCGGTCAAATCGGTCAAATTTATCGGTTTCGAGTTAATCAGTCATATATTCGAGTTTAATTGGAGCACTTTGGTGGTATACCAGTTCTCTCTTATAAGTTATAAATATAATTTATGTTTTGTTTTGTGTTACATATGTTGCATTTCAAAAATATACATAAATTTCTTTATAATTTATGGTCTCCGATATATCACTGATATATCGCCGCCATATCGGTCTTGGCGCTTGGCGGTGATCGACCGCCGAGCGATATTTACAACACTGATCACAATCCTTTTTATTAATCCACACTAAAATCACAATCCATATCACTTAACAAACACTAAGAGACTACTTGCTACTCATATCAATTAAACTAATAAAATTAAATATTCCAACAAACATGATTATATTAAAAATCTAATTATCTAAAAGTGAAAAGGAATAGAAAGTAGAACCCGATCTAACGCGACGAGAATAAAACCACCGATTTTATAAACATGTCGAATTATAAAGTTTATTTCTTTAATAGTTTTAATATCACCAAGTAGTAAATAAACTTTTTTGACTTTAATCACTAATTAGCTTTATAAAAACTAGAAAAGCTATAAGCTTTATTAATAAGTAAGCTTATAAAACCCTTAAGCTCCTCGCCTTATGTTGAATGTGATGAGAAACTAAGAAAAAATGCAACTTTTTGAAATATTAGTTAAATTGAGCTATAGAATAAACTATATCTAGATCAAATAAGCTATAGATAAGCTAATCTAATCTTGGAAAAACTAGTAGTAGAACCAAAAAGCTAGAAAGCTAATAGATCTATACTAGTTATAAATCAACCAAAGCTAAAAAGCTAGATTGATTAGAAGAAAATAAGAGATAAGCTAAAGAGATGAAAAGTATTAAGCTAATTTGATTTATTTAAGAAAGAGCTTTTAATAAAAAGAGATTAAGAGATATAAACTAAAATTATTAAATCTAATAATACTAAAGAAGTTATGAAAAGAGATTAAGAAATAAAAAAAGTGCTTACTGAATAATCTAATCTAATAAGCTACAATAAGCTAAAATAGATTTTTAGAAAAAAGAAAATGAAAATAAAAGAAAGAGATAAGAAGAAGAGGTAAACTAAGTTGGATCACTAAAAATCATCTTCATTATATTAAACAATAAGCCAAAAGTTGATACAAGAAAAACACTTAAAATAAGTTAATTGAAAATAAACGTTTTGTCACACATAGGTTAAGTGTAGCAAAAATCCAGTACATACGGTCACGTAAGTTAATATATGTGTTTAAAGTTTAGTTTGTGTTAGCTTGCCAAAAGCTAATGTAGATCGTCACATTTACTTGAAATACTATGACCAAATGTCATATATGGTCACACTAAACGTTTTGTCACACATTATTTAAGTGTAGCCAAAATCAAGTACATATGGTCACGTAACTTAATACACATTTCTTCATTATAAACATATAAATTCATGTGGCCATTGGATTAACAATATTCACACAAAATAAACATTCATTCACTTTAAACCCTATATGGTCACACTTATTAACCGTTTTGGTCACTTTATTCTTAATTGTATGTGACTAATTACCCAAACAAACATAAAAGGCACACAAAAACAAAATTTATGTGGCCATTGGATGATCAATAGTCACACAAAATACACATTCCTTCACGTTAAACATCATATGGTCACACTTATTCACACTTTAGGTCACTTTATGCTTAGTTATATGTGACTAAATACACCCCCAAAAACATCATTTGTGTGACAAAATGTTACCAAAGGCCACACAAAAACAAAATTCATGTGGCCGTTGGATGATCAATATTCACACAAGATACACATTCCTTCACTTTAAACACCATATGGTCACACTTATTCACACTTTTGGCCACTTTATGCTTAATTTTATGTGACTAAATACACCCCAAAAGCATGCTTTGTGTGACTAAATGTTACCAAAGGCCACACAAAAACAAAATTCATATGACCATTGGATGATCAATAGCCACACAAAATACACATTCCTTTGACTTTAAACATCATATGGTCACACTTATTGAAACTTTTGGTCACTTTATGCTTAGTTGAATGTGACTAAATACACCAAAAAAAGCATGCTTTGTGTGACTAAATGTTACCAAAGGCCACAAAAAAACAAAATTCATGTGGCCATTGGATGATCAATAGTCACACAAAATACACATTCCTTCACTTTAAACATCATATGTCACATTTATTCACACATTTGGTCACTTTATGCTTAATTGTATGTGACTAAATACACCCCCAAAAACAAGCTTTGTGTGACTAAATGTTATCAAAGGCCACACAAAAACAAAATCCATGTGGCAATTGGATGATCAATAGTCACACAAAATACATATTTATTCACTTTAAACAACATATAGTCACACTTATTCACACTTTTGGTCACTTTATGCTTAATTGTATGTGACTAAATACACCCAAAAAAACATGCTTTGTGTGACTAAATGTTACCAAAGGCCACACAAAAACAAAATTCACGTGGCCATTGGATGATCAATAGTCACACAAAATACACATTCCTTCACTTTAAACATCATATGGTCACATTTATTCACACCTTTGGTCACTTTATGCTTAATTGTATGTGACTAAACACCCCCAAAAACATGCTTTGTGTGACTAAATATTACCAAAGGCCACACAAAAACAAAATCCATGTGGCAATTCGATGATCAATAGTCACACAAAATACACATTCATTCACTTTAAACAACATATGGTCAGACTTATTCACACTTTTGGTCACTTTATGCTTAATTGTATGTGACTAAATAAACCCCAAAAACATGCTTTGTGTAACTAAATGTTATCAAAGGCCACACAAAAACAAAATTCATGTGGCAATTGGATGATCAATAGTTACACAAAATACACATTCCTTCACTTTTAACAGCATATGGTCACATTTATTAACATTTTTGGTCACTTTATGCTTAGTTGTATGTGACTAAATATACCCTAAAAACATGCTTTGTGTGACTAAATGTTACAAAAGGCCATACAAAAACAAAATTCATGTGGCAATTGGATGATCAATAGTCACAAAATACACACTGGTTCACTTTAAACAGCATATGGTCACACTTATTAACACTTTTAGTCACTTTATGATTAGTTGTATGTGACTAAATACACCCAAAAAACATGATTTGTGTGACTAAATGTTACAAAAGGCCACACAAAACCAAAATTCATGTGGCAATTGGATGATCAACAGTCAGACAAAATAAACATTCCTTCACTTTAAACAGCATATGGTCACACTTATTAACACTTTTGGCCACTTTATGCTTAATTGTATGTGACTAAATACACAAAACAAACATGCTTTGTGTGACTAAATGTTACAAAATGCTACACAAAAACAAAATTCATGTGGCCATTGGATGATCAATAGTCACATAAAATACACATTTCTTCACTTTAAACGGCATATGGTCACACTTATTAACACGTTTGGCCACTTTATGCTTAATTGTATGTGACAAAATACTCAAAAGAAACCTGCTTTGTGTGACTAAATATTACAAAAGGCCACACAAACATAAAATTCATGTGACCATTAGATTAACAATATTCACACACTACAAGAAAAACGGGTATTTAGGAAGGTGGAAAACCGTGCCAAATACTCAAAAAAACCATGCCGAATGTTTTTTGGCACTGCTTTGGCACATTTTTGGCTCCGTCCTAAATATGAGGGTGCTAAATACATTTGGGTCTGGTTGAAACCATGCTAAATAGTATTTGGCACAGTCCATGGGACGGTTTAACTTTAGGGTCCCATGAGTGAGGTATTTGGCACGACTGACAATCTTCTGTTTTAAAATGGGTATTCGTCACACTTTTATATCTCGTGCCAAATGCGTATTTGGTACCAATTTATCTCCTATGCTGAATGCCTATTTAGTACAATTTTTATTTACCGTGCCAAAATTAACTAAGACGGTTTTATCTCCCGTGACAAACGTATTTGGCACGCTTTTAGTTATTTGTACCAAACTTATTTGGCACATTTATCCGCCTTTCCAAAAACCATTTGGCACGCTTTTGTGTTCATTATTAAATCATTTGGCACGGTTTTTGTAATCATTTCTAACGTGCATTATCTCCATTTTCTGTTACAATAGATTTTAGTACACCATCGTATCAACCAACCATCCCATATATGTGCAAATATAATTCAATCGAAGCCAAAATAAATCTAACGCAATTTTTATTAATCATCCATAAAATCAATTCAACATGGTCTTTTGAATACCATAAAGTAAATAACAATACGTCCGACATTCTTGTAAACCATGGTCTTTAGAATGACAAAGTCATAACTAGAACTAAATTTAATCACTAAGATAATTTATTACTAACGGAAACGAATAAAGCTCATCGGATCACGTTTTCATCACAAACCCTGCATCATATAATATCCCAACATTAGAAATATGTATGAAACAATAAAAACATTTGATACACAAAATAACAACAGAAACGATATACAATCAGCTAACACAAGTTGCCAAACAAATCAACAGCCAAACAATAAAAATATCAGCAAACATAAATAGTCAAATGACGTGTTTAACCCGTTACTGAACCTCACGACCAACCCATTTTGTCATCTTTAAAACCAACTTTAAGTCATAAAATATGCATCACATTATAAGGTTAAATGACATGTTAAATATTTGGTCTCAACTAGATTAGTACATTATACGGTCTACTATGAATAGTTTTGACTAGTATTTGTTACTGATCAAATTAGAAGAATGGAAGGAATATTTCTAATAATCGGAACTTATAATATGTAAATGTTGATATGTCGTAGTAGTGTGAGCATCATCTTGAAACATATTTGCAGGTCCAGGTCGTGGGTCAGCAACTTGTGCTGGAGAAATATGGGTATGTTCTATATTTCCAGAAAGAAAATCATCAACTTCAAACTAAGAGCAAACATCCTCAGCACTAGGACGTGACCATCTACCATCGTCTAAGGGAGTAATGAATCCATTGTATCCACTCCTGAGTTGCTATCTTTGATACCAGAGACGCAGACTGTATTAAACTATGATATATACAGGATATACACATAAGGTTTAGCAACAACATAAAAGAGGAGATGCAAAATAGATTTGTTGAGGAATATTGATATATGTTCAATCATAAAAGTTGAAACGCCAGTTGTAGAGCTAGCTTTAGAGGTAAATCTGGGTATGCCGAGTTTTGTAAAGATACTGACCTCAAATGATCACTAGAGCTTAAGTCATACGTTGGATATTGCACCTGTGTCACATAACACAAATTAGTATCACATTTCAAATCTAAAGTACAATAAAACATAAATTATATACCTTTATCTGGGTACTAGGACCTGACCACTGACCCCGAAGACCATTAGGGCCTAGAAAAAGAATTCCTCGATAAAGTTTCTTGTCTCGGATGTGGCAACAGAGATCTATGAAAAAAGTGAAATTATCGAACTAACACAGAGAACAACTGCATCCACTCTTACATGTAATAGCAAACAAATTCATCTCACCATTCACATTCCCACCCAATACTCAACTGTAGCAAAAGAAAACAGGTTATATTCATTAGATGAGCAAGCCCCAATAATGGTTTACTTTCGAGAGGTAAACTAACTCTCAGATAGCACTCGATTAAAAATCAAATAAGTTTATCAGATTAAGCTTAATAAACAAAATTGTTGCAATCACTATTTATATTCATGCCTATATAAGAATAGTAGCTAGAATAGTCGGATTTGTATAACGCATACTTAAGATAAGCAATCAGCCCTTGTAATGCTATATTTGTAGCTAGAATAGTCAGATTGGTGTAAAAACAGCCCCTGTAATGTAATGCTATATACTGAGTTGTGTTACAAGTTTGACGGAACTAAAACATGACACTAAATCAAATTAAAACCCCATAAACTAATAATCTAAAAGGTGTAAACACAACCAGAAAACCTTATAAGTACTTACAAAATGCAAAATTCCAACAAATCTCATTTGGCACTTCATGATTTTAGCTCACAAATAGCTAGTATTTCATTCAAACAATGTTATTGTAAACATTTAGGTTTGGTACGACTAAATCGCAAAGAATGAAAATAAAGTTAAGATCTAATAAGTGATCACTAATTTTTTTATTAAATTCAGTGAGTGAACTGCTAAATCTTCCAATATATAAAAGATGAAAGCAAACCCGAAATCCCATTCACAATTCATAATTCTATGGCATTGAATTGAATTCAAAACTTGTTAACAACATAACAAGATGTGGTTCATATTATAAAACATTAACCAATGAATAAACTAATCTTCATTATTAACACATAATATAGTGAGACAAATATGAGAATGAGGGAACAAATGTATAGATCAACCATCAACCATAAACGAAGTACCTGCTTCCTTTATCCAACAAAGTTTCTTTCGAGTCGTTAAAACATTAAACAAATCACTACAATCATAGATTATATATGTCGACCATGAGATAAGGGGACAAAAATTGGATACACTTTTCTCAATTTTCCCAAGGAAGTGTTAGCAACATCTTTTAAACTCTTCTCAGTTTCGCAAAGAGTATCTTTTACACTCGAAGCAAAGTTTATATCTGATCATTGCATTCCTTCATAGAATAAGCATATTCAAATACTATGTCAATATCTGCTACATTGCGTTTTGTTTATTGTTGCATCTGATTTTTTGATTCATTAATATCAAAAAAACAATATAACAGCTTAAGGTAGAGTGTGTGCAAACAGTTTAGACACTTTCTTTAACATATCCAAGAACTAAAAACAACTAGTTCTCTTTTTCTCTGATATTCCCAATTCCAATAAATGTTAGGCTTGAGAAATCAAAATAGTTGGTTCAAGGGCACCAGTGGGTTCACAATTGAACTTAGTGTTAAACACAATCGAATATGTAGTTCAATTACCCACACAATTACAGTTATCAATGCTTATTCAAGAACCCTAGATTACCAACATAAAATTCTAAAGTAAAAATTAACCTATTTGTCTAAAATCATGCAATCAAACTCAATGAATCAAGAACCCTACCAATAAATTAACAGGTTAATTTAAATCGATTACCACAAATTATGAACGAAAATAGTGAATGGTGTATGAACATACCTTCTCCTAGTCCTTCCTGAAAGTGTATTGTATCTTAGAAATCGCAAGATAAACCTTCTATGGAAGGAGTCACTGCTGCTCCACGATCCTCACATATGTAGGGGCGCCAAATAATTTTCCATAAGGCCGCCAAAAAATTTTCACTCATTGACATCCAAAGTCAATAACTGTATATCTTTTATATGTACGTTATGTTTATTATGTTAAAGTGCACCGATCATTTGGATAATACCATATAGTTTTATACTAACTTTTATTACAGTAGTTGTTATTATAACTATTATAGTTATTGGATTATTATCTTCTAAAAATTGAAAAGGTTAATACTTAAACAGTGTCTAAAGTACCTTTATATCATTGTATTTGGGAAATTATGATTTTTTATTTTTATCGAATAATTCACGAGATTTGAACCATGCGTTACACGACTTAATCCAGTTAAACTTCTCCCTTTGAAAAGGGTTGGCGCGACAACTTTAGGATTGCTTACACCTAACAAGAACGTATAAAAATGGATGAAAGTGTATAAAAACGTAAGAAAAAACGAACGAAAACGTAAGAAAAGGGGCGAAAACGTATAAAAACGGACGAAAACGTATACAAATAGACGAAAAAGTATAAAAACGGATAAAAATTATTTATAGGGAAAGTTTAGTACTCATAATCATAAAAAAAAAATATTATGCAACGCCTTCTAAAAAATATTGGGTCCGTCTTAGCACATTTGATAGACTAGTGTTGGTTTAGAAAACAGTATTTACCAGTCAAACAAATAAAGACGTGTTTCAAAGTTAGCAGCCGTTCTAGATAGCGCTTTTTTATAGACCGGTCTTTAGCATGGAAACCGGACTTGATGTATTTTACTAATACATACATGTGTTTTAATAAAAAGGCCTCCATCCAATGGTCTCTATTCTTGTTTTTGTAGTAGTGCGAGCTTGCTGTTTCGAGCTTTTGTCGAAAGTTATTGTTAAAAATATATTTGGATTTTTTTATCAATCATGCGTTTTTATTGGTTAAGTAAATTTTATTAAATTTAATATTTAGTTTTTTTATCAGTTGCTTTTGAATCTTCGTTATGCATATTATGGCATGGGTGTTGCATCATCTAGCCTTATATTGTAATGACACGTGTTTGTACATTGCAACGGTCCTATTCTAGTCATGTTGTTACTGCCCGTGTTTGTCGAGCCTGTCCTGGAAATTCGATTCCTATTTAACTATTAATATATATATTTAACTATTAATATATTATATGAACATTTGATTACGTTTGTTCATATAATACATTTGATTATGCACGAAAATGACTTACGAGGAGATTCATTTAGGGTTCAATATATACATTTGATTATTCGACAAATAATAGGAGCTCGACATTTGATTACGTTTGTTCATATAATACATTTGATTATGACAATAGGTTTGGGGTTAAATAGTAAAGGCTTACATTTGATTACGTTTGTTCATATAATATTCCAGGACAGGCTCGACAAATATAAAGCTCCTCAATTACTATTTAACTATTATGTCACAACCCGCTATTTCCCAGGTCAATACTAATTTCTAAACTAGAATTTAAATTCTTGACGTTTGATTTGAAACATTTTTACATGAGCCTTTTAATTGAACCGACGCGAATTTCTAATTAAATTCTAAGTACTCTAGGACTTAGGTTAATTTTAATCCACAACGCTCCGGTACCTTGCTCCTTCCCCAGTTCACCATTTTATTCTATAAAACGAATTTCTATTCTTTAAATACTTACGGTTTTTAAATCCTACATAACGTTAATTTTTATTCAAGAATGTAACACTTGACATACCCGACTTTCTCAACAATTATTTTTAGGGTATTTTTATACTTCCAAAACTATTACCAAAGTCCTAAAAATATTTTTCGATGTCCAAGATAAATTCTTTATATCTTACGTTTAATTACGTATAACTTCCGTTAACTACCAAACTAATACCCAATACATATTTTTACTACCCAATACATTCAATATATACATTTTATACAAATAAAAACCATTTTCTTCCTATCCTAGACATATGAGCCGCCCCCCCCCCCCTACAATGTATAAAACTAGCACTACAAAATCTAATAAAATTTCAATCTTATTATCATTAGAGACATGCAATTAATGAGGGTGGCTAAGGCAACTTTTTGCCCCCCTCCTTTCCCATGAAAACCGGCCATCACAAGGACCAAGTCCTTGTGATATTTTTGACCACTTTGACCACATTGCTATATATATGTGTACACCTAAACTAGTCTTCATTTTAGTTAAAAAGAAAACACACTCACCTCCCACTCTTACATATAATTCGACATCCACAAGGAGCAAGGAAGAAAAGAGAGCTTGTTGGTTACTTACAAGAGTACTAAGGGTAGTTTAACAAGGGTTTGGACAACTAATCTTGGGGTCACACTAGTGTTTTACAACCCTCATCTCACTAATCACCTTTGTAAGTGATTTTTTTTACACTACTAATACTTCATGATTTTTTTATGCTTGTCTAGTATATATACTTAGTATCACTTGGTACATGTTGAAACATTTTACATCCACCTTGATCTTTTAGCAAGAAAATATATTTTGTACAAGTTTTGATCACAAGAAAATTTGTTAGTAAAAATCTCTAAAAGAAGTTGAAGATGAAAACATTATATATCTAGATGTTAGTAAACTTGTAGTTTTAAGCATCCTTGATGATCTTTTACTTGGACTCTTGACTATTGCTAAGTTTAGGTTTAGATCATTAATTTCTAGTGGAGATGATGATGGATGAACTAGTATTATTTTTGGAGATGTTGTTAAATAAGTAGGATGACAAAAAGAATTTGGTAAATATAGTTTGGCATTTTAGATGTCAAATCTGTCCCCTCCGACCCTTCACAGAAAAATCAGCACTTTGGCGACTATATTGGGCTAGAAATATAGAAACTAGACTTAACAACGAAAACATAGCCGCTTGAATGGGTTGAAACGGCCTTATAACGAAAAAGATATGCTATTTTCAAGATTTACGACGAAAACTATATTTTTCTGAAAAATGGTTTCTGTCCCGAATTTTTGAGCTAGGAAAACTGAGGTTAAATGACATTTAGACTAGCCGAGACCTTGAAAAATCAAAAGTATACTTGATTACCTTCGCGGGAATATATAGAACTTGAAAAACGGAGTTACGACGCAAAAGTTATAGTCCAAAGAAGTTACAACGAAATAATAAATTTTGACAGCTTATTATTTGCTATTAGAAAAGCTGTTAGAATATATAAAATGGATTTTTAGACACTTTAGAGTGTATTTTGGCTAAAATGACGTACATATAAATGGTAGGACATAGTGTATACTTAGTAGGTGCGTTAGAGTTTTTCAAAATATACATTTACAAGACGACTAATATTTGGTCGTGAGATTTACAAGCTACGTTTTCTAAAATGGTGGATAACTTAAATACGAAATCACTTTGATTACCTACATTTTTGACGATAAAAATTTCAACAACATGTACAAGTGATAATATAGTGTATGACTTGCATGCTTAACCTTGTTTTCGAATCTAAGGCATATGTACTATCTAGGTTGCGTTTAGAGTTACCGGACCTTATTTCCTACTACTTTGTCTATCGGATTTGCTTTTGCTAAGGTGAGTCATAGCCCCACTTGTACACTTTTAATACTTGATTTCAAATACTTGGGGTGGAAATACATTGCTTTATTTTATTGCGGACATGAGTATAAAACTGTTACATTGCCTGAGTTACCGATTACTGCCACTAAAGTCCCCTTTATCATGAACCGTTAATTACATGCGTGTAAGCGCGAATGCTGTGGATAGATCTATTTGGGTTGACACCCCGTCCGAGTTGGTCGCGCCAACCTGTTAAACGGACGCATATCATTCGGATTATTTCCGAGTGTCTGGCAAACACTTACTAGGGGCATTATTATGATTGATTTCATGTGATTACGTCGAGCTTCGGGGTCATGAGCTCATGGCATTGTATTTTATTTTTGAGTTAACATTGTATTTGTTATAATGGTTATCTCCACTGAAAATCTTGTGTTCCGCTAAATACTTGTTTACTTAAACCTATGAACTCACCAACAATTATGTTGACGTTTTAGCGTGTATTTTCAGGTAACTAAATGAAGTTTGCATAAGTATGTATGGACCACGCTAGAGTCACGTTATGGATGCACATCATGATGAAGATGTCTTTACTTTACTTGGCGTTTGATTTTGTGTTTTGAACGTGAACTCTGATGTTTTGTAAAACTTTATGTTAAACCAAACGCTTGTTTTAAAATGACTCACTTAGAGGTCATTCTTTATTTCCTTGTACTTTGATTGCCATGAAAGTTGCGCCCTCGGGTTCCATTCCGCTGCGACCCAAATCTGGGGGTGTGACAGATTGGTATCAGAGCCAAGGTTATAGAGAACTAGGATGCATCATTGACCCTAGACTATAACCACTAGGTCACGACACTTCACTACATCATGATGTGCGTAGGCGATTACTATACATGCTTTCATTTACTCATTTTATACAAGTTACTTATACTTATATTATACTTATACTCATACGTATGTATTTTTTTTTTATTATTGACCTGGTCACAGCGACATGTCCTCATCCACTAATCCCATTATCATTCCCTCAGACTCGGACATTGAGGATACCTCATCATCCCCTACCGTTCCAGTATCACCTGCTATTCCATCCCTCACACCCTCTGGCGACGTCTCCGCAGAGACTGAGCCATTTGAGGACGACGAGACTGCACCTACTCCACCATCAGTACCAGTTACCTCTACTCTCCCATCACCATCGATTACACCATCTTCATTACCATTACCTTTCTCTACTACCCCTCAGACTACAGCTGTCCCATCACCATCTCCTGTCTACGGACCACTGACATATGACCAGTACCTAGAGACTCAGCAGTGGCTATCACCTGATGATGTTGCACCATTACCTGCTTCATCCTTCCGACCACCTCCATATATGTTACCCTCTTATGTTACACCACCAGTCTTCACCTACCGTCAGACTACTACTGTTCCACTATCACCATCATCCGGAGCTATTCCAGACACTGTTCTACCACCTCGTAAGAGGTCTTTCACCATACTACCCTCACCATCGGACCCTTACGTCCAGGCTGCTGCTGAGGCATCTGATCGACCCAAGGCACGTCGTAGAGTCGACGCGCGCATGTGGTCATTCATTCCAGATACTCTTAGTGATTGGAGGTATGAGGAGGGTACACCTAGTACCTATGAGTTAGGTGAGAGCTCATCTATGGCTGGTGCCCGAGTCCTTCCGGTCACTCGAGAGCCTATTCATCATACTATCCCTCTATTGATTGCTAGGTTGGTTCGTCATGAGGACCGACTTGACCGAGTCTGTGATCGTCTCCATGATTTCCCTTTGGGTCGTATCTATGACTTAGAGGGGGATGTTGCACTCTTGTTGGATGGTCGAGGTGACATCCAACAGACTGTCGCTGGATTAGGGACTACTCTGGACCAGACTCTTGAGCAGGTTGCAGATTTACAGGGTCAGCTCGCACAGCATCAGGAGGATCAGTATTCCTCAGCTGCAGATGCCCATGATGAGCGAGAGACACTTAGAGACCGACTAGAGATTGCTACGGCACGTATTGTTGAGTTGGAGGAGCGAGATGCTCGCAGGAGAGATGAGATCTTAGAGCTTCGTGAGAGTATCCAGCATGAGCGTCACATGAGGGGACGTCTCACAGATCAGCAGCTCTTGAGTCGTACTCGGATTACCACTTTGGAGCAGACTGTTGAGGATTCCCAGACCCGCCAGGGACTGACTGATGACATCATAGCTAGCTTGACCAGGCAGATCAGAGAGCTCCAGAGTCGCTTGGGTGTTCCACTAGGTGGTAGCTAGACTAGACTAGTATCTTATGTAGCTTTTGTATCCATATCCTAGCCACGGGGTGTGTGGCATGACTAAAGACGCTTGTGATATTTTGTATGTTGTACAAAACCGTAACAAGTTATGTAGACTTATGGTATGATGCTATATGATGATATCGGCCTATGTTAGCCGAGATTTTCCATGTATTATTCGGATATGTTGTGGTTGATCTACGCATATTAGGATTATGTCTATGGTTGACTCTTATCACAGTATACTTTTATCATGATTTATCCTTGTCGCGATATATTTCTATCATTTTCATGGTTGTATCTACTCATGATGTGAATATATTATGGCTATGGTGATTTATTATGGTTGATTGTTGTTCCCATCGTGATTCATTCTTGTTATGAATTACTTCTATCCTTGTGGTTGCTCCTATTGTGGTTTGTATACGTCATGGCTATATGTATACGCTTGTGATGACTTTTGTTGCTTATGGACACTAACCATTGTTATTTCTTGTGATTAGAAGAACAATGCCACCAAAGAAACAAAACATGAGTGCCGCAGCCATTGATCGACTTGTTGCTCAACGAGTTGCTGAACAAGTTGCTGCTGCTATGGCTGAATACGAAACTAATCGCAACAGTGGCAATGGCGGGGAAGCTAGTGGAATTGCGACTAGAGTTGAACCTGCAGCTCGTGGATGTACTTACAGGGAATTTTCGGCTTGCAAGCCACAGACTTTTAGTGGCACTGAAGGAGCCGTTGGTTTGGTAAGATGGTTCGAGAAGTTGGAATCGGTTTTTCGTACGAGTAAGTGCGCAGAGGACTGTAAGGTGGCATATGCTACAGGTACCTTGCTGGACGGTGCCTTATCGTGGTGGAATTCTTATGCCCAATCAGTGGGAATTGATACTGCTTTTGAAACACCATGGGCTGATTTTAAGGAAATGATGATGGCCGAGTATTGTCCAAGAAATGAAGTTCAAAAGATGGAAGTTGAATTTTGGAACTTAGCTGTGAAAGGAGTTGACATTGCTGCTTATACTAAGCGACACCATGAATTGTCTACTCTTTGTCCTGAGATGGTTTCCACTACACGGAAAAGGATTGAAAGGTACATCTGGGGACTTCCGCCTAATATTCAGGGAAATGTCACATCTTCTAAGCCAAGTACTCTGGATGAGGCAATTCGAATGTCTCACAATTTAATGGACCAAGTTGTTCGAGCAAGGGCTGCTCGAGATGGCAATACTAGTAACCGCAACAACTACAACAATCGCTACAACAATCGAAACAACAAGAGGAAATGGAATACAACTCAGGAAGGAAATGCTACACCACAACCAAACAAGAAACAAGAAGTGGTTAAGGCTTATGCAACAGGCCCAGCTGAGAAAAAGGGATATGGCGGAACTCTTCCTAAATGTGACAATTGCCAACGTCACCACAATCCAGGTCCATGCCCTCCAATATGTGGTAACTGCAAAAAGATGGGTCACATGACCAAGGACTGCAGAATTCCTACTCCCGCAACAAATCAGAGGATTCCTGGTACATGTTTCGGATGCGGAGAAACGGGACATTACAAGAATAATTGCCCAAAGGATAAGAACAAGGGTGCGGAGACTCAGAATAATGGAGCTCGGGGAAGAGTCTACAATCTCCGAGGAAGGGAAGCTAGAGAGGACCCGAACGTTGTTACGGGTACGTTCCTTCTCAATAATCATTATGCTTCAGTTTTATTTGATTCGGGTGCCGATAGAAGTTTTGTGTCTACTACTTTTGCTCCTTTACTTAACATCACACCAACCACTCTAGACACTATCTATAGAATCGAATTAGCTAACGGTGATATAGTTGACTCTGACACCATAATCCGCGGTTGTACCTTTAACTTCCTAAACCATCCGTTTCATATCGACCTTATCCCTGTTGAACTTGGTAGTTTTGACGTCATAATTGGAATGGATTGGCTATCCAAACATCACGCGAGAATTATTTGCAATGAAAAGGTTGTTCATCTTCCTTATAATGGTGAAACCTTGGTTATTCGTGGTGAACGAAGTGGAACTCGATTGAGTATAATATCATGTATTAAGACCGAAAAGTACATAAAGAAAGGATGTTACGCTTTTCTAGCACACATAACCGAAAAGAAATCGGATGAGAAACGATTGGAAGATGTACCAATTGTCCGAGATTTCCCGGAGGTCTTTCCCGAGGAATTGCCGGGATTACCACCTACCCGACAAGTTGAGTTTCAGATTGATTTGATTCCTGGAGCTGCACCAGTAGCTCGAGCACCATACCGATTAGCACCATCTGAGTTGCAAGAGTTGTCTAATCAGTTACAAGAACTATTAGACAAGGGATTCATCAGACCAAGTTCCTCGCCTTGGGGAGCACCTGTTTTATTTGTAAAGAAGAAGGATGGGTCTTTCCGAATGTGTATAGATTATCGTGAGCTAAACAAGTTAACAGTAAAGAACCGTTACCCACTTCCAAGAATCGATGATTTGTTCGATCAGTTGCAAGGCTCAAAATTTTACTCAAAGATTGATTTGAGGTCGGGTTATCATCAGCTTAGAGTTCGGGAAGAAGATATCCCGAAAACGGCCTTCAGGACTCGTTATGGTCACTACGAGTTCCAAGTGATGCCGTTTGGATTAACTAATGCACCGGCAGTATTTATGGATCTCATGAATCGCGTGTGCAAGCCGTATTTGGACAAATTTGTAATTGTGTTCATTGACGACATACTAATCTACTCTAAAAGCAAAGAAGAGCATGAAGAACACCTCAAGGCTATTTTAAAATTGCTCAAGAATGAGAAGTTGTATGCGAAGTTTTCCAAGTGCGATTTTTGGATTCGGAAAGTACAATTTTTAGGACACGTAATTGATAGTCAAGGACTGCATGTCGATCCCGCTAAGATCGAGGCTATCAAAGATTGGGAAACCCCTAAGACTCCCACCGAGATTCGCCAATTTCTAGGTCTTGCTGGGTATTATAGAAGATTCATCGAAGGTTTCTCTAAGATAGCTAGTCCTTTGACCAAATTGACACAGAAGAACCAGAAGTACGAATGGGGAGAGAAACAAGAATTCGCCTTCCAGTTGTTGAAACAAAAACTTTGTAGTGCGCCGATTTTGGCATTGCCCGAAGGAATGGAAAATTTTGTAGTCTATTGTGATGCTTCGTATAAAGGGCTTGGAGCTGTATTAATGCAGAAAGAAAAAGTCATAGCTTACGCTTCTCGACAACTTAAAGTGCATGAGAAGAATTATACCACTCATGACTTGGAGTTAGGAGCAGTGGTCTTTGCACTAAAGATTTGGAGACATTATCTCTATGGCACTAAGTGTACGGTGTACACGGATCACAAAAGTCTCCAACATATCTTAGATCAGAAAGAGCTTAATATGAGGCAACGTCGTTGGTTAGAGTTGCTCAGCGATTATGATTGTGAAATTCGATACCACCCAGGCAAAGCAAATGTCGTAGCAGATGCTCTTAGTAGAAAAGAGCGACTTAAACCTCTAAGAGTAAGATCACTGGGTATGACAATTTGTTCACCACTCCCATCCAAAATTCTTGAGGCCCAGACTGAAGCCCTTAAAGCAGAAAATCGACCTAAGGAAAATATCTACGGTATGCCAGAGAGTAAGAATGGCTTTACAAAAAGAGAAGATGGGACGCTATGTTTAAAAGAAAGAAGTTGGATACCACATTTTGGTGGTTTGCGAGATTTGATCATGCACGAATCCCACAAGTCAAAGTATTCCATACACCCAGGTTCCGATAAGATGTATCAGGACCTTAAGAAGCTTTATTGGTGGCCGAACATGAAGGCTGACATTGCCACTTATGTCAGCAAATGTCTTACTTGTTCCAAGGTTAAGGCCGAATACCAGAAACCGTCGGGTTTACTACAACAACCCGAGCTCCCACAATGGAAATGGGAGCGTATCACCATGGATTTCATCACTAAACTTCCTAAAACTCCGAGCGGTCACGATGCAATTTGGGTGATCGTTGATCGTCTCACCAAGTCAGCTCATTTCATACCTATTAAGGAAACCTATAAGATGGAGAAGTTAGCCAGAATTTACATCAAGGAAATTGTATCTAGACATGGTGTACCAGTTTCGATTATTTCAGATCGAGATAGTCGATTCACTTCAAGATTTTGGGAATTACTTAATGATTCCTTTGGATCCCGTCTTGACATGAGCACGGCCTATCATCCGCAAACCGATGGTCAGAGTGAGAGAACCATCCAAACACTAGAAGACATGCTTCGTGCCTGTGTGATCGATTTCGGGAATAGTTGGGATGATCATTTGCCATTGATCGAGTTTTCCTACAACAATAGTTATCACACGAGCATAAAGGCCGCTCCATTCGAAGCATTATACGGTAGAAAATGTCGATCACCTATCTGTTGGGCCGAAGTCGGAGATGCTCAACTCACCGGTCCGGACATTGTCCACGAAACGACCGAGAAGATTTTTCAGATTCGGAACAGATTAAAGGCTGCTAGAGATCGTCAAAAGAGTTACGCCGATGTGAGACGTAAGCCTTTGGAGTTCAATGTTGGCGACATGGTAATGTTAAAGGTATCGCCTTGGAAAGGCGTTATACGATTTGGAAAACGCGGGAAGTTAAGCCCCAGGTTCATTGGACCATTCAAGATTCTAGCTAGAGTCGGTCCAGTGGCCTACAGACTTGAGCTTCCGCCGGAGCTCAGCAGTGTGCATAATACATTTCATGTTTCTAATCTCAAGAAGTACTTAGCCGACGAATCCCTCATCATTCCGCTAGAAGAGATTCAGCTTGATGACAAGCTTAACTTTATCGAAGAACCGGTCGAGATTATGGACCGTGATGTCAAACAGTTGAAACATAGCCGAATTCCTATCGTCAAAGTTCGCTGGAATTCTCAACGAGGTCCTGAGTTCACTTGGGAACGAGAAGACCAGATTCGTCAGAAGTACCCCCACCTCTTCACCAAAAACACTCCAATGACCAACGCTGACTGAATCTCGCGGACGAGATTCCCTTTTTAGGGGGGTAGAATGTCACAACCCGCTATTTCCCAGGTCAATACTAATTTCTAAACTAGAATTTAAATTCTTGACGTTTGATTTGAAACATTTTTACATGAGCCTTTTAATTGAACCGACGCGAATTTCTAATTAAATTCTAAGTACTCTAGGACTTAGGTTAATTTTAATCCACAACGCTCCGGTACCTTGCTCCTTCCCCAGTTCACCATTTTATTCTATAAAACGAATTTCTATTCTTTAAATACTTACGGTTTTTAAATCCTACATAACGTTAATTTTTATTCAAGAATGTAACACTTGACATACCCGACTTTCTCAACAATTATTTTTAGGGTATTTTTATACTTCCAAAACTATTACCAAAGTCCTAAAAATATTTTTCGATGTCCAAGATAAATTCTTTATATCTTACGTTTAATTACGTATAACTTCCGTTAACTACCAAACTAATACCCAATACATATTTTTACTACCCAATACATTCAATATATACATTTTATACAAATAAAAACCATTTTCTTCCTATCCTAGACATATGAGCCGCCCCCCCCCCCTACAATGTATAAAACTAGCACTACAAAATCTAATAAAATTTCAATCTTATTATCATTAGAGACATGCAATTAATGAGGGTGGCTAAGGCAACTTTTTGCCCCCCTCCTTTCCCATGAAAACCGGCCATCACAAGGACCAAGTCCTTGTGATATTTTTGACCACTTTGACCACATTGCTATATATATGTGTACACCTAAACTAGTCTTCATTTTAGTTAAAAAGAAAACACACTCACCTCCCACTCTTACATATAATTCGACATCCACAAGGAGCAAGGAAGAAAAGAGAGCTTGTTGGTTACTTACAAGAGTACTAAGGGTAGTTTAACAAGGGTTTGGACAACTAATCTTGGGGTCACACTAGTGTTTTACAACCCTCATCTCACTAATCACCTTTGTAAGTGATTTTTTTTACACTACTAATACTTCATGATTTTTTTATGCTTGTCTAGTATATATACTTAGTATCACTTGGTACATGTTGAAACATTTTACATCCACCTTGATCTTTTAGCAAGAAAATATATTTTGTACAAGTTTTGATCACAAGAAAATTTGTTAGTAAAAATCTCTAAAAGAAGTTGAAGATGAAAACATTATATATCTAGATGTTAGTAAACTTGTAGTTTTAAGCATCCTTGATGATCTTTTACTTGGACTCTTGACTATTGCTAAGTTTAGGTTTAGATCATTAATTTCTAGTGGAGATGATGATGGATGAACTAGTATTATTTTTGGAGATGTTGTTAAATAAGTAGGATGACAAAAAGAATTTGGTAAATATAGTTTGGCATTTTAGATGTCAAATCTGTCCCCTCCGACCCTTCACAGAAAAATCAGCACTTTGGCGACTATATTGGGCTAGAAATATAGAAACTAGACTTAACAACGAAAACATAGCCGCTTGAATGGGTTGAAACGGCCTTATAACGAAAAAGATATGCTATTTTCAAGATTTACGACGAAAACTATATTTTTCTGAAAAATGGTTTCTGTCCCGAATTTTTGAGCTAGGAAAACTGAGGTTAAATGACATTTAGACTAGCCGAGACCTTGAAAAATCAAAAGTATACTTGATTACCTTCGCGGGAATATATAGAACTTGAAAAACGGAGTTACGACGCAAAAGTTATAGTCCAAAGAAGTTACAACGAAATAATAAATTTTGACAGCTTATTATTTGCTATTAGAAAAGCTGTTAGAATATATAAAATGGATTTTTAGACACTTTAGAGTGTATTTTGGCTAAAATGACGTACATATAAATGGTAGGACATAGTGTATACTTAGTAGGTGCGTTAGAGTTTTTCAAAATATACATTTACAAGACGACTAATATTTGGTCGTGAGATTTACAAGCTACGTTTTCTAAAATGGTGGATAACTTAAATACGAAATCACTTTGATTACCTACATTTTTGACGATAAAAATTTCAACAACATGTACAAGTGATAATATAGTGTATGACTTGCATGCTTAACCTTGTTTTCGAATCTAAGGCATATGTACTATCTAGGTTGCGTTTAGAGTTACCGGACCTTATTTCCTACTACTTTGTCTATCGGATTTGCTTTTGCTAAGGTGAGTCATAGCCCCACTTGTACACTTTTAATACTTGATTTCAAATACTTGGGGTGGAAATACATTGCTTTATTTTATTGCGGACATGAGTATAAAACTGTTACATTGCCTGAGTTACCGATTACTGCCACTAAAGTCCCCTTTATCATGAACCGTTAATTACATGCGTGTAAGCGCGAATGCTGTGGATAGATCTATTTGGGTTGACACCCCGTCCGAGTTGGTCGCGCCAACCTGTTAAACGGACGCATATCATTCGGATTATTTCCGAGTGTCTGGCAAACACTTACTAGGGGCATTATTATGATTGATTTCATGTGATTACGTCGAGCTTCGGGGTCATGAGCTCATGGCATTGTATTTTATTTTTGAGTTAACATTGTATTTGTTATAATGGTTATCTCCACTGAAAATCTTGTGTTCCGCTAAATACTTGTTTACTTAAACCTATGAACTCACCAACAATTATGTTGACGTTTTAGCGTGTATTTTCAGGTAACTAAATGAAGTTTGCATAAGTATGTATGGACCACGCTAGAGTCACGTTATGGATGCACATCATGATGAAGATGTCTTTACTTTACTTGGCGTTTGATTTTGTGTTTTGAACGTGAACTCTGATGTTTTGTAAAACTTTATGTTAAACCAAACGCTTGTTTTAAAATGACTCACTTAGAGGTCATTCTTTATTTCCTTGTACTTTGATTGCCATGAAAGTTGCGCCCTCGGGTTCCATTCCGCTGCGACCCAAATCTGGGGGTGTGACATATTAATATATATATTATATGAACAAACCTAATCAAATGTAAGCCTTTAAATTTATGACAATAGGTTTAGGGTTCAAACTTACTGGCTAACGTTTGGGGTTTGCTGGGAAATAGGACAGAAATGGTCGGGGTGCCTCATTTAAGCCATAGACCCTAACAGACCAAAGCAAATAGACGGGCTCGAGACTAGACACATGATTATCATCTAATATATTTTAAGAATGAAGTGATGCTTACATCTACTCGAAATAAGCTTGAACCCTAAACCTATTGTGAGAAAGTTAAAGGCTTACCACTAATCCATTTGATTATATCAAAAGTTAAATAGTAACAGATAGCGTTTGAGAGCTTTAGCTCGACTAGCTAAAGCCAATACACTTGAAATAGGCCCACAATGGTCGGAACCCATAATAACTCATTGTTTAAGAAGCGGTGAGCGGTGAGCAATGAGCATTTTAAATTTTAGTGGTCGTTCGGTAAAAAAGCAGTAAGATTTGATTAATTTTAAAAAATGCTAATTTTCAATGCTTGTAACATGACTAGAATATGACCGTTGCAATGTACAAACACGTGTCATTGTGGTATAAGGCTAGATGATGCATCACACATGCTATAACATGCATCACGAAGATTCAAGAGCAATTGATTAAAATACTATAATATTAAATTAAATAAAATATACTTAACCAAATAAAAACGCATGATTGATAAAATAAAATCCAAATATATTTATAACCATAACTTGAACTCGATAAAAGTTCGAACCAACAAGCTCAATTGTGAAGCACGATATTTATCAACATACTAAGGGTATGTTTGGCGCGGAGCGGTGTGGAGCTTTTCGGGCGGTGAGCAATGAACATTTTGAATTTTAGTAGTCGTTCAGTAAAAGAGCGGTAAGATTTGGCTATTTTTTAAAAACGCTAATTTTTCAAGGCTTGTTTATGAAGCGGTGAGCGGTGAGCAATGAGCATTTTAAATTTTAGTGGTCTTTTGGTAAAAAAGTGGTAAGATTTGATTAATTTTAAAAAACGCTAATTTTCAATGCTTGTTTAAAAAGCGGTGAGCGGTGACAAACGAATCTCCTTGTAAATCACTTTATTGAATTAGTAATTTTTGATCATACATTTATATCTTAAATAAGTTTTAAATTATTTTGATCCTCCCCCCAAATATTTCACTATATCCCGCTCTAATTTCCCCCAAAATTCAAAATCACACTTTCGGATCCCTCTCTCCAACCTTTCACTAATTCAGCCATGCACTAGTTCAAACTTGTTAGCGGGACTTTTTCCCCTTTTATTCTTTTCAAATATTTTCAATGAATTTTTAACTAAACCTAGTTTCTTTATCTATCTCCTAAAGTCCACACAAACTGCCGTCATACACCATGGCACACCTCTGGCACCGCCACTTGTGCCACTGCCCATCACTCTTGTTTATTGGCGTATTTATATCAAAGGTTTGTAAAACTTTAACTAAATCTATCACTTTTTGTAATTATTCTGCATTTCTTTAAAACTTATCTGTTTGTTTTCTACTTCATGCGTTAGATCAGTTAATTGTTTTTTTTAACTTATGGTTATATAGCTTAATTTTTAATATGGAACAACATATTATTGACTTTAGAACTGGTACAATGCACTTTTACTCTATATGAACTAGTCCATGGAAACTTAAGTGGTGTTGAAATGTCAAAATGTTCCCATATAATTGTTATTATTAGTCATATAGAGGAAAATGGTTACTGAATTTTAGGATTCTTATAGCGCTGTAACGTCTAGTTTGGTATTGTTATCACATTTCGAGACTATACGATACGATGATTAGTTGATTTTTTCTGATACTTTTACTGTCTTGACCTGCAGATCTGCCAACTAAACTTAACCTTTAAAGAAATCATTCACAACTACAGAAAGCAACCACATTGTAAAACTCAAGTTTTTCATGCAGTGTTTGTTGATGACAGGTTCACAAAGGTTGTTTGTAGCAAACTAGCAATTCCTTACTCTCGCTAATTCCTGATTATCATTTCGCTATAGAGTATAGAATCAGAATCCTTTATACCAAACACAACAAACCTTACTCACTCCTATTCTAGTATCAATAATGACTTTTAAAACACATCCAAACACCCTGTAAGCTCTAAAGGAAGTTATTTTCTTCTTTTATTCTATGTTTTTTTATAAGTCTTGATATCTCAAAAACAAATCTCATTTTTGACAGGTTTGTGATAAACAAAAGGCTATTCCATTAGATGACATGGCACACATCAGCGGGTTGGTTGTTGTTGGTGTTATACCATCTCCTTTTGAATATGCTAATGTTGAAATAACCACGACACACAAGTCACTATGTAACAATTCGCAATTTCAGGTTAACTTTTATTCCCGAAAATTTCACTATTCACTTTTACTATTCACTTTTCACTATTCATCTCAGAAATTTTTATTTCATATTCTCGTAAGTTAAACTATTTTAACGATAATCCGAGAGTTTGACGCTCGTCGGATCATTTCTGCAAAAATCTCAAAGCCGTGTCCGAGATTTACTTTTAGGTTTAAACGTCATTCCAGCATCCCGATATGTCCATAAAACATTATAAACAATAGAAATATGATTTTCTCTCATTTTAGGACAATTCCAAAAGTTTTGGAATTTTACGTTTTTCAGTTCAGCGTTTTACGCGAATTACGCGTTTTAGACCCGTGTTTCCAGTTTTTAGCAGGGTTTTAGCACCCAATAGAACCTACCACTCATTTTATATTTTATTATGGAGTATATTGACATGTTTAACCATATTTATAAGTTTCATATTTTTAGGATACCCGGTTTTACATTTCGTGGCTTAATAACTTACGGTTAGCAATTTACGGGTCCAAAACTAGCTACATAAGTAGGATAATACCAAGTTTTTGCATCTAGTCACCCTTATCTCTATATGGCCGACTTAGGGGGGGGGGGGAGGATTCACACTTGTGGCATGATCTCATGACTTTAGCCATTAGATCAATACTTATTTACAACTTTGTCTCCAAGTTTAGCAAAAATATCCTAAAAACTAACCTCCTCAATGAACCTTCCTAGACACCTTCCTAACCTCCTCTTCATGCTATAAATAGAGAGCTCATTCCATCCTTTCTTCATAAATCAAACGCCACAACATCAATACCTAGCACCATGATCCTTTGATCTTCAATATACAAGTTACACTACAAAGTTCAAGGTCTTAGTATTCTCTACCTAGTTCTTAAGTTTGTTTGGTGATTCCATGGTTGAATTAGGAGCTACACAAGGTTACTAGGGCTGAAGTTAAATGGTTTTCACAAGGGTTAGATCAAGGCTAGCAAGGGTTACAAGAGTTATGGTGAAGGGTTTACAAGATTAGGTTTAGTGTCCTAGTTCTATACTTGACTTCCTTTCTTTAGAAAGCCAAAAGTTGTAAGCAAACCCTTATACACTTTCTTGCTCAATATCATTTTCATGCTTATTATGTTCCTTTCATGCTATATATGGTCTTTGTATTGTGTTCATGATGTATAAAAATGAGTAAAACGAGTATTGGTATACATATGTTAACTTATGACAAGTAAACAAGCAAACTAGTGATTTTTATGGAAAACCACGACCACAATAGTATAACTTTGATATTTGACACTTACTTACTGTTAAAGAGGACTTAACAAGGAAAACATAGCAATTTGAATCACCCAAAACGAGTACCCGAGTCAAAAGTTATGACCATTTGAAGTTAGCGAAACCAAAACGGCAAAACTGCCTAAATAGCATTCTGATCAAATTTTGATTTTGAAAGTCCCACTTCTGGTCCGATTCATCAAAAAGTTAAAACACGAAAGTTGTCCGGAACGATGTTTTCGTTCAGGAGTAAAGAAGCTCGAGCCCTGAAAATGCTTTCCAAGTGATAATTTCTTCAAATTCTTAACAGCCCATTTTTAGACCAAAGTTACTATATAATGATTATAATTAGATGAGACCAAGAGGTCTAATGACCTAAAGCCAAGACCACAACCATGGATAAAGCCAAGGTTGAGTCTTAAGACCATGGTAACAATGACCAAGGTCAGGGCAAATCCACGGCTAAAGACCATATAACTTTTAAAGATCAAAACTTGTATATATATATATATATATATATATATATATATATATATATATATATATATATATATATATATATATATATATATATATATATATATATATATATGTTATCAAATACTACAATAGTAGGGAGCCTCATGTGAGGAGTTCATTAAGTAAGCCGTCGAGATGAGTTGTGGATTTACGAATTAAAGTGTCCTGGCTCCTCGAACGTTTACTCCATGACTTCTGAATTATGTCGGCCCGAACGGTAGTAAGAGATATACAACCTATACATGTTTCATAAACCATTTATACTTAAAGACTTACACTATATACTAAGTACTACATCATGAACATTATGCAAGACATATATTGGCAATTCTTCGTATTCTTAGACGTTACTCCAAACTTAAGTCGCAACGTTCTATTATAGGCTGTTCTTAGAGACTTTCGCGATTCGACTGCCACTTTCATTTCTCATTACATAGACTTAAGGTGAGTCATAGCCCCTACTCTTTTCATACTTGTTTTAACTCTTGGGGGGGATACATGCTCAACTACTTGCTTACTTGTACAAATACTCAAGACATTTATACTTGACTGTGTTATACTTGATTGCATACATGACTATGTTATACTTAATTGCGTTATTCTATTTAGTAGCTAGTACTTATCTTTGGGAAGTGGCTCCCAGTTGTCTTTGGGAAGTGGCTCCCAGTTATCTTTGGGAAGTGGCTCCCAGTAAACTTTTATCTTTGGGAATTGGCTCCCAAGTGAGGTCTTCGGAGATGAAGAGTAGACTCACGACTAATTGCTTAATTGTTTTGATGAACTTATACATGTCTTAATCATACTATATTGTAGCAGTGGGTTGTGAACACACAGGTTACAAGTCTCTTATGGCGGGACTTGTAACTGAGTGGATTCACGATGCCTTTGCTGTGTGAACATTCTTTTAAGGCTTTTCAACTGTTTTAAGACAAACTCTATGAACTCACCAACCATTGTGTTGACACTTTAGCATGTTTATCTCAGGTTAGTAAGGCGATAGCTAGTGCGAGGAACTTAGAGTCAAGCTGCATATTCTGAAGACTTACGCTTTTATCATTTACCATTCAAAACACTTTGTATACATTTATGTATCATACTTTGGAATCTCATGTTTGTAACTTTGAATTCATTAATCGAATGGTAACTTTTCAAAATGTCTCATTTAGAGTTCGTTTTCTATACCTTGTACTTTGTAATATGAAGTAGCACCCCTATGACACAGTCTTCCGCTGCGGTATTTTGGGGGTGTTACACACTACATGGGCCACATGGAGCAATGATCTTTTTCAGGAAGGGGCTAAAAAAGACAAACAAAAAAAGGGAAGAAGTGAGTTACTGTTTTTGAATGGCAGAATTTTTTTTGAGGTTTCATTTTGGCTTGTGTTTGTCACCACCGCCGTGTGTCCATCGCCCCATCTCCCTTTTTCTTTCCTCTTCTTGTTGGTAAGCCGACAAACACACAAATCCAACTTATTATTATTTGTGGTTAAAACCGAGTATATCTAGCGGCTTGTTAATAATTTTCGTGGATATTAATTTTGGTTAAAACGTGATTAAAATATGGATTTAAAAACGTCTTTGGACCTAGCCGTGACAGAGGAGGTAAGAATTAGAATATTCATGGACTATTAACGATCCTTATTATCTCAATTGCTTCTAAATTTGCTGCTTTTTCTAGGTCTAGGTGATAATTTTCAAATTATAAGACAGATTACATACTATGCGTACTCTTTCACATATGCCTTCGCGTAAGCAGGTGGGGTCAGATTTGCTAAAATATCTATGCAGTTTTGTCATTCACATTCTCATTGTTTTCATAGTTGTTTACCGTGTACAGGCCAGCATTGCAATGGAGACGCTACAGGTCATTGCGCTAATCACAAAGCTCCTTGGAATGTACCAAATTAAGGTAGAATTATTTTACTATATCAAAGGAGTCTATTTCTTGGTATAACCTCTTATTTGATTATTTTCTCGTTGTAGTATGTGCATGAGAATTTGTTTTTCATGTACACTAATCCTCAAGATTACGCTAAAGTGAAGAGACGAATTGCAGAACTCAGTAAAGAACAGGATAAAGAAATTGAAGAGGTATATTTAATACTTCAGTATGGAATGTGGCTTGTAGTATGTGGAAAACTAGAAGGGGGGGTTGAATAGTTTTGCGTCTTTTTCGTTTAATAAAAGTTTGCTTTTAAAGAATTGATGCTAATTGTAAAAACCTTTGAAGCTAAAGTATAGATACAAATTAATTCACATACATCACATAGACACTACTTATTTAAAGTGTTGAATAGAATATATCTCACTTAAATATAAGTTTGTATTTATATATGTATATGTGTTTTAATAATTGTATATACTTATATTTTACTAATGTACAATTAATGTTGTAAATGGAACCTAGTTTGATCTTTATGTGAAATCAATATATGCACAACACACAATTATAACAATGTACTAAAAGCTAATAAGTAAGCAAGCAAAGAATGAGAGATGGAAAGATCAAACCGAGAGACAAAGGATTTATAGTGGTTCGGCTACAAGGACACCTTCCTTGCCCTACTCCACTCCCCAAGCACCGAACTCGAGAGTTTTCTTCACTAAGTCAATAACCTCCCTTATGGCGGAGAAAACCGTACACACCAAAAGCTTACACCAAATTATGACACAAAGCAAAATGTCGAGTTCTAATCGTAGCTAGAACCAATCTCACAACAAATATCACACTGCACCTTCTTCACACCTTTTCACTTCTTCTATACTTCTTCACACCACAAGTATCTTCACGCCTTCACAAATACTTCACAACTTCAAGGCACTATCGTCTTCACAACTTCAAGCCACTAATGTCTTCTAGTCTTCTCCACTTGGAAGCTTCAATTTCTTCACTACTAGTCACTATTGCTACTATCTCCTATTACCACTACTATTCAACACTACTTCTTTACTTCAAGTTCCACTTCACACTTACAACAATTCTAGATTTTATAACACAATCTAGCTAACTAATACATACACCTTATTCACCAAAATATGAAGGATTAACAATATGAAATAAACAAACAACTTAGATAGCAAGATGATACTAAGTTGTAATACTTCTAATAGAAGCATTCTTCTCTTTGCACTTGAGTGTTGAGGCTTAAATCACTTTGAAACAAAGATCAATGTATATAAGATAAAAGGATTTTTAGAGGATGGAAATGGATGTTTAGATCAGAAAGTTTTTAGTGCAAAAAGGTGAGAAAAATATGTGGAATGATCCAGTATTTAAAGGGCCAGAAAATACTGTTCTGGAGCGTGCCGGTCCCCTTAATTAGGGGGCGGTCCCCTTAATGATTAAGGGGGCCGCCTAGTATAATTAAGGGGGCCGCCCTCCTGAACGTTGGATTTTCTTGTCCTTTTGTGAGAGAAATTTTTCTGGATTAGATTTGCCATTTTTGGTTGAAAATTTGAATTCATAAATTTGTAATGAATTAAACATATTCTTTTAATGCCAAAAATGTTTTATAAAAGATATAAAATGTTTTGTGACATTTTATAAATATCTAGTGATTTAACAAAAGTGTTCCTTTGATCTTATAATGCATTAGACACTTTGTTTATTCATACCTTAAGTGATTAGATGGTAAAGGTGAGTATTTACTACTAAATACTTGTTTATGTCATGATCTTTGGTTTGATGATTTTTCGTTTTGTGATTATCAAAACATAGAGATATCGAAAGATATGAATAACGTTTTTAGTAATTTATTTATATCAACAATCTCCCCCTTTTTGATGATTACAAAACCTAAACTCATTAAATCCAAAAATTAATTTTTGACAAGTATTTAGTGAGTTTATATTCACTTCTCCCCCTTTTTGTAAAATCAAAAAGGTTTGAGCCAATAGAAGGGAAGCTCCCCCTTGATGTATGCTCCCCCTCGTTTGAGGGCACCAAGGGTTCGAGTATTGGAATTCTTTCAAGAAAAATATTAGAAGCACAGGCATGACACAAGCAAACACATATATCATAATACCAACAAATAATAAGCATGGCAAAAGATAATTAGAAACACATATTAAGTCATTCATTAATAGAGAATGATTATGTCAACCCATAATCATTGTTACAAAGGCCATAAATATAGAATACTAAACTAAGTAGAGCATCCTAATGTGCGAACAAGGAGTGTCACCAAAGTTTCTTGAATCCCAAAATGGTTGAAGAGTTTTATTTGAAAATGAGAAACATAAGCATATAAAATGCTTGGTGGTTTAGTGGAGATAAACTTTTGGTTGCATGGATGTTGGTGAGTTTGGAGATGTGGAACTTGTAGGTGGTGGATTTGAAGTAGGGTTTGTTGATTGAGGGTTTTGATGTTGTTTAAGTGATGGTGTTTGTTGAGATCTTGTAAGAAGATACTCAATCCAAGTGAAGTGCTCATTCAAAGCGATGGTTTGTTGTTGAAGGAAGATGCAACAAGGGCAATTGTTAACATGCTTCTCAATTTGGTTGATGTTGTGTGGTGATGATGGTGAGCTTGATTGGGGTGGATCCAAATTGCGTTGAGCAAGATGTAATGCTAAAAGAGCACTAAGCTCATGAGCCTCTTTTAGCTCCTCAACGAACTTCAAGTGTTCGGAGGAAGGTGTTGGTGGTGGAACATGATAGTTGTCTTGGGTGAAGGTTTGAACATGCAACATATGAATGGCATGTGAAGTTGTAGGATGTGGTGGTGGTACTCTTAGTGGTGGAGACATAGTTGAGTTTGGGTAGTCATGGAAACATGAAAAGGGTGGAAGAGGTTCTTCATGAGTGAGTGGTGTTTTTGTTGAATGAGCAACATGTGAAGTATTGATTGAGAGGTTGGGATTGTTGTTTTGGGATTGAGCATGCTCATCATAAGAAGAAGCATTAATGAGGGCATGAGTGGATGATAGGTTGTGAGATGACTCATTAGTGTGGGTTTGAGGTTTAGTTGTTGGTTGAGTTGGAACAACATCACTGAGTTATGACAAGAATCAAGTTTCCTCCTCCAAACGGGTTTGACGGAGATCCTTGCGGTTCTTGAAATCTTTGGTTTTTGGTTGTTGGGAGATGACATGTTTGGGTGTGATGACATTAATGATGGGAAGATGGTATTTATAGTGTATGAGAAATGTGGTTTAGGAAGGTAAATTTTGAGGGATAGTATGGGACAAAATATGTTTGTGAATTTTGGGAAGTATAGGCTGAAATGGGTCAAAAAGTGATAAAGAAAACAGTATCCCCGACCATCAGATGGCCGGTCCCCTTAATTAGGGGCCGGTCCCCTTAAAATTAAGGAGGCCGCCTTATATAATTAAGGGGGCCGCCCATCTGGTGATTCCCAGAATGCCAGAAATGGGTTTTTGGCAGAAAATTTTCAAAAAGGTTGTGTTTTTGGATTTGGATTTAAGTAAGTTCAACTCTTTGAGGCAATATAGGGCATACTATTCATGAATGTAGAGAGTGATATAGAAATAATTAAATTAGACAATTAATTTCTAATAATCATGCTATCTATTAATTTATCAATTAAGATATGCAACTAAGGAAGCAATAAAGCAAATAAGTTAAATATGCAACTATATGAAGATGATAACATGTAGGCTAGTGCAAACATATTGAGAGTTGCTTACAAGTAACAAGAGGGAAGATATGATTATATGGACTTCAAGACTTGTTACAAACAAGATTCATATGGGCAAACCATGATTCTCATGAAACGATTCGATTAAATTATGAATGTCATTTCCACAGAAGTATATGACACATGTGAGATAATCAAATATGTTTTAAGCAAAACGTTTTTAGTTTTATTCAACAATGTTTTGAAATAAATTCAAGTGTGTATTACAATAGAATAAATTGAATTTTGTTTCATATCATGAAAAAAAAAATTTAATCCTGATTTTGATTAAAATTAAGTTATGGTAGCTTATAGTTAAACATGTTGTTTAAAATAAATAATATAGATATTTGAAAGAATTTTATTCAAAGAGAGGGGTTTTAAACAAGATGTTTTGATATTGATAATCAAGAGATTGCAAGTAAAGGATTTGATATGAAAACTTATCATACTCAAGAGAATCAATTAAGCCCATTGTCACATATAATCATCTCTAATGACAACTAAAGGTATGAAAGAAAAATGGTAAAAATTTATGATCCAAATGCAGTGAGATAGAGATGGACAGAGTAAATCATCTATGAATACAAGATAGACATGTATATATATATATATATATATATATATATATATATATATATATATATATATATATATATATATATATATATATATATATATACACAAAGGGCATCATAATATTAAGTTACTAACAACTGTTAATCATAATTCATCTATTAATGCAACTAGCAAGATCATATGGCTTAAATGGTAAGTATTCTACTATAGATCATAGAAGATCTTCAATATAAATGAAGACTAAGAAACATGATAATAGATTTAACAACAAGAGGATTAATTATCCTAATATCATATATGCATGTATTAGTATTAATGATCTAAAGACATGGCAACTTATAAATTAAATCATATTCATATACTAATTAAATCATACTTTAATATAATGTAATATTGGCAAGTTTTTGAAAAGAAAACTTACCTCAGGTCCAGCTTTTCTTTAAGAGTGGGCATGAGAATAATGGAAGACATCTTAAAAGTTTGCCCAAAACATGTCGAAGTAACAAAGTAAAATTCCAACGCAATAGAAATCAAGGGAGCTTGATCCGAAATGCTTAATCGATCACACCAATCATCACAAGTCGTGAAAACTAAGAAAAGTAGTGCTTTGAAGCCTTCGTCTTGAAATAGTAACGGACACACCATAAAACCAATACTCCAAAAGTGAAGAACAAAATGCTGAGACAATAAATGACCGCAACAACGTCATAGGCAAAACATGTGCAGAATGTGAACCATAGTGATATGAACCAATAGCCGTCAAAAGTAAGTGAGCAAGGTGAGCAATCCACAACTTAAAAGTCTCTTCGTTCGTTAATTACCTAAACATGATGAAGAGCTTGGTACCCAGATTCTCATGGGTCCGAATTGGTTAGTTGAGAACATCCATTGCATTTAAATGCACATGATGAGGATGTCGTCGAGAAGTACAAGAATTCATCAATAGTTTGTTTTAATCAACAAACAATGACTTTATTGACTAGAGAGATAAATAGTGAGCGTAAGTAATATTAGTTCTAAATTTCTCCACTAGGTTTAACAAATTTTATTTGTTTTGATGCATTTGTTGAAGGATCATTTACGGTAAATCCTAAGCCGGTTTTATCATAAAATGACTTTTGAATGTTAAGTAAATATTTTAAAGATCTAGAGCTATTTTCAAATTTTGCTAATATTTTTGCTTTTTCATTTTCTATTTTAATTTCATGTTTATAGTCTTGACAATATTTACATTTAAGATCAATTTCAATATTGCTTTTAAGTCTAGACATTTTATCTTCTAAAATTATTTCCTTTTCAAAATTGTTTTCAATGAATATTGAAGATTTATTTTTAGGAATCATTATGAGTCAATGTTGCAAAAATTTTTGAAGTTGTTTTCCAATTTTGAAAATTCTAATGTAAATTGATCATAGCAAAAATGTTCGGTTTTGGATAGTACCTTATTAGTAGTTGTGTAATCTTCACATGCTATATGTTGATCAATTCCATCGTCCATGTCGCTCCATGTTTTACTTGTAGTTTCGCTTAGATCGAGAGGCATGTAGTCCTTGCCATCAATACTTGTATTCCCATTGTTTGAATATTCTCACAAGCCGTATTATCATCGTCTTCTTCGTACTTGTTGCACCATGATTTATTAACACTCTTTCTTCGGATTTGGCTCATGTATTCTTCGTTATTGATACCTTCAATGATCACATTTGAACTAGTAGTACATGTATTTATTTCAACTAAATATTTATCTATTAAATTTTCTAGAGTAACAATTTCTTGTGCAATATCAAGTTTATCATCTTTGGTTTTACATTTCTCTTGGTGAAACTTTAAAAGACATTTCCAAATATCATTTGCCGTTTTACAAAGAAATAATCCTTCATATTCAACTCTTGGTAGAGTTTTGAAGATAAGTAATTTGGCTTTAGTATTTTTATCAATTTTGGTTTGAAGATTATTATATTGATTTTCAAAATCCATTTTGGTTGGTTTAAGATCACCAATTGAAATGATATGCCAAAGATCAAGATCTATTGATTTCACATAATTTTCAAATTTATTTTTCCATTCAAGAAAATGATCATTTTCAAATAATGGTGGTTGTTGCGTAAATTCCCCTTCTAAATATTTTTCAAATTCCATAGATCGTTACAAGTTTTAAAATACAATCTATTTTAAAAATCTTGCTAGACGTGGCTCCTGATACCAATTGTGGAAAACTAGAAGGGGGGGGGGGGGGTTGAATAGTTTTGCGTCTTTTTCGTTTAATAAAAGTTTGCTTTTAAAGAATTGATGCTAATTGTAAAAACCTTTGAAGCTAAAGTATATATACATATTAATTCACATACATCACATAGACACTACTTATTTAAAGTGTTGAATAGAATATATCTCACTTAAATATAAGTTTGTATTTTTATATGTATATGTGTTTTAATAATTGTATATACTTATATTTTACTAATGTACAATTAATGTTGTAAATGGAACCTAGTTTGATCTTTATGTGAAATCAATATATGCACAACACACAATTATAACAATGTACTAAAAGCTAATAAGTAAGCAAGCAAAGAATGAGAGATGGAAAGATCAAACTGAGAGACAAAGGATTTATAGTGGTTCGGCTACAAGGACACCTTCCTTGCCCTACTCCACTCCCCGAGCACCGAACTCGAGAGTTTTCTTCACTAAGTCAATAACGTCCCTTATGGCGGAGAAAACCGTACACACCAAAAGCTTACACCAATTTACGACACAAAGCAAAATGTCGAGTTCTAATCGTAGCTAGAACCAATCTCACAACAAATATCACACCGCACCTTCTTCACACCTTTTCACTTCTTCTATACTTCTTCACACCACAAGTATCTTCACGCCTTCACAAATACTTCACAACTTCAATGTCTTGCAACTTCACAACTTCAAAGCACTATCGTCTTCACAACTTCAAGCCACTAATGTCTTCTAGTCTTCTCCACTTGGAAGCTTCAATTTCTTCACTACTAGTCACTATTGCTACTATCTCCTATTACCACTACTATTTAACACTACTTCTTTACTTCAAGTTCCACTTCACACTTACAACAATTCTAGATTTTATAACACAATCTAGCTAACTAATACATACACCTTATTCACCAAAATATGAAGGATTAACAAGATGAAATAAACAAACAACTTAGATAGCAAGATGATACTAAGTTGTAATACTTCTAATAGAAGTATTCTTCTTTTTGCACTTGAGTGTTGAGGCTTGAATCACTTTGAAACAAAGATCAATGTATATAAGATCAAAGGATTTTTAGAGGATGAAAATGGAAGTTTAGATCAGAAAGTTTTTAGTGCAAAAAGGTGAGAAAAATATGTGGAATGATCCAGTATTTAAAGGGCCAAAAAATACTGTTCTGGAGCGTGCTGGTCCCCTTAATTAGGGGGCGGTCCCCTTAATGATTAAGGGGGCCGCCTAGTATAATTAAGGGGGCCGCCCTCCTGAACGTTGGATTTTCTTGTCCTTTTGTGAGAGAAATTTTTCTGGATTAGATTTGCCATTTTTGGTTGAAAATTTGAATTCATAAATTTGTAATGAATTAAACATATTCTTTTAATGCCAAAAATGTTTTGTAAAAGATATAAAATGTTTTGTGACATTTTATAAATATCTAGTGATTTAACAAAAGTGTTCCTTTGATCTTATAATGCATTAGACACTTTGTTTATTCATACCTTAAGTGATTAGATGGTAAAGGTGAGTATTTACTACTAAATACTTGTTTATGTCATGATCTTTGGTTTGATGAGTTTTCGTTTTGTGATTATCAAAACATAGAGATATCGAAAGATATGAATAACGTTTTTAGTCATTTATTTATATCAACATAGTAGATTAAAATCATCATGATCTATACAAGAAGCTAACCTAAGTTACAGCCTATTATTGCTTCCCTGTCTTAGGCACATAAAATTTTAATTAAGAGCATCGAAGATGATCAGTTCTTAGACCTTTGACTGTGAAGACTAAAGTGCGTCCTGTTTGTAAGGAACCTTACAGGTAAGGTGATAGATCTGAAATTTTGTCTCATATTATGTTTGGTTATTTGAACACGTTAATTATTTTTGGTTCAAAATTATACTTATTTATTTTTATTTTCTTTCTGAAAACTTCCAACTGCATCTTGTTTGATTTTGAACTCTTGTGTTTACTGCATCTATAAATCGGCACTCAAATCAAAAGGTTCAATTAATGAAGTTAATCAAATTGCATAGGTAGGTAATCAGGGCTGATAAGTGGTTTATCTAGAATATGGAGTTCCTTATTTTTATGACATGTTTTATTCATTTTCATTAACAGCTGAGGATTATTGTCAGACCCAAGCCTTGTGTTGGTGTAGGACCTTTATGTAATACACAACAGGTAAAGTTAACAGTTGAGGGTTATTTTGTAGCTTTTAGAGACTCGTAGCATGGAAATACATATTGTTTGTTTTGAATACTCTGTACCTTGTCTCATAAATGCCATTTCGTGCATATTTGCTACCATGTTCGTGGGCTAGTACATGGGATATGGAGTCCTATTCCTCGAGCTGTATGTATCCATGACATGTTTCTTTTGTTTTAATTAGAGTTGGCAGTTTCAACCCTTATATTATATAAGTGTAGATGTGGGTAAACTGTCATATAGTACAAAAATTCAAGAGGTTGAACAAAGATGTTTTGTCCAACCCAACCCAACAATTTTTTCTACCCATACTATTTAACCCGTGACCCAACTCGCCTGACCTGATCAGTTTGCAACCACTATCCGGATATTCAATTAAAATTTGGATCCTTCTCTTATTAACGTTATAATTAATAGCCTATTTGAACTCTTCTACAGATGAAAGACTACATTGAAACCCCAAAACCTAATGGTTATCAAAGTCTTCATACCGCTATAATTCCATTTCTATTTGTTAACCTAATGGTTAACAAAAACCATTTTGTTGTTGGAGCAGAAAAAAGGTAAGAAGCGAAAGCTACGTGAAGATGAAATTGTCTGCCCAACTTCTAAACTAGTTTACAAATGGAGAACAGAACCTAAATGATAATACAAGGTATGGTATTAATTTCGGATAAACTTATTAATCTTTTGGATCCATTTTCATACAGTTCCATATAATAGTAATGACTTTTACTTATCTAGCAGTACCATATATACACAATGCAGATTAAGGTTTTCTGGCAGTGCGACTTGTTCAAGTGAGTTCTGATATGCTATGTAGCTGGTGATGCCATGCAAAAGTAGCTAAGAAGAAGAGTCAGAAGTCCTTAAATTATTGAGAATTTTATTATGTACGACATAACAATTTTATATTTGGTTCAGTTGTATACATTCCAATTTTATTGGATTTGAATTTATTTTGATATATATTTGAATTTGTTTAGATATATATTTGAATTTGTTTTGATATATATTGATTTCTTAAATATGACTAAAAGATGCATATAGTCACACTTATTAACACTTTTGGTCACTGTTTGCTTAATTCGTTGTGTGACTAAATATTACAAAAGGCCACACAAAAGAAAATTCATGTGGCCAGTGAATGATCAGTAGTCGCACAAAACACCCATTTCTTCATTTTAAATAACATATTATCACACTTATTAACACTTTTGGTCAATTTATACTTAATTGTATGTGACTAAATACCTAAAACAAACATACTTTGTGTGACTAAATATTACAAAAGGCCACACAAACATAAAATTCATGTGACCATTGGATGAACAATAGTCACACAAAATACATATTTCTTCACTTTAAACACCATATAGTCACACTTTTAGTCACTTTATGCTTAAATGCATGTGACTAAATACTCAAAAGAAACATGCTTTGTGTGACTAAATGTTACAAAAGGCCACACAAACATAAAATTCAAGTGGCCATTGGATGAACAATAGTCACACAAAATACACATTTCTTCACTTTAAGCACCATATGGTGACACTCATTTACACTTTTAGTCACTTTATGCTCAATAGTATGTGGCTAAATACCCAAAAGAAACATGTTTTGTGTGACTAAATGTTAAAAAATGCCACACAAACATAAAATTCATGTGGCCATTGTATGATCAATAGTCACACAAAATACACATTTCTTCACTTTAAACACCATATGGTCACACTTATTCATACTTTTAGTCACTTTATTCTTGATTGTATGTGACTAAATACCTTAAAGAAACATGCTTTTATTGACTAAATGTTACAAAAGGCCACACAAAATTAAAATTCAAGTGGCCATTGGATGAAGAATAGTCACACAAAATACACATTTATTCACTTTAAACAGCATTTGGTCACATTTATTCACACTTTTAGTCACTTTATGATTAATTGTATGCGACTAAATATCTAAAAGAACATGCTTTGTGTAATTAAATGTTACAAAAAGTCACACAAACATAAAATTCATGTGGCAATTGGATGATCAATAGTCACACAAAATACACATTTCTTTACTTTAAACACCATATGGTCACACTTATGAACACTTTTAGTCACTTAATGATTAGTTGTATGTGACTAAATGTAACAATTCGCAATTTCAGGTTAATTACCATTCCCGGAAAATTTCACTATTCACTTTTACTATTCATTTTTCCTGAAACTTTCCCGAAAGTTGATTTTTATTTGATATTCTCGAGTGATAAATCATTTCCATGGCAAATTAAATGTTTGACATTCGTCAGATCATTTTCGTGAAAGTTATTAAGGAATTACACGTTTTAGGGTAAAACGTCATTCAGAAATTCTACGCACAACGAAACTCGACCGCGTTAAGTGACCCCGCATCAGAAAAATGTTTGACACACTCATGATTTATTTGAGAATTAATCGTGACTGAGAAAAACATGACCAAAGACTTCCCGGCAGGTCACCCAAGCCAGTACTATTCTCGCATGAGCACGCTTAACCGTATGGGCGATTAACCGTTAGACCACAAAACGCGTTTCTAAGACGATTTGAGTTTTCAAATTATTAGAAAAAGTCAACATATTTTTCCCTCCTCCATTGACCAAAAATCATCCCTTGATGTTATAAGTCATTTCGTGATTTTTAGGCTTACGGTTTGATGTCTAAAAGACATTTAATACCAACCGACACTAGACTGAGCCCAGTCTAGACATTATAAGTCATTTTAAATCATTTTTATCACATTAGAAAAGTAACATTTTACTTTTCTCAATTTTACGCAATATTCGTACGTTTTACGTATTACGCGTTTTAGACCCGTGTTTCCAGTTTTTAGCAGGGTTTTACACCCAAATGGAACCTACCACTCATTTTATATTTTATTATGGAGTATTTTGACATGTTTAACCATTCTTCCAAGTTTCGTATTTTTACGATACCCGGTTTTACGTTTCGTGGCTTAACCATTTACGGTTAGCATTTTACGGAGCCAAAACTAACTCAATAACTTGGATAATATCATCAAAAGTCCACCCTTGCTCCCCAAGGTTGGCAAACCGACTTAGGGGGGGGGGGGATTCAGCCCCTAGGTGGCTTAATCCCATGCTTTAAGCCTTAAGATGTGAACATGTGTTCAACTTGGTGAGCAAGTGTTGACTAGTCAAGGTTCTAACCTCCTCAAGACCTTATTTAAGTCATTCTCTTCCCCTCCTTGGCCATTCCAACGACCCACACACATAAAAACACACCATCATCTCATCCTTAGCTCATTTACTTCAAGTTCCATCCAAGAAATCAAGTGCAATATCCATACATAAACCCTAGTTTAGTTTTGATTCATCAAAACTACTTCAAATCCTTAGAAACTTTGGTGATTTCTCTTGAGTTTGAATCCACTCAAGTCACCTCAATTTTCATCATCTCTCTTTCAAGATTACAAGAGTAGAAAGATTGCATGAAGTGAAGTGGGTTGAAGCAAGTCTATCAAAGTCCTTTTCCTTACATGTTAACTTCCTTTCATTTTTGAAAGCCAAAAGTTGTAAGCCAAACCCTAACATGATTCTTGTTAAATAATCATGTTCATGTTATTTACATGTTATTCTTGCTATATTATGTCTTGTAGTTATGTCCATGATGTATAAAAGTGAGCAAAACAAGTTATTGTTATTGATTGTTACAACAAGTTACTAAAACAAGTAAACTAGTGACTTTCTTGGTAAGACCTGATCAAAATGGTAAAAATATGATGTTGGATCATTACATATTACAGTAGAGGACTTAACAAGGAAACCATAGCAATTTGAACCACCTAAAACGAGTATACGAGTCAAAAGTTACGCCCATTTGAAGTTACCAAAACTTTGCGGCAAACTGCCAAATACCATTCTGATCAAATTTGGGTTTTGAAAGTCCCACTTCTGGTCCGATTCATCAAAAAGTTAAAACACGAAAGTTGTCCGGAACGACTTTTTCGTTCAGGATCAAAGAAGCTCGAGCCCTGAAAACGCTTTTTGAGTGATAAATTCTTCAAAATCTTAACAGCCCATTTTTATACCAAAGTCATTACATATAAGTTATGGTTTATGAAGACCAAAGGGGTCTTATGACCTAGAATCAAGACCACAACCATGGCTAGAGCCAAGTTTGAGTCTCAAGACCATGGAACAATGACCAAAGGTCATGGCTAGGCCATGACGAAATGACCATACAAGCTTACCAAGGCAAATACATGAACTAGAGAAGTTGGCGATAACTTGAACATACAATTTGGATCTACTTCATCTAAAGGAACCATGAGATATTACAAAGAGAAAATGGTCATACAAGACTTATGAAACTACCCCTAATAACAATCTTCATGTACAAATAAACTTTCCTAAGTTTATTCAAATATCGGACATGTAACCTTTCGGATCAAAACTTATATCTATATATTTCATCAACTACTACAATAGTAGGGAGCCTCATGTGAGGAGTTCATTATGTAAGCCGTCGAGTTGAGTTGTGGATTTACGAGTTAAAGTGTCCTGGCTCCTCGAACGCTTACTAACATGACTTCTGAATTATGTCGGCCCGAACGGTAGTAAACGATATACAAAACATACATGTTTCATGAATCTTTTCTTTCAAAGACTTACACTATACATCATACCACATCATGGACTAAATGCAAGATATATATATATAGGCACTACTTCATATTCTTTACTCCGATCCTAAGTCACAACATTCTATTATAGGTTGCTCATAGAAACCTTCACGATTCAACCGTTACATTCATTACTTGCTATCTTACTTAAGGTGAGTTCATAGCCCCACTTTCCATTACTTAATTGTTTTACAAACCCTTGGGGGGAATACATGCTATTTTTAACCGAGCACAATGTTTTTAAATTGTATGCTTGCCTGATTGTTTTATTATCACTAAGTACCAACCTTGCTAAACCGAGATCCCTTATTATGAACCATTTAATCACTAGCAATAGTGAGCGCAAATATTGTGAATAGGCCTATTGGGATTGACGAATCCCATTTGTAGTGAATACATTCATACAAATGCATTAATATTTGAGACCTGGGTATGCCAGCAACATACCTACCGGGATAAAACCGCCGATCGATATTGGTACACGTTAACGTTTTGGTGTCATAAGCTTAGTGTATAATACATTTTATGGGCGTATAACAACATAGCCTACCTATTTTGCTTTCCAAACATTGGTGTGAGCCTATAACTCACACTACCAACATATTGTGTTCAAACATTAAACAAACTCTATGAATATCACTCAACCTTTGTGTTGACCTCTCAAGCATGTATTTCAGGTTCATGACGATCAAGGATGGCACGGAAGGACACGGATACTCAAGAGGGCTATAAATTTTATTATCATTCAAAACTCACTTAATGTGATTTGTAAACATGGAACCAATTGGGACCTCATTTTGTAATCTCTGATATTTATATAATTTGAATGATAAATCTTTTAAAACGACTCAATTGGAGTTCGTTTTCTATCATTGTGACTATTGTGCCGTCGAGTAACACCCAGTTTGAATTCCGCTGCAACCATGAATTGGGGGTGTTACAGATTGGTACCAGAGCCATGGTTATAGAGAAACGGGTCTAATTGAGACCTAAACTATAACTACAACTACAAGCAAAACCATTTTTATAGCCTTCCGCTCTCCGTGTCTTCCATCCTCCAGACGATTATGGACTTAGTAAGCATGATATGCTACACAAACATATTAGTATATTGATATATACACACTAAGCATTTTATGCTACATGAACACATATAAGTATATTGATATATACACACTAAGCATTTTATGCTACATGAACACATATAAGTATATTGATATATACACACTAAGCATTTTATGCTACATGAACACATATAAGTATATTGATATATACACACTAAGCATTTTATGCTACATGAACACATATAAGTATATTGATATATACACACTAGGCATTTTATGCTACATGAACATATTAGTATATTGATATATAAACTCGGTTTATTTTCAATCATTTATCTAAACAATGGACTAAACATATCTGTGTATGCCTATTCTAAGGCATTTCGGCACAGCCACACTCTCCCAATCATGTTCCTACTCCAACATTATATGTCCAAGACATTGTAACTGATTGCAATGGTCTCATTCATTTTCCAAGACATTGTGAGATACAATGGTCTCATTCATTTTTCAAGACATTGTGAGATACAATGGTCTCATTCATTTTCCAAGACCTTGTGAGATACAATGGTCTCATTCATTTTCCAAGACATTGTGAGATACAATGGTCTCATTCATTTTCCAAGACATTGTGAGATACAATGGTCTCATTCATTTTTCAAGACATTGTGAGATACAATGGTCTCATTCACTTTTCAAGACATTGTGAGATACAATGGTCTCATTCACTTTTCAAGACATTGTGAGATACAATGGCCTCATTCATTTTCCAAGACATTGTGAGATACAATGGTCTCATTCATTTTCCAAGACATTGTATGATACAATGGTCTTAATCATTTCTCAAATGTTTTGAGTCACACAATGACCTAACCTACTTCCCAGACATTGTGAATTGCACAATGGTCTAACCTACTTCCGAGACATTGTGTTTTGTGCAAATGGTCTCTAGAATTATTCCATCACATCATCAATATCATTTCATATGATATCAAAAACCCGTCACAATCTATCGATTTCAAAACAAGAAATATGAGATTTCTAAAGGACAAACTAATCCATCATCGACAAAAGCTGAACTTTCTCTACATTCATCAAAGTTTTCTTATGAAACCTTTATTATTAAAAGTTCGTGATCCTGGCCAAGTATGTTCTATTTTAGAACTACTTAAAACTTCCTTTCCACACATATCTACCCGTACTATCTTCCATGCAATGGAATGTGAAAACATACAAGTCTTGTATGGGCGGGACTTGCAACTTAAGGGTTGACATCGCCTTTGTTTAGTGGACAGTTTCCCGAAAGCAACGGACATATCAAAAGTATACCTAGTTTAGGTATTTGAAAATTTTATCGAACCTTGGCTAAATATAGACTAGTCACCTATATTTAACCTAGGGACAGTGGAATATAGTCTGACTAACTATATTCGACTTAGAATTTTCAAATACTGAGAATAGTTGTACTAGGGTTATGTTTAGATTGATTTCCTACATGAACACGATAAACCACCAGAATACATTAAAACAATCTAGAGACACGATAGTGCCTTACCACTCAGCGAAATCTTAACATTTTATTTGTACTACCTAACTTCATTCTTGAAAGTTTTCATTTATGAGATAATCCGAAATACTATCTGAGATAGTTATCAATTATTCTCTTCATCCTGTAGAAGTACTATCCTGTTTAGGTCCTAAGGATACCATTCCATCATAAACCTTTAAAATCTCTTAAGATTTTTAAAGCAAACTCAACATCTATACCTAAGAGTATTAATGTTAAGCATACACTACACACTTTTGTTCATCAACATATCACATCATTATCTTCACAACCGTTACAAACACAAGCTCATTAACAGATCTTGATGCACTTTTAAAGCTCAAATCATCCTTAGTTACACCACAAGCACCCTTATCAGCTTTACAAGATTGAATATTCATCTTGTACTTTTGCTACACCAGTGTCATCTCGTAATACACTACCTTGTAACTCACCGGCTAAGTATGAATGTTGGGTTGGGAATTCTTAAGTAGGATGATTTGTAATTATTTGAATGGATTGGGATGCCTTTTCATTTAAATAAAGAAATTGTAAATCACCGAACCATAAGTTTATATGCCTCTATTTACATTGTTTGGGATGCCTCTCTATGTAAATAAAGAATTATAAACAAGTGGGCTTATTTGTATCCGAAATAACATAAGTATGAAGTCAACCTACATTACATTGCTCGGGTATGGCTTGATACCTACATTACATTGCTCGGGTATGGCATGATACCTACATTACATTGCTCGGATATGGCATGATACCTACATTATATTCGCCACAAGAAATCCTATCTTTTCACCGACATCGCTTCAAACCATGACATAAACACTAGGTACAACAACCGATTACCTACTAGACTATGATTGCGACTACTATCCCAATTTCCATTGATATTCCACTACTATATCAATTTCCATTTATTGGATTCCTATGTAAATTGCTATTGTTGTTCAACTGTTATATCAATTGCTATTGATACTTGACAACTATATCAATTTCCATTTTGATATTTAACTATATCAATTTCTGTACAACTACTATATCAATTTCTATTAATAATCGACTGCTATATCAATTTTCTTTGATATTCGACTATTATATGAATCTCTACTGATATTCAACCATGTTATCAATCTCTATTGACACACCACATTCTGAGACAAATCAAACTACATCACTAGTAATTCCAGACTTTGGTCCTCATAAAGTAACCACACATCTTTATCGACACCACTCCAACATATGACACACATAGAACTTCGGGACGAAGTTCCCCGTAAGGGGTAGAGACTGTAACAATTCGCAATTTCAGGTTAATTACCATTTCCGGAAAATTTCACTATTCACTTTTACTATTCATTTTTCCCGAAACTTTCCCGAAAGTTGATTTTTATTTGATATTCTCGAGTGATAAATCATTTCCATGGCAAATTAAATGTTTGACATTCGTCAGATCATTTTCGTGAAAGTTATTAAGGAATTACACGTTTTAGGGTAAAACGTCATTCAGAAATTCTACGCACAACGAAACTCGACCGCGTTAAGTGACCCCGCATCAGAAAAATGTTTGACACACTCATGATTTATTTGAGAATTAATCATGACTGAGAAAAACATGACCAAAGACTTCCCGGCAGGTCACCCAAGCCAGTACTATTCTCGCATGAGCACGCTTAACCGTATGGGCGATTAACCGTTAGACCACAAAACGCGTTTCTAAGACGATTTGAGTTTTCAAATTATTAGAAAAAGTCAACATATTTTTCCCTCCTCCATTGACCAAAAATCATCCCTTGATGTTATAAGTCATTTCGTGATTTTTAGGCTTACGGTTTGATGTCTAAAAGACATTTAATACCAACCGACACTAGACTGAGCCCAGTCTAGACATTATAAGTCATTTTAAATCATTTTTATCACATTAGAAAAGTAACATTTTACTTTTCTCAATTTTACGCAATATTCGTACGTTTTACGTATTACGCGTTTTAGACCCGTGTTTCCAGTTTTTAGCAGGGTTTTACACCCAAATGGAACCTACCACTCATTTTATATTTTATTATGGAGTATTTTGACATGTTTAACCATTCTTCCAAGTTTCGTATTTTTACGATACCCGGTTTTACGTTTCGTGGCTTAACCATTTACGGTTAGCATTTTACGGAGCCAAAACTAACTCAATAACTTGGATAATATCATCAAAAGTCCACCCTTGCTCCCCAAGGTTGGAAAACCGACTTAGGGGGGGGGGGATTCAGCCCCTAGGTGGCTTAATCCCATGCTTTAAGCCTTAAGATGTGAACATGTGTTCAACTTGGTGAGCAAGTGTTGACTAGTCAAGGTTCTAACCTCCTCAAGACCTTATTTAAGTCATTCTCTTCCCCTCCTTGGCCATTCCAACGACCCACACACATAAAAACACACCATCATCTCATCCTTAGCTCATTTACTTCAAGTTCCATCCAAGAAATCAAGTGCAATATCCATACATAAACCCTAGTTTAGTTTTGATTCATCAAAACTACTTCAAATCCTTAGAAACTTTGGTGATTTCTCTTGAGTTTGAATCCACTCAAGTCACCTCAATTTTCATCATCTCTCTTTCAAGATTACAAGAGTAGAAAGATTGCATGAAGTGAAGTGGGTTGAAGCAAGTCTATCAAAGTCCTTTTCCTTACATGTTAACTTCCTTTCATTTTTGAAAGCCAAAAGTTGTAAGCCAAACCCTAACATGATTCTTGTTAAATAATCATGTTCATGTTATTTACATGTTATTCTTGCTATATTATGTCTTGTAGTTATGTCCATGATGTATAAAAGTGAGCAAAACAAGTTATTGTTATTGATTGTTACAACAAGTTACTAAAACAAGTAAACTAGTGACTTTCTTGGTAAGACCTGATCAAAATGGTAAAAATATGATGTTGGATCATTACATATTACAGTAGAGGACTTAACAAGGAAACCATAGCAATTTGAACCACCTAAAACGAGTATACGAGTCAAAAGTTACGCCCATTTGAAGTTACCAAAACTTTGCGGCAAACTGCCAAATACCATTCTGATCAAATTTGGGTTTTGAAAGTCCCACTTCTGGTCCGATTCATCAAAAAGTTAAAACACGAAAGTTGTCCGGAACGACTTTTTCGTTCAGGGTCAAAGAAGCTCGAGCCCTGAAAACGCTTTTTGAGTGATAAATTCTTCAAAATCTTAACAGCCCATTTTTATACCAAAGTCATTACATATAAGTTATGGTTTATGAAGACCAAAGGGGTCTTATGACCTAGAATCAAGACCACAACCATGGCTAGAGCCAAGTTTGAGTCTCAAGACCATGGAACAATGACCAAAGGTCATGGCTAGGCCATGACGAAATGACCATACAAGCTTACCAAGGCAAATACATGAACTAGAGAAGTTGGCGATAACTTGAACATACAATTTGGATCTACTTCATCTAAAGGAACCATGAGATATTACAAAGAGAAAATGGTCATACAAGACTTATGAAACTACCCCTAATAACAATCTTCATGTACAAATAAACTTTCCTAAGTTTATTCAAATATCGGACATGTAACCTTTCGGATCAAAACTTATATCTATATATTTCATCAACTACTACAATAGTAGGGAGCCTCATGTGAGGAGTTCATTATGTAAGCCGTCGAGTTGAGTTGTGGATTTACGAGTTAAAGTGTCCTGGCTCCTCGAACGCTTACTAACATGACTTCTGAATTATGTCGGCCCGAACGGTAGTAAACGATATACAAAACATACATGTTTCATGAATCTTTTCTTTCAAAGACTTACACTATACATGATACCACATCATGGACTAAATGCAAGATATATATATATAGGCACTACTTCATATTCTTTACTCCGATCCTAAGTCACAACATTCTATTATAGGTTGCTCATAGAAACCTTCACGATTCAACCGTTACATTCATTACTTGCTATCTTACTTAAGGTGAGTTCATAGCCCCACTTTCCATTACTTAATTGTTTTACAAACCCTTGGGGGGAATACATGCTATTTTTAACCGAGCACAATGTTTTTAAATTGTATGCTTGCCTGATTGTTTTATTATCACTAAGTACCAACCTTGCTAAACCGAGATCCCTTATTATGAACCATTTAATCACTAGCAATAGTGAGCGCAAATATTGTGAATAGGCCTATTGGGATTGACGAATCCCATTTGTAGTGAATACATTCATACAAATGCATTAATATTTGAGACCTGGGTATGCCAGCAACATACCTACCGGGATAAAACCGCCGATCGATATTGGTACACGTTAACGTTTTGGTGTCATAAGCTTAGTGTATAATACATTTTATGGGCGTATAACAACATAGCCTACCTATTTTGCTTTCCAAACATTGGTGTGAGCCTATAACTCACACTACCAACATATTGTGTTCAAACATTAAACAAACTCTATGAATATCACTCAACCTTTGTGTTGACCTCTCAAGCATGTATTTCAGGTTCATGACGATCAAGGATGGCACGGAAGGACACGGATACTCAAGAGGGCTATAAATTTTATTATCATTCAAAACTCACTTAATGTGATTTGTAAACATGGAACCAATTGGGACCTCATTTTGTAATCTCTGATATTTATATAATTTGAATGATAAATCTTTTAAAACGACTCAATTGGAGTTCGTTTTCTATCATTGTGACTATTGTGCCGTCGAGTAACACCCAGTTTGAATTCCGCTGCAACCATGAATTGGGGGTGTTACACTAAATACACAAAAGTCACACAAAATACACATTTCTTCACTTTAAACAACATATGGTCACACTTATTCACACTTTTAGTCACTTTATGTTTAATTGTATGTGACTAAATACTCTAAAGAAACATGCTTTGTGTGACTAAATGTTACAAAAGACCACAAAAACATAAAATTTATGTGGCCATTGAATTATCAATAGTCACACAAAATGCACATTTCTTCACTCTAAACACCATATGGTCACATTTATTCACACTTTTGGCCACTTTATGCTTAATTGTATGTGACTAAATATATATATATAAAAAAATGCTTTTTGTGACTATACAGTGTTTACAGTCACTAATACTGATTAACCCTACTAAATCTGTACCTAATTAGTCACACATATTTTGGTTTTGGTTACTATTTTGTAATAGAGACTAAAAATAACTCAAACATGTGACCGTAGGTACCCTACGGTCACGCGACCTTTAGTCACACACACTCGAAAAATCATGTGTGACTATATGTATTTCGTCACACTTATTGGGTGTAGCCAAATTCAGTTTTTGTTCTAGTGTAAGATCGGATCTTCACACAACTTTCTCTTCAAAAGTTGGGAAGCTGTGTAACACCCCCAAAATATCGCAGCGGAAGACTGTGTCATTGGGGTGATACTTCATAATACAAAGTACAAGGTATAGAAAACGACCTCTAAATGAGACGTTTTGAAAAGTTACCATTCGATTAATAAGTTCCGAGTTACAAACTTGAGTTCCATAATACAATACATAAGAGTTTTAAAACATATCGAATGGTAAAGATAAAAGCATAAGTTTTCAAAACATGCCAAGCGACTCTATGCTCCATGCAACAGCTATCACCTTACAGACCTGAGACAAACATGCTAAAGTGTCAACACAATGGTTGGTGAGTTCATAGAGTTTGTCTTAAAACAGTTGAAAAGTCTTTAAAGAATATTCGCACAGCAAAGGCATCGTGAATCCACTCAGTTGCAAGTCCCGCCCATAACAACACTTGCAACCTGTGTGTTCATAACCCACTGATAACATATAGTATGATTTCGATATATGTGTATACGATATATGCACGCTTAATGTAAAGTATCACTGCCTACTGAACCTCATGACAAGAATAAGCACAAATGCTTCAAAGCTGGATTATATTCACCCAAGGCCAGGAATATATGGCAATGGTGGGGGCGTCATCCCGATAGTACTCTAAATACCTCTCCATCGGCTCCATCCAGGAGTTAAACAGTGGTTAAAGAATATAGCGTATAGAATAGTTTAACACATTAAGGCACATATCATAATAAAACTACACACCATGTTTAAGAGTATAAAAGTATAGCATAGCATATGAGTAAAATTGTCTTTAGTAAAAGAGAAAGCAAGTAGTTTAGGCATGTATCTCCCCAAAAGAGTTTAAAACAAGTATGAAAAGAGTAGGGGCTATGACTCACCTTAAGCTTAGGTAATGAGAAATGAAAGTGGTAGTTGAATCGTGAAAGTCTCTAAGAGCAGCCTATAATAGAACGTTGCGACTTAGGTTTGGAGTAACGTCTAAGAATACGAAGAATTGCCTATATATGTCTTGCATAATGTTCATGATGTAGTACTTAGTATATATTGTAAGTCTTTGAATATAAATGGTTTATGAAACATGTATAGGTTGTATATCTCGTACTACCGTTCGGGCCGACATAATTCAGAAGTCATGGAGTAAACGTTCGAGGAGCCAGGACACTTTAATTCGTAAATCCACAACTCATCTCGACGGCTTACTTAATGAACTCCTCACATGACGCTCCCTACTATTGTAGTATTTGATAACATATATATAAGTTTTGATCCGAAAAGTTACATGTCCAATATTTGAATAAACTTAGGAAAATTTATTTTTACATGAAGATTGTTATTAGGGTAAGTTTCTTAAGTCTTGTATGACAATTACTTGTAAGATCTCATGGTTCTTTTAATGGAGTAGATCCAAATTGTATCTTTAAGTTATCGCCAACTCTTTAACTCATGTTTTCGCCTAAGTATGTTTATATGGTCATTTAGTCATGGCCTTGCCGTGACCTTTGGTCATTGTTCCATGGTCTTGAGACTCAACCTTGGCTCTAGCCATGGTTGTGGTCTTGAATCTAGGTCATTAGACCTCTTGGTCTTTTTAAACAATAACAATTATATAGTGACTTATATATATAAAATAGCTGTTAAGAAACTGAAGAAAATCTCATTCGTTATTGGTTTTCTGGAGACGTGCTCCTGAGTTTTTGAAGAAAACGTGATTCCGGACAACTTTCGTGATTTAACTTTTTCGTGAAACGGACCAGAAGGGCCTCTTTTTGCGTGTTTTATGTTCTGTCACAGAAAGTATTTGGCAGTTTTGCCGTAAAGTTTTGGTAATTTCAAATGGTCATAACTTTTGACTCGGGTACTCGTTTTGGGTGATTCAAATTGCTATGTTTTCCTTTTTAAGTCCTCTTTAACAGTAGGTAAGTTTCAAATATCATATTTATACTATTTTGGTCGTGGTTCTCCATAAAAGTCACTAGTTTACTTGTTTAAATATCATAAGTTAACATATATATATATACCATAACTTGTTTTACCAATTTTTATATATCATGAACATATTAACAAGACAATATATAGTAAGAATGAAATATAAATCGCATGAAAATGATATTTAGCAAGAAAGTATGTTAGGGTTTGCTTACAACTTTGGGCTTTTTAAGAAAGGAAGTAACTAGTAAGGATAGGACTTTGATTGAATATCTTCACTCTTTGCAATCTTTGATAAACCGAGGTTATTTGAAGATTATAACGACGCCTTCTTGAAAGTCCGAAGCTATTTGAACATTATAACTACGTCTTTTTGGAGACTTTAAAGTTATAACAACTTTTCTTAGAAAGTTTCCAAGATTAAAGATCAAACACTAGTTTTCTTTCAAAAACTAGTTAACTTTCTTACAAAATATAAGAAAAGTGCCTTAGGTTTTAGGACTTGGAGGTTATAAGAAGGTGTGGTGCAAGTTTTCTATGTGTTTTTAGTTGGCTATTTATAGGATGAGAAAAATAGTTAACCATATATTGGGTTAGAATTTAACCATGGTTAAGTTTACACTTGTAAACATCCTAGAGATCAATGGTCAAGATCAGGCCACACAATGGTGACTCCCCCCCCTATTGGCGGTTCACTAAGGATAGGGAGGATGACTTGGTTAGTTGATGGTATTATCCTACTTATGTAGCTAGTTTTGACTCCGTAAATTGCTAACCGTAAATGATTAAGCTATAAAACGTAAAACCGGGTATCGTAAAAATACGAAACTTGGAAGAATGATTAAACTTGTCAAAATACTCCATAATAAAATATAAAATTAGTGGTAGGTTCCATTGGGTTGCTCAAACCCTGCTAAAACTGGAAACACGGGTCTAAAACGCGTAATACGTAAAACGTACGAATATTGTGTAAAATTGAGAAAAGTAAAATGTTACTTTTCTAATACGATAATAATGATTTAAAATGACCTATAATGTCTAGGCTGGGCTCAGTCTAGTGTCGGTTGGTATTTAATGTCTTTAAACTTAAAACCGTAAGCCTAAAAATTAAGGAATGATTTATAAAATCAAGGAATGATTTTTGGTCAAAGGAGGAGGGAAAAAATATGTTGACTTTTTCCAAAAATGTGAAAACTCAAATCGTCTTAGAAACGCGGTGCAGGTATAGGCTAAGGTTACGGCTAAGTAAAAGTGCTTAAAAACGAAAATTCCTGTTTCTCACGGCCGAGGTTTATTTGGTCATATTTTTCTCAGTCATGATTAATTCTCAAATAAATCATGAGTGTATCAAACATTTTTCTGATGTGGGGAAAATTAACGCGGTCGAGTTTCGTTGTGCGTAGGATTTTTGAATGACGTTTTACCCGAAAACGTGCATTTCCTTAATAACTTTTGCGAAAATGATCTGATGAGTGTCAAACTCTTATTTTGCCATGGAAATGATTTATCATACGAGAATATGAAATAAAAATCAAATTTCGGAAAAGTGAATAGTAAAAATGAATAGTAAAAGTGAATAGTAAAATTTTTCGGGAATAGTAATTAATCTGAAAATGCGAATTGTTACAGTCTCTACCCCTTAAGGAAACTTCGTCCCGAAGTTTAGTGCGTCTAGGTCTTTTATCTTAATAGCGGCATAATAAAGCTAGATTTAGAATAGAATAATATGGTAGGATAAGGTACGTACCCGTTACGCATTGCGGGCTTCCTTAGTACCCAAATAGTATGCTCGACCCCGAGGTGGACTAACATTGTATCCACGGTTCGGGTTATTTTCTTCAAGCATTACGGCTAGAGTCGGGTTATCCAGCACTTGTCTCTGTGCCCCATTCAACCTAGGACAATTATATCGGAAGTGGGTTGGGCTGTTGCACTCATAGCATGTCTTTTGGTTGTTTCCTATATTGCCCGCATTCATCGATGCTCTACACTTATTTGCAAAATGACCCAACTGTTTGCACTTTGTACACACTCGGCATGGCTCAGACTTCTGATGATGATAAGCACATTTAGTACACTTAGGATGTGGACCCTCATACTTTTTCTGATCATAAACTGTTGCCGCAAATCCTCTTGCTCTCTTATTATCAACCATTGTACCCATTTGCTCGCCCGATTCACCTGCTCCCTTCCTTTTATCACTAATCTTCAAAGTTCCATTCCTAACCCTCTCATCTGTTAGGGTCCCTGCTCTTAATATTGCACTTTGAATTGCGGGAGGTTCGGTTGTTTTCACTGTCCCACGAATCTCAGGAACAAGGCCATAGATGTACCTCTCAATCCTTTTGGATTCAGGGGTAACCAGATGAGGAACTAGTTTAGCTAGTTCATGAAACCGATCTGTGTAGGTTGCATGACCAGCCCCTACCATAGAGTGATGCCAAAACTCGTCCTCTAGTTTTTGCATTTCATTACCTGGGCATTACTCTTCCTTCAGTAGTCCCTTAAAGTCGTCCCATGTCATGCCTACAGCTGCTTCTCTACTTCTTGCTTGAATCTGCATGTTCCACCATGTCAATGCCTTCTCTGATAGCAAGCATGCAGAATACTTCACTCTCTAGTGGATTGCACAGTTACTGATGTCGATCACTGACTCCATCTTCTCGACCCATCGTGTATATGCCAATGCACCTCCTTTACCATTAAACTCAATTGGCTTGCATGACGTAAATTCCTTATACGTACATCCAGTCCTATGGTTGTTGTTGTTGTTGTTATTATTACCATTCCTTCCTCCATCATTTGTAGCGTCATTTATGCTTCCGTGGTTTCCAGAATTGTTCATGTGATTGCCAACTTGTGTGACTATAGTGGGAAGTAGGTTTTGTAGTTGTTGGGCAATAATGGTGGAGACATCTGGATTTCCACCATCGTTACTAGGGTTACTAGTGTCGTGAGCATCTCCTCTACCTCCACGTCCACCAGTTCTTCCACCATAATTACTAGGGTTACTAGTGTCGTGAGCAGCTCCTCTACCTCCACGTCCACCAGTTCTTCCACCCTTTGGTGTTGCACCACCTCGGCTAGTGCTACGAGTTACTCTCTTTGGTGCCATGATATCTACAAGGAAGGATATTTTGTCGACGTCAGACATGAGGTGATATTCCTAGATTACTAAGTCTTAAATCTTGTCAATTTGAGTCAACGTTGATTAATGTAAGCATGGTCACATATGTCTACGTGAGTCGTGACGCATTTATAATTATGTTGGCCACCATAATTATAATTGCTTCCTTTCACACGTATACATATTACCAGGCACACATATCTCAACAATTGATACTACATAATTGGGTAGACTTTCTATCTGCTCTTAAATTGTGAAAGGGTAACGTAGTGTGGGTATCTAGAGAAGGTGATATGACGAAAAGGACTAGTCGCGGTTGTAGAAAGGTTTGAGTGTCGTACTAGGACATATGAATCACTTCTAGGTATTAGAAGCATATAAAGTAAGTATAAGGCAAATCATCAAATCTCTACAGGAAACTAATAACCTTTATTTAACTTAATCTTATGTCTTATCAAACAAGAACTGTCACAAGATTAAGTTAAATAAATAATTATTACTTAGCTCTAAATTTTTGATGACTTGACTATCGTCTGGGGTTTCTCCTAAACAAACAATTAGCAATAAGCATATGCGCATGAAGTGTGTGTAAGGCAAAATAAAGAGGAGAGTCTTAATGTTTATAGCAGTTATAGTCTAGGTAGTATATGCAACCTAGTTCTCTATAACCTGGCTCTGATACCAATCTGTAACACTCCCAAAATATCGCAGCGGAAGACTGTGTCATTGGGGTGCTACTTCATAATACAAAGTACAAGGTATAGAAAACGACCTCTAAATGAGACGTTTTGAAAAGTTACCATTCGATTAATAAGTTCCGAGTTACAAACTTGAGTTCCATAATACAATACATAAGATTTTTAAAACATATCGAATGGTAAAGATAAAAGCATAAGTCTTCAAAACATGCCAAGCGACTCTATGCTCCATGCAACAGCTATCACCTTATAGACCTGAGACAAACATGCTAAAGTGTCAACACAATGGTTGGTGAGTTCATAGAGTTTGTCTTAAAACAGTTGAAAAGTCTTTAAAGAATATTCGCACAGCAAAGGCATCGTGAATCCACTCAGTTGCAAGTCCCGCCCATAACAACACTTGCAACCTGTGTGTTCACAACCCACTGCTAACATATAGTATGATTTCGATATATGTGTATACGATATATGCTCGCTTAATGTAAAGTATCACTGCCTACTGAATCTCATGACAAGAATAAGCACAAATGCTTCAAAGCTGGATTATATTCACCCAAGGCCAGGAATATATGGCAATGGTGGGGGCGTCAGCCCGATAGTACTATCAATACCTCTCCATCGGCTCCATCCAGGAGTTAAACAGTGGTTAAAGAATATAGCGTATAGAATAGTTTAACACATTAAGGCACATATCGTAATAAAACTACACACCATGTTTAAGAGTATAAAAGTATAGCATAGCATATGAGTAAAATTGTCTTTAGTAAAAGAGAAAGCAAGTAGTTTAAGCATGTATCTCCCCAAAAGAGTTTAAAACAAGTATGAAAAGAGTAGGGGCTATGACTCACCTTAAGCTTAGGTAATGAGAAATGAAAGTGGTAGTTGAATCGTGAAAGTCTCTAAGAGCAGCCTATAATAGAACGTTGCGACTTAGGTTTGGAGTAACGTCTAAGAATACGAAGAATTGCCTATATATGTCTTGCATAATGTTCATGATGTAGTACTTAGTATATAGTGTAAGTCTTTGAATATAAATGGTTTATGAAACATGTATAGGTTGTATATCTCGTACTACCGTTTGGGCCGACATAATTTAGAAGTCATGGAGTAAACGTTCGAGGAGCTAGGACACTTTAATTCGTAAATCCACAACTCATCTCGACGGCTTACTTAATGAACTCCTCACATGAGGCTCCCTACTATTGTAGTATTTGATAACATATATATAAGTTTTGATCCGAAAAGTTACATGTCTAATATTTGAATAAACTTAGGAAAGTTTATTTTTACATGAAGATTGTTATTACGGTAAGTTTCTTAAGTCTTGTATGACAATTACTTGTAAGATCTCATGGTTCTTTTAATGGAGTAGATCCAAATTGTATGTTTAAGTTATCGCCAACTCTTTAACTCATGTTTTCGCCTAAGTATGTTTATATGGTCATTTAGTCATGGCCTTGCCGTGACCTTTGGTCATTGTTCCATGGTCTTGAGACTCAACCTTGGCTCTAGCCATGGTTGTGGTCTTGAATCTAGGTCATTAGACCTCTTGGTCTTTTTAAACAATAACAATTATATAGTGACTTATATGTATAAAATAGCTGTTAAGAAACTGAAGAAAATCTCATTCGTTATTGGTTTTCTGGAGACGTGCTCCTGAGTTTTTGAAGAAAACATGATTCCGGACAACTTTCGTGACTTAACTTTTTCGTAAAACGGACCAGAAGGGCCTCTTTTTGCCTATTTTATGTTCTATCACAGAAAGTATTTGGCAGTTTTGCCGTAAAGTTTTGGTAATTTCAAATGGTCATAACTTTTGACTCGGGTACTCGTTTTGGGTGATTGAAATTGCTATGTTTTCCTTTTTAAGTCCTCTTTAACAGTAGGTAAGTTTCAAATATCATATTTATACTATTTTGGTCGTGGTTCTCCATAAAAGTCACTAGTTTACTTGTTTAAATATCATAAGTTAACATATATATACCATAACTTGTTTTACCAAATTTTATATATCATGAACATATTAACAAGACAATATATAGTAAGAATGAAATATAAATAGCATGAAAATGATATTTAGCAAGAAAGTATGTTAGGGTTTGCTTACAACTTTGGGCTTTCTAAGAAAGGAAGTAACTAGTAAGGATAGGACTTTGATTGAATATCTTCACTCTTTGCAATCTTTGATAAACCGAGGTTATTTGAAGATTATAACGACGCCTTCTTGAAAGTCCGAAGCTATTTGAAGATTATAACTACGTCTTTTTGGAGACTTTAAAGTTATAACAACTTTTCTTAGAAAATTTCCAAGATTGAAGATCAAACACTAGTTTTCTTTCAAAAACTAGTTAACTTTCTTACAAAATATAAGAAAAGTGTCTTAGGTTTTAGGACTTGAAGGTTATAAGAAGGTGTGGTGCAAGTTTTCTATGTGTTTTTAGTTGGCTATTTATAGGATGAGAAAAATAGTTAACCATATATTGGGTTAGAATTTAACCATGGTTAAGTTTACACTTGTAAACATCCTAGAGATCAATGGTCAAGATCAAGCCACACAATGGTGACTCCCCCCTATTGGCGGTTCACTAAGGATAGGGAGGATGACTTGGTTAGTTGATGGTATTATCCTACTTATGTAGCTAGTTTTGACTCCGTAAATTGCTAACCGTAAATGATTAAGCTATAAAACGTAAAACCGGGTATCGTAAAAATACGAAACTTGGAAGAATGATTAAACTTGTCAAAATACTCCATAATAAAATATAAAATTAGTGGTAGGTTCCATTGGGTTGCTCAAACCCTGCTAAAACTGGAAACACGGGTCTAAAACGCGTAATACGTAAAACGTACGAATATTGTGTAAAATTGAGAAAAGTAAAATGTTACTTTTCTAATACGATAATAATGATTTAAAATGACTTATAATGTCTAGGCTGGGCTCAGTCTAGTGTCGGTTGGTATTTAATGTCTTTAAACTTAAAACCGTAAGCCTAAAAATTAAGGAATGATTTATAAAATCAAGGAATGATTTTTGGTCAAAGGAGGAGGGAAAAAATATGTTGACTTTTTCCAAAAATGTGAAAACTCAAATCGTCTTAGAAACGCGGTGCAGGTATAGGCTAAGGTTACGGCTAAGTAAAAGTGCTTAAAAACGAAAATTCCTGTTTCTCACGGCCGAGGTTTATTTGGTCATATTTTTCTCAGTCATGATTAATTCTCAAATAAATCATGAGTGTATCAAATATTTTTCTGATGTGGGGAAAATTAACGCGGTCGAGTTTCGTTGTGCATAGGATTTTTGAATGACGTTTTACCCTAAAACGTGCATTTCCTTAATAACTTTCGCGAAAATGATCTGATGAATGTCAAACTCTTATTTTGCCATGGAAATGATTTATCATACGAGAATATGAAATAAAAATCAAATTTCGGAAAAGTGAATAGTAAAAATGAATAGTAAAAGTGAATAGTAAAATTTTTCGAGAATAGTAACTATTCTGAAAATGCGAATTGTTACAAGCTGTCTCTTGGTCTTTTTCCCAGACAAACTTCCTGTTTTTTTGGGTTAACTCCGTCAAAGGTTTTGCGATCTTTGAAAATCCCTCAATAAACCTTCGATAATAGCCCGCTAGTCCTAAGAATTGGCGTATTTCGGTAGGATTTGTCAGATACGGCCAATTTTTTACGGCTATAATTTTTGTAGGATCGACAAAAAGTCCTTGTTTATCTATCAAGTGCCCGAGAAATTGAACGACACTAATCCAGAATTCGCACATAGAGAACTTTGCATAAAGCTTCTCTGTCTTAGACAATTCCTGTATTATTCTTAAGTGTTGAGCATGCTCTTCCTCGTTAAGAGAATAGATAAAGATATCATCTATGAACATTATAACAAACTTACCCAAATATGGTTTACACACTCAGTTCATGAGATCCATGAAAACCGTAGGTGTGTTTGTCAAACCAAATGGCATCACTTGAAATTCATAGTGCCCATATCTCGTTCTGAAAGCGGTCTTACACTATGTTCTTAAGTTTTTTGTTGAGAGAAAAGTAAAGTAAATGAAAGTAAAGTAGAGAATATGAAAGGAAAGAAAATGAAACCAACTTACATAATTGTGTTCTCAAGTTGTAGAAAATGAAAAAGGAATGAAAGAAAGTGATATGCTATATTTACCATAATACCCTCGTAATGTGTTAAGTGAGAAACAATGACATTAATAAATAATAAGGGTTGTTTAGTAAATTTATGTGGGGACAACAACTTTACTTCACTTTCATCCCATTTTTGGGATGAAAGTGAGTGACTACAAAACACATTAAATTACTTCTACTTTACTTCCTCTCCTTTTCATTTCACTCCATTAAAAATTCTTGAGAACACAAAAAAAATTGATTTCATTCACTTTCTTTCATTTTCTTCTCTAAAAAATAACTTGAGAACATAGTGTTAGGGATATCCTCTTCCCTCACTCTCAGTTGATGATAACCAGATCGTAAGTCGATTTTCGAATAAACGCTCGAACCTTGAAGTTGATCAAATAAGTCATCAATCCTGGGTAATGGGTATCAATTCTTGATAGTAAGTTTGTTCAATCCACGATAATCGATACACATCTTTCTTTTTAACAAACAGAACAGGAGCTCCCTAGGGTGACATACTTGGTCGTATGAAACCTCGATTAGCTAATTCCTGTAGTTGTTTAGAGAGTTCCTTCATCTCTGAAGGGGCTAACCTATAGGGTGCTTGGGCTATAGGCGCCGCTCCGGGAATCAAATCGATTTGAAATTCTATTTGACGCACAAGAGGTAAGCCAGGTAAATCCTTAGGAAAAACTTATGGGTATTCCCTGACTACAGGGATCTCATCCAGTTTTTTTTCGTCTGGCTTAGTCTTCGTTACTTGAATAACGAAGACTTGACAACCTCGTGATATGTATCGTTCCGTTTTGATACATGAGATGAGGTTAAGACGAGTTTTACTATGATCTCCTTGGACAATTAAAGTTTCACCGTTGATAGCAATATGGATGATTTACTCGTCACAAAGAATCTTAGCTTGATTCTTGGACAACCAATCCATTCCTACAACAACGTCAAAATTACTGATTTTAATTGGTATGAGATCAATCTCAAAAGGGTGGTTAAGTAGGGTTAGGGTACGACCTGGATGATGGTGTTAGTACTAACTAGTTTTCTGTCAGCTAGTTCTATGTCATAATAACTATCTAAGGCTAGGGGTTTGATCCTAAGTCTAGAGGAAAAAGGTATAGATACGAAACTTTTATTTGCTCCTGAATCAAATAGTACTCTAACTAGATGATGGTTTAAGAGAAACTTACACGTGACTACGCTCGGATCCTGTTGGCCATTCCTATCCCTCAGCATGTAGGCTCTTCCCTGAGCACCATCAGTAGTTTTCTTCTGACATCTATTTGCATAGTGTCCTTCCTCTCCACAAGCATGACAAATGACCGTTACTGGTGGTGGATTTCCCCTAGTGGTTGGTCCTTTAGGCTTGCAATCCTTTGGATGATGGCCCACCTTGATGCATATAGTACACTTGATGAAACAAGGCCCTGTGTGGTGCAAAGCACACTTCTTACACAGAGGGGCTTTCCCAGCATAACCATTTCCCTCATTTGGAGTGGTTGCATAAGCTCTAGTAGCTTCTTGCTTTGGGTTTGGCTGAGGATAGGGGTTGGTACGGGTATTGCCATTAGTATTACGAGTATTTCTGAAAGCTCTCCCATCGTGGAACTTTCGTTTATTATCGTTGGGCGCTAGCACAGTGTTGGGCGCTAGCACATTGTTGTGCTTTGTTACTTGATCCATTAACCTTAAAGTAATGTTAATGGCTTTCTCAAAATTTTGTGGCTTTGAGGCACTAACATTACCTTCGATACTCCGGGATAAACCTCCGATGAAAACTTCTATCATCTTTTCAGTAGTTCGCACCATTGTAGGATACAAAGTTTCCAATTCCTGAAATCTCCTAATATAAGTTTTGACATCGTTCCCCTTCACAGTCAAGTTATAAAACTCATCTTCCATTTTCTTGACTTTCGTTCAAGGGCAGTATTTCTTACTCATAAGCTTCTTAAATTCAGTCCAGGTGATCTTGTATGCCTCCTCAATACCTATTGGCTGATCATACAAGTTCCACCAGGACAAAGCTTCTTCGGTAAGAGTACCGGTAGCAAACTTAACTCTACAATCCTCAGTACAGTTACTACGAGAGAACACTGATTCACATCTTTCAAACCAGTGAATCAATCCTATGGCCCATTCTATCCCTTTGAAATTGAAATGCTGACAGCTTATAAATTCCTTGTAGTTACTCTTCTTCACTACAGGAATTTCAGGGTTTCTAGCCATGTTAGCACCCCTAGCTTCTAGTGCCGTAGTCACACTGTCAGCAACTTGTTGCCGGATGGCTTTCTGAGTCATGGCGGGAGTAGTAGGAGTAGTCGATCTCGTACGTGCCATTCTATAGATGGTTTTAAGATGAGATGAGATAAGAATAATGCCGTAGTTGAATATAATGAGGATTAAGATTCGACATAGACATTCTTGCAAGTTCTAACTAATAGAATCTTGCGTAAAGACGGAAGATATAAGTTTCAACTGATATCAAGGGTTGGGAATCCTAAACTAAAAGGGCAGAATTCCTAATAAGATTTTCTAAATTCCCCGAAAGTTTGTTTCCCCCATCTAAAGGTATAGTGATGCTAATCTTAAAGGGTCTAATTGTTATAAGTTTTTTTTAGTGTTCCTAGGTAAAATTTTAAGTTTTCTATAACCTCGAGTTCTTAATACTTAGGGTAAGCCTATAGTGGTTCCTAGAATATAAGGTATAGGGGATCCTAATATGAGATACTTAACTTAAGAAAACTAAGTATAGACAAACTATGACTTTTATTCCTATATCTTATAGGGTGAAAACTTAACAACTACTCGCATTACTAAGTTATATTTTTAAAACTAAATCTATAACCTTACTAGTTTGATTCTTTGCTATTCTTAAGTTCCTGGATTGCTTCTAAAAGATCCCTTATATCAGACCTATGATTATTTCTAATATCCTCGATGGCAATCTAAAAGATCCCTTACATCAGACCTATGATTATTTCTAATATCCTCGATGATCTTTTCTAAAGTGGAAAGCTTAACATGAGCTGTAACTACCTCATCAGAGTAACCTTCATACCTTATTTGTAACTTAGAAATTTGATTACGGGTTTTCCTAAGTTCAGTTTCTAATATATCATAGTCTTTTTGAATTATAATCCTACCTTTTCCTAGGTCACTAATCTTAATTTCTACTTCCTCGATACGTCCTAAGGACAACTTATCTAGGTGATTAAGTATATCCTCAATTTGTTCCTCATGTCTTTGTAAAGGTGTTTTATAAGAACTATTTCCTATTTCATACCTATGGGGAGGTATAGGTGGTATAGTACGCAATTTCTTACAGGGAGGGGAAACTACTTTGGGAACAGAGCAATCTTGGGTTTTAAAGTGAGGTATAGATGGAGTAGGGGTTAGAGTAGGTACTATAGGAATATCACCACCATATGCTTGCATATAGTTATTATATGTTTGCGTATAGGGATCATTCGGGGAGGGTTCTATAGCTAAGGCAACTAAGACATCCTGAGTTAATTCTTCCGGAGAGTTAGAATCAGAGAATGAATGACTAGGAGTAGCCGGGGCATACTCATAACTATCTAATGAAGCATCCTTATCATCGGTTTCCGACATGATGATAGGATGATTAAAGGAAGACATGCTTAACTGTAATACCCGGGAAAAGTATCTTAGCATTCTTCTATCTTATGCTATATCCCAAAGGCAAGTTAGGGAACGCAATAGGGAATCTATCTTAAAGGCAATAGGGAATCGATCCTAGAGGCAATAGGGAATCTATCTTAAAGGCATTAGGGAATCTATCCTAGAGGTAGTTCGGGGATTCTAGTGGCACGGAGGACCTTTTTAGAAAAGACTGGTTATAGTTTTTAGGAAAAACCTTTTGTTCTCTATAACCAAGGCTCTGGTACCAATCTGTAACACCCCCATTTTTGACAGATCACAACAGAATTTAGATCTGGGGTATTACCTCATGGAAACAAAGACATGATATAGAAAACAACTTGAAAAGAGACGTTTTTGAAAAAAGATTATCATTCATTTATTTTATCAAAGTTTTTACAGTAAAAGTTATACTTTTACCAAAAGAGAGGTCCCTAAGATACGTTTTTGAGTTATAAGTAGGTGAATGATAACTAGTCTGGACGTCCTCATGTCCAGTGCCACTCCGTGCCATGGGTTCCTAAAGGGCTTAAATACCTAGGATAACATGCTTAAAGGTCAACACTAAGGTTGAGTGAGAGTCATAGGTTTAAGTAGAGATAGAGTGAATACGAGCACCACAGGGTTCAGCTTAAACCCATTAGTAGAAAATGTTAAGAAGAGAAAGGATTATTGCACTAAGCTCATGAAACAGCACGTTAACAGTCCAGATCATGGGGCACTGCAGACCCTTAAATGATGGGACAGAGATAAGGATAACTTGCCAAAGTTAAACCTTTAGAGGTTTCAAGTATAGTACTTATTGGTACCCGGCTAGGGCAAACCAACGGGAGTTATCAAATTCTAATAGATCTATCAACGATACTCGCGTTCACTTGGGTACCCCACAAGTGATTATGGTTCATGAATTTTAGTTATGTAATGGTGGCAGATAGTAATACTCGTGCAATAACCAAAGAAAAAGACTTGTGTGGAAAACTAGAAGGGGGGGGGGGGGTTGAATAGTTTTGCGTCTTTTTCGTTTAATAAGAATTTGCTTTTCAAAGAATTGATGGTAATTGTAAAAACCTTTGAAGCTAAAGTATAGATACAAACTAATTCACATATATCATATATACACTACTTATTTAAAGTGTTGAATAGAAATTATAATTTCATATATCTCACTTAATTACAAGTTTGTACTAATATAGATATATGTGTCTTAGTAATTGTTTATACTTATATTTTACTAAAGTATAATTAATGTTTTAAATGGAACCTAGTTTGATCTTTATGTAAAATCAATATATGCACAACACACAATATTAACAATATATGAAAAGCTAGTAAGTAAGCAAGCAAAGAGTGAGAGATGGAAAGATCAAACTGAGAGACAAAGGATTTATAGTGGTTCGGCTACAAGGACACCTTCCTTGCCCTACTCCACTCCCCGAGCACCGAACTCGAGAGTTTTCTTCACTAAGTCAATAACCTCCCTTATGGCGGAGAAAACCGTACACACCAAAAGCTTACACCAATTAACGACACAAAGCAAGATGTCGAGTTCTAATCGTAGCTAGAACCAATCTCACACCAAATATCACACCACTTCTTCTTCACACCTTTGCACTACTTCAATACTTCTTCACACCACAAGTATCTTCATACCTTCAAGGCACTAATGTCTTGACACCTTCAAGTCACTAATGTCTTCACACCTTTAAGGCACTAATGTCTTGACACCTTCAAGTCACTAATGTCTTCACACCTTTAAGCCACTAATGTCTTGACACCTTCAAGTCACTAATGTCTTCACACCTTCAAGCCACTAAAGTCTTCACAACTTCAATCTACTAATGTCTTCTAGTCTTCTTCACTTGGAACCCTCAATATCTTCACAACAAGTCCCTATTGCTACAATCTCCTATCACCAATACTATCTAACCCTTCTTCTTCACTTCAAGTTCCACTTTATACTTACAACAATTCTAGATTCTTCAACTAAATCTAGCTAACTAATACATACACCTTATTCACCAAAGAATGAAAGATTTACAAGAAAATATAAACAAGCAACTTAGATAGCAAGATGATACTAAGTTGTAATACTTCTAATAGAAGTATTCTTCTCTTTGCACTTTGAATGTTGAGGCTTGAATCACTTTGAAACAAAGATCAAAGTATATAAGATCAAAGGATTTTTAGAGAAAGGAAATGGATGTTTAGATCAGAAAGTTTCTGGTGCAAAAAGGTGAGAAAAATATGTGGAATGATCCAATATTTATAGGGCCAGAAAATACTGTTCGGGAGCGTGCCGGTCCCCTTAATTGTAGGCCGGTCCCCTTAATGATTAAGGGGGCCGCCTAGTAAAATTAAGGGGGCCGCCCTCCTGAACGTTTGAAAAGTTTTTCTGGATAAAATTTGCCCTTTTTGGTTGGAAATTTGAAATCACATTTTTGTGGTTTAATAAAGCTATACCAAAAATGATTTACAAATATGTATAAAATGTTAAAAACATTTTATAAAATGTTATGTTCTTAAGACAAGATTTCCTTTGATCTTATAATGCACTAATCACTTTGTTTATTCATACCTTAAGTGATTAAATGGTGAAAGTGAGTATTTACTACTAAATACTTGTTTACGTCATAACCTTTGGTTTGATGAGTTTTCGTTTTGTGATTATCAAAACTTAGAGATATCGAAAGATATGAATAATGTTTTTAGTCAATTATTTATATCAACAATCTCCCCCTTTTTGATGATTACAAAACCTAAACTCATTAAATCCAAAAATTAATTTTTAGACAAGTATTTAGTGAGTTTATATTCACTTCTCCCCCTTTTTGTAGAATCAAAAAGGTTTAAGCCGATAAGGTAAAGGCTCCCCCTTGATGCAAGCTCCCCCTCATTTGAGGGCACCAAGGGTTCGAGTTATTGAATTCTTGCAAGAAAAATATTAGAAGCACAAGCATAGCAAAAGCAAACGCATAAATCATAATACCAACAAGTAATAAGCATGGCAAAAGATAATAAGGAATACATATTAAGTCATTCATTGATAGGAAATGATTATGTCAACCAATAATCATTGTTACAAAAGCCATAACTATAGAATACTAAGGTTAAGTATAGCATCCTATTGTGCTAACAAAGAGTGTCACCAAACTTTCTTGAATCCCAAAATGGTTGAAAGTTTTATTTGAAAATGAGAAACATAAGCATATAAAAATGCTTGGTGGTTTAGTGGAGATAAACTTTTGGTTTGATGGATGTTGGTGAGCTTGGAGATGTGGAACTTGTAGGTGGTGGGTTTGAAGTTGGGTTTGTTGGTTGAGTGTGTTGATGTTGTTCAAGTGATGGTGTTTGTTGAGATCTAGTAAGAAGATACTCAATCCAAGTGAAGTGCTCATTCAAGGCAATGGTTTGTTGTTGAAGGAAGATGCAACAAGGGCAATTGTTAACATGCTTTTCAATTTGGTTGTTGTTATGTGGTGATGATGGTGAGCTTGATTGTGGTGGATCCAAATTGCGTTGTGCAAGATGTAATGCTAAAAGAGCACTAAGCTCATGAGCCTCTTTTAGCTCCTCAACGAACTTCAAGTGTTCGGAGGAAGGTGATGGTGGTGGAGCTTGATAGTTGTCTTGGGTGAAAGTTTGAACTTGCAACATGGGAGAGTCATGTGAAGTTGTAGGATGTGGTGGTGGTACTCTTGGTGGTGGAGACATGATTGAGCTTGGGTAATCATGAAAGCATGATATGGGTGGAAGAGATGTTTCATGAGTTGATGGTGTTTTTGTTGAATGAGCAACATGAGAAGTGTTGATTGAGAAATTGGGATTATTGTTTTGGGATTGAGCATGCTCATCATAAGAAGAAGCATGAATGAGGGAATGAGTGGGTGATAGGTTGTGAGATGAATCATTCTTGTGGGTTTGAGGTTTGGTAATTGGTTGACTTGGAACAACATCACTTGAGTTATGACAAGAATCAAGTTTCCTCCTCCAAACGGGTTTGACGGAGATCCTTGCGGTTCTTGAAACCTTAGGTTTTTGGTTGTTGGGAGATGACATGTTTGGGTGTGATGGCATTAATGATGGAATAAGGGTATTTATAGTGTATGAGAAATGTTGTTTAGGAAGGCAAATTTTGAGGGATAGCATTGGACAAAATATGTTTGTGAATTTTGGGAAGTATAGGCTCAAATGGGTCAAAAAGTGATAAAGAAAACAGTATCCTCGACCATCAGATGGCCGGTCCCCTTAATTAGGGGCCGGTCCCCTTAATCATTAAGGGGGCCACCTTATATAATTAAGGGGGCCGCCCATCTGGTGAATTCCAGAATGTCAGAATTGGGTTTTTGGCAGAAAATTTTCAGAAAGGTTGTGTTTTTGGGTTTGGATTCAAGTAAGTTCAATTCCTTGAGGCAATATAGGATATACTAAACATATATATAGGGAATGTCATAATAACAAATAAAGAAGACAAGTAATTACCAATTTTCATGCAATCTACTTATTGGCTAATTATGTTATACAACTTAGGAAGGCAATAAAATATGCTAACCATATATTCAACTAAATCAACAAGATAATATATGGGCTAGTTAGAACATATAAATGAGTGCCTACAAATGACAAAATAAAAGTAATGATTGTATGGACTTCAAGATTTGTTACAAACAAGATCCATATAGGCAAACCAAGATTCTCATGAAACGATTTGATTAAGTTGTGAATGTCATTTTATAGAAGTGTATGACACATGTGAGATAATCAAATATAGTTTTAAGAGAATGTTTTTAGTTTTATTCAACAATGCTTCAAAATAAATTCAAGTGCATATTAGAGTAAAACAAAATAGAGTTTTGCTTCATAACATGTTGTCAAATTGGATAAAAACAATTTCAACTTTTGACTTTGATTATCATAAGGTTATGGTAGCTTATGTTGTTTGAAGTAGGATGAGGTAGATACTTGAAAATTTTATTATTCAAAGTGAGAGGTTTTAAACATGATATTTTATTTTTGATAGCAAAAATCACAAGTAAAGGTTTTGAAGTAGAAGCAAATCATGTTCAAGAGAGTTGGTTAAGCCCATTGTCACACATAATCATCATTAATGGCAACTAAAGACATAGATGAGTAATAGAGAATTCTAAAGATCTTAATGCAATAAGATTATGAGGGACAAGGCTAATTATCTATGGATGCAAGATTAATACACACACACACACACACATATATATGTGTGTGTATATATATATATATATATATATATATATATATATATATATATATATATATATATATATATATATATATATATATATATATATATATACAATACATCATAGAGTTAAGTGCTAACTAGTATTAATTATAGCATATCAATTAATACAACGAAAAATGGTCATTTAACCTACAAGATAAGCATTCGACTATTAATCATAGGTAACATTCAACATAAATGATGAATAAGAGAAATAATAGGCTCAATTACATGTATACATATATTTGTGTTAATGACGGGAGAACAGAGCAACTTATAAATTTGATCATACTAATATACTAATCATGGCATACTTAGATATAAAATGACATTAACAAGTTTATGAAAAGAAAACTTACCTCAGGTCCAGCTTTCCTTTAAGAGTGGGCATAGGAGCAATAGAAGATGTCTTAAAATTTTGCCCAAAGCATGTAGAAGTAGCAAAGACGAATTCCAACGCAATAGATATCAAGAATGGTACAACAAGAATTCTTCGTCATGAGGTAGTAACTAACACACCATAAAGTCAATGCTCCAAGAGTGAAGAGTAAATCGCCAAAACCATAGATGACCGCAACAAAGTCATAAACACCACGTGTGTAGAATGTGAAACAGAATAACGGGAACCAATGGTCATCTGTGACATTTCAAAAATTTCATGTCATTAATCTTAATATTATGTAACTATTCTATTTTTAAATAATTAACTTTGTCGAAAGTTATCCGTGTTTCGTCATAACATGTTCAATTCATTCAACCACGATTTGACTACGTCCATTCTACACTTTTTTTATGCATCATAGTTCCTTACAATCCTATTTTAAAAGTCACGTTTCAATTTTTCCATTTTTACGTAAACCTTGCACCGTTACATTTTACCCGATTTAAATTTACGTTTTAAAGTTTTGACAAAGTGAACCAACCCTAGACTATGATAATTTACATATTTATGAATTTTTAAACCATTTTATGTTTACAAATGAGTTTTATATTTGTCGCTTCATTTTTATAGTTTACGTCACTTTTATCAAGAACCGGTGTCACCAAACGCGTTTTCAACTCATGGTTTCAGTTTTAACGATGTTTAAACCCTTCGATGATCTCACCACTCATCTAAAATACTTAAAAAGGTTATATTAATAAGTTTTAATATTTTTATAAGTTTTGTATTTTTACGTTACCCGATTTTATGTTTCACATCTTAAAAACTCAACGTTTTAAATTACCGGGATCAAAACTACACTTTATAACACAACTTGTACCCAAAATTAACAACAAAACCCACTCACCTTACCCACCCACCCCATGGCCGGTTATGTAGAGTCACCAAGGCCACATGGCTTGGTAAGAACTCTTATTTCATAATATGATCACACATGTACATCCCCACTCACCCTTGTCTTCCACTATCAAGACTTATACCAACATATGGTCATTTTTACATCCAAAAACTCTCATTTCTTGTTTTCTCCTCCATGAGAACGACCCAAATACAGATCCAAACACCATTTTATTTCAATTCTTACCAAATATATTAATCTTGGATTAAAGGTGTTTCAATTCCTAGCTAGTTCTTGGGTTTGTTTCTTCATAATCACCATCAAACATCACATCATCAACACCAATTTTTCTTGGGTTCAAGGGCTGAAGTTAAAGTGTTATTGGGAGGATTTGATTGTGATTGAAATTATCTAGGAGTTGTGGTCTTGGTCTATTGTTGGTTCAAATTAAACACACCTCAAAGGGTGTGTCTCTTCCATTTTCCTTTATTTATATTCTAGTAAGCCCTAAACCCTTTTCATTAATTTTATTTTCATGATGAACATTATATTTTTTTGATTTGGGTTTTCTGAATTTGATGAGATTTAGTGTTCTTGAGTTGTTTGTGATGATTAGTGTGGCATTGCATGATGATTGATGATGTTTTGGATGAGTTTAGAATAGGTTTAGTTGGATTTGATGGGACTGTTTTTACATCAGTAGAAAAACGTGGGTTTTCCCATTAATTTTTGGCCTGGATCCTATGATTAAATTACATTTTTAGATAGATATCGGTCTAAGCTTCAAGTGGCGAGTTGGAGGAATTTTTATCTCCTCCGGATGACCAAGTTATGCCCAAATTAGTAAAACTAGTAAAAATAGGTAACTTGCAGATTGTTTGTATGTTATTGGTAAACTTTTGGCTTAGAGCTTACTGAAGCTTTTCATAAATGGATAGTATAATATCTCAGGTCCTAGTGGTGAGTTGGCCGGAAAACCAACTATTCCGGATGGTCGAGATACGACCAAAACCGTGGAAACATATTTAGTGTGTACCCAGAAATTGTAATACAGATTGTTTCACTTGTAATTAATAAATTTTGAACTAGGGGCTACTGGGTTTTTACATTGGTGAAGGGTAAAACATATGAGGACCATGTGGCTAATTGGAGGGTTTACCAATTCCTCCGGATAAGGGAGATTTGATCATTTTACGAAAACTAGTAAGTTCTGAACTACTGTTTCAAAAAGGAGTTTAACTCCAGATTTTTGTGCTATAGTGTTGGGTTTTAAAACATGTCTTAGTAGTAGACATCTTTGTCTAACACCTCCAATTGGTCTCACTTAAATTTCTATCATGGTTTAGGATTTATGGCCATTTTCGTAAGAGATTAAAATTCAGAAAATATTATGGGCTGGATGTTTAGGGGTAAAATAGTCTTTTCACATGATTCTTAATCTTTCAGAAGTTGAGGCCTGGAATTTTGAAAACTAGACTCAAGGAGCTTTCCAGGGGTAAAGGCCTTGTATTCATATCATTTATAGATTAGGAGTTAGGGGTCTATAAAATAAAGTCAAATCCAGAATTTAATATTTTACGTTTTGTCTTGAACTATAAAACGTGTAGATACACATAGGTAAAATAAGAATTGAGGGATGAAACTTGGTAGGTGTTTTATTACCTATAAGACCTGGTCGAATATCAATCTTAGAGTGAAAATACCTTGGGTTAAGTCTTAGTGCAATGCCATGCTTATCTCGGAAACATATCTCGTGATCATTTGATTTACTTTTTCATATCGCTCTTCTTTATCATTCTAAGTCGCGTCACGTCTTTTAGGTTGTGCTTAGACGCTTCGCACTCGTCCGAAGATCCATTTTACTTCTGATCTTGTTGCTCTTAAGGTGAGTTCATAGCCTCGCATTTTACTTACTTAAATGTTTTATAAACCTCGCGAGGGGGATACATGCTAGTTTTACAAACTGAATACAAGTAGTTTTTGGGATGCTTGACCCGATTACCTAATTATAGACATTGAGTACCCTGCCAGCAAGTCCCTAATTTCATGAACCGTTAATTACGTGCGTAAACGCTAATATTATAGATATGCATATTTGGCCTGGCGGGCCTGTCCGGGTGAGTAGCGCTCATTTGACAACTGTGGGTCAAACGGACATATAATATTGAGAATTAAGGTAAATGGCAATTGAATACCTTGTGAGGGGCATTTAAACTAGGTCAAGGTTCGGTTTCATGAGCTCAATGCTATAAATCTTATTTCCCGACTTGTATTTGTTACATGTCAACTTAATTATGGGCGTATAACAACGTAGCCCAACTTCTTTTAAACTGAATTATCTTGTATTCAACTGATTACTTATTTAAACTCTATGGATTCACTCAACCTTTGTGTTGACTTTTTAGCATGCATTTTCTCAGGTTTTATTTGCTAGCTGAGCATTGGGAGCAATCGGAGTCGCGTGGATATCAAATATTGGAAGACTTGTTTTTTTTTTACACATTCGATAACTTTTTATCTTTAAAATATACATATGTGTCATGTTTTAATTCTTGTAACTTAATTTTTAAATAGAAATTGTTGGGACCTTTGTACTCTGATTTATCAAATCGAATGTGACATTTTATTAAACGTCTCTTTTGAGGTCGTTTTATGTAACTTGTTTTTATGAACTATGAAGTGACACCCAAATTGGTATTCCGCTGCGTTGTAAATTTTGGGGGTGTCACATCATCAAAAGAAAGAAAGCGAGGAGAGCGATTCAAAAAGTAGTAAACCCTTCGTTCGTTAATTACCTAAACATGACAAAGAGCTTGGTACCCAGATTCTCATGGGTCTGAGATGATTAGTAGAGAACATCCAATGCATTTAAATGCACATGATGAGGATGTCATCGAGAAGTACAAGAATTCATCATTTGTTTGTTTTGACAAACAAACAATAACTTTCTTGACTAGAGAAATAAACAATGGATATAAACAATAATAGTTCTAAATTTTTCCACTAGGTTTAACAAATTTTATTTGTTTTGATGTATTTGTTGAGTAATCATCTTCAGTAAATCCTAAGCCGGTTTTATCATAAAATGACTTTTGAATGTTAAGTAGATATTTTAAAGATTTAGAACTATTTTCAAATTTACCCAATATTTTTGCTTTTTCTTTTTCCATTTTAATTTCATGTTTGTAGTCTTGACAATTTTTACATTCAAGATCAATTTCAATATTACTTTCAAGTCTAGACATTTTATCTTCTAAAATTATTTCTTTTTCAAAGTTATTTTCAACGGATGTTGAAGATTTATTTTTAAAAACAGTTTTTGATTCAATGTTGCAAAAGTGCTTGAAATTGTTTTCAAGTTTTGAAAATTCTAATATAAATTGATCATAGCAAAAATGTTTGGTTTTGGATTGTACCTTATTTGTAGTTGTACAATCTTCATATGCTCTACGGTGATCAATTCTGTTGTTCATGTCGCTCCATGTTTTGTTTAAAGTATTGCTTGGATCTTGGAGCATGCAATCCTTGCCGTCACTACTTGTATTTGCATTAGTAAGAAAATTCATGTAAGCCATATCTACGTCATCTTCATCGTCCTTGTTGCACCATGGTTTATTGACATTCTTTCTTCGGATTTGACACATGTGTTCTTCGTTATTGGTACCTTCAATGACCATATTTGAACTAGTAGTATATGTGTTTATTTCAACTAGATATTTATCTATTAGGTTTTCTAGAGTAACTATTTCATGTGCAATATCAAGCTTATCATCTTTGGTTTTACATTTTTCTTGGTGAAATTTTAAAAGATATTTCCAAATATCATTTGCCGTTTTATAAGAAAATAATCTTTCATATTCAACTCTTGGTAGAGTTTTGAAAATAAGTAATTTGGCTTTAGTGTTTTTATCAAATTTGGTTTGAAGGTTATTATATTGATTTTCAAAATCCATTTTGGTTGGTTTAAGATCACCAATTGAAATGATATGCCAAAGATCAAGATCTATTGATTTCACATAATTTTCAAATTTGTTTTTCCATTTAAGAAAATGATCATTTTCAAATAATGATGGTTGTTGCATAAATTCCCCTTCTAAATATTTTTCAAATTCCATAGATCGTTACAAGTTTTAAAATACAATCTATTTTAAAAATCTTGCTAGACGTGGCTCTGGTACCAATTGTGGAAAACTAGAAGGGGGGGGGGGGGTTGAATAGTTTTGCGTCTTTTTCGTTTAATAAGAATTTGCTTTTCAAAGAATTGATGGTAATTGTAAAAACCTTTGAAGCTAAAGTATAGATACAAACTAATTCACATATATCATATATACACTACTTATTTAAAGTGTTGAATAGAAATTATAATTTCATATATCTCACTTAATTACAAGTTTGTACTAATATAGATATATGTGTCTTAGTAATTGTTTATACTTATATTTTACTAAAGTATAATTAATGTTTTAAATGGAACCTAGTTTGATCTTTATGTAAAATCAATATATGCACAACACACAATATTAACAATATATGAAAAGCTAGTAAGTAAGCAAGCAAAGAGTGAGAGATGGAAAGATCAAACCGAGAGACAAAGGATTTATAGTGGTTCGGCTACAAGGACACCTTCCTTGCCCTACTCCACTCCCCGAGCACCGAACTCGAGAGTTTTCTTCACTAAGTCAATAACCTCCCTTATGGCGGAGAAAACCGTACACACCAAAAGCTTACACCAATTAACGACACAAAGCAAGATGTCGAGTTCTAATCGTAGCTAGAACCAATCTCACACCAAATATCACACCACTTCTTCTTCACACCTTTGCACTACTTCAATACTTCTTCACACCATAAGTATCTTCACACCTTCAAGGCACTAATGTCTTGACACCTTCAAGTCACTAATGTCTTCACACCTTTAAGGCACTAATGTCTTGACACCTTCAAGTCACTAATGTCTTCACACCTTTAAGCCACTAATGTCTTGACACCTTCAAGTCACTAATGTCTTCACACCTTTAAGCCACTAATGTCTTGACACCTTCAAGTCACTAATGTCTTCACACCTTCAAGCCACTAAAGTCTTCACAACTTCAATCTACTAATGTCTTCTAGTCTTCTTCACTTGGAACCCTCAATATCTTCACAACAAGTCCCTATTGCTACAATCTCCTATCACCAATACTATCTAACCCTTCTTCTTCACTTCAAGTTCCACTTTATACTTACAACAATTCTAGATTCTTTAACTAAATCTAGCTAACTAATACATACACCTTATTCACCAAAGAATGAAAGATTTACAAGAAAATATAAACAAGCAACTTAGATAGCAAGATGATACTAAGTTGTAATACTTCTAATAGAAGTATTCTTCTCTTTGCACTTTGAATGTTGAGGCTTGAATCACTTTGAAACAAAGATCAAAGTATATAAGATCAAAGGATTTTTAGAGAAAGGAAATGGATGTTTAGATCAGAAAGTTTCTGGTGCAAAAAGGTGAGAAAAATATGTGGAATGATCCAATATTTATAGGGCCAGAAAATACTGTTCGGGAGCGTGCCGGTCCCCTTAATTGTAGGCCGGTCCCCTTAATGATTAAGGGGGCCGCCTAGTAAAATTAAGGGGGCCGCCCTCCTGAACGTTTGAAAAGTTTTTCTAGATAAAATTTGCCCTTTTTGGTTGGAAATTTGAAATCACATTTTTGTGGTTTAATAAAGCTATACCAAAAATGATTTACAAATATGTATAAAATGTTAAAAACATTTTATAAAATGTTATGTTCTTAAGACAAGATTTCCTTTGATCTTATAATGCACTAATCACTTTGTTTATTCATACCTTAAGTGATTAAATGGTGAAAGTGAGTATTTACTACTAAATACTTGTTTACGTCATAACCTTTGGTTTGATGAGTTTTCGTTTTGTGATTATCAAAACTTAGAGATATCGAAAGATTTGAATAATGTTTTTAGTCAATTATTTATATCAACAACTTGTATTCCATTTAAAGCATGTATCCCCCTCACAGGGTTTATAAAGCATTTAAAAGTGAGGCTATGAAAAATCACCTGGGTCTAAGGCAAGTGGTATAGGGGTTTAGACAGCTGACTCACGTATCCTGGGGGTAGTGTAGGTGTATGTACGTCAAGTCCTAGTTTATTGTTTCTAGGTTTTTCAAGTAATTATACTTAGGGCTTCTTGATTTAGTTATAACATAACACCGTTCGCGCCATTGTAATCTAGAAGTATAAATCCTCACATGAAGCTCCCTACTATTGTATTATACTGCCAATATAATACGATTCGGGCCATCATAATTCAGAAGTATATAACTCCTCACACAAAGCTCCCTACTATTGAGTTATGTTGTTATTAGCATTTAGATATACATAACACCGTTCAGGCCATCATAAACCAGAGGTCATTTAGTAAACGTTTGAAGAGCCAGGGCACTTTAACTCATAAACCCAGAAAACTCGTCAAAACGAATACCCAAATGAAACCCCTCATATGAAGCTCCCTAGTATTGTGTTATGTTTTAAGTAAAATAGGTTTTTATTATTTATATGAAAATAGTCCATTTATACCCTTCAAGTTGCACATATTTATAATTTCTACCCTAAACATATATATATATATATATATATATATATATATATATATATATATATATGTGTGTGTGTGTGTGTGTGTGTGTGTACTAGATTAACGACCCACCCGATGGGCGGGCTAGTTTCGATATATTATTTACATATATTAAAAATAAGTGTAATTTAATGATATGTTGTTTAATTGAAAACGTTATCAATGAAAGAGTTTTTTTAAATGTAACATATACTTATTCATTCATACAATAAAGATTGGCATTATCGCTTCATATAATTTCCAATTGTTTTTATGTTGTAACCACCGAATTCATTATTAAATACGTATCTCACTCAACTTTTCTAAGTTTTTAAGTTACGTTTCGACATCACCATGGTAAATAAAAATGATGTTCAATTAAGGAATGGCATGGCATTAAAGTAGTCAATTTTAATGAAAACAATTGTGGCCAATCACACAACATAGGTAGCTTGCAAATGGAAGGTAAATTTCATTGAGTTCGGGAAACATAAATTAATACCAACAATTTTTAGAACAAAATTAATTTATACGAAAGGGTTACCACACTGATCACTCAGATCATCAATAGTCTATGTTGTGTATTTCTTATAGAGTTAGTCTAAAGTAGAGAAGACTTTTCCCGAAGTCAGTTGGCTAATATTGTTAGAAGATGACTCAGTTTCATTTTGCAACAATAGTCCACGCTTCTCAAAAACTCAATGGTGTACACAACTGCATAAATGGTAGTAATTTTTATATCAAAAGATAATCAATGATTTTTTAGGGATATTTAAGAATCATGTAAACGGATTGTTGAAACTAAAGGGAATATGATGGTTGCAATTTTTAGTGTGTAGATTGTATGTTTCTTAGTACTTGGATTAGTATCAGTTTTTAGAAAGTGTTTAAAACAAATATTGGTGGCTGAGTAGTCTAAGGTTCAAAGGGGCTTCAAGTTGTTGTTTTGGTCTAGTAATAAGTGAGTTTTATCCTTAGTAGTTAAACGTGAATTGAAATGTAACATTACCTGCTTCGACATGGCCAAATGTGCGCTTCTTTTTGAAATCTTTTATCAACTGGTCCAACTTAATTTTGAAGACTCTAGTTATGGCATCTGGGCGATCTTGAGTTTTTAGACCTTTTCTTGCATATACCTTTCAATTTCTAGCCAACTTGGGTTACATGAAAATGTTATAAACAGATTAGGGTAACCATAAAACTTTCAAAGTGCCATAGCATGGAGATAGTTCTGTAACATGTATCTTGGACTTTAGGTGCAGGTATATGGGTTAACCTTTTTAGATGTGATTTTTGATAGGCCTTCCAATAGGGCGAAGTGCCAATCTGATACAACATTAGGAGATGGAAGTAATTAGAAACTACTTCATGGGTGGAGTTCCTTATTTTGTTGAATGGTAACTTCCTAATTAGATGGTGTTGCTAAGGAGGTTGTGTATGAACTATGAATTATAAGACAATAAGACAATATACAGTATGTTATGGATGATGCATTCAATAAGAATATAGCTTAAATAAAATATATAAAAAAACTTACTATTTGTTATATCAGTTAGTGCTCCAATCAAGAAGGTGAAAGTCAGTCTTTTCTCTTGGATGGGTCAAAGTTTTCAGTCTAGGCTCCTTTGAAATATGCTGCATTTGCAAAGACAAGCCTTGTGGAGTTGACTGCGCCATTATAAAGGATTTCCTTTATAAGATAGTCGGCCTGATTTTCCGCCCATGAATCACTTCCGTGGCTACCTCAACAGCCTTTACAAATCAATTAATAAAATGTTAGCTATAGCAAATGGAATTGATATATGCCTATGGTGTATCCATATGTGATTTCTGGTTGACAATTAGAGAACCACAAAAGTTTGTAGGTTTGTGCACAAAAGAATCAATGTTTTGTCAACTTGAATATAATTTTATATCTGTTAAGGGAAATAAATTTCCACTTTACTATTAAATGTGCATAACAGTCATGATAAGCAATATGCTTCTTATTATATCCAACTATTTATCTCTCTATCTTACACGCAACATGGATAAGTCCAACAATTCCTTTAGCCACAACAATATGGGTTATAAACACAGCTTAATCCGTGTTGTATGGGTGTGTCTTGTTGCTGTCAGGGGGTGTTTGGATGGCTGCTTAAGAGGGTTTTTATTGCTGTCAGGGGCTGTTTGGATGGCTGTTCTGAGAGTGTGTTTGGTTGCTGACATGGGGTGTCTGGATGGCTGCCTATATAGCAAGTAGGGGTAAAAGAGAGAGAGGTTACCTGATTGAAGCAAGGCAGCAGAGAAATAAATATGAGCTTCTAAAGCATAAAAATCTCCATCCGGACAAGGATAATGATACATCACCGCTCTTTGCTTCAAAGTTGCCATTCGGGCTGATGCTCCTAAAGTCCAATTCACAGTTACGTAAATCACAATCAATCTTTGGACGGATGGATACATTTCAACCCAGTAACAGAAAAACATTAGACTAAATATCACATGTTCAAAAGCATCAAATACGGGAGTTTTGGACTACGAACTTTTTCTGCCTAACTGTATATCTGTTTATTTTTAACTGATAAGCAGCTTAAAGTGTTAGGGTCATCCAACTACTTGTGTTTATCAGCTTATTTTGGGTTAAAATAAGCAGTTTTAAAAAAGTGGTCATCTGGCTTAAAATAAATAGTTTCTATAATATTCAAAAAGTGGTTAACTTGGAACTGCTTATATTACTAATCTGCTTATTAGGCAACAATGCATTAATGTTGTGTTGGTCATTGATTGAGCCTAATGCCAGGTTATATTAATCAGTAACTGCATACATATAATCATTATAGATTAGAGATTAGCCCAGTATATAGTAAACAGCACCCTCAAAGCCCTCTTTTTGGTATAATCAACAATGTCTTAGTGGTTCACTGACAAGACCTGCAAGGTAATCTCATAGCATACATAGCTGAACTCTTAACTATTAAAATTTGTAAGCCAGTAATTGTATAATAACTTTTCATCAATTAATTGCCATCAACAATCGTTACCGAACTAAGTATTGCTCCTTTAATAATGGCACATCAAGTTCGCAAGTAACGGATCATGATGGGTACCCTTGGACTGGCCTGATCGAATAAACCGACAAACATTTTTAAACATTTTGAACAATTATAGACAGTTAAGTGCAAAGACTACATTGCTATAAAAATAACAATAATATAGCTTTTGAGTTATAAAGTTTCAAATATTATGCATATCGATACATTTTGGATGACTTTCAGCCCATCTAACCCGCTTCATCCTAAGTTAGAGCTTGTAACTTACTTTATTTGACACATCACATATATAGTTTAACCCCTATCAACCAAGTGTCACCAACATAGCCACAACTCCCACAAGAACATGATAGAGACAGAAAGATTTAGAATTAAACCTGCTGCCAAAGTCCCTCAAACTTGGGCATATCATCTTTGCTAATAGTACACTGGATACGGTTTCCCTGTTATATTTAAATGATATATCAGTTGATTCATTCAAATTCAAGTAATAAACTACAAATACAGTTACAGTGTCAAGATTTATAACCTGCTCATCCTGAATCACACAATCCAAACTCCAAACAGGGGTAGGCTTATCGAGAGCGTGAGAACGCCATATGCTTACACATCTCGCTTTCACTTTGATTTGGTCAGACATAGGGTCAACATCGTACAAAGGGGTTAAATTTTCAGCCATCTTGTATACTGCAAAACACAAATAGGAATATATCATTTCATCATCATGATCACTAAAAATATATAATTTCATAAACATTATGTATAATTTCATTATCTTAATCAGATCAATAAACAAACATAATTCAATTTGAATTTGAATAACAAAAATAATAGGCTGAAATTATGAACCTTTTGTAGTGTAGAAAGAAGCAGTTGTTGTGTCTTGCAAAATGAATGGGTGCTGCATTTATATACAAATGGGATTAGGGTTAACATACATCATCGGTTGTTATTATGCTATAATTAAGGTAATGATATATCACATTTAAATTTTTAAAAACATAGCTGTAATCAAGGGTAATCAACATCTGAATTCCGAATTTCTTGCTACATTCTTATTTAAAAAAAATTCATACCATTTGAATTTCAAATCAATGATAACAAAAATTTGAAACAAAAAATCGAACAAAATCATAATTCAAACTAATTAACCATCACAAACATCACAAACATTAAGGGGATATTGATGTGGTAATCAGATAACTGCATAATAGGAAAACTAATCATCATGAAATATATTCAAAATAATAAACAAATACGCAAACCTAATTTGGTATAGACGCCGAAGTTTAATTGGCATAGCAATTCGCCGGATATAGCCCGAATGACACAACCGAAACATGATAACACATGATGAAATCATTGTTTTTTGATTTTTGTGATACGGATTTACTTGATTTGAAATCAAAAAAAAAAAAAAAAAAAAAAAAAAAAAAAAAAAAAAAAACGGCAAGATCCAAAGTAATTATGGAGTGTTTTTAGGGAAGTGTTAACAGGTATTGAATATGGGTGAATAGGTCAAACATTTTGTGCCAGCGTGTCTGCCTACATGGCATTTCTCTCACCTCCACCTAATTATTTACTTGCCATGTCATCAATTGGAAACACTCTAATATATAGGTTGGGATATATATATATATATATATATATATATATATATATATATATATATATATATATATATATATATATATATATATATATATATATATATATATATAGTGAGGATCACGTGCGAATACAAGTTTTTAGTGCGGACGTGCGGATGGATCTGGACCGCCCATTCCAGATCTGATCTTGACTTTTTGTAAAAAAGTCAAGATCTGACGCTAATATCACGGTACCAATTGATCATGAAAACGATTTTTTTGATTTTTTTTCCTTCTCAGCGATCCTTACTCTAGTTGTGTTCTTTTATTTTTTTATTTTTTCAGATTTTTCTGAGCACTTTTTTCTTTTTTGATTATGAGTGCTAATGTGATATTAACGATACTATGAGTGGTACCTTGATATCAAGCTTTTTTACATGTAAAAATGAACCGTGATATTACGATATTAAGAAAAAGTTAAAGTGATATTAAAAAAAATTAACTTTGATATTAAGAAAGCATGATAGTTACGGCGATATTAACAATTTTTATTAAGAAAAAGTTTTTACGATATTAAAAAAGTTATTGTGATATTAAATTTTTTATTAAAAAAAAAAGTTTTCAGAATCTGATTTTGACTTTTTTACAAAAGTCAAGATCCGATCTTGACTTTACGGCGATATTAACAATTTTTATTAAGAAAAAGTTTTTACGATATTAAAAAAGTTATTGTGATATTAAATTTTTTGTTAAAAAAAAAGTTTTCAGAATCTGATTTTGACTTTTTTACAAAAGTCAAGATCTGATCTTGACTTGTCAAGATCAGATCTTGACTTTTGTAAAAAAGTCAAAATCAGATTCTGATATCACAATACCTTTAACGATGAAAACGATTTTTTTTTTGAATTTTTTTTCAGCGATTCTTAATTATTTGTTGTCTTCTTTATTTTTTTTATTTTTTCAGATTTTTTTGAATTTTTTCAGAAAAAAAGCTAATACGATAGTAACGATCTTAAAAAAAGACGGGATATTTACGATATTGCCACTCCGCCTTTTTCAGATGGTTGACTAGATGGAGGGCTGAGATTCGTCCGTACCATCCGCACTAAAAGACAAAAACATACCTGATCCTCACCCTATATAGGGCTGAGATTCGTCCGTACCATCCGCACTAAAAGACAAAAACATATCTGATCCTCACCCTATATATATATATATATATATATATATATATATATATATATATATATATATATATATATATATATATATATATATATATTAAACATTTAACTTTCTAGATTTCACATTTTTAGTCCCTATACTTATATATTTTAGAGAAATGGCAGAAATAGTCTCTAAACTATATTAACTTTCAATATTTACCTTTAATACCCTTAACTTTATAATATTTGCAAAATTAGTCCTTATAAGTTTATAACTTGTTTTACTTTCTATCCTAAGGTTTTAGAACTTTGGAAAAAGGGTCCTTGTACTTAATACTTCTAAGATAGGTCAAAAATAGTCCTTAGACTTAATATTTTCAGAAAGTTACCATATATACCCTTATGCATGAAAACTATTGCGAAACTAGTCCTAAATCATGTAAACTATATTTTTATGAAACAAAAGAGTTTCCTAGCTTATGTTTAACTAATATTAGCTTATCTAAGTTTCCTAAACTAACATATAGGACATGATAAGGTAATTTAGGAATAAACACGAACTTACTAAGTGGTGGTAGCTTGTGTTACAGATTTGGGAAGGTTTAACCTAGTTTTGGGACTTGTAAGACCTAGTTAGGGTTTTGTGCTTAAAGGACTTGTACCTAAGTTCTATAGAGTTTTACTATGGTCTAGGGAGTCAAAGATATCCTAAATTTGCTATTATAACTTATACCTAAGCCTTGAACACTTTCAAACTAGTTTAGATAAGCAATTAAGGTTCTAAAGATAACCGTAAGCACATAGGCTTCAATTAGGGTTTGATTAGGGTTTCTGATAGATATAGTATACTAGAGTGATAGTTACTTAGTGTATGAGTGTTTATAACCTAGACTTGACATACTTGAATGTTTATAGGAGGTAAACATAGTGGTGTTGAGCATAGGTGGATACGTGAGCAGGTCTAAGAGTCATATAAACAATAGAGATGTAATAAAGCAAAAAATTTACTCGGGAAAATGATATAGGCATTTCTAATCCTAGAGGATGATTAGTGAGGTCCTAAGTTAAGTTAGTAAGGCATAGCTAACCTAGGGGAGGCTTAGTGGGGAAGTTAGTGGGTTACTACAGTAGGTATGTTGATGCTACGTGAATTTCAAGAATGAATGATATCCTTCAAAAATCAATTATGTATTTTAATCATACTATCGAATTAAAGTTTAGAGAGCAAGTTTCACCGTTCAAGTTTAGTTACAAATAATCCAAATTGAAATCACTTTATTAGTTCACAACACATGTATACTTGATATTGCAATGTGCCTTGGAAAATGGTGTGGCATAACATGTGACAGGGATATAAGGTATGTCAAGGTTATGCAAAGAAAGTTTATGCTATCGGATCCAAAATATGTTTATCGAGAGTTATTTCTACTTGATTTCAACGTTGAGGATGGTGAGGTTTACTTACTTCACCTATTTTCGTAACTTGGTAGCCCGAAGTTAAAGTGATTAATATGAATTGTTTATGTTTGGTATGAACCTGTTACGTGAACTGACTAAGGTGTAGTATCCCACTATTTGGCCATTTTAAGAACCGTTAGTTCCTACAGGAAGTGCGAATGTTATAGATAGATATGTCGGGGGTGACATCCTATCCCGATTGGTAGCGCCAATTGCAATGGACGTATAGCATGTCGAGGTATATGAGTGTTTAGGGATAGACACTGCGTCAAGGGCTTTTATGATTGTTTGGTGCTTATGCACTCTGTTAATGCGTCAGTTTTATGACTTAGTCAGTGTAACTAATAAATTCTATATGTGTTTGATGCGGTCCAAATGTTATTATTTTATGATTAAACTTATTAACTCACTAGTGTTAGCTGACCTTTTTAGCATGTTTTCTCTTGATGATGAAATTGTTGGATGTCTATTTGTTGGAAGCTTGGCAAGCGGTAAGATTTATGGTACATTTTGACTCTGATATCTTGTTTGGGACCTATCGTTATGTTTTCTTTTGGGCCTTATTTCTGAAATTTTGAATAAATGTAAACTTGAAGAGTAGATTATGAATTTTTTTTATTTAACGGATAATGTTATTCCGTTATCTTATGCTTGTGTTGTGTACCAATTTCGTAGCACCCCAATGCTTGTTTTGACTTCCGCTGAATCATATTTTGGGGGTGTTACATGGGAGACGTCTGATTGCTCAATTATAGTATATATATTAAGTGTCGAGAAAATCCGTGAGAAATACGGATCACCCGAGTCGTTTCCCAATGAAGGTGTGAATGGAATCTCAAAATATCGATTCGTGAATCGTGTTATGAAAAGTGAAATGTGATAATTGTGATGGTGAAATTCAAATTATGAAAAGAAATGATGAAATAGGCAAAAGATACAAGCTAAGTATGCACAAATGTTTAAAACCTAAAAACGGAAATTCAAACGCTATCTTTAAATGTAACGTACAAAATAAAACGTAACTTTTTATTGAAAAATGATTCTAAAAATGTTAAACAATTTTCTAAAAATCTTAAACTACTAAAAAGAATTTTCAGAAAAAGATTTTTTTTTTATTTAATTTCTATGAATTAATTTCTGTTTTAGGAATTAAAAATAAAAGAAAATGTAAAAATAAATGGGAAAATTATAAAATCAACTTTGAAAAGTCTAGAATATTATAAAAGAATTATCTAAAATATTTTTGTATTTTTAATGACTTTTTCTGATTTTTTATTGATTTTTTGTTTATTAAAAAGTATTTAAAAATGATTAAAATCTAAGAAAAATATCTAATCACTCACAAAGGCTACAAAGCCAATATAAGCAATAACACTCAACAATTCAGCTTAAATGGAAGCTAATTTAAACAAGTCTATTTCTATTTTTTTTTTTATATTTTCTGATTTTTATGAAAACTATTTGAATGGAATAAGATCTGAATTAAAAACTATGAAATAAAATAAGATAGAAAGACTGAAATAAGAAATTAACAATAAGCAATAACAGTAACAAGCTAAATTGATTTAAACTAAAAAGCTAATTCCATTGATATTAAAAAAAATTACAACAAATCTAAACTAGTACATTCAATTAAAATTTTGGCAGAGTTTAGCTAGCCTAACACTCCACACTGAAATCAGCTACCCTATGTCTCTATTTATAACAAGGAAAGGAAGGATCTAGAGGATAAGGGTCTCGGATTGCCAAGCTGGCAATCCGTGTGACCTGTGTTAGTTTGAAGCCTCTCTCAGCCCTTTGATCATGAATTAATCATTCCCCAATGATTCAAACCCTTGGATTACTCCTTATGATGTGGTTCAACCAATCACAAGCTGCCACCTGTCCCTTTGTGTGCTTATTTGATTCTGACACGCTCTGACATTCCCTGATACTTCTAGAAACCCCTTTGATTTGACTAATTCACCCTTAATAGTGGTAATTTTAGGGATTGGTCATGTGAACTGTAACTAGGGTTCATGTGCCTGGGTTGGGTAATATTTTGGGGGCGGGAAATGGTGGGTAATTATTTTATTACTTGTTTAACTGTTTGGTTTAATAGTTGACCGTGGTGTGAGCGTGGACCAGGTTAAAGGAATTGGGCCATGGGCTTTTGTGAATTGGATTTGGAAATGGATTTGGTATTTGGACAATTTATTACATGGACTTGGATTAAGCTTTTATAACCTAGATTTTCAGATTTTAAGAAACAAGGACCAAGTGTGTAATATTCTGAAAATGCAAGGTGTTGACATAAATAATGTGTGAAAACGTTATTCATATCTTTCGATATCTCTATATTTTGACGATCACAAAATGTAAAATCGTCAATCGTATAATTACTACGTAAACAAGTATTAAGCTAGTTTATATCACTATATCCAACTTAATCACTTAAGGTATGGATAAACAAGTGCTTAATACATCTCATGATCAAAGGGGTATTTAATTAACTAACACAAAGTTTATTTAATTATATAAACATATTATATATTTTTGAAAAACACTTTTGGTAATTAAGAAAAATGTTTTATTCATACTAAATATATGAATTCAAATTTTTAACCAAAATTAGTTAGTTTTTCACCAAATAAACTTTCCCCACTAAATGACAAGGATTCTGGCTGTTTTAGCTGTGCGGCCCCCTTAATTATAAGGGGCGGTCCCCTTAATTTTAAGGGTGCCGGCCTTGATTTAAGGGGACCGGCCACGCTCCCCTGTCAGAATCTTTTGCCTATAAATACCACCTTAAACCTGGATTTTTGCCTTACCTTTTTGCTCGAAATTTTCAGATCTATAACTCTCTAAACATCCTCTAAAACCCTTTGATCATTTGTATATTAATCCTTGTTTCAAGTGAATCAATCCCTCATCATCCATTCTCATCCAAAGTGCAAAAGAAGAACACTCTTTCTACAACCAAGTTCAAGTAGTGTTGAAGAGTAGTTGTGCATAGTGTATATATATTCATTTATGAATATTGTGTGGTGCTTGTAATTAATTGTGTAGAAGATATAGAAGTTGTGTAGATAATAGAAGTTGATAAGTAGTGAAGTAGGATAGTTGTGAAGATAGGTGTGAAGTAGAAGATTGGTGTGTAGAAGATAGTTGTGAAGAAGATTGGTGTGTAGTATATTGGTGTGAAGAAGTTGTGATCAAGGTGTGAAGTTGTGTGGTGTGTAAATTGGTGTGTAAGGTTTTCTCCACCAAAAGGGAGTTTGTTGACATAGTGAAGAAAACTCTCGAGTAGGTGACTCGGGGAGTGGAGTAGGAACAAGGAAGGTGTCCTTGTAGCCGAACCACTGTAAATCCTTGTGTTGTGGTTTGATCCTTCTAACTCTTCTCATTACTTATTTATTTATCTTTACTATATTAGCTTTGTTAATTAGTTATCATACAATTGTTCATATAGTGCAAGTATTGAGTTCACATAAACTAGAATCGAAGTTTTTAAAACAAACTTGTGTTTATAAATTTAAAAGGACGTAAAACTATTCAACCCCCCCCCCCTTCTAGTTTTCCACAATTGGTATCAAGAGCCACGTCTAGCAAGATTGTTAAAATATATTGTATTTTAAAACTTGTAACGATCTATGGAATCTGAAAAATATTTAGAAGGGCAATCTATGCAAAGACCACCACTATTTGAAAGTGATGGATTTTTATATTGGAAAAATCGATTCGAAACTTATGTGAAATCAAAAGATCTAGATCTTTGACATATTATTACCAATGGTGATTTTTTACCTATTAAAAATAACCCCGAAACTAAGAAAGATGAAATCGTACCTTTTGAAAAACAAAATGATGATTTAAAAAGAAAACTTGCTAAAAATAATGAAGCAAAAATGGTTATTTACAATGCGCTACCACGTAAAGAGTACGAAAGGATCTTTATGTGTGAAACCGCAAAAGAAATTTGGAACTCTTTGTTAATAACCCACCAAGGTAATAATCAAGTCAAAGATAACAAAATAGAGCTACTTGTTCAACAATATGAGCAATTCACGATTCCGGAAGAGGAATCAATTGATAATGCTTTTGCTAGATTTAACACTATAATCACAAGTTTAAAAGCACTTGATGAGAATTTCTCTAGTAAGAATTTTGTTAGGAAGTTTCTTAGAGCTCTTCACCCAAAATGGCGAGCTAAAGTGACGGCTATTGAAGAATCGAAGAATTTGTCAACGCTACAACTTGATGAATTAATTGGTAATTTAAAAGTCTACGAAGCAATAATAAAGAAGGACTCCGAAATGGTTAAAGGGAAACGAGAGTGTCACACCCCCAAAATCGGGTCCAGCGGAAGCATACATGTAGCTGGGGTGTAACTCAATTGGTATTACAACACAAGTTCAAAACTGGTTTTCACTTCAATCATTTAGAATAAAATCATTTAACCAAAAGTATTGAATTTACATCGTTAAAAATAGTGCGGAAGTAGGCCCGTAAAATAGTTTAAAATGGTCCCCAAGTGAATATCAGAGTCTTCTATGACCATGCCATGCCCTGCCAAAACCTCCAGCAGCGTGCCATTGCTTAAAACCTGAAAATACATGCTAAAGAGTGTCAACACGAGGTTGGTGAGTTCATAAGTTTGTATCAAAACAATAGTGTTGTGAGTTCAATAGAGAGTTTTGTGACCATTGTGTAACTCACAATGTCATAAAAATAAAGTTTACCTTACGGTAAAATCAGGATTGTGGACCATGAGTAGAGTGTGTGATCATTACAACAAATATAATATCACATAGAAAAAAATAGTCTATTACGCTAGCGCTAAGTTCATGCAACCGAAGCTATAACAGTGTGCATGCTCTAGAAGCATGTTAAATATAAAGGCCCGGCAAGTGTTTATCCCGTTACACTTGTAATTCGACATGTTATACGCTCGCGTTTGCCTATCCGGTCAAACCGAACGGGGGAGTCACCACCAATAGATCTATTTATAACATTCGCGCTTCCCAGCAGGAATTGACGGTTCATGAGTTTGGGCATAGTGGGATTCAAGGGCTTAGGCTAATCCGCGTAATAGTTTAGATAAAACATAAGTTTCAGTATGGTCCATAAAAGTGTTTGCATAAAAGCAATAGTTCACAAAGTGTGTTGCATAAAAGCAAGAGTTCATAAAGTGGGTTGCATAAAAGCAAGAGTTCATAAAGTGGGTTGCATAAAAGCAAGAGTTCATAAAGTGTGTTGCATAAAAGCAAGAGTTCATAAAGTGGGTTGCATAAAAGCAAGAGTTCATAAAGTGGGTTGCATAAAAGCAAGAGTTCATAAAGTGGGTTGCATAAAAGCAAGAGTTCATAAAGTGTGTTGCATAAAAGCAAGAGTTCATAAAGTGTGTTGCATGTTTATAAAACGCTTGTGTATGCGAGAAAATAATCAAGTATGCAACTGATATACCCATAGGTGCATTTAAATAATCAATCAAGCCTTCAAAGAAACAGTAGTGTTTAAGTAAACAATTGCGCATTCAAGCATTGAGTTTAGTCAAAAACGAGCATGTATTCTCCCCCAAAACAGTTATAAAAACAGGTAAAAGTAGGGGGTATGAACTCACCTGGTGCGATAGCTATGATGACAAAAGTGGATACACTGAAATGAGGCATGATCTCTAATCGCAACCTAATGAATGATAGTTTCTAATGTAAGAAATGAAATGATGCTACACATGCAAGTACGTATGTTATCGATACCACTCGTTAGTTTTGAAAATAGTGTTTATCATCAAAAATACATTTTTGACGTCTCGTTAAGTTAATAACCACTTTTCGTGTAGATATGTTGAAACGGTACTCCACGATCCTCGTTTGGTGTTTTGTTGGTAAATATAAGGTTTTCGCCGCAAAAATAACATTTTCATTACTTGAAAATATGACCAAAATGGCCTCGCAAAACTAGTCGCGAAATATTGTACGTTAAGTGTTATTGGTGAAGCTCGGCGTTTTTGAAAACCTTGTAACAATATCTTGAAGTCGTGTTATTTAAGTTTTGGCTATACGGGTCTTGATCAATGAGAGAATCGACTCTTATTGTTGCTATTTGAAAATATTATGTTCAACACTTAGCAAATTTCATTATAGCAAAAGCTGTCAAAATATATATAGTTTATCGGGTATATAGATGAGGTCGTAGTTTATTCGTTACGAGTCCAATGATCAAACGGCCAATTGATTTGAAAAGCTTGCTAGGAGATCTTGATTTCATAAAACTACGGCTCGGACTCAAACTGATCCGATCATAAAGAAAAACAGCCGTGAAAGTGGTGTCTCGCAAAGACAGTTTACGTCAAAACTCTATTAGTGTACAAAAGCTGATGAAAATTTATATATATCGTCGGATTTCAAACACTTGTATCTTTTTCGTTATAAGCCCGTTTTCTATGTTCTTTATATCCCCGCGAAGGTAATCAAGTATACCTTAGGTTTTTCAAGGTCTCGGCTAGTCAAGATATCAATTAATCTCAGTTTTCCTAGCTAGAAAAATCGGGACAGATTCAATATTTCAGAAAATATAGTTTTCGTCGTAAATCTTGAAAATAGCATATCTTTTTCGTCGTAACTCGGATTTTATCCCCGTTTTCGGCCATAGTTTCGTCTCGGAATGTATTTTCTAAATCTTTGGTCCAAAGTTACACTCTAGACCCTGAGTTTCCCACGTTTTACAGAAATGGACAGCAGCTTTATATAATTTGTAAAAATCAACTTTTCTAGTTTGTAACTAGTTCAAGGCTTAACCAAACTATCTCAAATCAACTCCACAAATACTCAATCCTACCATACACCTTCTTAGGGTGTCATGGGTTCCTAAACATCACCAATCTTGGTGGATCTCATGAGATTATTAGTAAAAATTATAGATCTAGTGTTTATAAAAACAAAATGAGTAACAAGTGGTATGGATCTTACATACTTGCATGTTTTACCAATATATCTTGAAAATACATAAAAATATAAAGTAATGAAAGTATGAAAAGATCAAAAGTGTTTTTGAAGCTTACTTGAAGATTTGAGGTGATTTGATGAGAAATTGATTAATAATCTTGGGTTTTTACCACAAAACCCCAACTAGATCTTGATTAGGACTTGGTTAAACACTTGATCTCCAAAAATTTGTGGATCTTCTTGTGTTCTTGGTTGGGTCGATTTGTATATGTGTGTAGGAGGTGATTACATTTTTTTTTTTCTTTGTAACCAAAAATGAGCAACTAGTTCATGGTTTATATAGCTAGATGTGGTCAAAAATGGTCATAAATATCCAAGGACAAGATCCATCTTTTAAGGGGGCTAGGAGGGGGGGGGGGGCGGCCAAAAGGAGTAAAACAAGGGTGTTTTGTGAGCTCATTAATGATCTTGTCCCCAAGTGTATGTATTAGTTGGTTTTGTTGTGTATTAGGTGTTATCGGGTACCGAGTTAACTAAAAATAAATGTTAACGAGGTGAAATAAAATACGACGAAGTTGTAAAAGTTGTAAATTATTATTCCTGATGAGAATCGGGTGTTGGAATAATTATTGAATTGAAATAACGCAAACCGACAGAGTAATAAGCTCCGACCGTAAAGTATAGCCATTGATTTTAAAACACCGGGTAAATTAATAATATAATTTTTATATTATTATTATGAGTATGTAAATATGTTAGGATCATAGTCGGGAGTATTGGGTATACGTTAGTAGTAAAACTGAGTGGTATCGTTAATTACAAATTAAGCATACGTAAAAGGAAATAATGCATATCCGTGTAGTAACTAATGTGATGATGATGTGTAGACTAATCCAGTCTATACGAAATGTCATTAAATGAATGATGCATGAATTCGCAGCTAAACCCAACTGGTTACGCGAATTTAAAGACTCGTAAACTCAGTTTATGAAAAGACGAACGTTGATCATGAATAGTGATTTCCTTTCGGGAATGAATAGTGTCACATGAATAGTAAAATTTCTGAACGCTTCTCGGAATCACAAACTGACTCCGAAAATGATGAATAGTAAAATGATGAATAGTGACCGGTGAATAGTAACTGATGAATAGTAACTGATGAATAGTGAATAGGAGAAATGTCCCGAAAAATGCGGGTTGTTACAGTCTCACCCCCTTAAAAGGAACTTCGTCCCGAAGTTCAGTTTGTGTTGGTCTCTGAAGTTATATTGTTGAAAAGATGATGATTCTTATCGTGTTAGCTATTAAGCTCTAACAAGGTTCAAGTCTGACGGCCACCAGGCCTACTCTGTCAGAAATGTTGAATGGTCCAGTGTATATCGGGTTCATGAATGCTTACTGGAGTAGTGAGTTGGGCTTTTCCAAATTTCAATCCTTCAATGGATGTTGGCACTTCGACCATAGAGTGCTTCAAATGGTGTAGTCTCTACACTCGTGTGGTAACTAAGGTTGCAACTGAATTTGATTTATGGCAAATGGTTAATCCAACCATTTCTAGTGTCAATCACACCCGATTTGGGCATATCTCCCTATGTTTGAATCATTCTCAAATTCTGACCATTGGTCTACAGATGATAGGTGGTGGGATTCCAAAGAGATCTTAATGAAATCATTAGGAGTTGAGGTGAATCAAATTCCTTTATTAGAAATAATTGAAATGGATATCATGAATCTTGTTTTGGAAAGACTTACAAGGTTAAGTCCGCCAAAGGGTGTTGTTGGAAATAATAGATTAGGATAAGGTTGCGATCCTCCGCAGGATGTCATGGATTGAATCTTTCTCCACCTACAATGCTTAGTCTCCATTACTAAGATTTTCCCCAAGTTATAAATCACAAACCCCTAAAGGTATAAGAGATGTAATATAGTGATTGATTTTCAAAGTTTGTTTTGGAGATTGGGTGTTTTGTTCATAAACCTTCCCTGAGTAAATAAATTTACAACCTCAAGCAACCGGCTTTCCAAGTAACCTTTTTCTCGATGTTTCAAAATTTAGTAGTTATGCAAGGTAGGACTATTTTCAATATAAAGTGGATAGTATGGTTTACCAAAGATTGTTGTTTAAAATTTCCTAACATTCAATAGTTTTTGTGAAAGGTTAACCAAAAGGAATTTGCTTGTTAAAATAAGTGCCTCAGAAAAGTGTTGTGTATAACGGTAGTTTGGAGAAAAAAAATCCATTTAAAGTAAAAGTATTAAGAGGATAAAATAGTCGGGTAGGTATGTCTGCACAATGCATGGATGTCTAACATGTTTGAATAATGTCTATTGGTGAGGACATGTTCAACTGAAGGTTCTATAGTCTTGGTTAGGAGGTTGGATGTATCTCTATAGTGTTGCTTAGTGAGCATTCGCATCGAAACTAATCTTGTAATTCAGTCAAGCCAATACTTTCCAGATGGGGGAATTGTGGCAATCAGGCCAGTGATAGTGGTTCGATTGGTTTTGTGGTATCCTGAGATTTCTGTTGAGTTCTGAATGGTTTCAATGTACCGAGGGATCCTCCTTATAGATGGTATGGAAAGTCTTTCCTAAGGAGGTCATTGATAATATCCACTTATCAATATAGGGAGTAGTGAGGAATGAGTGACATCGGAGTCTATAGAGTGTTAGCTAATTCCTTATATATGGGGATGGGGAAAGGAAATGATAATGAGGGTGAGAAGGGGAAAGATTGTGACAACTGCGACAAAATGAGATTGTGATAAAAGAAAATACTGTGATATAAGTGTATCGTGCATAGACGTAAATGTCCATGAGATGAAATGACCAGTTTGCGTGCTTCCAATCGGTGGTTAATGAGATGGTGAAAAGTATGAATGTTCTGCCAACGAGTGTTTACACACACGTAAATGAAACATTTGGGAATTGAGTAGAGAATTCAATCCAGACAGAATTTTATTATAACCATTCTCAGTATTGCAAAATTCATTTCTGAGTCAGACATAGGTGGTCAGCCTATATCTCACTATCCCGGGTTGAATATAGATGACCAGTCTATATTCCACCGAGGTTCCATGAATTTTGAAATACTCAGCTCAGTTATACTAAGACTATGTCCTTCCCAAATACCAAGACGTTCTGAAAGACAAAAGCAAGTGACCAAACTCGAGGTCAAATTATGAAGCTATGCAAGGAAAAGCATAACGTGGTGACATATACGATACATGAGCATGCTTATATGAAAGGCAATTATAGTAATCAACTATAATAAATGAATATAATATGTCAGATAATGAGATACAAATCTCATCACCTATGTCAGCAACTAACCACAAATGAGGCTTCAGCTTGGCAGGCAGGCACGTGACGGTCATAGGGTTATGTTTTCGTGAAAGTAGCTATAGTCTAGGTTTTAAAAACACTTAGTTCGCTATAGCCAAAGCTCTGATACCAATCTGTCACACCCCCAAAATCGGGTCCAGCGGAAGCATACATGTAGCTGGGGTGTAACTCAATTGGTATTACAACACAAGTTCAAAACTGGTTTTCACTTCAATCATTTAGAATAAAATCATTTAACCAAAAGTATTGAATTTACATCGTTAAAAATAGTGCGGAAGTAGGCCCGTAAAATAGTTTAAAATGGTCCCCAAGTGAATATCAGAGTCTTCTATGACCATGCCATGCCCTGCCAAAACCTCCAGCAGCGTGCCATTGCTTAAAACCTGAAAATACATGCTAAAGAGTGTCAACACGAGGTTGGTGAGTTCATAAGTTTGTATCAAAACAATAGTGTTGTGAGTTCAATAGAGAGTTTTGTGACCATTGTGTAACTCACAATGTCATAAAAATAAAGTTTACCTTACGGTAAAATCAGGATTGTGGACCATGAGTAGAGTGTGTGATCATTACAACAAATATAATATCACATAGAAAAAAATAGTCTATTACGCTAGCGCTAAGTTCATGCAACCGAAGCTATAACAGTGTGCATGCTCTAGAAGCATGTTAAATATAAAGGCCCGGCAAGTGTTTATCCCGTTACACTTGTAATTCGACATGTTATACGCTCGCGTTTGCCTATCCGGTCAAACCGAACGGGGGAGTCACCACCAATAGATCTATTTATAACATTCGCGCTTCCCAGCAGGAATTGACGGTTCATGAGTTTGGGCATAGTGGGATTCAAGGGCTTAGGCTAATCCGCGTAATAGTTTAGATAAAACATAAGTTTCAGTATGGTCCATAAAAGTGTTTGCATAAAAGCAATAGTTCACAAAGTGTGTTGCATAAAAGCAAGAGTTCATAAAGTGGGTTGCATAAAAGCAAGAGTTCATAAAGTGGGTTGCATAAAAGCAAGAGTTCATAAAGTGTGTTGCATAAAAGCAAGAGTTCATAAAGTGGGTTGCATAAAAGCAAGAGTTCATAAAGTGGGTTGCATAAAAGCAAGAGTTCATAAAGTGGGTTGCATAAAAGCAAGAGTTCATAAAGTGTGTTGCATAAAAGCAAGAGTTCATAAAGTGTGTTGCATGTTTATAAAACGCTTGTGTATGCGAGAAAATAATCAAGTATGCAACTGATATACCCATAGGTGCATTTAAATAATCAATCAAGCCTTCAAAGAAACAGTAGTGTTTAAGTAAACAATTGCGCATTCAAGCATTGAGTTTAGTCAAAAACGAGCATGTATTCTCCCCCAAAACAGTTATAAAAACAGGTAAAAGTAGGGGGTATGAACTCACCTGGTGCGATAGCTATGATGACAAAAGTGGATACACTGAAATGAGGCATGATCTCTAATCGCAACCTAATGAATGATAGTTTCTAATGTAAGAAATGAAATGATGCTACACATGCAAGTACGTATGTTATCGATACCACTCGTTAGTTTTGAAAATAGTGTTTATCATCAAAAATACATTTTTGACGTCTCGTTAAGTTAATAACCACTTTTCGTGTAGATATGTTGAAACGGTACTCCACGATCCTCGTTTGGTGTTTTGTTGGTAAATATAAGGTTTTCGCCGCAAAAATAACATTTTCATTACTTGAAAATATGACCAAAATGGCCTCGCAAAACTAGTCGCGAAATATTGTACGTTAAGTGTTATTGGTGAAGCTCGGCGTTTTTGAAAACCTTGTAACAATATCTTGAAGTCGTGTTATTTAAGTTTTGGCTATACGGGTCTTGATCAATGAGAGAATCGACTCTTATTGTTGCTATTTGAAAATATTATGTTCAACACTTAGCAAATTTCATTATAGCAAAAGCTGTCAAAATATATATAGTTTATCGGGTATATAGATGAGGTCGTAGTTTATTCGTTACGAGTCCAATGATCAAACGGCCAATTGATTTGAAAAGCTTGCTAGGAGATCTTGATTTCATAAAACTACGGCTCGGACTCAAACTGATCCGATCATAAAGAAAAACAGCCGTGAAAGTGGTGTCTCGCAAAGACAGTTTACGTCAAAACTCTATTAGTGTACAAAAGCTGATGAAAATTTATATATATCGTCGGATTTCAAACACTTGTATCTTTTTCGTTATAAGCCCGTTTTCTATGTTCTTTATATCCCCGCGAAGGTAATCAAGTATACCTTAGGTTTTTCAAGGTCTCGGCTAGTCAAGATATCAATTAATCTCAGTTTTCCTAGCTAGAAAAATCGGGACAGATTCAATATTTCAGAAAATATAGTTTTCGTCGTAAATCTTGAAAATAGCATATCTTTTTCGTCGTAACTCGGATTTTATCCCCGTTTTCGGCCATAGTTTCGTCTCGGAATGTATTTTCTAAATCTTTGGTCCAAAGTTACACTCTAGACCCTGAGTTTCCCACGTTTTACAGAAATGGACAGCAGCTTTATATAATTTGTAAAAATCAACTTTTCTAGTTTGTAACTAGTTCAAGGCTTAACCAAACTATCTCAAATCAACTCCACAAATACTCAATCCTACCATACACCTTCTTAGGGTGTCATGGGTTCCTAAACATCACCAATCTTGGTGGATCTCATGAGATTATTAGTAAAAATTATAGATCTAGTGTTTATAAAAACAAAATGAGTAACAAGTGGTATGGATCTTACATACTTGCATGTTTTACCAATATATCTTGAAAATACATAAAAATATAAAGTAATGAAAGTATGAAAAGATCAAAAGTGTTTTTGAAGCTTACTTGAAGATTTGAGGTGATTTGATGAGAAATTGATTAATAATCTTGGGTTTTTACCACAAAACCCCAACTAGATCTTGATTAGGACTTGGTTAAACACTTGATCTCCAAAAATTTGTGGATCTTCTTGTGTTCTTGGTTGGGTCGATTTGTATATGTGTGTAGGAGGTGATTACATTTTTTTTTTTCTTTGTAACCAAAAATGAGCAACTAGTTCATGGTTTATATAGCTAGATGTGGTCAAAAATGGTCATAAATATCCAAGGACAAGATCCATCTTTTAAGGGGGCTAGGAGGGGGGGGGGGGCGGCCAAAAGGAGTAAAACAAGGGTGTTTTGTGAGCTCATTAATGATCTTGTCCCCAAGTGTATGTATTAGTTGGTTTTGTTGTGTATTAGGTGTTATCGGGTACCGAGTTAACTAAAAATAAATGTTAACGAGGTGAAATAAAATACGACGAAGTTGTAAAAGTTGTAAATTATTATTCCTGATGAGAATCGGGTGTTGGAATAATTATTGAATTGAAATAACGCAAACCGACAGAGTAATAAGCTCCGACCGTAAAGTATAGCCATTGATTTTAAAACACCGGGTAAATTAATAATATAATTTTTATATTATTATTATGAGTATGTAAATATGTTAGGATCATAGTCGGGAGTATTGGGTATACGTTAGTAGTAAAACTGAGTGGTATCGTTAATTACAAATTAAGCATACGTAAAAGGAAATAATGCATATCCGTGTAGTAACTAATGTGATGATGATGTGTAGACTAATCCAGTCTATACGAAATGTCATTAAATGAATGATGCATGAATTCGCAGCTAAACCCAACTGGTTACGCGAATTTAAAGACTCGTAAACTCAGTTTATGAAAAGACGAACGTTGATCATGAATAGTGATTTCCTTTCGGGAATGAATAGTGTCACATGAATAGTAAAATTTCTGAACGCTTCTCGGAATCACAAACTGACTCCGAAAATGATGAATAGTAAAATGATGAATAGTGACCGGTGAATAGTAACTGATGAATAGTAACTGATGAATAGTGAATAGGAGAAATGTCCCGAAAAATGCGGGTTGTTACAGAGAGCAAAGCAAGTCAATCGCCTTGAAAGCTAGAAAGGAATCCAACAACGAAGATAGCTCATCTTCCGAAAGCGAAGACGAAGAATATGCCATGGCCGTAAGACATTTCAAGAAATTCTTCAAAAGGCGAGGAAGATTCGTTAGACAACCACACGATGAAAGAAGAACACCTCAAAAGAATAATGATGACAAGTATATCAAGAATGAGAGAAAATGTTTCAAGTGTGGTGATCCGAATCACCTTATTGGAAAATGTCCAATGATGACAAGAGATCAAAATCAAAGAGCGTTTATTGGAGGTGCTTGGAGTGATAGCGATGAAGATGAGAAAGAAACAACAAAGGAAGAAAAACGTCTCATGGCTAAAACATCAAGTGAGGTACGTTCCGAAACCGAATATTTTAGTGATGAAAATTTATCATTAGATGAAAAAGACTTAGATAGTGAATACAATAGATTATGCAAACTAGGACAACAAGTTATGGCTAAAAACAAATCACTAAAATACATAAATAACAAATTAGAAAATGAAGTACTTGAACTAAAAATTAAAATACATCAACTTGAGAAAGGTAAAGAAACTTTTGAAGAATGTAAATCATGTCAAGAGCTTAGAAGTGAAAACAACAAACTTAAGGAAGAAATTTGTAAACTTGATAAATTTGAAAATAGTAGTAACTCACTTAGTAAAATTATAAGTATTCAAAGAATATCCGGAGATAAAACCGGTCTAGGTTTTAACTCAACCGAAGCCTCAACAAGTGAAGTTAAAAATGTTAAATTTGAAAGCGAACTCAAGGAACTAAAACCTTAAAAATCTAATCCTGAGTATATACTCATAAATGATAAGAAAATACATCTAGCTAGTAATGAAGAAATAAAACCATTTTATAAACCATCTTTAAAAACCGAAGTAGGATCGTCCAAAACTAAAACAAGATCTAAAACTCCACCACCTAGGAAACCGAATAATTCTTACCCTAGACCTAAAACACCTCAACCAAGAGTAAACCAAAGTAGACAAAACTTTAACAATAATCAACAAATGTGGAACTTCAATCCATGGGGAATGTTTCCACCATATATGCACCCAAGTCAAATACAAAACATGTTCGGGACAAACAACTTTGGTCAAATGAGACCATGGGGACCAACGTGAAAACTTTCGCCATTCATACATGGAAACCTTTGATGTCACCCCGTGTTCGGACTTTCCTTTGAAGATTTTGAAGTTTAACGCATTGAAGACGAAAGGTACACATTTCCTTTTATTTTCTTGTAAACAAATGCATGCTTAGTTTAGTATCTAGCTTTTATGTGATTTTGATTGGTTCATTATTCTCTCTAGTCTTTACTTGTATACATATATATACTTATTTACTTATACTATATCTAAATATATATATATACACTTAGCTATATCTAGGATCTTATAACCTAGAAAACTCATTTGTTGATTTTCTAGAACTAGAAATTGTTCGTTTACGAACCTTTTCTTTTCCCTATTTGCCTTATTGAACTTTAATGTTCAACAACACTCATGCTGATGAAGAGAGATGAGTCGAAAAATCTATGGATGAAACAAACTCCCGGCCTCCGTTGCATTCGTCTCCTTCCTTTATTCTCGTCTTATAAGCCCATACTACATATATATATATATATATATATATATATATATATATATATATATATATATATATATATATATATATACTTATGAACCTTCCACAACGTTCTCGTGTACTTGACAACTTGATATATTTCATCCGAAATGATCAAGAAAATTTAATTGGCAAATTGTCGATTAAAAGTGTCAAGTAATTTCTTTCGTGCAAATACCCTCCAACGTATTTTTGATTAAATATAAATCTAATACATACATATGAATAATTTTTTTTTCTCTTTCCAGAAACCAAAATCACAAAAATCGAATTTTGGAGGGCGGCCCCCTTAATGTTTAAGGGGACCGGCAGCCAAATATAGGGCGGCCCCCTTAATGTTTAAGGGGACCGGCCATCTGATAGTTCAAACCCGTTTTTCTCCTTTTTCCTTTTGCCAAACAATCCACTTTTTCATACTTCCCTTTCCTTGCTTCTGCTGTGACGAAAACCAAAACCCAAAAACCTCTCAAATCACTTCCAAATCACATAATTCGGGTTAATTCGCAAAGGGCAAATTCATCTAACACAATCACCATTACTTATTGTAAGTTTTTCATAACACATTTCATCTAATTTCATCTTATTTGATCATACTCATGATTATGCATGTTTTATAAAATTCGTCAAATTTCATAATTTCTTTCGAATTAAGCCTTAAAACTCCATAACCAAATGCTTCCCCTAGGATTAGGATAATTAATCAACACTAGAAACTAGTTATTATAAATTATCATGTCGAAAATTTTTGAAAAATCTCATACACTCCTTTTCAAAAATTTTAGTAAACTCATTGTTGAATAATGATTTGAAAACGTGTTAAAAATAATCACATTATACTTTTGTAACTTGTAAAACTTGAAATTACATTTTTCGACTAAGAAAAATTATATTGGTTCACAATATATGGGTGTTTGGATTATGTCCAAATAATATCGAAACATAGTCATTATAATTTTTATAAAACTTTGTTATAATTATAAACCTAAAAATTGCTAATCGGACTCGTCAAGATATATAATTCATATATATATTGACATACTAGGGGTATAAGTCAATAGTTAAGGAAGCGTTTGGTTTATTACTAAAAATGACATTTTTAAGTAAAAATACAAACCATCTTTTTCAAAAACAAATCACATGCATAAGAAACTCGCAAGAAATAGCTAGTTTTACAATCTAATGTAAATCTAGTAAATTTCATGATATATTAAGATGTTTAAAGGGGCGTTTGGATTTGTCCATAACTACTTATTAAACATCGTAAAGTATATCTAGAACGAGTTAAAAACAATATTAAGGAACATGGTAATCTACTTCTTAGGATTAGTAACGAAGTATGTTTACGTTCCAACATAAGCCTTAACAATAAACATATACTTTTATCTTTCTTTATATTTATTTTGGTCTTTTTGTATTGTTGATGTGTTTAGGTGAAAATGCCCAAAGCAACTACCGAAGATCTTTCTCACACTAAAAACTACATTCCTAAAGTTTCCCAACTCCCAACTACATCTCCTTCTATTGGACTTATATATCGTCAAATTGAAGATAGAAATGTTCATGAAGGACGTGTAGTAGATCTTGCTTTTGCTCAATCCGACTACATAAATCACGTGTTTACAAGCATCAACTTCAATTGTCTTTATGAAATAAATAAACCTATCATTCCTCGTTTCATAATGGACTTCTAAAGCCAAGTCACCGTCTAAGCCAATGATCTTGGTTTCATCACCATCTCTTTCATGATTCAAAATGAATTTATCACCCTCACTCTCGAACAATTTGGTCATATCCTCCAAATTCCTTTTAGAGGTCAAGCCGTTTTCACAAACGAGTGGGACCTCGAATCTCTTAATCGCTATCGACCAACCTTCGGTCCCTACTTCGACGAAATTCCTCATCCCGACGAAATTCGTCAAATCCTTGGTGTGGAACGTGCCATCACAAGCCGAAAAATAAAATCCAAAAACGTTCAAATCTCTCCATACCAACTTCTCCTCAAAGAATTAAGCCCCCACATGAAGCGTTGGGAAGAACTCATTCGTGAGAATGCGTTTGGTACCGGAGGTCACCGGGACCATCTCCCGGCGTGCCTTGCTCACATGTTGTATTGTATAGCTGTCGAAAAGCCGTACAATTTGGCCTACTTCTTCATCAAACAGATTGAGTGTGCTAGAAAAACTCCCAAAGCCAACCTTCCATATGGAATGTTCCTCACTCGTCTCTATCGTCATGTTATCGAGTACAACCCCGATCTTGACAATAGTATCTATGAGTCCATGTACTCCACTCTACGTCCTCTCGCTCTAAAACAAGCTCGACGAACTCGAAGTGACAAGGGTAAACCTCGTCGTCATAGCTTTCATGGATCTTCTTCAAGGCAAGACGATGACGATGAGGAGGAAAACATCCATGATGCTAGTACCCCTTCGTTTTCTGAGTTCGTTGACAATTTAGAGAATCTTGACTATCCCGAGTATTCTACCCCATCTCCTAGTGATCAAAACGAAGAAGTGCTTCATGAACGAACTACCGAGATGCTTAGAAGACAAAAGAGCTTGCACGAAGAAGTTAGAGGTGGCTTCAAATCTATTGGAAAGACTTTGAAGGGTATCTTCGGGAAGAAAAAGAAATGATATGCTTGGATTATGTTTGTTAAACAATATTTAATTTTTATGTCTTGTATGCTATTTGTCCGAAGTATAATCGGAAGTACTTGTTATTTGGATATTTGTTTAGGATGCTAACTTGATTGCTTTTAATATATGCTTGTTAATGCATGCTTCTCTTAATCTATATATATGTTTGCATGATTAGTTAATGTTTATATAAATATATGACATATATGCTTTCTAATAGACCAAAACAAATGTGAAATGTCCAAATAGAGCTTGCTGCAAATACAAAACAGAACATAACATTTTCTCCAGAAAATTTTTGAAAATTTTTGATTTCTGGGTCGTCAGATAGGCAGCCCCCTTAAATCATAAAGGGCGGCCCCCTTAAAATTAAGGGGACCGGCCTCCATTTAAGGGGACCGGCCATCTGGAACAGTTTTTACACTGTTTTCTTTTGCATCTTGTGATCTCTTTTGCTAGTCCCAGCTACCATTTCCCTTAAAAACTAAACTGATTTTGGAATATAACATTACAATTTCAAATTAATTCCACTTCTAAACATGTTTTCCGACTATATAATCTCCATGCATGTTTAATTCACATTCCATCATCCTCAAACATTCATCAAACATCATCATGTCATCACCAAGAACCACCTATTCAAACAATGCCAAGAAACAAAAACTTGTCATCATTCCACCCAAACAACTCTTCATTGATCTTACAAATGAAGACAACACCACTCCATCTCCACCACCTCAATGTTCATCTCCTAGTGCACCAAATGCACCCTCCAAAACACCTTCAACAAATGGAAACTCCACTTCCTCCATACCACCCACTTCATCCATAAATGACTACATCAACACCCACTTATCTCCTCCAACAATTGATCAACCATCACAACCTACCAATGAAAACACAACTCTTGCACTCACTCTCTCATTATCACCATTAACACCTCTTGATGCACATTTCTCTTCATCTCCTATCAATCCACTAACCTATAACCCCGTCCCATGGAGCTTACTTGAAGCTCATGGAGACACTTGCCTTTGTTGCATTCACAACCGAACAATTGTGTTCGGATTAAGAGATGAGATCCAATACATGTTTTCTCATATTGAAAACTTGTTGCATCAACCACCAACAACAAACACAACACCTCCACCACCATCAACAAACACACCTCCACCATCACCATCTCCATGTTCACCATCCATCCCTCCCAATTAAACATGCTTGGTGTTTCAAAAATAAAATTGTGTTAAACCTTTTTGGATGGCAAGCTCTAGAGAGGACTCTCATGTTTGAGACTTGGTCTTTTATTTTAGTGATGATTCTAAGCCTTTAAGGCTTTTGTTAGTTGCATTACTTAGTATGGTTGTTAATGTAATGCTTGATGTATCTTTCTCATATTATTAATGTTATGGTTATGTTTAGTCTCTACTCTTGCATGCTATATACATATATATGTTGCTTGCCACTAAATATTTTTGCAAGATATCCATATCTCGATTCCTTTTGGCCTCAAAACGAGGGGGAGTTTACATTCACATGGGATAACCTTTTTTATGCTAACAAAAAGGGGGAGAAGTGATATAAACTCACAATAATACTTGAATATATACTAATTTTCGATTAATGAGTTTAAATTTTGTAATCATCAAAAAGGGGGAGATTGTTGACATAAATAATGTGTGAAAACGTTATTCATATCTTTCGATATCTCTATATTTTGACGATCACAAAATGTAAAATCGTCAATCGTATAATTACTACGTAAACAAGTATTAAGCTAGTTTATATCACTATATCCAACTTAATCACTTAAGGTATGGATAAACAAGTGCTTAATACATCTCATGATCAAAGGAGTATTTAATTAACTAACACAAAGTTTATTTAATTATATAAACATATTATATATTTTTGAAAAACACTTTTGGTAATTAAGAAAAATGTTTTATTCATACTAAATATATGAATTCAAATTTTTAACCAAAATTAGTTAGTTTTTCACCAAATAAACTTTCCCCACTAAATGACAAGGATTCTGGCCGTTTCAGCTGGGCGGCCCCCTTAATTATAAGGGGCGGTCCCCTTAATTTTAAGGGGGCCGGCCTTGATTTAAGGGGACCGGCCACGCTCCCCTGTCAGAATCTTTTGCCTATAAATACCACCTTAAACCTGGATTTTTGCCTTACCTTTTTGCACGAAATTTTCAGATCTATAACTCTCTAAACATCCTCTAAAACCCTTTGATCATTTGTATATTAATCCTTGTTTCAAGTGAATCAATCCCTCATCATCCATTCTCATCCAAAGTGCAAAAGAAGAACACTCTTTCTACAACCAAGTTCAAGTAGTGTTGAAGAGTAGTTGTGCATAGTGTATATATATTCATTTGTGAATATTGTGTTGTGCTTGTAATTAATTGTGTAGAAGATATAGAAGTTGTGTAGATAATAGAAGTTGATAAGTAGTGAAGTAGGATAGTTGTGAAGATAGGTGTGAAGTAGAAGATTGGTGTGTAGAAGATAGTTGTGAAGAAGATTGGTGTGTAGTATATTGGTGTGAAGAAGTTGTGATAAAGGTGTGAAGTTGTGTGGTGTGTAAATTGGTGTGTAAGGTTTTCTCCGCCAAAAGGGAGTTTGTTGACATAGTGAAGAAAACTCTCGAGTAGGTGACTCGGGGAGTGGAGTAGGAACAAGGAAGGTGTCCTTGTAGCCGAACCACTATAAATCCTTGTGTTGTGGTTTGATCTTTCTAACTCTTCTCATTACTTATTTATTTATCTTTACTATATTAGCTTTGTTAATTAGTTATCATACAATTGTTCATATAGTGCAAGTATTGAGTTAACATAAACTAGAATCGAAGTTTTTAAAACAAACTTGTGTTTATAAATTTAAAAGGACGTAAAACTATTCAACCCCCCCCCCTTCTAGTTTTCCACACAAGGGCTGAATATGCTAAACTTCTCAAGTAGTTTTCAAGGGTCTTTTCTGCCATTCTTGAGTAGTTGGAGGACTTGAGTTGACTTTCTTCAAAAAAATCATCAAGGGACTATTCTTGCCAACTTTGAAAAGTATAAGGACCAATTTTGCACTTTCTTCAAACTTCACACAAGGATCACTATTGCTCATTCATCAAACTCTGAGGACTTCTTCTGACTTTATAAGCTCAGCTTTGACTTTCTGACTCGTTCCACTCTCATGCTCGTTTTTTGCCAGATTTTGTTTGTTTTTCGTCATTTTGCGAGATATCCGTACATGCACAATCACAATCACAATCACAAAAACTTGTTTTCTATGGCATTTTGGGTTAGTTTTTGGATTATTAAGTCCCATTTTGGCTCAGAAAAGGTGAGTGAATAAGCACTCACCAAAATCCCCCAAACTAAGGTATTGTCGTGCCCTCACGCAATGTGATCAATTCACGCTTTTGGGATAAATAATTTCATAACTCTTCCTACTGACTTTGTAAAGTAGCAAGGAGGTTCAAAAGAAGTTATAAAATCATTTATTCCCGCAAACGCTCCGTTTTCCAAAAATTTTCCTTTATTCTACTTTTATTTCTATTTTTGGACTTTTCATACTTCATACTTGTGACGGTTTGTTGAACTTTCATTATTTTGAAATAATTTTTAGGGTCAACGAGTAGAAACACTCTTCATGGAAAAGTGACCGTACGGATAAAAATCGTCATCCTTGATTTTTCACGAGCCCTCAAACTAAGCGTACAAACGAGATCACAGCTTATCTACAAATTAGATGCTAACACTACTCATAAAAGTTACTTGTGGAAACCTCTTACTCCCATGTCCTAAGTTTTTGTATCTCAATATTTTACTTTTGTTGAGAAATGAATTGCTTCATATTTTCTCGTTTCAATACTTTTAAAGTCTGATAGAGATACCAAGTTTAAACACTAAGTAGTTTTTCATTTTCTCTCAAGAACCACTGCAATAGAAATTCGGTCCACATCAAGGAATTTGGGTACATACAATATCATAGATAAGTTGCGGAGTACTACATATGCACCTCATGTGTCCAATTCAGAATCATACACATGCACCTCACGCGCCAACAACTTATTTACATTCAAACGCTTATTCATCATAACTTTCATCTTTCACTTTTTCATTTTACATTTTTCTCATACTTTTCTCATATTTTTCATACTTTTCTTTCTTTTTTTCTCAACATCAATGGAAGCTTATCAGGTAGCTCCAAAACCACATACATAATCAACTTTCGACTTTTGATTTTTTTCATTTTTGCTCTTATTTTTGATGTTCCTTGATATGTACCCAACTTCTAAAGCAAAGATTCTTTTAAGAAAATAAAGAACTATATATTATCCAAACCTAAATACCACTAACTAATCTAGAACATCTATTATATATAGGTGACGTATTTTATGGGAGCAAAAAGCCACAAGTACCTCTCATGAGCTCTAAAGAGAACCACTACTCTACGTTTAGCATCTAACTTCTAAATAAACTCTATCATTTCTCGCTCTTCGCAATTTAAGATTCCAAGTAATGAAACCCGCGAATACTTAGCCGATAATCAGCCACTCATATATAAAGTCAGTTACGGAAACTTTCAAATTCTAAAAGAAGAATTCGCGTTTTCTAGCTCCTGATGTAAAAGACTAGCGAAAGCTTTTAAGCTGCGCATGTATAAAGTCAAGTACGGGAACTTGAAGATTCTTAAGAAAGAATTCACATTTTATAGCTCCTGGTGTACAAGTCTAGCACAAGCTTATGTGATTACCATTGGTTAAGGGAACAAGATAGGGCTCAACACGCCCGGTCAAGTCAAAATATTTATTCCTACTCTCGCCAGCAAGAAAGTCAACAAGGTGTCAAAACATTTATTCAAACTTTATTATATTTTTGCACAACCTTTCAATTCTTTCACTTTTTTTGTGCTTTTCATGACTTTTTCATTCATTTTTTCTTCAAAATTTTATAATTTTTTCAATTTTTTTTTGGCGGAAAAATGGAGTTGCAAGAGTACACGACATGGTGAAAAATGCAAGGTCAAATCGAATCGAAGATTCACCCTCCCCCGGACTAGAATTGAAGATTGTCCTCAATGTTTTATGGGTAAAGGCAATCCTAACAAAATTCTAGGGCCGTTTATTAATTATGCCAAAGAAAACGTTAGTCGATAAGATTCACGGATATAGGATTTCCAAAAGCATCGATGAATGAGACTCGAGTGGAGAGAAGATAATGAGCATGAGAGTCATCATAAATCGCGGACAATCCTGAACAAACATTCACAAACAACCACGAAACACAAGAGTAGAAGAGGCACCCCCTCCTCACGTTATTCGTTAGAAATAAGAAAAATAAGAAGATGAAATTGGATAAGCATGGGTTTCCACCTACGAAGCGCTTGTTTTTGATCACCAAGTCACATGAGCTTGACTCGATCCCCGAATTAATTTGTCCTTGGGGAAAAATCTGTGGAAAAATAATCTCACTCGGGCTTTCATTCAAAATATTTGGATAAACATATGAATTATTTGAAAGTTCCACCCCGAAGAGATAACCGATGGTATTCTAATAGTGAAAACTATTAGAAACGATACCAGGGTCAAAAATAAAGTCCTCACACCCGACGGAGTGACGGAGAAGAGAAATCACACCAAATGTGATAAATGGAAAGAAGGTCATGATAACAATCATGAAAAACTCATCAATATAAAAAGAAAACTCCATAATTGTGGAATTATGAATCTTATCATTAAAGCACATTTTAAAAAGTTTCCCGGGTGGGAGGGATGGGATAAAATTTTCATAAAAACTCTTATTTTTAAGAATACCACCCGGGTCGTGATCATTTTCAAGATCAAAACAAAAATTTTCATACTCTGGATCAGAAAATTCTCCAGAGAACTTTTCAAAATCACAATCAATCTTATCAAAACAAAACGAATCATACTCTGGAAGAGAGATAAAAGCAAGAGAAGTGGTACTGCCACTACTCGTCTCTTCCGTATGATCGATATCAAATTGAAAAGCTTCATAAGTCGGATAAGAATGATGAGGATGATAAGTGGGATTGCCACTAATTTCCTCTATCGTATCAAATGAAAAACTCTCATAGTCGGGTAAAAATTCCTCGAGCTCGGGCTCCAGAGGATTGTCAATTGTAAGCTCAATCTTCTTCTTAACTTTATCCGGAGGGATTGACGGTTCATTGATTAACAAACTTTCGAGAAAAAAGAGTATCTCCCTCCGAATCAAAGTAAGATTCATTAATTTCAGAAAACGGAATCATATCAATAACAAGGAATTCATCGACCTCTTCCCAAAAAGAATCATATTCCTCAATCGGAGGAAAATATGGGGAAGAGTCGGAGACAAACGTTTTCACAAAATCATCAAAGGAATAATCACAAACATCAATGCTCTTAACGATATACTTCTTTGATTTTGAAGCATCGGCACGAAAAGTCATTATGTCATCATCATGTCGTAAAGTTAGAGTATCCTCAAAATGATCTACTAAGGCTTTTGCGGTTCGCAAAAATGGTCTCCCTAGTATAAGAGGAACTCTCGGATCGGCCTCGAAATTAACAACAACAAAGTCTGCTGGGAAAGTACACGAATTCACTCGAACAAAAACATCTTCAGCAATTCCAACCGGATGAGTAATCGAACGATTAGCAAGCTCTAAAGTCATTCTAGTCGGTTTAAGATCTCCCATTCCAAGTTGTTCATAGATTGATAATGGCATAAGGTTAATGCTTGCACCTGAATCAGCCAGGGCATTGCAAACCTCTTGATATTTCAACGAACAAGGAATGAGAAACTTTCCCAAATCTCCAAGCTTCTTTGGAAGCTTTTTGAGAAGAATAGCGGAGCATTGAGCATTTATCGGCGTTTCAACTAATTCAAGAAATTTATCTTTATTACTTATGAGATTTTTGAACGTTAAAGCAAACTTTGGCATGTAAACAAGAGCATCCATAAAACTTATGTCAAAGTGCAATTTTTGAAAAATATCAAGAAACTTTTCCATTTGTTTTTTAGATTTTGCACGAAGCTCTTCATCATTAAACCTTGATGGATATGGCAATTTTGATTTGTATTTCACATTGTTTTCAGAAACGACTTTTTCTTTATCTTTAGACACTTGGACAACCGGAGGTTGGACGTTTTCAGAACCTCCGTTATTAGTAGGAGGAACCGGGTCCTTTGTCGCCTCGGTATTACAGTCCACTACCTTAGGAGGAGACAAAGAAGAAGAGGTAGTAGGAGCTGTGGGTCCATCATATTTAACACCACTGCGAGTCGTGATTGCTTTAATCTCGCCCCTCGGGTTTGCGATCGTGTTGCTTGGAAGAGAAGTAGTACCCGAACCCGAGGGTCGATCATTTAAACGTTTGTTAATGTCACTAATTTGATTACCAAACAACCGTGTTGATTCTTCATATTTTGCCATGAAAGATTGTTGGTTTTAAAGCAATTGCTTAATCAAATCATCCGTGGGCGACGGATTTTGAGTAACACCTTGATTTTGATTATTGTTGAAATTCTGCCCACGGTTCTGAAAATTACCATGATTCTGATTTCCATGATTAGCATTCTGAAAATTACCAGGGTTTCCATAGTTTCCTTGGTTTTGAAAATTCCCTTGAGACAGGCCTTGATTGTAATTACCTTGAAAACCCCGGTTTTGATTAAATCCTTGATTATGATTTTGGAAACCGTTATTAGCTCGACTCTGATTTTGATTTCCTTGATTATTACGATTCTGCACATTATGATTCTGGTTGACTTGATTGAATTGGTTTGATTGTTCGAGAACGGGTGGTCCAAGAAAATTAGTAGAACGGTAGCTGAGAAGATTTCGATCTCCTTGAGGTGGGTAACCGTTGTTACCCGTATTTGCAGCATACGCGTTCTCTTGAGAAAAGGCACCGGTGGCCGGACATTCATAATACAAATGAGGACCACCACAAGTCTCACAACCATGACTAACCACATTGACTTGATGGTTTTTTGTTTGATCCTGAGTCGGTTGATACATTTGATGCATTCGTAGCATAGCCGTAGACATATCATCGAGCTTCTTAGTAATGGCAGCAAGCTCGGGATTATACGAAGAATTATGAGTCGCAGTCGATCTCATGAGCTCATTCCTCTCGGCTGAGGAATCCCAATAATTGTAATGAGCCGTCATATTCTCAATAAGTTCATAACAATCTTCAGGACGACGTTTAATAAAAGTACCTCTGCCTGCTGCATTGATCGTGTCACGATGTCGTAAAGTCAAACCATTGTAAAACGTATCAATTATCATAACGAGAAGCATATTATGGTTTGGACACCGATCAATGGCAAGCTTATAACGTTCCCAAGCCTCGAATAAAGACTCATTGGGAAGTTTCCGGAAGTTACTAATATCGTTTCGTAGCTTCGTCACCATCGATGGTGGAAAATACTTCGCCAAGAACTTCGATACCATTTCTTCGAAGGTATGAATCGAGTTCTTGGGAAGGGGATCAAACCAAGCGGTGGCATGGTGCGTTAGAGAATAGGGGAAGAGAGAAAGACGGAGGGCGTCATCGGAGACCCCATGTTGTTTCATGCTTTGGGTGACGGTTAAAAATTTGTCGAGATGTTTGTTTGCATCGTCACCCGGCAAACCGTGAAATTGGCATGAATTTTGGACTTGTTGTATTATATGATGCTTTAGTCCAAAATCCGTAGCCTCAATATTGAGAGGGGCAATCGGGCCACCTCTACCATGCATCGTGGGTTGGCACAACTCCTCCATCGTTCGGAGATTGGGAGCTGGCACGTGTTGGTGATCATCTCCACCCACCGGAGGGTGTTGATTATTCGGATCCATTACCACAACATTAGGGAAATGGACACGGTGTGTGTGTTGAATTACCCTTTCGGGGTTTGAAAAAGGAGATATAAGACTCTCAAAAGAAGAACGGGTGTGCATACACCAAAAACAAAATTAAAAAGAAAAAGAAGAAGAAAAGAAAAAGGAAAATCTTTTTGTATTTTTTTTATTTAAACAAATCTCAAAAACTTTTTTTTATTTCTTTTGTTTTTCTTTTTATAAAACGTTACGTTAATCGTAACCGTTTCCTTTAAATCTACTCGCGACGGGACGGGAAAGAAGAGTGTTTCTCTCTTCAGCTAGCAATTTAATGTCTTAGCTTCCTTATTTCCTGCTCCACGGGAGAGTCGAGGCTGTAACTTTATTTTTGTATTTTTGTAAACACTTTAGGAAAAGTGTTTTGAATTTTTCAATTTTTATATTTTTTATAAAAAATATATACAAGATAGAGGAAGGCTTATCAAAACACGATTTTTCAAAAACGAATATTCAAAAACTCACTTCAACCTTCCCCGGCAGCGGCGCCAAAAATTTATTGCTCAATTATAGTATATATATTAAGTGTCGAGAAAATCCGCGAGAAATACGGATCACCCGAGTCATTTCCCAACGAAGGTGTGAATGGAATCTCAAAATATCGATTCGTGAATCGTGTTATGAAAAGTGAAATGTGAAAATTGTGATGGTGAAATTCAAATTATGAAAAGAAATGATGAAATAGGCAAAATATACAAGCTAAGTATGCACAAATGTTTAAAACCTAAAAACGGAAATTCAAACGCTATCTTTAAATGTAACCTATAAAATAAAACGTAACTTTTTATTGAAAAATGATTCTACAAATGTTACACAATTTTCTAAAAATCTTAAACTACTAAAAAGAATTTTCAGAAAAAGAAAAATATTTTTTTTTTGACTTTTTATTTAATTTCTATTTTAGGAATTAAAAAGTAATTAAAAATAAAAGAAAATGTAAAAATAAATGGGAAAATTATAAAATCAACTTTGAAAAGTCTAGAATATTATAAAAGAATTATCTAAAATATTTTTGTATTTTTAATGACTTTTTCTGATTTTTTATTGATTTTTTGTTTATTAAAAAGTATTTAAAAATGATTAAAATCTAAGAAAAATTAAGAAAAATATCAAATCAACTCAGAAAAATCTGAAAAATTCACAGAAAATCTAAAATATTATGAAAAGCTTGGAGAAAATTTTGAATTAAAAATAAATTGCAGAAGTGCTTTTTCTATTGAAAACAGCTTATAGCAAGTGCTTATAAATAAGCACTTGCCACAAAACTTTTTGAAACTAAAACCACATATACAATATACTCTATTAAGCTCAATAATGCTCAGAAATGAACAGAGAAAGCACAGAAACAATAGAAGAAAGCAATAAGCAGTTTGACAATGATCTCAAACATAAGCAGATTAAGAAACTTATTAAGCCAGAGACTATAAACAATGAAAATCACTAAAGCTCCACAAATGTAACTCAATAATGTCAAATAAGCTCAGACAATTAGCTACATTAACAATAGCAGGCCTAATCACAACTCAGAAACCTTGTCCCAATTCCCTAATAAGCAGGTACCAATAAGCAGTCCTAAGAAGCTATAAACCAGAATATTAGTGGGAAAATGCTACTCTATACTACTGAGTGTCCAAAAACAGCAAATTCCCAATCATAAACTACCAAATGCTACTCTAAAATTACCCAAATTCAGCTGCTATCAGAAACAAAAGAAATGAAACATTTTACTTTTATTATGATACTACTAATTGACTTAATCCAATTTTAAACCACTAGATCTACTACTACTTGTTATAATAAGCTAATTATGAATTGATTTAAGCTATATTAATTGATTATGCAACTATAACCAAAATTACACTAACTGTTTTAATTCTACACTAGCAGTTAACCAATGATGATATCTTATTTGACTATTTGCAAAATGACTAACTTTTTTTTATGGCTTAGATGATTATTACTACTCTAAAGTTACCTAAATGTGACAGTGGAACAGCATAAGAACAACAAGAGAGCTTAGCAAATCTCAGATCCAAACACCCCCTTATCTAACAATAAAACAATGAAACTCAAATAACAACTACAAATCTCATATCTAACAATCCAGTAAGCTATAATAACAATATCAGAAATAAAATCAACACTCAAATGCATCAGATACAATCAAATACTCAGTATTACAGATTTATGCTATTTAAAAAACAAGAGAGGAAAACAGAATGTAGGACCGAAAATATGTAAGATTCATGTGGTTCGGGAGGTCTAGGTTGATCAAAGAAGATGAAAGGATTCATCTTTCTAGTGAGAGAAAGTAGAGAGAGGGTGGAGAACAAAAGGTTAACTTGATTAATAAATGAAACAATACAAAACACTAATGATTTCCCACACCCCTCATGGAGAATCATGAGGGGTATTTATAGGCTCAACATACTCTAAGTTTGCCCCGTTTACATAAGTAGTCCCTACGGGTGCAACTTACTAAATATCTAGTCCATTTCACATGTGTGACGTTATCTTTATAAAATAGCGAGGCTAACAATCTCCCTCCAAGATATCATCACACGTGAATGGTTACAATGAGACCTATAAATATATAAACAATGTAAATTACAACAATAGTAAACTATGTTGACGTTGTTGAAGCGCAGAGTCTTTGTAGTCTAGATACTGAGGCAGACTTGAAGTTCTCTCTTCTGATGATCTCGGCGTACTGACAGCAAAAGTCTTTGTATCTCTAAACTTCAACTGTAATGGTCTAGTTAGGTTATTACTCTCTCCTAACTAGTGAGCCTTTAGTACTTTTACCTGCTCCCTCCTGAACCGACAACTTCTTTCATCACGCAGCGGATAAAGTAGATTCAACAGTGTAGACACATGGTTGTCGTTCAGGGAGCATCCTGACAATATAACTCACATAACATTGCATTCAAGTTGGTAATAAGCCCTGATGTACACACACTACTTCTCCATTCACGATGTTAAGCACAATTCTCTCGGTCAATCCAATCGTTGAAGATGAAACACTACTTCTTTTGGCATGTTCTTCTCCCTCCTGATGGTTGCGAGGTATCGGAATCATCATAATGTAGTGTACATGCCGTATAATCACCTTGTACTTGATGCAATTTAGAAGCCATAACAGCTTTTTGAAGCACATTCTATGAGTATATGTCGCAAAAATACTCTCAATACTTTTCTCTTAAATCAACCTATAATCGAACTTCCTTTGAATTCAACGGCTACTAGTAATGACCACATATGGAGACAGCCCGATATGACCAGCTTGAAAAAGAAGTAATCATCTTATCTTGTGACTTAATGCTTGTACGATAGATGTGACTTAATACCTATACTCAGCATTACAATGTAACTCTAAGTATGAGGTTGCACGAAATATTCGCCGCTTGAACAATCCACTACTTCGTGTAACACTGAGTATTACAACGTAACTCCTTTAAGTGATAGCTATACTATGAGCACTACAACGTAACTCCTTACATCAGTAATAACTAGATTGTCAAGACTAAATTTTTTTAATTCGCGCAGACAAGTTATCTTCAAAAGTCGTGCATCCAACCACCCCTAGACTTTGAGATAGATAAGTACACTTTTTGACATGCCACTTCAAGATCAAATCAATAATACCATCCAGAAAACCCCGTAGTCATTTTGTTAAACGAACCAATTCTAGCCGTGAATTATGTATCTCCGCGAATATTGCAATACCAAAATACCACTCTTACACCAAAAGTGCCAAAAAATTACACAATGTATTAAAAATACATTAGAAAATAAATCATATTTTAGCCTAATTTTTTTTTTGCAATTTTTGGATCCGATAATGTTAGCATTAAAAATATATATATAGAAGTGATGGTCATTCTCATATTATAACTTTGTGTCGTTTGTTAAGATTAGTAATAGTTTAGTCATTGGGCTTTGGACTTGGCAAGCTAATATGTTATGTGCTATGTTACATAAGCCTTGTTATCTAATCATGTAACCAAGTCCAAGCCCAAGCCCATTGAAAGCCTTAGGGCATCTCATGTATCTTACTATATAAACACCTCAAAGGCTCATTTGAGGTGTGTGCTTGTGTGTGTAGTGTGTGTGTTTCTCTAATAATATTCTCCCTTCTTTCTTTCTCTACATTCTCTACTTTCTCTCTCTAACATACTTCACATATCAAGTCACCAAAGCTTATTGTGTATGATAAAGTTGATAGATTTATGTTCTTACAAGTGGTATCAATCGCCTAACAATGATTTAGGAGGGTTAAGAGTTTGTTTTGTTTCGTATTTTGCATGCTTTATTCATGAGTTTTTATAAAAAGTTTCTCACTTTTCTTGTTTTTCTTGGTTTTTAACACTTTTTTGATTACAAACTAGTGTTATAAACCTTTTCTAACAAGAAAGTTTAAATCTTTTTGAAGTTTCATAGCTTAAAAAACTCGATTTGGTTTTTGTACTTGTTTTCTAGAACACGAAAAAGTTTTATAAAAATCATCAAGTTTGGAACTTTCTTCAAGTTTTGGTGTTTTTTAGCCTAGAAGTACAAGAATCTTGGATTGCAAACGTCATTTGGGTGTGCTTTAAGCTTATTCAAAAAACTGTCAACATTTCGAAATCCCTTCTCTAATTTCGAAATGCCTTTTGACTGTTTTTCGAGAACACAAGCAAAGGTTTCGTTCGTGCTCACCGTTGGATACTCGGTATTTTCTCTCTTGTATAAGAAAGAAATTACTTCGACTTTTGGCTAAATTTCGAAATTGTATAATTTTGAAATTTGTTTGTGTGATTGGGTTTTCGAAAAAATCAAAATTTTTGAGAACTTTGCAAAATTTGCGAAAAAATCTAAATTTTCGAGAACACTGCAAAATTTTCGAAATCACTCAAGTTTTCGCAGTCACTAAATTTTCGAGAACACAAAGTTTCGCAATCTAGAAGTTTCGCAAATACAAAGTTTCGCAATCACCAAAGTTTCGAGAATTTTGATAAAAGTGAGGTTTTTGACGATCAAACTTCAAACGGCCATAACTTTTGAACCGTAACTCCGTTTTCGACGAATCAGCTGTCAAAACGACCGTGAGACAGAGGAGAATGACACGCTGAATGATTTATCGATTCAGGGGAAGTTTCGAGGCCTAAAAACGCTCCGAGAAGAAGTTATTGAGGTTTTAAGGTTTTAGGTCAAAATTTTCACCATAAAAACTTGCATCAACTTACTCTAAACACTACTCCTATTTCGTTGGAATGATCCAAGAATCAACTTTATCCATCTACACTTCATCAATGGCAACTCAGCAAGACATTCATGCAGCCGGTGCAGAAAACCGACCTCCAATGCTTGGAAAAGGTGGATATCTCCCATGGACAAGCTGCATGCTTCGTTACATCAAAACAAAGGATAACGGTCACCTTATGATCAAATCCATAGAAAACGGTCCATTTCAGCCAAGACAAGTTCAAATTCAAGGTAATCCAAATACAACACCTCCTACTGAACCATTAGTTCGTATACAAACAGAAGCAGATTACACTGATGAAGACAAGAGGCAGATCAAAGCTGATGATATGGTAATGAATTTAATCCAACTTGGATTACCACGGGAGATCTTTGCTGCGGTCGACAGCTGTGAAACTGCTTATGCTATGTGGGAACGTGTAAGAAGGATATGTCATGGAACAGAAATTGGAAAACAAGATGTTGAGAACAAACTTCTTACTGAATGGGAGAACTTTACATCCACTAAAGGTGAACAGATTGAATCATACTACACCAGGTTTTGCACGTTGATGAATGAGTTAATTAGAAACAAGTTGTCACCTCGAACAATTGCAACAAACATCAAATTCGTAAATAACCTTCCAGAAGAATAGGGTCGTTATGTTACAATTGTTAATCAGACAAAGGACTTACATCAGGTGAATTATGATCAACTCTATGACTTTCTGAAGCAAAACCAAGCTGAGGCTAATGAAGTTAGGAAAGAAAGATTGGCAAAGAATCATGATCCTCTCGCACTAATTGCTAATACACCAACACCATTACAAGTGAACACTCAACAACCATCATCATCCATTCACAACTACATGCAACCATCATGCATTCAACAACCAACACCGGTCTACCAACAACAATTCTACCCACAACAACAACAAGTTATTCCACAATAGCAATACCCACAATTCCAAGAACCGGAATTCACTGACAATGATGAAGTTAATGCAGCATTGACTCAAGCGTTTGCTTTTCTGTCAAAAACATTGAAAGGACGATATTCTACACCAACAAAAAACAACCAAAGGATATCATCGAACACTCACAACAAGCAGATTGCTCAGCCGAGTTTCAACATGAGCAACGCAGGCCAAATGGTTGGAGTTTATGGGAATCCGCAGGGATATCAGAATATGCAGTATGCAGGTCAGTATGCAGGAAATCAGAATGCAGGTCAGTTTGCAGGGAATCAGTATGGTCAGTATGCAGGGAATTAGTTGGGTCAGTTTGTTGGAAATCAGAGGGGTCAGAATGTTGGTAATCAGACAATGGGTAGTCAAAATAGAAATGTTGCAGCTCCAGTAGTTGGGAATTTGGGAAATGTGAATCAGTGTAATCCGGTAAAGTGTTTCAACTGCCAGGGTGTAGGTCATATGGCAAGGAACTGTCCTACTAAGCCGAACAAGAAAGATCTAGAGTACTTGCAGAAAGCAGTGTTGTTGGCACAAAAGGAAAAGGCTGGGTTTCAGTCGAACGCAGAGGAGAATGATTTTATGGCTCTTATGGATGACATGGAAGATAGAGAGGATATCGATGCGAACTGCATATTCATGGCGAATCTTCAGGAAGCTAAGTATGACACGGATTCTGACACACTTCCTGTTTATGACACCAATGCACCATCTGAGGTATCAAATTTCAACACATGTCACAATAATGATATATTTGATATGTCTCCTCATGAGGAACAACATTCTGAGAAGCAAGCATACAATTATGATACATATCTAGACACGCCAAGTAGTAGCAATACTCCTTCAGCAACTCCAGATGTGAATCATAATGGAGGCTTCGTTTCACAGCATGCTGAGAATGATGAGGAAACACGTGCTTTGTTTGAATCATTATTGAATAATTGTCGTATAGAAATTGAGAATGTGAAAAAGGTCAATCGCGATGTTAAGGCCGCGAATGTTAAATTGACCGCTGAGCTTGAGAGTTACAAAGCAAACGTTAAAGCTTTTGAATTTCATAACAAAAGATTGTCTGAATTAGAAACTGGTTATCAAAATTCCGTTTCAAGGGAACAACAATTGCAACTCAAGTTTGATACACTTGATGTTAATTCTTTCAAAAAGATAAAATCTTTAAACGCGGAAATTTCTGATTTACAAAACCAACTTTCTAAACAAAAAACAGCTTATACCAATCTTGAAAAAGAAAGGGATGAGTTGAAAAAGGACTTTGGAAAGAAAGAAGACAAACTTTTGGAAGAAATCGTAGAGTCAGAACACATGATTGCTCATTTAGAAGAATTAGTGGTTAAGTCGGGACAGTCAAGTCAAACAATGAAAATGATTTCAAATCAAACTAATCTGATTTACCATACGAAATATAAAATGGCTCTTGGTAACAACACCCCTTGTAATCTCAAGAAAGCTCAGCAAGAACAGAATGTTTTGTACAATGGCAATGTGATTTACACCAAACATGATCCTCCCGTCGTTCGGGATTTTGTGCTAATGATTGAACATGTCGAAGAGAGCATAAATAAAATGAAACAAAAGGATTTGAAACCCATTGATTACAACAAATTGAACAAACTTTCGGGAATCACTTTTGTTCCACAAACAGAACCATCTGCGTTTTCCATAAAATGACCATTTGCGAAATTCTTGTCTAAAAAGAAAGTTGTTTCCAAATCTCTTTCAAAAATGGAACAAATGTCCTCTAACAACACTTTTAATACAAGTGAGGCTAGAGAAATTCTTTATGACGTTAAAAAGAGAATTCAAGAACTTCAAAATATTGTTGCATCGAAAACTACCATCAATATTAACAACTGGCATTCTAGTTTTCATATCGAATAGAAAAAGGTGTTTCAAAACAAAATTACTATCCCACTGAATAACATCAGTGCAAAGGTAATCCATTTTTAACAAGCTTTCTTAAAAGAAACGGCCGACTTTGTCAAGGACCACAAATCACTGGTAAACGAAGCTAATGATACTCTTGAAAACATGAATGTTTTGGAAAACCTAAATGATTCTCTCTTCGAAGCTGTTATGACCACTGGCATTATGTCCATCATTTTACAAACATATTTTGTTCAAGACGATGAACGACTAAGAGCTGAGACCTCCGCAATTGTTTCAAAATATGAGAATGCTCTTATAAAGCTTGAAAAAGAAAATGTGTCATATTTTAAACAACTTGATCGAAAAAAGGAAGAATGCAAGTATGACAAATTGTCGTATGAGCGTGACTTAAAGAACATGAAAGAGCAAAATGATCTTTTGAGGGCTCAGCTTGGAAGTCAAAAAGGAAAGGGTGAGGAAACTAAGTTTGCAAAACCATCGACTTCGGAGAAACCAAATGTTTCAAACACGGTTCAAAAACCAAAAATGTCAATTTCACGGTTTGCTCCAAAAGTCGATGAGAAAAAGGATTTGTCAAAACCAGTCACTCCACAACCCTTGCTCAAGAAAAAGGAAATGGAAAAGATTGTTGAAAAACGAAAATTGGTTGTTGACAGAAACACAAATGTGAGTGCACCTAGCTCTTCTAGGAATAGAACACCGAATGTGACTACAAAATCTGTTAAGGAATCTGTTGGTTCTAATGACATGGTCCAAAATCACCATCTAGAAGAAGCTAGGAAAAAGACACAACGTCATAAAAATGGAATTTTAGGTACAAAACCTAGTGTGATGAATTCTACAAGATTCCAAAGCAATGCTAGTAGTAGTAAACCATTACCTAGGAACTATCTTCAAACTACTAGGGATTGGCTTGCATCTAAGAGTAGTGGCACAAAAGAGAATGCTAGGAACGTAGAATGCAACACAAAGAATTCTAAAGTCTCATTGAACAACAAACAATTTCCAAAAGACTGTAGTGACAAAATTAAAATTGCTGTGTTAAACAAGAATGTTGAATTTTGTTGATATAAATAATGTTTAAAAAAGGTTATTAATATCTCTCAATAAACCTATGTTTTGATAATCACAAAACTCAAATCAAATTAAGTCAAGATTAAGACGTAAACAAGTATTTGGTAACAAATATTTACCTCTACATCTTATATCATTTAAGGTATGCATAAACTAAGCATCTTATGCATTACATGATCAAAGGAAATTTTGTCTTAAGGCATAACATCTTATAAAATGATATAAACATTTTATATATATTTGTAAATCATTTTTGGTAATGCTATATTAAACTACAAAGATATGATTTCAAATTTCCAACCAAAAGGGCAAATTTTATCCAGAAAAACTTTTCCAACGTTCAGGAGGGCGGCCCCCTTAATTTTACTAGGCGGCCCCCTTAATCATTAAGGGGACCGCCCCCTAATTAAGGGGACCGGCACGCTCCAGAATAGTATTTTCTGGCCCTATAAATATTGGATCATTTCACATATTTTTCTCACCTTTTTGCACTATAAACTTTCTGATCCAACCTCCATTTCTAGATCTAAAATCCTTGATCATATAATTCATAAGTCTTTGTTTCCAAGTGATCCAAAGCTTCATCTATTCAAGTGCAAGAAGAAGAACACTCCTCTACATCAATCTAAGTATAGTAGTGTTGTGATTGGCTAGTTTCATATTGTAGTAGTGTTAGATCTTTGTAAAAGTGTTGTGTGAATTTGTTGTTTGTAGAAACTAGGTGTGTTGTAAAGTAGTTTAGTAGTTGTGATCTAGTTGTGCTTAGAAGAAGGTGTGAAGTTGACAAGGTGTGAAGAAGGTGTGAAGTTGTGAAGAAGTTGTGAGATTGGTTCTAGCTACGATTAGAACTCGACATTTAACTTAGTGTCGTTAACTCGTGTAAGCCAATGTGTGTAAGGTTTCTCCACCATAAGGAGTTTGTTGACATAGTGAAGAAAACTCTCGAGTGTGGTACTCGGGGAGTGGAGTAGGGCAAGGAAGGTGTCCTTGTAGCCGAACCACTATAAATTCGCGTGTTATGGTTTGATCTCTCTAACTCTATCTTTTCTTCATTACATTTCAATACTTTCATTATTAGATTAGAATTACTTATATTGGTTGTCACTTGAATTCACTTGAGATCGAATCGAAAGTTTTTAATAAGCTACAAAATATTTTGGTAATAAATTTAAAAAGAACATAAAACTATTCAACCCCCCTTCTAGTTTTCCACAATTGGTATCAGGAGCCACGTCTAGCAAGATCTTTAAAATATATTGTATTTTAAAACTTGTAACGATCTATGGAATCTGAAAAATATTTAGAAGGGCAATCTATGCAAAGACCACCACTATTTGAAAGTGATGGATTTTTATATTGGAAAAATCGATTCGAAACTTATGTGAAGTCAAAAGATCTAGATCTTTGGCATGTTATTACTAATGGTGATTTTTTACCTATTCAAAATAACCCGAAAACAAATAAAGATGAAATCGTACCTTTTGAAAAACAAAATGATGATTTAAAAAGAAAACTTGCTAAAAATAATGAAGCAAAAATGGTTATTTATAATGCATTACCACGTAAAGAGTACGAAAGGATCTTTATGTGTGAAACCGCAAAAGAAACTTGGAACTCTTTACTAATAACTCACCAAGGTAATAGTCAAGTCAAAGACAATAAGATAGATCTACTTGTTCAACAATATGAGCAATTCACGATTCCAGAAGAGGAATCAATTGATAATGCTTTTGCTAGATTTAACACTATCATCACAAGTTTAAAAGCACTTGATGAGAATTTTTCTAGTAAGAATTTTGTTAGGAAGTTTCTTAGGGCTCTTCATCCAAAATGGCGAGCTAAAGTGACGGCTATTGAAGAATCAAAGAATTTGTCAACATTGCAACTTGATGAATTAATTGGAAATCTAAAAGTTTACGAAGTTATTATTAAGAAGGAATCTAGTATCAAAGATAGCTCATCTTCCGAAAGTGATGACGAAGAATACGCCATGGTCGTAAGAGATTTCAAGAAATTCTTCAAAAGGCGAGGAAGATTCGTAAGACAACCGCATGATGAAAAGAAAACATTTCAAAAGAGTAAGGATGACAAGAACAACAAGATTGAAAGGAAATGTTTCAAGTGTGGTGATCCAAATCACATCATTGGAAAATGTCCAATGATGACAAGAGATCAAAATCAAAGAGCTTTTGTTGGAGGCGCTTGGAGTGATAGTGATGAAGATGAGAAAGAAACGACAAAAGAAGAGAAGTGTCTTATGGCGAATACATCAAATGAGGTACGTTCCGAAACCGAATATTTTAGTGATGAAAGCTTATCATTAGATGAAAAAGATCTAGATAATGAATATAATAGGCTATGCAAATTAGGACAACTAGTAATGACCAAAAACAAATCACTAAAATACATAAACAATCAATTGGAAAATGAAGTACTAGAACTAAAAATTAAAATACATCAACTTGAAAAAGGTAAAGAAATTTTTGAAGAATGTAAATCATGTCAAGAGCTTAAAGGTGAAAACGAAATACTTAGGGAAGAAATTCGCAAACTTGATAAATTTGAAAATAGTAGTCACTCACTTAGTAAAATAATAAGTATTCAAAGAACATCCGGAGATAAAACCGGTTTAGGATATAATTCAAATGAAGCTTCAACAAGTGATATTAAAAATGTCAAATTCGAAAATGAACCTAATGAACAAAAATCTCTAAAATCTAATCCTAAGTATATACTTATTAATGATAGAAAAATACCTCTTGCCAACAATGAAGAAGTAAAAGTTTTCTATAAACCGTATTTAAAAAAATGAGGCAAGATCTTCTAAACCTGAGGCAAGATCTAAAACACCACCACCTAGAAAACCAAATAATCCTAATCCTAGGTCTAAAACACCACAACCAAGAAGAAACCAAAATAGGAAAAACTATAATAACAATAGTAATCAAATGTGGAACTACCAACAAAGCTACAATCCTTGGGGTATACTACCACCTTTCATGCATCCTAGTCAAATGTTAAACATGTTTGGACCAAACAACTTTGGACCAAAGAAACAATGGGGATCAAATGGCTAGATGAACATTCCTTGAGGCAATCTTGAAGTTTCTCTCAACATAGACTTTTTCAAAGTCTATATGTCATCTTGATGATTTTGAAGATTTTTTGAAGACCACCGGGTACGCCATTCTTTCATAACTCATTGCCATGCTTAGATAAATATGCGTTATTTGATTACATTGTTTGCATAGATATAGCTTGCTATTTCTCTCTATTTGTTCGATCATATATATATACTTATATATATATACTCCTATACTTAGTATATTAAATATATATATATATATATATATATATATATATATATATATATATATATATATATATATATATATATATATATATATATATATATATAATTACTTGCACATAACCTAGATACGTCATTAGTTGACTTTCTAGAACTCCAGGAAATTGTTCATTATCGAACCCTTTCCTTCCCCCCTCGCGTTATTCTATTAAGTCCTCTTTTAGAAGACTCATGATGATGAAGGGATATGAGTCAAGTGGACTTTTATCATGCAAGAACGCCTTCGCACGTGAATACTATGGATGAAACAAACTCCTCTCGCCGACTATATCCTATCTCCGCTATTATCTTTCAAACCTCACCCATCAACCCATCTTTCACTCACATTTATACTTACATACATACATACATACATACATACATACATACATACATACATACATACATACATACATATATATATATATATATATATATATATATATATATATATATATATATATATATATACACTTATTCACATATTCCCGCACATACCTCAAACCCCTCATCAACTTAACACTTTGATCATTTTATCCAAAATTGTCAAAGGTACATTTTAATTATCGAAACGGTAATTAAAAATTGTTAAGAATTTTATCATCGTGCCAATAAACGTTTACGTATTTTTGATATATTATAAATCTAATTATATATGTATAAATATATTTGTTCCAGAAACTAATTCCGCGAAATTTCAAAAATTTCAAAGGCGGCCCCCTTAAAGATTAAGGGGACCGGCTTGTTATCGAGGGCGGTCCCCTTATTGTTTAAGGGGACCGGCCATCTGACACTTCCAAATCCGTTTTCCACCTTATTTCCATTCCCAAACACTCCATTTGCTCATATATTTCTTCCCCATCACTGCTGAGTACGAACCAAAACACCCAAAACCATCAAAATCCTCCACCATATCACCAATCCGAGGTTGTTTCGCAAGGGGCAAACGCTAACCAAACATATAACAACATCTTTTGTAAGTTTTCCAACATGCATTTCATCACATTTCATTCAATTTGGTGTCTAATCAATAATTAGGCATTTTATTAAAATTAATTTTAATTCAAACTTTAGTGAAATAGAAGCTAGGAATTGAACTACCAAATGCTTCCCATAGGATTAGGATGATGTATTGCAACTCAAATTTAGTATAACATATCATTTTGTCAAAATCATTAATCGCCCATAAACCCTTGTTGAATTTTATTTTTTAAAAGGCACATTGTTGATATAACTCTTAAAATCTAGTTAAAACCTACTACATTACATTGTTTTAATGTTATAAACAATCAAAACATACTTTTCAATTTGTTATAAAATGGTTCATGAAGACAACATGGGCGTTTGGTTCATGAACAAACTATAACTATATGTGGTTATTTGAAACTTAAAACTAGCTCATAATATGTATTAATACTACTAGAATCAATAGATGTCATCAAGATATATAATCAATATATATTGATGTTTTAGGATAATTTTATCTAGTTAAGGGAGCGTTTGGTTTATCTCTAAAAAAAAGATATTTTTGAAAACTAAAATTCACATTTTAATCTTTTAAACAAGCTTATGTTGTGTCAAACTCTTATGAAATGGAAGATATATAATCTAATATATATCTAGTCTTACTTCAAAATGAATTATGATATCATACTCTTTGATATCATATATTCTAAACGAGTTTAAAATCAAAATAAAAGGAACATTATGAAACTACTTCATTGAATATTTTTTTTTTGTGTCGAAGTAGAATTTCGTTCCACATATATTGCATATAATTATATATATATATATATATATATATATATATATATATATATATATATATATATATATATATATATATATATATATATATAAAACATATGCATGATAGTTGTTTTTATATTAATTTTATTTTTGTTGTTATATTGTTTAGGTGAAAATGCCTAAGACCACGGTTGGTGATGTCTCCAAAACAAAACAATACATTCCTAATGTCTCTTCTACTCCCGGCATGTCTCCTTCAGTTGCATGTTTCTATCGTCCTATTGAAAATAGAAACATTCACGAAGGAAGAATTGTCGATCCATCTTTCTATGAATCTGATCAAACCGAACGAATGTTCTCCAATATTCGTTTTAAATGTCTTTTCCAAATCAACGAACCAATCATTCCTCGTTTTATCCTTGATTTCTATAGCCAAGTGACGGTGCAAACCGATCCCTATGGTAATATCGTCATTTCCTTCATGATTCAAAATCAATTCATCACTCTTACTCTTGCTCAATTTGGACAAATTCTTAGAATCCCATACAACGGCCAGGCCGTTTTCTCTAATGAATGGGATCTTTCCTCTCTTGAAAGAAATCGTCCTCAGGATGGCCCCTACTATTCTGAGATTCCTAGTCCTGAAGACATTCGTCGAATGCTTGAACTAGAACGTCGTACGACTAGTCGAGTAATCAAGTCGAAGAATGTCGATATTCATGCAAATCAAATCCTCCTCAAAGAGCTAAGCCAAGATATGAAAAAGTGGGAAGAACTCATTTGCGAGAATGCGTTTGGTACGGGTGGTCACCGTGATCATGTCACGGCGAGCATTGCCCACATGTTGTATTGTGTAGTTGCTGAAGAGCAATACAACTTCGCTTATCTTTTTATTCATCGAATCATGTGCGCCAAAAACACCCTAAATGCCAATCTTCCTTACGGTATGTTCCTCACACGACTTTATCGTTATGTGATGGAACATTACCCACATCTTCAAAGAGATTACTATTTCATATCCTTCCTAATTTGAACCAACTTACTCGTGTTCGTACTCGTCGTTCTCGAAGTGACAAAGGAAAATCTCGTGTTCCTTTGTATTCTAGGCCTCGTGGTTCTACATCTCATCGTGAGGACGATGATGATGAGGAGGAAAACACCTCACGTGTTAGTACTCCATCCCCCACGACCTTTGTTGAAAATCTTTCCGATATTGATGATACCGAGTATCAAGTTCCTCTTCCTCATGAGTGTACCGATGAGCTTCTCTTCACTTGTCAAACGTCCATCATCAACCGTCAACAACAAATACATGAAGAACTTCGAGGAGGATTCAAATCCGTTGGGAAGATGTTTAGGAAGATGCTTGGAAAGAAGAAGAAGTAGAAGATATTGACGTATTGCTACTTGTTATTATTTGTTTCTATTAGACATTTGTATGGTTTGTTATTTGTCCGATTTATTCGGAAATACTTGTGTTATTTCTTGTTTATCTCTTGAATGATGTTTAGACTTTAACTATTATCATGCTACTATCTTAATGTTTTGCTATGCTTCTTTTCAATATGGATTATAATATGTTAATTTGCATGCAAAATTTTGGTTATTTATATATGTTTATATATCATCATTCCTAGAGTATATGCTTCTAATAGAGCTTGCTGGAAAAACACACTTGAAAAATCACCAAATTCTGCAAATTTTGGGTTTCTGGTCATCTGGGAAAACACCAGATGGGCGGCCCCCTTAATTCCCTAGGCGGTCCCCTTAATCATTAAGGGGGCCGGCATACAATTAAGGGGACCGGCCATCTGGAACTAGGTTCACTGTTTTCTTTTGTATCTTGTGAACTCTTTCTCTAGTATCAGCTACCATTTCCCATTTTAACCCAACTGATTTTAGAATCTCATTCAACCATTTCAAATATATACCTAAAACAACCATTTCCATACTATAAATTCCCTCCATAATCACCATTCTTCATCTCATCATTCATCATCCAAATCATCATGACTCCACCAAGCACCTCACACTCCAAAGCCTCCAAGAAACAAAAGCTTGTGGTCATCCCCCCAAAACAACTCTTCATTGACTTAACAAATGAAGAAGACAAAACCCCATCACCTCCACCCAAATGCTCATCCTCAAGTGCACCCATTGCACCATCTAAAACACCTTCCACTCATGGAACTTCCTCATCCTCCATACCCTCAACCTCATCAATCAATGACTACATCAACTCACACTTGTCACCACAAGTATTATCACCACTTCCTATACAAGAGCCTATCTCCACCCATCTTACCATCTCACTTTCACCAATAACACCTCTTGATACTCATCTTTCATCTCCACCAATTACACCACCATTCTTTGCCAATCCCGTGCCTTGGAGGCTACTTGAATCCCATGGGGATACTTGTCTTTGTTGTATCCATAACCGCACCGTCATCTTTGGCCTTAGAGATTAAATTCAATATATGTTTTCATATATTGAACATTTGCTTACCAACCCACCACCACCACCAACTCCACCATCCTCTCCAATCATTCCTCCACCACAATTCTCACCCATTCCTCCACCATCACCATCATGCTCTCCAAATTAAGCATTTGATATGCTTATTAAATAAAGCCTCTACCACCCTTTTGCTTGCAAGCTCTATGAAAACCATGTACTCTTTGCATGATGATGTATTCTCCTAGTTGTTTTGTTGTGTACTAGCTTTTTTACTTGTAATCCTTATTGCTACTTGTATGTTGTGTCTTAACACAACCATTTCTTTTATATGAATGCTTTCTTTAAACCATGCTTATTTTTTTTTCACCTAATATATGTTTACATGAATATACTTGTGCTTCTAATATTTTTGTGTTGCAAAGCATTCCATAGCTCGTTCTCTTGGTGCCCCCAAACGAGGGGGAGTACACATCAAGGGGGAGATAACTTCCCGTCAAATTTTCACGTTTGAAAATTGTCGGCATAACCTTTTTGATTCTACAAAAATGGGGAGAAGTAAATATAAACTCAATAAAATACTTGTTTAAAAACTAATTTTTGAGTTAATGAGTTTAAGTTTTGTAATCATCAAAAAGGGGGAGATTGTTGATATAAATTATGTTTAAAAAAGGTTATTAATATCTCTCAATAAACCTATGTTTTGATAATCACAAAACTCAAATCAAATTAAGTCAAGATTAAGACGTAAACAAGTATTTGGTAACAAATATTTACCTCTACATCTTATATCACTTAAGGTATGCATAAACTAAGCATCTTATGCATTACATGATCAAAGGAAATTTTGTCTTAAGACATAACATCTTATAAAATGATATAAACATTTTATATATATTTGTAAATCATTTTTGGTAATGCTATATTAAACTACAAAGATATGATTTCAAATTTCCAACCAAAAAGGGCAAATTTTATCCAGAAAAACTTTTCCAACGTTCAGGAGGGCGGCCCCCTTAATTTTACTAGGCGTCCCCCTTAATCATTAAGGGGACCGCCCCCTAATTAAGGGGATCGGCACGCTCCAGAATAGTATTTTCTGGCCCTATAAATATTGGATCATTTCACATATTTTTCTCACCTTTTTGCACTATAAACTTTCTGATCCAACCTCCATTTCTAGATCTAAAATCCTTTGATCATATAATTCATAAGTCTTTGTTTCCAAGTGATCCAAAGCTTCATCCATTCAAGTGCAAGAAGAAGAACACTCCTCTACATCAATCTAAGTATAGTAGTGTTGTGATTAGCTAGTTTCATATTGTAGTAGTGTTAGATCTTTGTAAAAGTGTTGTGTGAATTTGTTGTTTGTAGAAACTAGGTGTGTTGTAAAGTAGTTTAGTAGTTGTGATCTAGTTGTGCTTAGAAGAAGGTGTGAAGTTGACAAGGTGTGAAGTTGTGAAGAAGTTGTGATATTGGTTCTAGCTACGATTAGAACTCGACATTTAGCTTAGTGTCGTTAACTCGTGTAAGCCAAGGTGTGTAAGGTTTCTCCACCATAAGGAGTTTGTTGACATAGTGAAGAAAACTCTCGAGTGTGGTACTCGGGGAGTGGAGTAGGGCAAGGAAGTTGTCCTTGTAGCCGAACCACTATAAATTCGCGTGTTGTGGTTTGATCTTTCTAACTCTATCTTTTCTTCATTACATTTCAATACTTTTATTATTAGATTAGAATTGCTTATATTGGTTGTCACTTGAATTCACTTGAGATCGAATCGAAAGTTTTTAATAAGCTACAAAATATTTTGGTAATAAATTTAAAAAGAACGTAAAACTATTCAACCCCCCTTCTAGTTTTCCACAAATTTGTCTGTCCTACATGTCAAAAATGTGTTTTTTCAGCTAATCACGATGCATGTATTGCACAATTTCTCAAGAAAAGAAAATCAAGTGTCAAGACACAATCCACTAAGACACCAAATCGAAACAAACCCGTTGATAAGAAGCAAGAGGTTAAGAAACCTAATAGGTGGAGACCGAAACGATGTAGTTTTTCCAAGACTGAGACTTCCGCTGTATCTGATAAGAAAACCACATCTAGATCTTACCTTAGGTGGATTCCTACGGGAAAAGTCTTTAAAACAGTTGGTCTTAGATGGATTCCCAAAGGGAAGATTTTTGATAGTTGCACCAAGACAAATAATAGTGATAATTACCAGGATAAGGAAGTAGCAACCATTACAACTGTTGATAGTCAACACCCACAGAGTGATTATTCATGTACTTCTAACACTGTTATTTGTGAAATCTCTTCATCTTCGGTTGCAGGTGCTTCAACTATCTCAGAACCCAGTTCTTCAGAGGGTTCAAATTCTGTAAATTCTATAAAATCATTCTTTCAATCTTCTATTTTTGATTTTCCTTTTCTTTTATAAAAACAAAAACAAAATACAAAAATATAAAATTTTCAAAACATACAAAAATAATATAAAATCAAAAAATCCAAAAATATTCTTCTCACGACATGTCTCTCGTATAAATCAAAATTCTGTACGTTTCTAGAAATGTCATTCATTAGTGATACGGACATGTACATGATGAGGCGAAAAATGAACCACTTTTATGGGGTCATTTAAGCCCGAAATTGAATTTATTTTATCAAATATTGCCCTAAATCGTTCCTTTTGTGATTTTAGGTACTTTGGGAGTGAAATCTGGAAAAGGAAGCAATTCGGACGTTTTTGGAGCATAAAAGTGAAGAAAACGCCAAAGACTTAATTTTCCAAGCTGGGAACAGTATGTGACGGTGTCAAGAGTACTATCCTGACGGCGTCAAGAGTAAATTTCATGACGATCCAGTGCAGAAATGAAGGCGTCACAAGGAAGAGCGTCAAGAGTTAAATACGTGACGGCCTGGAAAAACCTAATACATGACGGCGTCAGATGTAGATCAAGGCAGTCCGAGAATTCTTTTGGCGGCGAGATGACGGCGTCACCCATTTGGTCTTGACGCCGTCAGCCTCAATTATCTATATATAGTTTTCTAATTTTCATTCATTAGAGAGAGAAGTTTTTGAGAAACCCTAAGGCCGAACCTATTACGAATTTTACAGGTTTTTCAAGGGTTTTCAGCCCTTGAACCCTTACATGTGTAATTGAGATAAGTGTTCTTTTAATTCAATCAATATGTCTATGTGTTGGTTGTCTATATCTTGTTCTTGTCTTGATTCCACCATGCTAGGCTAGATTTATCTTGTGTTTGCTTAGATCTAATGAAACCTAGATGTTGATTATGTGTTGATTACTTGTTTATGTTTGTATTGGATGAATGATTTCAATGTTAGGCTTAAGAAAACTGGCAGATCTCCAATTGGTAACATGCTTGAACGTCTTAGGAAACATGAACCGATGTATACTAGGTTTTATTGGTTGTATTTAATGCATGAGTAAATTCTAATGATCCCATGTTAGGAGCTTCTTAGCCGGCTCGACATAGGAGTGAAGTAGGCACTCATAGGATTGGGGAGTTAAATATGCCACCCCATGAATGGTATTAAGGAATACAATCCGTCATCCACGCAACTATAACAAGTAATTAACGTGTAAAAGATATCTAGGGAGTAGTGAAATCTAAGTAAACACATTTCTCCACTTATTGCTCACAACCTTAGTTTAATATAGTTTATTTTCATTTCTAGTATTTTATTTTGATTGCATCTTTAGTATTGGGTTAGTTGAATAGCAACTAATTCCGCCCAAATCCTTTAAACCCGAGATATTTACTTGCTTTCTAAAAAAATATAAAAATACAAAAATAATCATCCTTCATCTTTAGAACTAGTATTTAGGTTTTCTAATCCTAGCGACACTATTCCTAGCTGAACGATCAATCCCCCGGTACTTGTCACTATACTATACTACAACGATCAGGTACACTGCCTGGTGGGGGTTGTAAGCTTCTCGAGATCCCTCGAGAGGTAAAGCCTGGTGCAATCCCTACGCACATCAAGTTTTTGGCGCCGCAGCCCGGGTAATAGTTATTGTCTAGGTTAGAATCTCTTTTTATTAGGTCTACTTGCTAGATTCCTTTCTAGTAAGATTTTATTTTTATTTTTAGGTTTTCTTTAGTCTATCTTATTTCTTTGTGTCTTTGTTCGTAACTCTTCACCACCCGACATCATGGACAACGGGACATCTTTGAACCCGCCATTCCACCACAACAATGCCCACCACTAGAACCTCTTTGGCCCCGAACCTTAGGAGAGTATTCCCGACCTAGCCACCAAGGCTATCGAAACACCATTGAGCTCACCGGAGCCAATGTGACCCCCTTGCGATCCGACACCATCCGGTTGGTGCAAAGCGGATGTGCATTCCATGGACTTCGTTCCGAAGATCCAAACCAACATCTTAAGGACTTCCTAAAAATCGTAGACTCCATAGACCTAGATGTTGAAACTAGAGAGACAACCCGATTACGCCTATTTCAATTCTCTCTACGGGATCAAGCTATTCAATGGCTTGAGCGTTTACCCGCGGGATCCATCACCACGTGGGATGATCTCACCACTCGTTTCCTTGCTCAATTTTTCCCACCGGGGAGAACTACTAAGCTTAGAAATGACATCTTCATGTTCCAACAACGTCAAAATGAATCTCTTTATGAAGCATGGACTCGTTTCAAGGACTTACTCCAAAATGTCCCTCATCATGGCATAGATCTTTGGCTCCAAGTCCAAATCTTTTATGACCATATCGATCTCTCCACGAGGCGAGCCATTGACCAATCGACCGGTGGTAAGCTACGTGATCTAAGTGTGGAACAATCATGGGAACTCATAGAAGATCTTGCTCTCTATGACAACGAAAGTTGGAATGATCCCCGTGATTTGAACAAAACGGTCAAGGCAATATCTTTGCCTTCGAATAACTCTAGCACTCCCGACCGTAGGATCATGGAACTTGAGGACCAAGTCAAGTTTCTCATGAAATCCTACGAAGCTCCTACGCCTTCAAGCCAAGTGAACAAAATCACTTCTTCATGCGAATTATGTAGTGGTCCTCATGACACTCGTGATTGTGTGGAACTCCCCGGAACAGCTTTTGCGTACTACGCATCCTCGCGTACCGACGAAGCGGGAGATAAGTGGTACACTTTCAAGCCCGAGCCAAACCCTTACGGTGATTCATACAACCCCTTTTGGAAAAATCACCCAAACCTTAGGTGGAAACAAAATCAACCCAATTCTTCCAGTCCACCTAATCGCTACCAACCAAACGGTCCACCCTCCAACCGTACTTTCAACAACAATCATTTTAACAACTATGGTAGTACCAACAATCATGAAGGATTGATGTCTAAGTTCATGGCATCTCAAGAAGCTCGCATAGCTAGGTTTGAAACCGAATTCAACCAACAACAAACGGAGATGACCAACAAGATAGACAATTTGTTGAAAGCCCTCAACAACCAAGCATTAATTACACCTAGGAAGGACACTAAGGACACCAATAACGGAACCCAAATTAAGGACCCCTCATCGTCTAAACATGTCCACTTTGTCAATGTTGTCACCATTAAGCCAATAGATAAGAAGATAGAAGAAAATGACAAGGATGAAGTTGGAGTAGAAACTGAGACTAGGGATGAAATTAGGGAAGTTGAGGTTAATAAAGGAGAAGAGTTAGAGGAAGTAGAGACTGTAGAAGAGTACTTTGATAAGTTGCCCACCAAGGAAGAATGGGAATATCATAAGGATTTATTCAATGATCCCGAGACACCATATATCCTTGGCACACCCCTTATCAAAATGGGAGACCCTTCCAACATTAACTTACCATGCAACATCGGGCATATGCATATATGGAAAGCTTATATTGATCTTATATCTCCCGTAAACATCATGACTAGGACTTATTACAATTGGGTAATGAAGAAGCAACTTGATTTTAGGATGATGCCCAATAAGAATTTGATAAGTAATTTTGTAGGAAGAGTGAAGGGATTGCATGTGATTATAGGTAATCTCACTTATGAGATCGATTTTATGATAGTAGAAGACACTCGTCCGGTGATAGATGATTGCCTAAGCCAAATAATATTCGGAAAACCATTTGTTGAGGCCACTAGGATGAGCTATGATCCGACTCTAGGGATAGTTAGATTCAAGGCAGAGAATGATGAGATTGCCTACCAAATGCCCTACAAGATTGAACAATACCGTCTCCTCTCTAATTTAGAAAAGGAACACAAGCAAGCGGCTTATTATAGGAATGTTGAGGATAGACGTAGAGGAGTAGAGTATGTGAAGAATAGGATGCTTGGTTTCTACAAAGAATGCTTGCAACTAGGTCCGGAATACAAAACTAGTTTAGAAGACGACCTAGAGAGTGAAACCAATGATGAGGTCACGTAGTAACCCATGACCTTGAGTCTAGCTACAAGACTCGTAAATAAAGAAAAGCGCTTCTTGGGAGGCAACCCATGTTTTGTGTGATTTTTATTTTGTTTGTTTGTTATTTGCTTCCGTATGCATGTTTTATTTTTATTGTTGGTAGATCATGTTTCTAAACTAAAAAGTGGAAATACTTTACTTTGTTGTTTAGCCTAGTCTTAACTCCACTTAAAGGTATTTATGCAAAAGATAAGTGTAAGGGGAAACCCCAAATATGTTTTTAAGAAACAAACAGATCATGATTCTCCACAATATTAAGTGAACATGTATATTCGTATTTGTTAGAGTCAAATGCTTGTATTGAGTCATAATGAAGTTTTGCAGGATTTTCCAGGAAGTAGGACCAAGTTTTTCCAGAAATTTTCCGGAAACTTAACATAAGAATTTCTGCAGGTCACTTCTGACGGCGTCACGAGTTTACTCTTGACGGCATCACGTGTAAAAATCTGGATATTTTACCGGTTTTGTTTTCCTAACGGAGTCTTAAAGTTTTTGCTGAATTATTAAGTTTTATAATCTCCAGGAAATCTGCAAACTTCATTCCACAAAGCATTATATCTTACTTTGTTTTCTAGGAATTAGTAACTTATGTAGATTGCCGCCGATTTTATGCGAGGTTGCTTTGTTTTTTTTCTCAGGATTTACAGGTTATGTATGACAAGAAGATGATTTATATTCTGGAAGGGAAGCTTTGATTGTTCATTTTCTTGGAGAAAGATTTAACCTGTCCTCCTTATTATCCATACCGAGCGAATCAGGGGAGTATTTGATTTCATTTGTTTTACTTATTTCACTTTTACATTCTTTACTTGAACATTGGGGACAATGTTCATCTTAAGTGTAAGGGGAGGGTAAAATGATGATACCTTACAGATACACTTTCGCTTAAGTTTGTTTGTTTAATGGTAGATGTGTAATAAAACTATGAGAAATACTTGTTAGTGCAATTTTAGCACCAAATTTAAAATTTTTTACAACATTTAGGAGTGAAACTTTAGCCATAGCAAGCGTCTCATGGATAGGAGATTGTATGACTAGCACATAACCGTACTTTCAGAAAAAATTTTCCACCCAAGTATGTGAGGTTCTCCTTTAGATTTGATAGGAAAAGCATTTACTATTAGTGCTTATGAGTGTACCGGTAGCATTTAGATTCTAGAACTTGTGTTAGTGATGCATCCCGAGACCGCTAGTGAGACTACATTCGTGTAGTAGGATTTACTACATGATAAGAGGCATTAGGATCACCCTTGTGTTAAACCCGTATTATAATTACTTGACCATTTAAGTCATATTACTTGGCTAGTTAAGTCAACTAATTTTTCCCACACCCTTAGCGTTGTACTTATTTTTAGTACACGAAACCCCTAGTACACCCCTCCGAGCCTATCTTTTCATTTCTAACTTTAAGCATTTTACTTAAAGGAATAATTTGTTACACCCCACTTAAATGTACACCCAAATCGCCTTAGCCTTCCGTGTATGCGCTCATTTTTAGTGCATTATTGTTATTTGTTAAACCCTAAGTTAACTATCTAATTGATTACATGGTTGCTAAGTCGAGTCATATCCTTGTACATATTGTTTTGGGACGATTGGGACTCATGGGTAAAGTACTTATTTTATGGAGTAATGGGGAAGAACATCATATATTACCCCGATATGTGCGTTAATCTTAAAAGTACTCCAAGTGTTTTGATTTTCTTAATTCGATTCATTTGATTAGTTTATTGTAAAGTATGTAAAAATTCAAGTGTAAGGGTAATTTTCATTCCCTATGATGTATTATTTTGGATGGTAGGGTAAGAGTGTATGCAAAAAAAAAAAAAAAAAATATATATATATATATATATATATATATATATATATATATATATATATATATAGAAAAAGATAAAAAAAAGAGAAAAAAACATACGGACTACCATCCCTTTTCATTCTATGTTTGTTTTATGTTTTTGTTACTTTTCATTTATTAGCTTAAGTCGAGTCTAGTCTTGGCTTAGCAACGCCATATTGTACATGTAATTAACCAAGATTGTTAACTCGCCACCAGTAAAGACTGCCTATATCCAACAAAACCGTGTATTTCATATCCCTACACTTAACGTTACAACCCTTTAAAAGACCTCTTTGATAGTTTATCCTAGGTGCTTACGCCATGTGGTGGAGGTTTGATCCTGTGACATTTCAAAATTTTCATGTCATTAATCTTAATATTATTTAACTATTCTATTTTTAAATAATTAACTTCGTCGGAAGTTATCCGCGTTTCATCATAACACCTTCAATTAATTCAACCGCGACTAGACTACGTCCATTCTACACTTTTTATGCATCATTGTTTCCTTACAATCCTATTTTAAAAGTCATTTTTCAATTTTTCCAATTTTACATAAACCTTGCACCTTTTACGTTTTACACAATTTAAATTTACGTTTTAATGTTTTAACAAAGTGAACCAACTCTAGACTATGATAATTTACATATTTTATGAATTTTTAAACTATTTCATGTTTACAAAAGAGTTTCATACTTGTCGTGTCATTTTATAGCTTACATCACTTTTATCAAGAACCGGTGTCACCAAACGTGTTTTCGACTCACGGTTTCATTTTTAATGACGTTTAAACACTCCGATAAACCCAAGGCTCTCATGAAATATTAAAATTAGCCTTTTTAACACTTCATAACAACTTCATAAAATTTTTATAACACTTTTCAAAAATTCACGTTTTCAGGTCACCCGGTACTGCGTAATTCGCGTTTTTAAGACCATACGCTTGCTTTAAACCCCACAAACACACTAATACACCAAATATTAATCCAATATTATTAAAATCTGATCTTTATATTTGTTTTTCAATCTTGGGTCATTTACCACTCTTCACCTTTCCAAATTACCACTTAAAACCCCTAAATACCATTCATTACCTTACATAATCCACTCCAACACTAATACATATCATACATACTTTATTTATATAAGTTTTTACAAAATAATACAAATAAAACTTCCCTTGGAAGCCCCAAAAACCGGCCATGTATACACACACATTCTTTATAATTTTTTTTTCATTTTCAATAAATCCCATCATTTCCATTTCACATGCAAATCTCACCAACCTTTAAGAAAATCATCCATCTCCCTTCTTCCTCCCTTGTTGCTGCCGTGAATCAACACCAAGACACCACCATCTCATCATATTTTTAATCATAAAATCATCACCACATCATTCTCTTGAAGGTCCTTGCAAAAAATGGCACTTTGAATCAAAGTTTTGAAGGTCTTCTTGGTGTTTTCTTGATGTTTTCTTGAAGTCTTCCTCAAGTTTGTTCAAGAGTTATTTCTACAGCCCTCAAGCTCATTTTGAAGCCTAGAAGAGAAGGGTTTCATTATCTTTGGTGTCATTTGGGTCGTTTCTATCCAAGCCCTAGAAAAGTTTTTATTGATTTTTCACTTCTTGTAAGTCAATCTTATCATTTCCTTTGGATTTCTTCACATGAAATGTTTTTTTTGTTACTTAATTAATTATTGGTTTTCTGATTTTGATGAGTTTTTGTGCATGAGATATGTTATAAGAGGTTTAGATGGCATTGCATGGTATTGGATAGTGTTAGAATTGATGTTTGGATGGATTTTGAGGTTGATTATAGGGACTGTTTTAGACCAGCAGATAAAACGAATTGGTGTGCAATATTTTTGGCTTATGGCCTTCTGGGAAATTACATTTTTAGCAAGATATATGTCTTAGCTTCAAGTGGCGAATTGGAGGGTTTATCAACTCCTCCGAATGAATGAGTTATAGCCGTTTTGCTAAAATTGATCAGTTCTGAACTACTGTTGTAAAAAGGAGTTTAACTCCAGGTTTTTACACTAAAAGTGTTGGAATAAAAGTTGATACCTGTATTATACATCTTAGGCTAACTTCTCCAAGTGGAATCACTTTAATAGCTATCACGGTTTGGGAAATACGTTAAAATTAATGTTTCGTAGGAAAAGTTGGGACTGCTGCAGATCAGCAGCATATATGGGTTAATTGCAGAAACCTTTTAGCCTAAGAAGGTCTATATTATTTGATGGGATTATGGAAATAAGTTTAAGGTACATGTGTCGAATTGGATAGGGTGATATCTCCTCCGGATGAGTGAGATACGGTCGTTTTACGGAAACATGTCAATTCTGGAGCTGCTGTTGGAAAACATGTTTTGCTCCAGATTTTTATAAATTAAGCTTAGGTTTTAAAACATGGTTCAACACTAGACATTATAAGCTTTCATCTCCAATTGGTTTCAACTTAATAGCTATTATAGAACATTATTTATGACCAAAACCGTAAGCGTTAGAATTTCAGCGAACTTTCTGGTTGGAGTTATAGTTAGTAAAAACTCATTTCCCGTTGATTGGTAAATGATTTGATTGAATGGCCTAAAGTTTTGGAAACTAAACTTATGTATATTTCCAGGGGTGAAAGCCCCATCCTTGTATCTTTTATAGGTTAAGAGATACGATGATGTGGAGTTGACTAAAATTCAGCAACATGGTTTTTACATCTTGTCTTGAAATCTAAAACGTGTAGATACACATAGGTGAAACAAGAATTGTGGAATGAAACTTAGTAGGTGTTTTACTTCCTATAAGATCAGGTCACAAACCATATTGGGAGTAAAAATACCTTGAGTTAAGTCTTAGTGCAATGCCATGCTTATCTCGGAAACATATCTCGTGATCATTTGATTTACTTTTTCATATCGCTCTTCTTTATCATTCTAAGTCGCGTCACGTCTTTTAGGTTGTGCTTAGACGCTTCGCACTCGTCCGAAGATCCATTGTACTTCTGATCTTGTTGCTCTTAAGGTGAGTTCATAGCCTCGCTTTTACTTACTTCAATTGTTTTATAAACCTCGCGAGGGGGATACATGCTAGTTTTGCAAACCGAATACACGTAGTTTTTGGTATGCTTGACCCGATTACATGATTATAGTCAATTGAGTACATTTCTTGCCAATTAAGTCCCCATCATGAACCGTTAATTCCGTGGGAAACGCTAGTATTATGAATATGCATATTTGGCCTGGCGGGCCTGGCCGGGTGAGTAGCGCTCATACATCAACGGTCACATAATATTGAGAGATTACGTGGTAAATGACAAATCTTACCTTTTCGGGGCACTATTAAACTAGGTCCAGGTTCGGTTTCATGAGCTCAATACTATTAATCTTATTTCCCGACTTGTATTTGTTACATGTCAACTTAATTATGGGCGTATAACAACGTAGCCCGTCGTATTTTAAACTGATTTATCTTGTATTCAACTGATTACATATTAAACTCTGTGAATTCACTCAACTTTATGTTGACTTTTTAGCATGTATTTTCTCAGGTATTATTTTGCTAGCTGAGCATTGGGAGCAATCGGAGTCGCGTGGATATCAAATATTGAAAGACTTGTTTTCTTCACATTCGATAATTATTAATTTTTTTTTATATGCAAATGAGTCATGTTTGAACTCTTGTAACTTAAAGTTTTGAATAAAAATTGTAGGGACCTTTGTACTCTGATTTATCAAATCGAATGTGACATTTTATTAAACATCTCTTTTGAGGTCGTTTTATGTAACTTATTTTTATGAACTATGAAGTGACACCCAAATTGGTATTCCGTTGTGTTGTAAGTTTTGGGGGTGTCACAGAATGGCATCAGAGCATTAGTTATAGCGAATTAGGTCGTTTTCAAAACCTAAACTATAACTGATTTTCAAATTTTTTTAGTCTTTCACCATTGTTCGATATCCGCGTACGCTTGCTCCCAGGTAACTTATATGCTCTATTTTGCGTCTATACTTCTATTATATGATTAATGAGTATATCCCTTAGTCATGATTCACTCTTTCACTTCTATCTTATGGTGTCATACTATTTACTATATATCGGTCGGTTATTTATACGCTGACCACTCCGATTATCGTGTACTTTCTGTTTTCTTATTTTCTCCCTCAAACGTCGATACTAGTATTGTATAAAGATACCCGTACATATATTTGTTACTCTCTTATCAAATTCTTACGCATATGTATAGTACTATGATATGTATTAATGAGTTCGTTTACTCTAACCTTTTATGAACGATGCGGTGATCTCTGAAACATTTTCGCTACCTTACTTTATTTCCTTTTGATGATATTGACATTCAGTGTACTTTGTCAATTCCACAAGTTATTTTATTGTTCAACTCTGAGTGTGAACATTTTTCTTATGCCTTTGAATCACGTATGTTGTTTTCGTTATCTATTGTTTTGAAATCTTCCAATTGACGAGAGTACGACCTTAACTTGTCATCTCAAATCATGCCATCCTTTGGCACTTACCTTTCAGAATGCGCTTGACTAATGTCATATTATTATTCTCATTACTTCTTCTTATGATTTTGAAAAATCATGTCGTTAATTAGACATCCTTTTATTTATTGTAACACTTGATCTTGTTGTATATATATATATTTTTTGTTATGGACATACTTAAGTAGGATGATTTATAATCGTCTTATTGAAATGAATTGGGACGCTTCTTCATTTGAATAAGGAAATTATAAACCGCCGAACCATAAATTCATAAATCTTCACTTACATGGATTGGGACGCCTCTTTATGTAAATGACGAGTTATGAATGAGTGGGCTTAAGTGTATCCACCATAGCGTGTGTACGAATCATTCTTTGGGCTATGAACTTCTCTCGACTCGTAATTTGTTATGTGGATTTTTCCCGATTTTGTATCGACCGCCGCGAGCTTGATAAGCTAATAGTAATGTACTATTATTCACTTCCACGAATTGACGACTTGATAAATTCCTTGTCTCCTATTGTCTTATCGCCAACATTTTTATTTTATCCTTTCCTTTAAGGACCCTCATGACATTCTATTCGTTCCCTCATACCATTGCTTACACATTAGGTGATTTCTATCAATTGTTATATCTTCGTTGATATCTTGATACTTTGTCAAAAATCCCGAGCACAAAATGCATTAAGCACCTCCATGGGCTTCTATAAAATTTTTATGAGTCTTTATCAAAATTTTACAAATATTTCACAAGTGTTTAAATTACCAAAATGACCTTCTTAAGTTAAAAAGTCGGTTCTAACCACCATCTTTTGTAAAAACCATAACTAATAATTATAATGACACCATGCCCTATCTTTCAAATTACACTTTTTATACATCATATTTTAATCACGTCTTGAGGATATGACTGATTTAAACTTCGTTTCAACTAATGATTCCTAAAAATTTGAAAATAGACATTCTATAATCACAACCATAAACCCGAGTTTCAACATGGTTTTTATACATGCTTCCATCCTAAAAAAGTCTTTGAAACGACCAAAAATGATTAAGAAGAATTGAGCGCCGGGACGTCGCTCTCTTAAGGGGTACGTGCTGTGACATTTCAAAATTTTCATGTCATTAATCTTAATATTATTTAACTATTCTATTTTTAAATAATTAACTTCGTCGGAAGTTATCCGCGTTTCATCATAACACGTTCAATTAATTCAACCGCGACTAGACTACGTCCATTCTACACTTTTTATGCATCATTGTTTCCTTACAATCCTATTTTAAAAGTCACTTTTCAATTTTTCCAATTTTACATAAACCTTGCACCTTTTACGTTTTACACAATTTAAATTTACGTTTTAATGTTTTAACAAAGTGAACCAACCCTAGACTATGATAATTTACATATTTTATGAATTTTTAAACTATTTCATGTTTACAAAAGAGTTTCATACTTGTCGTGTCATTTTTATAGCTTACATCACTTTTATCAAGAACCGGTGTCACCAAACGTGTTTTCGACTCACGGTTTCATTTTTAATGACGTTTAAACACTCCGATAAACCCAAGGCTCTCATGAAATATTAAAATTAGCCTTTTTAACACTTCATAACAACTTCATAAAATTTTTATAACACTTTTCAAAAATTCACGTTTTCAGGTCACCCGGTACTGCGTAATTCGCGTTTTTAAGACCATACGCTTGCTTTAAACCCCACAAACACACTAATACACCAAATATTAATCCAATATTATTAAAATCTGATCTTTATATTTGTTTTTCAATCTTGGGTCATTTACCACTCTTCACCTTTCCAAATTACCACTTAAAACCCCTAAATACCATTCATTACCTTACATAATCCACTCCAACACTAATACATATCATACATACTTTATTTATATAAGTTTTTACAAAATAATACAAATAAAACTTCCCTTGGAAGCCCCAAAAACCGGCCATGTATACACACACATTCTTTATAATTTTTTTTTCATTTTCAATAAATCCCATCATTTCCATTTCACATGCAAATCTCACCAACCTTTAAGAAAATCATCCATCTCCCTTCTTCCTCCCTTGTTGCTGCCGTGAATCAACACCAAGACACCACCATCTCATCATATTTTTAATCATAAAATCATCACCACATCATTCTCTTGAAGGTCCTTGCAAAAAATGGCACTTTGAATCAAAGTTTTGAAGGTCTTCTTGGTGTTTTCTTGATGTTTTCTTGAAGTCTTCCTCAAGTTTGTTCAAGAGTTATTTCTACAGCCCTCAAGCTCATTTTGAAGCCTAGAAGAGAAGGGTTTCATTATCTTTGGTGTCATTTGGGTCGTTTCTATCCAAGCCCTAGAAAAGTTTTTATTGATTTTTCACTTCTTGTAAGTCAATCTTATCATTTCCTTTGGATTTCTTCACATGAAATGTTTTTTTTGTTACTTAATTAATTATTGGTTTTCTGATTTTGATGAGTTTTTGTGCATGAGATATGTTATAAGAGGTTTAGATGGCATTGCATGGTATTGGATAGTGTTAGAATTGATGTTTGGATGGATTTTGAGGTTGATTATAGGGACTGTTTTAGACCAGCAGATAAAACGAATTGGTGTGCAATATTTTTGGCTTATGGCCTTCTGGGAAATTACATTTTTAGATAGATATACGTCTTAGCTTCAAGTGGCGAATTGGAGGGTTTATCAACTCCTCCGAATGAATGAGTTATAGCCGTTTTGCTAAAATTGATCAGTTCTGAACTAATGTTGTAAAAAGGAGTTTAACTCCAGGTTTTTACACTAAAAGTGTTGGAATAAAAGTTGAGACATGTAGTATACATCTTAGGCTAACTTCTCCAAGTGGAATCACTTTAATAGCTATCACAGTTTGGGAAATACGTTAAAATTAATGTTTCGTAGGAAAAGTTGGGATTGCTGCAGATCAGCAGCATATATGGGTTAATTGCAGAAAACTTTTTGCCTAAGAAGGTCTATATTATTTGATGGGATTTTGGAAATAAGTTTAAGGTACATGTGTCGAATTGGATAGGGTGATATCTCCTTCAGATGAGTGAGATACGGTCGTTTTATGGAAACATGTCAATTCTGGAGCTGCTGTTGGAAAACATGTTTTGCTCCAGATTTTTATACATTAAGCTTAGGTTTTAAAACATGGTTCAACACTAGACATTATAAGGTTTCATCTCCAATTGGTTTCAACTTAATAGCTATTATAGAACATTATTTATGACCAAAACCGTAAGCGTTAGAATTTCAGCGAACTTTCTGGTTGGAGTTATAGTTAGTAAAAACTCATTTCCCGTTGATTGGTAAATGATTTGATTGAATGGCCTAAAGTTTTGGAAACTAAACTTATGTATATTTCCAGGGGTGAAATCCCCATCCTTGTATCTTTTATAGGTTAAGAGATACGATAATGTGGAGTTGACTAAAATTCAGCAACATGGTTTTTACATCTTGTCTTGAAATCTAAAACGTGTAGATACACATAGGTGAAACAAGAATTGAGGAATGAAACTTAATAGGTGTTTTATTTCCTATAAGATCAGGTCACAAACCATATTGGGAGTAAAAATACCTTGAGTTAAGTCTTAGTGCAATGCCATGCTTATCTCGGAAACATATCTCGTGATCATTTGATTTACTTTTTCATATCGCTCTTCTTTATCATTCTAAGTCGCGTCACGTCTTTTAGGTTGTGCTTAGACGCTTCGCACTCGTCCGAAGATCCATTGTACTTCTGATCTTGTTGCTCTTAAGGTGAGTTCATAGCCTCGCTTTTACTTACTTCAATTGTTTTATAAACCTCGCGAGGGGGATACATGCTAGTTTTACAAACCGAATACAAGTAGTTTTTGGTATGCTTGACCCGATTACATGATTATAGTCAATTGAGTATATTTCTTGCCAATTAAGTCCCCATCATGAACCGTTAATTCCGTGGGAAACGCTAGTATTATGAATATGCATATTTGGCCTGGCGGGCCTGGCCGGGTGAGTAGCGCTCATACATCAACGGTCACATAATATTGAGAGATTACGTGGTAAATGGCAAATCTTACCTTTTCGGGGCACTATTAAACGAGGTCAAGGTTCGGTTTCATGAGCTCAATACTATTAATCTTATTTCCCGACTTGTATTTGTTACATGTCAACTTAATTATGGGCGTACAACAACGTAGCCCGTCGTATTTTAAACTGATTTATCTTGTATTCAACTGATTACATATTAAACTCTGTGAATTCACTCAACTTTATGTTGACTTTTTAGCATGTATTTTCTCAGGTATTATTTTGCTAGCTGAGCATTGGGAGCAATCGGAGTCGCGTGGATATCAAATATTGAAAGACTTGTTTTCTTCACATTCGATAATTATTAATTTTTTTTATATGCAAATGAGTCATGTTTGAACTCTTGTAACTTAAAGTTTTGAATAAAAATTGTAGGGACCTTTGTACTCTGATTTATCAAATCGAATGTGACATTTTATTAAACGTCTCTTTTGAGTTCGTTTTATGTAACTTATTTTTATGAACTATGAAGTGACACCCAAATTGGTATTCTGCTGCGTTGTAAATTTTGGGGGTGTCACAGATCCTTTCTCAAGCCTATGGTAATCTATTTTGCTATGACAGGTAGTCAGAGATATCTTCCGTTTCCATATTGTAATTTATACTTTATTACACCCGAGAGATGTGAGTATCTAAACAATATTTGTGAGGTGCTAGTCTATGACCTCCGTGCTTGTCTTTGGTCTTTAGTGGAACGATTATTTGTTGTAATTACTTTTATATTAGTGTTAAATGACCCCTAACTTGTATTTTGACTAGAATAAAAGCGCATTTGCTTGAGGATAAGCAAATCTCAAGTGTAAGGGTATATGATGAGGCGAAAAATGAACCACTTTTAGGGGGTCATTTAAGCCCGGAATTGAATTTATTTTATCAAATATTGCCCTAAATCGTTCCTTTTGTGATTTTAGGTACTTTGGGAGTGAAATCTGGAAAAGGAAGCAATTCGGACGTTTTTGGAGCATAAAAGTGAAGAAAACGCCAAAGACTTAATTTTCCAAGCTGGGAACAGTATGTGACGGCGTCAAGAGTACTATCCTGATGGCGTCAAGAGTAAATTTCATGACGATCCAGTGCAGAAATGAAGGCATCACAAGGAAGAGCGTCAAGAGTTAAATACGTGACGGCCTGGAAAAACCTAATACATGACGACGTCAGATGTAGATCAAGGCAGTCCGAGAATTCTTTTGGCGGCGAGATGACGGCGTCACCCATTTGGTCTTGACGACGTCAGCCTCAATTATCTATATATAGTTTTCTAATTTTCATTCATTAGAGAGAGAAGTTTTTGAGAAAACCTAAGGCCGAACCTATTACGAATTTTACAGGTTTTTCAAGGGTTTTCAGTCCTTGAACCCTTACATGTGTAATTGAGATAAGTGTTCTTTTAATTCAATCAATATGTCTATGTGTTGGTTGTCTATATCTTGTTCTTGTCTTGATTCCACCATGCTAGGCTAGATTTATCTTGTGTTTGCTTAGATCTAATGAAACCTAGATGTTGATTATGTGTTGATTACTTGTTTATGGTTGTATTGGATGAATGATTTCAATGTTAGGCTTAAGAAAACTGGCAGATCTCCAATTGGTAACATGCTTGAACGTCTTAGGAAACATGAACCGATGTATACTAGGTTTTATTGGTTGTATTTAATGCATGAGTAAATTCTAATGATCCCATGTTAGGAGCTTCTTAGCCGGCTCGACATAGGAGTGAAGTAGGCACTCATAGGATTGGGGAGTTAAGTACGCCACCCCATGAATGGTATTAAGGAATACAATCCGTCATCCACGCAACTATAACAAGTAATTAACGTGTAAAAGATATCTAGGGAGTAGTGAAATCTAAGTAAACACATTTCTCCACTTATTGCTCACAACCTTAGTTTAATATAGTTTATTTTCATTTCTAGTATTTTATTTTGATTGCATCTTTAGTATTGGGTTAGTTGAATAGCAACTAATTCCGCCCAAATCCTTTAAACCCGAGATATTTACTTGCTTTCTAAAAAAATATAAAAATACAAAAATAATCATCCTTCATCTTTAGAACTAGTATTTAGGTTTTCTAATCCTAGCGACACTATTCCTAGCTGAACGATCAATCCCCCGGTACTTGTCACTATACTATACTACAACGATCAGGTACACTGCCTGGTGGGGGTTGTAAGCTTATCGAGATCCCTCGAGAGGTAAAGCCTGGTGCAATCCCTACGCATCAGTACAAATGCTTGAACGGGAGTTCTTTAAATGTTTTTTTCTAAAACATGTCGTTTATCAAAAGTTTCTTCACTATGGCTTTCGTATACATCAGTACGAAACCCGTACCCTAACGATGACTTCTGATTATTTTCAAATCAAGGACTCGTACGTTCAATGACAAACTCTTTTTCAAAAAGTTCGAATCTAAACAAACGAAAAAGATTTCAAGCATAAACTCGTTTTCCAACAAAATTCTTGAGCACTTTTTCAAGATTGATCAAAAGATTTCTCAAAATCTCTCAAAATTAGTGCTCAAGATAACTCCCTCAAAACCCTTAAGTAATTTTAAAAATACTATCATTAAGGGGGAGTATAAAAAACTAAAAGGTTCCAAATTCATGCAAAATCTGTCTTTCTCTCCAAAAGCTTTTTCTTAATCAGTTGATTTCAAAAATATCACGATATGCTATTTTTGAGGGGGAGAAGACATGATTAAAATGTGATCAAAGATGTTTAAAGATTGTGGCTAAATCTCAAAAGAGCTCGACTCAGATAGTACCAATGAATTGACGAAGCTTAAAATGTCAGTAATCGAAAAGACTTGTCCTGGACGGGTAATAATTTCAAGCTAGTCCAACTAGTGATGTAAGCGTGTCTCGAATAGGACTTGTCTAAGTAGAATGTACCATATCGAGAGACTTTCTTTGGACTTGACTAGGACGGGTAATAATTTCAAGCTAGTCTAACTAGTGATGTAAGCGTGTCTCGAATCGGTCATGTTCACTGAAAGTGGATCAATTCAAAAAGTGCAAACTCCTCCCGCATGTGAAAATATCTTAAAAATTACATGAGCACATGTGAAGGGGGAATCCTTCAAAAATTGCAAAACTCTCAAAGTGGTAACAACAATGTGTTTTATTATCATAAACACTTTGAGAGATTTTCAATAAAAGGTTGTATGGCATGTGATCAACAATAGGATAGTCATGGAGTTATAAGGTGACTAAGGTTAGGAAAAACCGTCCTATGATCCGCCAGAGCCGGAGGGATCTACCCAAGGAAAAATCCAATAGATTAGAATTAGAAGTCCTTAGGTATGATTGAAAGAAGGAGAAAATGAGAAAGGAGAAAGAAGGGGTTGAAGAATTAAAAAGAAAAGTTATGAAAAAGGGTGAAAAGAAATAGCCCTCCAAATGTTCAACCTTAGGGCAGACACCGGGTACAATTCGTATGCTACTGGTTGTTACTAAGGTGACACCGGTATTGAAGACAAAGACGTCATGGATCCAGTGACGCACTGCACTAAACCTTTTTAACCACTCAAGTTCTCTTAAAATTGTTTCATTCTCACGGGGAACCGGTGTAACCTATCGATCTGTCTCTTAGAGATGGTTGATATTGAAATAGGAGACCTCTCCCTAATCTCCGCATAGGAAACCAAATGTGTACTTATCGAGTCTAGAGCCCCGAGATTCATCAAAAGATCTCATAGGAACACATGATATTTCTACACTGGTTGTTCATCATTAAGAACGCCATATGTAAACTTTAGAGTCCTACGCAGATCTTAGCAATCTGCCAGAACATTTATGAGAGGATTCACATTTGTGATTCTCAATGATTGAATGGAAATTCCTGCCAGGGTCAACATCAAACAGCCCTGACAGCAGGTCACTTCGGTAATTCTTTATGGGTTACGCTTAGTGTTCGCGGTGGTTTCAAACGGTCTACAGTCGTGGAGTGATCCCCAACGACTCACCCAGTCATTGAGCTACTTAGTAGGTCTCGTAAGCTCCTTCGGGGGTATCTGACATGGGAACGGCCTTGGTAAGGATTAGAAGGAGTCTTCACACTATGCTATTGATGATCTCTAATTTCTTATCTGTAAGTACCGGTTGATTTATTGCTAACTGTTTTCATGCAGCTATACATCATCTCCATGGCGAAGGATTCCACATGCTCATACATGCATCTCGAAGTCAAAGGAAAGTTCTCACAAAGATCAAAGCAAAGAAAGGTTCAAATAAAGATTCTACGCAATGTGAAAGAATCTACAGAAGAAAAATGACAAAGATCGGTGTGAAAGAACGGGAATAACAAATGCATGTATCACAAAGACTAAAGACGTATGAGCATGTTGGAATGTCAAACAATCACCACAGACGTAGAAGTGACGAAAGGCAGATAACTCCACATCACAAAAAGAACAAAGAACGATGATAAGTCAGTTATCAAAGATCACAAAGCATGAAGGAACAAAGACTAAAGACTATTCTGCAACGACGCACAAAGTTAAAGACAAAGAACACAGAAGACCTAATCACGTGGAGCATCATTCGAATGACCACCCCTTAGGGGGAGATTGGTAGCATTAAAAAAATATATATAGAAGTGATGGTCGTTCTCATATTATTACTTTGTGTCCTTTGTTAAGATTAATAATAGTTTAGTCATTGGGCTTTGGACTTGGCAAGCTAATATGTTATGTGCTATGTTACATAAGCCTTGTTATCTAATCATGTAACCAAGTCCAAGCCCAAGCCCAAGCCCATTGAAAGCCTTAGGGCATCTCATGTATCTTACTATATAAACACCTCAAAGGCTCATTTGAGGTGTGTGCTTGTGTGTGTAGTGTGTGTGTTTCTCTAATAATATTCTCCCTTCTTTCTTTCTCTACATTCTCTACTTTCTCTCTCTAACATACTTCACATATCAAGTCACCAAAGCTTATCGTGTATGATAAAGTTGATAGATTTATGTTCTTACAAGTTTACAAACACAAGATTTACAAAGTTTCGAAATTTTTAGTAAAAAGTTTCGAAAACACAAGATGTAAACTTTCGAAAATACAGAAAAAGATGGAGATGCAGAAGAGACCACTTTGACCACAAACCATATACCTCTACACGTTGACTTCAGTTTTTTTTAATCATCAGTCCAAGCCGAGCCAAGAAATGAAAAACGAAAACACATCTGTCAATGACTAACCAAAAACAAATTCATCACTACCTATTCCCATCATCCTCAGTCTTACCTCTTCAACAAAACTCGAATTAAAACACAAATTTCAACAAAATCTCAGATTCATTCGTGATTATTCAATGAAAAATCAAACCTTCAAGGTCCTTATCACGAAAAACTCATCATAGATTTCTATGAAGCTTATACTTCATTTTATATCCGAAACTAATAAGAAACACGATTCATAACAAGGTGGTTATAATCCTCCTCTTGTTTCGTTCTACAACACTAGACCAAACTCAAAACACAAATAACAAGTCGAACCTACCGTGACCCTCCAAAGGATCTTGACTTACTCTTGATTCAGATTGTAAAGAAATTGATGACATCTTGTTCGGTTGTGTTTGTGTTTGTGTGGCTCGATTTGAAGGGTTTGTTCATCGGGTTTGTGTTTGTATGATTGATGAAAATCTGAGATGTGTTATTAGTGTGTCAAAAGGAGAAGAGAGTAAAAGATGAAAAGGGGGTGGATTGTTTGAGATAAGTTTGTGATTAGGGTAGACATAAAGTGAGTAATATTCGGGTTTGCTAGTGTTTACAACTGATTATATTTTGGATCGGGTAACATTTTTGTTCCTTTGGACCCGAATGTTATTAATCTTGTGGATTTGGGCTTGTGTGATTGGATCAAGCAATATTGGAATGGATCGGGCTGTTGTCATTTAACCAGGCCTACACGATTTTGATTGGGCTGATCAGAATCAGACTATGCATACATAGAACTATCAAAATATATACCTGAATTTATTTTTTAGATATAGTATTTTTGATAACATTTGGTTAAGAGTGGTATCTTGGATTTATTAACTTTCATGGGGATACATATTGCACGGCTAAAGTTTTTAATGCTTATCAAATGTGACTACGGGGATGATTCTTTATTATTTATTTGGGATTGAAGTAACGTTTGATGGGCGCGTGCACTTATTTCATCTTCTTTCTTTCTTCCCTTCCGCGAAGATGACTTGTTTGGGCATATATTTATGGTGACGAAGACTTGGATATCTAGTTACTTTTGTGATTCTTCTCTATAATCACAAAGTTGCTATCACTTTAAGGAGTTACGTTGTAGTGCTCAGTGTCTCACGTTGTTGAGGATGTGTCAAGATGGATTGTGCTTATTACACTTCTTTAGGGGTATATGGTACACCATTCTTAGTCACAAGGATAGTACAAGCTTAAGTCACAAGTCTGGGGGATTTTACTTCACTCTCAAGTTCGTCATATCGGGTTATCTTCACATGTGGTTACTACAGAGAGCCGTTGTTTGATACAGGGGGTTGGTAAAGAGTTAGACATTTCAAATGGTATTGTTAGTAGATTGGGTTATCGACATCTTCTCACAGGCTGATATGATTAATGACAAAGTGCTTCCAGTTAATGCTTCACGTACACATTATTATGCTGATTCCGATAAATCGTAACCGTCAGGGGAGAGAAATGTGTACATCAAGGACGCACAACAAGTTCACGTGATCGGGTTTAATGATTTATCAAATGATTTGTGTCAGAGATTGGTTGATTCTATATCCTTATCTTCTCAACTTTTTCTACGTACTTCTACCTTATCCACCTTCACCAATTTCGGGCAACAAATTCAAGATGATCAGTGTTTCAACTTGTTACTTTGGTGTTATCATTTCATGTGTACATTACGGGCTGATTTGGTATATGCAAGATAACTGGAATGCGTTTGGTAAGATGAAGATGTTGATATTTTGTTCCTCCGAATCGACAATCTTGAAGAAGGTCGAGTCTACAGTCTGTTCTACATTTTCCGCTGCGTGTTAGAAGACTAAAGACGGTTTGCAGTTAATTATCAAAAGACTTCTTCAGTTTCAGGGCATTCATCAGAAAGGTTGTCAGTTTGGGGGAGAGCACTAATTAGGGGAGAGTGAAAAGTCATACTTAATCCCTAATTAGATTTGCTCACATTGTTCTTCTGCAAGTAAAGAGATGGCAGCTGAGAAGATTCAGGAAGCTGAATGAAGCAATGAATTTTGAAGATCACTCTCGGAGCTGCTGCACCTATGTTTTGTATTTAATTTTACTTGTAGGGAACATTGTAAGCAATTCCCATATAACATCACTTTGGGGAGAGATTGTTAGCCTTAAAGTTTTGTTATATTCGGGAATTGCATTAGTCTTTTACTACAAGGACTAGTCTTGCCATTTGTGTATAGATTACCTTGTATTCTTTGTATAAATACCCCTCCTAGTCCCAACTAGGAGGGTGGATGTCTCATTTGTATCATAGGTGTATGTGTGTGTTTTCTCCTCTCTCTCTCTAAAATACACACACATCTTCCCTTTCTTCTTTTCTAATAATACCATGTTTACTCTTTACTTTGAGCTTCCCCGACCCCCCGAATCACATGAATCACTAGTATTTTCGGTCCTACAGATAAAGTCAGCCCAGCTTATGATAACATTATAACCCAAAGTTAAGAAACCCGAGCAAGCCCAAAATCTGATCTAGTCCACACCACAAAAACTTTAAGCCCGATCCCATCTAAGATGATATACCCGGTTAAAGATATAATAACCTAATATCACTCATGTGATCTTTAACCTAATCATACACACTTCTAGTATAATCCGCCTCCCATCTCTCAACTAATAACTCAATGTCAATCTCATAAAAAACAGATCACATCTCCAACAATCAAACATCAAAACCCCTTCATCATTTAATCTTAGTATCCATCTTTACAATCAAATCAAAGACAACCCTTTCATCATTTCTCTTGTTAAACGAAACACAATCATAGTCACAAAAAACCCACCATATCTTTCTTGCTCTGACTTCATGCGTCTCACCTTCAAAGGAGAATGTCTTCAAGATCATCTAATTGGTCTTGGGTAGGTGATTACTTTGTTGTTGTGTTTTACAATCGAAACAAAGAGAGATCATAACACACTTGTTATAAATCTGCCTTGACTGGTTTCGTATATAAATGAAAGAAGCTAAGCTTCTCATAGGATCTGTGATGACTAATTTGTTTCAACTAGAAACATCTTTTAGATTGTAGACAAAGTTGAAACTTTCTGAGATCCATCTATCGATTGTATGATATAAGTTTTATAGATTGAGTCTTGTAGATGGAGTTGGATTTGTGATGTTGTAGTTGTCGTGATGGTGGAAATGGGATTAAGAAAGTGGTTTGTGGATCAGCTGTGTTTTTTGCATTTTGTTTTTACTTTTTCCTTCATACCATTTGGACTGATGATGTATAAACTGAGGTCAACATATGAGTTTGGTATTTGTTTATGGTCAAACAATCTCTTCTTCATCTTCATCTTGTATTTGCGAAACTTTGCATATCTTTAATTTTCGAAACTTTGACACTTATCAAGAATACACATTTATCGAGAACGTGAATCAGACAAGCTTTTCGAAAAAGTAAAAATTTTTGAAAATATATATTCTCGAAAAAATAGTATATTTCGAAAACCTATTCTCGAAAACTAGTACATTTCGAAAAAGTATTCTCGAAAAATAGTACATATCGAGAACTTCTTATACAAGAAATTCTGATTTTTCCGGCGATTATTCCGACCAGCCTTTTCCGATGACATTTTTGACCACAAGATATGACCAGTTACGCCTTTACATTGACCACTTTCACGGATTGGTACAAAAAGTCTTGAAAATCTGTTTGTAATGAACAGGACTAGAAACATATGTATGAAACAGATACAAGGTTGAGACTTTTTGGTTATTTTTGACCATTTGATACATAAAACACTGTATAGAGAACTGTTCCCAGAAGATACAAAAAAAAAATTCAGATCCACAAAAAGTGGGGTAAAAACAGCCTCTAAACATGTTACGAATCCACACAAATCATTGATTTAACAACACCGTGGCTCTGATGCCAATTGTAGGACCGAAAATATGTATGATTTATGTGATTTGGGAGGTCTTGGTTGATCAAAGATGATGAAAGTATTCATCTTTCTAGTGAGAGAATGTAGAGAGAGGGTGGAGAATAAAAGGAACTTTGATAGATAAATGACACAATACAAATGACCTAATGATTTCCCACACCCCTCATGGAGAGTCATGAGGGGTATTTATAGGCTCATTACAACATTACTTTGCCTTTTGTACGATAGTAGTCCTTAAAGGCGCAACTAACTATGTATCTAGTCCAATTCACATATGTGACGTTATCTTTATAAAAGAGCGAGGCTAACACAGAACTTACAACAACTAATATCTCAGCATGAACAGAGATATTTCACTAAGCTAGCCTGTCTCTAGACAGGCTCAACCCTTTCCCTTTCTGTTTTGGCCTACCAAATCTCCTCAGATCACCAATATACCAATATAGTTGACTTTGTTTGACCAAAATTGAATAGTTGAACTATAGAAGCTTAATGAACTAATCACTCACAAAGGCTACAAAGCCAATATAAGCAATAACACTCAACAATTCAGCTTAAATGGAAGCTGATTTAAACAAATCTATTTCTTTTCTTTTTTTTATATTTTTTGATATTTATGAAAACTATTTGAATGAAATAAGATCTGAATTGAAAACTATGAAATGAAATAACATAGAAAGACTGAAATAAGAAATTAACAATAAGCAATAACAATAACAAGCTAAATTGATTTAAACTAAAAAGCTAATTCCATTGATATTAAAAGAAATTACAACAAATCTAAACTAGTACATTCAATTAAAATTTTGGCAGAGTTTAGCTAGCCTAACACTCCACACTGAAATCACCTACCCTATGTCTCTATTTATAACAAGGAAAGGAAGGATCTAGAGGATAAGGGTCTCGGATTGCCAAGCTGGCAATCCGTGTGACCTGTGTCAGTTTGAAGCCTCTCTCAGCCCTTTGATCATGAATTAATCATTCCCCAATTATTCAAACCCTTGGATTACTCCTTATGACGTGGTTCAACCAATCACAAGCTACCAACTGTCCCTTTGTGTGCTTGTTTGATTCTGACGCGCTCTGACATTCCCTGATACTTCTAGAAACCCCTTTGATTTGACTAATTCACCCTTAATAGTGGTAATTTTAGGGATTGGTCACGTGAACAGTAACTAGGGTTCATGTGCCTGGGTTGGGTAATATTTTGGGGGGCGGGAAATGGTGGGTAATTATTTTATTACTTGTTTGACTGTTTGGTTTAATAGTTGACCGTGGTGTGAGCGTGGACCGGGTTAAAGGAATTGGGCCATGGGCTTTTGTGAATTGGATTTGGAAATGGATTTGGTATTTGGACAATTTATTACATGGACTTGGACTAAGCTTTTATAACCTAGATTTTCAGATTTTAAGAAACAAGGACCAAGTGTGTAATATTTTGAAAATGCAAGAGCTGAATATGCTAAACTTCTCAAGTAGTTTTCAAGGGTCTTTTCTGCCATTTTTGAGTAATTGGAGGACTTGAGTTGACATTCTTCAAAAATATCATCAAGGGACTATTCTTGCCAACTTTGAAAAGTATAAGGACCAATTTTGCACTTTCTTCAAACTTCACACAAGGATTACTATTGCTCATTTATCAAACTCTAAGTACTTCTTCTGACTTTATAAGCTCAGCTTTGACTTTCTGACTCGTTCCACTCTAGTGCTCGTTTTTTGCCGGATTTTGTTTGTTTTTCGTCATTTTGCGAGATATCTGTACCCGCACATTCACAATCACAAAAACTTGTTTTCTTTGGCATTTTGGGTTAGTTTTTGGATTATTAAGTCCCATTTTGGCTCAGAAAAGGTGAGTGAATACGCACTCACCAACGTCTATATGGCATTTTCTACTTTCAAAGTACTTTTTTTTATTATCTTTTTATACCAAAAACACTTTTAATTACTTTTTTCTTAGAATCTATTGATGCCTTGTCGGTTTTGTCACAAACTTTTATTTATGAATGTTATTAATATTGGGTATTATTACATGACATATAGACATATATTAATGTTGTATATTGATTACAATTAATATCTGTACAAAATATAGTAAATAGTTCTTGTAATAATGATTCAAGGAAAGGAAACTCCAATTTAATATAATCTACACTAATTCACTTTTGTATGTTTTCATCCCCACGAATATTAAATTCCATATTTCAATATAAATTTTTTTCTATAAAATGATTGTTCATGCCAAACTTGGAACCATATCTTCAAAAGTGGTCATAATAGCATGCTTATCTTGATATAGTTATCATCCTTAACCAAATCATGTTACATATTTAATATCATATGGTAAAATCATTAAACCACAAAATGATTAATATTTGATCTCAGTTATGGAAAAATGATAAATTCTCATAAATTTCCGAGACTTTTTAAAGAAAAAAGTAGTATTTCCCTACACCTTTGGACTTCATCTCTATCTCAAATTTCTGTAATACGCGCAAACTTAAAGATACTCATACCTATTTTTTGACCATTATTAACTACCACTAAACCACATCCCATTATATATATACATCTATTCTACTCATTCTAAGCAAACAATAAGACAACAATGGAATCTCATCCTCTTGTTCTTCTTGTTCTCTTTTTTTTCATGTCACAATCAACTTATTCACAACAAACACCTTTCACATCTTGCTTACAAGCCAAAATAGTTCCATTAACTAACATACTATATGCTCCAAAAAATCCATCATACACACCAAAATTACAAGAATACATAAAAAACAGCCGTTTTAACAAAAGCACAACTGTAAAACCAAACTACATTGTTACTCCAAACATGTTCGCTCATGTTCAAGCCATTGTCAATTGTGCCAATGGTAACAACATTCAAATCAAGATAAGGAGTGGTGGCCATGACTATGAAGGTATATCTTACACTTCTACAGAACATAGTTTTATACTTCTTGATATGTTTAACTTAAGAAACATATCGGTTAATGTTGGGGCCCGCTTAGCTTACGTTCAAGCAGGGGCCCAAATTGGTGAGCTTTATTATAACATTTGGAAAGCTAGCAATAATCTTGCTTTTCCGGGTGGTGTGTGTCCCACCTTGGGAATTGGTGGACACATTAGTGGTGGTGGATATGGTGCCATGTTGCGAAAATATGGTTTGTCTGTTGATAATGTGGTTGATGCTGAAATAGTTGATGTGAATGGGAGGATTTTGGATCGTAAAAGTATGGGTGAGGATCTTTTTTGGGCTATTCGCGGGGGTGGTGGTGCTAGTTTTGGAGTTATATTGTCGTATACTGTTACATTAGTTGATGTCCCAGAAATAGTGACAGTTTTTCGTGTGGAAAGGGTGTTAGAAGAAAATGCAACAGATTTAGTTAATCATTGGCAATACATTGCCCCGGTTATTGATAATCGTCTATTTCTTAGGTTATTCATTCAACCAGTAACAATAGAACCACATGGAAAGACGATCAAGGCTAGCTTTATAGCAATGTTTCTTGGAAATGGTCAAGAACTTTTAGGTGTTACGAACAAGGAATTTCCTGAATTGGGGGTAAATAAAAATGATTTACGTGAAATGAGTTGGATTTATTCTGTACTTTATTTTGCTAACTTTGACAACAAGACTAAACCCGAGATCCTTCTTGATAGACACTCGGACACAGTAGACTTTGGTAAAAGAAAGTCGGACTATTTCCAAACTCCAGTTCCAAAAACGGGTTTAGATTTGATATTCAAAAAGATGATGGAGTTGGGAAATGTTGTGCTCCAGTGGAATCCATATGGCGGAGTCATGGCTCAAATTCCCTCCTCAGCAACTCCATACCCTCACCGGGCTGGATTTTTGTGGAAAGCGCAATACTTGGTAGACTGGAAAGACGCCACAATGGAAAAAGACAATTTGAATCAGATGCGAAGTTTGTATGATTTCATGACACCATATGCATCAAACTCCCCTAGAGGTGCATTTCTCAACTATCGGGATATTGACATTGGTGTTAATCACAACGGTGCAAATAGCTACATTGAGGGCAAGGTTTATGGTGAAAAATACTTCTTGGGTAATTTTGATAGGCTCGTGAAAATCAAGACTGCGGTTGATCCAAAAAATTTCTTTCGTAACGAGCAAAGTATTCCAACTTCTTCAACAAAATGAGTGCTAAATTAGTGTGTTATGGAAAATGAAAACTGCTATTTCTCTTAAGTGTATTATGTAGTTTTCACTATTTTAAATATTGTGGAAATCTTGCTTAAAAATATTTAATAGAATTATGAAAGAGGAAGAATACAAATTTTCACTTATATAGCTTGTGTGCTCTTTTCTCAAATTTAATAGATAATGTGGGCGGATATAAGATTTATATACTCATTTTAGTACTTGATATGATATGGTATCTTGATCTATATGTTAAGAAACCAATTGTTAGCAACTTAGCATAATGCATTGTTTTTAACACTATCAGCTTGCATACTACGCATATAAAAACTTAGAATCTGGGCTTTTAGATTTTGGATGACAATCTTGCATCTAAGGCTACTAGATAGAAAAAGAACACTGCTCTGATGTTTCTAATCAAATAACTTTTGAGGCCAATAGCTCTCTACTTTAAAGACCTAAATATGGTTCATAATCCATTTAGTAGACATCTTAAACCTTAAGGTTTCAAAACATCTCGAAAGTGGTGCAATTGTACCCAATATGTATTAGTCCCAGTTGAGCAATGATCTAGTTAATTATCTTAGATATAAATCTAAAATAATATGTTATAGAAACTAAACTTTAACTTTGAAACAATCTTAAACACTATTCGGAATATAATGTTTAACTTAAGAAGAATTATGAATGACACAGTCGTATTCTCACAAAACACTTCAATATATATTAATATACGAATACTCTAAAAGTATTAGGGTTTACAACCTTGAAGTGATCGACTCTATGAATGATGCGTACTCTAACTCTAGCCCTAGGACCTCCTTTTATAGACTATGTTGATATAAATAATGCCTAAAAACATTATTAACATTTATCAATATCTCTATGTTTTGATAATCACAAAACGTAAACCCACTGAGCTAAAAATTATGACGTTGTCACACCCCCAGAATCGGGTCCAGCGGAAGCATACATGTAGCTGGGGTGTAACTCAATTGGTATTACAGCACAAGTACAAAATTGGTTTTCACTTCAATCATTTAGAATAAAATCGTTTAACTAAAAGTATTGAATTTACATTGTTTAAAATTAGTGCGGAAGTAGGCCTTTAAAATAGTTTAAAACGGTCCCCATAAGAATATCAGAGTCTTCTATGACCATGCCATGCCCTGCCAAAACCTCCTGTAGAGTGCCATGGCTTAAAACCTGAAAATACATGCTAAAGCGTCAACACGAGGTTGGTGAGTTCATAGATTTAGTAAACAAGTATTTCCCGTAAACAAGTGTTTCCAGTAATCAAGTATTTTCAGTAATCAAGTATTTTCCGTAAACAAGTATTTTCAGTAATCAAGTATTTCCAGTAATCAAGTATTTTCCGTAATCAAGTATTTCCAGTAATCAAGTATTTTCAGTAATCAAGTATTTTCCGTAAACAAGTATTTTGCGGAAGGCAAGACAATATAACAAATACAAAGTCACAGCCAAAAAAATAAGGTATACAGTGCCTAAGCTCATGACCCCGAAGCTCGACGTAATCGTATGCAATCAAGCATAAAATGCCCCAAGTAAGTGTTTGCCAGACACTCGGAAGTAATTCGAATGATATGCGTCCGTTTAACAGGTTGGCGCGACCAACTCGGATGGGGTGTCAACCCAAATAGATCTATCCACAGCATTCGCGCTCACACGCATGTAATTAACGGTTCATGATAAAGGGGACTTCAGTGGCAGTAATAGGTAACTCAGGCAAAGTAACAGTTTTATATTTATGTCCGCAAAAGCAAGAACTTGTGTTCTTAAGAAAGAAATCCAGGATGGAATAAGTAATTCATAATGTATTCAAATAATCAGTCAAGTATTTCAACCATCCAGTAATGTTTGAGAAAATGAATCGCGTTCAAGTAAAACAAGCATTGAATTTAAATAGTAAGGAGCATGTATCTTCCCCCAAAACAGTTGTAAAACAAGTAAAAATAGGGGTTATGAACTCACCTGGAACAATCGATATGATAATCAAAAAGGAAAATGCATGAAAATCGAGGCACAAACGCTCTAACCGCAACCTAAATGATTCATATGTCTTAGGTTCGAAAACGAGGTCAAGCATGCAAGTCATACACTATATTATCACTTGTACATGTTGTTGAAATTTTTATCGTTAAAAATGTAGGTAATCAAAGTGATCTCGTATTTAAGTCATCCACCATTTTAGAAAACGTAGTTTGTAAATCTCATGACCAAATATTAGTCGTCTTGTAAATATATATTTTGAAAATCTCTAACGTACCTAATAAGTATACGTAATGCTCTACCATTTTTATTTACGTCATTTTAGCCAAACTACACTCTAAAATGTCCAAAAGTCCATTTTAATATTTCCATCAGCTTTTGAGAGTAGAATAAAAAGCTGTCAAAATGTATTGTTTCGTCGCAACTTTCCTAGGCCATAACTTTTGCGTCGTAGTTCCGTTTTTCAAGTTCTATATATTCCCGCGAAGGTATTCAAGTATACTTTAGGTTTTTCAAAGTCTCGGCTAGCCTGGATGTCATTAAATCTCAGTTTTCCTAGCTAGAAAATCGGGACAGATTCAATATTTCAGAAAATATAGTTTTCGTCGTCAATCTTGGAAATAGCATATCTTTTTCGTTATAAGCCCGTTTTAACTCATTCAAGCGGCTATGTTTTCGTTATTAAGTCTACTTTCTACATTTCTTGCCTAATATGGCCACCAAGGTACTGATCTATCAGTAGGAGGTCGAATGGGACAGATTTGACATCAAAAGTGTCAAACTATTTTTTACTAGTGTTGTGTTTATTATTACCACTTGACAACAACTCCAAGTCTAGTCCTAGTTCATCCATCAATTTCCCAACTAGTATATGGTGATCTAAACATAAACTTAACAATATTCAAGATCCATGTACAAGATCATCAAGGATGTTTAAAATTATTAGTTTACTAATATATAGGTATATATAAAGTTTTTATCACTTTCTTGTAAATATTTTTACTAACCAAATTTCTTGTAATTAAAACTTGTTCAAAACATAATTTCTTGCTAAAAGATCAAAGTGGATGTAAAGATTTTCAACATGTACCAAGTGATAACCAAGTATATATAGTAGACAAGCATGAAACTCATGAAAATCATGAAGTATTAGTAGTGTAAAAATTACTTACAAAGAGGTTAGTGAGATGAGATGTGTAGAGCACTTGTGTAACCCCAAGATTAGTATCAAACCCTTGTTAATCTTGCCCTAAGTACTCTTGTAAGTAACCAACAAGCTCTCCTTTTCTTCCTTGCTCCTTAGGTGGATCGAATGGTGTGTATAAATGGGAGGTGATTATGTTTTCTTTCTTTGTAACTAAAATGGGAACTAAGTTTATGTATGTATATATAGCTAAAATGATGGTCAAAAATATCTAATGGTTTGGTCTTTGTTTTGCCAAATTTCATGGAAAAGAAGGGGACAAGTTTTGTGGTCAAGCCACCAAAATTAATTACATGTTTCATGTATATCTTTTTAGTACTAATATAGGTAGATATGTTGTGTTTTTATCATACAACATAGGGGGGAAGGGGCGGCTATTAGGAAGGAATTGGAAGAAAATGGCTTTAATTTGTATAAAATGTAGATATTGAATGTATTCGGTAGTAAAAATATGTATTGGGTATTAGTTTAGTAGTTAACGAAAGTTATACGTAATTAAACGTAAGATGTAAAGAATTTAACTTGGTCGTCGGAAAATATTTTTGGGACTTTTGTAATAATGTTGGAAGTATAAAAATACCCTAAAAATAATTGTTGAGAAAGTCGGGTATGTCGAGTATTAAATTCTTGAATAAAAATTAACGTTTGTTGAATTTAAAACCGTAAGTATTTAAAGAATAGAAATTTGTTTTATAGTATAAAATTATGAACTGGAGAAGGAGCAAGGTAGCGGAGCGTTGTGGACTAAAATTAGCCTAAGTCCTAGAGTTCTTGGAATTTATTTAAAAATTCGCGTCGATTCAAGTAAAAGAGCTCATGTAAATTGTTCTAAATTAAATGTCGAGAAATTTTAAATTCGAGTTTAGAAAATAGTATTGACCTGGGAAATAGCGGGTTGTGATATTAGCTGCGAATTTGAAGACCCGTAAACTCAGTTTACGTAATGATGAACGATAATCGTGAATAGTGATTTCCTTCCGGGAATGAATAGTGTCACATGAATAGTAAATTTTTTGAACGTTTCTCGGAATCACAAACTAACTCCGAAAATGATGAATAGTAAAACGATGAATAGTGACCGGTGAATAGTAAATGATGAATAGTAACTGATGAATAGTGAATGGGAGAAATGTCCTGAAAATGCGGGTTGTTACAGTCTCACCCCCTTAAAAGGAACTTCGTCCCGAAGTTCAGTTTGTGTTGGTCTCTAAAGTGTACACAGTGAATAGATGTGGGTATTTGAGTCGCATCGCGGTGATAAAAGATAATGATTTTTATCGTGTAAGCTACTCAGCTCTAACAAGGTTCAAGTCTGACGGCCACTAGGCCTACTCTTGTCAGAAATCGTAAATGGTTCAGTGTATATCGGGTTTAACTTTATGAAGTTTTCTGAATGGTATTATGCCTTTCCTAGGCAAAACTTTCAACATAATCATGCCACGAACTTGAAATTCTAATGGTTTACCGCTTATCGAACTTGTAATTGATTCTTGATTTGTAGGAAATTCCTAGTTATTTCATGAATGCTTACTGGAATAGTGAGTTACGCTTTTTCTAAATTTTGATCCGTCAATGGATGTTGGCACTTCGACCATAGAGTGCTTCAAATGGTGTAGTCTCTAAGCTCGTGTGGTAATTATGGTTACAACTGAATTTGGTTTATGGTAATTGGTTAGTCCAACCATGTCTAGAGTCAATCACTCATGCTCTGAGCATATCTTCCTATGTTTGAATCATTCTCTAATTCTGACCATTGGTCTGCAGATGATAGAGGGTGTAGTTCCAAAGGAATCTTAATGTAATTGCTAGGAGTTTGAGGTGAATTAAATTCCTCTATTAGGAATAATTGAAATGGGTATCATGAATCTGGTGGAAGAACTAACAAGGTTAAGTCCGTCAAAGGGTGTTGTTGAAAATAATAGATTAGGATAAGGTTGTGATCCTCCGCAGGATGTCATGAATTGAGTCTTTCTCCACCTACGATGCTTAGTCTCCATTACTAAGGTTTTCCCCAAGCTTTATGTCGTCAAATCACAAACTCCTAAAGGTATAAGTGATGTAATATAGTGATGGAGTTTTCCAAGTTTGTTTTGAGATTGTGTGTTTTGTTCATAAACCTTCCCTGAGTAAATGAATTTACAATTTTTAAGCAAACGGCTTTCTAAGTAACATTTTTCTTAATGTTTCAAAATTTAATAGTTATGCAAGATAGGACTGTTTTCAACATTAGATGGACAGTATGGTTTACTAAAGATCGATGTTTAAAATTTCTTAATATTCAATAGTTTTTGTAAAAGAATAACCAAAAAGGAATTTACTTGTCAAATAAGTGTCTCAGAAAAGTATTTCTTATATGTTTTGTATAACAGTAGTTTGGAGAAAAATCCATTTAGAAGTGAAAGTATTAAGAGGATAAAATAGCCAGGTATATATGTCTGCACAAATGCGTAGGTGTCTAACATGTTTCAATAAAGTCTATTGGTGAGGACATGTTCAATTTATAGTCTTGGGTAAGAGGTTGGATTTATTTCTGTGGTGTGGCTTAGTGACCATTCGTATCGAATCAAATCCTGTAATTTAGTCAAGCCAATACTTTCCAGATGATGAAATTTTGGTGATTAGGCCAGTGATAGTGGTTCGAATTGTTTTGTGATATCCTGAGATTTTTGTTGAGTTATGAATGGTCTTAATGTACCAAGGGATCATCCTCCTAGAAGGTATGGAAAGTCTTTCCTAGGGAGGTCATTGATAATATCCACTTATCAATATAGGGAGTAGTGAGGGATGAGTGACATCGGAATCTATAGAGTGTCACCTGATTCTTTGTATATATGGGGGTGGGGAAAAGAAATGATAGTGATGGTGAGAAGGGAAGAGACTGTGACAACTGCAACAAAATGAGATTGTGACAAAAGAAAATACGGTGATATGAGTGTATTGTGCATAAATATGAAAGTTCATGAAATAAAATGACTAGCTGACATGCTTCCAATCGGTGGTTTACGAAGTGATGAAAAGTATGAAGGTTCCAACAACGAGAGTATACACACACATGAATGAAACATTTAGAAATTGAGTTGAGAATTCAATCCAGACATAACCTTATTATAACCATTCTCAGTGTTGCAAAATTCACTTCTGAGTCAGACATAGGTGGTCAGCCTATATCTTACTATCCCGGGTCGAATGTAGATGACCAGTCTACATTCCACCGAGGTTCCATGAATTTTGAAATACTCAGCTCAGTTATACTAATACCATGTCCTTCACAAATACCAAGACGTTCTGAAAGACAAAAGCAGGTGACCAAACTCGAGGTCAAATGATGAAACTATGCAAGGAAAAACATAACACGGTGACATATATGATACGTGAACATGCTTATATGAAAGACAATTATAGTAATCAACTATAATAAATGAATATAATATACCAGATAATGAGATAACAATCTCATCACCTATGTCAGCAACTAACCACAAACGAGGCTTCAGTTTGGCAGGCAGGCACGTGACGGTCATAGGGTTAAGTTTTCGTAAAAGTAGCTATAGTCTAGGTTTTAAAAACACTTAGTTCGCTATAGCCAAAGCTCTGATACCAATCTGTCACACCCCCAGAATCGGGTCCAGCGGAAGCATACATGTAGCTGGGGTGTAACTCAATTGGTATTACAGCACAAGTACAAAATTGGTTTTCACTTCAATCATTTAGAATAAAATCGTTTAACTAAAAGTATTGAATTTACATTGTTTAAAATTAGTGCGGAAGTAGGCCTTTAAAATAGTTTAAAACGGTCCCCATAAGAATATCAGAGTCTTCTATGACCATGCCATGCCCTGCCAAAACCTCCTGTAGAGTGCCATGGCTTAAAACCTGAAAATACATGCTAAAGCGTCAACACGAGGTTGGTGAGTTCATAGATTTAGTAAACAAGTATTTCCCGTAAACAAGTGTTTCCAGTAATCAAGTATTTTCAGTAATCAAGTATTTTCCGTAAACAAGTATTTTCAGTAATCAAGTATTTCCAGTAATCAAGTATTTTCCGTAATCAAGTATTTCCAGTAATCAAGTATTTTCAGTAATCAAGTATTTTCCGTAAACAAGTATTTTGCGGAAGGCAAGACAATATAACAAATACAAAGTCACAGCCAAAAAAATAAGGTATACAGTGCCTAAGCTCATGACCCCGAAGCTCGACGTAATCGTATGCAATCAAGCATAAAATGCCCCAAGTAAGTGTTTGCCAGACACTCGGAAGTAATCCGAATGATATGCGTCCGTTTAACAGGTTGGCGCGACCAACTCGGACGGGGTGTCAACCCAAATAGATCTATCCACAGCATTCGCGCTCACACGTATGTAATTAACGGTTCATGATAAAGGGGACTTCAGTGGCAGTAATAGGTAACTCAGGCAAAGTAACAGTTTTATATTTATGTCCGCAAAAGCAAAAACTTGTGTTCATAAGAAAGAAATCCAGGATGGAATAAGTAATTCATAATGTATTCAAATAATCAGTCAAGTATTTCAACCATCCAGTAATGTTTGAGAAAATGAATCGCGTTCAAGTAAAACAAGCATTGAATTTAAATAGTAAGGAGCATGTATCTTCCCCCAAAACAGTTGTAAAACAAGTAAAAATAGGGGTTATGAACTCACCTGGAACAATCGATATGATAATCAAAAAGGAAAATGCACGAAAATCGAGGCACAAACGCTCTAACCGCAACCTAAATGATTCATATGTCTTAGGTTCGAAAACGAGGTCAAGCATGCAAGTCATACACTATATTATCACTTGTACATGTTGTTGAAATTTTTATCGTTAAAAATGTAGGTAATCAAAGTGATCTCGTATTTAAGTCATCCACCATTTTAGAAAACGTAGTTTGTAAATCTCATGACCAAATATTAGTCGTCTTGTAAATATATATTTTGAAAATCTCTAACGTACCTAATAAGTATACGTAATGCTCTACCATTTTTATTTACGTCATTTTAGCCAAACTACACTCTAAAATGTCCAAAAGTCCATTTTAATATTTCCATCAGCTTTTGAGAGTAGAATAAAAAGCTGTCAAAATGTATTGTTTTGTCGCAACTTTCCTAGGCCATAACTTTTGCGTCGTAGTTCCGTTTTTCAAGTTCTATATATTCCCGCGAAGGTATTCAAGTATACTTTAGGTTTTTCAAAGTCTCGGCTAGCCTGGATGTCATTAAATCTCAGTTTTCCTAGCTAGAAAATCGGGACAGATTCAATATTTCAGAAAATATAGTTTTCGTCGTCAATCTTGGAAATAGCATATCTTTTTCGTTATAAGCCCGTTTTAACTCATTCAAGCGGCTATGTTTTCGTTATTAAGTCTACTTTCTACATTTCTTGCCTAATATGGCCACCAAGGTACTGATCTATCAGTAGGAGGTCGAATGGGACAGATTTGACATCAAAAGTGTCAAACTATTTTTTACTAGTGTTGTGTTTATTATTACCACTTGACAACAACTCCAAGTCTAGTCCTAGTTCATCCATCAATTTCCCAACTAGTATATGGTGATCTAAACATAAACTTAACAATATTCAAGATCCATGTACAAGATCATCAAGGATGTTTAAAATTATTAGTTTACTAATATATAGGTATATATAAAGTTTTTATCACTTTCTTGTAAATATTTTTACTAACCAAATTTCTTGTAATTAAAACTTGTTCAAAACATAATTTCTTGCTAAAAGATCAAAGTGGATGTAAAGATTTTCAACATGTACCAAGTGATAACCAAGTATATATAGTAGACAAGCATGAAACTCATGAAAATCATGAAGTATTAGTAGTGTAAAAATTACTTACAAAGAGGTTAGTGAGATGAGATGTGTAGAGCACTTGTGTAACCCCAAGATTAGTATCAAACCCTTGTTAATCTTGCCCTAAGTACTCTTGTAAGTAACCAACAAGCTCTCCTTTTCTTCCTTGCTCCTTAGGTGGATCGAATGGTGTGTATAAATGGGAGGTGATTATGTTTTCTTTCTTTGTAACTAAAATGGGAACTAAGTTTATGTATGTATATATAGCTAAAATGATGGTCAAAAATATCTAATGGTTTGGTCTTTGTTTTGCCAAATTTCATGGAAAAGAAGGGGACAAGTTTTGTGGTCAAGCCACCAAAATTAATTACATGTTTCATGTATATCTTTTTAGTACTAATATAGGTAGATATGTTGTGTTTTTATCATACAACATAGGGGGGAAGGGGCGGCTATTAGGAAGGAATTGGAAGAAAATGGCTTTAATTTGTATAAAATGTAGATATTGAATGTATTCGGTAGTAAAAATATGTATTGGGTATTAGTTTAGTAGTTAACGAAAGTTATACGTAATTAAACGTAAGATGTAAAGAATTTAACTTGGTCGTCGGAAAATATTTTTGGGACTTTTGTAATAATGTTGGAAGTATAAAAATACCCTAAAAATAATTGTTGAGAAAGTCGGGTATGTCGAGTATTAAATTCTTGAATAAAAATTAACGTTTGTTGAATTTAAAACCGTAAGTATTTAAAGAATAGAAATTTGTTTTATAGTATAAAATTATGAACTGGAGAAGGAGCAAGGTAGCGGAGCGTTGTGGACTAAAATTAGCCTAAGTCCTAGAGTTCTTGGAATTTATTTAAAAATTCGCGTCGATTCAAGTAAAAGAGCTCATGTAAATTGTTCTAAATTAAATGTCGAGAAATTTTAAATTCGAGTTTAGAAAATAGTATTGACCTGGGAAATAGCGGGTTGTGATATTAGCTGCGAATTTGAAGACCCGTAAACTCAGTTTACGTAATGATGAACGATAATCGTGAATAGTGATTTCCTTCCGGGAATGAATAGTGTCACATGAATAGTAAATTTTTTGAACGTTTCTCAGAATCACAAACTAACTCCGAAAATGATGAATAGTGACCGGTGAATAGTAAATGATGAATAGTAACTGATGAATAGTGAATGGGAGAAATGTCCTGAAAATGCGGGTTGTTACAGACGTAAACAAGTATTTAGTGATAAATATTCATTTTAATAAATCAATCACTTAAGGTATGAATAAACAAAATGCCTAATGCATTTTATGATCAAAGAAACATTTTCTAAATCACTAGATTGTTTATTTTTACAAACCTTACATTTTTTATAAAGTGGGACAAACATTTTTAAACTTATATAAAATGTTTTTGTATTTATAAAGAAATGTTTTATTCAAAATAAATATTTTGAATTCAAATTTCAACCCAAAAAACGGCTATATTCTTCAAGAAAAACCTTCCCCACAAAAATACAAAAATTCTGAAGTAATTTTTTTTGTTAGGCGGCCCCCTTAATCATTAAGGGGACCGGCCACGCTCCTAAACAGTATTTTTTCCCCTATAAATACTGGCTCAAATCTGGCATTCTTCTTCACCTTTTGCACTATAAACTTTCTGATCTAAATCTTCTATACCATTCGCTTAAACCCTTTGATCATATAATCATAAGCTTTTGTTCCAAGTGATCCAAGATTTAACCTTTCAAGTGCAAGAGAAGAATACTTCAATTCTTCAAGACAAGAAGTATTACAACTTGTTGTGACCTCCACATCCAAGTTGTTTGTGCATCATCACTTGTATAGTATTCATCCATTTGTGTATTAGTTATGAATATTGGTTAGATAGAAGTAAGCATAAGGAGTTAGGCTAGTAAGGTGTGTAGGTAGGGAAGTTGTGAATTGATTGTGGTGTGCAAGTAGTATATGTGTGAAGAAGAAGTAGTGTGATTAGGTAGTGCTTAGGTGTGAAGAAGTTGTGAAGTAGTTGTGAAGAAGTTGTGAAGTAGTTATGTATAAGTTGTAAAAAAAGGTGTGACGAAGTTGAGGTGTGATAATTGGTGTGTAAGGTTTTCTCCGCCATAAGAGAGCTTGTTGACATAGTGAAGAAAACTCCCGAGTAGGTGACTCGGGGAGTGGAGTAGGGCAAGGAAGGTGTCCTTATAGCCGAACCATTATAAATGCTTTGTCTCCCGGTTTGATCTTTTCATTTCTTACTTATTATCTTGCTTATATCGTTATTACTTTCGTAGACATAGACTGTTGGGAATTATATTAACAGTTACCACGGCTAGTATGAAGATTACAACTGCTGAAGAATGCTGTTAGGATAACTGTTAGGAAACTTGTAGAGATAATTATAGAATAGATCTTGTGTATATCTTATTCTATTATCATTATATGTATCTTGTAGAAGAGGACTCTTTGTGCTATAAAAGGAGATCCTAGGTTAAGGTTATACATACGTTTTTCTTAGAGCTTCAAGGTTGTAACCCTAGTGATACAAAGATCACTCGTATTATTATTAATATTGGAGCTAACAGTTTGATTCATATACTCTTCTCATTCATATAAAACTGTTTCATTCACATACAAACTTTTAAGTATTACTAAGTAGATTCCGCATACTCAGTGGTATAACTCAAAGTATCATTCTAACACAGATAAAGGTGTTTAGATCCATCAAGTGGTATCAGAACCAGGCTTTGATACTTTGATTTAGAAGATCCCAAGTACACTCAGAAGATTCAATGGAGACAGTGACCAGCCAGTCCAACATTGCTGCTAAGCTTCCTAAGCTTAAGCTGAATGACTATGAGATGTGGAGGCTAATGATCGAACAATTCTTTATGGTGCAAGACTATGCACTTTGGGAGATCATTATGTTTGGCCATTCCTTTAAACCTGGTACTACCTCAGAAACTATTGATGGCAAAGTAGTACAAAAGATTAACACTGGACCAGTCACAAATGATGAAAGACTTCAGATGAAGAATGATCTGAAGGCCAGAGGCTTGCTGTTGATGACCCTTCCCAAAGATCAAATTCTAGCTTTCAACAAGTACAAGACTGCACAGACCTTATTTGAGGAGATCTGTAATGTTTTTGGTGGTAATGGTTCCACCAAGAAAACACAGAAGACCTTGTTGAAACATACTTATGAAAACTTTGGTTCAACAAGCAATGAATCAATTGACAGCATCTTCACAAGGCTTCAAAAGATTGTTACTCAACTCACAGTGTTTGGAATTGAGGTGGAAAGGGAATACCTCAATCTAAAGTTCTTAAGAAGTTTACCCTCTGAGTTTGGTACAAATGTTGCTGTGTGGGAAGACAAGCCAGAACTGGAGAATATGAAGCTTAATGATTTGTACAATAACTTTAAAGTTATTGAACATAGGTTGAAGAAGGCTGGCAAACTAAGTTCAGGATCAGGGAACTTGCACTTATATCATCATCTGTTGATGATAGTTCAGATGAAGAGAGTGATAGTGATAATGATGATGCTAACATTGTTGTTTCCACTGGCAGTGGAGGTGTTTCCACTGCTAGTTCAAAAAGGCAGATTGCAGGTCTTAGTGATTCTACTTTTTATGCCTTTCTTTCAAGTCAAATGAATGGTTCAATTCTGACACATGAAGACTTGGATCAAATTGATGAAGATGACATGGAAGAGATGGACATTAAATGGCAAGTTGCATTGCTAAGCTTAAAGGCAAAGAAGTTCTGGAAGAAGACTAGTAGGAAGATCACCATTAATCGCAATGAAACTGTACGTTTTGATAAAAAGAAGGTGGAGTGCTACAACTGTCATAAGAAGGGGCACTTTGCCAGGGAATGCAGGAAACCAAAGAAGCCTGATAACAGGTCAACTTGGCATAAGCAGGACAAGAAGAAAGAGCCTACAACTGAAGAACCAAAGGTGCTTTTGGCCATTGATGGAGTGAGCTATGATTGGAGCTATATGGCTGAGGATGAAGAAGAAGGTTCAGAGTCTGCAATGATTGCTACTGAGCTTGCACTTATGGCTTTTTTCTGACTCTGAGGTACAAATTAATAATGCTTGTTCTAAAACTTGTAAGGCTTTAAAAGATTATGAGAAACTTAAAGAACAATATGATGAACAATTGCTAGAGTTAAATCAAACTAACTATAACCTAGCAAATCATAAAAGAGGTCTTGCTGTTTTAGAAGCACAATTAGAGCACTATAGAGCCAATGAATCTAAGTTCAACGATGATATTGCTGTTTTAAAAAAAGACTTAGATTATAAGATAGCTGTGAATGAGGCTCTTAGGAAAGAGTTAGAGAAGGTTAAAAAGGCCAATGAAAATATAAAGATAACTTGTAATACACTAGATCATCAATCCAAGTGTATTGACAAAATTTGGGAGGCCCAAGTTGTAAGTAAAGCCAAATCAGGAGTAGGATATAAAACAGTTCCACCACCCCTAAGAGGTGTTCCATCACCTCCTAGTATTGACTTAGCACACACAGGATTAGAAGAATTCCAGGAACCAACCAGACCTATGGCCCAAAATTTGCTAAAGAAGTTGCTAGTGAGAGGGTTCAGGTTGAGGTTGATACATTTGATAGTGCTAGTGACTCATCTCTTAAAGATGAAAGTATGAATGTTGAGTCTAAAACTAGTGTTCCTAAGAGTGTTCAAGTGGAAGTTAAAAAGAGTATTCCTGAAGTTGTCAAAGAGAAGCCTAGAACACAAGCTAATAATACTATGCCCACTACTAGATATGCTGAGATGTACAGAAGTAGATCAACAACTCCTAGGGGGAACAAGGAGAGTTGGAATCATGTTAAATCTAGACAATTTGGTAGTGACTTTTTGTTTAACAACAAACCTTGTTACATATGTGGTAGTTTTGATCACCTTCATTATAATTGTAACTATCTCATGGGTAGAAGGGAAGTGTTTGGGAATACCAGGGTGAATGGTAAAAATGCAATAATCTTACTCACCCAAATCCACTAAGCAAGATGATTCCCAGATCTTTTTTGCTTAACTCTGGCATTAAATCTCTTTCCATTGCTAAACCAGCAGTTGCCACTGCCAGTAATATAAACAGAGTTTACCCTAGGTCCCCTGTTAAGAGTGCAAAACCCGTTACAACTTTTGTTAAATCTGCAAAAACAGGGAAAAAGACCTATCTTGAAAAGAAAATTTACAATAACCACAAGTGGATACCTAAAATTTCAAAACCAGCAGTTGCCACTGCTAAGCAAGCAGTTACCACTGCAAGGCCAAAAATTTCCACTGGTGGTTCTGTGAACAACAAAAGGGTAAATGTGGGAAATGCTGTTAAGGCCTCAGCACGTTGGGAATGGAAACCAAAGGGAACTATCACCTCAAACAATCCCAATGGTGTATCAATGACCTTTCACAGATATAATTATCTTGATACATGAGGCAGATCCAAGTCATTTGTGGCTTGGGTCCCCAAAAGGAACTAATTCCTTTATTTTATGTGCAGGGACATTCAAAGCCTAAAGAAGATCAAGGATATTTAGACAATGGATGTTCCAGGCACATGACTGGCAATAAGTCCTATCTTTCAGATTTTAAACCATATGATGGACAATTTGTCAGCTTTGGAGGTGGTATTGGTGGAAAGGTTTCTGGCAAAGGAACTATCAAGGCTGGAAACTTGGACTTTGAGAATATGTATTATGTGAAAGAACTCAAGTACAATCTCTTCAGTGTTTCACAGATGTGTGACAAGAAACATAGAGTTCTATTCACAGAAGATGAATGCTATATCTTGTCTAAGGATTATAAGCTACCTAATAAAAGTGATATTTTGCTTAAAATCCCTAGAAAAGGAAATCTATATAGCATAGACATGAAGAACATAGTGGCTAAAGATGATGTTACTTACTTGCTTGCAAAAGCCACTTTGGATGAATCCATGCTTTGGCACAGAAGACTTGGTCATGTTAACTTCAAGACCATTAACAAGATTGTGAAAGATGGTCTAGTCAGAGGTCTACCAGAGAAGAGATTTGAAAATGACCAAACATGTGTTGCCTGTCTTAAAGGCAAGAAACACAAAGCTTCAGGCAAGACCAAGGCACATAATTCTATTGATCATCCAGTTTACATGCTGCATATGGACCTGTTTGGTCCTACATCTATTAGCAGCATAAATTTGAAGAAGTATTACCTTGTTGTAACTGATGACTTTAGTAGATTTACATGGGTTTTCTTTTTAAGAACCAAGGATGAAACCACTGGCATCCTTAAGACTTTCATCACTGAAGTTGAAAACCAAGTTGATAAGAAGATCAAGATCATCAGGTGTGACAATGGGACAGAGTTCAAGAACAAAGTTATGGATGATTTCTGCAGAGATAAAGGTATTGATGCGTAGGGATTGCACCAGGCTTTACCTCTCAAGGGATCTTGAGAAGCTTACAACCCCCACCAGGCAGTGTACCTGATCGTTGTAGTATAGTATAGTGACAAGTACCGGGGGATTGATCGTTCAGCTAGGAATAGTGTCGTTTGGATTGAAATTAATCTAACTAGGTCTAAAGGTGAAGGATGATTCTTTTTATGTTTTTATATTTTATGAAAAGCAAGTAAAAATCTCGGGTATTGGGAGAGTGGGCGGAATTAGTTGCTAATCAACTAACCCAAAAGCTACTAATTAAACTAATAAACAAGAAAATAAACTAAGGTTCTACAAGATAAGTGAAGCATGTCTACCTATGATATGTTACTCCTTGCTAGCTATCCAATTCTACCTATTGAATTATACACCTTGTTTTAATTGACGGGTTGTATTCCTTAATACCATTCATGGGGTGGCGCACTTAACTCCCCAATCCTATGAGTGCCTACTTCACTCCTATGTCGAGCCGGCTAAGAAGCTCTTAACATGGGATCATTAGAATTTACTCATGCATTAAATACAACCAATAAAACCTAGTGCACATCGGTTCATGTTTCCTAAGACGTTCAAGCATGTTACCATTTGGAGATCTGCCAGTTTTCTTAAGCCTAACATCGAATTCATTCAATCAAAACAAGAATCAATAGGAAACAAGAATTATAAACTAAACCAACTAGATCTATTGAAGTTGTCACGCCTTAATTGATGGAGATAGACACAACATCAACAAGAAATCAATGAGATCTAATCAATTATATACAAGTTTCACATAATCACAAGTAGACACAAGGTGAATTAGCAAATCATCATCAAAGAAGAGCAAACAACAATGATAATGGAAAACATAGTTAAGATAGAATCATCAAACCAATACATGATGTTTATGGATTGATTGAAACCCTCTAAGTTGCTGGAAAAACACCTACCTAAACCCAGGAATCGACCTTAGGGTTTAGGGCTTACAAAAAGTGAAGTTATGATGTTATATTTATAGGCATGTTTTCTGTCGGCCCTTCTTGACGATCTCAACCCGTTACTCTTGATGCCGTCATGACCATTTTTTCACCAAATTTTAGATCTCTTCGTCCTCTTCGCGTGGGCTTTTGAATCACCTAAATCCGAGTTCGTATGCAAAAGTTATGACCAAAACAATATCAGCTACTTCGCGCGCAAGTTTTGACAAGTTAACACGTGACGGCCTTGGGTGACGCCTTCATGTTTCTTCTGGGCCATCACCACTTTTACTCTTGACGCCGTCAAGATTTTCTTCTTGACGCCGTCATCCACTGTTCCCAGCAAGGGAAATTAAGTCTTTGGCGTTTTCTTCACTTTTACGCTCCAAAAACATCCGAATTGCTTCCTTTTCCAGATTTCTCTCCCAAAGTACCTAAAATCACAAAAGGAACGATTTAGGGCAATATTTGATCAAATAAATTCAATTCCGGGCTTAAATGACCCCCTAAAAGTGGTTCATTTTTCGCCTCATCATATACCATTACACTTGAGATTTGCTTGTCCTCAAGCAAATGCGCTTTTATTCTACTCAAAATACAAGTTAGGAGTCATTTAACACTAATATACAAGTAATTACAACAAATAATCATTCCACTAAAGACCAAAGACAAGCACGGAGGTCATACACAAGCACCTCAGAAATAGTGTTTAGATACTCACATCTCTCGGGTGTAATAAAGTATAAATTACAATATGGAAACGGAAGATATCTCTCACTACCTGTCATAGCAAAATAGATTACCATAGGCTTGGGAAAGGATCAAACCTCCACCACATGGCGTAAGCACCTAGGATAAACTATCAAAGAGGTCTTTCAAAGGGTTGTAACGTTAGGTGAAGGGATATGAAATACACGGTTTTGTTGGATAAAGGAAGTTTTTACTGGTGGCGAGTTAACAATATTGGTTAATTACAAGTACAATATGGCGTTGCTAAGCCAAGACTAGACTCGACTTAAGCTAATAAATCAAAAATAAAAAAAACATAAAATGAACATAGAATGAAACGGGATGGTAGTCCGTATGTTCTTTTCTCTTTTCTTTTTCTATTTTTTTTTCTTTTTCTTGTTTTTTCGATTTTTTTTTTATTTTTATTTTTTTATTATTATTTTTTTTAAATACACTCTTACCCTACCATCCAAAATAATACATCATAGGGAATAAACGTTCCCCTTACACTTGAATTTTTACATACTTTACAATAAACTAATCTAATGACTCGAATTAAGAAAATCAAAACACTTGGAGTACTTTTAAGATTAACGCATATACGGGGGTAATAAATGATGTTCATCCCCATTACTCCATAACATTAGTACTTTACCCATGAGTCCCAATCGTCCCAAAACAATATGTACAAGGATATGACTCGACTTAGCAACCATGTAATCAACTAGATAATTAACTTAGGGTTTAACAAATAACAATAATGCACTAAAAATGAGCGCATACACGGAAGGCTAAGGCGATTTGGGTGTACATTTAAGTGGGGTGTAACAAATTCTTCCTTTAAGTAAGATACTTAAAGTTAGAAACGAAAAGATAGGCTCGGAGGGGTGTACTAGGGGTTTCGTGTACTAAAAATGAGTACAACGCAAAGGTGTGGGAAAAATTAGTTGACTTAACTAGCCAAGTAATATGACTTAAATGGTCAAGTAATCATGATACGGGTTTAACACAACGGTGATCCTAATGCCTCTTATCATGTAGTAAATCCTACCACACGAATGTAGTCTCACTAGCGGTCTCGGGATGCATCACTAACGCAAGTTCTAGAATCTAAATGCTACCGGTACACTCATAAGCACTAATAGTAAATGCTTTTCCTATCAAATCTAAAGGCGAACCTCACATATTTGGGTGGAAAATTTTTCTGAAAGTACGGTTATGTGCTAGTCATACAATCTCCTATCCATGAGACGCTTGCTATGGCTAAAGTTTCACTCCTAAATGTTGTAAAAAATTTTAAATTTGGCGCTAAAATTGCACTAACAAGTATTTCTCATAGTTTTATTACACATCTACTATCAAACAAACAAACTCAAGCGAAAGTGTATCTGTAAGGTATCATCATTTTACCCTCCCCTTACACTTAAGATGAACATTGTCCCCAACGTTCAAGTAAAGAATGTAAAAGTGAAATAAGTAAAACAAATGAAATCAAATACTCCCCTGATTCGCTCGGTATGGATAATAAGGTGGCCAGGTTAAATCTTCCTCCAAGAAAATGAACAATCAAAGCTTCCCTTCCAGAATATAAATCATCTTCTTGTCATACATAACCTGTAAATCCTGAGAAAATAGACAAGACAACCTCGCATAAAATCGGTGGCAACCTATATAAGTTACTAAATCCTAGAAAACAAAATAAGATATAATGCTTGTGGAATGAAGTTTGCAGATTTCCTGGAGATTATAAAACTTATTAATTCACAAAAACCATAAGACTCCGTTAGAAAAACAAAACCGGTAAAATTTCTAGATTTTTACACGTGACGCCGTCAAGAGTTAAGTCGTGACGCCGTCAGAAGTGACCTGCAGAAATTCTTATGTTAAGTTTCCGGAAAATTTCTGGAAAAACTTCGTCCTACTTCCTGGAAAATCCTGCAAAACATCATTATGACTCGATACAAGCATTTGACTCTAACAAGTACTAATACACATGTCCATTTATTATTGTTGTGGTTCATGCTCAATTTCGTTCTTATAAACAAATTTGGATCTCCCTTACACTTATCTTTTGCAAAATACCTTTATATGCAATTAAGACGAAGTTAAAAACAAAATAAAGCATTTTCACAATTTACTTTGAAACATGAGCCACAAACAATAAAAATAAAACATGCATACGGAAACAAATAAAATCAAACAAACAAACAAACAAACAAATAAAAACACACAAAACATGGGTTGCCTCCCAAGAAGCGCTTGTTTTTGTTCGAGTCACGAGCCTGACTCTACCCTTATTTAACGGAAATAGGGGAGGTTTTCCCTACACTTAGGATCAAGTGTGGGTGAAAGTAGCGATACACACCCTTAGGGTGTGAATATGCCACGTGAGGTGAAGGGGGTGAGTGAATGGCTTCCTTCATCCTAAAACTACCCGGATAATATTGGTTGATGGGTGGGTCGGTTCCTCTTTTGTCTCCTAGAAATATATCTAAGGATGGAAAGGTGTGTAAAGATTGAGGTTCCGGTTCATCAACACTAGGAAATTCCTTAGAACTAGGAGTAAGGTTATCACTACAAGTATTCAAACCTATATCCTCAAGTGGTGCCTGGTCCAAGGGTTCTACCTCCATCGGAATTCCAAAAGTTTCTTCTACTTCCTCCGGGTAAGTCACGGGCGGTGTGTGTGCCTCAAATGATGGTTGAGTATTTTGTGGGCTTATGTTATAACCTCATCATTCCACGTGTCATGATCACCTATATCCTTAGGTAGTGATAATAACAAACCTAGTGCTTCATCCAACTTATGGTTTATTGATACGACTCTATCCATAATTCCTTGGCAAACTAGGTTGCTTTTTCTATTAGCCTCACTAAAACGAGATCCTAAACATGGAGGTTGTTCATAAGAATCTATCCTAGGTGAAGGCTCATATGATTCATAGGTGTCTCTAAATGAGGTATTTTGCACTTCTTGGTGTTCTAGCCACTCAACCATATATTGCCATCTTAGAAGTCTAAGTGAAGTGTCCATTTGAAGCAAATTACATACAAAATCAAAAAGAAAAGATAGACTACGAGAAAGCTATAAAGTAAAAAGAAAAAAAAATCTCACTTGATAGGAATCTAATGAGTAGACCTAATAAAAATCAAATTCAACCTAAACAATAACTATTCCCCGGGCTGCGGTGCCAAAAATTTGATGCGTAGGGATTACACCAGGCTTTACCTCTCAAGGGATCTTGAGAAGCTTACAACCTCCACCAGGCAGTGTACCTGATCGTTGTAGTATAGTATAGTGACAAGTACCGGGGGATTGATCGTTCAGCTAGGAATAGTGTCGTTAGGATTGAAATTAATCTAACTAGGTCTAAAGGTGAAGGATGATTCTTTTTATGTTTTTATATTTTATGAAAAGCAAGTAAAAATCTCGGGTATTGGGTGAGTGGGCGGAATTAGTTGCTAATCAACTAACCCAAAGGCTACTAATTAAACTAATAAACAAGAAAATAAACTAAGGTTTTACAAGATAAGTGAAGCATGTCTACCTATGATATGTTACTCCTTGCTAGCTATCCAATTCTACCTATTGAATTATACACCTTGTTTTAATTGACGGGTTGTATTCCTTAATACCATTCATGGGGTGGCGCACTTAACTCCCCAATCCTATGAGTGCCTACTTCACTCCTATGTCGAGCCGGCTAAGAAGCTCCTAACATGGGATCATTAGAATTTACTCATGCATTAAATACAACCAATAAAACCTAGTGCACATCGGTTCATGTTTCCTAAGACGTTCAAGCATGTTACCATTTGGAGATCTGCCAGTTTTCTTAATCCTAACATCGAATTCATTCAATCAAATCAAGAATCAATAGGAAACAAGAATTATAAACTAAACCAACTAGATCTATTGAAGTTGTCACGCCTTAATTGATGGAGATAGACACAACATCAACAAGAAATCAATGAGATCTAATCAATTATATACAAGTTTCACATAATCACAAGTAGACACAAGGTGAATTAGCAAATCATCATCAAAGAAGAGCAAACAACAATGATAATGGAAAACATAATTAAGATAGAATCATCAAACCAATACATGATGTTTATGGAGTGATTGAAACCCTCTAAGTTGCTAGAAAAACACCTACCTAAACCCAGGAATCGACCTTAGGGTTTAGGGCTTACAAAAAGTGAAGTTATGATGTTATATTTATAGGCATGTTTTCTGTCGGCCCTTCTTGACGGCGTCAGCCCGTTACTCTTGACGCCGTCATGACCATTTTTTCACCAAATTGTAGATCTCTTCGTCCTCTTCGCGTGGGCTTTTGAATCACCTAAATCCAAGTTCGTATGCAAAAGTTATGACCAAAACAATATCAGCTACTTCGCGCGCAAGTTTTGACAAGTTAACACGTGACGGCCTTGGGTGACGCCTTCACATTTCTTCTGGGCCGTCACCACTTTTACTCTTGACGCCGTCAAGATTTTCTTCTTGAAGCCGTCATCCACGGTTCCCAGCAAGGAAAATTAAGTCTTTGGCGTTTTCTTCACTTTTATGCTCCAAAAACATCCGAATTGCTTCCTTTTCCAGATTTCTCTCCCAAAGTACCAAAAATCACAAAAGGAACGATTTAGGGCAATATTTGATCAAATAAATTCAATTCCGGGCTTAAATGACCCCCTAAAAGTGGTTCATTTTTCGCCTCATCAGGTATTAAAAGAGAATTTAGTGTTGCAAGAACTCCTCAACAAAATGGAGTTGTTGAAAGAAGAAATAGAACACTAATTGAGGCTGCTAGAACCATGTTAGCTGATTCCAAGCTACCAGTGACTTTTTGGGCTGAAGTAGTTAACATTGCTTGTTATATTCAGAGTAGAGTTTTAGTGGTGAAGACAAAGAACAAGACACCTTATGAGCTATTCAGAGGAAGACCCCCAATTTTGGATTTTATGAGGCCATTTGGATGTCATGTTACAATTCTCAATACCATTGATCATCTGGGAAAGTTTAAAGAAAAGTCTGATGAAGGCTTCTTTGTTGGATATTCTATGGTTAGCAAAGCTTTTAGAGTCTATAACTTAAGAACAAAGAAGATTGAAGAGAATTTGCATGTTGAGTTTCTTGAAAATAAAACTAACATAGCAGGTTCAGGACCAGAATGGTTATTTGATCTTGAAACTTTATCAAATACAATGAATTATGTACCTATTACCTCAGGTATAGAAGACATTAATCTTGAAGTGTCAGAAGAATTCATTGATGAAGATGAATCTTGCAAAGATGATGAAGATGATAAAGATCAAATTGTTATGCCACTTTGGGACTTTGTTGACAATAATGAAGACTCACAACCTTCAAAGACTTCTGAAAAGGAAAGTGATGCAAATGTTGTGAATTTTGATGTTTTGAATAAAGAAATTCATGTTAGCAATGGTAATTCAATTCCCACTGCTACAACAGAAGTTTTCACTGATGGTCCAAATGTGGAAAGTTCAACTCAGGAATCACCCAGTGATGATGTAGAGATCACTAACATGCCTACAACATATGATATTCCTAGCACATCACAGAATTCAATTCACAAAGTGCATCCACTTGAAAATGTAATTGGTGAGCTACAATCAGGTGTGAAGACTAGAAGGAAGACAAAGAAGACTGATGTTCATGGGTTCATTAGTGAAGTTTATGAGTCCAAGAAGCACACAAACAAGAATGAATGTTTATTTTTCTGTTTTCTATCACAAGTGGAGCCTAAAAATGTTTATAAGGCTTTAGAAGAATTTAGCTGGGTTGAAGCAATGCAAGAGGAGTTGTTGCAGTTCAAACTTCAAAAGGTTTGGGTTCTTTGTGATTTGCCTGATGAAATGAACGTGATTGGTACTAAGTGGGTTTTCAGAAATAAGAAAGATGAAAGAGGTATTGTTATCAGGAACAAAGCTAGATTGGTTGCTCAAAGATACACTCAAGAGGAGGGTATTGACTATGAAGAAGTTTTTGCTTCTGTTGCAAGGATTGAGGCTATTAGATTGTTTTTAGCCTATGCATCCTTTATGGGCTTTACTGTCTATTAAATGGATGTCAAGAGTGCCTTCCTGTATGGAAAGATTGATGAGGAGGTCTATGTCTCTCAACCTTCAGGCTTTGAAAATCCTCAACACCCTAATAAAGTGTATAAAGTGGTTAAGGCTCTTTATGGCTTATATCAAGCTCCAAGGAAGTGGTATGAAACCGTAGCTACCTATCTGTTGAACAATGGGTTTCATAGAGGGAAGATTGATCAAACTTTGTTCATCAAGAAAGACAAGGGTGATATTCTACTTGTTCAAGTATATGTTGATGATATCATCTTTGGATCTACTAGACAAGGGATGTGCAAAGAGTTTGAAAAGTTGATGAAAGATGAATTCCAAATGAGTTCTATGGGAGAACTTACTTTCTTTTTGGGGCTTCAAGTACAACAAAGAAAAGATGGCATCTTTATCAGTCAAGAAAAATATGTGACTGATATTATAAGAAAGTTTCACTTCACTGATGCAAAACCTTCAAATACCCCTGCTGATAAGACTACTCATCTACTGTTGAAGAATGCTAGTGGAGCAGATGTTGATGTGCACACTTACAGATCTATGATTGGTTCCTTGATGTATCTTACTTCATCAAGACCAGACATTATGTTTGCTGTATGTGCTGGTGCAAGATTTCAAGTTACTCCAAAGACATCACATATGACAGCAGCAGAGAAGATTTTTAGGTATTTGAAGACATATCCTAATCTAGGATTGTGGTATCCAAGAGAATCCCCTATGGAGTTGATCACATACTCAGATAGTGATTATGCTGGTGCAAGTTTGGATAGAAGGTCATCTATAGGAGGATGTCAATTTCTTGGATGTAGATTGGTGTCATGGCAGTGCAAGAAACAGACAATGGTGGCTACTTCAACCACTGAAGCAGAATATGTAGCTGCTGCTAGCTGTTGTGCTCAGATCTTATGGCTTCAGAATCAATTGTTGGATTATGGGTACAATTTCATGAACACCATTATATATATAGACAATAGTAGTACCATATGCATTATTAAAAATCCTGTGCAACATACTAAAACTAAACATATTGAAATTAGACATCATTTTATTAGAGATTGTTTTGAGAAAAAGCTTATACAAGTTGTCAAAATTTATACTGATGACAACTATGCTGATTTGTTAACAAAAGGGCTTGATGTGGGTAGGTTTCAGTACTTGGTAATAGGTATTGGAATGTTAAACCCATAAATTTTTTATGTCTAATGATTTTCAGTGTTGCAGGATAGTTTCTAGGTACTAATATTGTTTGTATATGTTTGTATGGTTTTCTACTAACTTGTATGCAGAGGAATGTAAGCACAGTGGAAACCATGGTACATACAGTGGAAAGATTTGTTCTCTCAGTGATAAAAGAAATAGATAACAGTATTTTCATTCATAAATCAAAAGGAGACAGAGTACACCCATTCAGAGAGACAAAACACAAACATCATATCACAAAACACAAAGATTCACAACCTAACACCTAAAACTTCAGACAAGCTACTCCATGGGCTTCTTTCCTTTACCCTCATAGTCATGCTTGCCCTTAGAAGCTTTCTTTCTCTTGTTATCAAAATAAAGTTGCTTTCTTGGACAAGCAAGGCCCAATACTTGCTTGGGTGACTTTGGAAGTCTAGAAGGCTTTTCAATTGCAGGCCACTTCATGTTGACTATGGCTGACTCCAGAGCTGTAGTGAGGGCTTTTGGAAACTCCTTGGACAGGGTGTAGGTAGGATCATCATCATCAGAAGAAGAGCTAGAATAAAATTCCAGAGATGGAGCAGGAGCAGCTGAAATCTTCTTAATAGGCTTCATGTTGGAAGAAGTAGCTGTTGCAGCACTTGAAGGAAAATATCCACTCCATCCAGCTGAGAGTTCTTTTGAATCAGAACAATAGCTGATTTCCTCATCAGATGTGCCATCGGGTGAGATGTAGATCAATGGAAACCAACTCATGATGATGTTTAGAGTTTGTGAAATTGAAGATTGCTTTTGATAAAGACTTATGTGTTTGAGCCCCCTTTTATAAGAAAAGTCAAGGCCCAGGGTTCATTAATGAGAGTTATTTACTCTTATCTGTTTTGGTAGGTTGGAGGAGTAAATTTGGATATTATCGGGTTGACTTTGGAGAGATATTTTATGAATAGTAACTTAGTCAAAAAGTTACTTTGGGTTAAATTATATTAGTTTGGTATTTCCTACTTATGCAGAATACAAACCAATATTGATTGAGTGATTAGAGTTATAAGGTGTGTATCTCAGACACACAACAAATGGTTATTGATTCACCATGTCTAATCAACATAAGAATCAACTAGTCCAGAGCAAACGGCTACTGGTAAAGAAATCTCAAATCCGTTTATGGTTGATAGTTTACTGATACGTGGGAATCGCACCAGGCTTTACCTCTCAAGGGATCTTGAGAAGCTTACAACCCCCACCAGGCAGTGTACCTGATCGTTGTAATATACTATAGTGACAAGTACCAGGGGATTGATCGTTCAGCTAGGAATAGTGTCACTAGGATTAGAAAACCTAAATACTAGTTCTAAAGATGAGGGATGATTATTTTTGTATTTTTATGTTTTTTAGAAAGCAAGTAAAAATATCGGGGTTTGGAGGATTTGGGCGGAATTAGTTGCTAATCACCTAACCCAATACTAAAGATGCAATCAAAATAAAATACAAGAAATGAAAATAAACTAAATTAACTAAGGTTGTGAGCAATAAGTGGAGAAGTTGTGTTTACTTAGATTTCACTACTCCCTAGATATCTTTTACACGTTAATTACTTGTTATAGTTGCGTGGATGACGGATTGTATTCCTTAATACCATTCATGGGGTGGCGCACTTAATTCCCCAATCCTATGAGTGCCTACTTCACTCCTATGTCGAGTCGGCTAAGAAGCTTGTGGAAAACTAGAAGGGGGGTTGAATAGTTTTACGTCTTTTTACTTTGTTATAAAACTTAGTTTTAGATTTTTACTTAGCTTTTAAAAACTTAGATTCGATAATATGTGATCTCAAGTCTTGTACAATATAAACAATTAATACTACACAATATATTATAATGATAAGTAATGAAATAAGTAAGAGATGGAAAGATCGAACCGCGAGACAAGAGATTTATAGTGGTTCGGCTACAAGGACACCTTCCTTGCCCTACTCCACTCCCCGAGCACCTAACTCGAGAGTTTTCTTCACTATATCAACAAGCTCCCTTATGGCGGAGAAAACCGTACACACCAATCTACACACCAATCTACACACCACTTTTCACACCACAACTTCGTCACACCTAAGTCACAACTTCTACACAACTTCTTCAAATCTATCTACTTCACAACTAACTACTTCACACCTATCTTCTTCACACCAATCTAGTACCTAGCTTATCTTCTTCACACCAAGCTACTAACTAATCACACAATCAATATCTAACACAACTATCTACAATCAAATATTCACAACAATCTTCACAAAGAATAATGTAAATGATCTTTGATGATACACCAACAATTGGATGTGGAGATCACAACAAGTTGTAATACTTATTGTCTTGAGGGATAGAAGTATTCTTCTCTTGCACTTGAGAGGATGAAGGTTGGATCACTTTGAAACAAAGAATTTATATACTTATGATCAAAGGATAGAAGAATGGAGATTCGGATCTAGATCAAAAAGTTTAGTAGTGCAAAAGGTGAGGAAAAAATCCAGGTTTAAGGTGGTATTTATAGGCAACAGATTCTGACAGAGGAGCGTGGCCGGTCCCCTTAAATCAAGGCCGGCCCCCTTAAAATTAAGGGGACCGCCCTTTGTAATTAAGGGGGCCGCCCAGCTGAAACGGCCAGATTCTTTGTCTTTTAGTGGGGAAAGTTTATTTGGTGAAAAACTAACTGATTTTGTTTAAAAATTTGAATTCATATATTTAGTATGAATAAAACATTTTTCTTTATTACCAAAAGTGTTTTTCAAAAATATATAATATATTTATATAATTAAATAAACTTTGCATTAGTTAATTAAATACCCCTTTGATCATAAAATGCACTAAACACTTTCTTTATTCATACCTTAAGTGATTTGGATGTAAAGAGAAATATTAATCACTAAATACTTGTTTACATCACAAGTTTTAGTTCTATGAGTTTATATTTTGTGATAATTAAAACATAGAGATATTGATAACATGTTAATAATGTTTTTAGGCATTATTTATGTCAACAAAGCTCCTAACATGGGATCATTAGAATTTACTCATGCATTAAATACAACCAATAAAACCTAGTGCACGTCAGTTCATGTTTTTTAAGACGTTCAAGCATGTTACCAATTGGAGATCTGCCAGTTTTCTTAAGCCTAACATCGAAATCATTCATCCAATACAACCAAAAACAAGTAATCAACACATATTTAACATCTAGGTTTCATTAGATCCAAGCAAACACAAGATAGATCTAGCCTAGCATGATGGAATTAAGACAAGAACAAGATATAGACAACCAACACATAGACATATTGATTGAATTAAAAGAACACTTATCTCAATTACACATGAAAGGGTTCAAGGGCTGAGAAACCTTGAAAAACCTGTAAAATTCGTACCAAGTTCGGCCTTAGGGTTTCTCCAAAACTTCTCTTCTTTTATGAATGAAAATTAGAAAACTATATATAGGAAATTGAGGCTGACGGCGTCAAGACAAAATTGGTGACGCCGTCATCTCACCGCCAAAAGAATTCTCGGACTGCCTTGATCTACTTTTGACGCCGTCACGTTATAATGTTTTCCAGGCCGTCACATATTTTACTCTTGATGTATGCTCCCCCTCATGTGAGAGCACCAAGGGAACGAGCAATGGAGATCTTTGCTACAAAAATATTTGAAGAGAGCAAGATACACATATATGCAAGGCAACAATTATGCAACTAAACATAGATTCATTCAAGCATTATAAAAAAAATAAGCATTACAACATTCAATATGCTTGAAGCATATTGATAAAAATAACACAAAAGAAAAGACATAGTCCTATATTGCCTAAGAGAGCACTTGGACTTGCTTGCAACCCATGGTTGATTGTTTTATTTGCTTGAAGAGAAACATAAGCATAAAGCTTAGATGTTTGATTGAGAGGGATATGGAGTGGAGTGTGGAGCGGAAGGAGTGGATCTCACGATGTTGTATCGTGTTAAGGGTGGTATTGGATGATTACGAGTGAGAAGATATTCAATCCAAGAAATATCTTCACTCAAGAAGAGGATTTGTTTTTGAAGGAATATGCAACAAGGGCAAAAGTGAGTGTGGTTTGTAACTTGATCCAAGTTGAGAGAGTGGGGAAGGCAATTTGCATAGGGTGATGATGGAGGTTGCCGTTTGTTGCGTTGTGCAAGATGCATAGCAAGGAGATCACTAAGATCATGGATTTGGTTTATTTCATCACGGAACTTTTGTTTTACCGTGGCAATGTGGAGGGGATCATAGGTTTGGTATGGATGAGTTGGGTTTGTGTAATTGGAATTGTAGTTTGATGGTTGATCAAACTTGTATGGATCATTATAAGTGGTTAGAAGTTGAGAGGTGTAGTTTGGCTTGAAGGAAGATGGTTGGCCAATGTTGTATGGTTTGTAAAGAGGATCAAATGAATGATCTTGTTGGTTTGATGCAAAGTTTGGGAAGTAAGAAGTTGGGGGTGTGGAATGACTTCCAACTTCATTTATGATGATGGATTTGTTTCGAGGGCTTTTTCTTCGCCAAACGGGTTTTTCCGTCATCCTTGCTAGCCTTGAGGCTTTTGATTTTGGTTTGTTTGGAGAGTTCATGATGGGATGAGTGGAGAGTGTTGATGATTCGGGATATTTATAGTGTAAGATTTGTGTGTTTAAGGATGGATAAGGTTTGTTTGGGAGATTAGGACAAAATGTGTTGGTGAAAAATGGGAAATGTAGGTTGAAATGGGCTAAAAACCAGAAAAGATTCTGTAAACCCGACCATCAGATGGCCGGTCCTCTTAATTAGGGGGCGGTCCCCTTAATGATTAAGGGGGCCGCCTTACAGAATTAAGGGGGCCGCCCATCTGGTGATTTCCAGGTTGTCAGAATTGGGTTTTTGGCAGAAAATTTGCAGAAAGGTTATGTGTTTGGATTAGAATTCAAGCAAGTTCAATTTTCTTAGGCAATATAGAGTCTATTCTAATCAAGATATAGCATGCATGCAAAAACACATAAGCAAAAGAGCAAATAATCAACATATAATAAGCAAGAGGAGGCAAATAAGGGCACGCATAATTAAACTTCCTAAGGCATCTATCTTAGATTAAAGGCAAGGATAATTAGTGAGTGAAAAACTAGTGATGGATCAAGATGACACCATTATTAGTGAATTTATCCTAGTGAGTGTCTATATGCAACAAATGTGGAGTTGTGATTGTTTCGACTCCTAGAAGCAAAAAGAAATAACGATCCTAAGAAACAATCCAAATAATCTCCTTGATTCAATTTTTGCTCAATTATGAATGTCAAAGACATATATTAGATTATATATCTTGACAATTTATGTGAGAATTTATGCATGATTTTGAAATACAATGTTTTTAGAATTAGTCAACAATGCAAGGAAAATAATTTTCATGGGGTTCCTAGATTGTGAGAATAATTTTTAGAGAAAATTGATTGAGTTTTAAAAAAAATTTATGCAAAGAAAATAAATTTTCTCAATCTTTAGTTTTGTGCGAAATAGATTCCTAGACTCAGAAAAAGATGAAATGGAAGAAAGATAAATTTCATGCAAGTATAAATTTGAGATAATTCAATATAATTTAGTCAACTTGTTCCATCATTCCTAATCCTAAACGCAAGTGGTTGAATAATTCACGCTTAAGGGGTTTTGTGAGTATATCTGCAATGTTGTCTTCCGATGCAACCTTTTCTATAGATATATTTCCTTTTTGTACATTATCCATAAGGAAATGGTGACGTATTTCTATGTGTTTATGTGACATTTAAAAAATTTATGTCATTTATTCTATTAGTTATTATTCAACTATTCTATTTTAACTAATTAACTTCGTCGGAAGTTATCCGTGTACGTCCAACCGCGACTAGACTACGTCCATTCTACACTTTTTATGCATCATTATTTCCTTACAATCCTATTTTAAAAAGTCATAATTTACTCTGATTCGAATTATTACACTCTGAACATTTTTGTTCACCTCTGTCTATATTTAACTATTTAATTTTAATTATTATTACTTTTATAATAAATAATATTACTTTTATTATTTACTGTTATTACTTTATTAATTACGAAAATTTAATCGTGTAAACTTTCCTCGCGATCAACACAGGACTATGATAAGTCTATGTTTCCAATATACTCTATTTTCATCAATAGTCACATTTCATATAAACTATTGTCACTTTGTTATTATTATTTTTTTTCATTAACATTATACTCTTTACGTAATACGCGTACTCAAACTTTGTTAATAGGTTTTAACACTGTATACGCTATCCGTTAAACTTATCACACATCTAATTTACTTAGTTAGAGTAAGTTGATAAATATTGACATTTTCGTAAGTATTATATTCTTATGCTACCCGGTCTTAAGTTTTGAGATTTAAGGGCTTAACATTAGTAATTACCGGGACCAAACTACAACCATTAATCACCAAATCTATCCATAAAATACAAGATAAACATGCTTTATACATAGCATCACCACTTGCCACGCCTCACTTCCATTTCCATGTGTCCCATGAAATAGCTAACTTTGCTTTATCACAAAACACATGTCTTAGCCAATTGCATCCTTATCTCTCATTTGAAGATATACTCATTTGTGATAATTTGGGACATGCAAAAAAATTCTCTCTACCCTCTTTGTCCCTCTCATTGCCGTACAACATAAAAACCATCAACACCATTATTAGTGATTTTCAAGCAACAAGTTGTACAAGAAAATTTAAAGTGTCGATGGGCTCTACATAGTCCAAGTGTTATTTTGGTAATCCTTTGGTTGAATCAAGAGTTATACAAGAGGTTAGGGGCTGAAGTAAGGTGATCTTTGGAGTATCTAGCAAGGTTAAGAGCAAGCTTGGAAGTAGAGAAATCAAAAGGATTAAAGACTAGAAGGATTAAGGGTTGATTTGTACTTGTCCTTGTATTGTTGTTTTCATCATCACCTTGTAAGATATACTTATTTTCTTTGTTTTTATTCATTTTGGTTGTAATAGAGTACTGTAATTTTATATATTTCTATAATGTAATAGTGATTTTGTAAGTATTTGGCGTTGTACATAAAGTTTTAATCATGAAAATAAGCTATAACAAGCCCTAGTTAGATTTTATAAATCTGAATTCTGAATCAGCCCCAAAGATGGAATAGTCTGCACAACTTGGTAAGTTATGGACCTGAGGTAATTAGATAGGGTGATATAGCTATGTCTTGTGGTCGTTTCGCCGGGTGGCGCATCTTATAACTCATCCCGATGAGTAAATGAGAGCCAAAATGGCGAAAGGTGTCAAAATCTGCACACCAGATTTCATTTAGAAATAGATCATAGTTCTGGTCATTTTAGGAGCTCGGCCCAGTTTTATGAAATCTAGGTAACATGTAGACTTAAACGTAGCCAAAAACGTCACCTCAATCGGGGTTGTAGAACTCTACTTATGGTCATTTTCGTGGGAATGCAGTTGACTAAAAACTTTCTGCAATGGAATAAAAGTATATATAGTTATTAGACTATTGAAATAAGTTAATTTTGACTTGAAGACACCTAAAAATGATAAATATGTGTAGACACTTTACTAAGAATGTAAAAGGCAAAACATATTGATTTATGGTTTATAAATAACATAGTCACTTAGATGGAATAACAATCTCTTTAAAAACCGAATTTGACGAAAAGTATTATTTTGATGGAATGACTTGAGTACACTACTACCCTCTTGGGTACTATTTTCACAAATTACTCATTACCTATTTAACATGACTTAAACATAATAATTGAGGATATAGGTGAAATATTAAAAGAGACATAACCTCGACTCTAGGATGACTTATAAACCCGACTCTAGGATGACTTATTAATAGGGGCTTGTTACTATTTTTCATAAAAACCAAACTTTTATACTTTTGTGAACTTACAAAAATATGTACAATGTCAAGAGTATAATAAATACTTTCATAAAATCTACTTGGTACATTCTCGTTAAATATCTAAGACGCGACTATTATATTTTTTTCTTAGGTCGTGCTGACTCCTTATCGTTGTGCTATTCTTCCATATACCGTTCTACCATACTTTCCGGTACCGTTGTGTTACTTTCATCACTACAGTCTACGGTGAGTTTATAGCCTCGCCTTTACTCATTTAATGTTTTATAAACCTCGCGAGGGGGATACATGCTAGTTTTACAAACTGAATACAAGTACTTTTTGGTATGTTTGACCCGATTACCTGATTATAGACATTGAGTACCTTGCCAACAAGTCCCTAATTTCATGAACCGTTAATTACGTGCGTAAACGCTAGTATTATAGATATGCATATTTGGCCTGGTGGGCCTGTCCGGGTGAGTAGCGCTCATTTGACAACTGTGGGTCAAACGGACATATAATATTGAGAATTGAGGTAAATGGCAATTGAATACCTTGTGAGGGGCATTTTAATCAGGTCAAGGTTCGGTTTCATGAGCTCAATGCTATAAATCTTTTTCCCGACTTGTATTTGTTACATGTCAGTTTAATTATGGGCGTATAACAACGTAGCCCATCGTATTTTAAACTGGATTATCTTGTATTCAAATGATTACTTATTAAACTCTATGGATTCACTCAACCTTTGTGTTGACTTTTTAGCATGTATTTTCTCAGGTATTATTTGGCTAGCTGAGCATTGGGAGTAATCGGAGTCGCGTGGATATCAAATATGGAAGGACTTGTTTTCTTCACATTCGATAATTTTTTTTTTTTTTAATTTTCAAATGAGTCATGTTTGAACTCTTGTAACTTAAACTTTTAAATAGAAATTGTTGGGACCTTTGTACTCTGATTTATCAAATCGAATGTGACATTTTATTAAACGTCTCTTTAGAGGTCGTTTTATGTAACCTGTTTTTATGAACTATGAAGTGACACCAAATTGGTATTCCGCTGCGTTGTAAATTTTGGGGGTGTCACAGAATGGTACCAGAGCATTAGTTATAGAGAAATAGGTCGTTTTCAAAACCTAAACTATAACTGTTTTTCAAATTTTTTTTAAGTCTTTCACCATTGTTCGATATCCGCGCACGCTTGCTCCCAGGTAACTTATATGCTCTATTTTGCATCCATACTTCTATTGTATGACTAATGAATATATCCCCTAGTCATGATTTTGCTCTCTCATGCCTACTCTTACATTCTTGTGATCTATGAAACTTTTTCAAGACATTGTAGTTGATTACAATGGTCTCATTTACTATTAAGACATTGTGAGTACACAATGGTCTCATTTACTATTAAGACATTGTGGGTTACACAATGGTCTCATTTACTTCATTAACATTGTGAGTTGCACAATGATTTCTTTTATTTGTCAGACATTGTAGGTGATTACAATGGTCTATAAACTCTTTCATAACCTTATATACTATCATTACATCTAATGGCGAAACTCGTTACAATTTATCAATTCCTCTTGATTTCTTTACTCCCCGTAAACTTATGTTTCCTGAGCATTTCTGCACCCTTTTTCAAATTGATACAAATTATATAGAAGACTATCTATATACACTTGATTTTCTCTTGACTATTTATACCTATTTACAAGAGCATTACTTTTTATTTGTATAAGGATATTTATTATAAACGTTTTATCCGACTCTTTACACTCAGTCTCTATAGCACCATGTCAATAAATTACCCCACTACTACCTTACAAACAAATAACACGATGCACCACTATTTTAGCTCTGACTAGTTCAGAATTGACTATTTTGTCACCCATTTACAAATTATTTGGTAACTTACCTTGTAAAACTAGTTTACTACCATCTTTTAAATCATTTTCGCTAAAATTTTAATACAATGCTCTCCACTCTCTTACAAACTACTTTACCATCATCTATAAACTAAATTACTGATATACTACTATTACATGTATTAATGAATTCGTTTACTTTAACCTCTTATGAACGATGTGGTGATCTCTGAAACATTTTCGCTACTTCACTTTAATTCCTTTTGATGATATAGACATTCGGTGTACTTTGTCAATTCCACTAATTATTTTATTGTTCAACTCCGAGTGTGAAATTCTTCTTATGCCTTTGAAGCACGTATAATGTTTTCGTTATCCATTGTTTTGAAATCTTCCAATTGATGGGAGTGCGACCTTAACTTGTCATCTCAAATCATGCCATCCTTTGGCACTTACCTTTGGGAATGCGATTGACTAATGTCATATTATTATTCTCGTTACTTCTTTTTATGATTTTGATGAAATCATATCGTTAATTAGACATCCTTTTATTTATTGTAACACTTGATCTTGTTGTGTATTTTGTTTTGTGACGGGCATACTTAAGTAGGATGATTTATAATCATCTTATTGAAATGAATTCGGACGCTTCTTCATTTGAATAAGGAAATTATAAACCGCCGAACCATAAATTCATAAATCTTCGGTTACATGGATTGGGACGCCTCTTTATGTAAGTGACGAGTTATGAATGAGTGGGCTTATGTGTATCCACCATAGCGTGTGTACGAATCATTCTTTGGGCTATGAACTCCTCTCGACTCGTAATTTGTTATGTGGATTTTTCCGATTTTGTATCAACCGCCGCGAGCTTGATAAGCTAATAGTAATGTACTATTATTCGCTTCCACGAATTGACGACTTGATAAATTCCTTGTCTCCTATTGTCTTATCGCCAACACTCTTATTCTACTTTTCCTTTAAAGACCCTCATGACATTCTATTCGTTCCCTCATACCATTGCTTACACAATAGCTGATTTCTATCACTTGTTCTATCTTCGTTGATATCTTGATACTTTGTCATAATCCCGGGCACAAAATGCATTAAGCACCTCCATGGGCTTCTATAAAACATTTTTGCATCTTTATGAAAATTTTTCAAATACTTCACAAGTGTTTAAATTACCAAAATGACCTTCTTAAGTTAAAAAGTCGGTTCTAACCACCCTCTTTTGTAAAAACCATAACTAATAATTATAATGACACCATGCCCTATCTTTCAAATTACACTTTTTATACATCATATTTTAATCACGTCTTGAGGATATGACTGATTTAAAGTTCGTTTCAACTAATGATTCCTAAAAATTTGAAAATAGACATTCTACATTCACAACCATAAACCCGAGTTTCAACATGGTTTTTATACATACTTCCATCCCAAAAATCTTTAAAAACGACCAAAAATGATTAAGAAGAATTGAGCGCCGGGACGTCGCTCTCTTAAGGGGTACGTGCTGTGACATTTCAAAAATTTATGTCATTTATTCTATTAGTTATTATTCAACTATTCTATTTTAACTAATTAACTTCGTTGGAAGTTATCCGTGTACGTCCAACCGCGACTAGACTACGTCCATTCTACACTTTTTATGCATCATTATTTCCTTACAATCCTATTTTAAAAAGTCATAATTTACTCTGATTCGAATTATTACACTCTGAACATTTTTGTTCACCTCTGTCTATATTTAACTATTTAATTTTTATTATTATTACTTTTATAATAAATAATATTACTTTTATTATTTACTGTTATTACTTTATTAATTACGAAAATTTAATCGTGTAAACTTTTCTCGCGATCAACACAGGACTATGATAAGTCTATGTTTCCAATATACTCTATTTTCATCAATAGTCACATTTCATATAAACTATTGTCACTTTGTTATTATTATTTTTTTTTATTAACATTATACTCTTTACGTAATACGCGTACTCAAACTTTGTTAATAGGTTTTAACAATGTATACACTATCCGTTAAACTTATCACACATCTAATTTACTTAGTTAGAGTAAGTTGATAAATATTGACATTTTCGTAAGTATTATATTCTTATGCTACCCGGTCTTAAGTTTTGAGATTTAAGGGCTTAACATTAGTAATTACCGGGACCAAACTACAACCATTAATCACCAAATCTATCCATAAAATACTAGATAAACATGCTTTATACATAGCATCACCACTTGCCACGCCTCACTTCCATTTCCATGTGTCCCATGAAATAGCTAACTTTGCTTTATCACATAACACATGTCTTAGCCAATTGCATCCTTATCTCTCATTTGAAGATATACTCATTTGTGATAATTTGGGACATGCAAAAAAATTCTCTCTACCCTCTTTGTCCCTCTCATTGCCGTACAACATAAAAACCATCAACACCATTATTAGTGATTTTCAAGCAACAAGTTGTACAAGAAAATTTAAAGTGTCGATGGGCTCTACATAGTCCAAGTGTTATTTTGGTAATCCTTTGGTTGAATCAAGAGTTATACAAGAGGTTAGGGGCTGAAGTAAGGTGATCTTTGGAGTATCTAGCAAGGTTAAGAGCAAGCTTGGAAGTAGAGAAATCAAAAGGATTAAAGACTAGAAGGATTAAGGGTTGATTTGTACTTGTCCTTGTATTGTTGTTTTCATCATCACCTTGTAAGATATACTTATTTTCTTTGTTTTTATTCATTTTGGTTGTAATAGACTACTGTAATTTTATATATTTCTATAATGTAATAGTGATTTTGTAAGTATTTGGCATTGTACATAAAGTTTTAATCATGAAAATAAGCTATAACAAGCCCTAGTTAGATTTTATAAATCTGAATTCTGAATCAGCCCCAAAGATGGAATAGTCTGCACAACTTGGTAAGTTATGGACCTGAGGTAATTAGATAGGGTGATATAGCTATGTCTTGTGGTCGTTTCGCCAGGTGGCGCATCTTATAACTCATCCCGATGAGTAAATGAGAGCCAAAATGGCGAAAGGTGTCAAAATCTGCACACCAGATTTCATTTAGAAAAAGATCATAGTTCTGGTCATTTTAGGAGCTCGGCCCAGTTTTATGAAATCTAGGTAACATGTAGACTTAAACGTAGCCAAAAACGTCACCTCAATCGGGGTTGTAGAACTCTACTTATGGTCATTTTCGTGGGACTGCAGTTGACTAAAAACTTTCTGCAATGGAATAAAAGTATATATAGTTATTAGACTATTGAAATAAGTTAATTTTGACTTGAAGACACCTAAAAATGATAAATATGTGTGGACACTTTACTAAGAATGTAAAAGGCAAAACATATTGATTTATGGTTTATAAATAACATAGTCACTTAGATGGAATAACAATCTCTTTAAAAACCGAATTTGACGAAAAGTATTATTTTGATGGAATGACTTGAGTACACTACTACCCTCTTGGGTACTATTTTCACAAATTACTCATTACCTATTTAACATGACTTAAACATAAGAATTGAGGATATAGGTGAAATATTAAAAGATACATAACCTCGACTCTAGGATGACTTATAAACCCGACTCTAGGATGACTTATTAATAGGGGCTTGTTACTATTTTTCATAAAAACCAAACTTTTATACTTTTGTGAACTTACAAAAATATGTACAATGTCAAGAGTATAATAAATACTTTCATAAAATCTACTTGGTACATTCTCGTTAAATATCTAAGACGCGACTATTATATTTTTTTCTTAGGTCGTGCTGATTCCTTATCGTTGTGCTATTCTTCCATATACTGTTCTACCATACTTTCCGGCACCGTTGTGTTACTTTCATCACTACAGTCTACGGTGAGTTTATAGCCTCGCCTTTACTCATTTAATGTTTTATAAACCTCGCGAGGGGGATACATGCTAGTTTTACAAACTGAATACAAGTACTTTTTGGTAAGTTTGACCCGATTACCTGATTATATACATTGAGTACCTTGCCAACAAGTCCCTAATTTCATGAACCGTTAATTACGTGCGTAAACGCTAGTATTATAGATATGCATATTTGGCCTGGCGGGCCTGTCCGGGTGAGTAGCGCTCATTTGACAACTGTGGGTCAAACGGACATATAATATTGAGAATTGAGGTAAATGGCAATTGAATACCTTGTGAGGGGCATTTTAATCAGGTCAAGGTTCGGTTTCATGAGCTCAATGCTATAAATCTTTTTCCCGACTTGTATTTGTTACATGTCAATTTAATTATGGGCGTATAACAACGTAGCCCATCGTATTTTAAACTGGATTATCTTGTATTCAAATGATTACTTATTAAACTCTATGGATTCACTAAACCTTTGTGTTGACTTTTTAGCATGTATTTTCTCAGGTATTATTTGGCTAGCTGAGCATTGGGAGTAATCGGAGTCGCGTGGATATCAAATATGGAAGGACTTGTTTTCTTCACATTCGATAATTTTTTTTTTTTTTTTTTAATTTTCAAATGAGTCATGTTTGAACTCTTGTAACTTAAACTTTTAAATAGAAATTGTTGGGACCTTTGTACTCTGATTTATCAAATCGAATGTGACATTTTATTAAACGTCTCTTTAGAGGTCGTTTTATGTAACCTGTTTTTATGAACTATGAAGTGACACCAAATTGGTATTCCGCTGCGTTGTAAATTTTGGGGGTGTCACAGTTTAGTCCTAGAGTGTTGCACCGGATTTTTACTTAAATCTATCGCACGTTTGTTATCGCACATAATGGGGACATTTTCTAACCTAATACCATAGTCTACGAGAGCTTGTTTCATCCATAGTGCTTGTTGACATGCCTTTCCGGCGCTTACATATTCGGCTTCGGTGGTAGAAATAGCAAGAGCGGTTTGCTTCTTCGAAAACCAAGACGTTAGACAACATCCCATAAACGTGCAAATACCGCTAGTGCTCTTTCTATCTACGTAGTCTCCCGCATGATCCGAATCCGCATAGACAATGGTTTCTATGCCGGATTCCTTAGGATACCATAATCCTAAGTGTATAGTGCCTTTAATGTATCGGAAGATACGCTTAACCGCTTCTAGGTGAGAGGTTTTGGGATCCTCTTGAAAACGGGCACAAAGGCAGACACTAAACATGATGTCGGGTCTACTTGCCGTCAAGTATAGTAAACTACCTATCATTCCTCTATACTTGGTGTTATCTACGGACTCACCTTCATCATCCTTTGTGAGCTTTACCTCCGTAGACATGGGAGTTTTCATGGGTTTGAGTCTTCTAAGCCAAACTTCTTAAGCATTTCCTTAATGTACTTAGATTGGTTAAAAAATATTCCATCTTCTAATTGTTTTATTTGTAATCCTAGGAAGAAGTTTAGTTCACCCATCATACTCATCTCAAACTCATCATGCATGATTTTGGCAAATTCATCACACATGTCTTGACAAGTCGATCCAAATATAATGTCATCAACATATATTTAGACAATGATGAGATTTGGGTCTTTCCTTTTAGTGAAAAGAGTGTTATCTACCATTCCCATAGAATAATCATGTTTAATAAGAAAAGCTTTTAATCGATCATACCAAGCTTTGGGAGCTTGTTTGAGTCCATACAAAGCTTTCTTTAACTTATAAACATAATCAGGTTTTGCGAAGTCAATGAATCCTGGAGGTTGTGCCACATATACCTCCTCATTGATAAAACCGTTAAGGAATGCACTTTTCACATCCATTTGGAATAACTTAAAATCTAGGGCGCAAGCATAGGCAAGTAATATCCTAATCGATTCTAGTCTAGCTACGGGGCATAAGTTTTGTCATAATCAATTCCTTCTTGTTGATTATAACCTTGGGCAACTAACCTAGCTTTATTCCTAGTAACTATTCCATTCTCGTCTAACTTATTCCTATATACCCATTTGGTTCCTATGATGGTCATATCCTTTGGATTTGGGACTAATTCCCAAACATCATTTGCCTTAAATTGATTTAATTCTTCTTGCATAGCTATAACACAACTTTCATCCTTTAAAGCTTCGCTAATATTCTTAGGTTCTATTGCTGAGAGGAAACAAAAGAAATTGTTTTTATCTTGGGCTTATTACCTAAGGGTTCTTTGGTTAAGATGTCCTATTATATTATCTAATGGATGTGATCTAGATTCTTTAATATTAACAGTTTCGTTATTTTCTAAGTGGATGTCTTCATTATCATTTCCCATGGGTTTTGTTTTACTAACCTCAATAGCTTCATCTTCGACTAAATCATCATCTTCTAAAGGTAATGTTTTAGGAGGTGGTGGTGTTTCATCAAATGTTACATTTAGTGATTCATCTACTTTCATGGAGTGTTTGTTAAGTATTATATATGCTTTGCTATTTTGTGAGTATCCTAAAAATATTCCTTCATATGATTTTGGATCAAAATTAGTGAGATAGTCCTTAGTGTTTAAAATATAGCATTTACTTCCAAATACCTTAAAGTAGCTTAAGTTTGGTTTTCTACCTCTTAATAACTCATAAGGAGTTTTTCCTAGAATTCTTCTAATTGATACCCTATTTAAGATATAAGTTGATGTATCTACGGCGTGACACCAAAATTTTTGTGGGATGGATTGTTCATTTAACATAGTTCTACTCATTTCTTGTAGTGACCTATTTTTTCTTTCTACTACGCCATTTGATTGAGGAGTACGAGGAGCGGAGAAATTGTGAGATATTCCATTTAACTCGCAATATTTTCCGAATTGTACTTCGTTATCAAATTCCCTACCATGGTCCGTCCTAATGGCAACTATTGAGCATCCTAATTTATTTTGAATCATTCTACTAAATATTTCGAATTTTTCAAAGGCTTGGGTCTTGTCACTTAAAAACCTAGTCCACGTGTATCGTGAGTAGTCATCTACTACCACTAAGGTATATTTGTTTCCTCCATAGCTCCGCACAGCGGATGGACCAAAAAGATCCATATGTAATAATTCTAGGCATCTAGTAGTGGATACTATATTCTTGGCTTTGTGACTAGCATGAGCTTGTTTTCCAATTTTACATGCATCACAAAAATGCTTGTCATATTTTAGATTAGGCAAATTTCTAACTAATTCCTTAGAGGCCAAAGATTGTATTTGTTGCATATTAGCATGTCCTAATCTCCTATGCCATAGTGTAGAGTTTTCATCTAGGGTCGTTAGGCATATCCTATCCTCAGGTTTGTTTCCTAGTTTCATAACATATATGCCACCTTTTCTAATTCCTCTACCTATAATTTTTCCATCCTTAACTATTTCGCTATCATCTTCGGTAAATGTGACTCTACATTTATTATCACATATTTGTCCTACACTAAGCAAGTTATATGTTAATTTATCTACATGCTCTACATTTTCAATAGTAAGTGAGTCTTGAGAGATCGTACCTTTGCCAATGATTTTTCCACGTAAGTCACTACCGAAAATAACGTTACCTCCATTGTATACCTTGTATGTAGAGAATAGATTGCGATTCCCCGTCATGTGCCTCGAACATCCGCTATCTTTGATCCATTCGTCAGGTTCCAAGTTAATTCCTAAACATATTTTGTCGGTTTCTTTTGCCATAAAACACTTTTCGTCTCTTGGCTTTTCAACTTCTTCTTTGTCACTATCACTCCATGTTCCACTAATAAAAGCACCTTGACTTTCGTAACCCGGTGGCTTTAGACATTCGCCAACGAGATGATTTGGACTTCCACATCTAAAGCATTTTCTCTTCCCATAGTTGTCACTTCTATTCCTTTGGAATGCTTTTCTTTCGTCTCGTGATGATCTAGTGAATCTTCCTCGTCTCTTGAAGAACTTCTTGAATTCTCTTACGGCCATTGCATATTCTTCGTCTTCACTTTCGTCACTTGAATCATCATCATCACTAGGTTCCTTTTTGGCTTTTAGAGCAATTGATTTGGTTTGTTCTTTCTTGACTTTGACCGTTTCCGAATCTCTTCTTATGATTTCTTCATGAACCTTCAAGTTGCCAATTAGTTCATCTAGTGATAACGTCATCAAGTTCTTTGATTCTTCGATTGCCGTGACCTTAGCTCGCCATTTTGGATGCAATGCCCTAAGAAATTTCCTAACACAATTTTTACTAGAAAATGTCTCATCAAGTGCTTTTAAACTTGTGATGATAGTGTTAAACTTAGCAAAAGCATTATCAATTGATTCCTCTTCCGGAATCGTAAATTGTTCATATTGTTGTACAAGAAGATCTATTTTATTATCTTTGACTTGGCTATTACCTTGGTGAGTAATTAGTAAAGAATCCCAAATTTCTTTGGCGGTTTTACACATAAAAATTCTTTCATATTCTTTGCGTGGTAACGCATTATAAATTACCATTTTAGCCTCATTATTTTTTGCTAATTTCTTTTTCAAATCATCATTTTGTTTTTCAAAATATACAATTTCATTTATTTTAGTTTCAACATTATATTGAATAGGAGGAAAATCACCAAAAGTAATAATATGCCAAAGATCAAGATCTTTTGATTTCACATACGTTTCGAATCTATTTTTCCAATATAAAAATCCATCACTTTCAAAGAGTGGTGGTCTTTGCAAAGATTGCCCTTCTAAATATTTTTCAGATTCCATAGATCGTTACAAGTTTTAAAATACAATATATTTTAAAAATCTTGCTAGACGTGGCTCTTGATACCAATTGTGGAAAACTAGAAGGGGGGTTGAATAGTTTTACGTCTTTTTACTTTGTTATAAAAATTAGTTTTAGATTTTTACTTAGCTTTTAAAAACTTAGATTCGATAATATGTGATCTCAAGTCTTGTACAATATAAACAATTAATACTACACAATATATTATAATGATAAGTAATGAAATAAGTAAGAGATGGAAAGATCGAACCGCGAGACAAGAGATTTATAGTGGTTCGGCTACAAGGACACCTTCCTTGCCCTACTCCACTCCCCGAGCACCTAACTCGAGAGTTTTCTTCACTATATCAACAAGCTCCCTTATGGCGGAGAAAACCGTACACACCAATCTACACACCAATCTACACACCACTTTTCACACCACAACTTCGTCACACCTAAGTCACAACTTCTACACAACTTCTTCAAATCTATCTACTTCACAACTAACTACTTCACACCTATCTTCTTCACACCAATCTAGTACCTAGCTTATCTTCTTCACACCAAGCTACTAACTAATCACACAATCAATATCTAACACAACTATCTACAATCAAATATTCACAACAATCTTCACAAAGAATAATGTAAATGATCTTTGATGATACACCAACAACTTGGATGTGGAGATCACAACAAGTTGTAATACTTATTGTCTTGAGGGATAGAAGTATTCTTCTCTTGCACTTGAGAGGATGAAGGTTGGATCACTTTGAAACAAAGAATTTATATACTTATGATCAAAGGATAGAAGAATGGAGATTCGGATCTAGATCAAAAAGTTTAGTAGTGCAAAAGGTGAGGAAAAAATCCAGGTTTAAGGTGGTATTTATTGGCAACAGATTCTGACAGAGGAGCGTGGCCGGTCCCCTTAAATCAAGGTCGGCTCCCTTAAAATTAAGGGGACCGCCCTTTGTAATTAAGGGGGCCGCCCAGCTGAAACGGCCAGATTCTTTGTCTTTTAGTGGGGAAAGTTTATTTGGTGAAAAACTAACTGATTTTGGTTAAAAATTTGAATTTATATATTTAGTATGAATAAAACATTTTTCTTTATTACCAAAAGTGTTTTTCAAAAATATATAATATGTTTATATAATTAAATAAACTTTGCATTAGTTAATTAAATACCCCTTTGATCATAAAATGCACTAAACACTTTGTTTATTCATACCTTAAGTGATTTGGATGTAAAGAGAAATATTAATCACTAAATACTTGTTTACATCACAAGTTTTAGTTCTATGAGTTTATATTTTGTGATAATTAAAACATAGAGATATTGATAACATGTTAATAATGTTTTTAGGCATTATTTATGTCAACAAAGCTCCTAACATGGGATCATTAGAATTTACTCATGCATTAAATACAACCAATAAAACCTAGTGCACGTCAGTTCATGTTTCCTAAGACGTTCAAGCATGTTACCAATTGGAGATCTGCCAGTTTTCTTAAGCCTAACATCGAAATCATTCATCCAATACAACCATAAACAAGTAATTAACACATAATTAACATCTAGGTTTCATTAGATCCAAGCAAACACAAGATAGATCTAGCCTAGCATGATGGAATTAAGACAAGAACAAGATATAGACAACCAACACATAGACATATTGATTAAATTAAAAGAACACTTATCTCAATTACAAATGAAAGGGTTCAAGGGCTGAGAACCCTTGAAAAACCTGTAAAATTCGTACCAAGTTCGGCCTTAGGGTTTCTCCAAAACTTCTCTTCTTTTATGAATGAAAATTAGAAAACTATATATAGGAAATTGAAGCTGACGGCGTCAAGACGAAATTGGTGACGCCGTCATCTCGCCCCCAAAAGAATTCTCGGACTGCCTTGATCTACTTTTGATGCCGTCACGTTATAATGTTTTCCAGGCCGTCACGTATTTTACTCTTGACGCTCTACCTCGTGACGCCTTCAACTCTGTACTGGGCCGTCATGAAAATTACTGTTGATGCCGTCAGGATTTTCTTCTTGACGCTGTCACCTACTGTTCCAAGCAAGGAAAATTAAGACTTTGGCGTTTTCTTCACTTTTATGCTCCAAAAACGTCCGAATTGCTTCCTTTTCCAGATTTCTCTCCCAAAGTATCTAAAATCACAAAAGGAATGATTTAGGGCAATATTTGATCAAATAAATTCAATTCCGGGCTTAAATGACCCCCTAAAAGTGGTTCATTTTTCGCCTCATCATATACCCTTACACTTGAGATTTGCTTGTCCTCAAGCAAATGCGCTTTTATTCTACTCAAAATACAAGTTAGGGGTCATTTAACACTAATATAAAAGTAATTACAACAAATAATCGTTCCACTAAAGACCAATAGACAAGCACGGAGGTCATACACTAGCACCTCACAAATAGTGTTTAGATACTCACATCTCTCGGGTGTAATAAAGTATAAATTACAATATGGAAACGGAAGATATCTCTTACTACCTGTCACAGCAAAATAGATTACCATAGGCTTGGGAAAGGATCAAACCTCCACCACATGGCGTAAGCACCTAGGATAAACTATCAAAGAGGTCTTTTAAAGGGTTGTAACGTTAGGTGTAGGGATATGAAATACACGGTTTTGTTGGATAAAGGAAGTTTTTACTGGTGGCGAGTTAACAATCTCGGTTAATTACATGTACAATATGGCGTTGCTAAGCCAAGACTAGACTCGACTTAAGCTAATAAATGAAAAATAACGAAAACATAAAATAAACATAGAATAAAAAGGGATGGTAGTCCGTATGTTTTTCTCTTTTTCTTTTTCTATTTTTTTCTTTTCTTTTTCTTGTTTTTTTCGATTTTTTTTTTTTTTTTTTTTTTTTTTTTTTTTTTTTTTGCATACACTCTTACCCTACCATCCAAAATAATACATCATAGGGAATGAACGTTCCCCATACACTTGAATTTTTACATACTTTACAATAAACTAATCTAATGACTCGAATTAAGAAAATCAAAACACTTGGAGTACTTTTAAGATTAACGCACATACGGGGGTAATAAATGATGTTCTTCCCCATTACTCCACAAAATAAGTACTTTACCCATGAGTCCCAATCGTCCCAAAACAATATGTACAAGGATATGACTCGACTTAGCAACCATGTAATCAATTAGATAGTTAACTTAGGGTTTAACAAATAACAATAATGCACTAAAGATGAGCGCATACACGGAAGGCAAAGGCGATTTGGTTGTACATTTAAGTGGAGTGTAACAAATTCTTCCTTTAAGTAAAATGCTTAAAGTTAGAAACGAAAAGATAGGTTCGGAGGGGTGTACTAGGGGTTTCGTGTACTAAAAATGAGTACAACGCTAAGGGTGTGGGAAAAATTAGTTGACTTAACTAGCCAAGTAATATGACTTAAATGGTCAAGTAATTATGATACGGGTTTAACACAAGGGTGATCCTAATGCCTCTTATCATGTAGTAAATCCTACTACACGAATGTAGTCTCACTAGCGGTCTCGGGATGCATCACTAACGCAAGTTCTAGAATCTAAATGCTACTGGTACACTCATAAGCACTAATAATAAATGCTTTTCCTATCAAATCTAAAGGTGAACCTCACATATTTCGGTGGAAAATTTTTCTGAAAGTACGGTTATGTGCTAGTCATACAATCTCCTATCCATGAGACGCTTGCTATGGCTAAAGTTTCACTCCTAAATGTTGTAAAAAATTTTAAATTTGGCGCTAAAATTGCACTAACAAGTATTTCTCATAGTTTTATTACACATCTACTATCAAACAAAACAAACTCAAGCGAAAGTGTACATGTAAGGTATCATCATTTTACCCTCCCCTTACACTTAAGATGAACATTGTCCCCAATGTTCAAGTAAAGAATGTAAACGTGAAAAAGTAAAAAGAATGAAATCAAATACTCCCCTGATTCGCTCGGTATGGATAATAAGGTGGCCAGGTTAAATCTTCCTCCAAGAAAATGAACAATCAAAGCTTCCCTTCCAGAATATAAATCATCTTCTTGTCATACATAACCTGTGAATCCTGAGAAAACAAACAAGACAACCTCGCATAAAATCGGCGGTAACCTATATAAGTTACTAAATCCTAGAAAACAAGATAAGATATAATGCTTGTGGAATGAAGTTTGCAGATTTCCTGGAGATTATAAAACTTAATAATTCACAAAAACCATAAGACTCCGTTAGAAAAACAAAACCGGTAAAATTTCCAGATTTTTACACGTGACGCCGTCAAGAGTTAACTAGTGACGCCGTCAGAAGTGACCTGCAGAAATTCTTATGTTAAGTTTCCAGAAAATTTCTGGAAAAACTTGGTCTCACTTCCTGGAAAATCCTGCAAAACTTCATTATGACTCAATACAAGCATTTGACTCTAACAAATACGAATATACATGTTCATTTAGTATTGTGGAGAATCATGATCGGTTTGTTTCTTAAAAACATATTTGGGGTTTCCCCTTACACTTAACTTTTGCAAAAATACTTTTAGGTGGAGTTAAGACTAGGCCAAAACAACAAAGTAAAGTATTTCCACTATTTAGTTGAGAAACATGATCTACCAACAATAAAAATAAAGCATGCATACGGAAGCAAATAACAAGCAAACAAAAATAAAAATCACACAAAACATGGGTTGCCTCCCAAGAAGCGCTTGTTTTTGTTCGAGTCACGAGCCTGACTCTACCCTTATTTAACGGAAATAGGGGAGGTTTTCCCTACACTTAGGATTAAGTGCGGGTGGAAGTAGCGATACACACCCTTACGGTGGAAGTATGCCACGTGAGAAAAGAGTGGTGGATGAATTATATTCTCAAAGGGGTGTGCTCCTATCATCATAACCTTACCTAGTTCACTTTGGTCAATGGGTGAGTTGAAGTTTTCTCCTAAAAAGGGATCATCTTCTATCAACTTTGAGAGACTCCTAGTTGGGAATCCATCTTGACCTAATAAACCTGGTTTAAACCCATAATGTTTCTTATGATCAATCATAAATGGGTGATGTAAGCATGTAAGGTCATTTTCCACTCCTATATTGGCTTCCTCTCTACAAGGCTTAGAGTCCACTACCTTTATCATAAGACTACCCGGACTATATGGTTTGATGGGTGGATCGGGACCTATTTCAATTCCTAAATTTTCATCCAAGGATGGAAGATTAGGTAACGGTTTTGGTTGAGGCTCCGGTTCATCAAAACTAGGAACTTCCCTAGAACTAAAAGTAAGGCTATCATTATAAGTATTCAAACCTATATCCTCTAGTGGTGCTTGGTCCAAGGGTTCTACCTCCATTGGGATTCCTATAGTCTCTTCTACTACATCCGAATAAGTCACGGGCGGTGTGTATGCCTCAAATGATGGTAGGACTTGTGGGGTACTTTGTGGGCTCATGTTATTTACTTCATCATTCCTTGTGTCAAAATCACCTATATCCTCAACATGTGTTTTATTATAATCTAACCCTAACATTTTCCCAAGTATCTCACGTGCTTCTCTAGGCATCTCAACTTCTATGTCCGAATCATAAGGATCATCCTCAATATTCTGACTGCTATATACAAATTGCCCAAAAGATTCATCATCTGTTTCTTGAGATTCATCATCATCGATCATAAAACCTAGGTCTTTTTGATCAATGTGATCATGTTCGGCTACATCCTCCATCACATCAAGGTCACCTATGTGTTCGTTTTGTACTATGGCATTACATGACAACCACTTAGGTATCTCAACACTAATATATTCATCCCCAAACAAACTTGTTTCATGATCCTGGAAATTTATATTCAATTGACTTGTACTAACATTTGTTGGGTTGTCTACCCTATAATAATATTGGGCACAATCTTCTATGGCATCCCATGCTTCTTCAGCACTTAATTCCTTAAAGTCCCCATTGGCAAAATCCTCAATGCGCATTTGGTCATATTGGCCAAGACGATAGTAAAAGGTTCGGGTTAGGGATGCTAAAGCGAAACTATGATGAGGGAATTTTCGGAGTAAATTTCTAAAACGAGTCCATGCATCATATATGGGTTCATCTCGATATTGTTTGAAATTCGAAATGTCAATAGGGTAGAATGGCCTTTGTTGTTGGTGGTATGGTGGATTCGCGTACTCCATAATGGTGAACGGAAGAGTCAATGGAAATTACGAACAAACACACAAAGAAAAAGATAGACTAAAGAAAACCTAAAAATAAAAATAAAATCTTACTAGAAAGGAATCTAGCAAGTAGACCTAATAAAAAGAGATTCTAACCTAGACAATAACTATTCCCCGGGCTGCGGCGCCAAAAACTTGATACGTGGGAATCGCACCAGGCTTTACCTCTCAAGGGATCTTGAGAAACTTACAACCCCCACCAGGTAGTGTACCTGATCGTTGTAGTATAGTATAGTGACATGTACCGGGGGATTGATCGTTCAGCTAGGAATAGTGTCGCTAGGATTAGAAAACCTAAATACTAGTTCTAAAGATGAGGGATAATTATTTTTGTATTTTTATGTTTTTTAGAATGCAAGTAAAAATCTCGGGGTTTGAAGGATTTGGGCGGAATTAGTTGCTAATCAACTAACCCAATACTAAAGATACAATCAAAATAAAATACAAGAAATGAAAATAAACCAAATTAACTAAGGTTGTGAGCAATAAGTGGAGAAGTTGTGTTTACTTAGATTTCACTACTCCCTAGATATCTTTTACACGTTAATTACTTGTTATAGTTGCGTGGATGACGGATTGTATTCCTTAATACCATTCATGGGGTGGCGCACTTAATTCCCCAATCCTATGAGTGCCTACTTCACTCCTATGTCGAGCCGGCTAAGAAGCTCCTAACATGGGATCATTAGAATTTACTCTTGCATTAAATACAACCAATAAAACCTAGTGCACGCCAGTTCATGTTTCCTAAGACGTTCAAGCATGTTACCAATTGGAGATCTGCCAGTTTTCTTAAGCCTAACATCGAAATCATTCACCCAATACAACCATAAACAAGTAATCAACACATAATTAACATCTAGGTTTCATTAGATCCAAGCAAACACAAGATAGATCTAGCCTAGCATGATGGAATTAAGACAAGAACAAGATATAGGCAACTAACACATAGACATATTGATTGAATTAAAAGAACACTTATCTCAATTACACATGAAATGGTTCAAGGGCTGAGAACCCTTGAAAAACCTGTAAAATTCGTATCAAATTCGGCCTTAGGGTTTCTCCAAAACTTCTCTTCTTTCATGAATGAAAATTAGAAAACTATATATAGGAAATTGAGGCTGACGGCGTCAAGACAAAATTGGTGACGCCGTCATCTCGCCGCCAAAAGAATTCTCGGACTGCCTTGATCTACTTTTGACGCCGTCACGTTATAATGTTTTCCAGGCCGTCACGTATTTTACTCTTGACGCTCTACCTCGTGACGCCTTCAATTCTGTACTGGGCCGTCATGAAAATTACTCTTGACGCCGTCAGGATTTTCTTCTTGATGCCGTCACCTACTGTTCCCAGCAAGGAAAATTAAGACTTTGGCATTTTCTTCACTTTTATGCTCCAAAAACGTCTGAATTGCTTCCTTTTCCAGATTTCTCTCCCAAAGTACCTAAAATCACGAAAGAAACGATTTAGGGCAATATTTGATCAAATAAATTCAATTCCGGGCTTAAATGACCCCCTAAAAGTGGTTCATTTTTCGCCTCATCATTTACCAAAAACTATATGGTCATCAACTCACCATTTTCCAAGTGATGAAGAGTTGGCTAGTCCATAGCAAATGGCTCATGGTAAAGACATATCAAATCCGTTCATAGCTGGTAGTTTGCTAAAAACTATGTTTAGAGCAGCTGATTTTACTTGTTTTACTTACCACGCGATTCTCAACTTTGCTGAGGAGCACAACCAAGTGGCCTAATTACAAAGGTCAAACGAAAAGAGTGGCCCTGTTTTCCATCAGATAGTGGATTTTCTCAATACTACCCATATAAGGTATGCTTTAACTGTCAATCCCACAATCTATGTTTCTCATATCAAACAGTTCTGGAACACTGTGGAGTCCATAACTATTGAACAGGGAGACACACAAGAATCTGTGGAAGCTCTTAGAGCCACAGTGGATGGGGTAACTATTGATGTTACTAAGTCATCCTTGAGGAGAATTCTCCAATTGGATGATCTCAATGGTATCATCACATTCCCTAATTCAGATATTTTCAAATATATTGCTTCCATGGGGTATGATACATTTGAACAAAAAGTTACTTTCAGAAAAGGATGTTTCTGTCCCCATTGGAGATTTTTCATACATACTCTTTTACATTGTCTAAGTCCTAAGAAAACTTCTTATGAGCAATTTGCATCAACTATGGCTTACCCTTTGGTTTGCTTGGCAACTGATAGGACTTTCAATTTTTCAAAGTTTATTTTCAATAATATGAAGGCAATGTAAAGAGTTCATATAAATTTTTGATGTATCCAAGGTTTGTGCAAGCAGTGCTAAATGAATTTCCACTGCAAACACCCAAAAGAGTTTATCAAACCCCCTGTCTTAAGCCAAAAGTTTTTCAAAATATGTGTAAGGTTTCAGAACTTTGGAATGGGGAGGTTAAACCACTTTTTCCTGAAATGCTTTCAAAGATTTCACATGTACATGGTGAAGATGCAACCATCCCAGTTGTATCCCATCACACACCCTCTATTGTTGTTCCACCTATTCACCACACCCCTGCTGTTACTCACACATATGAGAGGAGGCACAAACAACCACCTCCTTTCATCACAACATTGCATGTTGCTGAGCCTTTTGGTTTAGGAACAAGTAGTGGTGGTTCAAGGCTTCATTCTAGTCCAACTATAGAAGAGCGTGAATCAATGCCCTATGATTCACCTCTCCCAACAGGTAACACAGTTGGAAGTGTTGAGGGCAGTGTGCAACCAAATGAATTGATGGAAATGTGTACAAATTTAGTCAAGCAGGTTACAGCTCTGGAGAAAGAACTGGCAAAGACTAAGCAACAACATGCCATAGAGCTTACTTAGATGAAAGCAGATATCAAGAGTTTACAGGGAGAAGTTGAGAGCCTAAAGAAGCACAAATCTTACTCTCCACCTCATGATGATGACTCAGCCTACTTCAGTGAAGATTTGGGGAATTCTCCCAAACAGGGGAGGATTAAAACTGATGTAGAGTTTAAGGGGAGGAGACTTAATTTTGAACAAGAATTTGCTGAACTTGATGATTTTGATAATGTTCAAGAGAAGGAAGATGAAGCAGTGGGATCTAAGGAAGTTTTTGCTGAGGCAGTTGAAACTCATAAAGACACAGTGGAAACATATGAAGATGTAGTGGATGTTGCTGATGCAGAACTTCAAAGAAAGAGAATGGAAAAAGGCATAGTTCACATTATTGATGAATCATCTGAGCAACAGTCAAAGAAGATTTCAAAGAAAGAACAAGCTCAGATAGATTATGATGTAAACTTGGCACTGGAATTAGAAGCAGTTGAAATTGCAAAGAAGAAAAAGCAAGAGGAGGAAGAGATTGCAAGTTTCATGGAGGCTCAGAGGATGGATAAATTGGAAACAGTGCATGAAGAACCAATTTCAATTGTTCCACCAACTGTGCTAAAGGAGAAACCTCCAATGTTTAATTATGTACCTACAGAAGAAGAGATTGAGTCTATGATTGCAAATGATCCAGTGATTAGAAAGAAGGCAGTTGAACTTATTGCTAATACAACTTTAACTGAAGATCAAAGGTCTGCTCAATTAAAGGATTTCATTCAGATGAAGAATCAACAGGCTCTTGATGATATTATTGGCACAGTAAGAAAGGGTCAAAAGAAGCCAAGACAACTTACAAAGGCACAGATTATAGCTGAGATGAAGACCTATTGCTGTCATGTTGGCAATTGGAAGATGGAACAATTTAAAGGGATGTCAAATGATCAGGTTGAAGGAATTTATTACAGGGTTAAAAGGCAGGATAGTAAGTTCATTCCTATGGATAAAGAACCTGAAGCAATGAAGTCAAAAAGGTCAGGAGTGAGTCTTGAATCCAAAGACGCTAAGAAATTGAAGACTCATGAGTTATCTCAAGCAATGGAAGGTGTCAGCAAGTTAACTGAAGAACAAGTTACAAATATGGTGTTTATTGAAACTGATGTGCTGAATGTAGAACCTTTACAAGCAAGATATCCAGTAGTTGGTTGGGAAATCTATTCTGATGATTTTGATGTTACATGGAAGATTATCAGAACTGGTAATGTCACAAGTATTTGCAGAGATTTTGAAGATGTTGTTAGATCTTGTGATAGAGAAGATTTGGATACTTTGTGGAGGATAATTCAAAATCAGTTCAAGAAAGATGAACTTGTTGATGTCAAAGCTCAAGAGTTGTGGGTTCACTTCAGAAGATTATATGAACCTGACCCCAGTGACAGATATTGGAGATTTGAAGCTCATAATATGAATACTCTGTGGAAATTCTATGATTCAAGTGCTGTATGATGCGTGGGAATCGCAACAGGCTTTACCTCTCGAGGGATCTCGAGAAGCTTACAACCTCCACCAGGCAGTGTACCTGATCGTTGTAGTATAGTATAGTGACAAGTACCGGGGGATTGATCGTTCAGCTTAGGAATAATGTCGCTAGGATTAGAAAGCCTAATTACTAGTTCTAAAGGTGAGGGATGATTATTTTTGTATTTTTATATTTTTATGAAAAGCAATTTAAAGCTCGGGGTTTTGGAAGAGTGGGCGGAATTAGTTGCTATTCAACTAACACAAAACTAAGATGCAATCAAAATAAAATACTAAAAATGAAAATAAACTAATTTATATTAAAGTTGTGAGCAGTAATTGGAGAAAATGTGTTTACTTAGATTTCACTACTCCCTAGATATCTTTTACACGTTAATTACTTGTTATAATTGCATGGATGACGGATTGTATTCCTTAATACCATTCATGGGGTGGCATACATAACTCCCCAATTCTATGAGCTCTTATCTCCTACACCATGCCCAACACAACTATAGGGATTGTAAACAGTGGCTCATGCATTAAATACAACCAATAAAGACCTAGTACGCCTCGGTTCATGTTTCTTAAGACGTTCAAGCATGTTACCATTTGGAGATCTGCCAGTTTTCTTAAGCCTAACATATAAATCATTCATCCAAAACAAGAATAAACAAGTAATCAACACATAATCAATATCTAGGTTTCATTAGATCTAAGCAAACACAAGAGAGATCTAGCCTAGCATGATAGAATTGAGACAAGAACAAGATATAGACAACCAACACATAGACATATTGATTGAATTAGAAGAACACTTATCTCAATTACAATGCAAGGTATCAAGGGTTTGGAACCCTTGAAAAACCTGTAAAAGTTGCACCAAAATCGTCTTTAGGGTTTCTCCCAAAACTTCTCCCTTTAATGTGAAGAACTAGAAAACTATATATAGGAAAATAGGGATGACGGCGTCAAGAACAAAGGTGTGACGCCGTCATCTCGCCGCCAAATACTTCCTCGGACGGCCTTGATCTACTTCTGACGCCGTCAAGGCCTAGGCCGTCACACAAATTACTCTTGACGCCCTATGTGTGACGCCGTCATCAACTACGGATTTTAATTCTTGAGGTTTGACGCCGTCATGCGTTTACTCTTGACGCCTTCATGTACTGTTCCCAGCATGGAAAATTGAGACTTTGCCGTTTTCTTCACTTTTATGCTCCAAAAACGTCCAAAATGGCTTCTTTTCCAGAATTCATTCTCCAAGTACCTAAAATCACAAAAGGAACGATTTAGGGCAATATTTCATCAAACAAAGTCGGATTCGGGCTTAAATGACCCCCTAAAAACGAATCATTTTTCGCCTCATCATATACCCTTACACTTGAGATTTGCTTGTCCTCAAGCAAATGCGCTTTTATTCTACTCAAAAGACAAGTTAGGGGTCATTTAACACTAATATAAAAGTAATTACAACAAATAATCGCTCCACTAAAGACCAATAGACAAGCACGGAGGTCATACACTAGCACCTCACAAATATTGTTTAGATACTCTCATCTCTCGGGTGTAATAAAGTAATATAACATTATGGAAATGGAAGATATCTCTCACTACCTGTCATAGCAAAATAGATTACCATAGGCTTGGGAAAGGATCAAACCTCCACCACATGGCGTAAGCACCTAGGATAAACTATCAAAGAGGTCTTTTCAAGGGTTGTAACGTTAGGTATAGGGATATGAATTACACGGTTTTGTTGGATAAAGGAAGTTTTACTGGTGGCGAGTTAACAATCTTGGTTAATTACATGTACAAGATGGTGTTGCTAAGCCAAGACTAGACTCGACTTAAGCTAATAAATGAGAAATAACAAAAACATAAAATGAACATAGAATGAAACGGGATGGTAGTCCGTATGTTTTTTTTTTTTTCATTTTTTTTTCTCTTTTTTTTTTATTTTCTTTTTCTTGATTTTTTTTCGACTTTTTTTTTTTTTTTTTTTTTTGCATACACTCTTACCCTACCATCCAAAATAATACATCATAGGGAATGAACGTTCCACTTACACTTGAATCTTTACATACTTTACAATTGACTAAACTAATGACTTGAATTAAGAAAATCAAAACACTTGGAGCACTTTTAAGATTAACGTACATATGGGGGTAATAAATGATGTTCTTCCCCATTACTCCATAAATAAGTACTTACCCATGAGTCCCAATCGTCCCAAAACAATATGTACAAGGATATGACTCGACTTAGCAACCATGTAATCAATTAGAAAGTTAACTTAGGGTTTAACAAATAACAATAATGCACTAAAAATGAGCGCATACACAGAAGGCTAAGGCGATTTGGGTGTACATTTAAGTGGGGTGTAACAAATTCTTCCTTTAAGTAAAATGCTTAAAGTTAGAAACGAAAAGATAGGCTCGGAGGGGTGTACTAGGGGTATCGTGTACTAAAAATGAGTACAACGCTAAGGGTGCGGGAAAAATTAGTTGACTTAACTAGTCAAGTAGTATGACTTAAATGGTCAAGTAATTATGATACGGGTTTAACACAAGGGTGATCCTAATGCCTCTTATCATGTAGTAAATCCTACCACACGAATGTAGTCTCACTAGCGGTCTCGGGATGCATCACTAATGCAAGTTCTAGAATCTAAATGCTACCGGTACACTCATAAGCACTAATAGTAAATGCTTTTCCTATCAAATCTAAAGGCGAACCTCACATATTTGGGTGGAAATTTTTTCTGAATATACGGTTATGTGCTAGTCATACAATCTCCTATCCATGAGACGCTTGCTATGGCTAAAGTTTCACTCCTAAATGTTGTAAAAAATTTTAAATTTGGCGCTAAAATTACACTAACAAGTATTTCTCATAGTTTTATTACACATCTACTATCAAACAAAACAAACTCAAGCGAAAGTGCATATGTAAGGTATCATCTTTTTACCCTCCCCTTACACTTAAGATGAACATTGTCCCCAATGTTCAAGTAAAGAATGTAAAAGTGAAAAAGTAAAGAGAATGAAATCAAATACTCCCCTGATTCGCTCGGTATGGATTATAGGATGGCCAGGTTAGATCTTCCTCTAAGAAAACGAACAATCAAAGCTTCCCTTCCAGAATATAAATCATCTCCTTGTCGAAAATAACCTGTAAATCCTGACAAAATAGGCAAGACAACCTTGCGTAAAATCGGCGGCATCCTATATAAGTTACTAAATCCTAGAAAACAAAGTAAGATATAAGGCTTGTGGAATAAAGTTTGCAGATTTCCTGGAGATTATAAAACTTAATAATTCACAAAAACCATAAGACTCCGTTAGAAAAACAAAACCGGTAAAATTTCCAGATTTTAACTCCTGACGCCGTCAAGAGTAAACCTCTGATGCCGTCAGAATGGACCTGCAGAAATTCTTATGTTAAGTTTCCGGAAAATTTCTGGAAAAACTTGGTCCTACTTCCTGAAAAATCCTGCAAAACTTCATTATGACTCAATACAAGCATTTGACTCTAACAAATACGAATATACATGCTCATTTAATATTGTGGATAATCATGATCGGTTTGTTTCTTGAAAACATATTTGGGGTTTCCCCTTACACTTATCTTTTGCAAAAATACTTTTAGGTGGAGTTAAGACTAGGCCAAAACAACAACGTAAAGTATTTCCACATTTTAGTTTAGAAACATGATCAACCAACAATAATAATTAAGCATGTATACGGAAGCAAATAACAAACAAACAAAAATAATCACACAAAATATGGGTTGCCTCCCAAGAAGTGCTTGTTTTTGTTCGAGTCACGAGCCTGACTCTACCCTTATTTCACGGATAAAGGTGAGGTTTTCCCTACACTTAGGATTAAGTGCGGGTGGTAGTAGCGATACACACCATCTTGGTGGAAGTATGCCACGTGAGGAAAGTGTGGTGGATGAATTATATGCTCAAAGAGTTGTGCTCCTATCATCATAACCTTACCTAATTCAATCGAGTTAATGGGTGGATTAAGATTTTCTCCTAGAAAGGGATCATTTTCAATCAACTTCAAGAGACTACTAGTTAGGGATCCATCTTGACCTAATAAACCCGGTTTAAACCCATAATGTTTCTTACGATCAATCATGAATGGGTGATGTAAGTATGTAAGGTCATGGTTCACTCCTATGTCAACTTCCTCTCTACAAGGCTTGGGGTCTACTACCTTCAACATAAAACTACCCGGACTATATGGTTTGATGGGTGGATCGGGACCTTTTTCAATTCCTAAACTTTCATCCAAGAATGGAAGATTAGGTAACGGTTTTGGTTGAGGCTCTGGTTCATCAAAACTAGGAACTTCCCTAGAACTAAGAGTAAGGTTATCATTATAAATATTCAAACCTATATCCTCTAGTGGTGTTTGGTACAAGGGTTCTACCTCTATTGGGGTTCCTATAGTCTCCTCTACTTCTTTCGGGTAAGTCACGGGCGGTGTGTGTGCCTCAAATGATGGTAGGATTTGTGGGGTACTTGGTGGGCTTACGTTACTTACCTCATCCTCCATTTTATCTAGATTACCTATGTGTTTGCTTTGTACTATGGCTTTAGGTGACATCCACACAGGTATCCCTAAGTAATCATCCCTAGATAAACTTCCTGTTTGCTCCATCAAACTTGTTTTTGATTGATTTGTGATGTTGTTTGTTGGGTTGTCTACTCTATAATAATATTGGGCACAGTCTTCTATGGTATCCCATGCTTCTTCAGCATTTAATTCCCTAGGGCCCCCATTGACAAAATCATCGATGCACATTTGGTCACATCGGTTGACACGATAGTAAAAGGTTTGGGTTAGGGATGCTAAAGAGAAACTATGATGAGGGAATTTTCGAAGTAAAATTTTAAAACGAGTCCATGCATCATATATGGGTTCATCTCGATATTGTTTGAAATTCGAGATGTCAATAGGGTAGAATGGTCTTTGTGGTTGGTGGTATGGTGGATTCGCGTACTCCATAATGGTGAACGGAAGAGTCAATGGAAATTACGAACAAACACACAAAGAAAAAGATAGACTAACGAAGACCTAAAAATAAAAAAATAAAATCTTACTAGAAAGGAATCTAGCAAGTAGACCTAATAAAAAGAAATCCTAACCTAGACAATAACTATTCCCCGGGCTGCGGCGCCAAAAACTTGATGCGTGGGAATCGCAACAGGCTTTACCTCTCGAGGGATCTCGAGAAGCTTACAACCCCCACCAGGCAGTGTACCTGATCGTTGTAGTATAGTATAGTGACAAGTACCGGGGGATTGATCGTTCAGCTTAGGAATAGTGTCGCTAGGATTAGAAAGCCTAATTACTAGTTCTAAAGGTGAGGGATGATTATTTTTGTATTTTTATATTTTTATGAAAAGCAATTTAAATCTCGGGGTTTTGGAAGAGTGGGCGGAATTAGTTGCTATTCGACTAACCCAAAACTAAGATGCAATCAAAATAAAATACTAAAAATGAAAATAAACTAATTTATATTAAAGTTGTGAGCAGTAATTGGAGAAAATGTGTTTACTTAGATTTCACTACTCCCTAGATATCTTTTACACGTTAATTACTTGTTATAATTGCATGGATGACGGATTGTATTCCTTAATACCATTCATGGGGTGGCATACATAACTCCCCAATTCTATGAGCTCTTATCTCCTCCTACACCATGCCCAGCACAACTATAGGGATTGTAAATAGTGGCTCATGCATTAAATACAACCAATAAAGACCTAGTACGCCTCGGTTCATGTTTCTTAAGACGTTCAACCATGTTACCATTTGGAGATCTGCCAGTTTTCTTAAGCCTAACATATAAATCATTCATCCAAAACAAGAATAAACAAGTAATCAACACATAATCAATATCTAGGTTTCATTAGATCTAAGCAAACACAAGAGAGATCTAGCCTAGCATGATAGAATTGAGACAAGAACAAGATATAGACAACCAACACATAGACATATTGATTGAATTAGAAGAACACTTATCTCAATTACAATGCAAGGTATCAAGTGTTTGGAACCCTTGAAAAACCTGTAAAAGTTGCACCAAAATCGTCTTTAGGGTTTCTCCCAAAACTTCTCCCTTTAATGTGAAAAACTAGAAAACTATATATAGGAAAATAGGGATGACGGCGTCAAGAACAAACCTGTGACGCCGTCATCTCGCCGCCAAATACTTCCTCGGACGGCCTTGATCTACTTCTGACGTCGTCAAGGCCTAGGCCGTCACACAAATTACTCTTGACGCCCTGTGTGACGCCGTCATCAACTACGGATTTTAATTCTTGAGGTTTGACGCCGTCATGCGTTTACTCTTGACGCCTTCATGTACTGTTCCCAGCATGGAAAATTGAGACTTTTCCGTTTTCTTCACTTTTATGCTCCAAAAACGTCCAAAATGGCTTCTTTTCCAGAATTCACTCTCCAAGTACCTAAAATCACAAAAGGAATGATTTAGGGCAATATTTGATCAAATAAAGTCGGATTCGGGCTTAAATGACCCCCTAAAACCGGATCATTTTTCGCCTCATCACTGTACACCATGTTTCTACTCAAGATGGAGTTGATGTGTTTATGTTAGCTGAAAAGGAATATCCATTGAGAGCTGGTGTTCTCACTGTTATGATGTCTGTTAAGCTCCGATGTTGGGAAAGAAGTGAAATCATAGAAGATTTTTTACAGAGGATTTATGATCAGAGTGTACGGGCTGATAAGGAGTTGAGAAAAAGAAGATAAGTGTTTGGAAGAATTCCCATATCCTCATATATGCTGACTACTTGAAGAAACTTATTGATTTACATGGTAATCATAAGTTTAGGGGAGGTTTGTTGGGAATTATATTAATAGTTACCACGGCTAGTATGAAGATTACAACTGCTGAAGAATGCACTAGCAATGGAAACTCATTACCACTGCTAGTACATATTATTACCACTGCTGTTAGGATAACTGTTAGGAAACTTGTAGAGATAATTATAGAATAGATCTTGTGTATATCTTATTCTATTATCATTATACGTATCTTGTAGAAGAGGACTCCTTGTGCTATAAAAGGAGATCCTAGGTTAAGGTTATACATACGTTTTTCTTAGAGCTTCAAGGTTGTAACCCTAGTGATACAAAGATCACTCATATTATTATTATTAATAATATTGGAGCTAACAGTTTGATTCATATACTCTTCTCATTCATATACAACTGTTTCATTCACATACAAACTTCTAAGTATTACTAAGTAGATTCCACATACTTAGTAGTATAACTCAAAGTATCATTCTAACACAGATAAAGGTGTTTAGATCCATCATATATATATATATATATATATATATATATATATATATATATATATATATATATATATATATATATATATATATATATATATATATATATATATATATATATATATATAGTGCTTGTGTTGATTTTGCATAAAGATCAAACAAAAGTTTCATTCACTAAACAAAGTTTTTTACAGTCAAACTAAAAAGGTAACATACATATAATTGATCATTTCGATCAAGTATAGTTTTCATACAAAACTATAATTAAGGATTATAAAATAAACGTTTACTTCTTATCTCTCGTATATAGCTATAATTGTTTATATTATGCATGTGTTGATTTCATATACAGCTTACATCATTATTATTTTTCATACTTAGATAAAGTTGTTCATATTGTTCAAGATTTGAGTTCACATAAGATCGAATCAAAGTTTGAAAAGTAGACAAGCTTTTAAAGCTAAACTAAAGTTTTCCAAAATATTAAAAAGACGTTAAAACTATTCAACCCCCCCCCCCCTTCCAGTTTTCCACAATTGGTATCAGAGCCACGCCAAACAAGATTTTTAAAATATGTTGTATTTTAAAACTTGAATAGATCTATGGAATCAGAAAAATATTTAGAAGGGCAATCTATGCAAAGATCACCACTATTTGAAAGTGATGGTTTTCTTTATTGGAAAAATAGATTCGAAACTTATGTGAAATCAAAAGATCTTGATCATTGGCATGTCATTACCTTTGGTGATTTCCCCCTATTCAATATAATTTTGAAACTAAAATGGATGAAATTGTATCTTTTGAAAAACAAAATGACGATTTGAAAAAGAAACTAGCAAAAAATAATGAGGCTAAAATGGTTATTTATAATGCGTTACCATGCAAAGAATATGAAAGAATTTTTATATGTAAAACCGCAAAAGAAATTTGGGATTATTTACTATTCACTCACCAAGGTAATAGTCAAGTTAAAGATAACAAAATAGATCTTCTTGTTCAACAATATGAACAATTTACGATTCCGGAGGAGGAATCAGTAGATAATGCTTTTGCTAGGTTTAACACTATCATCACAAGTTTAAAAGCACTTGATGAGAATTTTTATAGTAAGAATTTTGTTTGAAAATTTCTTAAGGCTCTTCATCCAAAATGGCGTGCTAAAGTTACAGCAATTGAAGAATCGAAGAACTTGTCAACTCTTCAACTTGATGAGTTGATCGGAAACCTGAAAGTCTATGAAGCAATAATAAAGAAAGACTCCGAGATGGTCAAATGAAAAAGAGAGCAAAGAAAGTCAATTGCGTTGAAAGCTAGGAAGGAATCTAGTAATGAGGATAGCTCAACTGATGCGTGGAATTGCACCCTCGCAAAAGGTTTTACCTCTCAAGGGATCTTGAGAAGCTTGCAATCCCCACTAGATAGTGTACCTGACCGTTGTAGTATAGTATAGCGACAAGTACCGGGGGATTGATCGTTCAACTAAAAGAATAGTGTTCGCTAGGGTTATAACTCACTTAAACTAGGTCTTGAGATGAGAGATGATTTTTTTTGTATTTTTATATTTTATGGAAAGCAAGTAAAAATCTCGGTTTTTGAAGGAGTGGGCGGAATTAGTTGCTAATCAACTAACCCAAATAACTAAAGATGCAATCAAAATAAAATAAAATAAACTTAAACTAATTGTGGCGAAAACAATAATGAGAGAAAATGTGTTTACTTAGATTTCATTACTCCCTAGCTATCTTTTACCAGTTGATTAGTTTGTTACAATTGCATGGATGATGGGTTATATTCCTTAATACCATTCGTAGGGCCGTGTACGACCTTCCCTAACTCTATAAGCTTCTACCTCTTCCTATGTCGAGCCGACTACTAGCTCCTAACATGGCCTCATTAGTAGTTACCTATGCATTAAATATAACCAATATATCGTAGTACACCTCCGATCATGTTTCTTAAGACGTTCAAGCAAGTTACCAATTGGAAGTCTGCCAGTTTTCTTAAGCCTAACATCGAATTCATTCATCCACAAAAATTATAAACAAACAACCTGTAGGACCGTAGAACAACCTAAATCACTATTGAATCAAGCTTAAACCTAGAGAGAGAAAGTAAGTAGAGAGAGAGAGTGGATGGGAACTCTAGTGTGAGAAATAATAACCTTGTTAACACTAAATGAACCACTAAGAGAACCAACCTCTCAAATGAGGTTTACAAGAGTATTTATACTTGAAGTCTAGGGCATCATCTATCTTATACATTATTACACTAATGGCCCTTAGACTTTTACAAAACATGAATAATACACATAAACTTCATCATAATGATATTCTAAAGCAACCTATAACTACACGTTAATGACCGACACTTTTTATAAATAAAATATGATCCTAACAATCTCCCCCTAAGTGTTGGTCATTGAGGTTGCGCGACGTCATCATCTTTGTCTTTAAACTTTATCATTCGTAGCTCTTGACGTCTTTTAAGAATCACTAGATGAGTCAGTGTATATTGATCATTGCTCCTTGTTCATTGTTGATGAAGTGATCCGATGATGTCATCTGCCTTTCGTCACTTCTGTGTTTGTGGTGGTTGTCTGCCATTCCAACATGCTCATACATCTTTGGGCTTTGATATTCATATGCACGTAGTTCCCTTTCTTACACTTTGATCTTTAGTCTTTATACTTTGTAGATTCTTCTTTTTGGCGTAGAATCTTTCTTTGAACTTTATGTTGTATAGATCTTTGAGGGAGCTTTCTTTAACTTCCAGATGTATGTATGAGCATGCGGAATCTGTCACCATGGAGGTGATGTGTAGCTGCATGAAAACAGTTAGCAATAAATCAACCGGTACTTACTGATAAGGAATTAGAGATTGTCAACAGCATAGTGTGAAGACTCCTTCTAACCCTTACCATGGCCGTTCCCATATCAGATACTCCCGAAAGAGCTTACGAGACCTACTAAGTAGCTCAATGACTGGGTGAGTCGTTGGGGATCACTCCACAACTGTAGACCGTCTGAAACCACCGCGAACACTAAGCGTAACCCATAAGGAATTACCGAAGTGACCTGCTGTCAGGGCTGTTTGATGTTGACCCTGGCAGGAATTTCCGTTCAATCATTGAGAAACTACATAAGTAAATTCTCTCATAAACGTTCTTGGCAGATTGCTAAGATCTGCGAAGGACTCTTAGGTTTACATCTGGTGTCCTTAATGATGAACAACCAGTGTAGAGATATCATGTGTTCCTATGAGATCTTTTGATGAATCTCGGGGCTCTAGACTCGATAAGTGCACATTTGGTTTCCTATGCGGAGATTAGGGAGAGGTCTCCTGCTTCAATATCAACCATCTCTAAGAGACAGGTCGATAGATTATGCCGGTTCCCCGTAAGAATGAAACAAGCTCTTTTAAGAGAACTTGAGTGGTTAAGAAGGTTTAGTGCAGTGCGTCACTGGGTCTATGACGTCTTTGTCTTCAATACTGGTGTCACCTTGGTAACAACCAGTAGCATATGAATTGAACCCGGTGTCTGCCCTAAGGTTGAACATATGGAGGGCTATTTCTTTTCACCCTTTTTCATAACTTTTCTTTTTAATTCTTCAACCCCTTCTTTCTCCTTTCTCATTTTCTCCTTTTTTCAATCATACCTAAGTACTTCTAATTCTAATCTATTGGAATTGTCCTTGGGTAGATCCCTCTGGCTCTGGCGGATCATAGGACGGTTTTCCCTATCCTTAGTCACCTTATAACTCCATGAATCCTATAATTGCCATGAAACCTTTGATTGAAAATCTCTCAAAGTGTTTATGAATATAAACACATTTTTGTTGACACTTTGAGAGTTTTTGTTTCTTTTGAAGGACTCCCCCTTCACATGTGCTCGTGAATTTTTTAAGAAATTTGCACATGCGTGAGGAGTTTGCACTTTTTGAATTGATCCACTTTCAGTGAACATGACCGATTCGAGACACGCTTACATCACTAGTTAGACTAGCTTGAAGTTATTACCCGTCCTGGTCAAGTCCAAAGAAAGTCTCTCGATATGGTACATTCTACTCAGACAAGTCCTATTCGAGACACGCTTACATCACTAGTTAGACTAGCTTGAAATTATTACCCGTCCAGGACAAGTCTTTTCGATTACTGACATTTTAAGCTTCGTCAATTCATTGGTACATTCTGAGTCGAGCTCTTTTGAGATTCAATCACAATTTTGAACATCTTTGATCACATTTTAATCATGTCTTCTCCCCCTCAAAAATAGCATATCGTGATATTTTTGATATCAACTGATTAAGAAAAAGCTTTTTGGAGAGAAAGACAGATTTCATTTTGCATGAATTCGGAACAATTTTGTTTTTGTACTCCCCCTTAATGATAGCACATTTTAAAATCAATTATGGGTTTTGAGGGAGTTATCTTGAGCACTCATTTGAAAAATCTTTTGATGAATCTTGAAAAAGTGCTCAAGATTACTATTTTGAAAACGAGTTTTTGTTTGAAGTCTTTTTCGTTTGTTTAGACTCGAACTTTTTGAAAAAGATTTCGTCCTTGAAAATACGAGTCCTTGATTTGAAATAATCAGAAGTCATCATTCGGGTCCGGGTTTTGTACTGAAGTATACGAAAGCCATTGTGAAGAAAGTTTTGAGAAACGACATGTTTTTGAAAAACATTTAAAAGAACTCCCGTTCAAGCATCTGTACATGTCCGTATCATTGTTGAATGACATTTCTAGAAACGTACAGAATATTGATTTATACGAGACATATGTCGTGAGAAGAATATTTTTGGATTTTTTGATTTTATATTGTTTTTGTATTTTTTGAAATTTTATATTTTTGTATTTTGTTTTTGTTGGTTTTTCAAATTTTGTATTTTGTTTTTTCAAAAATATTTACAGCGAAGCGACTTTGAAAACATTTTTCAAGAAGATTCGAGAAGACGTTCTAGCTCCTCAGGAGTTAGGCTTCGCATGCCAATTCGTCGAACTAAATAGTCAAACCTTTCTTTTGGAAGGGCTTTAGTAAATAGATCGGCGAGTTGGTAATCAGTCTTAACGAAAAATAATTCAACAGTACCCTCTTCCACGTGTTCTTTGATGAAGTGATAGCGGACTTTGATATGCTTCGTCTTAGAGTGATGTACGGGATTGCACGAGATGGCTATGACACTTTTTGAGTCACAATACATAGGTATTCTGTCAAAAGTAAAGCCATAATCTGTGAGCTGTGTCCTCATCCAAAGAACTTGGGCACAACACGCAGATAGAGACACATACTCAGCTTCGGCGGTTGATAGCGCAGTACAATCCTGTTTCTTTGACGACCAGCTTACTAGCTTTTCACCCAAAAATTGTGCTCCACCTGATGTACTTTTTGCTGTAACTTGATCTCCTGCATGGTCGGCATCTGAAAAGGCTGTTAGATTAAACCCCGAATCCTTCGGATACCAAAGTCCCATGTTAATGGTCCTTCGTAGGTACCGAAAGATCCTTTTAACCTCTTTGAGATGAAGTTCGGTAGGCTTTGCCTGAAACCGTGCTAACAAACAAACAGCAAATTGAATATCAGGTTGACTAGCAGTTTTTTCGGATCGACGGGTTTCCCAAACAAATCAGCATCAATTTTTGGTGCAGTGACCATTGGAGTACCAACAGAATCACAATTTTCCATTCCATGTTTTTTCAAAATCTCTATTGTATATTTAGCTTGATTGATAAAAATACCACGAGGGGATTGATGTATTTGTAAACCAAGAAAGAATTTTAGTTCCCCCATCATGGACATTTCAAATTTGCTTTTCATGAGATTTTCAAAATGTTTTGAATGGTTAGGATTGGTTGATCCAAAAATTATGTCGTCCACGTAAATTTGAACGATCAAAATGTCATCTTTGAATTTTTTGATAAACAAGGTGTCATCAACCGTTCCTTTGGTGAAATTATTTTTGAGCAAGAAAGATGATAGTTCGTCATACCACGCTCTTGGAGCTTGTTTTAAACCATAAATGGCTTTCTTAAGCTTGTAGACGTAGTCTGGATGATCTTTGTCGATGAATCCCTCTGGCTGACTCACATACACTTCTTCTTTCAGAGTTCCATTTAAGAAGGCTGTCTTAATGTCCATCTGATAGACTGTGATGTTTTTGTGAGCTGCATAGGCTAAGAAAATCCGGACTGCTTCAAGTCTAGCTACAGGCGCGAATGATTCCTCAAAATCTATCCCTTCTTCTTGTGGATATCCTTTAGCCACGAGACGAGCTTTGTTACGAATTACAGTCATTTCCTCATCCAGTTTGTTCTTCCACAACCACTTGAGATCAAGAACGCGTTTATCAAGTGGTCGTTCAACAAGTTCCCAACTATCATGTAACAGGTATTGAAGAAGTTCATCCTGCATCGCTTCTATCCAAGGGTATTCTGCCATTGCTTCCCGAATGTTCTTTGGTTCTTTGAGGCTGATTGAGCAAATATAAATGCACAATTCGAGATCAATGGCAAGTTGTCTTCTCGTCTGAACTGGCTTTGAAGGTTCACCAATAACTTGTTCTATTGGATGGTCTTTTGTCCATTGAAACGTAGAAGGGTTCCTTGGGTTTAACGTATGTGTGTTAGACGGTTCTTGTAACCTTGAAGAAGATTCAGCAGAGTCTGTTGCAAACGGGTTTTCAAATACTTCTTCTCCTTCTTCTAACGCAACATCGTTTGAATTATTTGTTGGTTCTTCTTGAAAATTTGTGTTTTGATTTTGCTCATCAACTCTCGGTAGTTCAGTTTCAAGTACTGGAGTGGCTTGAGTAGATGTAGATGATGTTGAGGTAGTTGGTGCTTCAGCTTCGATTGTTGTAGATGCATCCAGTGGTGGTGGTGGTGGTTGATTTTGAGTGGGTGCAGCGGAATGTTGTTGAGATGCATTTGTCGAAGTTCCACCATAATATTCATCAAACATTAACTCGAAGAAATTTTCCAGTTCTTGTTCTGAAGGTTTGTCCGTGTTTGTTGACTGAGCTCCTTGAGGTACGAGTCCTGAACTGATGTGTCCAGAAGTATGACTGTTTGGTGCGGGTCCTAATCTGGTTTGATTAGAAGCCATTGGATTAAGCGCGGGTTCTAGAGCGTATCTCTCAGAAGCCATTTGTGAAATCTCGTCAAACTTCACATTCATTGTCTCCATTATCCTTTTAGTTCTTCGATTATACACCCTGAATGCCCTCGAGTTTTCTGAATATCCAATGAAGATTCCAATATCACCCTTAGCTTTTAACTTTCCTAGATCTTCTCTGTCATTCGTTGGATAGCACAAAGCGCCAAACACGTGAAGGTAAGAGATGTCAGGTTTCCTGTTGTTCACTAGCTCATATGGGGTTTTATTGAATCTTGGATGGACTAGGGATCGGTTTTGAGTAAAGCAAGCAGTGGCTACAGCATCAGCCCATAAGAATAGTGGTGCACTAGAATAGATTAGCATTGTGCGAGCAGCTTCCACAAGAGTTCGGTTTCTTCTTTCAACTACCCCATTCTGCTGTGGAGTTCTAACAACTGATGTTTGGTGTGTGATTCCAACATCTTCGAAATAGGTTCTTAACTCCTGATTTGTGAATTCTGTGCCATTATCTGTTCTTACAATCCTTACTGGAGCTTGAAGTAGAACTTGAATACGCTTCAGAAAGGTGATGATGATGCCTGGTGCCTCGTCTTTTGATCTCAAAAACTTTACCCATGTATATCTTGAATAATCATCAACGATAACAAGAATATACTTCTTCCCATTAATGCTTTCAACTCTCATTGGGCCACATAAGTCCATATGCAACATATGTAACCTTGCTTCCGAACTAGGTACGGTTTTGGGTTTATATGATGCTCTTTTGCTTTTTCCTTGTTCACATGATGGACATAGGTGATCCTTGGTGTATTTGAACTTAGGAAGTCCGGTGACGATGTTGTCTTTGGCTAACCTGTTGATGGTGTCGAAATTGAGATGGGATAATCTTCTATGCCACAGCCAGGACTTAGTTTCGGTTGCCCTTGTCATAAGACAAATTGGTGATGTAGAAGCCATTTGGTTGATGTCGATGGCATACAAGTTTGTACCATGATTACCAGTTAAGAGATCATCACCAACCAAATTTCTAATAAAAACCGTGTTTCTCCTGAATGCAACTTCTAAATCTACATCACAAAACTGCCCAACTAAAAACAAATTATGTCCCAACCCTTCGACGTAGTAAACTCGAGTGATCAAAAGATTTCCAAACTGAAGATCTCCAAAACCCAGAATAGCTGCTACATGATCATTTCCAAAGCGTACAGTTCCCATGAATTTCCAAACGAAATTGATCAGCAGCTTTAAATTCCCGGTCATGTGCTTGGAGCAACCCGAGTCGACGATCCAAAGACATATTTCGACAACCTGCGAAGAACAGAAGATTTTGTATTTGGAAACCGTTTTGAATTTGGTTCCATTGGGTTAGGAGTAAAATCGATATCACACTCATAGAATGTTTCAACATGTTCAATTTGAACAACTTTCAATGTTCCATCCTGGAGAATGAATTTTCTACCCGTTGGTTTCCATACACAATACTTAAGATAGTTCCTAGGCATTTGGCTACTAGTGGTAGACCTAAAGCGTGCAACTAATCTTTCAATAGATCTAGATCTAGCCCTAGTTACTTTTGGAACTTTCTTCTGTTCAGGCGTCACATTCACATTCTTAGAAACACATTCATCATGAACATAATTAATTAAACATTTCTTGCATGTCAAGCAAACAGAGTCATTACATGCATTAGAACCAGTACTCTCGATATTACATTCAGATGAAACATGTCTCTTATTAAAAGGCGATAAATTCCTAGGGTGTTCTTCTACTTTGTTCTTGCTACTACTCGTAGAGGCAGGCGAGACTCTATAGTTCCTTGTATTGCTCCTAGGCTGTAGTCTGCTGCTCCTAGAGGTGCTTTCTAATCCTGTAGAAGTTGAGGCACACACATTAGGATTTATATTGTTGTCCTTTTTAGCATCACTAGACTCTTTAGAATTATCCTTTTTGCCCTCATAAGTCTTAGATGTGGAGGCAGACGCATTAGTGCGACTAATCCTAAAAAGGCCAGGTGCTATCACTTTTGGTGTTTCGACAACCGCTTTTCCTTTATCAACAATCTTTTCATTGTCACTTTTCTTGGGCAAGGGTGTTGGAGTGACTGGTTTTGTCAAATCCTTTTTCTCATTGACTTTTGGAGCAAACCTTGAAATTGACATTTTAGGTTTTTGAACCGTGTTTGAAACATTTTGTATCTCCGAAGTCGACGGTTTTGCAAACTTAGTTTCCTCACCCTTCCCTTTTTGACTTTCAAGCTGAGCCCTCAAAAGATCATTTTGCTCTTTCATTTTCTTTAATTCACGCTCATACGACAGTTTGTCATATTTGCATTCTTCGCTTTTTCGATCAAGTTGTTTAAAATATGTGACATTTTCTTTTTCAAGCTTAATAAGAGCATTTTCATATTTTGAAACAATTTCGGAGGTCTCAGCTCTCAGTCTTTCATCGTCATGAACAGAATATGTTTGTAAAATGATGGACATAATATCAGTAGATAGAACTGCTTCGAAGAGAGAATCATTTAGGTTTTCCAAAACATTGATTTGCTCAAAAGATTCATTTGCCTTCTTTATCAGGGATTTGTGATCCGTGATGAAGTCAGCTGTTTCTTTCAAAAATGCTTGTTCAAAATGAATTACTCGAGCATGGATGTTATTAATTTGAGGAGCAAATTCATTTTCGAGAATCTTTTTAAGCTGTAAATGAACCGTGGAATTCCAGTTGATCTCATTAAGTCTCGTTTTAGATTCTAAAGTCATTTTAAGTTGCCCAATTCTGTTTTTAAGATCATCAAGATATCCCCGTGCAGCACTTGTGTTAAAAGTGTTGTTTGAGGAAATCTGTTCCATGTTAGAAATCAATTTGGAAGCAACGACTTTCTTAGAAAACATTTTTGAGAATTGTCGTTTTATGGAAAACACAGATGGTTCTTTTTGTGGAACAAAAGTAATTCCCGAAAGTTTGTTCAATTTGTTGTAATCAATGGGTTTCAAATCCTTTTGTTTCATTTTAGAAATGCTCTCTTTGACATGTTCTATCGTTTGCACAGAATCCCGAACGACGGGAGGATCATGTTTGGTGTAAAAAACACTACCATTATACAAGACGTTTTGTTCTTCCTGAGCTTTCTTGAGATTACAAGGATTGTTGTTACCAAGAGCCATTTTGTATTTCGTATGGTAAATCGGATTAGTTTGATTTGAAATCATTTTCATTGTTTGACTTGACTGACCCGACTTAACCACTAATTCTTCTAGATGTGCAATCTTGTGTTCTGACTCTACGATTTCCTCCAAAAGTTTATCTTCTTTCTTTGCAAAGTCCTTTTTCATCTCATCCCTTTCTTTTTCAAGATTGGTGTAAGCTGTTTCTTGTTTTGAAAGTTGGTTTGTTAATTCAGAAATTTCTTGTTTTAAAGAGTTAATGGTTTTTGTTGAACTTATTTCAAGATTAGCAAACTTGGTTTTCCATTCCCTATCTTTAACAAGTAACTTCTTATAACCAATTTCAAATTCTGACTCGCGTTCTTTGTGAATTTGAAAACTTTTTGCATTTTCCTTGTATCTCTCAAGCTCAGTGGTCAATTTCTCATTCGCGGCCTTAACATCGCGATTGACCTTTTTCACTTTCTCGATTTCAATACCACAATTATTTAATAATGATTCAAATAAAGCACGTGTTTCCTCATCATTCTCAGCATGCTGTGAAATGAAGCCTCCATTATGATTCACATCTGGAGTTGCTGAAGAAGTATTGCTACTACTTGGCGTGTCCAGGTATGTATCATAAGTGGGTGCTTGCTTCTCAGAATGTTGTTCCTCATGAGGAGACATATCAAATATATCATTATTATGACATGTGTTGAAATTTGATACCTCAGATGGTGCACTGGTGTCATAAACAGGAAGTGTGTCAGAATCCGTGTCATACTTAGCTTCCTGAAGATTCGCCATGAATATGCAGTTCGCATCGATATCCTCTCTGTCTTCCATTTCATCCATAAGAGCCATAAAATCATGTTCCTCTGCATTCAACTGAAACCCTGCCTTCTCTTTTTGTGCCAACAGTACTGCTTTCTGCAAATACTCTAGATCTTTCTTGTTCGGCTTAGTAGGACAGTTCCTTGCCATATGACCTACTCCTTGGCAGTTGAAACACTTTACCGGATTACCCTGATTCACATTTCCATAATTCCCAACAACTGGAGCTGCCACATTCCTATTCTGATTACCCATTGCCTGATTACCAACATTCTGACCCCTCTGATTTCCAACATGCTGACCCATCTGATTCCCTGCATACTGACCATACTGATTCCGTGCATACTGACCTGCATTCTGCACATTCTAATTACCCATGTTAATTCCAGTAGCGTATCCTTATTGATTCCCATAAACTCCAACCATGTGGCCTCCATTGCCCATATTGAAACTCGGCTGAGCGATCTGCCTGTTGCGAGTATTTGATGAAATCCTTTGGTTGTTGTTTGTTGGTGTAGAATAGCGTCCTTGGAATGCTTTTGTCAGAAAAGCAAACGCTTGTGTCAAGGCTGCAGTAGCTTCATCATTGTCAGTGTATTCTGGTTCTTGGAAATGTGGGTATTGCTGTTGTGGAATAACATGTTGTTGCTGTGGGTAGAATTGTTGTTGGTAGACCGGTGTTGGTTGTTGAATGTAGGATGGTTGCAAGTAGTTGTGAGTGGAAGATGATGATGGTTGTTGTTGTGTGTAACCGAATAAAAAAAATCACTTTTATATCAACTTTTTTCAACCAAATCAAACCTAAAACAACCTATATTATCCCTAGGCGATTGATACCACTTGTAGGACCGTAGAACAACCTAAATCACTATTGAATCAAGCTTAAACCTAGAGAGAGAAAGTAAGTAGAGAGAGAGAGTGGATGGGAACTCTAGTGTGAGAAATAATAACCTTGTTAACACTAAATGAACCACTAAGAGAACCAACCTCTCAAATGAGGTTTACAAGAGTATTTATACTTGAAGTCTAGGGCATCATCTATCTTATACATTATTACACTAATGGCCCTTAGACTTTTACAAAACATGAATAATACACATAAACTTCATCATAATGATATTCTAAAGCAACCTATAACTACACGTTAATGACCGACACTTTTTATAAATAAAATATGATCCTAACACAACCAACCAATAATCAATATCTAAGTTTCATTACATCTAAGCAAACACAAAGAAAACCTAGCCTAGCATTTTAAAGAGAAGACAAGCATAAGATATAATCAAACAACACATAGACATATTGAACGATTTGATGAAAGACTTATCTTCAATTAAGCATGGATGAAACTAGGGTTTGAAACCCTCAATAAAGCAGTAAAATTCGTCTAGGGTTTTCTCCCTTCAAAGTTGTACACAATGAATGAAAACTAGAAAACTATATATAGATTTTAAATTCTGACGGCGTCAAGAGTAGGGTCTGACACCGTCAACTCGCCGCCAAAATAATACTCGTATTGCCTAGATCCACTTCTGACGTCGTCGCGTATTAACTTGGTCTTGGCCGTCATGTACAATTTCCTCTTGATGGCCTTGGTGACGCAGTCATGTACAAATCTCCAAAAACTTCTCTGGCGCGTCACGTGTATTTGATTTATCCACCTCTTTGTCAAGTCTTGACGCCATCACTAATAACCTGTGACGCCGTCAGGTACAATTTTTAGCATTATTTTGAGACTTTGTCGTTCTCTTCACTTTTTTGCTCCAAAAACGTCAAAAATGCTTCCTTTTGTAAATTTCCTCTCAAAAGTACCTAAAATGAAAAAGGAACGATTTAGGGCAATATTTGATCAAATAATCTCGACTTTGGCCTTAAATGACCCCCTAAAAGCGGTATACTTTTTGTCTCGTCAAATACCCTTACACTTGAGATTTGCTTGTCCTCAAGCAAATGCGCTTTTATTCTAATCAAAATACAAATTAGGGGTCATTTAACACTAATATAAAAGTAATTGCAACAAATAATCGTTCCCCTTCAACCAAAAACAAGCACGGAAATTATACACTAGCACCTCACAAATAGTGTTTAGATACTCACATCTCTCGGGTGTAATAAAGTATATATCACAATATGGAAATAGAAAACATCTCTCACTACCTGTCATAGCAAATAGATTACCATAGGCTTGGGAAAGGATCAAACCTCCACCACTTGGCATAAGCACCTAGGATAAACTATCAAAGAGGTCTTTTAAAAGGGTTATAACGTGAGGTGTAGAGATATGATAAACACGGTTTTGTTGGATAAAGGCAATATTTACTGGTGGCGAGTTAATCATCTTGGTGAATTACATGTACAATGTGGCGTTGCTAAGCCAAGAGTCGACTCGACTTAAGCTAATCAAAAACTAACAAAAACATAAAATAAACATAAAAGGAAACGGGATGGTAGTCCGTATGTTTTTTTTTTTCTCCTTTTTTTTCTTTTTGATTTTATTTTTTATTTATTTATTTATTATTTTTTTGGCATACATTATTACCCTACCATACAAAATAATACATCATAGGGAATTTGCATTCCCCTTACACTTGAACTTTTACATACTTTACAATCAACTATTCTAATGACTCGAATCAAGATAATCAAAACACTTGGAGTACTTTTTAAGATTAACGCACATATGGGGGTAATATATGATGTTCTTCCCCATTACTCCATAACAATAGTACTTTACCCATGAGTCCCAATCGTCCCAAAACAATATGTACAAGATATGACTCGACTTAGCAACCATGTAATCAATTAGACAATTAACTAAGGGTTTAAACATGTAACAATAATGCACTAAAGATGAGTGCATACACAGAAGGCTAAGGCGATTTGGGTGTACATTTGGGGTGGATTGTAAACAAATTCTTCCTTTAAGTAAAATGCTTAAAGTTAGAAACGAAAAGATAGGCTCGGAGGGGTGTACTAGGGGTATCGTGTACTAAAAATGAGTACATCACAAAGGTGTGGGAAAATTAATTGACTTTACTTAGTCAGGTAGTTATGACTTTATTGGTCAAGTAATTATGATACGGGTTTAACACAAGGGTGATCCTAATGCCTCTTATCATGTAGTAAATCCTAACTACACGTATGTAGTCTCACTAGCGGTCTCGGGATGCATCACTAACGCAAGTTCTAGAATCTAAGTACTACCGGTACACTCATAAGCAATAATAATGAATGCTTTTCCTAACAAATCTAAAGGCGAACCTCACATATTTGGGCGGAAATTTTTTTTGAGTGGTACGGTTTTTGTGCTAGTCATACAACTCCTATCAATGAGACACTCATTAAAGCTAAAGCTTCACTCCTAAATCTTGTAAAAAAAATTTTAATTTGGTGCTAAAATTACCCTAACAAGTATTTCTCTTAGTTTTATTACACACCTACTATTGAACAAACTCAGGTGCAATTGCATTCTCTAAGGTATCATCATTTACCCTCCCCTTACACTTAGGCTGAACATTGTCCCCAATGTTCAATAAAAAGGATGAAAAAGTAATGAAGGTAAAAGAATGAAACAAATACTCCCCTGATTCGTTTGGTGTGGATAAATGGATAACATGGCTAAATCTTCCTCCAATAAAATGAACGTTGAAAGCTTTCCTCCAGAAATATAAATCAACTTCTTGCCCAATATAACCTGTTAAACCTGAGAAAACAATCATGGCAAACCTCGCGTAAAATCGGCGGCAATCTCTATATCTAAGGATATAATGCTTGTGGAATGAATGTTTGAAGATTTCCTGGAGTTTATAAAGCTAAAGAATTAACAAAACTTTAATACTCCGTTAGAAAAACAAAACTCGCAAAATTTTTCAGAATTTTTACACCTGACGCTGTCAGGTTATGATCCTGACGCCGTCAGAGTGCTCTGATAGAAATCTTATGTTAAGTTTCCAGAAAATTTCTGGAAAAACTCACGCCTTAATTCCTAGAATTCCTGCAAAACATCATTATGACTTGATACAAGCATTTGACTCAAACAAATACTAATATACATGTTCATTTAATATTGTTGTGGTTCATGTCCAATTCCGTTCTTAAAAACAAATTTAGATTTCCCTTACACTTATCTTTTGCGAAATACCTTTTTATGAAGTTAAGACAAACAACAAGGTAAAGCATTTTCACAATTTATTAGGAAACATGATCCGCAAATAATAAAAATAAAGCATGCATATGGAAACAAATAAAATCAAACAAACAATCAGACAAAACAAGTAAAACAAATGAAACTAATAAAACTTGGGTTGCCTCCCAAGAAGCACTTTTCTTTATTTACGAGTCTTGTAGCTAGATTCAAGGTCATGGGCTATTACGTGACCTCGGCTCGCATTATGACGTACCCCTTGTCAACAGAATCCACGTCATTCGGGTGGTAATGTCTCAATCGTTCGATATTCACAGTTATTTCTCCACCCCTTTTGGTGTTCAAGAGTGCTACTCCATTGTGACCTAGGTTTTTGATCGTGAATGGTCCATACCAAAAAGAGTTTGATTTATCGGGAGGCTCCTTTATCCCTAAATGTCATAGGAGCACTAAATCTCCTTCAATAAATGGGGTATGATCCTCTATCGGCTGATTGTGCTTGAATTCGACATAAAATTTATCACTACTTTTGCATCTCTCAGGTGTAGCTTCTTTGTAGCTTTTAATCCTTGTTTCCCATGCAAGGATTTTCTCTTGAACATGATTATGCGGTGTGCCAGCGTTGTTTTTTAGCCTTCTTTCCATCATGCTTTCTCGCACATATTTTGGAGTCATGGGGAAGTGAATCTTTCTTTTTCCTGATATAAGTTAAATTTCCCCTTTTTCATACTTGATAACAGCTCTTGCTGTGGTAAGGAATGGTGCTCCAAGGATTATTGGCATACACCCATTCTCTTTATAATCGATGATCATGAAATTGATGGGATACATGAAACCTGCTACATTGACCAGCACATCCTCTGCAATTCCTAAAGGATATACATAAGAGTGACTAGCGAAGGATAGCCTAACGCGGGTGGGGGCCGGCATTTCATTGGTGAGTTGGGTATAAATAGTTAAAGGCATCAGGTTCACCTCTGATCCTTGATAGGCGAAAGCATCCAAATATTGCAATTTCCCAATGCTAGCTGGTATTTCAAAGTTCCCATAAGCCATATGCTTCGTAGCCACTTTTTGCTTAAGTAGCTTTTCATATATCGGCCCCCAGGCAACGTATCATAATCATCTTCCCCTACTTCTTCTCCTTCAGAGTCCCTTTTGGAAGATCGGTTACGTCCGTCGCCCTCTATCCAGTTGGTTATTGTTTTCTTATTTATATCATGCTTTAGATAGTACCCTAATGATTGGGATTTTGGTGGTTCCTCAATGGTTTGTGCAATGGGGGTCTCCTTTTCTTCATTGCCCTCGTGGACAATGGATATAGAGTTAACAAACTTGGTAGTGAGGGTGACGTCTTCCTTTCTTAACAACACCTTTTTCAGAGTCTTTATGTTTGAGTATTCCTCTAATAAGCTCATTATCTCTGTCATTTTCTCTTGCATCTCATCCTTTCGTCTATAGACTGCCTCCTCGAATTTTGCTAATCGCTCAAAATGAGTGGACATATATTCTCTCATTCGAGTTTCGAATTCCGGGCTGAGGTTTTGAGGAGGGGAATAGGGTAAAGCATATTTTTGAAAGGTTTCAGTATTCTCTCTAATGGGTGATTCAGACAACAGTGTTGGGTTTATGTTTGAGATAGAGTTGATCGATGCATGTCTGGGACTTTAAGATTTTTTTCATTTTTCCATGAGATAGTCAACTTTTCTCAAGTTCGCAGAGGTTTTCTTCGGAAAGTTGAGTGGTCCCTCCTGTTAATGAGATTGCATTAACGGCCGAGTCTACGACATGGGCAACCTCCCATAATTCATTATCATCAAATGCAAGCTCATCAATGATTTCCCATGACTCTTTGGCGTCCTTGTCACGCAATCTACCTCCACCTGCTTGATCAATGGTGCGTTTGGTATGGAAGTCGACATGGTCGTAAAAAGTTTGGATTTGGAGCCAAAGATTTATGCCATGATGAGGGACTTTTTGGATTAAGTCCTTGAAACGAGTCCATGCTTCATAGAGAGTTTCACCTTGACGTTGTTGGAACATCAAGATGTCATTTCTAAGCTTAGTAGTTCTCCCCGGTGGGAAAAATTGTGCAAGAAAACGAGTGGTGAGATCATCCCAAGAGGTAATGGATCCCGCGGGTAAACGCTCAATCCATTGACTAGCTTGGTCACGTAGAGAGAATTGGAAGAGACGCAATTGGGTCGTCTCTCGAGTTCTAACATCAAGGTCTATGGAATCTACGATTTTGAGGAAATCCTTGAGATGTTGATTAGGATCTTCGGAACGAAGTCCATGGAATGCACATCCGCTTTGCACCAACCGGATGGTGTCGGATCGGAAAGGGGAAACATTCTCTCCTTGAGTGAGCTCAATGGTGTTTCGATAGCCTTGGTGGCTAGGACAGGAGTACTCTCCTAAAGTTCGGGGTCTAGGAGGTTGGTTTGGTTGTGGTGGGTTTTGTGGATGGTTTTGTTGTGTTGGGTTGATGGGGTCAAAGAGATTACCACCTTACATGATGGCGGATGGCAAAGGTTACGAACAAAGGAACGAAGAAAAAGATAGACTAAAGAAACCTATAAAAATAAAAATAAAAATCTTACTAGAAAGGAATCTAGCAAGTAGACCTAATAAAAAGAATTTTCAACTTAGACAATAACTATTCCCCAGGCTGCGGCGCCAAAAACTTGATGCGTCGAATTGCACCCTCGCAAAAGGTTTTACCTCTCAAGGGATCTTGAGAGGCTTGCAATCCCCACCAGGCAGTGTACCTGACCGTTGTAGTATAGTATAGTGACAAGTACCGGGGGATTGATCGTTCAACTCAAAGAATAGTGTTCGCTAGGGTTAAAACTCACTTAAACTAGGTCTAGAGATGAGATATGATTTTTTTTGTATTTTTATATTTTATGGAAAGCAAGTAAAAATCTCGGTTTTTGAAGGAGTGGGCGGAATTAGTTGCTAATCAACTAACCCAAATAACTAAAGATGCAATCAAAATAAAATAAAATAAACTTAAACTAATTGTGACGAAAACAATAATGAGAGAAAATGTGTTTACTTAGATTTCATTACTCCCTAGCTTTCTTTTACCGGTTGATTAGTTTGTTACAATTGCATGGATGACGGGTTATATTCCTTAATACCATTCGTAGGGCCGTGTACGATCTTCCCTAACTCTATAAGCTTCTACCTCTCTCTATGTCGAGCCGACTACTAGCTCCTAACATGGCCTCATTAGTAGTTACCTATGCATTAAATATAACCAATATATCATAGTACATCTCCAATCATGTTTCTTAAGACGTTCAAGCAAGTTACCAATTGGAAGTCTGCTAGTTTTCTTAAGCCTAACATCGAATTCATTCATCCACAACAATTATAAACAAACAACCAACCAATAATCAATATCTAAGTTTCATTACATCTAAGCAAACACAAAGAAAACCTAGCCTAGCATGTTAAAGAGAAGACAAGCATAAGATATAATCAAACAACACATACACATATTGAATGATTTGATGAAAGACTTATCTTCAATTAAGCATGGATGAAACAAGGGTTTGAAACCCTCAAAATAGCAGTAAAATTCGTCTAGGGTTTTCTCCCTTCAAAGTTGCACACAATGAATGAAAACTAGAAAAATATATATAGATTTAACATTCTGACGGCGTCAAGAGTAGGGTCTGATGCCGTCAACTCGCTGCCAAAATAATACTCGTATTCCCTAGATCCACTTCTGACATCGTCACGTATAAACTTGGTCTTGGCCGTCATGTATAATTTCCTCTTGATGGCCTTGGTGACGCCGTCATGTACAAATCTCCAAAAACTTCTCTAGCGCGTCACGTGTATTTGATTTATCCACCTCTTTGTCAAGTCTTGAAGCCGTCACTAACAACCTGTGACGCCGTCAGGTACAATTTTCAGCATGATTTTGAGACTTTGTCATTTTCTTCACTTTTTCGCTCCAAAAATGTCAAAAATGCTTTCTTTTGTAAATTTCATCTCAAAAGTACCTAAAATGATAAAAGGAACGATTTAGGACAATATTTTATCAAATAATCTCGACTTTGGCCTTAAATGACCCCCTAAAAGCGGTACAATTTTCGTCTCATCATCAACCTCCGAAAGTGACAACGAAGAATATGCGTGGCCGTAAGAGACTTCAAGAAATTCTTCAAAAGGTGAGGAAGATTCGTGATGAGGCGAAAAATGAACCGTTTTTAGGGGCTCATTTAAGCCCGGAATTGAATTTATTTGATCAAATATTGCCCTAAATCGTTCCTTTTGTGATTTTAGGTACTTTAGGAGTGAATTCTGGAAAAGGGAGCATTTTGGACATTTTTGGAGCATAAAAGTGAAGAAAACGGCAAAGTCTTAATTTTCGTTGCTGGGAACAGTAGCTGACGGCGTCAAGAATGATTTTATGACGGCGTCAAGAGCAATTTTGGTGACGACCCAGAGAAAACGTGACGGCGTCAGCACAAGGGCGTCAAGAGTAAAAGTGGTGACGGCCCAGAGTAGAAACATACATGACAGCGTCAGCTTTGGATCTTGGCAGTCCGAGAACTTTATTGGCGGCGAGATGACGGCGTCAGAATTTTCCTCTTGATGCCGTCACCTCCTAAAATCTATATATACTTTTCTAATTTTCATTCATTAAAGAGGAACTTGTCTGGAGAAGTTTAGGGCCGAACTTTATAAACCCTAGCTCATTTGTAACAGTATTTTCAAGGGTTTTCACCCTTTGAAACCCTTCATGTTCAATTGAGATAAGTATTCTTCCAATTCATTCAATATGTCTATGTGTTGTTTGAATATATCTTACACTTGTCTTGATATTAACATGCTAGGCTAGATCTATTGTGTGTTTGCTTAGATGTAATGAAACCTAGATGTTGATTATAGGTTGATTGCTTGTTTATAGTTGTAATAGATGAATGATTTCAATGTTAGGCTTAAGAAAACTGGCAGATCTCCATTGTGTAACTTGCTTGAATGTCTTAAGAAACATGAACCGATGTGTACTAGATTTTTATGGTTGTATTTAATGCATGAGCAAATTCTAGTAATCCCATGTTAGGAGCTTCTTAGCCGGCTCGACATAGGAGTGAAGTAGGAGCTTATAGAATTGGGGAAGTAAGTACGCCACCCCATGATTGGTATTAAGGAATACAACCCATCATCCACGCAACTATAACAAGTAATTAACCTGTAAAAGATATCTAGGGAGTAGTGAAATCTAAGTAAACACAATTCTCCCATTTATTGTTCACACCACTAGTTTAATTTAGTTTTTTTACATTTTTGTAATTTTATTTTGATTGCATCGTAGTTATTGAGTTAGTTGACTAGCAACTAATTCCGCCCACTCTTCCAAAACCCGAGATTTTATTTGCTTTTATAAAATATAAAAAATACAAAAAGAATCATCCCTCACCTCTAGACCTAGTTTTTAGGCTTTCTAATCCTAGCGACACTATTCCTGAGTTGAACGATCAATCCCCCGGTACTTGTCACTATACTATACTACAACGATCAGGTACACTGCCTGGTGGGGGTTGTAAGCTTCTCGAGATCCCTCGAGAGGTAAAGCCTGGTGCAATTCCCACGCATCAAGTTTTTGGCGCCGCAGCCTGGGGAATAGTTATTGTCTAGGTTAGAATTTCTTTTTATTAGGTCTACTTGCTAGATTCCTTTCTAGTAAGATTTTATTTTTATTTTTAGGTTTTCTTTAGTCTATCTTATTTCTTTGTTTCCTTTGTTCGTAAACTATCTCGATGGATAACAATAACATTGATCGTTTGATTCCTGTTATTCGTGTTTTTCGTCGTAGGATTTTCCAAATGCCCGCCCCAATCCCTTTAGTGGAAAATGAAAACCCACCTAATCTCTCGCCTAACCACCACTTTGACAATAATTCTAAAATAGAGGAGTCTGACCATGATGATGACCATAGGGCTAGTCCTTTTTACTATTCAGACTCCGATGAGGATCTAGATGATGGTGACATGATTAATGAGGATAGGATGGAAGATGAAGTGAACCCACTTAGGTATGTCGACCCTAGAACTAGGATTGAGAGTGATAGCCCATTCAACATGTAATTTCCTTGTAAGATTGGATTTAGGAGCTTTAATGCCTACCTTAACTCATCTCTCCCAATGAACATAATCTCGCATAGTGAATATAATAAAATTATGGCAGATGAGTTAGAATACAAAGGAGATAATGTTGTTGCTAGGGCAATGTCATTGCATGTGTTTGTAGGAAGCATTGTTTATCTTGTTGAGTTCATGGTTATGGAGAATCTAGGAGAATTTATCGATAGTAAGTTGACCCAAGTAGTGTTTGGAAAACCTTTCAAAAGGTTGACCAACCTTGATGAAAAACTTATGGAAGGGTTAATTACATTCTCGGATGGGGATGAAGATTTTGTTTACCAAATGCCCCGTGCACACCCTAGGTTCAAGGATTTTTCCATGGAGAAGTGCAGTAGGTATCCGCCCCTAGAAATGCTAAGTGAGAATGATAAAAGAAAAGGGCTTAAATATACTCATGAAAAGAATAAAAGGTATTATCGTGGATGTTTAGAGTTAAGTGATGATTATAAGAAAGATGAGGCGACTATTAGATGGCCCACCCTTGGTTATGTGAGCATAAGCAACACACGGTAATCCATGACCTTGAGTCTAGCTACAAGACTCGTAAATAAAGAAAAGAGCTTCTTGGGAGGCAACCCATGTTTTGTGTGATTTTTATTTGTTTGATTGTTATTTGTTTCCGTATGCATGCTTTATTTTTATTTTTGGTAGATCATGTTTCAAACTAAAATGGTGAAAATACTTTATTTTGTCGTTTGGCTTAGTCTTAACTTCATCCAAGGGTATTTCGCAAAAGATAAGTGTAAGGGGAAACCCCAAATATGTTTTTAAGAAATAAACTTGATCATGGTTCTCCACAATATTAAGTGAACATGTATATTAGTAATTGTTAGAGTCAAATGGTTGTATCGAGTCATAATGATGTTTTGCAGGATTTTCCAGGAAGTAGGACAAAGTTTTTCCAAAAATTTTCCGGAAACTTAACATAAGAATTTCTGCAGGTCACTTCTGACGGCGTCGGGAAGAAATTCCTGACGGCGTCACGTGTAAAATTCTGGAAATTTTGCTAGTTTTGTTTTTCTAACGGAGTCTTAAAGTTTTTGTTGAATCTTTAGTTTTATAATCTCCAGGAAATCTGCAAACATCATTCCACAAGAATTATATCTTACTTTGTTTTCTAGGATTTATTATCATATTTAGATTGCCGCCGATTTTACGCGAGGTTGCCTTGTTTGTTTTCTCAGGTTTAACAGGTTATGTTTGACAAGAAGATGATTTATATTCTGGAAGGGAAGCTTTGATTGTTCATTTTCTTGGAGGAAGATCTAACCTTGTTACCATACTATCCATACCGAGCGAATCAGGGGAGTATTTGATTTCATTCTTTTACCTGTTTTACTTTTACATTCTTTAATTGAACATTGGGAACAATGTTCATCCTAAGTGTAAGGAGAGGGTAAAATGATGATACCTCATAGGATACACTTTCGCTTGAGTTTGTTTGTTTGATGGTAGGTGTGTAATAAAACTATGAGAAATACTTGTTAGTGTAATTTTAGCACCAAATTTAAAATTTTTTACAACATTTAGGAGTGAAACTTTAGCCTTAGCAAGCGTCTCATGGATAGGAGATTGTATGACTAGCACAAAACCGTACTATTCAGAAAAAATTTCCACCCAAATATGTGAGGTTCGCCTTTGGATTTTATAGGAAAAGCATTCATTATTAGTGCTTATGAGTGTACCGGTAGCATTTAGATTCTAGAACTTGCGTTAGTGATGCATCCCGAGACCGCTAGTGAGACTACATTCATGTAGTAGGATTTAATACATGATAAGAGGCATTAGAATCACCCTTGTGTTAAACCCGTATCATAATTACTTGACCATTTAAGGCATATTACTTGCCTAGTTAAGTCAACTAATTTTCCCACACCCTTAGCGTTGTACTCATTTTTAGTACACGAAACCCCTAGTACACCCCTCTGAGCCTATCTTTTCGTTTCTAACTTTAAGCATCTTGCTTAAAGGAAGAATTTGTTACAACCCACTTAAATGTACAACCAAATCGCCTTAGCCTTCCGTGTATGCACTCATCTTTAGTGCATTATTGTTATTTGTTAAACCCTAAGTTAATTATCTAATTGATTACATGGTTGCTAAGTCAAGTCATATCCTTGTACATATTGTTTTGGGACGATTGGGACTCATGGGTAAAGTACTTATTTTATGGAGTAATGGGGAAGAACATCATATTATTACCCCCATATGTGCGTTAATCTTAAAAGTACTCCAAGTGTTTTGATTATCTTAATTCGAGTCACTAGATTAGTTTATTGTAAAGTATGTAAAAATTCAAGTGTAAGGGGAATGTTCATTCCCTATGATGTATTATTTTGGATGGTAGGGTAAGAGTGTATGCAAACAAAAATAAATAAATAAAAAAAAAATCAAAAAAATCAAGAAAAAGAAAAAAAATAGAAAAAGAAAAAGAGAAAAAACATACGGACTACCATCCCGTTTCATTTTATGTTTGTTTTATGTTTTTGTTATTTTTCATTTATTAGCTTAAGTCGAGTCTAGTCTTGGATTAGCAACGCCATATTGTACATGTAATTAACCAAGATGATTAACTCGCCACCAGTAAAGATTGCCTTTATCCAACAAAACCGTGTATTCCATACGCCTACACCTAACATTACAACCCTTTAAAAGACCTCTTTGATAGTTTATCCTAGGTGCTTACGCCATATGGTGGAGGTTTGATCCTTTCCCAAGCCTATGGTAATCTATTTTGTTATGACAGGTAGTGAGAGATGTTTTCCATTTCTATATTGTGATATATACTTTATTACACCCGAGAGATGTGAGTATCTAAACACTATTTGTGAGGTGCTAGTGTATGACCTCCGTGCTTGTCTTTGGTCTTTAGTGGAACGATTATTTGTTGTAATTACTTTTATGATAGTGTTAAATGACCCCTAACTTGTATTTTGATTAGAATAAAAGCTCATTTGCTTGAGGACAAGCAAATCTCAAGTGTAAGGGTATATGATGAGGCGAAAAATGAACCGTTTTTAGGGGGTCATTTAAGCCCGGAATTGAATTTATTTGATCAAATATTGCCCTAAATCGTTCCTTTTGTGATTTTAGGTACTTTGGGAGTGAATTCTGGAAAAGGAAGCATTTTGGACGTTTTTGGAGCATAAAAGTGAAGAAAACGGCAAAGTCTTAATTTTCCTTGCTGGAAACAGTACCTGACGGCGTCAAGAAGGATTTTATGACGGCGTCAAGAGCAATTTTGGTGACGACCCAGAGAAAATGTGACGGCGTCAGCACAAGGGCGTCAAGAGTAAAAGTGGTGACGCCCAAAAGTAGAAACATACATAACGGCGTCAGCACAAGGGCGTCAAGAGTAAAAGTGGTGACGCCCAAAAGTAGAAACATACATAACGGCGTCAGCTTTGGATCTAGGCAGTCCGAGAACTTTATTGGCGGCGAGATGACGGCGTCAGAATTTTCCTCTTGACGCCGTCACCTCCTAAAATCTATATATACTTTTCTAATTTTAATTCACTAAAGAGGAACTTGTGTGGAGAATTTTAGGGCCGAACTTTATAAACCCTAGCTCGTTTGTAACAATATTTTCAAGGGTTTTCACCCCTTGAAACCCTTCATGTTCAATTGAGATAAGTATTCTTCCAATTCATTCAATATGTCTATGTGTTGTTTGAATATATCTTACACTTGTCTTGATTTTAACATGCTAGGCTAGATCTATTGTGTGTTTGCTTAGATGTAATGAAACCTAGATGTTGATTATAGGTTGATTGCTTGTTTATAGTTGTAATAGATGAATGATTTCAATGTTAGGCTTAAGAAAACTGGCAGATCTCCATTGTGTAACTTGCTTGAATATCTTAAGAAACATGAACCGATGTGTACTAGGTTTTTATGGTTGTATTTAATGCATGAGCGAATTCTAGTGATCCCATGTTAGGATCTTCTTAGCTGGCTCGACATAGGAGTGAAGTAGGAGCTTATAGAATTGGGGAAGTAAGTACGCCACCCCATGATTGGTATTAAGGAATACAACCCGTCATCCACGCAACTATAACAAGTAATTAACCTGTAAAAGATATCTAGGGAGTAGTGAAATCTAAGTAAACACAATTCTCCCATTTATTGTTCACACCACTAATTTAATTTAGTTTATTTACATTTTTGTTATTTTATTTTAATTGCATCGTAGTTATTCGGTTAGTTGACTAGCAACTAATTCCACCCACTCTTCCAAAACACGAGATTTTATTTGCTTTTATAAAATATAAAAAATACAAAAAGAATCATCCCTCACCTCTAGACCTAGTTTTTAGGCTTTCTAATCCTAGCGACACTATTCCTTAGTTGAACGATCAATCCCCCGGTACTTGTCACTATACTATACTACAACGATCAGGTACACTGCCTGGTGGGGGTTGTAAGCTTCTCGAGATCCCTCGAGAGGTAAAGCCTGGTGCAATTCCCACGCATCAATTCGTTAGACAACCACATGATGAAAGGAAAGCATAACAAAGAAATAAAGATGACAAAAATGACAAAAGTGAAAGGAAGTGCTTCAAATGTGGTGATCCAAATCATCTCATCGGAAAATGTCCAATGATGTCAAGAGATCAAAATCAAAAGGCGTTTGTTGGAGGAGCTTGGAGTGATAGCGATGATGATGAGAAAGAAATCACAAAAGAGGAGAAGTGTCTTATGGCTAAGACATCAAGTGAGGTACGTTCCGAAACCGAATACTTTAGTGCTGAAAATCTATCATTAGATGAAAAAGATTTAGATGGTGAGTATAATATACTATGCAAACTAAGACAAAAAGTAATGATTAAAAATAAATCATTAAAACGCATAAACAACAAATTAGAAAATGAAATACTAGAACTAAAAACTAAAATACACCATTTAGAAAATGGTAAAGAAATTTTTGAAGAATGTAAATTATGTCAAGACTTCAAAAGTGAAAATGAAATACTAATGGAAGAAATTTGCAAACTTGACAAATTTGAAAATAGTAGTAATTTACTTAAGAAAATAATAAGCATTCAAAGAATATCCGAAGATAAAACCGGCTTAGGATTTAACTCAACCGAAGCTTCAACTAGTGAAACAAAAAATATTAAGTTTGAAAGCGAACCTAGTAAACTAAAACCTTTATAAGCAAATCCTAAATATATACTCCTAAATGATAGAAAAATACCACTTGCTAGTGATGAAGAAGTAAAAATTTTTTGTAAACCATTCTTAAATACCAAAGTAGGATCCTCTAAACCTAAATTAAGATCTAAAACTCCACCATCAAGAAAACTAAATAATCATCACCCTATATCTAAAACACCTCAACCTAGAAGAAACCAAAATAGACAAAACTACAATAACAATAGTCATCAAATGTGAAATTATCAACCAAATTGCAACCCTTGGGGAATATTACCACCATACATGCATCCTAGCCATATGTTAAATATGTTGGACCAAACAACTTTGGACCAATGAGACAATGGGGACCAAGTGGCTAAGTTTTCACTCTTCGAATAAGTTGAAATCTCATCAACAAATGACTTCTATAAGTCAACATGATCACTTGAAGTGCATGATGATAATCCATTGAAGACTAAAAGGTACGCGTTTCTTTTAAGTTCATCGCTATAATTTGCATGCTTAGATATATGATTAGTTAGATTAATGCTTAGCTATAAATATATATTGTTTGTAACTCTTATACATATATACGTACATAATAGCTTATATACTTATAACCTAGAAACATCATCAGTTGACTTTCCTAGGAATAAAATGAAATTGTTCATTGTCGAACAAAATAGAAAATGGAAATCTTCTATATCCACTAATAGCAAACTCATGGTGATGAAGTGAAATGAGTTAAGTGGATTAATCATTAATATAGAAGTAGGATTAGATCCCTTGCGTAAGAAAACTATGGATGAAACAAGCTCTCGTAGACTATGGCGTTAAGTTTGATAAGTGTGCAATAACAAAGGAGCTATAGATGTTAGGATATACCCCATTCTACACCCTCGCATCAAACATGTAGAATTACGTCATCACTCACTTAAGATCATAGGTTATGTAGAAAAGGATAGCATAGGACAATAGGCTTAACCAATCCTCTTGAGCATGAGATCTTTAATAAACATCGTTTAAAATCTATGATTAATGATACTTGTTGTCAAAAATCTAATATCTCTGAAAATATGCAAAAACCTCACATGTTGGAAAATAGTTTTTCAAATGACTATCCCACTTTTCAATAACATGTTTTCACTATCAATATCCACAATTTTGTTTTGATCAAAACCAAAGATTTGGAAAATTTTCTTTACCTTTCATTAACACATTTTTAAGTAAAACCCAATCTATTATATTCAAATAACTCTCACATCTACGTGAAAACCTACTTTCAAACATTGTTAAATAATGTTAAAAACGTCTCTTTAAATCATGCATGGTGATCTCATATTTGTCATCTATATTTCTATAAATGACACTTATAAGTGAACTAAATCAAATCAAGAGGACCATGGTTTGTCTATTAAGACTTTGTTTGTAACAAGTCTAGAAATCCATGCTGTCATAACTACCCACTTATTGCACATTGATACACATTAGGATTAATCCTCCTAGTTATGTAGTTATGAAATACTTGATGTTGCTTATTGCTTCCTAGCACTTATATTTTACTTGCTTGATGAGTATGTTTGCATGCTAGATGAAATTGCTTGTTTACTTAATATCTTTGGTTAACATGCTTTGGCTACATAATTGCCTACATAATTAGTATATGCTCAATTGCCTCAAAGAGTTGGACTTGTTTGAAACCAAAAACACAACCTTTCTGCAATTCACTATCAAAAACCTTTTTCTGGCAATTTGGGAATCACCAGATGGGGGCCCCCTTAAATCATAAGGCGGCCCCCTTAATTATTAAGGGGATCGGCCTCCAATTAAGGGGACCGGCCATCTGATGATCGAATGTGTTATTTCCTTTTTCTACTTTTTAGCCCATTTCATCCTACACTTCCCAAAATTCACAAACCTATTTTATCCTAAACTTTCTATCAAAGTTTATACATCCTTAATACCACCAATCCTACATTATTAACACTCTCATTCCTCTCAATCTCCAATTATCTCATCATGTCCTCTCCCATTAAACCAAAACCACCAAAAAACCCGTTGGGAGAAGAAAGCCTAACTTCCATTAAAAGCCCGTCAAATGATGTTGTCAAACATCCAACACCAAATTCCTCCTATATCTTCAACATTACATACCTAACACCTCACTCTCCTTCCAACCAAAATTACATATCAACAACCTTTACTCACCCATATCCTTCTATATTACACTCAAACCTCATAATCTTTACACACTTAAACCTCATATCCTTCTACTTTACACTCAAACCTCAAAACTTTTACACACTCAAACCTCATAACCTTTACTCACCTCAACCTCAAATTTCATCTCCTAGTGCACCTAATGCACCATATATAACACCCTCCTACCAAGAAATCCCTTTCGTGAACATCGCTCTTTCACTCTCACCAATCACATCACTTGATACTCATTTCCCATCTTCACCAATAACTCCACCTAGTCATCCTCACAAAAAGATTCAACCATATAACCATTCCCTACACTTTCACAAACCTCATCATAATAATCAAATATCCATCCTTGTTCCCATAAATACACGTTCATCTCACCCACATAAGCCATATGAAGAGCATGTTCAATGTCAAAACAACAATCCCAATCTCATTCCTAACACCTCACATTTTGTTTAACCAACCAATCCAAAATCCAAAACATCCTCCACTCATGAAACATCCTATTCTACCACAAATTCATCCTCATCCATTCATGATTACCCAAACTCACAAATATCTCCACCACCAAGAGTATCACCACCACCTCCTACCAACACGTGGTATCCCTATGTTGCATGTCCAATCATCTATCCCTAATAACAACCATACTCCACCATCATCACCTTCCTCCAAACACTTGAAGTTCATTGAAGAACTCAAGGAAGCCCATGAGCTTTGTGCTCTTCTTGCCTTACACCTTGCTCAATGCAACTTGGAACAACTTTCCTCTAGCTCTCCTTCATCACCCCACAACTTGAAACAAGTTGCAAAACATGTCAACAATTTTCCTTGTTGCATCTTTCTCCAAAAACAAACCATTTCATTGAATGAACACTTCACTTGGATTGAGTATCTTCTCACTAGATCTCATCCAAAACCCTTGCTTGAACAACATCCAAACTCTCAATCAACCTCTTCCGCTCCTAAATCTACACCTCTAAACTCTCCACCACCAAACTCTCCAACACTCATGCACCCAAACATATACCTCCATTAATCCAACAATCTTACCCTAACTTAACCATTTTCATTCCAAACACTCAATCATCAACCATCTAAGCATAATATATGCTTATGATTTTCACTTTAAAATAAGAATCAACTAACCTTTTGTTACAAGCAAGTCCGATGGCTCTCTTTGACAAATTAGGATCTTTAACATAATCACTTTGAATTAATTGTTATGTATCCTTAATATTTGTTTGCTATGCTTGTTATTTGTATATTGTATATATTTTTCTATGTATGCTTGTGCTTCTAATAATTTTGCAGCCAAGATTCCCATTACTCGATTCCTTGGTGCCCTCGAACGAGGGGGAGCACACATCAAGGGGAGCTTTCATCCCGAATAACTTCATTTATGAAGCTAGTTGGCATAACCTTTTTGATTCTACAAAAAAGGGGAGAAGTGAATATAAACTCACTAAATACATGTCTATAAATTAATTTTTAGATTTGATGAGTTTAGGTTTTGTAATCATCAAAAAATGGGAGATTGTTGATATAAATAATGCCTAAAAACATTATTAACATTTATCGATATCTCTATGTTTTGATAATCACAAAATGTAAACCCATTGAGCTAAAAATTATGACGTAAACAAGTATTTAGTAATAAATATTCATTTTAATAAATCGATCACTTAAGGTATGAATAAGCAAAATGCCTAATGCATTTTATGATCAAAGGAACATTTTCTAAATCACTAGATTTTTTATTTTACAAACCTTACATTTTTTATAAAGTGGGACAAACATTTTTAAACTTATATAAAATGTTTTCGTATTTATAAAGAAATGTTTTGAATTCAAATTTCTACCCAAAAAACGGCTATATTCTTCAGGAAAAACAATCACCACAAAAAGACAAAAATTTTGAAGATTATTTTTTTTTTTTTTTTTTTTTTTTGTTAGGCGGCCCCCTTAATCATTAAGGGGACCGGCTAGTAAACTAAGGGGACCGGCCACACAATTAAGGGGACCGGCCACACTCCCAAACAGTATTTTTTCCCCTATAAATACTGGCTCAAATCTGGCGTTTTTCTTCACCTTTTGCACTATAAACTTTCTGATCTAAATCTTCTATACCATTCTCTTAAACCCTTTGATCATATAATCATTAGCTTTTGTTTCCAAGTGATCCAAGCTTTAACCTTTCAAGTGCAAGAGAAGAATATTTCAATCCTTCAAGATAAGAAGTATTACAACTTATTGTGACCTCTACATCAAAGTTGTTTGTGCATCATCACTTGTATAGTATTCATCCATTTGTGTATTAGTTGTGAATATTGGTTAGATAGAAGTAAGCATAATTAGTTAGGCTAGTAAGGTGTGTAGGTAGGGAAGTTGTGAATTGATTGTGGTGTGCAAGTAGTATAGGTGTGAAGAAGAAGTAGTGTGATTAGGTAGTGCTTAGGTGTGAAGAAGTTGTGAAGTAGTTATGTATAAGTTGTAAAAAAAGGTGTGACGAAGTTGTGGTGTGATAATTGGTGTGTAAGGTTTTCTCCGCCATAAGGGAGCTTGTTGACATAGTGAAGAAAACTCTCGAGTAGGTGACTCGGGGAGTGGAGTAGGGCAAGGAAGGTGTCCTTGTAGTCGAACCACTATAAATGCTTTGTCTCGCGGTTTGATCTTTTCATCTCTTACTTATTATCTTGTTTATATCGTTATTACTTTTGTAGACTATATATATATATATATATATATATATATATATATATATATATATATATATATATATATATATATATATATATATATAGTTGCTCATATAGTGCTTGTGTTGATTTTGCATAAAGATCAAACAAAAGTTTCATTCACTAAACAAAGTTTTTTACAATCAAACTAAAAAGGTAACATACATATAATTGATCATTTCGATCAAGTATAGTTTTCATACAAAACTATAATTAAGGATTATAAAATAAACGTTTACTTCTTATCTCTCGTATACAGCTATAATTGTTTATATTATGCATGCGTTGATTTCATATACTTAGCTTACATCATTATTATTTTTCATACTTAGATAACGTTGTTCATATTGTTCAAGATTTGAGTTCACATAAGATCGAATCAAAGTTTGAAAAGTAAACAAGGTTTTAAAGCTAAACTAAAGTTTTCCAAAATATTAAAAAGACGTTAAAAGTATTCAAATCCCCCCCCCCCTTATAGTTTTCCACAGACTAAGGAGTCCTAGTAGGTTTACAATAACTTTTTCTACAAGATAAATATTTCTAGAATACTTTCTAAAGTTATCCTAACCGACTATACAATATATCACATAAACAGTAGAAACTATCTCTAGTTGTAGTATACACTAAGCCTAGCAGTAGTATCTACTTGGTGTATTTCTTTAATGTTGGGTATTGAGATCCTGCTGCTCAAGATTTATCTAAGTGTCAAACTGCTGCTGATGAGAATCTACTGCTGGTTAATGAAACTGCTGCCAGTGTAAACAAACTGCTGCTAGGAGAATCTACTACTGAAGACTATGCTGCTTAAGAGATAAGATTGTATGCACGGATGGATAATTATGGAATAGATTGTATGTATATCTTATACGCTTAGAAAGATATTATCTTATGTAGAAAGTTATTGTAAACCTAATAGAACTCCTTGGTCTATAAAATGAGGTTCCTAGGGTTAAAATAGGCACGTATCATTATTAAGTCGATTCACTTCAAGGTTGTAAACCCTAGCATTGTTGAGTGCTTGTATATTAATAATATATTGAAGTGTTGAAAGTGTTTAAACTGTTCTTCTTAAGTTAAGCTTTAATATTCCACATTATTGCTTAAGTTATAATCTTTGTCAACTTCTATAAGATCGTTTGCTCAACTGGGATCAACAAGTGGTATCAGAGCTCGTGATCTAGAAGTTGTAATCAAGAAGAACTCTTTGCTTACAAAAATCTGTTCCTAATGAACTACTAAAGTTATGGGTGACGACACACACATGGTAACTGCTTCAAAGGTTCCCATGCTCAAGCAGGGAGAATATGAGCTTTGGAAGATGAGAATTCGACCGTATATTCGAATGATTGACTTCAACATGTGGAATGTCATTCTGAATGGTGATCCTCTACCACAGAAAGGTCCTGATGGGAAAGAAATTCCTATCAAAAGTGCTGAAGAAAATACTGTAAGAAATATGGAGATCAAGGCCCATAATATTCTTTTGATGGGAATACCTAACGAATTTCAATTAGACTTTGATGGCTGTGAAACTGCAAAGGACCTGATGGATGCTGTAGAAATCAGATTTGGAGGTAATGATGCCACCAGGAAGTCAAGGAAGAACATATTGAAGCATCAGCTTGAAAACTTCACTGCCTCAAGTGGAGAAAAGCTAGATGGTACTTACAACAGGCTTAACCAACTGGTTAGTCACTTAAAGCTTTTTGGGTATATTGTTCCTCAAGAAGATGTTAATCTCAAGTTTCTCAGAAGCCTAGCACCAGAGTGGAACATGCATACAGTTGTTTGGATGATACGTGGGAATCACACCAGGCTTTACCTCTCAAGGGATCTTGAGAAGCTTACAACCCCCACCAGGCAGTGTACCTGATCGTTCTAGTATAGTATAGTGACAAGTACTGGGGGATTGATCGTTCAGCTAGGAATAGTGTCGCCAGGATTAGAAAACCTAAATACTAGTTCTAAAGGTGAGGGATGATTATTTTTGTATTTTTATATTTTTTTAGAAAGCAAGTAAAAATCTCGGGGTTGAAGGATTTGGGCAGAATTAGTTGCTAGTCAACTAACCCAATACTAAAGATGCAATCAAAATAAAATATTAAAAATGAAAACAAAACTAAATTAAACTAAGGTTGTGAGCAATAAGTGGAGAGGTTGTGTTTACTTAGATTTCACTACTCCCTAGATATCTTTTACACGTTAATTACTTGTTATAGTTGCGTGGATGACGGATTGTATTCCTTAATACCATTCATGGGGTGGCGCACTTAATTCCCCAATCCTATGAGTGCCTACTTCACTCCTATGTCGAGCCGATTAAGAAGCTCCTAACATGGGATCATTAGAATTTACTCATGCATTAAATACAACCAATAAAACCTAGTGCACGTCAGTTCATGTTTCCTAAGACGTTCAAGCATGTTACCCATTGGAGATCTGCCAGTTTTCTTAAGCCTAACATCGAAATCATTCATCCAATACAACCATAAACAAGTAATCAACACATAATTAACATCTAGGTTTCATTAGATCCAAGCAAACACAAGATAGATCTAGCCTAGCATAATGGAATTAAGACAAGAACAAGATATAGACAACCAACACATAGACATATTGATTGAATTAAAAGAACACTTATCTCAATTACACATGAAAGGGATCAAGGGCTGAGAACCCTTGAAAAACGTGTAAAATTCGTATTAAGTTCGGCCTTAGGGTTTCTCCAAAACTTCTCTTTTTTATGAATGAAAATTAGAAAACTATATATAGGAAATTGAGGCTGACGGCGTCAAGAACAAATTGGTGACGCCGTCATCTCGCCGCTAAAATACTTCTCGGACTGCCTTGATCTACTTTTGACGCCGTCACGTTATAGCATTTTCCAGGCCGTCACGTATTTTACTCTTGACGCACTACCTCGTGACGCCTTCAATTCTGTACTGGGCCGTCATGAAAATTACTCTTGATGCCATCAGAATTTCCTTCTTGACACCGTCACCTACTGTTCCCAGCAAGGAAAATTAAGACTTTGGCGTTTTCTTCACTTTTATGCTCCAAAAACGTCCGAATTGCTTCCTTTTCCAGATTTCTCTCCCAAAGTACCTAAAATCACAAAAGGAACGATTTAGGGTAATATTTGATCAAATAAATTCAATTCCGGGCTTAAATGACCCCCTAAAAGTGGTTCATTTTTTGCCTCATCATATACCCTTACACTTGATATTTGCTTGTCCTAAAGAAATGCGCTTTTATTCTAGTCAAAATACAAGTTAGGGGTCATTTAAAACTAACATAAAAGTAATTACAACAAATAATCGTTCCACTAAAGACCAATAGACAAGCACGGAGGTCATACACTAGCACCTCACAAATAGTGTTTAGATACTCACATCTCTCGGGTGTAATAAAGTATAAATTACAATATGGAAACGGAAGATATCTCTCACTACATGTCATAGCAAAATAGATTACCATAGGCTTGGGAAAGGATCAAACCTCCACCACATGGCGTAAGCACCTAGGATAAACTATCAAAGAGGTCTTTTAAAGGGTTGTAACGTTAGGTGTAGGGATATGAAATACACGGTTTTGTTGGATAAAGGAAGTTTTTACTGGTGGCGAGTTAACAATCTTGGTTAATTACATGTACAATATGGTGTTGCTAAGCCAAGACTAGACTCGACTTAAGCTAATAAATGTAAAATAACAAAACACATAAAATGAATATAGAGTAAAAAGGGATGGTAGTCCGTATGTTTCTTCTCTTTTCTTTTTCTATTTTTTTCTTTTCTTTTTCTTGATTTTTCGATTTTATTTTTTTTTTTTTTTTTTTTGCATACACTCTTACCCTACCATCCAAAATAATACATCGTAGGGGATGAAAATTCCCCTTACACTTGAATTTTTACATACTTTACAATAAACTAATCTAATGACTCGAATTAAGAAAATCAAAACACTTGGTGCACTTTTAAGATTAACGCACATATGGGGGTAATAAATGATGTTCCTCCCCATTACTCCATAAAATAAGTACTTTACCCATGAGTCCCAATCGTCCCAAAACAATATGTACAAGGATATGACTCGACTTAGCAACCATGTAATCAATTAGATAGTTAACTTAGGGTTTAACAAATAACAATAATGCACTAAAAATGAGCGCATACACGGAAGGCTAAGGCGATTAGGGTGTACATTTAAGTGGGGTGTAACAAATTCTTCCTTTAAGTAAGATGCTTAAAGTTAGAAATGAAAAGATAGGCTCAGAGGGGTGTACTAGGGGTTTCGTGTACTAAAAATGAGTACAACGCTAAGGGTGTGGGAAAAATTAGTTGACTTAACTAGCCAAGTAATATGACTTAAATGGTCAAGTAATCATGATACGGGTTTAACACAAGGGTGATCCTAATGCCTTTTATCATGTAGTAAATCCTACCACACGAATGTAGTCTCACTAGCGGTCTCGGGATGCATCACTAACGCAAGTTCTAGAATCTAAATGCTACCGGTACACTCATAAGCACTAATAATGAATGTTTTTCCTATCAAATCTAAAGGCGAACCTCACATATTTGGGTGGAAAAGTTTTCTGAATGATACGGTTATGTGCTAGTCATACAATCTCCTATCCATGAGACGCTTGCTATGGCTAAAATTTCACTCCTAAATGTTGTAAAAAAATTTAAATTTGGCGCTAAAATTGCACTAACAAGTATTTCTCATAGTTTTATTACACATCTACCATTAAACAAAACAAACTCAAGCGAAAGTGCATATGTAAGGTATCATCTTTTTACCCTTCCCTTACACTTAGGATGAACATTGTCCCCAATGTTCAAGTAAAGAATGTAAAAGTGAAAAAGTAAAAAGAATGAAATCAAATACTCCCCTGATTCGCTCGGTATGGATAATAAGGTGGTCAGGTTAAATCTTCCTCCAAGAAAATGAACAATCAAAGCTTCCCTTCCAGAATATAAATCATCTTCTTGTCATACATAACCTGTAAATCTGAGAAAACAAACAAGACATCCTCGTATAAAATCGGCGGCAACCTATATAAGTTACTAAATCCTAGAAAACAAAATAAGATATAATGCTTGTGGAATGAAGTTTGCAGATTTCCTGGAGATTATAAAACTTAATGATTCACAAAAACCATAAGACTCCGTTAGAAAAACAAAACTGGAAAAATTTCCAGATTTTTACACGTGACGCCGTCAAGAGTTAACTCGTGACGCCGTCAGAAGTGACCTGCAGAAATTCTTATGTTAAGTTTCCGGAAAATTTCTGGAAAAACTTGGTCCTACTTCCTAGAAAATCCTGCAAAACTTCATTATGACTCAATACAAGCATTTGACTCTAACAAATACGAATATACATGTTCATTTAATATTGTGGAGAATCATGATCGGTTTGTTTCTTAAAAACATATTTGGGGTTTCCCCTTACACTTATCTTTTGCAAAAATACTTTTAGGTGGAGTTAAGACTAGGCTAAAACAACAAAGTAAAGTATTTCCACTATTTAATTGAGAAACATGATCTACCAACAATAAAAATAAAGCATGCATACGGAAATAAATAACAAACAACAAAATAAAATCACACAAAACATGGGTTGCCTCCCAAGAAGCGCTTTTCTTTATTTACGAGTCTTGTAGCTAGACTCAAGGTCATGGGTTACTACGTGACCTCATCGTTGGTTTCACTCTCTAGGTCATCTTCTAAACTAGTATCGCTTTCATAGTGTAAGTACTTCGGGTCTTCGAACTCGAAGACATCTTCTCGATACTTAGAATCAAGCTTACTAACATCTTTAAAGAATCCACATGATAAATCAGAAGTGTTCTTACACCCCCTCCGAACTTCTTCATCACACAAAATAAGTTGGGAACTTATCCTATCAAGCCCGTCACAATCGATTTCCTTAAGGCCTTTTCTCTTGTACGGCGTTTGGTATGAAACCCTCCTAATCCCATCAGCGAAGGTCATGATTCCGTTCTGGTCATCAACTATCAGATTAGTGATTTCACAAAAGGGTGCCCCAAAAACGACTTGTGATAACCTAGGGTCGACATAGTCTTCGATGTTGTCTACAATTGTGAATTCCATGGTGAAGGCCATATTTCCTACAAACACCTGGATTTCATGATCCTTACCAACCACTTTCTCTCCCTTGTAAACCATTCCCCATCTGCAGATATTGTTATAATGGAATAGGGACATAAAATTCTTCAGCAGGAATACGTTAATGTAGATGTTATCGAAGTACTTATGACCGATCATGCAGGGAATTTTGAGATTATTCGGATCACGCCGTCTTATCTTCCCTGACTCTCCATCCTTTGATCCATATAGATTCCCCTCAAGGGAAGGACGATACTCGTACACCTCCTCATTACCCCTACGAAAAATTACCTTCTTAACACCATTGGTGAATAATGAACTACCATCCTTCTCATCAAGGATCACTCCCGATTCATTGATAAATGGTTTCCCAAGAACAAGGTTGGTTAACGTTTGACTGGTGAGAGGGTCCACGTTATCGATAACGGTGAGGTCAATATTGTAAACAAGTTCTCCAATCGTAATTGATAAATTTTGTATTACCCTTGTATTATTGACTCTCTCGCACACAATGCGTTCTGGGAAGGCTTCTTGGTATAGGGAAAGGGGTATTATGTTGTCTGGGAAACTAGGATCTATATGACTATCGGTTAAGAGCTTTCCCTCAATGGTGCAGGAAATCTTAAAAACTTTAGGGTTGCTTACATTAATCACATCGCTATTCCCACTGGTAACATTCTCCATTTTTCTCTCAGGCTCCTCTAGAATAGATTTGCCCAAAATAGTTGGATTTCTCGTATGTTCTTCCGATCTCTCTTTCCCTTCATCCGATTCGCTAGATACTTGCGCGGTGCACTGCTCGAATGAGTTGGTAGGGCTTCTGGCCAAATCGTGGTCCACCCTTGAGGTCTCATCTTTAGCTGTACGACCAATTTTGTTAGTTTTTTGTTGGGTTGGGTTGGGTGTAGAAGCAGATATCGTGGTGATGGTGTTTACGAAATGGATTGGTCCTAGGGGGTTGACAGGTTCTTTTCCTTTTGGTGATAGATGTTTAAATAACTTACTAGGACTTTTTATTTTCACAGGGGAGGTCGGTGGACTCATGACGGTAACAGACTTAACCTCATCAACGTGAATGGGTTTATTAACAACATGCTCTTTGATAGCAGTTAACAGATTACAAATCTTGTTATTCATATCAGCCTGCTGTTGTCTAAATTTAGCCTCGAGCGTAGAGAGCTGTAATTTTTGAGATAGAATGAATTTTTTTAGAGCATCTTCACAGCTTTGCCTAGGAACGCCTTGTGATGGAAAATGCTCGGACCAAGTGAGTGGTGAGGAGTCATTGAAGGATACGCTCCGCGTTTGGTACCCTCTAAAATTAGGTTTATCCTTCCATGCCTCATAGGCCTCGCCAAAAGTTCGAGGACCTCGACCCACGTGTGTGAATTCGTTATAAGCACATTTTAGAAGTTCCACGCAGTTATGAGTCTCGTGAGGGCCATTACATAATTTGCATGTAGAAGAGATTATGCTTACTTGGCTTGAAGGTTTTTGAGCTTCGTAAGATTTCATGAGAGACTTGACTCGACCTTCAAGTTCCATGATCCTACGGTCGGGAGTAAATTCTAATGATCCCATGTTAGGAGCTTCTTAGGAAACATGAACTGATGTGCACTAGGTTTTATTGGTTGTTCAAATCACGGGGATCATTCCAACTTTCGTTGTCATAGAGAGCAAGATCTTCTATGAGTTCCCATGATTGTTCCGCACTTAGATCACGTAGCTTACCACCGGCCGATTGGTCAATGGCTCGCCTCGTGGAGAGATCGATATGGTCATAAAAGATTTGGAATTGGAGCCAAAGATCTATGCCATGGTGAGGGACTTTTTGGAGTAAGTCCTTGAAACGAGTCCATGCTTCATAAAGAGATTCATTTTGACGTTGTTGGAACATCAAGATGTCATTTCTAAGCTTAGTAGTTCTCCCCGGTGGGAAAAATTGGGCAAGGAAACGAGTGGTGAGATCATCCCATGTGGTGATGGATCCCGCGGGTAAATGCTCAAGCCATTGACTAGCTTGATCCCGTAGAGAGAATTGAAATAGGCGTAATCGGGTTGTCTCTCTAGTTTCAACATCTAATTCTATGGAATCTACGATTTTAAGGAAGTCCTTAAGATGTTGGTTTGGATCTTTGCACCAACCGGATGGTGTCGGATCGCAAGGGGGTCACATTGGCTCCGGTGAGCTCAATGGTGTTTCGGTAGCCTTGGTGGCTAGGTCGGGAATACTCTCCTAAGGTTCGGGGCCTAAGGTTCGGGGCCTAGGATTAGAAAACCTAATTACTAGTTCTAAAGATGAGGGATGATTATTTTTGTGTTTTTATATTTTTATGAAAGCAAGTAAAATCTCGGGTTTTGAAAGAGTGGGCGGAATTAGTTGCTATTCAACTAACCCAAAGCTAAGATGCAATCAAAATAAAATATTAAAAATGAAAACAAAACTAAATTAAACTAAGGTTGTGAGCAATAAGTGGAGAAATTGTGTTTACTTAGACTTCATTACTCCCTAGATATCTTTTACACGTTAATTACTTGTTATACTTGTATGGATAACGGATTGTATTCCTTAATACCATTCGTGGGGTGGCATACATAACTCCCCAACTCTATGAGCTCTTATCTCCTCCTACACCATGACCCAGCACAACTATAGGGATTGTAAACAGTGGCTCATGCATTAAATACAACTAATAAAGACCTAGTACGCCTCGGTTCATATTTCTTAAGACGTTCAAGCATGTTACCATTTGGAGATCTGCCAGTTTTCTTAAGCCTAACATATAAAATCATTCATCCAAGACAAGAATAGACAAGTAATCAACACATAATCAACATCTAGGTTTCATTAGATCTAAGCAAACACAAAAGAGATCTAGCCTAGCATAATGGAATTGAGACAAGAACAAGATATAAACAACCAACACATAGACATATTGATTGAATTAGAAGAACACTTATCTCAATTACAATGCAAGGTATCAAGGGTTTGGAACCCTTGAAAAACCTGTAAAAGATACACCAAATTCGTCTTTAGGGTTTCACCAAAACTTCTCTCTTTTTAATGAAAAAACTAGAAAACTATATATAGGAAAACCGAGGTGACGGCGTCTAGAGCAATGGTGTGACGCCGTCATCTTGCCGCCAAACACTTCCTCGGACGGCCTTGATCTACTTATGACGGCCTATGTGACGCCGTCAGCTACCACGGTGTTTTATTCTTTGTACTTTGACGCCTTCAGGATTACATTTGACGCCGTCATCAGCTACGGTATTTTATTCTTGATGTCTGACGCCGTCAGGGTATAACTCTTGACGCCGTCATCTAGTGTCTTCAGCATGGAAAATTGGTACTTTGCCGTTTTCTTCACTTTTATGCTCCAAAAACGTCCAAAATGGCTTCTTTTCCAGAATTCACTCTCCAAACACCTAAAATCACAAAAGGAACGATTTAGGGCAATATTTGATCAAATAAAGTCGGATTCGGGCTTAAATGACCCCCTAAAAACGGATCATTTTTCGCCTCATCAGATGTGTTGCTAAGATCTTGTGCAGCTAGATCCATTTTTGCTGCTAAAACTAATGGGGCTTTTAAAACTACAACTGGTTCTACTGCTGGCTCTACTGCTAGTAAGCACTCTGCTGCTAGCACAAATGTTTCTACTTCTGGGCCAAAGGTTATAACTGATACAGTTGTTGGAAATCACTTTTATGTTGTTAAGGCCTCAGCTTGCAGGACTTGAAAACCTAAATCAAATGTTTCAAATCATGTTTCCAAAAACAGCAGTGCATCAATAGACTTAAAGAAATTTGACTATGTTGTTGCACAAGTCAGATCTAAGTCAGTAATGGCTTGGGTCCCCAAGAGAAACTAATTTCTCTACTTTCATGTGCAGGGCAATCTACAGGAAGAACTAAACGATAGAGTTATTGTTAATAGTGGATGATCTGGACATATGACAGGTGATGAGTCCCAACTTGAAGATTTTGAAGGTAGATATGTTGCTTTTGGGAATGATCCTCAAGGAGGAAAGCTTATTGGCAGAGGTACACTAAAAACAGGAAATTTGGACTTTGAGAAAGTATACCTTGTGAAAGGACTTAAGTTTAATCTCTTTAGTGTCTCACAAATGTGTGACAAAAAGAACTTTGTTCTTTTTACAGACACTGAATGTATGATCCTTTCTCCTGACTTTCAGTTGCCAAATGATAAATTTGTGCCATTGAGAGTCCCTAGAACTGAAAATATATATAGTGACCATATTAAGAACATAGTTCCCAAAAGAGCTTTGACTTGTCTGATTGCTAAGGCCACTCTTGATGATTCCAAATTATGGCATAGAAGGCTTGAACATCTGAACTTCAAGACGATGAACAAATTGGTGAAAGGGAATCTAGTGAGAGGGTTGCCTACAAAAGTGTTTGAGAATTGTGAAACTTGTGTTTCCTGTCAAAAGGGTAAACAACACATAGTTTCATTCAATTCCAAGACAGTGAACACAATTACTAAGCCCTTACATCTATGTGGAAAACTAGAAGGGGGGGTGAATAGTTTTACATCTTTTTAATTTATACAAAAATTTGGTTTCAATAAATTAATTCGAGTTTATTCAATTGTTTGTTTGAAAAGCCTTTGATTAGAGTTAAGGATAAAAACAACTATATGATATATTATATGTGCGTCCTTTTAGGTTTGTTATGAAAAACTTTGTTTTTGAAAACTTAGTTTGGTTTTAAAACCTCGTTTACTCTTAAAACTTTGATTCGATCTTATGTGAACTCAAGTCTTGAACAATATGAACAACTGTATCAAGGTATGACAAATAATAATAATGTAAGCTAAGTATGTAAATCAACACATGCATAATATAAACAATTATAGCTATACGAGATGTAAATAAGTAAACTAATAATAAGTTAGAGATGGAAAGATCTAACCGCGAGACAAAGGATTTATAGTGGTTCGGCTACAAGGACACAATCCTTGCCCTACTCCACTCCCCGAGTCACCTACTCGAGAGTTTTCTTCACTATGTCAACAAGCTCCCTTATGGCGGAGAAAACCTTACACAACTTTTGATTACACCAATTAACGACACTAAGCTAAATGTCGGGTTCTAATTGTAGCTAGAACCAATCTCACAACACACCACAACTTCTTCACAACTTCTTCACTACACAACTTCTTCACTACTTAGCTCTAGATCTTCACACCACTACTTCTTCTTCACAACACTACTCCTACTTCACAACTTCTATTCACAACTATCACACCTAAATCTACTCTTTACAAATAATATATACAACTACAAAACTATATTCACAAATCTACAATACTTCTTAAACTTGAGGTTGAAGGAGTATTCTTCTCTTGCACTTTGGATGAGGTATGATGAGGAAGGATTAAATCACTTGAAACAAGGATTAATAATCTTATGATCAAAGGGTTTAGAAGGATGTTTAGAGAGGATTGGATCTGAAAATTTTTGTGCAAAAGGTGGTAAAAATACCAGGTTTGAGGAGGTATTTATAGGGAAAAATTTCTGACAGAATCTGACATGGGAGCGTGGCCGGCCCCTTTAATTGTGTGCCCGCCCCCTTAAAATTAAGGGGGCCGCCCAGACGAAAACGGCAGTTTTCTTGTCTTTTTCTAGGGAAAGTTTATTTGGTGAAAAACTAACTTATTTTGATTAAAATTTTGAATTCATATATTTATTATGAATTAAACATTTTCCTTTAATTACCAAAAGTGTTTTTCTAAATATATAATGAGTTTATTTAATTTTATAAACTTTGTATTATTTAAATAAACATCCATTTGATCATAAAATGTATTAGTCACTTGTTTATTCATACCTTAAGTGATTTTGTTGGATGAAGTGATATTAGTTGCTAAATACTTGTTTATGTATTAATTTTGCGTTTAATGTTGTTACATTTTGTGATCGTCAAAACTTAGGGATATCGAAAAATATGAATAACGTTTTTATACATTATTTATATCAACAATCTACTTCACATGGACTTATTTGGGCCTGTTTTTGTGAACAGTTTGAACAAGAAGTCGTAATGCCTAGTTGTCATAGATGATTTTAGTTGGTTTACCTGGGTGTTCTTTCTAGCTTCTAAAGATGAAACTCCAGAGATTCTTAAGGAATTCATAACTAGAGTTGAAAACCTGATAAATCAAAAGGTTAAGATAATCAGATGTGACAATGGAACTGAGTTCAAGAATAGTGTGATGAATCAATTCTGTGTGGCAAGGGTATTCTAAGACAGTACAGTGTTGCTAGAACCCCACAACAGAATGGCGTAGCAGAAAGAAGAAATAGGACATTGATTGAGGCTGCAAGAACAATGTTGTTTGATTCTAAATTACCTATACCTTTTGGGCCGAAGCTGGAAATACTGCATGCTTTATGCAAAATAGAAGCAAGGTATTTAAGCCTCACAACAATACTCCATATGAATTATTTCATGGAAGGAAACCTATGATTGATTTCTTTAAAACATTTGGATGTCCTGTTACTATCTTGAACACCAAGGATCAGTTAGGCAAGTTTGAAGAGAAAGCTGATGAAGGATATTTTGTTGGTTACTCCATAAACAGTAGAGCTTTCAGGGTTTATAATAAGAGAATCAAACATGTAGAGGAGAATTTACACATCAAGTTTAGTGAGATTTCATCTAATGGTGCAGGGAAAGGATAAGAATGGCTATTCAATATTGATATTCTAACCAAGACTATGAATTATGAGCCAGTTATTGCAAGTGCAGACACTGACAAACCACAAGAAGAATTTGTCTTGGTTGAGAAATTGAAGATTGGTCCAACTATAATTCCCATTCAGAAGGTTCAAAGTCCACAAGATGATGATTTTACTCATGAAAAACACAAAGAAGCTGAAGAAGGCATTGAGATACCTATTGATGCTGAAAAGGTAGCTAATGAAGTACCTAAAGTTGTTGAAGAAGACTCTACTGCCAGGACAAAGGAGTCTACTGGTGTATCAAAAGACTCTACTGCTGTACCAGAAGACTCTACTGCTAGGCCAAAACACACAACTACTGCTTCAAGAGACTCTGCTGCTAAGTCAACAGATCCTACTTTTTCACCAAAGTTTCCTTCTGTGGATATCCTGGGTAGATCTATTGCTGATCCAAACTACCCTGATGATCCAAACATGCCTCCTCTACAGAATATTTACTATGACACTGATGATGAAGTTCTTGATGGTACAATGTTTGGAGCAGGGGCTGATATCAATAACATGGAACTTAATATTCGTGTCAGTCCTACACCTACTACAAGAGTTCATAAGAATCATCCTAAAGATCAAATTCTTAGTGATCCATCATCAACTGTTCAAACAAGAAGGATGACAAAAGTGCAGAAAGATATTCTACATCAAAGTTTCTTTGCTAGATCCCTTCATCAAAGAAACAGTCACAAAGATCTTCAAATTGTTTGCCTATTTTCTATCTCATATAGAACCCCAAGAATACTTATAAAGCACTACAAGATCCAAGCTGGGTGGAAACAATGCAAGATGAGCTTCTACAATTCAAACTACAAGAAGTATGGACTTTGGTTGATTTGCCAAATGGGCAAAGGGTGATTGGAACTAAATGGGTCTTTAGATGCAAAAGAGATGAAGAACACATTGCTCATTTGAATAAAAGAGGGACATCTGATAAGGTTAGTGAAATAGAGCTTAAAGAAGCAAAGGTTATTGAAGAAGAAAAGACTTCTTCTAGCAGAGGTACAAAAAGAAAGAGTGTAAGAAGGAAGACTTTTGCTAGGAAAAAGCAGAATGTAGCAGTACAGAGCAGTTCAGAATCTGAGGATAATGAGAAAGAAGATAGTGGATCTGAAGAAGAGAAACAAAGAGTAATGGCTCTCACATTTGTTTCACCACACACAGAACCAGAAGTCATAAATGCTAAACCTCTAAGTGTCAAACATCCTTTATTGAAATACACTGTGGGGCTTAGAAGCTATAAAGGGAAGAATAAGCTTATGTGGGCATTTGAAAGAACAGATGGCTTATGGACTCATTTTATATCCTTTGAGTAGATGTTATATCATATGGACAATGATGATGTGTGTACTCTCTAGAAGCTTTACAAGGAAAAGTATGGTGAGATTAGACCAGAAGAGGCTTATGAAAGGGTTATCTACTATTATTTGAAAGTTATGTTTGAACCATGTGATGCTGACTTGGAATGGAGAATACTGAAGGCTGGAAATGTTCAAAGATGGTACTTCTATCAGTCTTGTGGTGTTCATGCATTAACAGTTGGAGGGTCAACCATCTACATGCTTGCTGATAAGGATTATCCAGTACTTAACTTTCATACAACTATTATTCATCATATGTTGAAGCCAAAAACGTTACACTTACAATATGAGTTTGATGTACAAGCTTATAAATTGATAACCAAGTATGAGAAGATTCTTATGGAAAGTGGTGAAGTCAAGAAGTAAGTGTTTGGAAGCATCCTCCTGGTGTTTATTCAAGCTTTGAAGAAACTTAATGATTTAGAGGTAAATATTAAGTTTAGGGGAGGATTGTTGGGTTTTGAGATCCTGCTGCTCATGATTTATCTAAGTGTCAAACTGCTGCTGATGAGAATCTATTGTTGGTCAATGAAACTGCTGCCAGTGTAAACAAACTGCTGCTAGGAGAATCTACTGCTGAAGACTATGCTGCTTAAGAGATAAGATTGTATACACGGATGGATAATTATGGAATAGATTGTATGTATATCTTATACGATTAGAAAGATATTATCTTGTGTAGAAAGTTATTGTAAACCTAATAGAACTCCTTGGTCTATAAAAGGAGGTACCTAGGGTTAGAATAGGCACGTATCATTATTAAGTCGATTCACTTCAAGGTTATAAACCGTAGCATTGTTGAGTGCTCGTATATTAATAATATATTGAAGTGTTGAAAGTGTTTAAACTGTTCTTCTTAAGTTAAGCTTTAATATTCCGCATTATTGCTTAAGTTATAATCTTTGTCAACTTCTATAAGATCGTTTACTCAACTAGGATCAACATTTAATCTTTTTAGCATCTTTTGCAGCAGTATGAAATACACTACTAGTGGTATCATTCTCACTAGCAGTAGTATTCACACTTAGTGAATTTTCCATCAAGCAATAGTATGATCATGAGCAGCAGCATCTCTAAACCCAACAATCCTCCCCTAAACTTGATATTTTCTCCCAAAATCATCAAGTTTCTTTTAAGCTTGAACCTTCACCAGGAGGATGCTTCTAAAAACATTTAATTCTTTTTCTACTTTGGTGGTTTAGGATCTATGATTCTTTCATATTTCTTCAACAGTTGATAAGCCATATCTTTATAACAAAAATCTTTCTGCATTTGTAACTTACCAGGCTGGATCATCTGATTAACAACATCTCTAGTGAAGTTCAAAGCAAGATAATCTTTTTACACCAACATATAGATAATGACTCCTTTAGCTACTAACATATGAACACCACAAGACTGAAATAAATACCATTTTTCAACCCTGCTGTTCTTTAGTTTCATCCATTCAATTTCACTATCATGTGGCTCTAACATGATCTTCAAATAATAATAGATCACCCTTTCATTTATCTCCTATGGCCTTGTATCACCATACTTCTCCTTATAAAGCCTCCAGAGGGTAACTACATCATCTATATCCATCCAATACATCATCTATGAAAACCATATAAACTTGTAATACAACCCATTAGTTCTCTTGAATTCCCAGAAGGTTTCACTATCATCTCTAATTCCATGTATGTATCAGATGATTGGATGTTTAGTTGCTCGAGCACTGCATTGATAATCTTTGGTTCTGTATGCTTAGACACAACAGTAAGTGCCATCAGTCTTTCTCTATCTTCTCTATCATCTTCAGAACCTTCCTGATCATCATCATCTTTATCACCCTCCTCTTGCTCAAATTCTGAACTACTCTTCTCTACTGTCTTCGTTTTCCTTCTCTTTCTACCTATACTCTTTTGTTTAAATCCAGGTCTCTTAATACCAGACCCAGAAGTCACTTTCTCTGCTTCCTTCTTTTCTTCTTCTTTCTCCTTCTCCACTTTCTTAGTCTCTTTTACATTCTCAGTATCCACCACCTTCTCAGCAATCTTCACATGATATTCTTTTGAACCAATAGGTATGAAAGCTTCAGTTTCTTTCTTTGCTTTCTCATACATCTTAGTGATTCATCATTTGAGTATGGTTTTAACTGAACAAGCTTGTATCCCTTCATGTTTCTCAGGTATTGCTCAAAATATTTTCTCTTCTGCTTTACTGTTGGTTCTTTGAGCAATTTCCTGTTTCTTCTTTCTGCAAGATACCATTTTCTTCTTTCTTTTTTCTTCTTTGATCTTCTTTAACCTTTTATCAATTTCTTCTATAGAGTAGGTATCTACTTTTACAAGCTTTAACAACTCCATATCAGCATCACCCTTAATTCTGTCCTCATCCCAAGCATCCATGTCTGCCTTTGCTTTGGCCTCTTTCTTAGCTTTAATTCTCTGTTGCTCCAAGAACTGTTGATTTTCTTCATTAAAATCAACAACTAACTTTAAAGCAGCCTCCTCATTTACAGCCATTTTGTTAGGAATCATCCTAATACGAAAATGTGACAACATGTTTGGAATTACATTAGTTATTATATTAGGCTCAAACACAGGTACTAGATATGTCAATATAGCAAAGTAGTGTGTAATGGAGCCTATATATCCCCCTCCATACTTCCATGAAGGGGTGAGACTTTGTGTGATTTACTCTTTCATCTTTCTTATTGAATAAAACACCTATTTTCCCTTCTCCCTCTACTCTCTCTTTCTAACCATGGAAGTCATCATCTTCCATCAAACCCGACCTCCCGAATCACAATAATCAATCAAATACACGATCCTACAAGTGGCATCAGAGCCAAGGTTATTAGTTTTGGTTGATTTGTGTCTTTATATTGTCAAAGTCGTACCTTTCTTTGGTCAAATATGTTTTTGAAGCTGTTTTACCCACTTTTTGTGGATCTGAAATTCTTGTTATCTTTAAAGTGGTACAGTTTTTCATAACAGCTATATGTATCAAAAGTTGGTCCAAAGTCACAACCTTTCACTATCAGTTCTCATATATATCTGTTGTTCTTGCGTCTTTTTTAGTCCTCGATAACAGTTTTATGTTAACTTTATCTTCTTTCGAGACTAATTTGTACCAATACTGTGGATGTTTTATGGTAAAAAAGAAGTCAGTCGAAACATGGTCTCATAAGCTGGATACAAAAGTGGTCAGAAGTGGGTATGAAAGGTGGTCGGAAAAGTTAATCGAAAACTGGTCGGAATTTCTCGCCGGAATATTGGTCAAAAAGTCAAAACCCTTAAGTTTCGAAATTCTTGTATATTTCGAAAGCGAGAAAAGTTTCGCAAATTTCAAATGTTTCAAAAATTTTAAAAAAGCTTCGAAAAGTTTTTCAAAAACCTTCGAAAATTTTTTAAAAAAACTTCGAAATGTTTATTGTCTCAAAAACTTTCGATTTTTGTTTTTGAAAAGTTTCGAAAATTAATGTTTAAAAATTTTCAAAAAGTTAAAATCTTTCAAAAAGTTTAATGGTTCGATATGTTCGAAAAGTCTCAGTTTCGAAAAGCACAAAACTTTCAAAAAGTTGCTATAATGTAGAAAAAGAGATAAAGATGAAGAAAGGGTTGACCAACAAGTTTGACCATTGACCATCAAGACTACCTGTCACAACCCACTAACTTCCCCTTAGGTTAGGAATGCCTTATTAACTTAATTTAGGCCCTCACTAGCACACTAGGATTAGAATTGCCTTATTAACTTAACTTAGGCCCTTATTAGAGCACACTAGGATTAGAAATGCCTTATTAACTTAACTTAGGCCCTTATTAGAGCACACTAGGATTAGAAATGCCTATAGGATTTTCCCGAGCTAATTTTTTGCTTTAATATATTATTATAACCTAACTAACCTTCAGACAAGCTCACGTATCCATCTATGCCAACCACTACTATGTTTACTTAAGGTAAACATCCCGGTATGTCAAGTCAAGGTAATAAACATATTTTCACTAAGAAAACTAGTACTATAATACCCCATACTTGCTAGAAAACCCTAATTGCACCTATATGATCCCGACTAGTTTTAAAACCCTAACTGCTTATCTGAACTTACATGAAAAGTGCCTAGGACTTAGATACAAGTTATAATAGTTACCTTAGGATATATTAGAACCCTTAGGATATAGTACAACCCCTAGAACTTAGGTACAAGTCATATAAGCACAAAACCCTAATTAGGTCATAACTTCCCGAAACTAGGTCTAAACAAGGTTAAATCTTTACCATAAGCTACCATCACTTAGTATAAGCTACTAATAGTTACTAAACATTATTAGGACCTTAAGTAAGACACTAAAACATAGATAAAACCTTAAACACTTACTAAACCAAACTAGATTAAAATTAGACTTAAACACCTAAACCATGTTATTTAAGCACCTTAAAATGAACAAGCAACCATCCTAGCACCTCTATATAACTAAGCTAGCACCCTAGGACCTCCAAGCACCCAAGCTAGGAGGTGCATCACCTCCTTGTCACCCCTTTCTTCCTAACCGCCTCCCTCGGCTTCTTTACACCACAACCGGCCTAAGCTCAGCCCCCTAGCTACCATAGCCTGTCCTCAACACCCTCTAGACCTGCCACACCATCACCTAGTCTTGCTTACTCCCCTTCCCCCTCCGTGACACCTACACCCCATTTTCACCCTAACCGCCTCTACGCGGGCTATAAATACCCCCTCCTCCCCTCATTTCTTCTTCACACCTCTCCCTCTCCTTTCTACCTCACATTTCTATAGTAACAAGCCCTTAGAAGCAGTAGGAAAGGGGTAACGAAGCTCTGGTCGAGTTGTGTTGTGGTTTGAAGTCGAGCGAGCCCTAGAAACCCTAGAAACTATCGTTAAGCCCTCCCCCGACCTAGGTAACCTTTAATTTACGTATAGTATACTTAGAATAAGACTTAGATAGACTTTAGATGCCTTAGAACCCTTAGCTAGGACCTAGAACCAAATTGCATGCATGTTTTCTTCATAGCCCTAGTTATAAGTCGAATTGCATGTTTATGTGTTACATAGCTTATTTACTTGATATAATCTGAACTATGTGGCTTATTTGAACTTATATGGGTTAGATATAAGCTTAGAAACTTTTCCATGCTAGAATTAGAATTATACACATTTAGGACTAGTTTTGCAAAATATTACATGCATAGGGGTATATATTGTAAATTCCTGAAACTATAAAGTCTGGGGACTTTTTTTGACATTTCCTATAAGATAATAGTGTAAGGACTAGATTTGCAATATATTAAACCTTAAAATAAACTATTAAAACAAATATTAAACAAAAAGGACTAAAACTGCAAATATTATAAATATAAGGATAAATAGAGTAAATACTAAAAATTAGTATAATTTAGGAACTATATATATCATTTCTTTAAAATATATTAGTATAGGGACTAAATATGCAATAGTTAGAAAGTTATATGCTTATTTGTTATAAGTTTATTAGTTTAGGGTAGAAAACGTGTATATATATATATATATATATATATATATATATATATATATATAAGGGGTAAAAATGGACTATTTTCATAAAAATATAAAAACCTATTTAAGTTAGAAGCATAACATGATACTAGGGAGCTTCATGCCAGGAGTACTATGTGGATATTTCGTTTTGACGAGTTTGTTGGGTTTACGAATTAAAGTGACCTGACTCCTCAAACGATTATTGCATATACTTCTGAGATATGATGGCCTGAACGGTGTTATGTTATAACTAAACCCTAATAACAACATAACTCAATAATAGGGAACTTTGTGTGAGGAGTATTAACTTTTTAATTATGATGGCCCGAACGGTATTATGCTGATCACATAATACAATAGTAGGGAGCTTCATGTGAGGAGTCATATACTTCTAAATTACAATGGCCCGAACGGTGTTATGTTATATATAAATACCTAATAGTAATTAGTTAAGAAAACCTAGACTAAGACTTGACATACGCACACCCGCACTACCCCAGGATACGTGAGTGAGTTGTCTAAACTCCTACTTTAATTATCTAGAGACTCAGGTGAGTTTTCGTAGCCTCACACCTTTTAAATACTTTCTAAATGTTTTACAAACCCTGTGAGGGGGATACATGCTTTAAAACCACATACAAGTCTTTTCTCTGGTTATTGCACGAGTAAACTAACTGCCATCATTACATAACCAAAATTCACGAATCTAATCGTTTGGGATACTTTACCCACGCGAACGCGAATATAGTTGATAGATCTATTGGAGTTTGACAACTCCTGTTGGTTGATGCGTGGGAATCGCACCTTGCTTTACCTCTCGAGGGATCTCGCGAGGCTTACAACCCCCACCAGGCAGTGTACCTGATCGTTGTAGTATAGTATAGTGACAAGTACCGGGGGATTGATCGTTCAGCTAGGAATAGTGTCGTTAGGATTGAAATTAATCTAACTAGGTCTAAAGGTGAAGGATAATTCTTTTTGTATTTTTATATTTTATGAAAAGCAAGTAAAAGTCTCGGGTATTGGGAGAGTGGGCGGAATTAGTTGCTAATCAACTAACCCAAAAGCTACTAATTAAACTACTTAAAAAGAAAACTAAGCTAAGGTTCTACAAGATAAGTGAAGCATGTCTACCTATGATATGTTACTCCTTGCTAGCTATCCAATCCTACCTATTGATTTGTAACCTTGTTTTAATTGACGGGTTGTATTCCTTAATACCATTCATGGGGTGGCATACATAACTCCCCAATTCTATGAGCTCTTATCTCCTCCTACACCATGACCCAGCACAACTATAGGGATTGTAAACAGTGGCTCATGCATTAAATACAACCAATAAAGACCTAGTACGCCTCGGTTCATGTTTCTTAAGACGTTCAAGCATGTTACCATTTGGAGATCTGCCAGTTTTCTTAAGCCTAACATATAAATCATTCAATCAAAATAAGAATCAATAGGAAACAAGAATTATAAACTAAACCAACTAGATCTATTGAAGTGTCACGCCCTAATTGATGGAGATAGACACAACATCAACAAGAAATCAATGAGATCTAATCAATTATATACAAGTTTCACATAATCATAAGTAGACACAAGGTGAATTAGCAAATCATCATCAAAGAAGAGCAAACAACAATGATAATGAAAAACATAATTAAGATAGAATCATCAAACCAATACATGATGTTTATGGAGTGATTGAAACCCTCTAAGTTGCTGGAAAAACACCCACCTAAACCCAGGAATCGACCTTAGGGTTTAGGGCTTAAAAATAATGAAGTTATGATGTTATATTTATAGGCTGTATTCTGCCCGGCCCATCTTGACGGCGTCACCTCTTTACTCTTGACGCCGTCAAGAAGCCTTTTTCACCAAGTTGTAGATCTTTTCGTCCTCTTCGTTTCCTTTTTTGAATCGCCTCAATCCGAGTTCGTATGCAAAAGTTATGACCAAAACGGTGTCAGCTACTCCGCGCGCAAGTTTTGACAAATTTACACGTGACGGCCTGGTGACGGCCTTGGTGACGCCTTCACCACCTACGGTATTTTATTCTTGATGTCTTGACGCCGTCAAGAGTAATTCTTGACGCCTTCATGCACTGTTCACAGCATGGAATTTTGAGACTTTGCCGTTTTCTTCACTTTTATGCTCCAAAAACGTCCGAAATGGCTTCTTTTCCAGAATTCACTCTCCAAACACCTAAAATCACAAAAGGAACGATTTAGGGCAATATTTGATCAAATAAAGTCGGATTCGGTCTTAAATGACCCCCTAAAAACGGATCATTTTTCGCCTCATCATATACCCTTACACTTGAGATTTGCTTGTCCTCAAGCAAATGAGCTTTTATTCTACTCAAAAGACAAGTTAGGGGTCATTTAACACTAATATAAAAGTAATTACAACAAATAATCGTTCCACTAAAGACCAATAGACAAGCACGGAGGTCATACACAAGCACCTCACAAATAGTGTTTAGATACTCACATCTCTCGGGTGTAATAAAGTAATATAACATTATGGAAATGGAAGATATCTCTCACTACCTGTCATAGCAAAATAGATTACCATAGGCTTGGGAAAGGATCAAACCTCCACCACATGGCGTAAGCACCTAGGATAAACTATCAAAGAGGTCTTTTTAAAGGGTTATAATGTTAGGTGTAGGGATATGAATTACACGGTTTTGTTGGATAAAGGGGATTTTACTGGTGGCGAGTTAACAATCTTAGTTAATTACATGTATAAGATGGCGTTGCTAAGCCAAGACTAGACTCGACTTAAGCTAATAAATGAAAAATAACAAAAACATAAAATGAACATAGAATGAAAACGGGATGGTAGTCCGTATGTTTTTTCTCTCTTTCTTTTCTATTTTTTTTTTTTTCTTTTTCTAAATTTTTTTTTTTTTTTTTTTTTTTTTTTTTTTTTTTTCATACACTCTTACCCTACCATCCAAAATAATACACCATAGGGGTTTGAGCATTCCCCTTACACTTGAATCTTTACATACTTTACAATTAACTAATCTAATGACTCGAATTAAGAAAATCAAAACACTTGGAGCACTTTTAAGATTAACGTACATATGGGGGTAATAAGTGTTGTTCTTCCCCATTACTCCATAAAATAAGTACTTACCCATGAGTCCCAATCGTCCCAAAACAATATGTACAAGGATATGACTCGACTTAGCAACCATGTAATCAATTAGAAAGTTAACTTAGGGTTTAACACATAACAATAATGCACTAAAAATGAGCGCATACACGGAAGGCTAAGGCGATTTGGTTGTACATTTAAGTGGGGTGTAACAAATTCTTCCTTTAAGTAAAATGCTTAAAGTTAGAAACGAAAAGATAGGCTCGGAGGGGTGTACTAGGGGTATCGTGTACTAAAAATGAGTACAACGCAAAGGGTGTGGGAAAAATTAGTTGACTTAACTAGCCAAGTAATATGACTTAAATGGTCAAGTAATCGTAATACGGGTTTAACACAAGGGTGATCCTAATGCCTCTTATCATGTAGTAAATCCTACCACACGAATGTAGTCTCACTAGCGGTCTCGGGATGCATCACTAACGCAAGTTCTAGAATCTAAATGCTACCGGTACACTCATAAGCACCAATAATAAATGCTTTTCCTATCAAATCTAAAGGCGAACCTCACAATTTTGGGTGGAAAATTTTTCTGAATATACGGTTATGTGCTAGTCATACAACCTCCTATCCATGAGACGCTTGCTATGGCTAAAGTTTCACTCCTAAATGTTGTAAAAAATTTTAAATTTGGCGCTAAAATTGCACTAACAAGTATTTCTCATAGTTTTATTACTCATCTACTATCAAATAAAACAAACTCAAGCGAAAGTGCATATGTAAGGTATCATCTTTTTACCCTCCCTTTACACTTAAGATGAACATTGTCCCCAATGTTCAAGTAAAGAATGTAAAAGTGAAAAAGTAAAGAGAATGAAATCAAATACTCCCCTGATTCGCTCGGTATGGATTTTAGGTTGGCCAGGTTAAATCTTCTTCCAAGAAAACGAACAATCAAAGCTTCCCTTCCAGAATATAAATCATCTCCTTGTCAAATATAACCTGTAAATCCTGAGAAAACAAACAAAGACCCAAAGCATCAAGCCGAACAAAGATAACTCACAACTAGATGTAATTCTAGACTTAGGAATAAAAACAAAACAATTAAAGATATAATGCTTGTGGAATGAATGTTTGCAGATTTCCTGGAGATTATAAAACTTAATAATTCACAAAAACCATAAGACTCCGTTATAAAAACAAAACTGGTAAAATTTCCAGATTTTTACACGTGACGCCATCAAGAGTAAACTCGTGACGCCGTCAAAAGTGACCTGCAGAAATTCTTATGTTAAGTTTCTGGAAAATTTCTGGAAAAACTTCGTCCTACTTCCTGGAAAATCCTGCAAAACATCATTACGACTCGATACAAGCATTTGACTCTAACAAGTAATAATACACATGTCCATTTAATATTGTTGTGGTCATGCTCAATTTCGTTCTTATAAACAAATTTGGATCTCCCTTACACTTATCTTTTGCAAAATACCTTTATATGCAATTAAGACGAAGTTAAAAACAAAATAAAGCATTTTCACAATTTACTTTGAAACATGAGCCACAATCAATAAAAATAAAACATGCATACGGAAACAAATAAAATCAAACAAATAAACAAACAAACAAATAAAAACACACAAAACATGGGTTGCCTCCCAAGAAGCGCTTGTTTTTGTTCGAGTCACGAGCCTGACTCTACCCTTATTTAATGGAAATAGGGGAGGTTCTCCCTACACTTAGGATTAAGTGTGGGTGAAAGTAGCGATACACACCTTTAGGGTGTGAATATGCCACGTGAGGTGAAAGGGGTGAGTGAATGGCTTCCTTCATCCTAAAACTACCCGGATAATATTGGTTGATGGGTGGGTCGGTTCCTCTTTTGTCTCCTAGAAATAAATCTAAGGATGGGAAGTTGTGTAAAGGTTGAGGTTCCGGTTCATCAACACTAGGAAATTCCTTAGAACTAGGAGTAAGGTTATCACTACAGGTGTTCAAACCTATATCCTCAAGTGGTGCCTGGTCCAAGGGTTCTACCTCCATAGGAATTCCTAAAGTTTCTTCTACTTCTTCCGGGTAAGTCACGGGCGGTGTGTGTGCCTCAAATGATGGTTGAGTATTTTGTGGGCTTATGTTATTTACCTCATCACTCCATGTGTCAGGATCTAGCCCTAACATTCTCCCAAGTATCTCACGTGCTTCTCTAGGCATCTCAACTTCTATGTCCGAATCATAAGGATCATCTTCAATATTCTGACTGCTATATACAAATTGCCTAAGAGATTCATTATCTGTTTCTTGAGATTCATCATCATCAATCATAGAACCTAGGTCTTTTTGATCAATGTGATCATGCTCGGCTAAATCCTCCTCAATTGTTTTCTTAGGTAGTGATAATAGCAAACCTAGTGCTTCATCCAACTTATGATTTGTTGCAATGGCTCTCTCCATAATTCCTTGGCAAACTAGGTCGCATTTCCTATTGGCCTCACTAAAACTAGATCTTAAACATGGAGGTTGTTCATAAGAATCTATCCTAGGTGAAGGCTCATATGATTCATAGGTGTCTCTAAATGAGGTATTTTGAACTCTTTGGTGTGTTAGCCGCTCAACCCTATCTTGCAATCTTAGAAGTCTAAGTGTAAGGTCCATTTGAAGCAAGTTACAAACAAAATCACAAAGAAAAGATAGACTACGAAAAAGAAAAAAAAAATCTCACTTGATAGGAATCTAATGAGTAGACCTAATAAAAATCAAATTCAACCTAAACAATAACTATTCCCTGGGCTGCGGCGCCAAAAACTTGATGCGTGGGAATCGCACCTTGCTTTACCTCTCGAGGGATCTCGCGAGGCTTACAACCCCCACCAGGCAGTGTACCTGATCGTTGTAGTATAGTATAGTGACAAGTACCGGGGGATTGATCGTTCAGCTAGGAATAGTGTCGTTAGGATTGAAATTAATCTAACTAGGTCTAAAGGTGAAGGATAATTCTTTTTGTATTTTTATATTTTATGAAAAGCAAGTAAAAGTCTCGGGTATTGGGAGAGTGGGCGGAATTAGTTGCTAATCAACTAACCCAAAAGCTACTAATTAAACTACTTAAAAAGAAAACTAAGCTAAGGTTCTACAAGATAAGTGAAGCATGTCTACCTATGATATGTTACTCCTTGCTAGCTATCCAATCCTACCTATTGATTTGTAACCTTGTTTTAATTGACGGGTTGTATTCCTTAATACCATTCATGGGGTGGCATACATAACTCCCCAATTCTATGAGCTCTTATCTCCTCCTACACCATGACCCAGCACAACTATAGGGATTGTAAACAGTGGCTCATGCATTAAATACAACCAATAAAGACCTAGTACGCCTTGGTTCATGTTTCTTAAGACGTTCAAGCATGTTACCATTTGGAGATCTGTCAGTTTTCTTAAGCCTAACATATAAATCATTCAATCAAAACAAGAATCAATAGGAAACAAGAATTATAAACTAAACCAACTAGATCTATTGAAGTGTCACGCCCTAATTGATGGAGATAGACACAACATCAACAAGAAATCAATGAGATCTAATCAATTATATACAAGTTTCACATAATCATAAGTAGACACAAGGTGAATTAGCAAATCATCATCAAAGAAGAGCAAACAACAATGATAATGAAAAACATAATTAAGATAGAATCATCAAACCAATACATGATGTTTATGGAGTGATTGAAACCCTCTAAGTTGCTGGAAAAACACCCACCTAAACCCAGGAATCGACCTTAGGGTTTAGGGCTTAAAAATAATGAAGTTATGATGTTATATTTATAGGCTGTATTCTGCCCGGCCCATCTTGACGGCGTCACCTCTTTACTCTTGACGCCGTCAAGAAGCCTTTTTCACCAAGTTGTAGATCTTTTCGTCCTCTTCGTTTCCTTTTTTGAATCGCCTCAATCCGAGTTCGTATGCAAAAGTTATGACCAAAACGGTGTCAGCTACTCCGCGCGCAAGTTTTGACAAATTTACACGTGACGGCCTGGTGACGGCCTTGGTGACGCCTTCACCACCTACGGTATTTTATTCTTGATGTCTTGACGCCGTCAAGAGTAATTCTTGACGCCTTCATGCACTGTTCACAGCATGGAATTTTGAGACTTTGCCGTTTTCTTCACTTTTATGCTCCAAAAACGTCCGAAATGGCTTCTTTTCCAGAATTCACTCTCCAAACACCTAAAATCACAAAAGGAACGATTTAGGGCAATATTTGATCAAATAAAGTCGGATTCGGTCTTAAATGACCCCCTAAAAACGGATCATTTTTCGCCTCATCATTGGTATTAACACCCCACTAGGTTGTACCAATAAGTACTATATTTGAACCCACTGAAGGTTTAACTTTGGCAAGTTATCCTTCCCATCCCCTCATGGTTTTGGTCTGCAGACCCCATGACCCGGATCGTTAACATGTGGTTCATGAGCTTAGTGCAATATACCTTCTAACATGAAAACTTTTCCACACATAGGGTTTAAGCTGAACCCTGTGGAACTTGTATTTATACTTTAACTTTTTAAACCTATGACTCTCACTCAACATACGTGTTGACTTTTAAGCATGTTATCCTAGGTAATTAGGCACTATAGGAATCCCTGGCACGGAGAACCACTGGACATGAAGACGTCCAGAATAGTTATCATTCATCAGTTTTGTGTCATAAAACGTATCTTAGGGACCTCTCTTTTGGTAAAAGTACATCTTTTACTGTAAAAACTCTGATGAATAAATGAATGATAACACCTTTTTCAAAAATGTCTCTTTTCGAGTCATTTTCTATTATCTTGTCTTTTTTTCCATGAGTAATACCCCAAACACTTTATCCGCTGCGATCAGTGAAAAATGGGGGTGTTACACTACCCCTAACTAAAAGGTTAGCATAACCTCGATTACATCTGATTGTCTTCATCGGTCTATGTCATGACTAATTAAATGAAGAGTCCATAACCGTATACCACAAATCTTGTGACTATCCTAAACCATTCGACATAACCAACAATCTAAGACCACTACTCAATAAACAATCCGTAACTCATCAACAACCATCACTTCCACAAGACTCGAACCTAAAATTAAAAACTATCATATGATCTCAGTCATTTCTTTTCATGGATTACATAAAGTAATTCAAGACCAAAGGCCAAATACACGAAAGAAAGTATCATCATTGATCTATAAGAAGTGTAACTTCTTTTATTTATCCGACACTAAAGACAAGACAATAACAATAATGTTATCATCTATCTTTGATTCGGCTCAAACATAAACAAGTACAAGACGTGACAAACCTACCCGAGACCTTTGATAGCAAGATCTTGAAGCCAAGCTGCTGTAGTCCTTGTTTCATATAAACAATTGAAAAACTGAGGTGGGTTTGGGTACTCTACGACATATTCAATTGTGTTGTGTATTCGATTGTGTTAATGGATTGACTTGGATGAGATGAGATTATATTAGAAGGATTTGTGAGTAGCTGAGTTTGATGAGATCTGGGATTGGTGAGTGACTTTTGAAGGAAGGGGGCGGATTGAGTATACAATGTGTGATTAGGGTTACTAATGTGCTAGTTTTAGGGATTGTGAACGTTTATAACCGTATCACTTTATTTGTTTTCTGGATCGGGTTGTATCATTTCATTGGATCAAGTATGATTGGGCTTTGAAGTTTGCATGATTGGAAATTGATTTTGGGCTTTAACTCACTACCAAATATTTTGGGCTGAAAATTCAATAAATAATGTATTATTATACATTATGAAAAATGTTTGATAGAATATTTGGTGATAATGAGTGGTATTTTGGTTGTTACAAATTCTCACGGGGATACATTTTTTGACAAGATCGGGAATAAACCATTTTCAAAGTTCTCTTAACTAAGTAACAAAGGCTAGTATTTGGGCATTTAACCGCAAGATGTGACTACGGCATTAATTCATTATTATCTATTTGAGGTTGAAGTAAGATTTCACGGGTGCGTGTACTTATTATCTGAAGATATCGGGGTTGGTTGGATGCATGATTCTTTGAGATCCTTGTTCGAGCTTTTATCCGTACGAATGACCAAGACTTGAGTTGTCTAGTTATACCTGATGTAAGGAGTTACGTTGTTGTGCTCACAGTGTATAGCTATCACTTTAAAGGAGTTACGTTGTAGTGCTCAAGTGTCACCAAAAGATGTGGATAATTCGAGAGAAGTTCATATACAATTAAGGATGGTTGGATGGGTATATGATTCTACCTTTATTGAAATTCTCAGTATTGGTTCTTAGTCAGACAATAGTGCAAGTTTAAGTCACAAGTTCGGGTTATTTTACTTCAGTCTCAAGTTTATCATATTGGGTTTTCTCCATCAGTAGTCACTACAAAAAGCCATCAGAATGATAATAGGGTCGATAAAGAGTTAGCTGAGAGGAATATAAAAGAGTAGAGATGTTTATCAGCAGTTGATTCTCACGGGTTATTTATGATACTTCACACATAATCGGTTGATTGGACATATGGGGTTACGCTGCCTCTGTTTTCCATCGTAAACATAGTGTGTATGCTTCCGATTCCGCGAAGACATCGTGGGGGAAGAGAGAATGGGTGTTCTTTGTGCTTCTTTCACTTTTCTTGATTTCTTTGCAAAAACACTCATTTTCCACGAGGATCTGCAATTAGGCGGAAGAAATGTGCACATCAGGCCTTGTGCATCAATATAGTCAAATTTCTTTAAGTTCATTGATGCACCACTATTCCTGGAAACATGATCTAAAACTTTTATTTTTGGTTACCATTCCCAGCAAGCTAGGGCCTTTACAGCATAAAAATGATTGCCCACGACAGTATTTATTATCACTTTAAGAGCAGCAGTAGAAACTTTTGCATTAGCAGTAGAAACTACTTTTGCCTTAACAGTAGAAATAGATGTATTCTTTTGAAAAGGCTTTTTTGGAAGAATAGTAGTAATTGACCTAGTTGCACCATATCTCATTAATACTGCCTTTGGAACCATGTTTGGATAAGCATGATGGTGTGTCTTTTTAGAAAAGTTTTTATGGTTCACCCTTTTGTTTTGGTTCCAAATTGGTTTTTGGTAGTAAAAACAATTTTCTTGTAGATGCTCAAAACTACCACACTGATAACAAGCCTTTTTAACTAACTGAAAATCACTACCTAACTTTTGAGAAATTAGATTATTCTAGTTTCTTTGATTTCCTCTAGGTCTGTTATTGAATCTTCTAGGTGGCTTTCTAGGTGTTTCATTGTATTCTACCACTTTCCTAGAGATATTGTGACCTAACACAGGTTTCACAAACTTGACCTGTTTCACATTTGTTTCAATACTTTTGCAAATTTATTTCTTTTAGCTATTTGTGTTGACTAAAATTGTTCTTCCTCACTGTCTAACACCCAGTCTTCAATAATTAGTGCATCTGAGTGCTTCTTTTATACCTTAGGTGTGACATTGCTAACATTACTAGACTCACCTACAGGTTTGCAATCAATCTCACTGAGTATTGATAACTCTTTCATAGGGGGAGAAAAAGCACTCTTAACAGGAGGGGCTACATCATTGTACCCTATTCCACTGCCTTTCCTTAGAATTTGAGTCTCAATTGCGTTATTCATAAGATCAGATGCATATTGTTGTTTTTGCACTATAACTATATGATTTTCTTTATCAGCTAAAGCAGCATTTTTATCTTGTTCAGCCTTTGCTAACCTTTGGTTAAGCATGTTAATCTCACTGTTTTTAAGAAAAAGGTCTTGGTCTAGAACATTAATCCTATCAATATATTCTAGCTCATTTTGTTTAAGAAACTCAAGTTTTTCTTCAACAGATTTCAAACCAAACTTATAACCTAAGTTATCTAATTTCAAATTTTCTACCTCATCTCTTAAGCTTTCATTCCTAGCCTTAAGTTCTTCTAAAGTATCTACACAAGATTGATATGAACAACTAGAATAACTAGATACCTATGAATCAGAACCAGTTGAAGAAGAAGCATATGCCATAAAAGCAAAGTTATGTCCCTTGGATCCTTCTTCTGCTATAAAAGCAAGGTTTGGTCCTTCCTCTGCCTGATCACTCCAATTATAATCTCCTAGACCATCACAAGACACCAAAGCAGTGGTAGTCTTGTTCTCTTTAGTAACCTTCTTTTAGCTTTCTCCATTCTTCTTAGGTACTCTACATTCTCTTGCAAAGTGACCTTTCCTCTGACAGTTATAGCACTCAATCTTGGACTTGTCAAAGCCCATGTTGTTTTGTGCTTTATACTTGAGCTCCCTTCTAGGCTTCATTCCCACCAAATCTCTGTTCAATAGCCTCCATTAATTCCTTGGCAGTTTCAATGTGGCTAAAGTCCAACTGGTATTCATTAGGTATTCCCATACTGAGAATACTGTGAGTTTTGATCTCCAGCTTTCTTTGAGCCCTATCTTCATCAGTCTTAATAGGTACAACCTTCCCATCATCACCTGTTTTTGGCAATTGATCCCCATTCAGAATGATATCCCACATAGCATAGTCTATCATCGTGATGTATTGCCTCATTCTCATCTTCCAAATCTCATACTCTCCAGGCTTCAGCATGGGCACCTTTGATGCAGTAACCATGTGTGTTTCTTCTGACATGTCTTCAGTAGATGTTTGAACAGATCTTAGTTAACATAAATTCTTCTTGATATCACTTTCTAGATCACTAGCTCTGATACCACTTGTTTGTCCCAGTTGAGCAATGATCTAATTAATTATCTTAGATATAAATCTAAAACAATATGTTATAGAAACTAAACTTTAACTTTGAAACAATCTTAAACACTATACGGAATATAATGTTTAACTTAAGAAGAATCATGAATGACACAGTTGTATTCTCACAAAACACTTCAATATATATTAATATACGAACACTCTCAAAGTATTAAGGTTTACAACCTTGAAGTGATCGACTCTATGAATGATACGTACTCTAACTCTAGCCCTAGGACCTCTTTTTATAGACTAGGTGTCCTAGTAAGTTTACAATAACTTTTTCTACAAGATAAATCTTTCAAGAATACTTTCTAAAGTTATCCTAACCGACTATACAATATATCACATAAACAATAGAAACTATCTCTAGCAGTAGTATACATTAAGCCTAGCAGTAGTATCTACTTGGTGTATTTCTTTAATCTTCTTAGCATCTTCAGCAGCAGTATGAAATACACTAGCAGTAGTATCATTCTTACTAGCAGACTAGCAGTAGTATTCACACTTAGTGAATTTAGTGAATTTTCCATCAACCAGTAGTATCATCATGAGCAGCAGCATCTCTAAACCCAACAATATGGCTCCAATAAACTGTGTTATGAGAATCACCAACATTGACCGCTTATAATCTGATTGATAGTCCATCATCCATGGATATTTGTAGAGATAGTAACTATATGTAACGCAGTACTAGCAGTACATATCACTAACATTGACCGCTTATAATCTGATTGATAGTCCATCATCCATGGATATTTGTAGAGATAATAACTATATGTAACGCAGTACTAGCAGCACATATCACCTGGTCGTAGCAGAGCAAATAGAGATGAATAGGGGGCTGCCGGTTCCTGCCATTATCTAATGGTTGCTCACATGTTATTTTTGCTTCTTAATAGTTAATCTAAGTCCTTTAGAGCTGTTTGACGGCATGTTTGATATTTTGATTCTAAATGTTGTTTAGACTTTAGAATCGTTAAATCTGAACATATATGTATTAATAGTAACACGAGTAGCATAACCTCATAAATGGAAGCTATTAGCATACTGTAATCAGTGGGGGAAAAATTATGCTCATTTGAATGCAAACATTCACAATCAAGGTTATCACTAGAATATCCAAAGCTATGATGTCACTTGTTGGTAGAGATGGCAATGAATTAGCCATCATGTTGCACAAAAAGGCCATGCTACCGAGTTTCGCCGCCTGGTCCACAAGACCTGGCATTGGATTTTTTAGATCCATGGTTATCTTCATTACAACAGCTATCACGGTGATAGAAGCAGTATTCAGTGTGAAGTATTTACACGGGAACCGTAGCTTTCTGTATCGTAAACCATTAATAAATTAAATCAACTGTCATTGATAGGATGCAAATCACAGACGCTAACGCGATACAGATCCCAATCCATGGTGTAGGTTTACTATAAATTGTTATAACCTGCTCAAGATACGGAAGTCAATGGTTTCTTTGCATGACATCAGTTGTTCCCAGACGTGGTTTTAATAGTCTTGCCTAAAGTTACTCATAATTATCTTCCTTCCAGATAAATGAAATGATTACCTTTATATATAAATGGGGTGTAGAATTTGTCTAAAAATAAATAGAATGATTAAGGTATGGAGAGGAAAAGGAAAAGCCTGAAGGCCTCAATACACTGCCTCTAAATGCTATATATGAAAACTCACAAATAAACAAAATCGTGCTCTTTAATGTAATTGGTAGATTGACCAAATACACTTTCCATCCATATTCCAACAAAAGTTGGATGGTCAGTCTTGGAATGTGACATGAACATCACCTATAGTATATCATCTTATTAAAACAAAACGTCACTATTGATCTTCTGCTGAAAGTAAATAAAAGATGACAAATCTTCAACATTAAATAATGATATTATAGGGTGCATTGACGGAGGTCCAAAATTAAATAGCACGTGTCCTAGAGTTTGTTCCTAGATAGAACCCCGATTAAGGTGTGTAATTAACCCGTACTCTTGAAAGTCTTGGAAGTTATTGTATGTTTCTATCATAGAGATCTGGGAACAAGTGTGAGTGGGGACGTGGGGTGGGAAGCTAATGATCAACTATCAAGCAGTATATATAGCACATTAGCACTCCTTGCCAAATGGTGATGGAGATTCCAAACACAATCTGTTTCTTTTAATGCTAAGAATGACTTGAAACAATATTCAACTCTTATATGAGTGACCAAAGGAAATTCCAAGAAATATGAAGCTCCTGAAAAATATACGAGTGCATGATATGTATCAATATAAGCTCCTATCATTTAACAGAAAATAATAAATACAATCTACAATATGGATCAATACATCAACTTTTGTTTATACTTCTCCGGAAAATATATGACTTGCTAAAACTACGAAACTACATCCGGATAAACTGGCCAGTTACAAGCTGGTATTTTTGAACCAGTCATGTGAGATAGATGTTTTCTTCATTACTTTGTAGTTATCTGACATCTAAAAATAGCATAACTATAAAAGAATAAACATATGTAGTAAACCCAATAAATTAAAAAACTAGAAAGATCAACACAAGTTGTGAGCATCAATATATATATAGTTAGTAAAGTTAGTAAAATACTAAGCATAGAAACATAAACATAATTTGTAAACATACAAAGAAGAGAAGAATGAGCTTGTGATTTTTGTACTTCACTGACATAGTGTATGTTGGAAAAAAGGAATGAAGAAGAGTAAAGTGAAGTGAAAAAAATAAGAAGAGAGAATATTAAAAAGAAAGGGAAGAAAGAGAAGGAAATGTTTGAAAATTTGGTGTGTGGGCAGGATATTTTGATGACAATTTTGAAATCCTGCCAAGAGTTTTATACCGGTTCCTTGGTTTTCACCGCTCCAAATGTGAACACATGGAAGGAACCAGGGGTTCATGCGCGTGCTCGGGACCTGATAGGGATGAGATTCGTGATCAACACACAAATATAGAATGATGTTACTGGTAGTAGGAGTAAGGGTACTGGTAGTAGAAGTAAGGGTACTAAACATAACTAACCTTACTTTAAAATATACTGATGTTACTCGTCAACATAAGAATATCCTAAAGTAACTCTACTCTAAGCCTAGTGTTTTCTACAGAGTTTTTATTTGTGTCGTATCTTTTATTTTAATTTATTTATTTTATTGGTTCTAGAATAATTAGGTTTTCTTTCTCTACAAGTTTTACTACCCTATAAATATAGGGCTTTTTGTTTAATTGTAATCATCTTTTGATCATTAATAAAATTATCTTTTAAGAGTTAATCTCTTGTTTAGGTTTTATTCCCGCAAAGTGCGCCTTGTTTATCACCCTTGGATTAGGGTTTATCTAAATACACTTCCGCGCATCCTGCGTCAGGACCCCTATGGAATTTTACGATGTAGTGTTAATTTTTGAAAAAAAAAACATCAATTTTTCCTAAATGTATCTAAAATGCACCCGGTTCATCAAAATGTGTTTCTATATTACAATTTCAAAAAATTTGTGCACCTGGTCATATTTGGTTTTGGTTATGTCCCTGTGTGAACAGATACTTAGACCTGTGGAAATGAAGTGCAGCGGTCTAAAAGAGGAGTTATATGGGCCTGTTGGTTTGATATTCACCGGCTAAATATGAAAATCTCATTTAGACCCGTGAAAATTAAATGCACATGTCTAAAAAGTTATTGATGATCGCTTTTGTAGTAGTGTATATATTTCTAAATTGTACCTTAGACAAGGAGTAAACAGAACTTTTAAGTTGGACCAACTTCAAATATATGTATTTTATCAATCTGTGGAAATAGACATGGATGTACGAGTAACAAGCGTATAAATGCGCTTGCCTTTACTCTTTTGTTCAACTACCCAATTTTGATTCTGATTATAATCTACCTAGTGAACATAAATGTTAAGGTCCCCATGATTAGTCGATATGGATATGTTGGAAACCAAACTAAGGGGGCGTTTTTTTTTTTTTTTTCCTGTTTGGAAATAGTTCCTGTTTATATTAAGAATACTATTTGGAGTAAGAAAAGTTTGAACATGTAGATGTTTCTTTTTTATACTGAATGGTTATCATAAATGGTCAAAATGTCCAATTTAACCTTATCTTCTACATCAGTATTTACTGCTATTTATTTTATAATTCTGAGCCAAAAACAATAAAATAAAACTCTTATCAAAATTCGAAATTATTTCAATTAAATGATAAAATCTTATATCAAAATAACCAATACTTGGAAATTATTGTACCCAATAATGAAAAGAAGAAAAAATATTTTAAAAGAGGGAATAGTTCGAAGAATAAAAACACTAGCAGATCCATCCATGACAATAGAAGTGTTTTTGCAATCATCTAAAAGATGGAATAGTACGGAGAAGAAAATCCCCTAACCTATATGTAGATTAATAAGCATACAAAGATGAAGACAACATGAAGATCTACTGGATCGATAAAAGGTGATGAGAAACCATGACTTTATGGTGGAGACGGGGGAGATGGGCGGTGGATCGGGGGAGATGACTGGAGTTATGTTAGCTCATGGAAGGTGGGTGGGGGAAGAGGAAAAAATTATTGGGATTTGGGGCATTTGAAAAGGGTAGAGAATAAGGAAAAAGATGGGGGTAATTTTGACTAAAAAGGATCCTAGATGGAAACAACTTCATTTTGAGCCCCTTCTACATCCAGGATTTTCTTTTGTATTAAGCAAAAAAGAAACAATAATTTTCCTAGTTGGGTTAAGAAATTTATCCATTCAGGACATTAAGCAAAAAATAAACACCCCCTAAGTGTTATCGAATTCTGTTATTGAGATAACTCTGAAATTCAGAAATCACTCCTAGCTAGTGCTAGAGATGATACGATGAAACATTAATGAGTTTGTGGAGGCGGAGCAATGGTGGAACTGTAGCCAGCTACATGATTAGAAGCAATTGATGAACAATTGGCGCTAAAAGTACAAGGAAAAACAATACTGAAGTTGTAATTTCATTTAAATAAAAAAATGTGTTAAAAAACGGATAGATACATGTCTGTTAGTCCGTCTCTATAAATGTGTCAAAGTGATCAAATAATATGCGAGAGATCTCAAGTTTTAATTTTCTTTAGGCTATTCACAACAGTGATTATGAGTGACTTTCATTTTGCCTGCCACATCAGTTTTTTCTCTCTGGCGACCTACAGGCGACTTTTTACCACCACAAGTGGCGACCTTCATCTTTTTTTTCAAACATTTTTAACAAAAAAATTAAATTCATTAATAATAAAAACATTACGTAATAATTCAAATAACATTAAAACATTACAATAATAATTAAAAACTTAAACTAATAATCTAAGTTGTAGCATGTCTTGATTGCATCCTTGATCTCCTGCAGCTTCTGTTATTTGATTAAGAGAGTTAGGTTAAAGGTAAGTCGGCTAAGAGGACTAGGAGCTTAGCAGGCAAAAAGGGGTCAATTGTTTAATTATAGAATATGATGTCTTTCTCCCGTTTCTTTTGTTCAAAAAATTCAAGTTTTCGACGTTCTATTTCAAGTTTCTCCCTTTTCAACTCCGGTACTTTCCGACGCGCCGCTTCTTGGATTTCCAACTCTTGTTTCTTCAACTAGAAATATTCGTTTGTTGCCGACTTCTTCTTTCACCATTTTAACGACTTCAAGTTGAAGAATTTGTCGACTACCGCATCAGTAAATGAAGACTTGGATTGATCGGAGGCGGATGATTCCTTCTTATTTTTCTTAGCTTGGTCACGACCAATTGGTTGCTCTTCTCGAGTTTCTTCCTCAGACTCATCCACTTCTTCGTTCAAATTAAAACCACTATCCGATGTGGTTTTAGAAGTCTTGGATTTCTTTAGACCCCTTTTGGGCTTCTGAAAAGCGATTGATTTGGGAGTTTTCTTAGACATTGTGAAATGAGAGAATTTTTGAATTGTGATTTGAGTGAAGTAATTATAGCGTAAAATATAAAGTGTTTAAATTATTAATAATAATAATAATAATAATAATAATAATAATAATAATAATAATAATAATAATAATAATAATAATAATAATAATAATAAATAAAATGCAGCAATGGTAAACAAATTAAGTGGGAAAGTGGGATTTTTATTTTTATGTGTGTTTCTATCGATCGCTCTGGCGATCGAAAAAAAAACGACCGATTGACAATCGATTGGAAACAACAAGGACGACCGATGCACCAATCGGTCGACCGATTGGTTTTTCCACTACTGTGCATAGCCTTAGGTGCAAACAATTGTCATATGATCAGGTAAACATTCTAAAAAGAAGAAAAAAAAGAAAAATTTACCTTTTTCGCGTTTGTATAATGTTGAGTTTAAACCTTATAGATTAATTGATTAGAATCCATGTTATAACTTAAAAAAAAAAAAAAAAAAAAAAAAAAAAAAGCTTATTAGAAATATAACTCTTTGTTTTTCGACCTTTTGACTAACTAATCCACGAGGTTTGAACCCATCGCCACATATATTTAAACTGGATAAAGCCCTCCTTTTTCATTAAGTTGGCGTGACCACTTTAAATTTGTTTGATGTTAACAGAAATTGAACCTGAGGCGGGTACAGTAAGGGGATTCAATCCCCTTACTTTTTCTTGCCACGTCAGCTTTCTCTATTCAGCGACTTGCAGGCGATTCAGTGCCCCAGTATGGGCGACCTAGTTCAGTTTTTTTTCTTTTTTTTTCACAAACTTAATAATTAAAACATTAATTTCATTAATAAAAATAAAACAGTACATAGATTGAAAACATAAACTTAAACATTACATAAACTTCAATTATAATCTTAGCTTCAGTAGTAGTCCGGGTGATCCCAAGTCTGAGAGTTGTCGGAGCGGTAACCGTCATCGTAAGGATCAAAGCTCGCCAACCTCTCTTCTTCTAACTGAGCTTCCAACCTGCTCAGCTCCCGCTCCTTCTCAGAGTTCCAGCCATCATCATCTGCTGCCACATTTTCCTCAAAACTTAGCTAAAAATTATCCAGACGAGGCAGCTGTTGTTGTTGCTCAACAACTCTTTGTGCAGATGAACTTGATGCACCTTGCACAAATTGTTGTTGTTGTTGTTGTTGTTCAACCATAGCAGCTTCCACATTTTCTTCAAAGCTCCAACGAATCTTGTTTGTTTTTTGGGCATGTATCTAACTCACACAACCACGCAATGCCTCAACAACGGCATGATCTTTACGAAATTCATCGTATAAAAACTGGTCGATCACATATTTTCTGTCGTCAGAAATGTGATCGCAATCTGTGTAGCGTGTTCTCATTCGTTGTTTGAGGGCCTTTGCCAGCTCAAACCTGCTAATAACTTCGGAAATAGCTTCTTGACGAGCCGTGTCGTCTTTCTCAGCTTGGTTTTTGACCCAATTTTGAAATTCTTCAACGGTATGAGGCAATTTATTACACGCCATTTTGAATTGAAACATGTGTGAGATTTTGTGAATTGAAGTGTGTAAAATATGTTGTGTTAATGTGGTATTTATAGTGTGTTAAATTATTATTATTATTTTTTTATTATTATTATCTTTTTTTTTTAATCCAACAAACATAGAAAGACATTCGATCTCATGCTCGACCGTTTGGTTGCTTTGTCTTGCCACGATCGACTACCCACAAAAGAAGGATCGATTGAGATCGATCAGATATGTCGATCACTTTGCATTACTGTGCCCAGCCTGAGATCTCACGCATATTAGTGATATTAGTGACAAGACTTTTATCACTAAACCACCCTTAGCGGTAAATACATATAGTGACAAGACTTTTATCACTAAACCACCCTTAGCGGTAAATACATATAGTTGAATTTGCAATTTCTTTATTATTCCTAGAAGGTTGTATAGTTTACTAAATACATCTATACTATATAATAAACCAGAATAATTTACAAGCTCTCTAATGCATGCTATGCAATTAATGTGCTGATGTGTCTTCATTGTGATTGATTGGTTATTTAATGCGTACAAGTTCGTGATGCATTACTTCCGAACACCTTATACTCGCCCAAACGCTCCTCCTATAGCCATTAAATTAGTCAAACATTACTATATATAGTAAAAGGGATGTAATACGACGTCGTTCACTCTACAGTACACCATGTGAGCTTCCCGCATTTTTTCCCGGCATGATCCAAGCGGCCCATTCCCATTGTGAAACTGATATACCATAAAACCTTACATACGCTTCTCTTCATCCATCTCCATCTATGCCGCCGCCTTCATCACTCTCTAGAAGGTTAGGGTTTACTGATTTTGCATTGTGATTTATTGATTTTGCATTGTAAAGATTGATTTTTATTTTGTTGTTTTTATGTTTAGATTGGGTTAAATTGAATTGGGTTTTAATCTTTTTGAGCTAAAGTATGATTATGATAATAATTTAATATGTGTTTGAGCCATTTTAGGGTTTATCGACAGTTTTAGTCTTTTTGTCGTTTTAGCGTTTAGATTGGTTTTAGTTGAATCGGGTTTGTTGTGGCTTTCAGGGTCTATCAATTTTTATTGTATAAAGCTTGAATCTTTTGGGTGTTTTGTTGTTTAGATTGGTTTTGATTTGATTGGGTTTGAATCTTTTTGAGCTAAAGTTTAAATTTTTATCACTATTACATTATAAATTTTCAACCTTTTTTTATGTTGAATGGGTATGAATCTTTATTAGCTAATGTTTGATGTTAATGTTAGTCCAATTAGGGTTTATCGCATTATAAATTTTGAATGTTTATGTTATTATTTAGGTTGATTCAGTTGATCATGAGATATATTCTGACTTTTATGTTTTTATTTTTGCTGAAGTAAATATTATTTGGTGTTGTATTTGTAGTACTGGTTTTCGAAGTAGTAGAATCTTCGTAGTGTAGTCATGTGAACCTTTGTGATGGTAACTTTGTAGTATTGGTTTTCGAAATAGTAGAATCTTCGTAGTGTAGTCATGTGAACCTTTGTGATGGTAACTTTTATACTTATTTATGTGTTAGTGGATTTTAACATCAGTGGTTAATATGTATATACTACTCTTGAAAATTCTATTGCGAGTACCATGTAATTTGAAAGTCAATTGGAACTTGGTAAATATTCACATTGATTTGGTTTGATTGATTGCTGATTCTGAAACCAATCACTATTTTCAATTTTGCCTGCAGGTATAATTTTCACGCAATATTTGCTTAAGTGCAAAGTGGTGGAGAACTGTTGAGGAAAAAGGCGAGCCTTAAATTCTGAATTTGGTCTGTAACTATGGTTTTTTATAAATTTCTTTCAATCTTTTGCCTGGATTTTGGGGTTTTTTTTATTGTTAAGTTGATTAAAGATATTTTGCGCAGGTTTATTCTCGCCTTTGGTTGTTGTTTATGGCTAATGTTGGAACCAACAATGAAAATGAGATGTAACTTCATCTTTGCAAGTTGCAGTGCGTAAGTATGATACCTTTACGTTGCAAATTTTAGTTATCCTCATTTCAGCTCAAGAAGCATCAACTTAGCTTTTCATTTTATGCTTTCTCAGGGGTTTTCAGAATTACATTTGAGCAGAAAAATACGTATATTGGAATCAAGGAGATTGGCCGTAAGATATGGATGCAAAGGAGGGTTGGGCAGCAGGTCCGGAAGATTAATATTTAGTACAGGTAGACACCGACCAGTTGACGATGGGCACTAAGTAATCCTTGCTGCCAGGAATAAGGTAGAATTTACATTTTTACTTACGCCATTTGATTTTAATGTACCGTCTGTTATAATTGTTGTCAACCTAGGTAAATTTTCTAGCTCAAGTTAAACAAGTCAACACAATATTGTTAAATCAAATTGCTTTTAGTCTTCGTTTTTCTTCTTAGACTTAGAATTTAGGAAGATGATTAAAAGGCAACAGTAACGGAGTATTTGGCAAGTATAGTTTACATGCTAGGTAGGTTGTAATGTATTGGAAAAATCTGTTAACCAAATTGGGTGGGTTTTTTTTAGATGACCCGTGCCTTTTACGGTAAAAAATAGGCTGATAAGGTTTATTCCTTGGACTAACAGTAATTGAAAAAAAACAACCTTTAGGAATATCCTTACCTAATCAGCCCATAAGTTACGTAAAAGACTGGTTACTATTTCACGAGGATATAAACTATTACAAACTATAATGGCTGAATATCATAAAGAGCGAGCTTGGTGAGATAAAAGGACTAGAAATGACGATAAGGCTTAAAGAGTACTAGGTTTCCCGTATTATAGAGAAAATTGGCGGTCTTTATGTTGCAGAACATTTTTAACAGTTCTACCCTCCCTAATACAATATAATGTCATGTTGTGCTTCTTAACACATGTACATTCCATTTCATCTTTCTTTTATGGTTTTTTTACACTTCTGTGTCTCAAATTTTTACACTTCTTTGTCCACAATTTTCTTTTACTCTTTTTTTGTCTTGCAGGTGCATCCAGTATTATATTATTTGAAACAAATGTGGGACACTGAACAACCTACAATTAAAACTGATGCGTTTATAACCTGTACATTTTGCAATTGCAATAGGTAGTTCATTATAAAATTATTACAATGTTAGATGTAGATATTTTATAATGGCTACCTATTGCAATTGGAAATTGGAATGACGTGTGAACCTACAATAGAACATGGGCCTATCAGTTCACACATCTATCAATGGTAAGTAAGCTTGCACAGGTATATGATGTTAGAGATATAATACTGATTATTGTTTACAATATAATAGTGCTTATAATTGTATTCAGCGCAGACAAGCGTTGTCATTTGATAGCCTTTTCATGGTGTCCCACAGGTAGATTGCATTCGTAAAATGACGCTCACTTATACTTTCATGAGATTATAGCCTAACTGCGTAATTTATGTTTTTCCTTTGCAGGTAATGTGAATGATGATTGACTGTATCTTTAAGTGTGTGCGTTTTGACCTCTTCGCTGCAGATAGGTCAACCCTTCTACCTCTTTTCACGATCATAGTTGTGTTACTAGAATTTTAGCAATAATCCAGCTCTGTTGATTGAATGGCATGTCAGACCCTGACTCATCCAATAGATTATCGGTTGTCCGACATCCATTCAATCAAAAAAGCCTGATTGTAGCTAAACACGTGATCTCTGCTGGGCCCATGGTTACAATTGGATTGTGTTTTTTGTGGCATGCTATGTTATTCATAAGCATGATAAACCCGTCTGAGTCAAGAAACAAGGTCAGGTTGTCATTCCCTTTTTATTTATGTTTCAACAATTGCCAAAACAGTTCTTAGAGAATAGGTTGCTAAAAATATCAAATTCAGAATTGTCTTAGAAGATATAATTGCAAGGTACAATAGGTTGCCATGATCTTTTATCAATAAACTTTATTAACAAAACTACTTTTTTTTTCTTTTCTTTATTTGAAAAGATTGCGTAATCAAACTGATAAACATCTAAACCTTATTCATGTGTATGCATTAATAGTTACTTTGTTATGCCAGATGCACAATTAGCCAAAGCCTCAGCTCCAACGCTATTACAGCAAGGCAATGAATGCCCAGACGAAATGACAACAGCAACTCACAAATAGAAGCTAGGAGCCAAAGACCGGCTTTGTAAGCTCAGCGGTAATTTTCCCGTTAAACATTATATTTTAACCTTAGTCCTGTTTTCTTATATTTATCTGTTGCTTATATATGCAGATTTCTGAAACTGCTTATATATGTGCACCCATTACCAAATGCACATCCAGCATATCTTTCCAGCTTTCGAAAATGGTAGAGGGCCTACCAAGAAACTTAGGACATTAAGTGGAAAAAAAATACTATCTTCTTGAACTGTTAAATGCTATTTTGTGCGACATAAATCTGATGAAACATGCGATCTATGTGTCACAAAATAGCATTTAATAGCCCAAAAAGACCGTATTTTTTTAAAGAAGCCAGATGCTTTTGTTTTGTACTGGTGTGTCTACCTTATGACTTTTTTTCCTTTCACATAAGCATTAACGCATACAATTAAATCGGTAACACATTTAGATTGTTTTATGCATGTTAGTAGATTCAGTTCCATAAAAGGCTCTGATCATTGGTACAGTGCATTTTACCAAAGAAAGATGCGAAACAGAAGAGAATAATGTGGCGAGAAATTTTGTGAAGATTACTTTTTCGCGCTATCCTCTTTTGTTTCCCATCTATCTTTGGAAGTTACACTCTATTATTGATCAGGGCCTTTTGTGGAACTGGAGTTAAAAATATGCAAGGCCATATTTTCAATTAAGCACGTGGCGAAACAGATGCTTAAAAATACCATTTTTAAACTATTTTCGCCGAATTTGATCTAAAAAACACTCAGGTTACTTGCCAATTTTTTTTCCTTGGTTTGCCGCATTGATTGCTGCCCAGGGTATATTTGGGTGGGTTTGGCCACATAAGCTTATACGCCCACAAATAAACTTAAACAAACACTCTTATTTTTCATAAGCCTTTTTTATTTGGCTTATCTTTTTTTCTCATGACCTTATTGTAACTGAATTATGGAAATAACCTCAAAAGCTGGATAATAAGCAGGAAGCATAGGCTTCAAAAACAAACCTATTTTAGTCATTTTTCTTTTAATACTTTGTTGTAATTATGAAAATTACTGATGATAGCCGTAATGACAGCGACAAAGGTGGAAAAAGGAACAAGATGCACAAGAAAAAGAAGAATGATCACAAGGTTTATTACACCTTGCGATTGCAGTTACGCTTACCAAATCAGGTAAATGCATACACAGGTTTCGTTCTTTGTTTATGCATATTTAGATAGAAATACAACTCTTATGCATGTTATTTACTGATTGACTACTACCAATCACAATGCCATTATATTACTTTTCTAATGTTTAGAATACATAAAAAAAAATTATCTTATATAATCAAAATTGTTGTCTAAAATTACAGTCCATACCCTATTACCATTAGTTAGACACATTTTCTCTTTACTTATTAGACCCTTATTTCTTAAAAAAAATTAATAGGTGCTTATTGTTGTTTTAAATAGATTGACAGATACAAAGCAAAGTAAGAACCCAGAGCCATACTGCACAAAAAAAAAAAGAGAAAAAAAACCAGGTATGTTTCAACAAAAAACTTAACAATTCTAAATCTTGCATTACTTAAAACTAGCACCACAGATAAAACCAACATATAATAAGGGTCTTTTTTTCTTATTAATCATCCACTGATTTAAACCATCAAACATTTCAACAAAATACGCCACACAACCCTAGGCACCCCCAACTAACCCTAAACCCAAGATAGGTATTCGCAAAACACAAACCAGCCACCATCAGTACGGCAAGCACTTCAGCTTCTCAATCAGCGCCAAGAGCTCTGATGCTCGCTTCTGCTTCTTGACCACATTCACCAAGATCAGCGACACTTCTGTCAGATCTTGGGTTTGCAAGTTGTTGAGTTCTGAAATGCTATGCATAGTAGAGTCAAAAGAAAACAACAGCTCCAGCTCTCCAAGCACTAGATCCCTCTCAGCCACACGAGACATTATTTCTTTCGCTTTCTTTCTTAACTCAGCTTCATCCACCAATGTCACTGTAACCTCCCTCCGAAACTTTACCACCATCATATCTTTAACTAAACTCGAACCTGCAACAGCAGCAAGTTCCTTACAGAATGGCATAGGTGTTGTCATTTTGTTGCTTTGAATATGAGATGGTTTTTTTCAAGATGTATGTGTGTGTGTGTTTTAGTTGTACCTTGACTTGCTTAATGAGTATTCACTTCTATTTATCTATGCCTTATAAAGGCACTTGCTTTAATTTCCCCTCTTGGAATGCCCAATACAACCAGTTTTTCATAATTAGTCTTTGTTTCTATGCACCTTATCAAGTCACTGGCTTTAATTGCCCCTCTTAAACTACTCAATGCAAACAACTTTTCATCATTGATTCATTAACACATGCATGAACATGCATTAATTGTGCAACCTTTCACATCTTAGGCAACTTAACCAAACCAGCTCAAACAAAACTGATTAAAACTGAATGGTGTGTCCAAAAAAAATTGATAAAAATCAGATATGACCATCACACACATAAACCCGACGATAAATTAATGATGTAAATTGTTATGACAACAAATACGTTTATTGTTAATTATATGATATGTTTTTAATTCAATATGTGTTATATGCCTTACATATTCTATAATATGCAACTCTGTAGGAGAATACATGACACATCTGTCACTTCTCACTTTGAAGATCTTACTTTGACCAGGAAAATCTCATAAGAATATTACAACAGTCACGACATGGTAAATGTACTTTTGAATTATTTATTGTATATATATACATATAATTGTGCAATATATGGCTTTCAATATTTTTTTACTGGCCTTTTGAGCTTATGTACATTTGAAAAATATCAAAAGTCACTTCTTTAGCATATGAATTCTTGCTAGGCGCATAAGCAGAAAAAATAGTTAGTGCGTAGAGATTCATCTATTGGGAATAGAAACTTGCCAGCTTTTTTCAATGTATTGTCATTAGACTTACTATCTGCCATAACATATCTTTGCATGCCTAAATTCTACTTTATTTATGCCTGATACTTCTGTTAATTTTTTGTACGTTTCAGTTTCATACTGAAATGGGCAAGGTTAAATGGATGTGTAGGCATCCTCGCTTATACTCATCTTAATAGTCCGTTCGATTGTATCCTGTCATGGATAAAGATCTGCTCAAAATATGCAGTTTGGAGGAAGGCCTTAGCAATATTCTAGGTTTACGTCTGTCTTTTCTGTATAAATAAGCAATGGAGGCGAATCATTAAGATGAGTATAAGTGAGGATCGTTGCGCAACAAGACGAGGCGATGATGAATATTTCTGCAAATTTGCTTTTCCATGAGTAAATGCGAATCTGAGCCTCTGTCCATTGCCAGTCAGCACCTCTTCTGAAAGCCGCAGACAGCATAAGCGCGAAGCTAATACAATGTATCGATCAGAAATCCTTTTTATCAGGCATGTTTACTTTGACTGTAAATGTATAATGTATTACGTTTTCTGTACTTTCACCATTTTGTGAACTTATATCTCCTTCTGTTCTCAGGAAGTGAGGGACCTAAAACGGTTGTATATGTCACATCTGGTGGTACCACTCTTCCGTTAGAGCAACGTTGCATGCGTTACATTGATAACTTCACCTCTGGACATAGAGGGGGACCTCTGGATGTGTCTCAAAACTGTTTCTCCGTGTTGCTTGGATGGATTGACAAGGAGACGGTGTTTAGATGTTATAGCTATACAATATGCACTATTTTTTTTTCCTTAGTTACCAAAAATATGTAATTACTTATATTCTATACAAGGTTTCTGATGCTTACATATATTGTAACAAAACAAAAAACTGTGAATTTTGGGTCATTTTTCAGCCTCCGCCAGGAGCTTCATGGGTCGGGTCGAAACGGCCAACACAATTGAACGCCATTATTGTGTATACATTAATCTTATTGCTTATTACAACTATGTTATTTTTTTTAATAAAAACCATCGTAAACCAAATACAACGAAAAAAAAAACCCAGGCCGCAACGCGGCCGACCGCCGCTATACTCGTCAAAAACATATCAAAAAACTTATTCATGGTAACTCATTAATCACCCCCTTCTGTAACCGAATGTCATAATCACCTCAACAACACTATGTTTCGATTTATATGAAAACAAATCATATAAAAACTGGAGATGATCCTTTCCAACTCTTCTATACAGATTCAATCCTTTCCATCTCTTCACACCATACGATTCACAATTCAAACCCAAACCGGTTTATGCAGTGGGTTTTTGCTAAAGAGTCTTCAAATCGGTAATTATCTCTTAATTTGTGCATATTCAATTTAATATATTTGCTTTGATGTGTATTGGTTTTTAATAATAATTTTCATTTTGTTTTGATTCATTTATAATAGATTTTGCAATGATTTTGATTAATTATAATTCAATTGTGTTTAACATTTGTAATTGTTTGCAAATGTGCACAGGTATAATTGTTACTTCTATTAGTGTGATTTCATTTTTTTAATGGGTTTATAGGATTTAGTTTTTTGGTTTTGAACTTTTGATTTTGAATCACATAATAAATCAATTGTAACGAATTTTTTTTTATATTTGTATAAATTGCAAAACTAAAATTTTCAATTTGTTCGGTTTGTTTATTCTTCAGAGGTTGGATTTGAATGATAGCACTTATATGGATCATAAAAAATGGTACTTTGCGTAGATCATTTGTAGTATTCTTCCTGGTATGTCCTTTACTAATTCTATTTCATGATTATTTAATAGATTATCCTTTATCTATTATTTCGTATTGCAAGTTTATTTTGCACTTAACATGTTTGATGAAATATATGTGTAGTATAACATTTTAATATATAACTAACAATAATTAAAGGAAGAACGGCACATATTAAGTATTATGAGTTGTTTTGTTCAGGCTATGTGGCGACAACATGCTTCCTTGGAAGAATGTTGCAACACTTCTGAATATGAAAACTGGTAGAATTGTTTGCAATAGTAGGAACTTAAACGGGGTAATCTCTTTTGAAAGCTATCTTATATTGGAACCGTAGTGTTTTATTTTCAAAGTTTGTTTGTCATTTAATATAAATATATAATTGTGCAGGCATTCCACATGTTTCATACAAAATAGTTAGTCGCTCCTGAAGTAGAAAAGAAGATGTATATGCAGAAAAAAAGAGCAAGACTTAAAAAAGTCGAGGAGGAGGTGAGAAGCAAATATATTATGAATTTTGTTGAGAATGTCAGGGTACCGGTGCGGATATCGATGGAGATGAGCTAGACAAACCAACTGTGTCTGTCTTTGAGGCTTTTATCCAACAAATTTTACCTCGATAAGGTCAGAATTTCAGTTCGTATGAAGCCTTTCAATTTTGAACCAATATAAACATGCCTTATATAGAATCGTTATTTCCAATGAAAAGGTTGTTCGAAGTGCTTAGTGATTGGTTTTATTTGTTTGGTTAGATCTGTTGGTCACATTTATGGATTGCGTTTTGGGCAAGATTGATGGTTGAGTTTGCAAAATGCGGATAATCAGAAATTATTGTTTGGAAACCATATGAAAAAAAAAAAACATGATTATTTCCCCAGTTCTGCAAAAGCGGGTTGGGGAAGTGCCTTTTAAAACATTGTTTTGGATAGAAATAATTTGTTTTGCAAACCTAATATCAAACACCCCATACAGAGCAAATGAGGGTTAGTATTACCAAAAGAGCTACACTTGACCCTTAGAAACTGAAATTAAGTTTAAGAGTCTCATATACTAATAGAGTATAATGCTTATAATAGATTTCCTGTTTTGGAAAGCAATTTGCTTGATTGTTATAATTTGCGTTGTCAGCCCATTTACTTTTATAAATGGGTCAACTTAAGCTATTTTTTTTATCTCAAACTGGCCAAATTAGAAAATTAGTTAAAAGGGTAATGGGTGAAAGTTGCCCGTAATCTATTGTATTTATGCTTTTTTAGATCAAGATCAACACATATTTGGTTGAAATTCTGTTAAACAACTTCACTAATAATGCCGGTGATTTAAATATGACAGCAATAACAAGTCAACAACAGAGCTTTTATAAAGTACAAGGGTCCCATCCATTATGCTCGCATGATTGTACATGTTGAAGCCCTATTTGGGCTTTGGGCACGAGCTAATCCAATTGTTATGCGCAATGGTCCAAACACACCGAACATTCGCTGAACGAAAACTGATGACTCGGGTTGCTTACAATGTGCTCAGGTTAGTCTCTCTTTACTAAACCAAATTAACAAGGCTTATAAATGAATATGGAGAGATGGATAATATCTTATTTCAAAAATGTAAATTACAATCTCAGTTTTTGTTATGCTCTTCCAGCAATTCAATTATATATTCCAATTTTTTTAAGTTTCATTGTCAATCAAAGTCGGGATTATCTTATTTGCGGAAATAGTTGTTATTAGTTAACTTAAGTCTATGTTGGTTTGTTCAGTTTGATCTCATGCAATGTTTTTGAAGTTCATTCATAAAGTTTATTGGAAATAGTTGTATTAATCAACTCAAATCTATGTTTGTTTGTTCTTCAGGGTGGCATATATGCCCTTCCCAGCGACTTATCACCTGGTGTGAAAGATCTAATCCCAAGGATGCTTGTGGTTGATCCCATGAAGCGAATAACTATTCCTTAGATTTGTATGCACCCTGGTTCCAGCCTCATCTTCTACATTTTTGACAGTTCCTCCGATAGATTCTATGCAACAAGCGAAAAAGGTAGGCTGATCCTACACTTCTTTATAGACCTTATATCTGAAAACGGGTGACTTCAGAAATATCTACTCTTTATTTATGCTCCTAATATCAGTTAGTTATTGGTGCTTTTTTGATGATTGATGTTTCTAAGTTAGTAGTTGAATACATTAGATTGTGTGTTTAGACTCTGAAGTTGGTGCCTATTGTTGTAAGCAAATTTTTGTTCAACCATTCACATGTTAATTCCAAAACTGTCATTTTCACTTTTATATATATCTACACAGTGCCATGTAGGTTTTAAAAAGGATGAGTTGGCCTAGACGGAAGGCAAATTACCACATATCGTATTTCTTTCTTTAACAGTAGATGAGTATTGTAAGTAGTTGACTAACCGTTGAAGAATTGAATTTGAGGACCAAAAGGACCCATAAACATGGCTGTAATCTCATACAACACAATATGTACTTCAAACAACTAATCTGGCTGTAATTTTGAGTGATTTTTTTTTTAAGAATCTGAATTTTCACATGATCTGTTTTCTATGTTTTATGGTGAATATATGTAGATTAGAATATGGATGAAGACATGAAAATGATGGTTTGTTTACATTCACAGATTTTGCAGGTGAGTTTTTCACAACCGTTATTCTTTACATGAAGCTTTAATGTATCTTATATAGTTTTAAAGAGTTGTAATGAAGATATGGAAAGAAAAAAAAGGATGAAGGCTTAGAGATGTTTCGTTGCTGAGGCGATAGGTTGTTTGCTCTCTTTAGCTATTATTGTTTTAAAAAAAATCTTATTTATTCACTTGCAAATAAGTAAATACCTTTGCTTCTCTCAAGAACTAGATATTAATAATGGTTCTGGGGAAAATAGTCATGAAATATATAAAGAATTAACCATGCAAGTGTAGCTTTTGATTGACTTTCATTATTTAAGAATGAGTAATCATACAAGAGAAGATGTAATTTATAAATGATTTCCAGTGACAAAGGTACTAAAGTTCTTTTAAACTTTGTTAATGCTTTATATTATGGTCTTTATAGTATTCATGTAAAACAACTTAAGAAAACTTTGCATGCATGGTGCGTTTCAGGATAACCAATAAGCATTTTTAAGTGTTTGGATGGAACTAAACAACTCTTGAAGTTTATTTATGCTCAACCTCCCTATAATGAGACGTTAATATTGAAACTGGGCTATATTCAATGTGATTATTCAACATAGCAGTGTGTACGAGAAATGCGTTGTTTTTTTTATGGGAGATATCGTAATAATTGCTATGATTCACGGGTGATGGTAAGTTTTCGGAGTTTTATTTATAAATTTGATTATCATTATACTTCATTCACGAAAAACTTTAAATCTTTTCGAAATATTTTAAGCTTAACTTTTGATATATAATCAGATATATAATAGATAATTATGACATGATTATAAGTGAATGGGTCAAAACGGGTTTATTTTGACGCGTACTAAACTTCAATCCATTTTAGATTAATGTGTTGTGACCCTTTACCCTATCCACCCATCTTGCCATAAGTGTTGTGACCCTTTAACTTAATGTGTTGTGGCCAAAATACTTTTGAATTGGCTTATTAACATATCTTTAAAAGTAACATGTCAAATTGTTATTAAAAGAATGTTATTTTCTTTTAATCATACTATAAATATTGGGTATTTGTTGAACTCTTTTTTGAAGTTACATCTTTCATATCGAGTCATTGAACAACGGGTCAAGCTATAACTGGTCAATTCCGTCGTACTATGAGTGGACAATTTTGGATAAATGGTAAGATACGAGTTAAGAGTTCTCGCTGATCTCCCTATTACTGGGAAACCTACATATAAAATGATATTGTGTGTCAATAAAAACAATCCTTGATGACCTGTATCAAGAAAATTAACCACAAATAGCTATGAACAGTTGAAGTCTATTGATATCTTAATGGAGCAGTATGCATGTCTTCAACTTATTATGTATGATATCGAATTAGGGTGTTCATTAAAATACTTTACTGAATTTTTATTTCATACGTCACGGTATCTGCTATTAATGTGTGCAGCTTCCATGGTGAACCCACTATCCCACCAAACACGAAGGAAACCGCGTATAAGTTGTAAATAAATAGTGAGGAAAACATGTAATATTATATGTGCGTTTAGTGGTTGTTGCAGTAATTAGAGTTATTAGAAATAACATTCAACATTTTGAATGATGGATAGGGTGTAACTCATGTTATTTGTTGAATGTGTACTACATTTTTTTCGTCAAAGCGATGGGATGGTGATAACCCTGAAAGAGTAGGTCTGAATCAATACTTGGTTGAAATTCAGTTGTGAATATTGCTTTGTTCACATATCTTTGTTTATTGCCTTAACTTCTCATAAGCAAATATCATTTGTTGTTGTAGATTGGGAAGGCGTGATAAACCTTAGTGTCAACACTGCCTCGATCATTGTTAAGACTCATTTTAGGGGATCTTTACTTTTTTGTTAGCTTAGGGAGAAATGGGTCTCACATTCTATTGCATCCTTTGATTGGGGAGAGTCTTATATTTCACACTCTCTAAATACAAACGAGATAGTGGAATTAGTGGGCCCAAATAAGAAAAATAATAATATTAAATAAATGGGTCCCATGTTTCTTCCACTAAAAGAAAAAAATAAACATAGCCAGTTTCATCAACGGGAGTGACCAAGTTTAATGAACTACCATGGAGGACTATTTCTTTTATCAAACCATGGACTCATTTTAGTATGTGTTTAACGTTATTTCATCAAACCATTTTACTCCTTCCGTCTCATATTAAGTGTCTACAACAGAATTTTGATATATCCCAAATTAGGTGTCCATATTCTATTCCAACTAATGAGATGAGTTTAGTGGGTAAAAATGATATTTGATTGGTGGAGAGTGTAGTTAGTGGAATTTCCTAAAACTTTGTTTATTTTGAAAGTAGACACTTAATATCGGACAAAGGGAGTACTATTTATGTTATCTTATAAGCAACATTCTAAAAATTAGTTGCCCAATGGGCGGGCCTTGTATCTAGAACTGGTATTTTTTTTATCAATATGCATAACAAGTATTTTGCATGTGGTAGATGTTTCATATGTACACTGGTCCATGATGCAAACATTGACTACACTTGATCAGTAGCAGAAAATGACCAGATTGATAAATAGCCTTGAAACTAAAAGATATTCTTAAAAATGAACGACTAAATTACTTTTACATATCTAATGAGATTTATTTGAAAGTTACTATCAATATAGATACTACAGTTTTAGTTGTTAATCAATATTGGTTTTACTAACACATGATGTATTTTTTATTTGAAGTAATATATTATGTAAGTTTTAGGCAAAAATAAAAATTGCATCCATGCTATTCTTCAAAGATGATCCCTAAAAAGTTGCAATCTTTACGTTCCTATTTCCAAGGTCAAAAGCAAAAGAGGTTTGAAGGTTGTAAGTTGTGATGAAGACAGTAATATCTCAAAAGTATTACAAACGTTGTCTATAAAGAAGTACTTCAAGGTCTATGATTAATGTTCAACAGGACTCACATGTTTTATACCATTTTTTTAACTTTACAAATATTCTTATCAACAACTTCCTTTTTTTAGGTGTTCACGGAATGTGCATGAACTACTCAAGTATTTGACGTTGATTGCATAGCTTTGCTCTCCAAGAAATCTACCAATTGGAGAATGAGAAGACCATATTGATTTTAGCTTACGTGCATGGACGTTTATTAGTTTAATAGTTACATCCATATTTCTTTATTGTATCATTCACTTATTAGATATTATTTCATTAAAAAACAATACAAAATCTTTTCCTTTGTTGTTTTTTCTTACTTTACTCACACGCTTAATTTCTTGATGTATTCATTCTTCTAAAAACCCGTAGATTCCACGGGTCTATAAGCTAGTATAGACATATAGTTGACTTTTCAATTTCTTTTCCACATACCAATACACATAGCTGTTCCATAAACTGGTAAAGAAAACAAACAAGTTGAATAAACTGTTACAAGTTCAAACTTTACTAGTTTTTAACCCGTGCATACACGGGGTTGTTAAATATATTTTTTCGATAAAACTATGTAAAATCTTTTATGCCTATGTTTGGCGCGGAGCTTTTGGAGCTTTTGGGGGCAATGAGCGGTGAACAATGAGTTTTTTATTTTTTATTGTTCGTTTGGCAAATGAGCGGTGAATTTTGCTATTTTTTAAGAATGCTTATTTTTTCAATGCTTCTTTAAGAAGCTGTGAGCGGTGAGCTTTGAGTTGTGGCTACTGCTCACATCTACTGCTCACAGCTCACTGCTCATAGCTCGCTGCTACTGTTCACTACTACTTTACCAAACACACCCTATCATACCCGTGCACGCGCGAGTTTTCACATAAAATTATCATTATGTATTAGCATTGATTAATATTTAATATATATTTTTGTTTGAAGAAGAATATGACTTTATTTAACTGACATGATGTTGAAGTTAATTTTGTTGGTATTTAAATATTGATATCTTATTATAGACATTAAACACGAGGGCATATTAGTCTTTCCGCTTGTCACTTATCAAAACAAGTAACGATCATTAATATTTTGGGACGAAATATGCAATGTATATAAACCAAAGGAACGAAATTTTAATTAACTCAAAAATAAATTAATTTTACAATGAAAAAGATGTTAGCCTTGAGAGCGGGAGGTGAGAAGAAACTAAAATCAAAACCGAACAAAAAAATCCAGAACAAAAAAAAAACAAAACTAACTGAAAAAATCGATCCAAAGCAAAAAAGAAAACGACATTTCGGTTATAGAAAAATGAAAACCTTCCTTTTCGGTCTGGTTTTATTTTTCATTGAAAAATCAAATAAAAATAATCGCACAAAACCGATCTGCCATATTAAAAATAGATTTTGTTATTTAAATTATACTAATTAGAATTTATAAACAATTGCTATAATTATTATATAGCAACCACTGCCCTAAGAGTAAGCCACTGAACACAAACCCAAACATGCATAAAATACAGCTCGTACAACGAGGGCCTCTCTCACTCTGCTAACCTCCCCTGGAGGTAAGGAAGCGGAAGATGCACTTAGGACCGGATTTTCAGTCCGGGAAGTTTGTCTTTCCGTCCCCCTTACCTGCCTTCAGGGTATGGAGCCGCGTCGTTCGATATGGCGTGTTTCCCATGGGTCACCACTCCCTAGATAAACGAACAAAGCAACAGGAAGCTGCCAGCTTCCCCGCCCCATTAGGACTCATGATGCGCTTGTTCAATCAATGCCTTCTTGTCCATCTTGACATAATTTTGTATTATAAATATACACTTTAGTTACAATTTAATCATTTCAAACACGTATTATTGTTTAGGTTATAATTTTATACTAACAAACAACGTTTTGCATATATGTTTTAACACATCATAACCTTGTAGTATATTTTTATATAATAATTGTACTAAAAGTAATCATTTGAAAAAACAAATCTTAAAAATTAAACAAAACCGATCCTCCATATTAGAAAAATAGATTTTTTTTTATTTAAGTTAAACATATTAAAATTCAAATTTTTTGTTAAAAATACACATGTTTATAACTTTATACTTTAAAATTAATCATTTTAACACATATTTATTGTCTATGTTAAAATTTCATCAAACAACGTTAAATGTATGCAAAATACCAGTACGTTAAAATACTATATATAATAATTTGAACAAAAAATGAATAAAAAAATACCGAATTATAATAAAAATTCTAAATACATGAAAATTCTAAATAATCTAAAATTTTAAAAATAATAAGAAAATAGAATCTTTAAAAAATATCCAACCCGAAAAAAGTTTCAAAAGGCATAATAAAAGAATACATTAAAGACAAATAAAAAATGAAGCATCTCTATTCTCAAATTCATGTATACAACAAAAAGTCAAAACCAAAATACCAAAAATAAGTAAAGCAAATGAATCATTGAAAAAAGTATAATTTAATTGTTACAAAATAAACCAAACAAAGAATATTATATAAGCACAAATAAACTAAACCCATGACCAACTGGAACCCAAAAGTGTTGTTTTCTTTAGCCAGCCAAGAAAGACTCTGATTAATTTGTTTCTTTGTTAACTTTGTTTCACTATTTTTCAATTACATTTTTGTTCTTCATGGTTTTCATTCAATAATAATCATTCATTAATCGATATATAATGATAATCTTTCTTTTAATCACCGGTTTGAAGACTTTATATTAATTATGTATATTCTTCTTTTAAAAAAATTCACTATATCATTAAAATAAAATGTTACCACAATCTGCTTAGAGTATATTATCTTGGCATAAACTTTCTACAAATCCTGTTCAAAGATACATTTTTAGCTATTACATGAACTTTAACTAGAACGGTACCCGCGCAATGCGGTGGCGGGTACTTGTGACTATATTTTGTGTTATTCGGTGATTCGGTTACACATTTAGTTGTCTTTATGCTCTATAAGTATAGATGGTTAATCCACATAATTTTAGTTTGAACAACCAACATGCTTACTAACAAACTTTCTAACCACCTGAGCTTCCTAACGAATTTTCTAACAAACCTGCTTCCTAACCAATTAATTTTGAAATCATTTCATAATAAGTAAGTAAAAGTCTGAATTTTAAGCCTTTCTAATTATAGAATATGCCCAAATGCATTATATAGTAGTATAGATAACATAATCCCTTTGATAACGTTTTTATAATCAAAATATATAGTATTTTCAAATTTCAAAGGCAAATAATATTCAAGAATGGTACTCTATTACGGAGTATTTTTCTACTAATCAACATTCAAAAGTATAAAACATGAGTATGATATGAAAGCTACCCTCAACTTGCTTTTACTAATGAAACCTTCCAAGAAAGTCATAGAGTTGACTTTGCTACTTTGCAATAGACAAATAGACACACATTTTGCATATATTTAGGTACCATTCTTCAATACCAATCCAGCCATTCTCTTATCCAAGATCACTTTACTTGTCTAGATCTTGAAGATTGTTAAAAAGTTTCTTTTATAGAACATGCATTGACCCAAGTCTTGTTCGAAATTTTAATCCTAGCTCTATTATCTAAAGCTAACAATCATTTTTTCAAGGTCACAAATCCAAGTTTCTTCCTCTTCAACGCGATAATCATATAGAGTAGTTGAAATGAAGAAAGAAATTGTGGTCTTGATGTTATGCACAATGGTCATAATCATGCCATTTACGCAAAGCATGTTAGAAGGACCACAAGAAGTGGAAGAATGGTTCAAAGAGCTACCACACAAGAAAGAAAAGGTTACAAAGCTACATTTTTATTTTCATGACACCACAACCGGACCAAGTCAAACCGCTTATCAAATAGCAGAATCAAATGTGAGTAACACAACGATTACCCAATTTGGTCGCACCTTTATGTTCGACAACCCATTGACCGCCGAGCCAGATGTAAGGTCCTTAAGGATAGGTAAGGGCCAAGGGTTCTTTGGTGCTGCTTCATTTGAGGAACCTAGGTTTCTTATGAACATAAACTTTGTGTTTACACAAGGGAAGTATAACGGTAGCACCCTTCAATTTCTAGGAACGAACCCTATCTTTCACCGCGTTCGTGAGATGTCTATTGTTGGTGGAACTGGTGTTTTTCGACTAGCACGTGGAATAGCATCAGCCCAAACATTTTTTCTCAATGATACATCGTCTATTGTTGAATATAGTCTTATGGTGATTCATTACTAAGGTCACCGACTCGTCTTTATGTTTTTTTTCATATGATTGTCGATCTAGTTCATGATAATAATTTAAATACTATGATGTGTTAATAAAAAATCTTTTCTCGCTAAATAAAAGGAAGTTTCTAATCTTGTTAATTTATCTCTTATTCTCACGGTTGAATGTTGGGCTGAGCATCGCATGTTCAAAACCGAACCGACAAGAACCGAACCGGACCGACGGCCCGTCGGTTCGGTTTCGGTTCCGGTTTTTATTGAATTTCGGTTTCGGGTCGGTTCGGTTCGGTCCGGTTCGGCCCAAAACCGACAAAAACATGCCAAAATACACATGGACCGACAAACCCGAACCGAACCGACAAAAACCGAACCGAACCGACGGCCCGTCTGTTCGGTTTCGGTTCCGGTCTTTTGTGAAATTCGGTTCTCGGTTTTTTCGGGTCGGTTCGGTTCGGGTCGGTTCCGAACCTGTGCTCAGCCCTAGTTGAATGTACCCCAAACATGTGGAATAAACTAGTGATATTTATATCCTTTGTTATCCATCATCATCTTTTTTATTTTATATGTTGATGTTCTATATAATATTTAAAATAAGTTTAGGAATGTGATGGTGCTTTGAATTCTTGATATAAATCATATGTTGTTTGAGTTTGGTTCCAAGTAAAATTAATTCCATTATTATGTTATACATTTATATGTTCATAAAATATAAATAATTAATCACATTTCCTTTCCATTTCTATTTGTATGAACACATTATTAGTGACTATTAACACGTAATTTCGTTTTTTCAAATAACATGTATTTTAGGCTAAAAGTAGTGGTGGTGAGTCAATCAGCGTCACGCCGTCACCTCAGCTTTCTCTCTCCTCTTATTTTCACTCACTCCCACTAACCATACATCCGTAGTGGTCACTTACTCACCTTTATAAAAATATATCCCACTAAATACCTCACACATACTTGCAATATAAATAAAACAGTTACTTTTTCACGTCGGGGCCACATTTGTCATGTTTACTACTTGGTGACTGACTAACCATACAGACCATTTTTTGTCTCCACTCACGCTCGACTTTCACTTCCGGATTGGAAGTCACGAAGGGGGTGACTGACTCATGGAGGAAAGCGCTCCACTCCGTTTAGTCTTAAGTCTCTTAAATAGACACAATAATAAGGGTAGTGGATCATTTACAAAGTGATAAAATATTACTCCGTAAAAAGTTTAAAAAGTGATCACAACCGTCCATTTTTTTTCTAGATCTTCACCTCGTCTCTCTACTCTCTTTTCTCCCGACATCAATTTATGGCACACACTACAAACACACGCACTAAAAACAACACCAAGCAGATCCACCACCATCAACGATACCATCACCTTCGAATATATCGGGAACTGCCGTTACAACACCAACCACTTTCACCACAACTCCGACCACCGTCCCACACGTCATCGGAGTCAGTCGGAAGATCCAAAACCGGAATTGATGAGCCGTACAGTTAATCGTTTCATAATACAGTTAATCGTTTCAGGTAACTAATCGGAGTCACCGGTGTCAGCGGATCTACATACTTGCCGTGGTGGCAGAGCTAGATTCGTACTTGTCAAAGGAGATTGCAGCAAAGTGTGATCAGGAGATGACGTTAACCAATCAAAAACAATGCTTCACGTGGACGATGGCAAATGATAGAAACTAAGATTTGAAGAAATAGACCAAATAATGATGAAATATTTTACAAAGAAAAGAATAAAGTTGTTTAGAGAAGAAAGTTGTTGGTTATCAATTATAGTTCGTTAGGCTTGTCACAGCGGTCGGTCGACCTCGGTCACAATCGGTCGCAGCCACCGTGGACTTATGGTCATGATCGGTCGTCGATTCCTCATATCCACAATTGAGTCGTTTGAACGACCGAATTAAAAACACGCTCTTTTTCAAAAATTTGTTACCGCTTGACAAAAAAAAAATAATAATAAAAAAAATAATAATAATAAACAAACTTTACCACTTTACAACCTTATAAATACCAACCTCAAATACACTTCTAAACACACAATTCAAACAACTTCTTATCAATATTCATCATGCCAAAAAAATACTCCCACATCAAGAAACCGACGATCCCGACTACCCCAAAATGCCCCGAATTTGAATTTTTCGCCGGATTTAAATTTTGAATTAACCGGTATAACACCACCACAAAATCAGGGGTATCGCTTTCGTGCACCCGCTTTTGAATATCCAACACGACTACCACAACCGAATCAAAATCAAAACACGTTTTACGTTAATCGTCCATATGTCCCACCGTATCATCCTAATACCGATTTTAACCAATCACCAAGTGGGTCATCGTATCATCCTAACATTGATTTCTCGTAGTCTTCCCAACCGTATCAAACGTATACACCGCTTCGAGATGTTAATCTTGATATGGATTTGGAGGATTGTATGCCAGAATATCCGACTCAACAATACTCGACTCAAAACTATCCGAGTCAAGATGTTTCGATGGGGTAAGGTTCGGGTCATGGTTCGTACCACGCTTCCATGCCTGTTGAAGATGATGAAGATGACGATGTCGAAGAGACATCACCCGCCAAACCAAAAAAACCTTCGAGACATGCTACAAAGGCGAATGACAAAGGCAAAAAGATCGAACCAACCAAAAAGGTTGAACCTTGGACAAAGGCGAAAGAGATCGCGCTTTGTAGAGGTTGGACTCATGTGTCAAAAAATTCTTTAAGAGGAAACGCTGTGAACAGGAATGGGTTTTGCGAGGATGTTATAGCATACTTTGAAAGAGAAACTTGTTCACAAAGAACGTACGACTCGATTATTTCCAAATGAAGGAATAGGATTCGTAGTAGGGTTGGTAGATTTTGTGCAATTATGGATTATATCAAGGATAACCACGGAAGTGGTGAGAATGATGCAGACGACTACTCAAAAGCTCTTAGAGAATATCGTGTGATTTACGGTCATGATTTTACATTGGAGGAGTGTTGAAAATTTTTGAGGAATCATGAGTGTTGGAAGGATGGTGAGATGCCTGCTTTCAAAGCGAAGAGTCAGAAGAAATCCAAGGCTTCTGAAACCACCTCGGGATCGACAAAGGTCCTTTGAATTTCCAAAACTTGGATGATTCTGATGATGAGGATGAGACTAGAGAATCATGACCAAAAGGTCGTGACGCAGCAGGAAGAAATCTTCCTCCTCCTCTCGTGATCCACCAACATCATTTGTTAGTTCGTTAGCCTAGAGCTTTTTCAAGTTCAAGCCGTCAAAACCGGGAAAAAAGAAGAAAATAGAAGAGTCATACATAAGGTTGAAGGAAAAAGAGTTGGACATGCAAGAAGCAAGGGCAAGGCGAGCCGAGGAGGTACAAGAGGCAAGGGTAAGGTGAAACGAGGAGTTGAAAAGAGAGAAAATTGAGCTCTAATGACAAATGGAATTCATGACCTAATCAAAACGGGAGCAAGACTTGATTTTCTACAATATAGAAATTAACCAAATCTGCCCCCACGACAACTACAAGAACTTTTGGATATTAAGGCAGCAATCAAGGCATGCTACAAGTTAGATTAATAGTTTAAGTTTTTAATTAGTATTGTAATGTTTAAGTTTTATTAGTTTAAGTTTTTAATCAGTATTGTAATGTTTTTATTTTTAATAAAGTTTAAATTTGTTGTTTAAAATAATTGAAATAAAAAATAAAATCGTGGCAGTTTGGTCGTCATCATGTCGTCGGAGAGAGAAAGTTGATGTGGCAGGTCGTCTGCAGGTCACCATTGTAACAAGCCTTAGTTTTCAATGTGACATGTGTACATTAAATTGTTGGTGTTGAACAAGGAAAATGTTTGTTGGTATTTGTTCCACTTTGATTTAGTGAAGAGATATATGATTGTGTTTATGAAAAAAGAAATAAAAAAGGAAGTGATATGATGAACACTTGTTTGTGGGTATTTGCTCCACTTTGATTTAGTGAAGTGATATGATGAACACTTAGAATTACATGGATATGAATAATAAATATGAGACGGATCGAGTACTAAATAAACGACCACTTGGAAGTATATATGACCACTTGTGTTGACATTTGTTGGATTTTGGTGAGACAAATGTTTTATTTATGAGTTAGAATTATTTGTTTAATCAGTATATCATTTTTTTAAATATTAAAATGTTCATCAGTTTTATTTGATGTTGTTCATCAGTTAGACTGAGTTATTTTAATAACTAAAATGTTGTATGGTTGTTGCCTTGCGGCTTTTTATCTTATTTTGTAGCTTTAACGTTGGAATCTAATATTAAAGATAAGTTACAATATTTAGTTTGTAATTTTTATAAACAGAGTTGTTCACTATACTTGATGTTTATCAATAAAAAACATTGTTTATTGTATACTTTGTTCACTAATAAAAGTGTTTTTCATTAAAAAAATAATAATAAAAAAAAATGTTCATCAATTTATCATAATGTTCATTAGTTCTTTTTAACTATGTTAATCAGTTATGTCATAGTATTCATCAGTAAAAAAACGTTGTTCACCAGTTTTTTAACAAAAAAAAGAATCAAAATATTCATCTATTCATCAGTTTTCAAAGAAAAACTCATACACTGTAATATTCAGCGGTTCATTAGTTTTTAAAAAAAAATATAAAAAAAAATAACGTTCATCATTTTATCAGTTTTTTTTTTAAATTTATAATTTTCATCAATAAAAAAAACGTTGTTCATCAGTTTTTTTTAAAAAAAAATCATAATATTCATCAGTTCATCAATTTTCTAAGAAAAAAAATCATAAATGTTCATCAGTTTAAAAAAAATCAAAATCATAATGTTTATCAATTTATCAGTTTTCTAAAAAAAAAATTCATCGGTTTATCAGTTAGTTATTGTTCATCAGTTACTCTTATTCATCAGTTAATATAGTTCATCAATTCATTAGTTAGATCACTTTGTTCATCAATTTCTTTTTTATCATCAACTTGTATATACACCATGAACAAATAACAAAAAATGATTGTGGTACACAAATTAGTGCATTTAAATGTACTTTTACAAGAAAAAAAAAATCTCTTTAGGCATTTTATCAAACACTTTGTATGCGTTAAATATGTGTAAAACGTCATTTTCAAAATGCGATATATCACTCATATCATATTAGAATTGAGTGATTCAAAATTCTAGGTAAAGAACGACTAAAAATCTAAAACTTTTGTGTTTTAAGTTTTGCGTATTTAACCTTTAAGTTAGAAAAAAACTAGAGTCGAAGATAACTAATGGGGGTGACCCAGTTGTAAGAGCTTAGCCTCTTAGGACGAAAGTGCCTAGAGTTCTTGGGTTCGAACTCTGGGGAGAAAATTAATCCTTCATTGGCCATGGAGGTTACCTGCGCCGACTCCGGGTAATCCAAAAGGGTAATCGCCTTGTGATTAGTCGGCTCGCAATGTCGAGTCGAAAACTCAAGTATATAAAAAGAAAAAAATTGTGATTTTAATATATCAAAATGCATATCAAATTAAAGAGAATTAAATTCCGAAAATTATGGTAAAATCGATTTCGTAAAACTGTTTTTTTTCCTTGAAAGTTATAATAATTTTAAGTTTGAGAGTGAAAACTAAAACCGGTCACACTACCCTTTGACCAAATTTTAAAAAGGGATGGAGGAGGAAAGGTTGGTGGACACATGTTACATAGTGTTTTAAACTTTGTAAATTTTAATAGCTTTACAAAGATGTTTTTGTGGCATGGTAACTACGTGCAATCACTTAAATTGCGGCGTATAAAATAAATGCAATGTTTGTGTGTCTTAAATGTAAGATCACAAAAGGTTGTGCATGTACGCACTTCCATAAAATGTCATCACGGTTGAGTTATTTTTTTAGGTAAAAATTGCACGTGGTGGGACTTGAACATGACACCCGAAGGTTGTAAAACAAGCGGCTTAGGGCACTGGCAATCTAGCGGCAAAACAAGCTCGGCAAGGTGCATTGCCACCTCCACGGTTAGCATGGTTCGGCAAGCTCAGCGGTAGATGTTACCGACTCGGTAGGGAGAGAACCAAGAAAAAAGGAGCCGTTAGCCATTTAATAATTTAGCCGTTGGAGGCTTATTTAACTTCTTCACCTTTTGGTACCAAGATTGCCACTAAAAAGGTATGTTGGGGTATGTTGTGGTATAAAATGTGTTGTGAACATGTTATTGATTGATTTTGTTTAATCTTGAGGCAAGGTTAGGCAAGGTTGCCACCCCCTTACCACTATGTGGTGCCGTGGTGGTATGTCGTTAAGAGTTTTTTTTTTTTTTTTTTTTTTTTTTTTTTGAAGAATATAGATTTTAAAGACAAAATTAAAACTAACAAAAGTTAGAATTGCAATTATGCCAATTAACTTGACATTGCACCATACTAACTCACATCATTGGCAATAAACCCAAACGAACAGCATCATTGGCAATCAACCATAAAACTAACAACAAACATGTAGAAAGTGAACATCCAAACGATTAAGGTAAAATCTCAACCTCCAAACCCACGAAACACAATTTCACTAAGGGCGTTCATCCGATAGAAAACATGAAAATTGGCTACAATACGACCACAACCTGACAATTGAAGCGTAACCTCGCTGAAATCTCAAACCTAACAATTCCGGCTGAGTGATGTCATCAGGAAAAGTTAAGAGCATATGACTAAAGAACTACCTTTGAGGCGTTTAGACATCGCCACAAAAACAAACGTGCTAAAACCGCCATAACCCTTCAATCTCGACCCATTGCAAACATTTTAACATCTTTGATTCTCGACCCTTTACGGTCGAACACCTCACCTTCCTCGAGCCTCAACCCTCAACCCATTACAACCAAACACATAACTCCACGCTTAAGTCACGTATATAGCTTGTTAAGTAAATATGCATTTGGATTAATTCATATTATGTGTTTCTCTTACGAAGCCATCTCTAAACTTACGACATCCTTGTAAACAATTTTGATCAACAATAAGAACAATGCCTAAAAAATAAAAGTTAAACAACTTTCCAAACATATAAAAAAAACAATCATTTTGACTACCAGCATTTATTTTATACTACTTCTTGAATCAAATATTTGTAGTCGTTTTAGTAGAAAACATTCGCATCATATCAAAATTTTGAAGCCTCGATATTTTGGAGGCACCGCAACTACATACATCGCAAACTCTCGTATACAACTGTGTATTTAAACTTACAAGATTATACTTTATCTTATCTTATTTAAGGGTATGTTTAACGAAAATAACACATGAACAATAAAAAATAAGCTTACATCCTTATAAGCTTTTTCAAATTCAAATAAACCCGTAAACCATTAAGCTTCCGGTTTATTTCTAGTCACTAAACCCACCATCACCACCACCGGCGACAGTTTACTGGAATCGTATCTCCGCGAATCACCACCAATGAAGCTCAAAACCAAAAATCAAACACTAGTTTTATAAAATAATGTCAATCTTAATGCAATGCCCAAACCCCAAACTCACATTTGTGTGATCCAATCACTTCTCAATTCATTTTCAAAAGGCCCAATCACTAATTCAATCAAAACCCTTGAAACCTTATCTAAAAAGGGTTTAAGATTAGACACTAATTCATTAGCTTTAATCCTTAAAAAATGTGGGAATTATAGACTACTTAAAGAGGGCAAATGGGTTCATTTCCATATGAATTTTACGGGTCGAAAGAAACCCGGAACTTATTTAAGCAATTCTCTGATTTATATGTATGCAGAATGTGGGGATTGTGTTAGTGCACGTAAGGTGTTTGATAAAATGTCTGCTAGGAATGTGTATTCTTGGAATGGGATGATTAGTGGGTATGTTAAGGGTGGGATGATTCGGGCTGCGAGGGGGTTGTTTGAGAGGATGGGGGTGAGGGAGAGGGACGTTGTGACGTGGAATACGATGGGTGTTGGTTACGCGTGTAGTGGGATGTGTGACGAGGCGGTGAGGTTGTTTAAGGAGTTTAGGAGGGTGGGGGGTGGAGTTAATGAGTTTAGTTTTGCGGGTGTTGTGATGGTTTCTGTGAGGATGAAGGATTTGTGGCTTGCGAAAGAAGTGCATTGTCAGGTTTTTGGTGTTGGTTTTTTGTCGAATGTGGCGCTTTGTAGTGCGGTGGTTGATTGTTATGCGAAATGTGGGGAGATGGGTGATGCTAGGAAGTTGTTTGATGAGATGCCGAAAAGAGATGTACTTGCTTGGACTACTATAGTTTCAGGGTATGCTAAATGGGGTGATTTGAATATGGCTAGAGAGTTGTTCGATAAGATGCCGGTAAGGAATAATGTATCGTGGAATGCTGTAATATCTGGGTATACGAGACATGGTTTTGGTTATGAAGCTCTCGAGTTGTTCAAGGAGATGATGGCTCGTAGAGTTAAACCGGATCAGTTCACTTTCAGCAGTGTTTTGTGTGCGTGTGCTAGTATTCCTTCAATTAAAAACGGTAAGCAAATTCATGGGTTTATGATCAGAACTAAATTTACACCAAATACTATAGTAGTTAGCTCGCTCATCGACATGTATTCTAAATGTGGAAACCTAGAACTCAGTCAGCTAGTTTTTAAACTCGCTAGTGATAAACATAACACAATATTATGGAACACGGTGATATCTGCCTTGGCACAACATGGTCACGGAGAACGAGTATTAGACCTTTTCTCCGACATGGTGAAATCACAAGTAAAACTAGATAGGATTACGTTCGTTATAGTTTTAAATGCATGTAGTCATTCGGGTCTTGTCCAAGAGGGGCTACACGTTTTCAACAAGTTGATGCATGAGCATAAAGTTATTCCTGATCAAGAACATTATGCATGTTTAATCGATCTTTTGGGACGAGCAGGGCATTTTGATGAAGTGGTAAATCAGCTCAGAAAGATGCCTATCAAACCTGATTCTCGTGTTTGGAAAGCTTTATTAGGGATTTGTAGGATTCATGGAAACTTAGAGCTAGGAACCGTAGCTGCTGAACGTTTGATTGAGTTGGAACCTCAATCTTCTGTAGGTTATGTGTTTCTTACAGGTATATATGCAGCTTCTGGGAAGTGGGAATCAGGAGCCAAAGTGAGAAAACTTATGAATGAAAGAGATGTAAGGAAAGATCCCGGTGTTAGCTGGTTAGAAAACGAGAACAGGTTGCATGCTTTTACGGTATCAGACACGTCACATGCTTCAAAAGACGACATTGAGTCAGTTTTGGATATTTTAGCTACTCAAATGGAAGATGATTACTCTTTTCATGATGCTTGAAGGTAAGGGTTTTTTGCCTTTGTTAGAAATTAGATATGAGAAATGAGATGAATAGAATGTATATTTATCTAATAATTGAAGATTGATTTAAAGAAAATTTTGAGGATAAATTCATACATAGGTAGCTCGTTTGAGTGTGTGTTAGGGTGTTCTTTGTAAGGATGGCATTTTGGCCTGATCCATCTTTCAGTTTCTATACTAATAGAGGCCCCCAATTTAATAGTTTTCTCCCCTCTTTGAAATATTTTATAAACGATTTGTAGTTTTAGCCCCCCTTGTGGATTGTTTGGTTGTGTTACTGCTAGTTATGAATGTATATGCAGGAGAATTTTTAAATCATGTCCTTGCCGTGTTTACTTTTTTGTTTTTAGCAACTTATATTGTGTGTCAGTATTCGTGGCAAGTAAGGCAAGCAGGGTTCTATGCATACGCACACCTCATAGTATCTTCTCCAAAAGAAATCGATTAGTTTGCTAGGTTTGGTTCTTCCTGAATCGATGGTTCAGACTTCAGAGATTGATGCGTCAAATAATCACATAAGTAAGTTCTAGTGGTATGTGAGTTCTAGTGGTATGTGAGTTGCCCACCAATCTAGAGATTGTGGGTTCAAGCCTCGCTGGAGGCATTTGTGAGATGTATTGTGAGATAGCTGGTATAGGGTGAAAAAATTGCCGTTTGAAAAAGAAATAAAAAAGTAAGGAAAATTAGTGAGTAAATGGAGTGCCTTTCAGCTATAGGTACTTCGCAAAAACATGAATACATTAGTAGACTATATCTATATGTTTGTCGGAATCGATTAAATGATAATTAGTTCTTTATATGTTCGTCTTTAGCTTGACGAGGAATCCGTTTACACATTGAAACAAAATCCTAACACACACACTAAGGCGCACAGCCTTGCATGTACATGTAGTCAAGGAGTAGAATTAAGAGGCCATTACCCATGAAGGAAACTGGTTGGGGAAAGGCAATAAGATTTTATTTCAAAGATTTTTCTTTTTGTTTGCAGTGGTAACGGTGTTTTTTGTGAAGTGTTAATTTTATTTTGTCAAAGCAGGTTTTGATTGTTTTCATTTTCTTTTGATGTGCTATATATATTTTTTTTTTTTTTTTTTTTTTTATTATTATTATTATTTTATATATATATATATATATATATATATATATATATATATATATTTTTATGTTTATTTTATTTTTTTGTAGATTCAGATTAGTGTTTAATATGCTAGTATCACTATGCGGTCTTAGACTTGAAGTCAGATCTAATTTTAGTGTTTAAACAGTGATCTGATTTTTGCCTGCTTACAGTTTTATCTTGCTCTTTGGTTTTAAGTTCATTTGTTTTGGTCTTATTTCTTGTTAGTTTTTGCCTGTCCATTGACGACAGTATTCCACAGTGCTTACTCCTTTTATTAATTAATTTTGCTAATTCAATGAAAATATATATAAATAAATAAATAAAAATGGCTGAGTTAAATTAGCCAGATAGAATAATGTGTGGTTTGCGTAGGAGATTAAACTCACTGGTCTAGTCTCAAATGATGGACTAAAACCCGGTTCTTCAAGGCCTTGACTTCAGACCAGTTAGGCCTGGTGGTTCTTAGTCAGTCATAGTTTTATTGTCAAACTCGATTATAAATTGCCTGGTTGGAACCAAGGACGAGTTGATGCCCAGTTTGAAACATGTTCAATAAGGTCCATTTAGAAATCTATTAAGGGTACTACTAGATATAAGCTGAATTTTATTAATAAACCCTTTTTTTCCTTTTCTTTTTTATTGAAAACCATTTCAGTTTTTCTTTTTTTTATGCTAGTGGGTCTCGCAAAGCTTTCTTCACCATCCTCTTCGTTTATATTCAATATTACTTTCTTTCTCCCGACAATCTTTTGAAATGCATTATTTTCTCTCTCTAAACTCATAAAACTCATTTATTATTCACCATTAACAAAAAAGAGTCGAAACTCATGTATCGTATACTGAGCACATCAATGAAAGCCTGGGATCGATAAACCTTTTGGATCTTATTAACCAAAGAGATATGACTTTGCACTATAGTTAGCAGATCTTTCAAATATGAGTTTTGATTGTTATGAATTTGTTCAACTTTTAATCGTAACTACTCTCCATTTCGAGTTACAATTTTGAGAAGTTTTGCTCTCTTTATTTTAGTTGGATTCATATATATAGGGATTACGTGAGTCAAAAATGTAGATGAAGTCTCTCGTGGACGAGGGTTTTGAAATTTTTAATGTTTATATTTTGGTGTGATGGGATTGTAAAAGTTAAAATCAACATAGCGTGATGGACTTAAATACTTAATTGTCTAATTAGAAAAGAATTCAATATGAAGAATGAAAAAATATTTATACACAAATCGATGAAAAACTATAATAACATACGAACCTACAAAAGCTGTAGGTTTAAAAACTCTAAACTCCGAGTAACAGTGCATGGTTTCCAAAATTTACAGTCACATAATGTGACTTTATAGAAGTACAAGACGAATATCCGTGTAAAGCGAGGGTGTATAGCGGCAAATAATTATTATACATGCGAATTTGTGGTTTTGGTGTGACCCTTAATGCAACACTTACGGTTCAATTTGTAGTTATTGTGAGGGAAAAAAATCTATGAATTTTAAACGAAAAATGATAAAAGTTTGAAGATCGAGGATTAAAAAAATATTTAAAAGTTTGTGAATTTGTGAATTTTGTTATCATATATAAGTTTCATTAAGTTAATTTTTCAAGATTTCAAGAAAGGGCATGCATCCTTTATAATATCAATAAAAAGAAACAAAAGTTCTTTAGATATAAATTTTAATAAATCTCGATTGAAAGATTAGAAAATGATCATCGTGATTTAATTTGTTTCTATTCGAGGATTAAACTTTAATTTAGATGTTTTATCTTTAGAAAGAAATGTCCAATTTATGGCAAAGCAAAATTTTTACATAATTTGACATATCTATTTTAAAAAGGAATCTTTAATTGGGTCTATCAATTTATTTGAGCATTTCTCAGGTAATTGTTTTAAGTTCGTATAAATTTTGATCATGCATGCCTTCTTAACAAGGACATTTCGCTGGTACGTGCGTATATATTTTGCTAACCCTTTCTAATTCATGCAAATCTTGAATCTTTATTGATATATTGATCTTCTTTATATTTACACTTAGCAATTTAGCATTGACATAATGAGAAAGTGAATTGAGAGCAAAATGATGAAGTAAAAAATGATTATTTCATTACTTGATTTACAAATGAGGGTTACAATGTGTATTTAAACAAGAACAAAATGGGCGGGAAAAGTAACTAACTTTGACCCCGCGTTTACTACAGAATTCTGCTAAAGCTATTTACAATTACTGATCTACATACTACTACAGCTTATCAGACATTTATGATGATGTAAGTAATTAGATGAAATCACTGATGATATACTCCTTGCATTGTCTTTGACTTCCACAGTTGACTTTGCATCTTTGACTCTGCCATTGGTAGCATCATCATCTCCATTACCCCCCCCCCCCCCCCCCCCCCTTGCAAGTTGGCAGTGTGAATGGATCACAAATGCCAAACTTGGAGATACAATTATGAAAGGGAGATCTGCTCAGTCCTTTTGTTAACACATCAGCTATTTGACTTTTGGTTGGAATGAAGGTTGGAAGAATGACACCTGATTTGATCTTCTCTCTGACAAAATGACAATCAATCTCAATGTGTTTGGTTCTTGCATGTTGTACTGGATTGGCAGCTAGAGCAATTGAGGATTGGTTGTCACAAAAGATATGAAGTATTTTGGACGTTTTTGAGATTATTTGATCAAATATTGCCCTAAATCATTCCTTTTGTCATTTTAGGTACTTTTGGAGAGAAATATGGAAAAGGAAGCATTTTGGACGTTTTTGGAGCATAAAAGTGAAGAAAACGACAAAGTCTTAATTTTCCTTGCTGGGAACAGTACCTGACGGCGTCACAACTTCCTTAATGACGGCGTCAAGAGTTACAAAAGAGGTGGATGTGGAAAATACACGTGACGGTCCAGAGGATTTTTAACTAAAGGACCTGACGGCATCACCAAGGCCGTCAGGGTCAAAACACAAGTGACGGCCTAGAAGAATTTTACACATGACGGCGTCAAAATCAGATCTAGGCAATACGATTTCTATTATGGCGGCGAGTTGACGGCGTCACAACTTAATACACCCGTCACCAATTGTAATCTATATATAGTTTTCCAAATTTCATTCATTAGTGTGCAACTTTGAGGGAAAAACCCTAGGCCGAATTTTACAGCTTTTTCAAGGGTTCCAACCCTTTGAATCTTTCATGTTCAATTAAAGATAAGTACTCTTTCAAATCATTCAATATGTCTATGTGTTGTTTGATTATATCTTACGCTTGTCTTCAATTTAATATGCTAGGCTAGATTTCTTTTGTGTTTGCTTAGATGTAGTGAAACCTAGATGTTAATTATGGGTTGATTGTTTGTTTATAGTTGTTACGGATGATTGTATTCGATGTTAGGCTTAAAGAAACTGGCAGACTTCCATTGGTAACTTGCTTGAACATCTTAAGAAACATGATCGGAGGTGTACTACGATTTTTGGTTGTATATAATGCGTAGGAGAATTCTAATGATCCCATGTTAGGAGCTTCTAACGGCTCGACATAGGAGTGAAGTAGGATCCTATAGAGTTAGGGAATATTGTACACGGCCCTACGACTAGTATTAAGGAATATGACCCGTCATCCATGCAATTGTAACAAGCTATCAACTTGTAAAAGATATCTAGGGAGTAATGAAACCAAAGTAAACACAACTTTCCTCATCATTGTTTACACCACTAGTATAATTAGTTTTGTTTTCATTTATGTTATTTTACTTTTATTGCATTAGTAGTAAATTGGGTTAGTTGGCTAGCAACTAATTCCACCCACTCTTCCAAAACCCGAGATTTTACTTGCTTTTATAAAATATAAAAATACAAAAAGAATCATCCCTCACCTCTAGACCTAGTTTAGGAGGCTTTCTAATCCTAGCGACGCTATTCCTGAGTTGAACGATCAATCCCCCGGTACTTGTCACTATACTATACTACAACGATCAGGTGCACTGCCTGGTGGGGGTTGTAAGCTTCTCGAGATCCCTTGAGAGGTAAAACCTGGTGCAATTCCCACGTATCAAGTTTTTGGCGCCGTAGCTAGTTATTGTCTAGGTTAGGATTTCTTTTTATTAGGTCTACTTGCTAGATTCCTTTCTAGTAAGATTTCATTTTTATTTTTAGGTTTTCTTTAGTCTATCTTGTTTCTTTGTTTCCTTTGTTCGTAAACTAACTCGATGAATAACAATAGCATTGATCGTTTGATTCCTGTTGATTGATGCTAAACCGTCAACTTATATTGACCAAATAATAGTCAACAAAGTCAAAGAGCTTAGATCAATGCTTCCGGGTAATAAAGGGTATCACCAGGTCGTTATGTCCCGACGAGGTGTGGATTGTGCTTTAGCGTACTTGTGATCGGGTGATTATTCACAGAAAAGGGTTGTGATAAGAATTATTTGGAAATTATTAACAAATATAGCTTAGGAAACCTACGTGATTGATTACTGGTATTGAGATTAAGAAGATTTGAGCTAAAACCTAAAAACGTACGTTTGAATTAAAAACGTACACAGACGAACAAAACAAAAAGTACAACTGATGGACGGGAAAGGTTATAAGTGTAAAATTATTATTTTTACAATCCTAACAATTAAAGAAAATTTTAAGAAAAAGAAAAAGTATTTTTACACTATTTAATTATTAATTATTAATTAATTACTAATTATTTATTAATTAACTAATTAGATTTATTAAAAATACTAAAAAGGCTTAGAAAATTAAGAAAATTTTTATAAATCTAATTAACCATCACAGGAATCCTAAAAAATTATAAAAAGTTTATTTTATGTATTTTTAAACTAATTTACTAATTATTAATCTAATTACTTATTAATTTCTAATTATACTAATTATATTAGGAAAAATAGAAAATGAACAATATAAATCCTAGAAAAATTTATAAAAATGTTTTAACTTAAATAAAAGTTACAAAAATTATAAAAACTAGGTTATACTTTATAAAATATAATTATGCTATTTAATTACTTAATATTAATTAAAACTTAATTAAACTAAAATTAATTATAAAAACCACTAAAAGACAAAATAAAAATCTGGAAAAAATTTCTAAAATTACTTTAACCTAAAAGAGAATTTATAAAAATATAAAAATGATATATTGCTTATAAATAAGCTAAAAAGAAAATTAAAATGATAAATCCTATTAAATAGAAGCTATCACTATAATTAAAGTTGGTTTTTTTGATTTTTTCTTTTTCCAAACTAATTATACACTAAATACAAACACTTTTTCTGAAAACACTTTTTACATAACCCAAAAATAAGCACTTTGAATGCTTATTCACCTTAACAGTTGACTTTTGTTGACTGTGGAAGGAATTAAGCTCAAATGAAGTGATGTGGGGTCCACAATGGTAAAAATGGGTTTCTCTGAGTTAGTTGAACAAAGATAAGCAATTTTAGCACAAATAAGAAGCTTCAATAAGCTACAAAACTCAAATAAGCAGTTGGCTTATTGAGAATCTGAGGCAGAATGGGACAAAGTTTGGGACCAAATCTAAGTGGGGTCCAGTGGTCTAGAGGTCAAACCAAAGGTCAACTTAAACTCCCTGGTAGGAGGGGGGTTGGGCAAGACTAACTACGGGGTGTGGGACCCACTGGGGTAACCACAAATGACCACCAAAGTTGGGTGGTGAGCTGGGGTCTGCTGAGACAGAGCGGTTACCTTGCCCTGCAGGTTACTTACAAGGGTATTTTAGTCCACAAGAAAAAATCATAAAAATGAACCAAACATGAAATTCAAAAGTTCTACTGGTAGAGCTTACACACAACAAATTTTAGACCTCAAAACACAACACAAAATTCTATAAAAATCTTGCCATTTTGGTGAAAATCTGAGATCAACAATTTTGACTTTTTAGTAAAACCTTGCACTTTGACTTTTATGAGTTTAGATGCTAATTTTCTGAGTTAAGATGCACTAATAAGCTTAAATAAATTTAAACTAATGAGAATCAACCATATACAAACCTATGTGAATGCTTGTTGGACTACAAAACCCACACAGTTAACTGTGTGGGTGGATTTTATGTGATTTTGACTTTGGATTGAATAAGACCAAGTTTTTATGTTCTATTAAACCTATATCACACTACTGAGATCTAATAGAACCAAAACAAACTTCAAATATCAACAAGAGCTATGCTTAAAAGCTTGTTCCAAACACCCCTGATCCAACTGATTTAAAAGTTTTACAAAGGAAATCACAACTTTTACCAAATCAACTGATGTACAGAGATCAAATATGTTGAAATAAACTTATATTAGCACAAGAATACCCACAATTACAACTCAACTCCTATGAACTATTATTATACTAAGGTTGGCAGTTTCAATTTTACTAATGGTTATACTAACTTCTAGTGAACAAGAGCTTAAATCCAAACAAGATTAAAGCTAAACTAACTTAAGTAACCACAAAACACTAAGATTACAGCTAATATACCAAAGATAAGATAAAAAAACTAAAGTTGGATGTTTTGCTCACAAAGTGCTCCAAAGTAGAAAACTAAGATCCATGATCCAATGAACACTCCTATTGCTCTCCACAGAGCTCTAATACCCAATTCCCATCCAAGCTCAGCTCCAAATCATCTCTTCTTCCCTTTCTTCTTTAATTTTTTATTTTCCTTGATTTATTTTATTTTTTTTGATATTTTTTCTTACTTTCTTAAAAAGTGAACTTGAATAAGGTTTGGTGACTTAAAATAACTTATTAAAGCTTAATGAGATTGACTGTGGGCTAATGAAGCAATAGGAACAAGATTTAACACCATTTCATCCAATCATAACATTCTAACTAAAATGTGAGAAAGTGGTATTTATAATGAAAAGTTGAAAATTACACTTCATAACACACTGAAAAGGCTAAAACAAGACTTGAGAATTAAAATTTACAATAATTGAAAATTACAAAATAAGCTAAAATAACTACCCTCCACCACTGCTGCTTCTCTTTTATTTTATATGGGATCATTAGGGTTTTGGAACCCTAAGGAGTGAATCCCAAATGCTTTTTGAGCCATTGGATTACCACCCATCAATCTTGACCTTTAAAAAATCTTTTGGCGCCATTTTTTTCTTCATGTCAGGCTGAGGTTGAGTGAGGGTTTTAGAGAAGCATTAATTGCTATTTGGAGGTTAGTTGAGGTGGGGGGAACAAGTAATGGGATGCTGAGGTGGAGGAGGGGGGATTGGAGTGTTTGGTGAGGTATTGCAGGCTCAAGTGGGGGAAAAGGGACGGGTTTTTTTATTATTTTGAGAAGTGGGCTAGGGATTGGTGGGCTGAGGAGGTATAAGGGGGTGGGCTGGATTGGTGTTGGGTTTGGTTGGTTTTGGGGTTTAAAGATATTAAGGGTCCGGTTTGTTTGTAGAAATAAACACAAGGACCATTCTTGCAATTTAATCAAAACCAAGGGCTGGAAATGTCATTCTCCCAAAGTACTATCAAGGACCATTGTTGCAAAGTTTAACATTCCAAAAACCAATTTTTGCAATTTTTTATTTTTCAAAAAATTCCGGGGGACTAAATTTGCAAATTTCCAAACTCCAGGGACCAAATATGTAATTTTTCCAAATTTATCACCCAAAGTCCGTTTTTGATAACTTTTAATTTTTTAGGGATTTGGGTTGACTTTTATTTCAAAATAAATGCATAGGGACTATTTCTGACAAATTTTGAAACTTGAGGGACTGAAACTGCCAATATTGCAAACTTTGATCGTTTTTCGTTTGTTTTTGCTCGTTTTGCATTTAAAACACATAAAACACAATCCCTGGGATAATTTAAGTATTTTGATTACTTTTCGATTGTTTTTGTATGTTTTGGCAGTTTAAACACGATAAAAATGATGAGTGTTTGCGCACTCATCAATCCCCCACACTAAACTATTGCTAGTCCCTAGCAATATTTTTGGAAAACTTGATGGATTTTAAACTCTTTACCAAAAGCCATCACTTCTGGAGTAGCCAGGTGTAAGAACTGTGGCACACCTGATAACCGTGTGATTTTGAGCAAACCACCAGCTGTCAACGGATTTGATTTGTCTTTACCAGGAGCCGTTTGCTCCTGGACTAGCCAGCTCTTGATGGAATAGTCAACATCTTGGTGAGCTGATTACCAATTATGGTTTTTCCACGGCCTTTACCACAAGCCATAATCTTGTGGGCTAGCCAACTCATTAGCTTTTGAGGATGATGGGAGTTGAGGAACCATACAATTTTGGGCAAATTGCAAGCCGTAAACGGATTTGAGTTATCTTTACCAAGAGCCGTTTGCTCCTGGATTAGCCAATCCCTTTGTCGGTTAGACATGGCGGACTGATTACCACAAAAATTTTGAAATAAAGTGAAAAAAATTTTGAAAATTTTGGAAAAAAATGGGGGTATTTGAAAGTATTTTGCGACAAAATTCGCTAGAATTTCTCCCCCACACTTAGAAATGAATATTGTCCTCAATATTCAAAGTCCCGGCTATTATGCCGAATCTATGAACGTAAAAAGATAATATTCGAATCTAACTGTGGAAATACCATATTTCACTTTATTCCTATATATACACTTTTTTTTTGAACTTATATACATATATACATTTTCAAATTAGCGGGGGGGGGGGGGGGGGGGGGGGGGTTGGCCATTCCCCCACACTGGGTGATAGAAAGTAGAAGGAAATCAGAGATACGGGTGAAAACCCGTATTGTGCTATTGTTTTTGTTAATCGAGTCGCTAGCTTGACTTGATCCCCGAATTTAATTGTCCTTGGGGAAAGTTTGGAGATCCGGGACAACCATGGATGGTATGTCCTCTCCAAAGTAGTGCTTTAAACGATGTCCATTCACTTTGAAATTAGGACCGTCATTTTGAGATAATTCGACGGTGCCATAAGAATAAACCTTAGCGATAGTGAATGGACCTGTCCATCTGAGTCTATAGTTGAAAAGAAGGACTCGATCACCAACGTTAAAAACGCGGTTTTTGATTTTTGAGTCATGAATCTTCTTTGTCTTTTCTTTGTAGATCAAAGAGTTCTCGTAAGCTTGATCACGAAGTTCATTTAATTCATTCAGTTGAACTTTCCTATGATCACCCGCAGTTTTGAGGTCGAAATTGGCATGCTTGAGAGCCCAATAGGCTTTATGCTCAAGCTCGATCGGAAGATGGCACGCTTTCCCGTACACAAGTTTGTAAGGCGTACACCCAATGGGTGTTTTGTAAGCCGTACGGAAAGCCCAAAGTGCATCATCTAATTTGTCCGACCACGATGCACGATTTTCACCTACAGTTCTTTCCAATATTCTCTTTATGCCTCGATTGGAAACTTCTACTTGTCCAATTGTTTGAGGGTGGTATGCAGTAGAAAGTCGGTGAGTTACACCGTACTTTTGCATGACTTTATCAAATTTGTCATTACAGAAGTGCATACCACGATCACTGATAATAGCACGTGGAGTTCCAAATCGAGCAAAGAGAGCTTTCAAAAATTTCACGACTACTCGGGCATCATTTGTGGGTAAAGGTTTCGCTTCAACCCATTTTGACAAATAGTCAACAGCCACGAGTATATACTTATTGCCATGAGAAGATGAAAATGGCCCCATAAAATCGATGCCCCAAACGTCAAAAATTTCACAAACTTGAATTGCATTATGAGGCATTTCATTCTTTTGTGAAATATTCCCGTGACGTTGACAAGCGTCACAGGATTTGACTAATTCCTGGGCATCCTTGTAAAGCGTGGGCCAAAAGAAACCGGAGTCAAACACCTTTTTGGCGGTGTAATTTGGATTGTGGTGGCCCCCCGTGGGACCAGCATGACAAGCCTTAAGAATTTCAGAGCCTTCTTGGCCATAAACACACTGCCGGATGACTTGATCCGCACAGATTTTGAACAAGTAGGGGTCGTCCCAAAAGTAATGTTTTACATCTTTGAAGAATTTATTTTTTTGTTGGGACGACATCCCTTTCACCACAAAGTTACCCGCAAGGTAGTTTGCAAAGTCGGCAAACCACGGGGTAATAGAATCTCCACGAAAGGTAACCGCATTGAGTGTCTCAAGAGGGAATGTTTCATTAATTTCTTTCCTCTCGAAGACATCTTGGTGGGAGTTTTCCAATCGGGAGAGATGATTAGCAGCTAGGTTCTCAGCTCCTTTTTTATCACGAATAATGATATCAAATTCCTGTAGGAGGAGAACCCAACGAAGAAGTCTCGGCTTTGCATCTTGTTTTGCAAAAAGGTACTTCAAAGTCGAGTGATCCGTATACACTATGCTCTTGGTCAGTATCAAGTATGGCCGGAATTTTTCGAAAGCATACACCACAGCTAATAATTCTTTTTCGGTAGTGGTGTAATGGCTTTGAGCCTCGGTCATAGTTTTGCTGGCATAGTGTATAGGCTGAAAATGTTTTGTTTTTCGTTGCCCCAAGACTGCCCCTATAGCATAATCACTAGCATCACACATGAGCTCGAAGGGCAAGTCCCAATCGGGGGCAACAAGAATCGGTGCCTCGGTAAGCTTTTTCTTAAGTGTTTCAAAAGCTTCGATGCACTCTGGGGAGAAGATAAAAGGAGCATCCTTTTCGAGGAGATGGGTCATAGGCCGGGCGATTTTAGAAAAATCTTGAATAAACCTACGATAGAAACCGGCGTGACCCAAAAAACTCCTAACACCTTTCACGGTTGTGGGATGAGGTAATTTTGCAATGACATCCACTTTGGCTTTGTCAACCTCAATCCCGTTCTTTGAAATTTTATGGCCGAGGACAATGCCCTCTTTGACCATAAAGTAACTCTTCTCCCAATTTAGACATAACTTTGTGTCTTCACAACATTTTAGCATGTCGTCTAAATGGGAGAGGCATGATTGGAACGAATCCCCAATGACCGAAAAATCGTCCATGAAGACCTCCATAGTTTTCCCGATCATGTCGGAAAATATAGACATCATACATCTCTGAAACGTGCCCGGAGCATTACATAAACCAAATGGCATACGTTTATAAGCAAAAGTTCCGTAGGGGCATGTGAACGTGGTCTTTTCCTGATCTTGCGGATCAATGGGAATCTGAAAGTAACCCGAGAAACCATCGAGGAAGCAATAGTACTCATTCCCCGCTAATCTCTCGAGCATCTGATCCATAAAGGGCAGAGGAAAATGATCCTTACAGGTGGCGTCATTTAACTTATGATAGTCAATGCAGACACGCCATCCCGTAACCAAACGAGTTGGAATTAACTCATTTTCCTCGTTTGTGACAACGGTAATGCCACCCTTTTTTGGAACACAATGAATTGGGCTGACCCAAGGACTGTCCGAGATAGGGTAAATCAATCCGGCATCAAGAAGTTTTAAAACCTCTTGTTTGATAACCTCATGAATTTTTGGATTCACCCTTCTTTGTTGTTGGACTGCAGGTTTGAAGTCGTCCTCCATTAAAATCTTATAAGTACAAAATTCAGGGTCAATGCCCTTGATGTCGGAGAGACGCCAAGCAATTGCTTGTTTATGAGACTTCAAAACCTTTATGAGAGCAGCCTTTTCCTCATCACTTAAGTCTTTAGCAATTATGATGGGTAATTTATCATCACCCTCCAAAAATGCATATTCAAGATGAGGCGGCAAGTTCTTAAGTTCAACCTCAGGGAAGTCATCAGTTTTCTCAACATTTTTGACTTCCTCTTTATGAAGTTGCTATGGTAGAACAGGAAGAGGAGAGGGATCTTCGTTTAACAATTTTTCAAGTATGAGAATATCCCTCTCGAGGTCGATCTCTTGGTTATCGACTCCATCGGGAATCGAGTTTCTTTTGAGAAACGCCTCCATTTCTTCTAAGATGAAGTCACTTCCCTCAAACGGAGTGAGGGAAGGAGAAGAATTGGCAATGATGGGGTGAGAAGACTGAGTGAGGTTTTCACTCGAAGAATCATCAATGAAACCTAAAATCTCTTGAGCATACTCCTCAGCAGCAACATCGATGTCATCAATTTGATTCACCGATTCACAGTCATAATTGGAGGAGTATCTCGAAGTTTGATTTAGGTTGAAGGTTATGGCTTCCGTTCCAACACGTAATGTGATCTCATGCTCAAATACATCGATAAGATCTCGCCCAGTTCTAAGGAATCCCCGTCCAAGAATGAGAGGGACCCTAGAATCGGCATCAAAGTCAACAATCACAAAATCTGCCGGAAAATGGAACTTCCCCACTTTAACGAATACGTCCTCGGAAATGCCAATGGGACGAGAAATTGAACGATCGGAAAGCTCTAAAGTCATGCACGTGGGGGTAAGTTCGGAAAGAGAGAGTTTCTTCCACACAGAATATGGCATTAGGTTAATGCTAGCACCTAGATCGGCCAAGGCGAAGCATTCAACCATACCCGGGAAAGTACAAGGAATTAGAAATTTCCCGGGGTCTCCAAGCTTTTCAGGAAGCTTTTTCAAAAGAACTGCTGAGCAGTTCTCATTCAGAGGAGTTCTTGCCATCTCAAAGAGTTTCTCTTTATTACTCAACAGATTTTTGATTGTCGATGCAAACTTGGGCATCAAGAGAATAGCGTCCGCGAAGCTGATATCAAAATGCAAATCTTGGAAGATTTGGAAAAATTTATCCATTTGGTGATTAGCTTTTTCGCGGAGCTTTTGTTCACTGAGACGTGATGGATAGGGAATAGAAGTTTTGGATTTAGGGTTGTCCACTGGAGTTTCTGGTGGTTCAAAGACAACTCCTGGCTTACATCTGGTTTCAGGAATAACCTGAGGTTGGACGTGTGCTGTACTTTATGGGCTAGGAATTTGCACCTTGTCCTTTGTCACCTCAGGTTCACGATCCACTACCTTTGGAGGAGAGGAAGAAGAGGTAGTAGGAATCGCGGGTTCATCATATGAAGCACCACTTCGTGTTGTGATCGCCTTAGCATCGCCCCTCGGGTTAGCGATCGTGTTGCTCGGTAAAGTAGTACCTGAGCCCGAGGGTCGATCATTTAAAGACTTCTTGATGTCAGAAATCTGGCTGACCAGCAACTTGTTCAACACTTCTTGGGACTTCATGAATTGTTTCAACAACTCGTCAGATGAAAGCCCGGTTGGAACAATGGCTTGATTCGGATTAGGAATATTTGGAGCTCGATTGTTCGGATTGGGACCTTGATTTTGAAAATTACCCTGATTAGGGTTGTTGTTCCCATGAAAATATCCCGGATTGAAATTACCCTGACCTTGGTTCCGATTAAAGTTTCCTTGATTTTGTTGTTGGAAACCTTGATTTTGGAACCCTTGGTTTTGATTGTGAAAACCGTGACCCTGATTGAAGTTACCTTGGTTTTGATGTTGGTTCGCTCTATTTTGATTTTGGCCACGGTTTTGGACATTTTGGTTTTGATTAAAACCAGGAGGTCCAGGATAATGATGTTGAGGACGATAGCTAGGGTCCATAGGAGGGCGATATTGATTGCCTCCTTGATTTTGGGACCCAGCTACAGCATGAGCTTCATATGGAGTACCATCAGTAGCTGTGCAATTGTAGTAGGCATGTGGCCCACCACAAGTCACACAGACTTCCACTTTTTTAACCTCAGCAGGGGGAGAATGTTGTGGAAATGAAACTTTCTTTGTTTGGGTGAGAACCAAAGCTTGGATCGCTTAAGTGAGCTTGTCAATCTTAGCATCCGTGCTAGATTGACCCACAGAAGATGAAGTAGAAGGTCCCGCATTGATTTGAGAAACAATCGGTTTGCTTCTTGTAGAGCAGACCTTGGACTTGTTTTCTATGATTTGCAAAGCTTCTTTTGTGGTTCTACTCAAGAAATTACCTCCCGCGGAGGCATTGAGAGAATCCTGATCAGCTTGGCTCACGCCATTGTAAAAAGTATCGAGTTGCATCAACTCAGAGAAACCATGATGTGAACACTTGCGAAGTAATTCTTTGAAACGATCCCACGCTTCACCAAAAGATTCATCGTATTTTTGAGTGAACTTGGTGATTTCGTTCTTAAGACTCATGGTCTTGGAAGGTGGGAAGAATTCATTCACAAATTTTTGACAAGATCTTCCCATGTCTCAATAGATCGAGGAGGTTGTTTTTCAAGCCAAAATCCGGGCTTGTCCCTCCAAGGAGAATGGGAAGAGAAGAAGTTTTATTGCTTCACAGGGGACATTCTTGTACTTGATGGTCGATGTGATTTTATTGAACCATCGAATATGAGCATGAGGATCGTCCCTCTCAAAACCGTAGAATTGACTTGAGGTTACAAGATTGAGTAACTCGGTTTTGAACTCAAAATTATCAGCCACGATGGTTGGAACAACAATGGCATCTCCGTAACCCTCGATGGGTGCTTGGAGAAGCTCACACATGGGGCGGTCTTCCGCCATGGTGACAGTGGGTGTGGCAACAGTACGGATCTCAGATCCGACTGTTGGTGCTGAACGTCGACGAGGTCTTCTAGGTTTCCGAACAAGCTCACGTAATGGGCTCGTGGACCTTGAAGAACGAGTGCGCATGCACTAGAGATAAAAACCAATCAAAACAAAATCGAGGCAAATCAACAGTGAACTTAAACCAATAATCGCAAGTAAGTGGCTTCTTTAAGAAAGGTACACCACCTACAGGGATACAAAGGCAAGTTTTTATCTTTCGTTTGGGAACTTATTATGTTCACATCCCCAGTTGGTAGGTGTTCTGTCTTGGTTTGCGACGGTTGGTTTTTATGTATTATTATTATTATTCACAAGAAAAGACGGATGTTTTTTTGTTTTGTGCAAGGGTTTAAAAACTTTTGGAAAATATTTTTTTGGTATCGTTTCGTTTACCAAAATCGTTTCTCTTTAAGAATCACCTTAAAAGAAAACCGATTCAGAAAACATTAGGATCTGTTTTGTTGTTTTTAATTTTTTTGGTGTTTTAACACTTAAGGAAAAGTGTTAATGATTTTTTTTGTATTTTGATTTAAAATTTACAAAAGTGGTGGTATTTGTACAGTGAATGAGGTGAAATAACACTAATATCAAATGACGCTACAAAAACGCGCACACCTCCCCGGCAGCGGCGCCAAAAATTGATTGATGCTAAACCGTCAACTTATATTGACCAAATAATAGTCAACAAAGCCAAAGAGCTTAGATCAATGCTTCCGGGTAATAAAGGGTATCACCAGGTCGTTATGTCCCGACGAGGTGTGGATTGTGCTTTAGCGTACTTGTGATCGGGTGATTATTCACAGAAAAGGGTTGTGATAAGAATTATTTGGAAATTATTAACAAATATAGCTGAGGAAAGCTACGTGATTGATTACTGGTATTGAGATTAAGAAGATTTGAGCTAAAACCTAAAAACGTACGTTTGAATTAAAAACGTACACAGACGAACAAAACAAAAAGTACAACTGATGGACGGGAATGGTTATAAGTGTAAAATTATTATTTTTACAATCCTAACAATTAAAGAAAATTTTAAGAAAAAGTATTTTTACACTATTTTGTTATTAATTATTAATTAATTACTAACTATTTATTAATTAACTAATTAAATTAATTAGATTTATTAAAAATACTAAAAAGGCTTAGAAAATTAAGAAAAATTTTATAAATCTAATTAACAATCACAGGAATCCTAAAAAATTATAAAAAGTTTATTTTATGTATTTTTAAACTAATTTACTAATTATTAATCTAATTACTTATTAATTTCTAATTATACTAATTATATTAGGAAAAATAGAAAATGAACAATATAAATCCTAGAAAAATTTATAAAAATGTTTTAACTTAAATAAAAGTTAGAAAAATTATAAAAACTAGGTTATACTTTATAAAATATAATTATGCTATTTAATTACTTAATATTAATTAAAACTTAATTAAACTAAAATTAATTATAAAAACCACTAAAAGACAAAATAAAAATCTGGAAAAATTTCTAAAATTACTTTAACCTAAAAGAGAATTTATAAAAATATAAAAATGATATATTGCTTATAAATAAGCTAAAAAGAAAATTAAAATGATAAATCCTATTAAATAGAAGCTATCACTATAATTAAAGTTGTTTTTTTGGTTTTTTCTTTTTCCAAACTAATTATACACTAAATTCAAACACTTTTTCTGAAAACACTTTTTACATAACCCAAAAATAAGCACTTTGAATGCTTATTCACCTTAACAGTTGACTTTTGTTGACTGTGGAAGGAATTAAGCTCAAATGAAGTGATGTGGGGTCCACAATGGTAAAAATGGGTTTCTCTGAGTTAGTTGAACAAAGATAAGCAATTTTAGCACAAATAAGAAGCTTCAATAAGCTACAAAACTCAAATAAGCAGTTGGCTTATTGAGAATCTGAGGCAGAATGGGACAAAGTTTGGGACCAAATCTAAGTGGGGTCCAGTGGTCTAGAGGTCAAACCAAAGGTCAACTTAAACTCCCTGGTAGGAGGGGGGTTGGGCAAGACTAACTACGGGGTGTGGGACCCACTGGGGTAACCACAAATGACCACCAAAGTTGGGTGGTGAGCTGGGGTCTGCTGAGACAGAGCGGTTACCTTGCCCTGCAGGTTACTTACAAGGGTATTTTAGTCCACAAGAAAAAATCATAAAAATGAACCAAACATGAAATTCAAAAGTTCTACTGGTAGAGCTTACACACAACAAATTTTAGACCTCAAAACACAACACAAAATTCTATAAAAATCTTGCCATTTTGGTGAAAATCTGAGATCAACAATTTTGACTTTTTAGTAAAACCTTGCACTTTGACTTTTATGAGTTTAGATGCTAATTTTCTGAGTTAAGATGCACTAATAAGCTTAAATAAATTTAAACTAATGAGAATCAACCATATACAAACCTATGTGAATGCTTGTTGGACTACAAAACCCACATAGTTAACTGTGTGGGTGGATTTTATGTGATTTTGACTTTGGATTGAATAAGACCAAGTTTTTATGTTCTATTAAACCTATATCACACTACTGAGATCTAATAGAACCAAAACAAACTTCAAATATCAACAAGAGCTATGCTTAAAAGCTTGTTCCAAACACCCCTGATCCAACTGATTTAAAAGTTTTACAAAGGAAATCACAACTTTTACCAAATCAACTGATGTACAGAGATCAAATATGTTGAAATAAACTTATATTAGCACAAGAATACCCACAATTACAACTCAACTCCTATGAACTATTATTATACTAAGGTTGGCAGTTTCAATTTTACTAATGGTTATACTAACTTCTAGTGAACAAGAGCTTAAATCCAAACAAGATTAAAGCTAAACTAACTTAAGTAACCACAAAACACTAAGATTACAGCTAATATACCAAAGATAAGATAAAAAAACTAAAGTTGGATGTTTTGCTCACAAAGTGCTCCAAAGTAGAAAACTAAGATCCATGATCCAATGAACACTCCTATTGCTCTCCACAGAGCTCTAATACCCAATTCTCATCCAAGCTCAGCTCCAAATCATCTATTCTTCCCTTTCTTCTTTAATTTTTTATTTTCCTTGATTTATTTTATTTTTTTGATATTTTTTCTTACTTTCTTAAAAAGTGAACTTGAATAAGGTTTGGTGACTTAAAATAACTTATTAAAGCTTAATGAGATTGACTGTGGGCTAATGAAGCAATAGGAACAAGATTTAACACCATTTCATCCAATCATAACATTCTAACTAAAATGTGAGAAAGTGGTATTTATAATGAAAACTTAGATTTCATTAACTGAAAAGTTGAAAATTACACTTCATAACACACTGAAAAGGCTAAAACAAGACTTGAGAATTAAAATTTACAATAATTGAAAATTACAAAATAAGCTAAAATAACTACCCTCCACCACTGCTGCTTCTCTTTTATTTTATATAGGATCATTAGGGTTTTGGAACCCTAAGGAGTGAATCCCAAATGTTTTTTGAGCCATTGGATTACCACCCATCAATCTTGACCTTTAAAAAATCTTTTGGCGCCATTTTTTTCTTCATGTCAGGCTGAGGTTGAGTGAGGGTTTTAGAGAAGCATTAATTGCTATTTGGAGGTTAGTTGAGGTGGGGGGAACAATTAATGGGATGCTGAGGTGGAGGAGGGGGGATTGGAGTGTTTGGTGAGGTATTGTAGGCTCAAGTGGGGGAGAAGGTCAAGCTTTGACCTTGTTGACCGAGGGGGAAAAGGGACGGGTTTTTTATTATTTTGAGAAGTGGGCTAGGGGTTGGTGGGCTGAGGAGGTATAAGGGGGTGGGCTGGATTGGTGTTGGGTTTGGTTGGTTTTGGGGTTTAAAGATATTAAGGGTCCGGTTTGTTTGTAGAAATAAACACAAGGACCATTCTTGCAATTTAATCAAAACCAAGGGCTGGAAATATCATTCTCCTAAAGTACTATCAAGGACCATTGTTGCAAAGTTTAACATTCCAAAAACCAATTTTTGCAATTTTTTATTTTTCAAAAAATTCCCAGAGACTAAATTTGCAAATTTCCAAACTCCAGGGACCAAATATGTAATTTTTCCAAATTTATCACCCAAAGTCCGTCTTTGATAACTTTTAAATTTTTAGGGATTTGGGTTGACTTTTATTTCAAAATAAATGCATAGGGACTATTTCTGACAAATTTTGAAACTTGAGGGACTGAAACTGCCAATATTGCAAACTTTGATCGTTTTTCGTTTGTTTTTGCTCGTTTTGCATTTAAGACACATAAAACACAATCCCTGGGATAATTTAAGTATTTTGATTACTTTTCGATTGTTTTTGTATGTTTTGGCAGTTTAAACACGATAAAAATGATGAGTGTTTGCGCACTCATCAATCCCCCACACTAAACTATTGCTAGTCCCTAGCAATATTTTTGGAAAACTTGATGGATTTTAAACTCTTTACCAAAAGCCATCACTTCTGGAGTAGCCAGGTGTAAGAATTGTGGCACATTTGATAACCGTGTGATTTTGAGCAAACCACCAGCTGTCAACGGATTTGATTTGTCTTTACCAGGAGCCGTTTGCTCCTGGACTAGCCAGCTCTTGATGGAATAGTCAACATCTTGGTGAGCTGATTACCAATTATGGTTTTTCCACGGCCTTTACCACAAGCCATAATTTTGCGGGCTAGCCAACTCATTAGCTTTTGAGGATGAGGGGGAGTTGAGGAACCATACAATTTTGGGCAAATTGCAAGCCGTAAATGGATTTGAGTTATCTTTACCAAGAGCCATTTGCTCCTGGATTAGCCAAAACCTTTGTCGGTTAGACATGGCGGACTGATTACCACCAAAATTTTGAAATAAAGTGAAAAAATTTTTGAAAATTTTGGCCAAAAATGGGGGTATTTGAAAGTATTTTGCGACAAAATTCGCTAGAATTCCCCCCCCCCCCCCCCCCCCCCCCACACTTAGAAATGAATATTGTCCTCAATATTCAAAGACCCGGCTATTATGCCGAATCTATGAACGTAAAAAGATAATATTCGAATCTAACTGTGGAAATACCATATTTCACTTTATTCCTATATATACACATTTTTTTTTGAACTTATATACATATATACATTTTCAAATTAGCGGGGGGGGGGGGGGGGGGGGGGGTTGGCCATTCCCTCACACTGGGTAGTAGAAAGTAGAAGGAAATCAGAGATACGGGTGAAAACCCGTATTGTGCTATTGTTTTTGTTCATCGAGTCGCTAGCTTGACTCGATCCCCGAATTTGATTGTCCTTGGGGAAAGTTTGGAGATCCGGGACAACCATGGATGGTATGTCCTCTCCAAAGTAGTGCTTTAAACGATGTCCATAAGGAGAACCTACCTAACCTCTCGCCTAACCATCACTTTGACCATAATTCTGAGATGGAGGAGTCTGACCATGATGATGACCATAGGGCTAGTCCTTTTTACTATTCGGACTCCGATGAGGACCTAGATGATGGTGACGTAATTAATGAGAATAGGATGGAAGATGAAGTGGACCCTCTTAGGTATGTCGACCCTAGAAAAAGGATTGAGAATGATAGCTCATTTAATATGCAATTTCCTTGTAAAATTGGATTTAGGAGCATTGATGCCTACCTTAACTCATCTCTACCAATGAACATAATCTTGCGTAGTGAATACAATAAAATTAGGGTAGATGAGTTAGAATACAAAGAAGATAATATTATTGCTAGGGCAATGACATTGCATGTGTTTGTAGGAAGCTTTGTTTATCTTGTTGAGTTCATGGTTATGGAGAATCTAGGAGAATTTATCGATAGTAAGTTAACCCAAGTTGTGTTTGGAAAACCCTTCAAAAGGTTAACCAACCTTGATGAAAAACTTATGGAAGGGTTAATTACATTCTTGGATGGGGATGAAGATTTTGTTTACCAAATGCCTCGTGCACACCCTAGGTTCAAGGATTTTTCTATGGAGAAATGTAGTAGGTATCCACCCCAAGAAATGCTAAGTGAAAATGATAAAAGGAAAGGGCTTAAATATCCTCATGAAAAGAATAAAAGGTATTATCGCGGATGTTTAGAGCTAAGTGATGACTATAAGAAAGATGAGGCGACTATTAGATTGCTCACCCTAGGGTATGTGATGAGGCAAAAAATGATCCGTTTTTAGGGGGTCATTTAAGCCCGAATTCGAATTTATTTGATCAAATATTGCCCTAAATCGTTCCTTTTGTGAGTTTAGGTACTTTGGGAGTGAAATCTGGAAAAGGAAGCAATTCGGACGTTTTTGGAGCATAAAAGTGAAGAAAATGCCAAAGTCTTAATTTTCCATGCTGGGAACAGTGCATGACGGCGTCAAGAGTAGTTCCCTGACGGCGTCAAGAGTAAAATTCCATGACGACCCAGAAGAGTTTTGACGGCGTCATGAAGGTAGGGCGTCAAGAGTAAAAGTCATGACGGCCTGGAAATGAATTGTTCTTGACGGCGTCAAATGTAGATCTAGGCAGTCCGAGGATTGTTTTGGCGGCGAGGTGACGGCGTTACCTAATTGGTCTTGACGCCGTCAGACCCCTTTTTCTATATATAGTTTTCTAGTTTTTCACATTTAAGGAGAGAAGTTTTGGGAGAAACCCTAAGTACAATTTTGGTGTAACTTTACAGGTTTTTCAAGGGTTCCAACCCCTTGATACCTTGCATGATTAATCAAGATAAGTGTTCTTCTAATTCAATCAATATGTCTATGTGTTGGTTGTCTATATCTTGTTCTTGTCTTAATTCCATCATGCTAGGCTAGATCTATCTTGTGTTTGCTTAGATCTAATAAAACCTAGATATTGATTATGTGTTGATTACTTGTTTATTCTTGTCCTGGATGAATGATTTATATGTTAGGCTTAAGAAAACTGGCAGATCTCCAATTGATAACATGCTTGAACGTCTTAAGAAACATGAACCAACGCGTACTAGGTCTTTATTGGTTGTATTTAATGCATGAGCCACTGTTTACAATCCCTATAGTTGTGTTGGGCATGGTGTAGGAGGAGATAAGAGCTCATAGAATTGGGGAGTTATGTGTGCCACCCAATGAATGGTATTAAGGAATACGATCCGTCATCCATGCAATTATAACTAGTAATTAACGTGTAAAAGATATCTAGGGAGTAGTGAAATCTAAGTAAACACATTTTCTCCAATTACTGCTCACAACCTTAATATAAATTAGTTTATTTTCATTTTTAGTATTTTATTTTGATTGCATCTTAGTATTGGGTTAGTTGATTAGCAACTAATTCCGCCCAAATCTTTCAAACCTGAGATTTGAATTTGCTTTCCAAAAAATATAAAAACACAAAAATAATCATCCCTCACCTTTAGAACTAGTATTTAGGCTTTCTAATCCTAGCGACACTATTCCTAAGCTGAACGATCAATCCCCCGGTACTTGTCACTATACTATACTACAACGATCAGGTACACTGCCTGGTGGGGGTTGTAAGCTTCTCGAGATCCCTCGAGAGGTAAAGCCTGTTGCGATTCCCACGCATCAAGTTTTTGGCGCCGCAGCCCGGGGAATAGTTATTGTCTAGGTTAGAATTTCTTTGTATTAGGTCTACTTGCTAGATTCCTTTCTAGTAAGATTTTATTTTTATTTTTAGGTTTTCTTTAGTCTATCTCATTACTTTGTGCTTTTGTTCGTAACTCTTTGCCATCCGACATCATGGAAGGTGGTAACATCTTTGAACCCATCATCCCAACACAACAAAACCCATCACTAGAACCCATTAGGCCCCGAACCTTAGGTGAGTATTCCCGACCTAGCCACCAAGGCTACCGAAACACCATTGAGCTCACCGGAGCCAATGTGACCCCCTTGCGATCCGACACCATCCGGTTGGTGCAAAGCGGATGTGCATTCCATGGACTTCGTTCCGAAGATCCAAACCAACATCTTAAGAACTTTCTCAAAATCGTAGATTCCATAGACCTAGGTGTTGAAACTAGAGAGACTACCCGTTTACGCCTATTCTAATTCTCTCTACGGGATCAAGCTAGTCAATGGCTTGAGCGTTTACCCGCGGGATCCATCACCACATGGGATAACCTCACCAATCGCTTCCTTACTCAATTCTTCCCACCGGGGAAGACTGCAATGCTTAGAAATGACATTCTAATGTTTGAACAGCAGCAGGGTGAAACTTTCTACGAAGCTTGGGCCCGTTTTAAAGGTCTCCTCCACAAGGTCCCTCATCATGGTATAAACCTTTGGTTATTAGTCCAGATTTTCTACGACCATGTTGACTATCACACTAAGCGCACAATCGATAGGGCCGCGGGAGGTAAACTGCGTAATAAGAAATGTGGGAGTTTAATCAGGAAATGTGGGAGTTTTGGGAAATTATCGAGGAGCTCGCCACTGACAATCAGGAAATGTGGGAGTTTAATCATACAGTGGAAGCAGCTATTAATGCAGTCTCAACATCTGGAGGGACCACCGAAATCCCCGATGAACTCCAATGCAAACTCGAGGCAAAAGTTGACTATTTTGAGGAAAGGCAAAGGAGGGCTTTAAGTCCTAGACGAGCTACTGTCAATTCTGTCTCAAAACCAACTTCAGCACCATTATCTGAGTCACCTTCTAGAGAACATGTCGAGACTTTTCAAAGCTGCACCCCACCTTGTTCCTCTCCCAAGGAACTTAGCTCGGAGTTTGAGGCTAGGATGAGAGAATATATGGCAACTCTCTCAGATCGGCTTTCTAGATTCGAGGAAGCAGTTTATAAGCAGAAGGAGGAGATGCAGGAGAAAATGAATGAGATGATGAGTCTATTGGAGGAGTATGCCAACCAGAGAACCCCCGAACGAATACTACTAAGGAAAGAAAGCGCCACTCCCACCACCCAATTTGTTAACTCCATCACCATTGTCCATAAGGATAACGAGAAGGTAGAAACTCCTGCTAAACAGACCTTAGAGAAACCACCAGAATCCCAACCTTTGAGTTACTACCTGAAAAATGATATAAACAAAAACACCATAACAAATTGGATTAAGGGTGATGGGCGTAACCAATCCTCCGGACAGGTTTCTGAGAAAGAGGAAGAAGTGAAAGATGAGTATGATACGCTTCCTGGAGGATCAGTATTCGAGAAGCTATTAGTACAAAAAGTGGCGACTAAGCAGATAACATGCGGGAACTTTGAGATACCAACGAGCATCGGGGACTTGAAACATCTTAGTGCTTTCGCCGACCAAGGATCGGAAGTAAATCTTATGCCCCTAACTATTTACATCCAACTAACGTCAAAAATGCCAGCACCTACTCGTGTTAGGTTATCTCTTGTTGGACACTCGTACGTATACCCCCTAGGAATCACAGAAGATGTATTAGTTAATGTCGCAGGATTCATGTACCCCATTGATTTTATGATCATCGATGATAAAGGGGATGGATGCATGCCAATAATCCTTGGGGCACCATTCCTCACCACCGCTAGGGCTGTCATTAAGTATGAAGGTAGGAAGATTGAGCTTAAATCTGGAAAAAGAAAGATTAGCTTCCCCATGACCCCGCGAAGTGGGCATGAGAGTTTGAGTTGGAGAATGATCAAAAACAGCATTGGCACGACACCCATTCGTGTTCAGAATAAGATTCTTGCATGGGAGGCAAGAATCAAAAGCTATAAGAAAGCCAAGAATGAAAGAAGAAAAAGCAATAAGGTTCAGGTCGAACTCGAACATACTCGACCCGCAGAAAATCATACACCATTTGAGGAAGGGAACTTGGTACTCTTGAGACACTTGGAAACAACAATACCACCCGATAAACCAAGTCCTTGGTGGTATGGGCCAATCACAATCGAAGGATTGAGCCAAGATGGGGTAGCTAACTTGAGAAGCAAATTAGGTGGAATGGTGAGTGCGAGTATCGATAGATTGAGGCACTACAACCATAATAGTAATGATCGCAACTACATGGGGTATATCATTTCAAATGATGAGATCACGTAGTAACCTATGACCTTGAGTCTAGCTACAAGACTCGTAAATAAAGAAAAGCGCTTCTTGGGAGGCAACCCATGATTTGTGTGATTTTATTTGTTTGTTTGTTATTTGCTTCCGTATGCATGCTTTATTTTTATTGTTGGTAGATCATGTTTCTAAACTAAAATAGTGGAAATACTTTACTTTGTTATTTTGGCCTAGTCTTAACTCCACCTAAAGGTATTTTTGCAAAAGATAAGTGTAAGGGGAAACCCCAAATATGTTCTTAAGAAACAAACCGATCATGATTCTCCACAATATTAAATGAACATGTATATTCGTATTTGTTAGAGTCAAATGCTTGTATTGAGTCACAATGAAGTTTTGCAGGATTTTCCAGGAAGTAGGACCAAGTTTTTCCAGAAATTTTCCGGAAACTTAACATAAGAGTTTCTGCAGGTCAATTCTGACGGCGTCAGGGGTTTACTCTTGACGGCGTCAGGAGTAAAAATCTGGAAATTTTACCGGTTTTGTTTTTCTAACGGAGTCTTATGGTTTTTGTGAATTATTAAGTTTTATAATCTCCAGGAGATCTGCAAACTTCATTCCACAAGCATTATATCTTATCTTGTTTTCTAGGATTTAGTAACTTATATAGGATGCCGCCGATTTTACGCGAGGTTGTCTTGTCTATTTTGTCAGGTTTTACAGGTTATGTATGACAAGAAGATGATTTATATTCTGGAAGGGAAGCTTTGATTGTTCATTTTCTTGGAGGAAGATTTAACCTGGCCACCCTATTATCCATACCGAGCGAATCAGGGGAGTATTTGATTTCATTCTCTTTACTTTTTCACTTTTACATTCTTTACTTGAACATTGGGGACAATGTTCATCTTAAGTGTAAGGGGAGGGTAAAAAGATGATACCTTACATATGCACTTTCGCTTGAGTTTGTTTTGTTTGATGGTAGATGTGTAATAAAACTATGAGAAATACTTGTTAGTGCAATTTTTGCGCCAAATTTAAAATTTTTTACAACATTTAGGAGTGAAACTTTAGCCATAGCAAGCGTCTCATGCATAGGAGATTGTATGACTAGCACATAACCGTACTTTCAGAAAAATTTTCCACCCAAATATGTGAGGTTCGCCTTTAGATTTGATAGGAAAAGCATTTACTATTAGTGCTTATGAGTGTACCGGTAGCATTTGGATTCTAGAACTTGCGTTAGTGATGCATCCCGAGACCGCTAGTGAGACTACATTCGTGTGGTAGGATTTACTACATGATAAGAGGCATTAGGATCACCCTTGTGTTAAACCCGTATTATAATTACTTGACCATTTAAGTCATATTACTTGGCTAGTTAAGTCAACTAATTTTTCCCACACCCTTAGCGTTGTACTCATTTTTAGTACACGAAACCCCTAGTACACCCCTCCGAGCCTATCTTTTCGTTTCTAACTTTAAGCATTTTACTTAAAGGAAGAATTTGTTACACCCCACTTAAATGTACAACCAAATCGCCTTAGCCTTCCGTGTATGCGCTCATTTTTAGTGCATTATTGTTATTTGTTAAACCCTAAGTTAACTTTCTAATTAATTACATGGTTGCTAAGTCGAGTCATATCCTTGTACATATTGTTTTGGGACGATTGGGACTCATGGGTAAGTACTTATTTATGGAGTAATGGGGAAGAACATCATATTATTACCCCTGTATGTACGTTAATCTTAAAAGTGCTCCAAGTGTTTTGATTTTCTTAATTCGAGTCATTAGATTAGTTTAATGTAAAGTATGTAAAGATTCAAGTGTAAGGGGAATATTCAACCCCTATGATGTATTATTTTGGATGGTAGGGTAAGAGTGTATGCGCAAAAAAAAAAAAAAAAAAAAAAAAAAAAAGAAAAAAAGAAAAAAAAAGAGAAAAAACATACAGACTACCATCCCTTTTTATTCTATGTTCATTTTATGTTTTTGTTATTTTTCATTTATTAGCTTAAATCGAGTCTAGTCTTGGCTTAGCAACGCCACATTGTATATGTAATTAACCAAGATTGTTAACTCGCCACCAGTAAAACTTCCTTTATCCAACAAAACCGTGTATTTCATATCCCTACACCTAACGTTACAACCCTTTAAAAGACCTCTTTGATAGTTTATCCTAGGTGCTTACGCCATGTGGTGGAGGTTTGATCCTTTCCCAAGCCTATGGTAATCTATTTTGCTATGACAGGTAGTGAGAGATATCTTCCGTTTCCATATTGTAATTTATACTTTATTACACCCGAGAGATGTGAGTATCTAAACACTATTTGTGAGGTGCTTGTGTATGACCTCCGTGCTTGTCTATTGGTTTTTAGTGGAACGATTATTTGTTGTAATTACTTTTATATTAGTGTTAAATGACCCCTAACTTGTCTTTTGAGTAGAATAAAAGCGCATTTGCTTGAGGACAAGCAAATCTCAAGTGTAAGGGTATATGATGAGGCGAAAAATGATCCGTTTTTAGGGGGTCATTTAAGCCCGAATTCAAATTTATTTGATCAAATATTGCCCTAAATCGTTCCTTTTGTGATTTTAGGTACTTTGGGAGTGAAATCTGGAAAAGGAAGCAATTCGGACGTTTTTGGAGCATAAAAGTGAAAAAAACGCCAAAGTCTTAATTTTCCATGCTGGGAATAGTGCATGACGGCGTCAAGAGTAGTTCCCTGACGGTGTCAAGAGTAAAATTCCATGACGACCCAGAAGAGTTTTGACGGCGTCATGAAGGTAGGGCGTCAAGAGTAAAAGTCATGACGGCCTGGAAATGAATTGTTCTTGACGGCGTCAAATGTAGATCTAGGCAGTCCGAGGATTGTTTTGGCGGCGAGGTGACGACGTCACCTAATTGGTCTTGACGCCGTCAGACCCCTTTTTCTATATATAGTTTTCTAGTTTTTCACATTTAAGGAGAGAAGTTTTGGGAGAAACCCTAAGTACGATTTTGGTGTAACTTTACAGGTTTTTCAAGGGTTCCAACCCCTTGATACCTTGCATGATTAATCAAGATAAGTGTTCTTCTAATTCAATCAATATGTCTATGTGTTGGTTGTCTATATCTTGTTCTTGTATTAATTCCATCATGCTAGGCTAGATCTATCTTGTGTTTGCTTAGATCTAATGAAACCTAGATATTGATTATGTGTTGATTACTTGTTTATTCTTGTCTTGGATGAATGATTTATATGTTAGGCTTAAGAAAATTGGCAGATCTCCAATTGGTAACATGCTTGAATGTCTTAAGAAACATGAACCAACGCGCACTAGGTCTTTATTGGTTGTATTTAATGCATGAGCCACTGTTTACAATCCCTATAGTTGTGCTGGGCATGGTGTAGGAGGAGATAAGAGCTCATAGAATTGGGGAGTTATGTGTGCCACCCCATGAATGGTATTAAGGAATACGATCCGTCATCCATGCAATTATAACAAGTAATTAACGTGTAAAAGATATCTAGGGAGTAGTGAAATCTAAGTAAACACATTTTCTCCAATTACTGCTCACAACCTTAATATAAATTAGTTTATTTTCATTTTTAGTATTTTATTTTGATTGCATCTTAGTATTGGGTTAGTTGATTAGCAACTAATTCCGCCCAAATCTTTCAAACCCGAGATTTGAATTTGCTTTCCAAAAAATATAAAAACACAAAAATAATCATCCATCACCTTTAGAACTAGTATTTAGGCTTTCTAATCCTAGCGACACTATTCCTAAGCTGAACGATCAATCCCCCGGTACTTGTCACTATACTATACTACAACGATCAGGTACACTGCCTGGTGGGGGTTGTAAGCTTCTCGAGATCCCTCGAGAGGTAAAGCCTGTTGCGATTCCCACGCATCAGTATGTGAGTATAAGCGACACACGATAGCCCATGACCTTGAGTCTAGCTACAAGACTCGTAAAATAAAGAAAAGCGCTTCTTGGGAGGCAACCCATGTTTTGTGTGATTTTTAATTGTTTGAATGTTATTTGTTTCCGTATGCATGCTTTGTTTTTATTGTTGGTAGATCATGTTTCAAACTAATTTGTGAAAATGTTTTATTTTGTTGTTTAACTTCGTCTTAACTTCATATAAAGGTATTTTGCAAAAGCTAAGTGTAAGGGGAAACCTCAAATTTGTTTCTAAGAACGAAATTGATCTTGATTCGCCACAATATTAAATGAACATGTATATTAGTACTTGTTAGAGTCAAATACTTGTATCGAGTCATAATGATGTTTTGCAGGATTTTCCAGGAAGTAGGACATAAGTTTTTCCAGAAATTTTCTGAAAACTTAACGTAAAGATTTCTGCAGGTCACTTCTGACGGCGTCAGGAGTTAACTCCTAACGGCGTAATGTGTAAAATTCTGAAAATTTTGCGAGTTTTGTTTTTCTAACGGAATCTTAAAGTTTTTGTTAATTCTTTAGTTTTATAAACTCCAGGAAATCTGCAAACATTCATTCCACAAGTATTATATCTTAAATTGCTTTCTAGGACTTGTTAGTATATATAGATTGCCGCCAATATTGCGCGAGGTTGCCTTGTTTGTTTCTCATGTTTAACTGGTTATATATGACAAGAAGATGATTTATATTTCTGGAAGGGAAGCATTGAATGTTCATTTTCTTGGAGGAAGATCTAACCTTGTTGCCACACTATCCACACAGAAGAAATCAGGGGAGTATTTGTTTTCATTCTTTTACCTATTTCACTTTTACATTCTTTAATTGAACATTGGGGACAATGTTCATCCTAAGTGTAAGGGGAGGGTAAATGATGATACCTTATAGGATACAATTGCACTTGAGTTTGTTTGTTCGATGGTAGGTGTGTAATAAAACTAAGAGAAATACTTGTTAGTGTAATTTTAGTGCCAAATTTAAATTTTTTTACAACATTTAGGAGTGAAACTTTAGCCTTAGCAAGCGTATCATGGATAGGAGTTGTATGACTAGCACAAAACCGTACCATTCAGAAAAATTTCTACCCAAATATGTGAGGTTCGCCTTTAGATTTGATAGGAAAAACATTCATTATTAGTGCTTATGAGTGTACCGGTAGCATTTAGATTCTAGAACTTGCGTTAGTGATGCATCCCGAGACCACTAGTGAGACTACATTCGTGTAGTAGGATTTACTACATGATAAGAGGCATTAGGATCACCCTTGTGTTAAACCCGTATCATAATTACTTGACCATTTAAGTCATATTACTTGACTAGTAAAGTCAATTAATTTTTCCCATACCTTAGCGTTGTACTCATTTTTAGTACACGAAATCCCTGGTACACCCCTCCGAGCCTATCTTTTCGTTTCTAACTTTAAGCATCTTACTTAAAGGAAGAATTTGTTACAACCCACCCAAATGTGCAACCAAATCGCCTTAGCCTTCCTTGTATGCACTCATCTTTAGTGCATTATTGTTATTTGTTTAAACCCTTAGTTAATTATCTAATTGATTACATGGTTACTAAGTCGAGTCATATCTTGTACATATTGTTTTGGGACGATTGGGACTCATGGGTAAAGTACTTGTGTTATGGAGTAATGGGGAAGAACATCATATATTACCCCCATATGTGTATTAATCTTAAAAAGTACTCCAAGTGTTTTGATTATCTTGATTCGAGTCATTAGATTAGTTTATTGTAAAGTATGTAAAAATTCAAGTGTAAGGGAAATGTACATTCCCTATGATGTATTATTTTGGATGGTAGGGTAAGAGTGTATGCAAATAATAATAATAATAATAATAATAATAATAATAATAATAATAATAATAATAATAATAATAATAATAATAATAATAAATAAAAAAAACCGAAAAAAAATCAAGAAAAAGAAGAGAAAAAAATAGAAAAAGAAAAGAGAAAAACATACGGACTACCATCCTGTTTCATTTTATGTTTATTCTATGTTTTTGTTATTTTTAATTCATTAGCTTAAGTCGAGTCGAGTCTTGGCTTAGCAACGCCATATTGTACATGTAATTAACCAAGATGATTAACTCGCCACCAGTAAACATTGCCTTTATCCAACAAAACCGTGTGTTGACATAAATAATGCCTAAAAACATTATTAACATGTTATCAATATCTCTATGTTTTAATTATCACAAAATATAAACTCATAGAACTAAAACTTGTGACATAAACAAGTATTTAGTGTTTAATATTTCTCTTTACATCCAAATCACTTAAGGTATGAATAAACAAAGTGTTTAGTGCATTTTATGATCAAAGGAAAGTTTAATTAAGCATTACAAAGTTTATTTAATTATATAAACATATTATATATTTTTTGAAAAACACTTTTGGTAATAAAGAAAAATGTTTTATTCATACTAAATATATGAATTCAAATTTTTAACCAAAATCAGTTAGTTTTTCACCAAATAAACTTTCCCCACTAAAAGACAAAGAATCTGGCCGTTTCAGCTGGGCGGCCCCCTTAATTATAAAGGGCGGTCCCCTTAATTTTAAGGGGGCCAACCATGATTTAAGGGGACTGGCCACGCTCCTCTGTCAGATTCTGTTCCCTATAAATACCACCTTAAACCTGAATTTTTTCCTCACCTTTTGCACTCCTAAACTTTCTGTTCTAGATCCACATCTCTATTCTCTTAATCCTTTGATCATAAGTGTATAATTCTTTGTTTCAAAGTGATTCAAACTTCATCCTCTCAAGTGCAAGAGAAGAATACTTCTATCCCCCAAGACAAGAAGTATTACAACTTGTTGTGACCTCCACATACAAGTTGTTGGTGCATCATCAAGATTATTTACATTACTCTTTGTGAAGATTGTTGTGTATATGTGATTGTAGATAGTTGTGCTAGGTATATTGATTGTGTGATTAGTTAGTTGGTTGGTGTGAAGAAGAAAAGTTAGGAATTAGATTATAGTGAAGAAGCTAGGTGTGAAGTTGTTAGTTGTGAAGTTAATTGGTGTGAAGAAGATAGGCTTGAAGTAGATAGTTGTGAAGATAGATAGGTGTGAAGAAGTAGTGTTGTGATTAAGTAGTGACTAGGTGTGAAGAAGTTGTGTAGAAGGTGTGAATAAGTTGTGACGAAGTTGTGGTGTGTATATTGGTGTGTAAGGTTTCTCCGCCATAAGGAGCTTGTTGACATAGTGAAGAAAACTCTCGAGTAGGTGACTCGAGGAGTGGAGTAGGGCAAGGAAGGTGTCCTTGTAGCCGAACCACTATAAATCCTTTGTCTCGCGGTTAGATCTTTCCATATCTTACTTATTATCTTGCTTATCTTGTTATTACTTTTGTAGACGTAGACGTATATATATAGTTGCTCATATAGTGGTAGTATTGATTTTACTTAAAGATCAAACGAAAGTTTCATTCACAAAACAAAGTTTTTACAATCAAACTAAAAAGGTTACATACATATAATTGATCATTTCGATCAAGTATAGTTTTCATACAAAATATAACTAAGGATTATAAAATAAACGATTACGTACTTATCTCTTATATATAGCTATAATTGTTTATATTATGCATGTGTTGATTTTACATACTTAGTTTACATTATTATTATTGTTCATACTTAGATATACTTGTTCATATTGTTCAAGATTTTAGTTCACATAAGATTGAATCAAAGTTTTAAAAGCAAACAAGGTTTTAAAACTAAACTATGTTTTCATAATAAAATTAAAAAGACGTAAAACTATTCAACCCCCCTTCTAGTTTTCCACACCGTGTATTCCATATCCCTACACCTAACGTTATAACCCTTTGAAAAACCTCTTTGATAGTTTATCCTAGGTGCTTACGCCAAGTGGTGGAGGTTTGATCCTTTCCCAAGCCTATGGTAATCTATTTTGCTATGACAGGTAGTGAGAGATGTTTTCCATTTTCATATTGTGATATATACTTTATTACACCCGAGAGATATGAGTATCTAAACACTATTTGTGAGATGCTAGTGTATGACCTCCGTGCTTGTCTTTGGTCTTTAGTGGAAAGATTATTTGTCGTAATTACTTTTATATTAGTGTTAAATGACCCCTAACTTGTATTTTGATTAGAAAAAAAGCGCATTTGCTTGAGGACAAGCAAATCTAAAGTGTAAGGGTATTTGATGAGGCGAAAAGTGAACAACTTTTAAGGGGTCATTTAAGCCCGAATTCGAGATTATTTGATCAAATATTGCCCTCATTCGTTCCTTTTGTCATTTTAGGTACTTTTGGAGAGAAATCTGGAAAAGGAAGCATTTTTGACGTTTTTGGAGCATAAAAGTGAAGAAAATGGCAAAGTCTTAATTTTCCTTGGTGGGAACAGTACCTGACGGCGTCACAACTTCCTTAATGACGGCGTCAGGAGTTACAAAAGAGGTGGATGTGGAAAATACACGTGACGGTCCAGAGGATTTTTAACTAAAGGACCTGACGGCATCACCAAGGCCGTCAGGGTCAAAACACAAGTGACGGCCCAGAAGAATTTTACGCATGACGGCTTCAAAATCAGATCTAGGCAATGCGATTTCTATTATGGTAGCGAGTTGACGGCGTCACAACTTAATACATGACGCCGTCACCAGTTGTAATCTATATATAGTTTTCCAAATTTCATTCATTAGTGTGCAACTTTGAGGGAAAATCACTGGGCCGAATTTTATAGCTTTTTCAAGGGTTCCAACCCTTTGAATCTTTCATGTTCAATTAAATATAAGTACTCTTTCAAATCATTCAATATGTCTATGTGTTGTTTGATTATATCTTACGCTTGTCTTCAATTTAATATGCTAGGATAGATTTCTTTTGTGTTTGCTTAGATGTAGTGAAACCTAGATGTTAATTATGGGTTGATTTTTTGTTTATAGTTGTTACGGATGATTGTATTCGATGTTAGGCTTAAGAAAACTGGCAGACTTCCATTGGTAACTTGCTTGAACGTCTTAAGAAACATTATCGGAGGTGTACTATGATTTTTGGTTGTATTTAATGCGTAGGAGAATTCTAATGATCCCATGTTAGGAGCTTCTAACGGCTCGATATAGGAGTGAAGTAGGATCCTATAGAGTTAGGGAATATTGTACACGGCCCTACGACTAGTATTAAGGAATATGACTGATGAGGCGAAAAATGATCCGTTTTTAGGGGGTCATTTAAGCCCGGAATTGAATTTATTTGATCAAATAATGCCCTAAATCGTTCCTTTTGTGATTTTAGGTACTTTTGGAGTGAATTCTGGAAAAGGAAGCATTTCGGACGTTTTTTGAGCATAAAAGTGAAGAAAACGGCAAAGTCTTAATTTTCCTTGCTGGGAACAGTACCTGACGGCGTCACAAGTTTCTTAATGACGGCGTCAAGAGGAAAAACAAGAGGTGAAAAGTATGGAGTCCATGACGGTCCAGAACACTTTTGCACTAGGGGGTGACGGCGTCACCAAGGTCGTCACGACCCCTTAACACATGACGGCCCAGAGGAATAAAGCTCTTGACGGCGTCAGATCTAGATCTAGGCAATCCGATTTTATTATAGGCGGCGGGTTGACGGCGTCAGAATTTTGTTCTTGACACCGTCACCTTAGAAAATCTATTTATAGTCTTTGTAATTTTCATTCAAAAGAGAGGAGAATATTAGGGACGACTTGAATAAACTCTAGCTCGACTTTTACAGTATTTTCAAGGGTTTTCACCCCTTGAATCCTTTCATATTCAATTAAGATAAGTATCCTTTCAATTCATTCAATATATCTATGTGTTGTTTGAATATATCTTACGCTTGTCTTGATTTTAACATGCTAGGCTAGATCTCTTGTGTGTTTGCTTAGATGTAATGAAACCTAGATGTTGATTATAGGTTGATTGCTTGTTTATATTTGTAATGGATGAATGATTTCGATGTTAGGCTTAAGAAAACTGGCAGACTTCCATAGTGTAACTTGCTTGAACGTCTTAAGAAACATGAACCAATGCGTATAGGTTTTTATGGTTGTATTTAATGCATGAGCGAATTCTAGTGATCCCATGTTAGGAGCTTCTTGCAGGCTCGACATAGGAGTGAAGTAGGAGCTTATAGAGTTGCGAAAGTACGTACGCCACCCCACGATTGGTATTAAGGAATATAACCCGTCATCCATGCAACTGTAACAAACAATTAACCTGTAAAAGATATCTAGGGAGTAATGAAATCTAAGTAAATACAATTCTCCCATTTATTGTTCACACCACTAGTTTAATTAGCTTTATTTACATATTTGTTATTTTATTTTGATTGCATTTTTAGTTATTGGGTTAGTTGATTAGCAACTAATTCCTCCCACTCTTCCAAAACCCGAGATTTTATTTGCTTTTCATAAAATATAAAAATACAAAAAGAATCATCCCTCACCTCTAGATCTAGTTTTTAGGCTTTCTAATCCTACCGACACTATTCCTGAGTTGAACGATCAATCCCCCAGTACTTGTCACTATACTATACTACAACGATCAAGTACACTGCCGGGTGGGGGTTGTAAGCTTCTCGAGATCCCTTGAGAGGTAAAGCCTGGTGCAATTCCCACGCATCAATGACCCGTCATGCATGCAATTGTAACAAGCTATCAGCCTGTAAAAGATATCTAGGGAGTAATGAAACCTAAGTAAACACAACTTTCCTCATCATTGTTTACACCACTAGTATAATTAGTTTTGTTTTCATTTCTTTTATTTTACTTTTATTGCATTAGTAGTAAATTGGGTTAGTTAGCTAGCAACTAATTCTGCCCACTCTTCCAAAACCCGAGATTTTACTTGCTTTTATAAAATATAAAAATGCAAAAAGAATCATCCCTCACCTCTAGACCTAGTTTAGGAGGCTTTCTTGCTCTCTATGACAACGAAAGTTGGAATGATCCCCGTGATTTGAACAAAACGGTCAAGGCAATATCTTTGCCTTCGAACAATTCTAGCACTCCCGACCGTAGGATTATGGAACTTGAGGACCAAGTCAAGTTTCTCATGAAATCTTACGAAGCTCCTAAGCCTTCAATCCAAGTGAACAAAATCACTTCTTCATGTGAATTGTGTAGTGGTCCCCTTGACACTCGTGATTGCGTGGAACTCCCCGGAACAGCTTTTGCGGACTACGCATCTTCGTGTACCGACGAAGCGGGAGATAAGTGGTACACTTTCAAGCCCGAGCCAAACCCTTACGGTGATTCCTACAACCCTTCTTAGAAAAATCACCCGAACCTTAGGTGGAAACAAAACCAAAAAAATTCTTCCAATCCGCCTAATCGTTACCAACCAAACGGTCCACCCTCCTTCCAACAACAATCCTTCTAATAACTATGGTAGTACCAACAATCTTGAAGGATTGATGTCCAAGTTTATGGCATCTCAAGAAGCTCGCATATCTAAGTTTGAAGCCAATTTCAAACAAAAGCAAAGCGAGATGACCACCAAAATAGACACATTGTTGAAAGTTCTGAATGACCGAGAAATGGGAGCACTCCCAAGCGACACGGTCAAGAACCCGAAACTAAACGTTAATTCCATATCATCAGTTTCGTCACCCACTTCTTGCCCGCAATACTACTCGGTTAAATCAATGAGCACGTGTTTCAAGCAAAACCAAATTCTTCAAAAGGACCAATCAAATAAAACACCCGATATCAAACCGGTCAAAAGCATAGTTGAAACACCTCCTACACAAGACCTTGACGATGAATTCAAAGAGCTTCACCTTGAACGTCCCGTCATTGATGTCTTAGCCCGTGCTCCCTACTATAGTGCCCTCCTAGAAAAATATGAGAAATTTAAACTAGATAAAAATAGGACCACCTTCTTTCAAAACAAGTTACCTAAAAAGCTTGATGATCTGGGTATATTTATTTTGCCTTGTAAGATAGGAAGATCCGAAGTTTTCGACACACTAGCCGATTTAGGGTCAAGCCTCAACTTGATTCCCTTATCCCTTTTCACCACTCTCAAGCTAGGAAAGTTAGAAGAGACGGAGGTATTAATTGGCCTAGCGGATGGGAGTATTGCCCACCCGGTTGGGATGATCAAGGATGTAGTTGTTCACGTAGGGAAGTTAACTATTTTAGCGGGTTTTCACGTCCTAGATATGGTTAGTGATACTACATGCCCATTGTTAGTAGGAAGAGGATTTTTAGCAACCGCTAGCGCCATGATAGATTGTAAGGAGTCTAAGATAGTGGTAGGTGAAGGCGATACTTGGTCGGTATATGATGTTAAGAAACATAGCTACGATTGTGAGGATGAACCGACACCACATTGGGTAGAGATGAAGAGGAGACCATCTAGATATGGACCTTGGATAGAAAGAAACTTTATAGGACCTCAACGCCCATTCTATCTAGAAAAAGATTTCATCGATAAAACACATTCGGTGGAACAACTCATAGCTAGAGATGAAGAGCTAGACCCTTTTGAGGACCCCCTAGTCTTTAGGAAAATGATTGAGTTCTTAAGCGTAATGCCTATTAACATAGAGATGAACAAATGGAAGAGAGATGGAGATAAGTGTAAATGGAGGTGGGACAAGCCACCTAAGGAAGGTGACGGATCATGGCATATGTAGATGATTTTGTATGATCCAGATGGAGAAAAGTTTGAAAGGTCATACCGTACTAAGAAAACCGATAGGAAGTTGAAACCTAAGTTTGATCCCAAAGATGTCCTCAATGAGGAACTCACCCACGTCACGTAATAGCCCATGACCTTGAGTCTAGCTACAAGACTCGTAAATAAAGAAAAGCGCTTCTTGGGAGGCAACCCATGCTTTGTGTGATTTTTATTTGTTTGATTGTTATTTGCTTCCGTATGCATGCTTTAATTTTATTGTTGGTAGATTATATTTCAAAACTAAAATGGTGAAAATACTTCATTTTGTCGTTTGGCTTTGTCTTAACTTCATCCAAAGGTATTTCGCAAAAGATAAGTGTAAGGGGAAACCCCAAATATGTTTTTAAGAAACAAAATTGATCATGCTTCTCCACAAGACTAAATGGACATGTATATTCATATTTGTTAGAGTCAAATGATTGTATCGAGTCATAATGATGTTTTGCAGGATTTTCCAGGAAGTAGGACATAAGTTTTCCAGAAATTTTTCGGAAACTTAACATACGAATTTCTGCAGATCACTTCTGACGGCGTCAGGAAGAAATTCCTGACGGCGTCATGTGTAAAATTCTCAAAATTTTGCTAGTTTTGTTTTTCTAACGGAATCTTAAAGTTTTTGTTAATTCTTTAGTTTTATAAACTCCAGGAAATCTGCAAACATTCATTCCACAAGCATTATATCCCTTTAATTCTTAGAAAGCAATTTAAGATATATATGTTATTTTTCTAGGTTTTGTTAGCATATATAGATTGCCGCCGATTTTACGCGAGGTTGCCTTGTTTGTTTTCTTAGGTTTAACAGGTTATGTATGACAAGAAGATGATTTATATTCTGGAAGGGAAGCTGTGATTGTTCATTTTCTTGGAAGAAGATCTAACCTTGTTAACACACAATCCATACCGAGCGAATCAGGGGAGTATTTGATTTCATTCTTTTACCTATTTTACTTTTACATTCTTTAATTGAACATTGGGGACAATGTTCATCCTAAGTGTAAGGGGAGGGTAAATGATGATACCTTATAGGATACACTTTCACTTGAGTTTGTTTATTTGATGGTAGGTGTGTAATAAAACTAAGAGAAATACTTGTTAGTGTAATTTTAACGCCAAATTTAAATTTTTTTACAACATTTAGGAGTGAAACTTTAGCCTTAGCAAGCGTCCCATGGATAGGAGATTGTATGACTAACACAAAACCGTACTATTCAAAAAAATTTTCCACCCAAATATGTGAGATTCGCCTTTAGATTTGATAGGAAAAGCATTTACTATTAGTGCTTATTAGAGTACCGGTAGCATTTAGATTCTAGAACTTGCGTTAGTGATGCATCCCGAGACCGCTAGTGAGACTACATTCGTGTAGTACGATTTACTACATGATAAGAGGCATTAGGATCACCCTTGTGTTAAACCCGTATCATAATTACTTGACCATTTAAGTCATATTACTTGGCTAGTTAAGTCAATCAATTTTTCCCACACCTTAGCGTTGTACTCATTTTTAGTACACGAAACCCCTAGTACACCCCTCCGAGCCTATCTTTTCATTTCTAACTTTAAGCATCTTACTTAAAGGAAGAATTTGTTACACCCCACTTAAATGTACAACCAAATCGCCTTAGCCTTCCGTGTAAGCACTCATCTTTAGTGCATTATTGTTATTTGTTAAACCCTTAGTTAATTATCTAATTGATTACATGGTTGCTAAGTCGAGTCATATCCTTGTACATATTGCTTTGGGACGATTGGGACTCATGGGTAAAGTACTTGTGTTATAGAGTATTGGGGAAGAACATCATATATTACCCCCATATGTACGTTAATCTTAAAAGTACTCCAAGTGTTTTGATTATCTTAATCTGAGTCATTAGATTAGTATATCGTAAAGTATGTAAAAATTCAAGTGTAAGGGGAATGTTCATTCCCTACGATGTAGTATTTTGGATGGTAGGGTAAAAGTGTATGCAAGAAAAAAAAATAGAAAAATAAAAAAGAAAAGAGAAAAAAACATACGGACTACTATCCCGTTTCACTCTATGTTTATTTTATGTTTTTGTTATTTTTGATTTATTAGCTTATGTCTAGTCTAGTCTTGGCTTAGCAACGCCATATTGTACATGTAATTAACCAAGATGATTAACTCGCCACCAGTAAAGATTGCCTTTATCCAACAAAACCGTGTTTTCCATATCCCTACACCTAACGTTATAACCCTTTAAAAAGACCTCTTTGATAGTTTATCCTAGGTTCTTACGCCATGTGGTGGAGGTTTGTTCCTTTCCCAAGCATATAGTAATCTATTTTGCTATGACAGGTAGTGAGAGATGTTTTCCATTTCCATATTGTGATATATATACTTTATTACGCCCGATAGATGTGTATCTAAACACTATTTGTGAGGTGCTAGTGTATGACCTCCGTGCTTGTCTTTGGTCTTTAGTGGAACGATTATTTGTTGTAATTACTTTTATATTAGTGTTAAATGACCCCTAACTTGTATTTTGATTAGAATAAAAGCGCATTTGCTTGAGGACAAGCAAATCTAAAGTGTAAGGGTATTTGATGAGGCGAAAAGTGAACCACTTTTAAGGGGTCATTTAAGCTCGAATTCGAGATTATTTGATCAAATATTGCCCTCATTCGTTCCTTTTGTCATTTTAGGTACTTTTGGAGAGAAATCTGGAAAAGGAAACATTTTGGACGTTTTTGGAGCATAAAAGTGAAGAAAACAGCAAAGTCTTAATTTTCCTTGGTGGGAACAGTACCTGACGGCGTCACAACTTCCTTAATGACGGCGTCAAGAGTTACAAAAGAGGTGGATATGGAAAATACACTTGATGGTCCATAGGATTTTTAACTTAAGGACCTGACGGCGTCACCAAGGCCGTTAGGGTCAAAACACAAGTGACGGCCCAGAAGAATTTTACACATGACGGCCTCAAAATCAGATCTAGGTAATACGATTTCTATTATGGTGGCGACTTGACGGCGTCACAACTTAATACATGACTCCGTCACCAGTTGTAATCTATATATAGTTTTCCAAATTTCATTCATTAGTGTGCAACTTTGAGGGAAAAACCCTAGGCCGAATTTTACAGCTTTTTCAAGGGTTCCAACCCTTTGAATCTTTCATGTTCAATTAAATATAAGTACTCTTTCAAATCATTCAATATGTCTATGTGTTGTTTGATTATATCTTACGCTTGTCTTCAATTTAATATGCTAGGCTAGATTTCTTTTGTGTTTGCTTAGATGTAGTGAAACCTAGATGTTAATTATGGGTTAATTGTTTGTTTATAGTTGTTACGGATGATTGTATTCGATGTTAGGCTTAAGAAAACTGGCAGACTTCCATTGGTAACTTGCTTGAACGTCTTAAGAAACATGATCGGAGGTGTACTACGAGTTTTGGTTGTATTTAATACGTAGGAGAATTCTAATGATCCCATGTTAGGAGCTTCTAACGGCTCGATATAGGAGTGAAGTAGGATCCTATAGAGTTAGGGAATATTGTACACGGCCCTACGACTAGTATTAAGGAATATGACTGATGAGGCGAAAAATGATCCGTTTTTAGGGGGTATACCTTCTGTGGGTGAAAATGGCACACCAGTGAGCTCCTTGTTGTTCTGCATCATAAGCATCATCTGGTTCAATTGATTTTGAAGTTGATCCATTCTGGCACTCATTGTAGCATCATTTTGACCAGAACCACTTCCCACATCAGCATTGATTCCTTGAGCCACAGTCATGTTCACAGATTTGTGCCCTGAGTAATCCTGAGTTCCACTCCTGGGTGTTTGGTTTGGAGGTTTAAACTTGCCATGTAATGGGTGACCAATTGGATACCCAACCAACTGATAACATTCCTCTTTGAGATGTACTTCCTTACCACAATTTCCACATATCACCCCCTTTTTGAAAGTGCTTCTTCTTGGATTTTGACCATACTCTCTAGAACTTTGACTGTGATTCCTACTAGATGACTCACCAAAATTGTAATTTCTTCCAGACCTTGAATTTTGATTGTAACTGTTCCGTTGATTGTTTGTGTGAGCAGATAATGCAACAGATGGTGTTGTTTTGACAGCATTGACTTCCATTTGCTTCTCTTCTTGTCGTATCATGCTATATGCCTTTGCAACAGTTGGCATTGGACTATAAGCAGAATTTGACCTCTGACATTAGCATAACATTCATCTAAGCCCATCAAGAATTGAATTAACCTCTTCCTTGTATCTCTTTCACCATTAAGCCTTCCATTCTCACATGTGTAGTTACATACACATAGGTAAGGTGCTTCTAGTGAATCAAACTCATCACAAATACCCTTTAATTTGTGATAATAGATCTCAATAGCAGTTATATTTTGCTTCAACTGCACCAGATCTTGAGTAATTTGATAAATCCTGTGACCATCAAGTTGAGAATAATGTTCTTGGAGTTCATTCCATATATCACATGCATTGTTCACAAAATTCAATGAGTTGCTTATTTGTTCATCAATGGTGTTCATGATCCAAGAAATGATCATGTCATTGGTTCTCTCCCATAAAGGTCTGAGTTTTGAGTTGATTTTTTGCTAAAAAAACTCTCCAGTCACAATTTTGAGCTTATTTTTGGCATTCAAAGCTATCATCATGGATCTTTTCCAAGAACCATAGTTATCAGAACCAGTAAGTTTCTTTGATATAAGAATCAAGCCTGGATGATCATTTTGATGAAGAAATAGAGGGTGATTGGGTGAATTGATGTCAACAGTATCAGTATTTGCAGTGGCAGCCATTGATGAAGTTTGAATGGTTTGTTATGATAGATGAATTTGTATTGTTGTGGTGATTATGAAACTGTGTGATTTGAAGAATTTTGATAAGTATGGTGAATTCTGATGATATGTGGTGGTTTTTTACGATGGTGTAAAGTTGTTATGGTGGTTTGTTATGGTGGTTATGGCAGTTTGTTATGGGTTGTTATGGGTAACTAAGTGATGGAGATGAAGGTAGAGTAGGATGATTTTACTCTGATACCATAATGAGAAAGTGAATTGAGAGCAAAATGATGAAGTAAAAAATGATTATTTCATTACTTGATTTACAAATGAGGGTTACAATGTGTATTTAAACAAGAATAAAATGGGCGGGAAAAGTAACTAACTTTGACCCCGCGTTGACTACAGAATTAAGCAAAAGCTATTTACAATTACTGATCTACATACTACTACAGCTTATCAGACATTTATGATGATGTAAGTAATTAGATGAAATCACTGATGATATGATCCTTGCATTGTCTTTGACTTCCACAGTTGACTTTGCATCTTTGACTCTGCCATTGGTAGCATCATCATCTCCATTATGACATGAAGTTTTGGTTTTGATTTATTTTGTGCATATTTGTTGATTATTGTCTTTTTTTTGTTAACCGTGATTTCTGACTTTTTGGCCGACCAATTCACCGGGTTTGAACCCACCGTCACACATACTCAAACCAGGTAAAACCCTCCCTTTTTCAAGAGGTTGGCGTAGCCACTATTTGTTGATTATTGTCTTATTTAAGTATTATGATTACTTTGATGTTGGTCAAAATTTATGAGAATCCAGATGTCTTAATTAGTACTTAAATATTTGAGCTTTGTTTGATTGGTTTATGTTCGATAGAGATCTGAACCGGTTTGGTTACCTTACACCAGTTATGCCCAAAATACATCTTAATCTAGCGGTTCAATCGGTTGAAGCATGAACTCAGCTAGATCAATAAAAAAATCAGTTCTTAAGACATTGTAAATGTTTGATTGTTGCACTTTGTGTCTGTGTTAGTTATCAAAACTAATAGGTGTACTAGATTAGTGATGTTGGCTTTCTAGGTACTTTGGACTTGAGACATTCATCAATAGTTAGCTAGTTTAATCCAGTAATTCAATCTTAACTTCAATACACAAAATGAAAACATTAACACTCAACTCCCTTAATCATATTACTAACAAACGATAATACTATTTTCAGTAGGATTAAAAGAATGCACAATGTATCTAAACCTAATCATCTTCATCGATCCTTCTATATATTGTTCTAGTAATGTGAGCCTGGTGGTCTGAATAGAAATAAATGCAAAAAGTGGTCATTGCAGTAAAGAAAAATTTAAAGAAGAAAGATGTCCAGCCCTGACCACAAAAAATGTAGCCGAAATGGGCTACATCGTGTGTGCAAAATCATCCCAACAACCGTCATCCGTAGAGCATTACAACTACTTGAAAATTCAATTGGAGATGTGTCGTGGCTCCTTCATGTATCAACCCCTTTAAATGATCAAGATGAAGAGTATTTCGGGTTACTGCCAACTGAGGCTAACGAGCCCATGTTGAGTCTAATTTGGGAACAAATAGTGATCTTATGTAAGGGTACGTTGGAAGAACGAGCAGAAGCCGAGATATACCTTGGAACTATAATACAAGACAACAAGAGATACAGGAAGTTAATAATTGAAGAAGGTGGGGTCCCACCGCTGTTAAAACTTGCAGAAGAAGGGAATGAAGATGGCCAATGGAATGTCGCACAAGCTATTGGTTTATTAGGTCAAGATCCCCAAAATGTTGAACATATTGTAAATGCGGGCGTTGGTGCTATATTCGAGAAAATTTTAAGATTTTCGCCAATGAGAGTACAATTAGTCGTGGCGTGGGCTGTCTCAAAGCTAGCTGCAAATTACCCAAAATGTCAAGAACACTTTTTGCAACACAATGTAATTGAGTTGCTTCTTGGTCATTTAGAGTTTGAAACAGTACAAGAGCATAATAGATACATGAATCCTAGTAAACAAGATATGTCGATTGATATGGTTGTTTTGGACAATAGTGATACTAGGAACGAGGAACACAAAAAATGTCAAGTTTTGCATCCACGGCCCATGAAAACAAACCGTATGCATGATATGCAAAACGTGGCGGTGAACACAATTCTTGAAAACTTAGGAAAGAACCATAATGACAGGTCAAACGAGTATAAAGACAACACTAGAAAAGCAATTGTGTTTGTGGGAAGTGTTAAAGCGAAGAAATTTGATGATCTTGAGACGAAGAGTCAAATGATGGTGATGGTGGCTCGAGCTTTATGGTACCTTTGTTTAGAAAATATTGTGATTTGTAAACGTATTACCAAGTCACAAGCACTTCTCTGTTTCACGAAACTTTTGGAAGAAGACGAGTATGAAGTACAATACATTTCAGCTATGGCATTTGTGGAAATTACCGCAGTGGCTCAAGATCATGCTGAGTTAAGAGAATCGGGGTTTAATCCAACGTCTCCTGCTACTCAAGCAGTTGTTGAGCAATTACTAAAAATCATACAATGCCCAAACTCAGGCTTTCTCATCCCAAGCATCCAATCAATTGGAAATTTGGCGAGAACGTTTCCTGCCACTGAAACAAGAATCATTCCTCTAATGGTAAGATTACTTGAACACACTGAAACAGGTGTGGCAGTGGAAGCAACCATCGCTTTAACAAAGTTTGTAACACGTACAGAAAGTTCCCTTCATGTGAACCACTGCAAGACGATAATAGATCTCGGGGGATGTACACAGTTTGTTGTATTATTGTATCTTGGGGATGAAGCTATTCAATTTCCAGCATTGATACTCCTTTGCTACCTTGCATTGAACATACCTGATAGTGAGACACTAGCTAGAAATAAAGTGCCTATAGTGCTCGAGTGGGCGACGAAACAATGTTATTTTACACAGTATTCATCTCTTCGTACCCTACTCCAAGAAGCGAGACAAAGATTGAAGATCTATTATCCTAGAGGCATCTGCTAGAGTATCATATATGCAGTAACACATATGACATAACAAACGATAAGTTTTGATGTATCTTTATGTCATAAATTTTCTTTTTAGTAGTAATATGTTTGCCTTTTTTTAACAGTATAATTAGTTTGATACATTTTGATACTATATAAGATCAACTATACTACAATCAAAACTTGAGAGATACATATCGTTATGTTTAGTGTCGTTAAATTTGTCGTTTTGTCATTATTTCATTACTAATGTATCCTTGTTGATCTTTTGTAGTTTTTGTAACCCCAACAGTATGTTACAATAACAGGTAAGACAGTAAGAGGTTGATAATCCTTGGTCTTATACATCATCTGTCCATGCTCTTTTTCGAATACTAATATGTATGGACCCTTTTATTTCCTTTCATTATAGGAGATCTACGAAATATTGTATGAATGCTAGTATTCGTATGAGTGGCTAACATGTGCTATCACATCCCGTCTCCCCATTCCTTTTGTAAATTCATCTAGCTCATTCGAAATCATAGACAATATAACTATTGTTATATTAGATGTTTCTTTTATTGATTGTTTTTTTCGGTAACAAAGTAGTCTTCATTTTTTAAGCGACACTGATAATCATCTTTAAACCATACACAAAGTTAAGAACTAGACACTAGTAATAAACTCAACAAAATAAGCACCCTAAAAATTAAATGATGAAATAGAGTAAGTATGTTCATCTAACATAACTGCTTTGGCTTTTTCTAATAACTGAAATTGAACTGTAAAATCCTTAGTTTTTTTGCTTATGTGTGTTCAACTTTGCTTTTTTGGTATTTCTACTCACCCCTGCATAAGAGAAATTAGAGGCTGAATCACACTATAGGGTGCCCAAAAGATAAGTTACCATAAGTTTTTGGGAGACTATGGTTGCTAGGTTGCCCATTTACCGGAGGATAAAAACCTTGAGGACAAGACTGAGTTTGAAACTGGGGATACATATCACTGGGAGGAAGGTTTCCTCCCATATTAAATAGAGGTGGATTGCCTTCTACGCCAGATGCGTGAGAAGGCTGCGATGGAACCTCTGCTTCAGTTCTTCCCAGATGAGCTGCTAGCAATGGAGGTAGATTAACCTCCGTATTTTCCGTTTGTTGGCTCCTTCCATTAGAACCTTCGGCTATCGTCCCTTCTCTCCTAGTCGGAGCCCGTTCTGGGACTCCTTCGAAACCAACGGACCTTCTACCCGCCCTTTGACCAATGGGAGACCCTATTCTTAGGGAAGAGTGTGTAGTCCCTTTGTGTTAGAGGTCTAGGCTCCATCTCTATCTCCTCATCATAATCATCACTAGAGTATTCCAACTCCCTTCGCATCTCTGTGTTCCGAGTCTGTCTTCTACGAGCCCTTAATAGTGATTCCATCTCTTCGAAGTTAGCTTCGACAAAGGCCGGGCTAATGACTGGTTCTGTGTTGTCTGATGTCGAAGCATGATGATTGGGTGTTATTTCTGGGTGAGATAGTGTTGTAAACATGGACGCCGTAATTGGGGGGAAGGTTGTTAGGGTCAGTTACTGGTATTGGTGTTAAGGTCGAGAAACCTGGTGAGGGTGTAATTTCTCTTCCTTGATCCATGCCAAAAAGGTAGTGGGTGTTATTGACTGGTTATAAGCTTGGAAATAACGAGACTAATTGTAGCGGGTCTCACGGATGGCGCCACTGATTGTACAATAATTTGCACAACCAGGCCTACGATGGTGATCGAATGGGTATAAGGGGTGTTGTGGTTACGCCAAGCTTGTGATTAACCTGAAATAAGAAATACGAAGACAGTACGTTAAGTGATTGTGCAGGGGTTGGACCCTGCGAACCACCTCCGGCGTGCGAATAAGTATTTGATATGATAAGTTTTGTAAAGTCGTAGTGAAGTAAAGTAGTAAAGATTGCATACCATTGTTCTCATCCCGTCTAAGCTATTTATAGGGGAAGAAGTAACCTTGGAGAGCATTTGCACGAGTTTAGGAGATCATGGGGGCGTCTCATGATTTGTGGTAACCGCTAAGGCTTAATTTCCCACTCTCCCTATCTTGGCGGAAAATCAAAGGAGAAAGAGAGGACGTGGGTAAGACCAAGTCATGATTGTATTCCGTCCTAATATCATCGGAAGAAATACCCCGAAGGGCTTAGGCCTTCGATTGGCGAATTCACAATTGGTAACTATATCAAGGATGAATAGTTTTACGCCAATGAAGATTTTAGGAGGCTGACTAAAGCCTTCGAGATGTAGTCTGACTAAAGCCAAGGAGAAAGAAAGGACGTGGGTAAGACCAAGTCATGATTGTATTCCGTCCTAATATCGTCGGAAGACATACCCCGAAGGGCTTAGGCCTTCGATTGGCGAATTCTCAACTGGTAACTATATCAAGGATGAATAGTTTTACACCAATGAAGATTTTAGGACGCTGACTGAAGCCTTCGAGATGTAGGTTGCGACCAGGTTCGAAGGGGTGTCCTTCGACCTGATCAAAGGGTACATTATCAATCATCTGTCCATGTTCTTTTTCGAATAATATTTATCGACCCTTTTCTTTCCTTTCATCATAGGAGATCTACAAAATATTGTATGAGTGCTAGTAATCGTACGAGTGGCTAACATATTTGATCACATCCCATCTCCCCCTTTCCATTTGTAATTTCTTTTAAGTCGTTCGAAATCGTAGCCAACATATATAACTGTTGTTATATTAGATGTTTCTTTTATTAATTGTATTTTCGGTAACTATTGGAAATTTAGTTCAATTGATGGATATGGGAAGTACGGAGTGTACACTCATTAAGTCCCTGATTACTCGACTCTAATAGTGGTTGTGGAGAGTTACTATTGCTAATGTTAAGACTAACAGTTACTACTGCTAGTGTTAAGATTACCAGTTACTGCTGCTGGTATAAGTTTCTACTGCTGAGCTTAAGTTAGTACTGCTGGTATAAGTTAGTACTTGTAGGACCAAAAGGAATGATTATTATGTGGTTCGGGAGGTCGAGGTTGATCAAAATAGATGAAATCCATGTTTGGTTTAGAGAGAGAAAGAATAGATAGAGGGTGAAGAAAAAGGTTTATATTAAAGATAAATGAAAGTGATACGTGGGAATCGCACCAGGCTTTACCTCTAAAGGGATCTTGAGAAGCTTACAACCCCCACCAGGCAGTGTACCTGATCGTTGTAGTATAGTATAGTGACAAGTACCGGGGGATTGATCATTCAGTTAGGAATAGTGTCGCTAGGATTAGAAAACCTAAATACTAGTTCTAGAGATGAAGGATGATTATTTTTGTATTTTTATATTTTTTTTTAGAAAGCAAGTAAAAATCTCGGGTTTTAGGGATTTGGGCGGAATTAGTTGCTAGTCAACTAACCCAATACTAAAGATGCAATCAAAATAAAATACTAGAAATGAAAATAAACTAAATTAACTAAGGTTGTGAGCAATAAGTGGAGAAATTGTGTTTACTTAGATTTCACTACTCCCTAGATATCTTTTACACGTTAATTACTTGTTATAGTTGCGTGGATGACGGATTGTATTCCTTAATACCATTCATGGGGTGGCGCACTTAATTCCCCAATCCTGTGAGTGCCTACTTCACTCCTATGTCGAGCCGGCTAAGAAGCTCCTAACATGGGATCATTAGAATTTACTCATGCATTAAATACAACCAATAAAACCTAGTGCACGTCAGTTCATGTTTCCTAAGACGTTCAAGCATGTTACCAATTGGAGATCTGCTAGTTTTCTTAAGCCTAACATCGAAATCATTCATCCAATACAACCATAAACAAGTAATCAACACATAATCAACTTCTAGGTTTCATTAGATCTAAGCAAACACAAGATAGATCTAGCCTAGCATGATGGAATTAAGACAAGAACAAGATATAGACAACCAACACATAGACATATTGATTGAATTAAAAGAATACTTATCTCAATTACATATGAAAGGGTTCAAGGGCTGAAAACCCTTGAAAAACCTATAAAATTCGTACTAGGTTCGGCCTTAGGGTTTCTCCAAAACTTCTCTCTTTTTATGAATGAAAATTAGAAAACTATATATAGGAAATTGAGGCTGACGGCGTCAAGACCAAATTGGTGACGCCGTCATCTCGCCGCCAAAATACTTCTCGGACTGCCTTAATCTTCATCTGACACCGTCACGTGTTATGGTTTTCCAGGTCGTCACGTCTTTTACTCTTGACGCTCTACTTGTGACGCCTTCACGTTTGTACTGGGCCGTCATGCAAATTACTCTTGACGCCGTCAGGATGTTCTTCTTGAAGCCGTCACCTACTGTTCTCAGCAAGGAAAATTAAGACTTTGGCGTTTTCTCACTTTTATGCTCCAAAAACGTCCGAATTGCTTCCTTTTCCAGATTTCTCTCCCAAAGTACCTAAACTCACAAAAGGAATGATTTAGGGGAATATTTGATCAAATAAATTCAATTCCGGGCTTAAATGACCCCCTAAAAGTGGTTCATTTTTCGCCTCATCATATACCCTTACACTTGAGATTTGCTTGTCCTCAAGCAAATGCGCTTTTATTCTACTCAAAATACAAGTTAGGGGTCATTTAACACTAATATAAAAGTAATTACAACAAATAATCATTCCACTAAAGACCAAAGACAAGCACGGAGGTCATACACTAGCACCTCACAAATAGTGTTTAGATACTCACATCTCTCGGGTGTAATAAAGTATAAATTACAATATGGAAATGGAAAACATCTCTCACTACCTGTCATAGCAAAATAGACTACCATAGGCTTGGGAAAGGATCAAACCTCCACCACATGGCGTAAGCACCTAGGATAAACTATCAAAGAGGTCTTTTAAAGGGTTGTAACGTTAGGTGTAGGGATATGAAATACACGGTTTTGTTGGATAAAGGAAGTTTTTACTGGTGGCGAGCTAACAATCTTGGTTAATTACATGTACAATATGCCGTTGCTAAGCCAAGACTAGACTCGACTTAAGCTAATAAATGAAAAATAACAAAAACATGAAATAAACATAGAATGAAACGGGATGGTAGTCCGTATGTTTTTTCTTTTTTTTATTTTTCTATTTTTTTTCTTTTCTTTTTCTTGATTTTTCGATTTTTTTTTTTTTTAGACGTACACTCTTACCCTACCATCCAAAATAATACATCATAGGGAATGAAAATTCCCCTTACACTTGAATTTTTACATACTTTACAAATAACTAAACTAATGACTCGAATTAAGAAAATCAAAACACTTGGAGCACTTTTAAGATTAACGCACATATGGGGGTAATATATGATGTTCTTCCCTATTACTCCATAAAATAAGTACTTACCCATGAGTCCCAATCGTCCCAAAACAATATGTACAAGGATATGACTCGACTTAGCAACCATGTAATCAATTAGATAGTTAACTTAGGGTTTAACAAATAACAATAATGCACTAAAGATGAGTGCATACACGGAAGGCTAAGGCGATTTTGTTGTACATTTAAGTGGGGTGTAACAAATTCTTCCTTTAAGTAAAATGCTTAAAGTTAGAAACGAAAAGATAGGCTCGGAGGGTGTACTAGGGGTTTCGTGTACTAAAAATGAGTACAACGCTAAGGTGTGGGAAAAATTAGTTGACTTAACTAGCCAAGGAATATGACTTAAATGGTCAAGTAATTATGATACAGGTTTAACACAAGGGTGATCCTAATGCCTCTTATCATGTAGTAAATCCTACTACACGAATGTAGTCTCACTAGCGGTCTCGGGATGCATCACTAACGCAAGTTCTAGAATCTAAATGCTACCGGTACACTCATAAGCACTAATAGTAAATGCTTTTCCTATCAAATCTAAAGGTGAACCTCACATATTTGGGTGGAAAATTTTTCTGAAAGTACGGTTATGTGCTAGTCATACAATCTCCTATCCATGAGACGCTTGTTATGGCTAAAGTTTCACTCCTAAATGTTGTAAAAAATTTTAAATTTGGCACTAAAATTACACTAACAAGTATTTCTCATAGTTTTATTACACATCTACCATCAAACAAAACAAACTCAAACGAAAGTGTACATGTAAGGTATGATCATTTTACCCTCCCCTTACACTTAGGATGAACATTGTCCCCAATGTTCAAGTAAAGAATGTAAAAGTGAAATAAGTAAAAAGAATGAGATCAAATACTCCCCTGCTTCGCTCGGTATGGATAATAAGGTGGCCAGGTTAAATCTTCCTCCAAGAAAATGAACAATCAATGCTTCCCTTCCAGAATATAAATCATCTTCTTGTCATACATAACTTGTAAATCCTGAGAAAACAAACAAGACAACCTCGCGGAAAATCGGCGGCAATCTATATAAGTTACTAAATCCTAGAAAACAAAGTAAGATATAATGCTTGTGGAATGAAGTTTGCAGATTTCCTCGAGATTATAAAACTTAATAATTCACAAAAACCATAAGACTCCGTTAGAAAAACAAAACTGGTAACATTTCCAGATTTTTACATGTGACGCCGTCAAGAGTAATCTCGTGACGCCGTCATAAGTGATCTGCAGAAATTCTTATGTTAAGTTTCCGGAAAATTTCTGGAAAAACTTGGTCCTACTTCCTGGAAAATCCTGCAAAACTTCATTATGACTCAATACAAGCATTTGACTCTAACAAATACGAATATACATGTTCATTTAATATTGTGGAGACTCATGATCGGTTTGTTTCTTGAAAACATATTTGGGGTTTCCCCTTACACTTATCTTTTGCAAAAATACTTTTAGGTGGAGTTAAGACTAGGCCAAAACAACAAAATAAAGTATTTCCACTATTTAATTGAGAAACATGATCTACCAACAATAAAGATAAAGCATGCATACGGAAGCAAATAACAAACAAACAAAATAAAATCACACAAAACATGGGTTGCCTCCCAAGAAGCGCTTTTCTTTATTTACGAGTCTTGTAGCTAGACTCAAGGTCATGGGTTACTACGTGACACGGGTGAGTTCCTCATTGAGGACATCTTTTGGATCAAACTTAGGTTTCAACTTCCTATCGGTTTCCTTAGTATGGTATGACCTTTCAAACTTTTCCCCATCCGGATCATACAAGGTCATCCTTATATGTCATGATCTGTCATCTTCTTTAGGTGGCTTATCCCACCTCCATTTACACTTGTCTCCCTCTCTTTTCCACTTGTTCATCTCTATATTAATAGGCATTACGCTCAAGAACTCAATCATCTTCCTAAAGACTAAGGGGTCCTCAAAGGGATCTAGCTCTTCATCTCTAGCTATAAGTTGTTCCACCGAATGTGTTTTTTCAACGCAATATTTTTCTAGATAAAATGGGCATTGAGGTCCTATAAAGTTCCTTTCTATACAAGGTCCATATCTAGATGGTCTCCTATTCATCTCTACCCAATGCGGTGTCGGTTCATCATCACAATCATAACTATGCTTCTTTACATCGTCCACCGACCAAGTATCGCCTTCACCTACCGCTATCTTAGACTCCTTACAATCTATCATGGTGCTAGCGGTTGCTAAAAATCCTCATCCTACCAACAATGGGCATGTAGTGTCACTAACCATGTCTAGGACGTGAAAATCCGCTAATATAGTTAACCTGCCTACGTGAACAACTACATCCTTAATCATTCCAACCGGGTGGGCAATACTCCCATCCGCTAGCCCTATCAATACCTCCATTTCCTCTAACTTTCCTAGCTTAAGAGCGGTGAATAAGGATAAGGGAATCAAGTTGAGGCTTGACCCTAAATCGGCTAGTGTGTCGAAAGCTTCGGATCTTCCTATCTTACAAGGCAAAACAAATATACCCGGATCATCAAGCTTTTTAGGCAACTTGTTTTGAACGAAGGCGGTCCCATTTTTACCTAGTTTAAACTTCTCATATTTTTCTAGGAGGGCACTATAGTAAGGAGCACGCGCTAATACATCAATGACGGGGCGTTCAAGGTGAAGTTCCTTGAATTCATCATCAAGGTCTTGCGTAGGAGGTGTTTCAACTATACTTTTGACCGGTTCTATATCGGGTGTTTTGCTTGATTAGTCCTTTTGAAGAATTTGGTTTTGTTTGAAATACGTGCTCGTTGATTTAACCGAGTAGTATTGTGGACACGAAGTGGGTGACGAAACTGAAGATATGGAATTAACGTTTAGTTTTGGATTCTTGACCGTGTCACTTGGGAGTGCTCCCATTTCTCGGTCATTGAGAACTTTCAACAATGCGTCAATTTTGGTGGTCATCTCGCTTTGCTTTTGTTTGAAATCGGCTTCAAACTTAGATGTGCGAGCTTCTTGAGATGCCATGAACTTAGACATCAATCCTTCAAGATTGTTGGTACTACCATAATTGTTAGAAGGATTGTTGTTGAAAGTACGGTTGGAGGGTGGACCGTTTGGTTGGTAACGATTAGGCGGATTGGAAGAATTGGCTTGATTTTGTTTCCACCTAAGGTTTGGGTGATTTTTCCAAGAGGGGTTGTATGAATCACTGTAAGGGTTTGGCTCGGGCTTGAAAGTGTACCACTTATCTCCCGCTTCGTCGGTACGCGTGGATCCGTAGTCCGCAAAATCTGTTCCGGGGAGTTCCACACAATCACGAGTGTCATGGGGACCACTGCATAATTCGCATGAAGAAGTGATTTTGTTCACTTGGCTTGAAGGCTTAGGAGCTTCATAGGATTTCATGAGAAACTTGACTTGGTCCTCAAGTTCCATGATCCTACGGTCGGGAGCGCTAGAGTTGTTCGAAGGCAAGGATATTGCCTTGACCGTTTTGTTCAAATCACGGGGATCATTCCAACTTTCGTTGTCATAGAAAGCAAGATCTTCTATGAGTTCCCATGATTGTTCCGCACTTAGATCACGTAGCTTACCACCGGCCGATTGGTCAATGGCTCGCCTCGTGGAGAGATCGATATGGTCATAAAAGATTTGGACTTGGAGCCAAAGATCTATGCCATGATGAGGGACTTTTTGGAGTAAGTCCTTGAAACAAGTTCATGCTTCATAAAGAGATTCATTTTGACGTTGTTGGAAATTCAAGATGTCATTTATAAGCTTAGTAGTTCTTCCCGGTGGGAAAAATTGAGCAAGGAAACGAGTGGTGAGATCATCCCATGTGGTGATGGATCCCACGGGTAAACGCTCAAGCCATTAACTAGCTTGATCCCGTAGAGAGAATTGGAATAGGCGTAATCGGGTTGTCTCTCTAGTTTCAACATCTAGGTCTATGGAATCTACGATTTTAAGGAAGTCCTTAAGATGTTGGTTTGGATCTTCGGAACAAAGTCCATGGAATGCACATCCGCTTTGCACCAACCGGATGGTGTCGGATCGCAAGGGGGTCACATTGGCTCCGGTGAGCTCAATGGTGTTTCGGTAGCCTTGGTGGGTAGGTCGGGAATACTCTCCTAAGGTTCGGGGCCTAAGAGGTTCTAGTGGTGGGTTTTGTTGTGGGGGATGACGGGTTCAAAGATGTTCCCATCGTCCATGATGTCGGGTGGTGAAGAGTTACGAACAAAAACACAAAGAAATAAGATAGACTAAAGAAAACCTAAAAATAAAAATAAAATCTTACTAGAAAGGAATCTAGCAAGTAGATCTAATAAAAAGAGATTCCAACCTAGACAATAACTATTCCCCGGGCTGCGGCGCCAAAAACTTGATACGTGGGAATCGCACCAGGCTTTACCTCTCAAGGGATCTTGAGAAGCTTACAACCCCCACCAGGCAGTGTACCTGATCGTTGTAGTATAGTATAGTGACAAGTACCGGGGGATTGATCGTTCAGATAGGAATAGTGTCGCTAGGATTAGAAAACCTAAATACTAGTTCTAGAGATGAAGGATGATTATTTTTGTATTTTTATATTTTTTTTAGAAAGCAAGTAAAAATCTCGGGTTTTAGGGATTTGGGCGGAATTAGTTGCTAGTCAACTAACCCAATACTAAAGATGCAATCAAAATAAAATACTAGAAATGAAAATAAACTAAATTAACTAAGGTTGTGAGCAATAAGTGGAGAAATTGTGTTTACTTAGATTTCACTACTCCTTAGATATCTTTTACACGTTAATTACTTGTTATAGTTGCGTGGATGACGGATTGTATTCCTTAATACCATTCATGGGGTGGCGCACTTAATTCCCCAATCCTATGAGTGCCTACTTCACTCCTATGTCGAGCCGGCTAAGAAGCTCCTAACATGTGATCATTAGAATTTACTCATGCATTAAATACAACCAATAAAACCTAGTGCACGTCAGTTCATGTTTCCTAAGACGTTCAAGCATGTTACCAATTAGAGATCTGCCAGTTTTCTTAAGCCTAACAGCGAAATCATTCATCCAATACAACCATAAACAAGTAATCAACACATAATCAACATCTAGGTTTTATTAGATCTAAGCAAACACAAGATAGATCTAGCCTAGCATGATGGAACTAAGACAAGAACAAGATATAGACAACCAACACATAGACATATTGATTGAATTAAAAGAATACTTATCTCAATTACACATGAAAGGGTTCAAGGGCTGAAAACCCTTGAAAAACCTGTAAAATTTGTATTAGGTTCGGCCTTAGGGTTTCTCCAAAACTTCTCACTTTTTATGAATGAAAATTAGAAAACTATATATAGGAAATTGAGGCTGACGGCTTCAAGACCAAATTGGTGACGCCTCATCTCGCCGCCAAAATACTTCTCGGACTGCCTTAATCTTCATCTGACGCCGTCACGTGTTATGGTTTTCCAGGCCATCACGTCTTTTACTCTTGACGCTCTACTTGTGACGCCTTCACGTTTGTACTAGGCCGTCATGCAAATTACTCTTGACGCCGTCAGGATGTTCTTCTTGACGCCGTCACCTACTGTTCTCAGCAAGGAATATTAAGACTTTGGCATTTTCTTCACTTTTATGCACTAAAAACGTCCGAATTGCTTCCTTTTCCAGATTTCTCTCCCAAAGTACCTAAAATCACAAAAGGAACGATTTAGGGCAATATTTGATCAAATAAATTCAATTTCGGGCTTAAATGACCCCCTAAAAGTGGTTTATTTTTCGCCTCATCAGAAAGTTACACAATTTCTCACACCCCTCATGGAGAGTCATGAGGGGTATTTATAGGCTCATTACAATATGTCTATCCTACTTGTAAATAGTAGTCCTTGCGGGCACAACTAACTACATATCTAGTCCAATTCACGTATGTGACGTTATCTTTATAAGTAAGCGAGGCTAACAATCTCCCTCCAAGATATCGTCATACGTGAATGGTTACAATGAGACCTATAAACAAAATAGATTACAATAATAATAAACTATATTGAAGTTGTTGAAGCGCAGAGTCTCTGTAGTCTAGATACTGAGGCAGACTTGAAGTTCTCTCTTGCGACGATCTCGGCGTTTGATCTTTGACACTGACAGCAAAGGTCTTTGTAGCTCTGAACTTCAACTGTAATGGTCTAGTTAGATTTTTACTCCCTCCTAACTAGCGAGCCTTTTCTTTTTCTATCTGCTCCCTCATGAACAGACAACTCTCTTTCATCACGCAGCGGATAAAGTAGAATCTACAGTGTTGCACCATGGTTGTCGTTCGGGGAGCATCATTACAACATAACTCACATGACATTGCATCCAAGTTGGCAATAAGGCCTAATGTACACATTAATGGTACTTATTCGGTTTCAGTGTAAGCACAGTTCCCTCAACCAACAAAATTATTGAAGATGAAACACTACGTGTACTTCTCCCTCCAGATGGTTGCGATGTATCGAAATCATCATACAATTTTGTGTACATGTTGTAAAATCACCTTGTACTTGATGCAATTTAGAAGCCATAACAGCTTGTCCTCGTTGAAGCATATTCTGTGAGTATATGTCGCAAAAGTATACTCTCAATACTATTCTCTCAAATCAACCTTTAAACAAACCTCCTTTGAATTCACCGGCTACTAGTAATGACCACATATGGAGACAGCCCGATATGACCAGCTTGAAAAAGAAGTAATCATCCAATCTTGTGACTTAATGCTTGTACGATAGATGTGACCTAATACCTATACTAAGCACTACAACGTAACTCCTTTAAGTATGAGGTTGAACGAAATATTCGCCACTTGAACAATCCACTACTTCGTGTGACACTGAATACTACAACGTAACTCCTTTAAGTGATAGCTATACTGTGAGTACTACAACGTAACTCCTTACATCAATAATAACTAGATTGTCAAGACTGAATTTTTTTATTTGCGCAGACAAGTTATCTTCAAAAGTCGTGCATCCAACCACCACCCCTAGACTTTGAGATAAATAAGTACACTTGTTGAGATGCCACTTCAAAGTCAAATCAATAATACTGTACGAAAACCCCGTAGTCATTTTTTTAAATGAAATAATTTTAGCCGTGAACAATGTATCCCCGTGAAATTTGTATACCAAAAATACCACTCATGTTGCCAAATAAAAATTGCATCAAAACTTGTTGTTAAAAATTTCCGGATAACAATTTTTAGTTTCATTCCACGAATTCAATTCTAGTCCATCACTTGAGCCCAGTCCAATTAATCATTTCAACCCAAAATTCATATAACAAATATGATCCAACCTGAAATCGTGTAAGTCCAGTCCATAAAAAATGAAAAAAACCGATCCAGTTAACCACACACCAATGATATATGTGATACTAGTACAATGCTTTGACCAAACCCTAGACACATACACCTTAACATTCCGCCCCCTCCTCTAATATTTCTCTCTCACTGCAGTCACAGATCTTATCTCACCTCCTCCTCAACACAATCTCAGCAAATCTTACAGGCATCACAATACCATCAAATTTAATTCAACACTTGAACAATAAACCCACTAATCGATCATCACAAACACATACTCAAAACCTTTAATCCATTAATCATGAATCACAACTGAACACCCTCGTCCTTTCTTCCTTTTATGCTCAAGCGAATCAAGATAGTAGTTTCAATGGCTTCAAGATCCATTGGGATAGCGGGTCGGTTCTTGTATGATGTTTTGATTTTGGAACGAAACAGGATGAGATTGTAACACGTATGTTATAAATATTGTTCATTTAAGTTTCGAACATTTAATGAAGCGTAGGTTTCATAAAGAATCGATGATGATTTACGGTTCAACAAAAAATCTTTTAATGATTAAGAAAAGAATTGAACCGATCTGAGATGTTTTTGATGTAGGATTGTGAGTTTGATTCTGTTTATAGGAGGATAGGATAGGTTACTATTGTTGTTGATGTTGTGATTGAAGGAGATGGGGTATGATAGTGTTGGATGGTTGTTGTCTCAATCTTCATTCGTACCTGTTTTTTTTTCTTTTTTTTTTTCTCGTTATTACATTTTGGATCTGATACAGTGATGTTGGACCAATGATGTTGGTAAAGCTGAATTTGGTATTTAAGTTTGGTCAGCGTTGACATGGTCTCATCTTCATTTCTTCTGTTGGTCACTTTACGCATAAACTTGCGTAAAGTACCTTATGCGTAAATCTTTCCTTATGCGTAAACTACCTTATGCGTAAGATAGGTTTATGCGTAAGAGTAGGGCTTTACGCCTAAGAATAGTGCCTTACGCAATACTTTCCAAGTAAAGCGTAACAATATGAAGATGTGCATAAAAAGAGGGGTTTTTTGCATAAACTTGAGCGTAAAAAGAGGGTTTTGACCATTTGACCATATTCCAACCAGATTCAGGCAATCTTTTCCGGCCACCTTTTTATTTGCCCAGTTTCCAACCAATATTCTGACCAATTTATAGACCATAAATTTGAGACCACATATTCACGGTTTGGTACAAAAAATCACTTTAAGGTATTACACACAAATACATGTATTTGGACAAAAAGGAACAAAAAAACTAGATATTTGAAACTGTGTATGGAAAAGGTGACTGTTTTGACCATTTGGATACATATGACTTTTAGAGAAAACTGTTAACAGCAAAGAATAAGAAAAAAAATTTCAGATCCGAAAAATATGGGTAAAACAGCCTCTAAAAATAGTACGAACCACAAAAAATCATCAAAAAGTAACACCATAGCTCTGATGCCAATTGTAGGACTGAAAGTAATGATTATTATGTGGTTCGGGAGGTCGAGGTTGATCAACATAGATGAAATCCATGTTTGGTTTAGAGAGAGAAAGAATAGAGAGAGGGTGAAGAAAAAGGTTTATATTAAAGATAAATGAAAGTTACACAATTTCTCACACCCCTCATGGAGAGTCATGAGGGGTATTTATAGACTCATTACAATATGTCTATCCTACTTGTACAATAGTAGTCCCTGTAGGCACAACTAACTAAATATCTAGTCCAATTCACGTATGTGACGTTATCTTTATAAATAAGCGAGGCTAACAGTACTGCTAGGCTTAAGTTTGTACTGCTCTTTTAACCACTAATCCCTAATATTATAGAAATTGTTATGGTATGATTAATGGGCCGTTAATCATTCATAATTCTATGGGCTAGGGTTTGAGTAATATCTATTATAAATAGAGATCATAATATATATAAGTGCATGGATATACAACATACAAACCCTAAACACTTGAATACGATTTGGTTCTTGATTTGTGCCTAAAACAAGAACATCACTTGGTCTTATCCCATAGAGATATTCGTGTAACCGAGGCATAAGGTCGAATAGTTTCTATTGGAAAGTGATAACACGATTTCAAGTGAATATTCGATACTCCTTGATTATCTACACCCTGTTTTGGGAACACTCGAATACGCTTAAAACATCATCAGTAACAAAGTAATCTTCATTTTTTAAGCGATACTGATAAAATCGTCTTTAAACCATACATAAAATTAAGCTAGTAATAAACTCAACAAAAATAAGCACCCTAAAAATTAAATGGTGAAATAGAGTGAGTATGTTCATCTAACATAACTGGTTTGGCTTTTTCTAATAACCGAAATGGAACAGTAAAATCCTGAGTTTTTTGCTTATGTCTGTTCAACTTTGGTTTTTTGGTATTTCTACTCACCCCTGCATAAGAGAATTAGAGGCTGAATCATAGGAGTATATCTTTTACTCGCTTCCTAATATCGTCATCAACCCTTGTATGAATACCTTGTTCCTTGCTCAATAGTTTACATAATTACATTATTAAATGGTATGAGTCATTTATCAAAGCTCTGTCAAATACTTACACCTTTATTGGAAACCTAGAAACTAGGCACCAACTTTTTTTGGGAATATTGTATCTCTTCTGCCATCTTCATGTTCATATAAGATTACATTATTTATAACATCATAATTTTACATGCTAGAGCTACCATGAAAAAGGTGTTGCCAAAGCTAACAATGGAGTTTTTTTATATATAGCAAGACCAACTGTTTCTTCCATGTCTAAGTCCTTAGGCTTTACCCCATTCGGCAATGTCCAATCAAACTTGCATAACAAATTTGCCAACATCTTCTCAACAACCGCCACTGCGTAACCCTTACCAGGGCAGCTTCTCCTTCCTGCCCCAAAAGGAAGAAGCTTGAACTCATACATCACGAAATCCATAGAACTTCCAAGGAATCTTTCAGGCACAAATTCATTAGGTTTGTCCCACTCTTTAGGATCCCTTGCAATTGCCCATGTATTAATGTAAACTCTGGTTCCTTTTGCTATGTCAAATCCCATTACATTAGCATCTTGCATTGAAACTCGAGTAAATGGGAGAGCCGGAGGGTGGAGTCGGGTAGCTTCCATGATAACAGCTTTTAGGTACTTCATCTGATCAACATCTTCGTCTGATATGTGTTGCTTCCCATTAATTATCTTCCTCACATCCTCCTGTGCTTTCTTTAGTGCATCAGGATGTTTCAGCAGCTCGGCCATCACCCATTCTAACATTGAGGCTGTTGTCTCTATGCTAGCAAAATATGTATCCTATATATGACAAATCAAAAAAGCTGCCTACAATTGTATATTGCTTGTTTACAGTTTATATGTATAATTTCATCACATAAGAGGACATTAGTTGTAATAAGTTATATATTGCGAGCAGGTTAGAGTATGCAAAATCGGGTGCCAACTGAGAACTTGACTAATCTAGTAAATATAAGATCATCTAATTCGGTAATATGTTTTTATGTAATTTCACATATTAATTCAGTGCAAACTGAGAACTTGACTAATTTAATTAACATTTCTCAAAAACAAAATTTTTGTCAACCAGTTATTATTAATGTAACCTCCTTTTAGTTGTTAATTATTTCGAAAACTATTTTTCTTCGTTCATCAATAATCATTTTATACGATTTTTTTTACATGATCATATTCATATTCATCAATGCTCATTTAAGGAAGTTACGGACATAAAGCAAAAATTATATGCCTCTTTTTTGTTAAGTAGTGTTAGAGATTGAATATTACCATAAGGAGGGCCTTGATGCCATCTTTGTGAAACGAATACCCGTCTTTCTGAATCTTAAGCATCGAATCAAGGAAGGGTTCCAAACCTTCACCAAGATCGTGATATGCTTTTCCACTATTTATTTCCGCAACCCTTGATTTAACTACTGCCTCCAAAAGATCATCAATATCTTTTGCAACAGACTCAACTTTACGATGTGAGCCATTAATTCGATCAATCCAGGCAAGGTGAGGAATATAATCCACAAAATAGAAATGAGAAAAAGCCTCAAAAAAGTCTTTTGCGACCTTCTTGAACTTTTTCCCTATCTCGTCATTATCATAACTCTTCCCAAATGTTGCCATACATATCACACTGGTCGTATGTTCCAAAAACAAATTAGCCAAATTCACAACATTATTACACTCCACATACTTTTTGATACTATTTATAGTTTTGAGAATTTCTTGATCTCTAAGTCCACTAAAACTTTGCACCTTATTGTTACTCAAAAAGTGAAGGACAAGTGTTTTTCTTGCTTCCCTCCAATACTCACCATAAGGGGCTGTTCCTATTCCCTTTGAATCATAAAGAAGACACTTGTTTAAATACATGGATGCTCTACTAGCAAATTTGAGATCATGGGTTTGCATTATCTCACGGGCTGCTTTAGCTGACGAGACCACAAGTGATGGGACTAAACCAAAATGAAGTAGCATTAGGTCTTTACCATAGCGTTCGGATAAAGAATATAACGAATGATGAAAGAGTGGCCCGATCTGGTGAAGGTTGCCAATGATGGGCAACTTTGGTGGTGAAGGTGGTGGATTTCTTTTCATGGTTGGTCGAGTCAGGTTAAACAATTTGAAGAGCATGAAGAATGTGAAAAAGGATAGGAGTGTATAAATAAAAAAAATAGTCATTGTATTTGTGTGTTTTGAATATGATTTGTTTTATTGGCTATATATAGCAAGAGTTGAGATCGATTTCATATTTGTCATACATTCAAATAACCCATCTTAGCAATCTATTTTTTATTTAAATTAATAAAAAACCATTTTCACCTTTTTTTAATAAACAACATATCTTTTAAACGGTAAATCTTCAAGCTATAAAAAATACACCATGACGACGAAAATTAAATTATCTGTCTATAGATATGCACTACTCTATACTTTCGACGAACTTTTTTTCAAAATTTCCGCCCCGAAAAATCGCATGTGATTTGATTTTTATAAATCATATATGATTTGTAAAAATCACATGTGATTTTTACAAATCACTTGAGATTTTTTTGGGCAAAAATTTTGAAAAAAAAATAGTTAATATCTATAGATACATAATTTAATTCTCGTCGTTATAGTATAATTTTTTCGCGTAATGACTAACGGTTTGCGAGATATTTAATTTTTAATAAAAGAGTGAAATTTTACTTTTTTGTTTTGATCAAAAAATTGAATTAAATATGAATAATTATCTTAAATTAAACTATAAATCATTTATATTGCATTAAATAAAAGAAAAATAAAATTATAATTTGCCAAAAAAAATATAATATTGTATTAAATAAAAGAAAAATAAAATTAACTAAATTCTCAAAAAAAAATATGAATAATTATCTTAAACTAAACTATAAATCATTTATATTGCATTAGTCCTTAGTAAATTTATGTTTTTGAATAAATAAGAAATATTAAATTGAGCTAATTTAGTATAGGGTAGTAGTAATTCTAATTTGCCATGTTCGGGGTACTATTCTGCACCCTTTAAAGTTCAAGGTACTAAATGATCCAGTTTGCCAAGTTTGGGTTATAATTAATTTATGCACATCTCATATAATTAAAGGGGTGATACATTATACATACACCAATTATTTTGATGCATACACTACAATTTGTATATTACAGTGTTGTATGGTATTTTATATAGCTTATACAAGATGGTGTATTTATCAAATAAAATGGTGTATATATCAATTCCCATATAATTAAGATGACCCTCTCTCTTCATTTAATGCAAAAATATGAATTTTAAGTAATACAAAGCTTAAAGTAAAAAGTACAATCAATTTATGCATATCACATATGATTAAATATCTCAATTAATGTCTTTTTTAAAATACAATACAATTAACTAAAATTATTGTACAAACCAATCTAGCTAAAAACCATATATACTTTTGACACTTGGATTAAAATAATATAGTACTCCATAACTAAAGTTAAACAAAAAATTTCAAAGATTCTACACCATTCATCGCAATAAAATAGTACACAATACTATTTTCATATAGTCATTGCATCGCGATGCACGGGTATCTTACCATATTTATATGAGATATTATGCTATAAAATTATTCCTTAAAATTCTCGTTACGCGTGTTATTATTACGAAAATATATAATCGAATAATATTGTTCAGGGTATTCGCCGTTGCACCGTGAGGTACCCTGCTAGTATAATTTAATACACAAGGACCATGATAATAAAGATCCTATCCTACTTATTTTGTCAACAAAACACCACTTGTAGCTTAAACTACGAGTTAAACATGCATTAAAAAACAACGTACATTATTTTGCCAAAACAAATAGTTTAACCTAAAACCAACTTATTTTGAAAACCCCAATCTCCTAGAAGCCCCGAAAAACCCTTTGCTAAACATAACTTAAATGTACACTTTTTACAAATTTGACCTCATAGTTATCAAACCGGTGATGTGCAATTTTGACATTTTGATGACTAACATTAATATGACAGCTAGCGGCCTAATATTATTAATTTAAAATAAATTCTTAATTTTTATATTATTTATTACTTTTTGTTTGTTAATTTCGTATTGCAACTAAAAAAATAAAAATAAATTTTAATTTTACAATAATATTATAAAGATTGTTTCATTTAAAAAATGTAAACCTTTGTCTTGTGTATTTAATCCACCCTCCATCTTCCCTTCATCTTTATTTAATCTAATGGATGAGATTAATCTGAACAATTTAAAAAATCCACTTTCATCATTTTTTTTAAATATTAATATTTTTCAAACCGTTAATCGTTAAGCGAAAAAAAATATACCGTTACGACGAGCATTTAATTATCTTTCTATAGATAGGCACTTTGATATATTTTTGACAAATTTTTTTTTCGTTTTTTTTCATTTTTTTCGTGGCCGAAAAAATCACATATGATATATCATATATGATATTACATATCATATATGATATATCATATATGATATTACATATCATATATGATTTTTTTTTTCACGAAAAAAAACATGAAAAAAAACGATTTTTTTTTTTTGTCAAAAGTATATCAAATTGTCTGTCTATAGAAAGATAATTAAATGCTCGTCGCGATGGTGTAATTATTTTCGCTTAACGATTAACGGTTTAAGAGATATTTAAATTATAAAAAAATAGGTGAAATATTAAAATGCTTTTAATCTCAACCATTGATTTTGTTTTTAGATGGATGGTGGGGATTAGTCCCTTGATATGTAAGAAAAGTTTGGTATTTAATATAACTCTCCTCTGTATTATTTGCGTATCTTAATAACTCGTGTCTATATTTTATACCCCATCTGTAACGTTTTATGCTAAGCTCTCTTATGCTCCCAAGCCAAAGGTTCCCCCTCCACCAAAGATGGAGCATCCTGCTAAGGATGCAACCTACCATCATTTTCATGAGGTGGGTTATTGGAGGAGGAATTGTCCTACCTACCTAGTTGAGTTGATGTAGATGTAGAAACTAGAAGGGGGTTGAATAGTTTCTCCGCTTCTTTTTAATTTTCTAAAGCGTTTCACCATTTTAGGTCCGGTTAATTTACATTTGCAAACTTGTTGAATTCTACTAGTTATGTGATATCAAATTAATTACAAACATACACAAATAAAACAAGTAAAGTAAAGAGTAAGGAAAGAACACAACCAAGAGACGCAGCGATTTATAGTGTTTCGGCATGAAGCTCACTCTTCGTCCTACTCCACTCCCCGAGTACCACACTCGAGAGTTATCAATCACTATATCAACACACTTCTTCAGGCGGAGAATCCGTACACATGCTTACACAAGGCTTAACGACACTAAGCATAATGTCGAGTTCTAATCGTAGCTAGACCCAATCTACTCCAAGGCCCACGTGGCCACATGAACAAGCACTCTTGTCCAACTTGAATCTTCACCCGATCCAAGCCTTCACATAATTGACACACTTGGTTCTTCACCCGAACCAAGCCTTCACACAATTGACACACTTGGTTCTTCACCCGAACCAAGCCTTCACACACTTGACTCACTTGGTTCTTCACCCGAACCAAGACTTCACACAAGACTCACTTAGATCATCACCCGATCCAAGTCTTTACACAATGACTCGACTAAGTCCTAACCTACACACTAGGACATCACTCTCATCACATCAAATACATGAACTAATCTAGTTACAAGACTTCTTGGATCTACATCACCATCTAAGTTCACACAACTATCCCCATCCTTGACTCACACACAAGTCGAAAAACAATGACATTATTTACAAAACCTATCACTGTAACACTTGTTACGTTTGTGTGTGGACAACTATAACATCTCGAGTCTTCATCTATGTCGAGAGTTCTTCTCTTGCACTTGACGGAAGATGAAATCCTGTATAAACATATACCGACATTTATAGTGATCAAAGACTAAAGAGAAAATAAAACAGAATGTTTTGTGTGTGAAAAACCTTGTTTTCTGAAGTGTAACAGTTCAGTATTTATAGACGACATGAGTGAGACAGACGGTCCCGTAAATAGGCGACGGTCCTTTATCACTAAGGGACCACCGGCCACTTTAAGGGACCGTCCCAACAAAATGCTCCCATTTTTGTCTTGACGTGGTGAAAACTTATCTGGTAAAAACTCAGCTGTTTTGGGGGGGGGGGGGGGGGGGAATAGTTGTTATAAGTTTGAATTTGAATATATATTTTCTTAATAAAACATTTCTTGTTAGGAATACAAATATTCCTATAAAAGTCTCGGTCACCTAATTATTGTAATAGCATTAAGTTAGCTCGTAGTTAGTTTATATATTAGTTAGTTAGTACTAGTTTAAGTAACACCGTGGAAGAAGGACGGCTCTTTACCCACTGTATGCCTGATCCACAGCCCGGGTGTGGGCGTTTGTAGTTTAGTATAAATACCCCTCTCCACATGTGGAGAGGGTTGGACCTTTCATTATTATCAATCTAATATCTCTCTTGTTTCTCTCTCTAGAAAAAGGCTCCTAACTTCTCATCAATTCTTTCTTTCTTTCTCTCTAATTCGATCCATAACCACAAGAAACCATACATGTTATGAATTAGAATATCTTAAAATTGGTATCAAGAGCCATGGTTACATTCTTGGGTTAGCAAGTTCTTGGATTTCTAGGATTTGTTTTTGTGGTGTTTATGTGGTTCGAATGGTCTTAGCTTATATATCCTAGTTTGATTTTGTTTGGTGATTAGAAGTGTTAGTTATTTGTACTCTCATGTTTAGGTTGGTTATATGTGCTTAGTCTTGAAGATTGGTGGCTGGTCTTGTCGGTTTGGTGGAGTTATTAAGTGAATTCATGGTGTTATTTGGTTAGTTGTTCTTACTAGAGGTTACCTCAAGTTGGCATATTCTTGGTGGCGGTTAGCTATTACTGCAAAAGAACAAAACAGCTTAGATAGTGTCGTATGGTCCTTTCTTTTTGTCCTGTTATCTATCCATTAGCTTTTCATGGTAGCGTTTAGTCCAGATTATTCAAAGTAGCGATTAGTAATATACATATCGGGATAAAGACAGATTACAAAGATAGTGACTTTTTGGCTGTTTTTAGATAGCGAATAGCTTTTTTTTTTATAGCGGTTACTTTTTTCATTTTAGATTGAAGTAGTGGTTATCTTTTTAGTAGCGTTTTTTTTTTTTTTTTTGTGCTTTGCCTAAACCAAACGCTGCCCAAATTTCATCTCAATAGCGATTACCTTCTGCTAACTAATTACAAACCAGTCGACATCTAATCCTACCTCTCGTCACCAACAAACCAACAAAGTTTTACTTGAGCAACACTAAGATCTCAGTCTTTTATCTATCGTGTGGCACAATTTAACCATTGACCTTAACAGATCATAACACGATAAGAACAATTAACCATCATCGATCTAATTTCTTTTGAAGTTGTGCCTCGTTCATTATATGAAAATCAAAAGAAAGACTAAAAAACAATTGTGTTTCATGTCTCTTTTCATTCGGTATAACAAAACAAGAAAGGAAAATTAATCACGATCTCAGAGTTTTCTCTGTGTCATCTACAAGTGGTTCATAGAACAATACCACAAGAGATTATCATCATAGATCTATTTTAAGATGACAAGCTTCTTTGTAATATACGAATCTCAAAAGAGAAAGACAAGAACAAAAGTGCTCATATCTCCTCTTGGTTCGATCTGAAAATAATTCAAGAACAACAACTAATCATAACATATATCCCCATCATAGCCCCATATCTCATCTCACTGACCAATCAATCCTGTTCTGTTAACGTGACACAAAATAAATCAAGAGACACCTACCTGTGATTCGTTAAAGATCTTGTGGGCGTTTATGTAATGGTGCTCGATCTTTGAAAGTTACAACAATCTGAAGTGTTGGGTACTTGGTTCGTTTTTCATAAGCTAGTAAAAGGGTGTTTTGGATTTGTGTTTATCTAGATTCGATCACAAGCAGTAATAAGAAAGTAACATTTTTTTTTTTTAGAAACCAGTGACTGCGTGATATGTTGAGGATTAGGGTTAAATATCAGGATTAGGTGTGTTTAATACCCGTGTAATTAGGGTAAGGATTTAGTTTATTGGGCTTGCTTATTATAATCAGTTTGGGCCGAGTTGTTACTCATCTGGACATTGGGCTTAAGCTGGAATTCTCTTTGGGCCGTGATAAGTTGGACTATTATTGTGTATTCTGAAAGAAAACAATTGGTGAGTCTTAGCTGATATTGTTGTTGGGCTGTGTGATACGAATTGTGTTTATAATCAAGGGACGAAATTTGTTACTAGCTAAATTTTGGGATATAATCGTGGACCACGGTTTTGGTTGAATTTCTAAGATACATGATTGTGAATTATTTTGTGTAAGGTTATTCAGGCTCATGTGGAATTAATTTGTGTGAAAGCATAAACGATTTTGAAGGACTCATTTGAAAACCCAATCTCATTCATTTAATTTTTCTACAAGACCTCATTCTTCTTCGCATCATCAATTCACGGTTTCTTCTTGATTTTGTAAAATCCCGCGAAAGAATCTATTTCTCGGTTTAAATCATAGAAGTGTAAAATCCCGTGCACGTCCACATCATGTCAAATTCTTCAGATTCAGTTATACATGAGTTACTCAAATTGTACGACATGATCGATGAACATAAGACTTCCAACCCTTCACAACAAATTAACGTGTTTGACGTGTCTGAGTCTGATAATGCTGAAATGGAATCTTCGTGCCCGAAGTCTCAAGAGAATGAACTTCATCAGCCACAAAAATTGCCCGATAATGCAAAGGAAAGGTGCATTGAATGTTTTCAACTACTTCACTCACATCTTAAGGTTCTCTTTGAACGACCTGGATACTTAACCGGATACGAACGTGCATTCGCGTACGAACGTGCTTTCACATCACTCTTTGGTCAAGATGTTCAGACCTTCACTGTCAAAATGACTAGTATTTAGACCAACTTGAGCAACAACTTGACAAAAGAAATTTTTCTGAAGGAAGTTCCATGGCTGCCTTTTGTGTGACTAACAACCAACTCCAAGTGTTCATTGATTCACAATACACTGAGAATCAAATGATTAATAAGTATTTTACTAATTATACTGGATTTGAAGTTAATGCGTTCAGAGAAACACTACTCCAATGCATGGGTAATGTGAAGAGGTTCATTGAGGAAAGAGCACAACACATACTTATGTATGACGACAAGGTGAAGGCATGTCAGGTGCTTTCGCGTACGAACGTGCTTTCACATCACTCTTTGGTCAAGATGTTCAGACCTTCACTGTCAAAATGACTAGTATTTAGACCAACTTGAACAACAACTTGACAAAGGAAATTTTTCTGAAGGAAGTTCCATGGCTGCCTTTTGTGTGATTAACAACCAACTCCAAGTGTTCATTGATTCACAATACACTGAGAATCAAATGATTAATAAGTATTTTACTAATTATACTGGAATTGAAGTTAATGCGTTCAGAGAAACACTACTCTAATGCATGGGTAATGTGAAGAGGTTCATTGAGGAAAGAGCACAACACATACTTATGTGTGACGACAAGGTGAAGGCATGTCAGGTGCTATCATGTGATGGTATTGTTGATTCGGGTAAAGCATTGGATGTTGGGTTAGTTGTCACTATATGCAAAGGATTAGAGACGGATAAGCGTGACACTACCAGCCGATCAGTGACTCTTGTTACACATGATATGGATGCAGATTTCAGACCGGTAAAAGAACATGTGTCATGTGCTGAGGTACCCTTAACTGATCAACATAATGTGCCCTCTAATGAACGCCAACATACTGATCAAATTAAGCCCATTTATGACACAAATTTGTTGGAAAAGACTGATAGCAATATCATTTCCAATTCACCAAATATGAGTCATAAAGGGGGAGAAAGTGATCAGGATGCTGAACGTGATGATGAGTTAAGTTCTTTGTTTACGGCTGAGTCTTTCAAATCACATGATATGGTTGATACAGATGTGTTTAATGAACTTTCAAACAGATTCTTAGAACTTGAAAAGCATTGTATTTCACTTGAAATCGCAATGCAACAAAAGGAAGAAAGTTTTCAAACTAACCAACCATGTAAAAATCGGGAACTTCCTAATTTCTGTGAATTCTTTGTGATAAATTATTTGAAAGCTCAGCTAGAAACCAAAAACCTAACAATCAACAACCTGAAAAAACGTATTTCTGAGATGTGTGATATGTGTAATGAAGTTAAAGCTAAACATGATAGTGATGTGATTGCAACTAGAAAGTTTGAACAAATAATGGCTGAATTACTTGATGAAAATGAGTCTTTGAAAATTCAATGCAAAGAACTGTGTGATTTAATCAAAGAAACGAAAACTAAGAATATTGAGCAAACAACTTCTTTGATTGCCAAAAATGATGAATTCAAAGCTCAACTTCTGGAAAAGGGTTTCACCATTGCAGCACTTAAGAACGAGCTAAGAAAAGCAACTGGGAATAGTGTGAACACTAAGTTTGCAAAACCATCAATCTTGGGAAAACCAGTTTTACAATCGAATAGAAACCAATCAGTTGTTAAACAAACAAATGCGTTTAGATCTGAACGACCAAAATTTTCAAAAACACGGTTTGCCTCCCAAGTTGATGCGGAACAAGTTTTGACAAAACCAGTCACTCCACATTATTTCCCTAAGTTAACTGTTTCTAGTTCTGTTAAACCTCAACAAGTAGCTACTCCAACTCCCAGCACCTCTAGGATTAGTTTGAAAAGTGTGTCTAAACCAAGCATTAAGATTCAAAATTCTTATGAAACAAATGATTTGCACAAGAACTATGACCTAGTAAAGGCTAGGAAAAGGGCACTACTTCATAAGGATGGTATCTTAGGTTCACAACCTCGCCTGATGCCTCTTGGTTTATTGAGGAACACTGTTAAGGTTCAACCGGTGAAATCTAGGACTTACACTAAGTCATCCACAATGCATAGGAAGCAACACAAACCTAAAGCTTCTCCTAGGTGGATACAAACTGTTAAATCTTTGGAGACTAGGAATATCGATAAGCCTTTCGCTATGCATAAGAAGCTTAGTAATCCTAGACCTTGCTATAAGTGGATTCCAACTGGTAGAACTTTTAAGTATGTTGGACTTAAGTGGATACCTACCGGAAAGGTGCTTACTGATGGCAATGCCATGGTTGACTGTGAAACCCCCAAGGGTTTGGATACTAATATCACTAACCCATGTATATGCAATCAAGTTTGTAATGTTAGTGCAGGTAGTCCTCACTCAGTTGCAGGTACATCAATCATTCATCACACGAGAAGACTCAAAGTCTGGAGGCCTAAAGCAAGCATATCTCCTACTTCAGGAGGTATAGAAGGTCAATTTTGATGTATGTTCATTATGACGTCTGTTCACATCAGTTCAGGCCTCGTTCTTCAAAGAATATGATGTTTGAACACCTCAGTTCAAGCCTCGGTCCTTATTGTCATCATTATGGTGTCTGCTGACAACACTTCAGGCCCCGTTCATCAATGAAAAGAAAGGTGTACGATTCAGTGCGCCTTATCGTGGGAAGAAGAGAAATCTCCTTAGTTTTGACCATTCTCAACAATACGGTTCATGCTTCCTCCATGTTCGTTCAGTCATCAAGTGGATCTACTCATCTTTGCTTGAATTCATATTCACTTGCTCATTCAAAAATGGCAAACTTCGTATGCAATTTTTGAGGGGGAGAAGAGTGAATAAACTACATGATGGAGTGTATTCTTATTCACATGCTCAATCAAAAATGGCAACCTCGTATGCAATTTTTGAGGGAGAGAAGTGTGAATAAAATACATGACTGATTGTATTATTACTCACTTGCTCAATCAAAAATGGCAAACCTCGCTTGCAATTTTTTAGGGGGAGAAGTGTGAATATACCACATGTTGATTGATGCTTGAAGAATGGTCATACGACTCTCCTCCAACACCTAATGTTCTACTTACTAAGGATGACTGGGATTTATGTTTGATGATTACTTCTAAGCTTCAACGAATGATGATTGATCAAGATGCACCATCTAGAAGTATTACGAATGATGATTAATCACTTGCTCAAGTAATCCAATCTCTAGTTATTCCTCAAGGTGTTGATGTTGACTATCATGATTATGAAGTTGCACACATGAATAATGATCCGTCTTTTCGTTCTTAATCAAGGATTGTTGTTCCTACCAATGTGCACTTTGTAAATCAACCCGAAGAACATTGTGGAAAATGTCGGTTAAAATGTCTAAACGGCTAACAATTTGGACATGAAATGTCAAGTGATCACGGAATTTATTTGGCATCCCTTAATTAAGATTGAAGAGTATTTTACGAAGGCGTCTACTTATTTCATCATCGAAACTTCATGTATCGATTGATGACTTGCGTGAACTCTTCAAGTTTATGATTGGGACTTGGATTATCTAGTTATACCCGATGGAAGGAGTTACATTGTAGTACTCACGGGTTATGGCTATCACTTCAAGGAGTTACATTGTAGTGCTCAGTGTCACACGCAAATGTGAATGTGGATAGTCTCAAGAGGTGTTGTACTTATTCTTCTACATCGTTCTTTAATCAACAACAGTGCAAGTGTAAGTTACGGATTTGGGGAATTCTTCTTTAGTTTCAACTTTGGTATATCGGGTTTACTTCATCAGTGGTCACTTCAAATAGCCTACATAAGGGTTGGTAATGATAGTCATAGAGAGTTTTTGAAGCAATTGATTCTCACATATTACATCTGAGCCAATGTTAATTCTTCTCACAAGATTTCAAATACGTGTGCGTAAAGTGTGTTGCTGATTCTGAGGTATCAAAACCAGCAAGGGGAAGGAGACATACATCTAAATGCATAATGAGTACATATGATGAACTTAATACTTCTTCTTAATTGAAGTTATCCCGGGAAGACAAATGTCTTAACCGCAGAGAATATCAGTGTATTAACTTGTGGCGTTTGATGTATCATTCCAACTACATGGGGGAAGTGGTCTTTTGATACTTGTGGCATGTACTACTTCAGCTTTCAGTGGGAAGAAATATGAGAAGAACAATTGGAGTGTGAGATGATACTGCTTATCGACATCTTCATATGAGCTGATATGATTTATAGTTAAGTGCTTCTGGTTAATGCTTCATGTATACAATGTTATGCTGATTCCGATGAGATCGCAACCATCAGGGGAGAGATTTGTGTACATCAAGGATGCGCAATAGGTTTACGTGATCGGGCTTAATCATATATTCTGGAGGTGATATCCGCAGAGATGATCAGTGCTTTAACCTGTTACTTTGGTGTCATCGTTTCTTCTTATGTTAGATAAATGCGTACAATATGGATTGAGTTGGTATGTGTAAGATAACTGGAAAGCATTTAGTGAAATGAATATGTTGATATCTTATTCCCCTAAATAGACAACTGCTCCAAACTGCAAAGTAATGTGTACATTGGGGACGTACAACAGGGTCATGTGATCGGGCTTCATCATACGTTCTGGGATTGATAACCGCAGAGATGATCCGTGGTTCACCCTGTTACTTCGGTGTTATCGTTTTCTTCGGGTTTCTGAGCTTCATCTAATGAGACTTTTTGCGTCACTTCAATGTCTTGGGGGAAGTGGTCTCATGTAGGCGATTGTCGGTTTGGGGGGAAGCTACCAAAGCTTCACATTGAGGAGGCTAAAACTCAGCAATTTGGTGGTGTCTAGCGATTAACTCAGTTGTGAGATTCTAGTGATTTGTTAACTACTTGTGTTTGGTGAATTGTTGTGACTTAAGTTGTTTCGATTAGTCTGATTGTAATTTGACGTTGTGAGTTAATCTTTACGACTTGACTTATTACGATCAGATCTATTGTAACTTGACTTGTCGCGACTTGACACTTAATGCTAATTGTCACTTATCCAAGATCTCTCTCTAAGTTTAACTCGCATATTACATCTTTTGGTTTCTTTTGTTGACTTTAGTAAAATCTCGAGAAAGAATCGATCTCTCGGTTTAAGTCACAAGAGTTGTAAAATCCCGTTTAAGATTATATCATGGCATCTACCGCTTCAGACGATGATTCAGGAGCCTCGAAAGCTTTGGTGGTGAAAGTTTAAGAGATGTTGACTACTGATTTCTACAACGAGCTGAACGATACTATCATTTTGGTACTCAAGTCAACATCTTCTTAAACTGATTAGTATCCTTTGTACATATATTATACTAAATTGTAAATATAGAAGTATAAAACAACAAAAAACCCATAAAAATCTGAAAAACTACACAAAATCCAAAAATATTCCTCTCACGACATGTCTCTTGTGTAATCAATATTATGTACGTTTCTAGAAATGTCATTCAATAATGACACGGAATCATACATATGCTGGAGCAAGAGTTTTTCGTTTTTTAAATAATGTTTTTCTAAAACATGTCGTTTCTCAAAAACATTCTTCAAAAATATGGCTTGTAGTCATTTCAGGCTGCAACCCGGACTTCAAAATTTATGGCTTGCTATTACTTCAGATAGCAACCCGTTTTTCAAAATGGGGAAAACACGTCGCCAAAAAGACGGTTGTTCCTTTCACCGGGTGAAGTTCACCTGGGCATAGATTACTTTATATCCATGTATCCTCGATCTAATGTACGCTTCAGTGCATTATTTCTTGATAAAGAAGAGAAATCTTCTTTTTATCGCCAAATATTTTTCCTTCTATGATTTTTTCGGAAAATATTTGGGCAAAACTTGGTGGTACCATGAGATTTTGCTTAAGAATCAAATTGAACTCAAAATTTTGATAAAATTTTTTCACTCAATCAATGACTTTAATATTTTATGAAAATATTTCAGTTTTAACAATCCGTCATTGATTGAAGGGGAGAGTGATTTTTCAAAATTTTATGTATCATCAAAACTCTCCACACTTTGTAGAAAAACCTTGCAACAAAACGATTTGTGATGGTTATGTGTCAGAATGAGAAAATTTTCAAAGAGTTTTCAATAAAACTTCAAATCTTTTGTAAACTCATCAAATCTGACACATAACAACCTCCCTCACAGATTGAGGGGGAGCAAGAAAAAGGTTTCGTTTATCAGAAAATATTAAAACTGACCACATTTCTCTCCCAAAAGCTTTCTAACTTATTTAAATCAATTGAGATCCAAAATCTCAAAAGATTTGAAATTTTTGATCGGGGGAGAGAATGTGATTTAAATATGAAATCTGATAATCAAACGTGATCTTTTGGACTCAATAATTGGCTCCCACATATGTGCTAAACTCTTTCGAATATCAATGCACATATTGAGGGGGAGCAAAAGGCGTTTGTAGAAGTAATACCAAAGACCAACCATTTATCTTTATGCATGGAGTTATAAGGATGGTTATGGTTAGGTATGAGTTCCCATAATCCACCAGAACCGGAAGGATCTTCCCAGGGACAATCCATAGATAGATTAGAAGTCCTTAGGAATGATTGAAAAAAAATAAAAAATAAAATAAGGGAGTAAAGTGAGAAAGGGAAGAGTGCGGACTGAGATAGAGCTAGGATTGGAACAAACCCAACAAGGTTCTAGTGGTGAAGTCTCGGTAAGCACTGAAGGGGTTGAAGAATGAAAAAGAAATGAAATGAGAAAGGGTGAAAAGAAATAGCCCTCCATATATTCAACCTTAGGGCAGAAACCAGGTTCAATTCATAATCTACTGGCGGTTACTAAGGTAACACCGGTATTGAAGACAAGACGTCATGGACCCAGTGACGCACTGCACTAAACTTTCCAACCACTCAAGTTCTCTTAAAAGAGCTTGTTTCATTCTCACGGGGAACCCTGTGCAATGTATCGACCGCTCATTGTGAGCTATGTTGATACCTAAAACAGGAGACGCCTCCCCAGTCTCCAGGAGCAGATCAAAACGCACTATTGAGTCTAGAGCCAAAGAGATCATCCATAAATCTCGACAGGACACATTCCAAATATGCTTATTGTTTCACACAATGTGGAAAATAAGATAAAATATTTAGAGTCCTACTCATTATCCTTGTGGTATTGCCAGAACATCCGAGTGATATGAAAATATTCACAATGACGATGGAAATCCTTCTAGAGCGAACATCTTTCAAGCTCTTGGTAGGTGACATGTGAGATCCATCTTGGATCAATGATCAAGTGACAACTGGAAAGCAACAATGGTGCGATTCAAAATTGAATCAAACTTGTTCCAGGATATGGATTGACGGATACTTTTGCAAAAACCTTTCAATGTGCTCACATACTAATTTTCGAGCACATTGATTGTGTAAAATATTTCAAACAAAAGTATTTATGATGGAAATATGATTCAAAGTATAAAACTCTCGTCGTGTCTCAAAAAGGTTTATTATATGACACGCGAGTGTTTTCTATAAATCAATTTCTCATCAATCCGTGAATATCAATTCACCGATTCACTCTATCGTGCTGTCTGCTTTGAGACGTTCCGGTATGAGAACATGCTTAGTATGAAGATTCCAAAGTGGATTCTTTGGAAAATTCATTACTACAAGCTGAAAATTCCTGTCAAGGAGAGTCTTCTTTAAAAGAGACTCTACCTGATCACAGGTCGGTTTTCACAAAACCGGAGGGTAGTCTGTCCTTGCAGAACGAATGACAAAGCCATATTCATTCTCTATCTTTATTGCTAACTGTTTTATTTTAGGGACACATACAAAGATGGCGTTGATGGTTCCTATTTCCAACTGAATCGGGTCAATCCATACCTCATGCTCACACATCCTCCACACTATCAATGACGATGAAAGACTTGCTACAACAAATGTTGAGAGACTACCAACAACGTTTCCGCAACTCTGATGAAAAAGTCTCCTGATCCACAACTCTAATGTAAAGTCTCCTGATCCAGAAGGGTGTGAGCATGATGGTCCTAAAGTCACTACGTCACATGAAAGCAATACTATTATGGATGAGCTTGGAGATTTACTATGGCTGATGATCTCAAAGAAGCTCAAAGATCACATATCGCAAAGGAATCCAAATCACCAGTTCACTTGGTTTAAGTACAAAGTGTGTAGAGAAGTGAAGAATCAGAACCTACGAGCTACAAAGACTAAAGAATGCTTAAAGATCAAAGAGCTTAATCTCCAAGATGACCTTGCTTAGGGGGAGATTGTTAGGAATACAAATATTCCTATAAAAGTCTCGGTCACCTAATTATTGTAATAGCATTAAGTTAGCTCGTAGTTAGTTTATATATTAGTTAGTTAGTACTAGTTTAAGTAACACCATGGAAGAAGGACGGGTCTTTACCCACTGTATGCCTGATCCACAGCCCGGGTATGGGCGTTTGTAGTTTAGTATAAATACCCCTCTCCACATGTGGAGAGGGTTGGACCTTTCATTATTATCAATCTAATATCTCTCTAGTTTCTATCTCTAGAAAAAGGCTCCCAACTTCTCATCTATTCTTTCTTTCTTTCTCTCTAATTCGATCCATAACCACAAGAAACCATACATGTTACGAATCAGAATATCTTACATTTCTTTAAAAACACAAAAATACTTTTGTGAAAATGTTTTGTCAAACTTAACAATGTAAGTTTAGTAGAAAATAAAACTCTTTGATCACTTAACTAATGACGGTATAATGTGTGTTCATACCTGAAGTGATGTTGTAGCAGCTACGTAGAAGAAACGAGCTTCCTCCATTAAAAACTTATAAATCGTAACGTTACGTAACATGTCTTTATATTTTGTGATTATCAAAACACGAGAAGACCGAATAATGCGAACAACGTTTTTGACATTATTTGTATTAACAATCTCCCCCTTTTTGATGATTACAAAATATAAACTCACTTTAGGTAAAATTATGCGTTGATAAATTTTTAATGAGTTTTCCCGTTACTTCTCCCCCTTTTTGTAGAATCAAAAAGGTGTGTCGTCGATGTTGAGGAGAGGCGACACGAGCATCCTTAAAAGGAAATCGTTGAAGAGATCAACGGAATACAACCTCCCCCTAGCTAAGTGCTCCCTCTTAATGAGGGCACCGGGGAATCGAGGTAAATTTGAGAGAGAGAGGAAAAAAAAAAAAAAAAAAAAAAAAAAAAAAACGAATTTTTTTGTGCAAAAAATAAATAAATAAATAAAAATAAAAAAAATCCGAATTTTATTTATAAAAAACGGGAATTATAAAAAAATAAAAAATAATACGAAAATGTATTTTACTATTATACCCTTTTAAATTAAATAAAAATAACAAAATGCTATGGAGCATTAAATGGTGTACATTGTGTATTATTAGTTGTAAAAAGGTGGTTTTCGCAGTTCTTTCAGATAAAGTGGTTCTCGTAAAAAAGGAACCATATATATATATATATATATATATATATATATATATATATATATATATATATATATATATATATATATATATATATATAGTGTATCTTTATTTTCAGAACCCTGTTAAGTGCGGGAACTGCGAGAACTCCATTTTTGCATTAGAAAACATGTACGTTCATATAAAACATGTATGTTTTCTTACATACACCTAAATACACATACCTGCGTAAAATACATGTTCATATATTCTGAAAATAAAGATACACTATATATATATATATATATATATATATATATATATATATATATATATATATATATATATATATATATATATATATAGTGAGGATCAGGTACGTTTTTGTCTTTTAGTGCGGATGGTACGGACGAATCTCAGCCCTCCATCTAGTCAACCATCTGAAAAAGGCGGAGTGGCAATATCGTAAATATCCCGTCTTTTTTTAGAATCGTTACTATCGGATTAGCTTTTTTTCTGAAAAAAATTCAAAAAAATCTGAAAAAATTAAAAAAATAAAGAGGACAACAAATAATTAAGAATCGCTGAAAAAAATTTTAAAAAAAAATCGTTTTCATCGTTAAAGGTATTGTGATATTAGCGTATGATTTTAACTTTTGTAAAAAAGTCAAAATCAGATTCTGATATCACATAAACTTTTTTACTATCGTAATAAAAAAAGTCAAGATCAGGATCAGATTCTGATATCACATAAACTTTTTTACTATCGTAATAAAAAAAGTCAAAATCAGATTCTGATATCACATAAACTTTTTTACTATCGTAATAAAAAAAGTCAAGATCAGGATCAGATTCTGATATCACATAAATTTTTTTACTATCATAATAAAAAAAGTCAAAATCAGATTCTGATATCAGATAAACTTTTTTACAATAGTAATAAAAAAGTCAAAATCAGATTCATAATACTGTTAATATCACGGTAGAACTCATAATATGGTTAATATCACGGTAGCACTCATAATCAAAAAAACAAAAAGTTCTCAGAAAAATCTGAAAAAATAAAAAAAAAATGAAAGAAGATAACAATATTAAGGATCGCTCAAAAGGAAAAAAAAAAAAAAAAAAAAAAAAATCGTTTGAATGGTGATTTGGTACCGTGATAGTTGCGTAGATCTTGACTTTTTTACAAAAAGTCAAGATCAGATCTGGATTGGACGGCCTAGATCTATCCGCACGTCCGCACTAAAACAAAACATCCGCACGTGATCCTCACTCTATATATATATATATATATATATATATATATATATATATATATATATATATATATATATATATATATATTAGGTTGTTTAACAAAAACTACAAATAAAAATTGATGTATATCTTGAAATCCATCTAAAGAGAAAGATACGAATAATTTGATTGTATTTCTAACATTAAGAAAAACCAACTCGTTAAAAAAATGATAATAGTAAAGAGGTGAGTTATTTTAAAAACTAAGTTTTTGTTACAAACTGAGGGACAAATCCCCACCATTCATCTAGTTTGATCTAATGGTGGGGATTAACCTAAGATTTAATAAGAAAACCTAAGTTCATGTTTTTTTTTTTGTCCTTTTTGTCTACCTTATTTATTCATTTTTTTCCCTTTTTTCTTTACCCTTTTTTTTCTTTTTCTTTTTCTTTTTTTTTTCAACTTCACGTTTTTTTCCTTTAATTCATTTTTTTTTTGCGGTTTTTTAACGTTTTTTTCGTTTTTCATACATATTCGTTGGTTTTTTACGTTTTCGTCAGTTTTCTTACGTTTTCGTTTGTTTTCATGCATTTTCGTCCGTTTTCATACATTTTCGTCTGTTTTCTAACGTTTTCGATCGTTTTCATACGTTTTCGTCTATTTTCTTACGCTTTCACCTGTTTTCATACGTTTCGTCCATTTTAATATGTTTTCGTCCGTTTTTATACGTTTTCGTCCGTTTTCTTACGTTTTCATCTGTTTTCAAATTTTTTCATACGTTTTCGTCTGTTTTCTTACGTTTTTGCCCGTTTTCGTACGTTTTTGTCCATTTTCATACACACACACACACACACACACACACACACACACACACACACACACACACACACACACACACACATATATATATATATAGACAAGCGTTCAAATGAGAAGTCTAATTTTTGTGAGAACGCGAGAAGAGATCTGGACCATAGGATCAAGTTAATCTGATTTTGGGCGGAATGGCATTTTTGTAAATATTGAACGAAATTTTTAGGGGTCAAAGTGTATTATCCTCATTTGTTTCCACACCACTAAACTTTATCCCATTTTTCTCTCTCACTTTACAATTATCACACGACACAAAATAGATCTGTCATCCGCCTTCATCTCCGGCGTTTCTCCTTCATCTCCGGCGTTTCTCCGTCATCTCCTTCATCTCCGTCATCACCGTCACTACATCTCCTTCATCTCTGTCATCTCCGTTACTGCGTTTAATCTCCGTCATCTCCGGTATTGACTCCGTTATCTCTAATTTCTTTTCGGTTACATAATTTCATGATTAAATGATTAACAACTGTTTTTTCCGGCGTTGATTCCGGCGTTGACTATATCATTTATTTTTTAATTGATTTATTTGATTTATTACACATCTATTTTTTTGCACATGTGAAGATTATTGTTTTGTTAGTTACTTTTTTTTTATTGTGAATATTATTTTTTTGCACATTTATTTTTTTTGCACATGTGAATATTATTTTTATTTTTTGCACATATGCAGATTATTATAGTTTACGGATTAGGTGTTTTTCATTTTTAGATATGAAATTATGTTCGTTTGAAAAATTATCTTCACGAGTGAAGAATATCATTAAGTAATTAAGTTTTGATGTTATTAGAGGTTTAAGTGTAGTAAAATTTTCTTCACGAGTGAAGAATATCATTAAGTAATGAAGTTTTGAGGTTATTAGAGGTTTAAGTTTAGTAAAAATTTCTTCACGAGTGAATAATTTCATTAAGTAATGATGCTTTTAGTTTATTAGAGGTTTAAGTTTAGTAAAATTATCTTCACGAGTGAAGAATATCATTAAGTAATGAAACTTTGAGGTTATTAGAGGTTTAAGTTTAGTAAAATTATCTTCACGAGTGAAGAATATCATTAAGTAATGATGCTTTTAGGTTATTAGCAGATTTTTGGAATATTTAAGTTTTGTTAGAGTATCTTCGCCAAAATTTTTGAAAAATGATAATAATGATCCAGTTTATCAGCAAAATTTTCATTAGTTAATTATATTATTTAAACTGTTTTGTATAAGGGAATAGGTTAAGCTGCCAAAAATTTTGATATATCAAAATCAGAAGTTAATAAAATAGTTTTGAAAGCAATAAAAGGCCATCAAAACATGATAAAAACTCTATAGCATGGTTAAATAAGCGCATGGAAGAATCCAAAGAAAGGACCGTAAAACATGTCTTTGCCAGCGTATGTTGTTATTTCATTAGTTAAGGATTGTAGTTGTTTTAAGTGTGGTGAGAATTGGCATTTAGCCAAGGACTGTAGTTGTTATGCTGGTTGTTCTGGTTCTTATAAGTGTGGTTGTTGTGGTTCTTATAAGTGTGGTTAAGTTTGCCAGGGTAATGTATGTTGTTATATTTTGTGGTTTCTGAGTAGTAGTATATTTGAGATCTGTTTTTTTTTAGTTCATTAGGTAGTTGCAATCATATTGAGCATATAAGAGTTGGTTTGAATTTAGTTGGATCAGATTTGAGTAGTGTTTTGGTTGAGACAGTCAACAAATGTAGTGTTTGGATCAGTGTGGTTTGCTTGTCTCTTTGTTTGTTTTCAGAGAGTATTGCTGGTTTAGTCATCTCACTTAGTCTACACTAAGGCTTAGTTAAGCATAAAATCAGTTAGTCATAACATAAAAAGTCTAAATACCTTTTCATTGATCATCACAGTTAGTAGGCTTAGTCTTAGGTTGCATAATCTCATAAAGTTATTAAGCTGATCAAATAAGATATACACCGTAATTTGATTGTCAACTCAGGCGGTGTGCCTGATGCTGCTGCATATAATTTCTTAGTCAGTCAGCTGTGTAAACGTGGGAATGTTGGTCATGCAATGCAGTTAGTTGAGAAAATGGAGGATCATGGGTATATTTGCTTGTAACTTGATTAATTGAACTTGTTAGAGGATCATGGGTATATAACTGTTTAACATATGTAACTCCACGTTTTGACATAATTCATAAAATTGTGAACAGACACATAAACTCTAAAATTGGCAAAGAAATTGGAAAAGCTTCTGTTGTTAAAGTGATACATAAACATACACCGTAATTTGAACGACTTATATTAAGTCGAGACTCATGAGGACTAAAATATCTACAATGTCTAATGTAGAATGCATATTCTATATCTAAACATTTATTGTAGTTTAGGTCTATCTAAAACATTCGCTTCATTTCATTTCGTAGGTTTGTTAGTTACTTACCCTGAGGGATTATAGAAGGTTAAGCCAATCAATGACTATAGTGTTCTCTATTTCAGTGATCATGTTAATGTAGTTAACTAATTTGGTATTTTCTCGATTTGCAGTGGCATTGTAGCTACAGTATTTGGAGCTACTGGTTTCCTTGGCCGTTAACTGGTGCAAGAACTTGGTTAGCTACAGTATTTTCACATATTTTCACATGTGAGTAAAAAACCAGGCGGTCTGCTTATCTACTACGTCACACAGCTAGACCAAACAGATCACATAATACCATGCTATTTGCTAAAAAAAAAAGGTACGTTACCAGAATGCCTTTTCATTCATTCAATAAAACTAGACAGAATATGTAATTAATCAACTGTTTGCATGCAAAGTATCCACAAAATTATACCATACTTAGATTCCATTACATGATACCCCCATACCTAACCAGACCAACAAAAGACTATGCCCAAAAAACTAAATTTGTGAATACCAGCCAACAAAAGCTTAGTATGGTTGCCCATCAAGCCATTCTATGAACTTCCGGACCTCAGCTGCCCGGGTCTGTTTCTTCGAAACGGTTGCCATAATCTCTTTGATTTCTGCTGAGTCCTGGATCTGCATGTTTGTCAGTTCCGCAATGCTCATGACAGCAGAATCAAAAGGGAACAACTGTTTTAGCTCTTTAATAACAAAGTCCCTTTCAGCTATCCGAGACCGGATTTCTTGCCCTTTCTTCTTCAGCTCAAGCTCATCCAACAGCAAAACACTTTCCTCTCTTTTAAACTTTTCAATCATCATGTCCTTTACATAGCTTGACCCAGCAATAGCAGCAAGCCCTTTGCAAAATGGCAAGGGAGTTGTCATGGCTTTCTTTTCTTTTTTTTTTTTTTCAAAAATTATGAGACAGTTGTGGTTTTTCTGTGTTTGTGTGTTTAAATAGTACTTGAAAGTCTCTTAAAATTCGTAATTGTCTATTAATACAGCATTTAAAAGGCATCTTTAATTACAACTCTTGAGCCGCTCCCCATGAATAGTTAATCATCATTGCTAATGCATGCATGTATCCTAACCTTTACATCTCCAGCAATTTGACTAGTGCATTAATGAAACAAAATATGCAATCATCACAAGCAAAACAAATAGATAGCAAAACAGATAGATAGGTGCATACAACCTGTTTATTTGGACCCTGCTATTATTTTGTAAATATCATTTTTTTCATCTGTTACAGCTGTGACCTATTCCTATCTCTTCAAAACACAAAGCTGGTATTCTAAACTGTTCATATGGCTAATGATGGAAAAAGGAGGTGTTCAATCTGAGGAGAATATGTGTATCATGATGCAAGAAACTGTCCATTAAAAAAATAAGTTATATTATTATCTTTGTGTTACAATATGGATTAATTTTTTAAATTTTGCTTGAAACATTACAGATCTACATTATGTTTTTTTTTTTTTTTTTTTTTTATGTAAATGTAATTGAATGGTTATATTATTATCTTTGTGTTAAAATATTTTATGTTTTAGTTATATCATTAAAAATGTTAGGATCACATAATCTGTTTTAAAGTTTTAATATTTTAATTCTGAAAAAATAGTATTAATGTTTCTAATTTTTTTTTCACAAGTGAAAACATTTTAATATGTGAAAATATGTGATATATATTTTTTTTTCACAAGTGAAAATACTTTAACATGTAAAAAAATAAAGCTCATGTATAATGTAAACGTTTTACTAGTGAAGGAATTTTTTAAAATTTAATGTTCTCACATGCAAAGAAAAATATATTGTATTAACTAGCGAAAAAAGTTTATTCACATGTGAATAAAAAAGTTTGTTCACATGTGAAATTTTTTTTCTCATATCAAGAAAAAGTAAATAATGAAACATATCAGCAACGAAATCGAATTAAACAAAGCAAATTACAAAATCTTTAAAAAACATCATAAGATAAAACAAAAAATTAAAGTTATCCAGCAATTAAACTAGCTGTCAATAAAACATAGTAAAAGTTTATTGAAATTAAACAAAAGAGGAGTTTATCGGCATTAGTTTTTGCCAAGAATAAACCATATCATCAACTACTCAAGTTCTAGATTACTTCAATTTTCTTCGTCATCTACAAAAATAAAAAACAAAATATTTTTTTATAATTAAAATAAATACAAATCAAAACATAAAAATAATAATCTTCACATAAAAATAAAAATATTTAATAATGGCTGAACATTAATTTGTGCAAAATAAATATATAATGCTTTAACATAACATTATTTCTAACCTGATGAAATTACAATGAAATCCTTATCTTTATTAGCTTTTTCACCTGTGTTAATTAAATTATGATAATATCTCCTGATAATATTAGTTAATTAAGTTTTTTTTATTATAAATGTTTAAAAAAAAGAAAAAGAAAATAAAACTAACTGTATATTTAATTTACCTTTTTTTTCTTCATTGTCAAAATATTGAAACCCTGGAAGAATATCTTCATTCACTAAAAAAATAAATTTTTTTTGGGAATATTTATTAAATAATACTTGTCTTAATAGAAAACTAAAAAAAAAAAAAAAAAAAAAAAATCTTCATTGTCAGAATATCTTCATTCACTGAAAATTATATTTATAATTTTTCTAACTTTTAAAGAAGTGCAATTTGGATGCTTCATTATACTTGGAAACATCACATACTACTGTTTCCAATGAATTATCATTATCACTATCTTCATCTGTTTCCAATAAATCATTAAAAATATTAGTTAATTCAAGTTTTTAATTATAAATTATTAAAAAGAAAAACTTTATTTTTTCGATACATTTTTCTAACCTATAATAATATCATCATGTTTTGAAGCTTCTTTAAAATCAGAAACATCACAATAAACTTCCTAGAAACCAGCATCAGAATGTGTTTTTGAACCTGTGTTATTAAAATATAAATATTATTTTCACTACAAAAAAAAATCGTATTAAAATTTTCACATGTGAATATAGAAGGAATATGCATACAAAGATATGGCCGCATATCTTCACAAATTGGATTTTTATCCTTACACCTCCTTGCTATTTGTCTCTCATTTTTAACTATAAAATTATATAAAACTTCAGAATAATAATATCAAATAAATATATTAAATAAACTATATATAACATACCATGTTCACCTAATTCATTAACTTTAGTAGTTGTATCTACAATAACAATAATATAAAATGTTAATTATAGTGTTTTTTTATTAAAATATGAATATTGTTTAAAATACAAACATATAGAATGACATTTTCACATGTGAAAAAATATTTTTTTCCACTCAAAACCTTAGTAACAATATAAATATAAATAGATTACAATAAATATTAAAAAAATAAACGAACCTTTGGAAGCCATTAATAACAATTTTTAATCACAACTGATTGAAAATGAAAATGAAGATTAAGCAAACTAGGGTTTCTGCATATGAAAATGAAGATTTAATGACATTGTATTTATAGTGTTATTATCTCATGGGCTTGGTTTTTGTTGGGCTGAAAAAAGGGATGAAATTTGAAAAAAGGCCCTACTTAAGTCCATTTTATATTAACTTTAAATTACAATTTATTACTCTCATAAATAATTTAGAATTTTGATTCAATAAACACATTCATAAATATTATGCTATTTTAATCTAAAACCCTTTAATTCATTAGCCATAACAACAATGTTAGCTTCATCAATCTTAAAACCATTTTGGGTTGTGTTATTTTTAAGCAAAGAAAGCTTATTCTTGTAAATATGAATAAACTAGGATATGTGCCCGCACGTTGCTTCGGGATGTTTTGCTAGAAAATTGGCACAGATTTAAGTGCTACACAAAAGATTAGTTAATACATAGATAGGTACAACGGTGTTGCACATAGCATAATCTGTGTTATACAAAAGATTCAGCATGCAAACTACATGCATTGCAGGTATAATTTAAGTGCTACAGAAAAGATCAGTTGAGTTACTGCAATTTAAACATATTGCAGTCATAGTTTAAGTGTACACAAAAGATTAGCAAAGTGGTAGTTGCATATGTTTTGACATATATTTGTGCAGGGAAAGCACAAATATGGTGCAAAACATGGCATATTTTAATGGCAAACAGCCATCTTAATATTTACATAGTTGAGCTAATGCCTAGTCTTCTTTGTTCTTTCTTGCAGATTTTGGTCTTCCTCTGATTGTAGCTGAAGCTTTAAGCGGTGCTGCATAATCATAATAAAAAAAATGTAGCAGTTAGCTTTAGATAATTGAATAAGGCAGTTACTATTGGCTAACATGCAATAACTGAGTTTTAAAAAATAGTGCTTTGTTTTGATGGTTAAGCACATATTGGCTGCAAGTTTGAAATGCAAAAAAAATAATAATAAAAAAAAAATACATAAAGCAACATTGTTTTTTGCTATTCTCTATGGATGAATGAATGAAGATCTGAGGATTTTTGGGAAACAGTCATTCTCGTGAGGGATTGTAAGCAGGAAAAGCAAATCTAGTGGAAATTTGTGGGTGTAATTGAAAGGTAGTGGAGAAATAGTTAAGTGGTTGTCTTTTTTTTTCTTGGCTCTTGGTGTGCATTATTTGAATGCAGTAACAGTATGTGATGAATAATATACTGTCATTACCAAGTAATAGTGGCATAATAATATGCAATTTTTTATTGGCTTTTGGTGTGCATTATTTGAAGGAGAAATTTAATTTTGGCTTTTGGCTTTTATTGTAAGATATTCTGAGGATGAATAAATTTTCAGTGTGTTTTGTATGTTTAATTATGTCTATGGTGCTTAAGCTTTGTTAGTGTGTGTTTCTAAAGAAGTTGGTATGAATAAAAGTGTTTTTTTTTACTGTGCAAATTTTTGTTTGTTTTGTGATAATTGTATTTACCAAGTAATAGTGGCATAATAATATGCAATTTTGTATTTATGTGACAACTTTTATAGTAGCAGCTTTTTAATAGTTTTGTTTACTGTCTATGGATTTTTTTGAGTATATAAGGACATGCCTATGGATCCTTTTTTTTTGCCCATCTATATCTCTTTAGTTTTATTAGAAGAATTTGTGAAACAAAATGTCGGCGACTCCCACGTTGGATCAGATTAAATTTGCTTGTAACTCTAATAGAACGGAGCATTGTTTCCGGTTTTTGTTTATGCAAGATGGAGTTCAAATTGACTTGTTTATTGCGCGTTTGGAGGCAGAATGTGAGGCTGTGCGTATGAGGATGGTTAAATATCGACGTTTACTTCAAGAAGGAAGATTGCTTAGCCGGTTTGATACTGCTGTTGCTGATGGGTTACGATGCACTTTGGAGGGACAGTATAAGGATGGTCTTATGCTGAATGCTTTGAATGATCTGCTTGAACTGGCACGTGAAGCGAGAGAAGAGAGGCTTGGGCATGTGTCTACAATGGAGCAGCATGGTTGATGTGTTTAGTTGTATGTTTCGAACTTTGTTTAGTGTAACTTGTGTGTGTGATGTGGTTTGGATTTTGATATTGTCGATTGTAATATATTATGTTGATGAATAAAAGTATCAGTAATTGTGGTTTGGTTAACATCAAAACAAATGCTTCATGGCTCTCGGGATAATTAAATTATAGGAAGAGGTGGAAGTTATATAATTGAACACAACCATCTAATATTTAGTTACACCTTGATCTAGTAGCAAATGCAATCATAGCATTTAACATCCTACCATAATTTTGTTCTTAAATTTAAGTAATACAAAGCAACAGATCTTAATGTAACATAACATAAGGATATTGGCAAAATGATCATATAAAGTACTATCCGCTCCTGCATATTCTTTTTTCCCTTCATCTGTTGAACGACTTCTAGAAGTTCTGAAAAAATGTTGCATTTCAATAAGAATTTAGTTATCAGCAGATGAAATAAGCTACAATTAACTTATATTAGAAAAATAGAAAATAAACTTTTTGTTATAATATTCACCTCATCTGGCAGTATAGTTCGTAGTGGTTCTATACTTTTTGAAGAAGCATAAGCTGAATTCTTTCTTGGTCTTCCTCTTTTACGTTTCATTACTTCACTTGTCTCACCAACATTTTGTTTTTCTTCTGTAACTTCAAACATTAGGGGGATTTAGATGATTGATTTGATTTGCTAATACTCGACAAATATTATCCTTAATGTGATACACATTCGTTTAAACAATATTATATTTGATACGAGTTTCAATTATCAAGAGCAAAATTATATAAATCAATCTCTAGTGCAATATTTTTTTAGTTTTTTTTAAATTAGTGACTGCTTAATTATTAATATACCTGTAGGAGCAGCATCTTTATCGTTATGTTGTCCACCCCTTTTTCTCCCCTTACAACCAAGTGTTGTTTCACGAACCACTGTTTCTTTAGCAGCTTTGTTACCTGTTTTTTTTCCCTTTTTTCCTTATACTTTCATCAACATTTGTATACTCAGCATCAACATTTTGATTACCATATTTAGCTGAAGAAGCAGCATCTTTACCTGTTTCTTTTCTACCTCTTTTCTTCCCCCTTTTGTTGATTTTTTGATCAGCAATTTGATCCTTTGTAATTCCTTTTTGTTCTCTAATTGATGATCTTGTAGTACGTTTTTTAGTTGAAACATCTTCAGACATTGGATTTTCAATTTCAATGTTGTTAACATTTTCTTCTATATTCTGAATGTTGACATCATCTGTTTCTGAAACAATTTAAAATTTTATATATAAATATAAAATTCTTTTTTAGATTCAATTTCATACAAAATTTTAATGTAACTAAAAAAGCAACATATGTAAGTTAAATTATCTACAGAATCTCCTTAATTATGAAAATAGTTGAAGCAGCAGCATATTTACCTGTATTGTTTGCATATTCACCAACATCATTATTTGCAGCAGCCAGAGTTTCATCTTCAGAAACATCATTTACATCATTTCCAAATGTGCAAACAACTTCAGGTATTGGATTTTCATTCTCAATGTTTTCAACATTTTCTTCATTATTATTAACGCTTAAACCATCTGTTTCTCTACCACAATCTTGACTTCTGATTTCTGAAAAAATTAAAAATTTTGTAGATAAATATAAAATACTTTTTCATATTCTTTTTTATAATTAATGAAGTATTTTATATAACTAAATAAGCAAACATAAGTAATAATTTTTAACATGTGCAAGTAATTGTTTTTCACATGTGAAAGTATTACAAAAAATTTTCACATGTAAAAGTATAAAAATTTTTCACATGTGAAATTTTTTTTCTTAATACTCAAGCATAATAGACAGAATACTCAAGCATTTTTACCTGTATTGTTTTCATCTTCAGCAACGTCATCATTTTCACCAACATCATTTACATCATTTTGTTCGTCTGTTTCATCATCATTTTGATTATCTGTTTTTATTAAATCATGTGAACATTTTTAAATATCAATATACAAAATGTACTCTAGTTTTAAAAAATATTTAAAATGGATATATTACTAACCTTTATTATTCACATCATTACAAAAGATATCATCAAATTTTCCTTTCAATTCCTTTATGTTTTCATTGTCAGGAAACTTTCTTATTGATTCATTTAAAAACTCGTTCAACTTTTTCTTCTCTTCAATCAACAAGAATATTTTTTATTCTATTTTTTCTTCTGCAAGCTGTTTAACAAAAACAAATTAAAGTTTATACACATGTAAATTATTATTTATTGAAGCATATAACATTAAATGTTTTTTTCACTTGTGAACGTGTTTTATACAAAATTTTATTTAAAAAAGTACCTTCGACTCTAAGCCACTCGTGCATATATCCTCTTGATTTTATAATAAACCAAAACCTCCAGCTTCAAGTTCTATCTTCTCTCTATACTTCATGTAAACCGATTTCCATTCTGTAATAGCTGGCCTTTGGCGAGAAACAGGAAAACGATCACATCTAGTTGAATCTAGATATAACAGCTGCATGATAAATATTTATATTAACATTAAATTCATTCAAATGATATATTTTTCATATTTTCTTTGTATATTAGTAATGAGTACTTACTATCATGAAAGTGATTGGACCGATGAAATTCCTGGATAGTTTGTTATCCCACTTGCGTATACTTGTTGCCAAACAATCTATTATGAACTTGCACCAATTTAAAGTTTCTGCTCTATCAAGTACATTATCATTTACTTTCTTCAAAACATTTAAGCAACATGCTCCTGAAGTTTCACACATCCCCATAGTATTTGCAAAGAGCATCAAAAAGTTCATTTTAAACATCTTCCCACAATCTTTTGTTCCAACTATAACATCCATGATATCATTTGGGCGGACGTCATTTTTTCCAGGCTTACTTTCAAACTGTTGAAACCAATCTTTCAAGAAAGGATCATCTGCATTTCTTTCTTCCAGAGTATCTATTGTTTTTTCTCCAAATGGTATTCCCAGAATATCATGAACTTTTTGTTCTGTAACCTTTATATTACCATTGCTTGTTGGTAATTGCATTTTTTCAACATCTAGGTTTGAAATAACATAATGCCCTAAAGCACCCGGAATTTCATGTATCTTCATCCCAATTAAACTTCCAAACCCCATTTTTATTAAACATTTTTTTCTTTTAGGATTCAAGACATTCATAGCAGAAAACAGTGCCGTTGCTGCTGTCTTTGTTCTAATAGAAACAATTTTTTTTTAGACTTAATTTTTCTTTTTTTCTTACTTTCCTTATTAATTTTTACTTTTTTCGAACTAGAAGTTTCTGTACTATTCTTTCCCTTAATTTTTCTTCCTTTTTTTTTTTACTTCTTGTTCCTTCATCCAGTATTTCTTTTTGACTTCTAGTCATTCTTTTTCCAATAACTTTCTCCTCAGCAATTTTCTTCTTCATATCTAGTTTCTGATAAGATATACAAACATTTAGGTTTTTATTTATACATGATACTATCATAAACAAAACTAGTATTTTAGTATAAACAAATCTAGCATTTGTTTAAAGTTTAAATATACAAATAATTACATACACAAAAAAGGAAGAGTAACTTAAAATCTAAAGTAATTTGTAAGGCATTTTCTTCACATATGAAGATATACTAACTCATACAATTCAAATCTATTAATCAACTATAGTGCAGTTTCTTAACATATAAAAATATTTAATCTTAAACACATCATTAATAAAACTATTTTAACACTACAGTTTACTCATATTTAATTACAATAGTATCTTAACCTACCTTATAAATGAATAATAATCTACTAATATTTTAATGTATAACAAACAATGTTATTTTTTAATAAATTAACATTTTTATCTTATTTTTCACATGTGAAAACTTATGATTTTACTATTAATTACTTGGACAATCTCTTTTCTATTCTTAAAATTTTGTTACTTTGACAATTTCTTCTAAATATTTAATTTAGACAATCTCTTTCTAATCTTAAAAATTACAATAAAACAGATAATCCAAACAAGTAACTGTCAGTTTGCACTTTTTAATACATCATAACTACACAAAAATCCAAATCACTAAACGACATTTTTTATTCTATAAATTCATATATGTAGAAAAAGTAAATGAAAAACCACGATCAAAATATTAAGTAGTATGAAATAGTACCTTTTTTTTTTAAGATGATGAATCTTACTTTTGATTTTGATCAAATATCATGAAAATAAAAGCAGATAATTTTTTTCACTGTTTTTTGTATGTGTACGTTTGTGTGGATAGGATTTGTAGGTGTGAGTATTGTGTGGATGACTTTTGACTGAGTTAGGTGTAGTTGAGTTATGAGTATGATTATTTTTTATTAAATATGATTTGTTTTTAAAAAAATTGTTTTTTTAGTTAAGTGTTTATTAACATCTACCATTAAGTGTCAGAAATCTTGGTTACCAAAAAAAAAAAAAAAAAAAAAAAAAAAAAAAAATGTTTTTGATTTTTTTTGTGCCTAAAAAATACTAACATAAACATGTTTTGATTTTTTTATCTTAACTTTTTTGTTATGCTATTAAAATCTAGCATTAGGATTCCTACATATCTTATATTATAAAAAGAAATGTTTAATGATTGAAAAGTTCAACTTTTATTAATATTTTTGACATGTGAAAAAATAAAAAATATTTCAACCTTGACAATATTTTCACATGTGAAAAAATACAAATTACCTTACTAACTATGATTAATGTCCAGCTACTCCATCAATTCTAGGTTGATATTTATTACTACATGTTCACTTATAGTAATAGTAGTTGCAACATAATACTAGCTACTTTGTTTTTTTATTAACGTTTTTACTAATGTATTTAAAATATGAGAATGTTTAAATTTTTAATAACAAATTTACTATTAATATTACTATATAACTTTTATAAGTTAACAATTGAAAAGTTCAGCTTTGTGAATATATTCACATTTGAAAAACTACAAATATTTCAAATTTGAGAATATTTTCACATGTGAAAATTTGAATATTAATCAAATTTATAGTAATGGAATGATTAAAAGAATGATGATAAACTAAGTTTCTTCACATGATTAGTCAATCTATAAAAATATAAAAATGCTTAAAATTTTAATAACATAAAATAAAACCTGTTTTTTAATAATATAAACTGTTGAAAACTGTAAAACTATAAACTAAAACATAAAATATAACCCCAATCTATCTATATCCTTCACAAGCAATGTATAAATGTATTGTGTAAACAATTTGTCACTAAAATCAGAAGCAATCTTGCTCTAACCTTCAATCAACTATCTTCACGTTCTTTCCAGTTAGCAATTCCATCTTGGATCATTTTTTTCCTTTCATTTACTGATTTATCTTCAAATACTTGAACAAGCCTCAAAAAGTTATTCTTTAACACATTCAGATCAGACAATAGAATCTTGGCAGCAAATCTTGATCTCAATAAATTCAGTTGTTTTTTTTTATTTGGAGACTCCAAACAAAGACCACAATCCCAATCTTCTAAACCATTATAAGTTTCCATATGAAGCATTAAAAAAACGCCACAATCAACATGATTTTTTTTGGTCCTCCATTTCATTTGCATCCTTGATGGGTTGGTATTTCTAATAACTTCAGTTTTTGGATGTCTAACTCGATCTAAATAGGCAACAAGAACTTTTTTCTGCAAAAATAAAATAAAAAAAATAAATAAAAAATGATAATTATGGCGATGAATATACTTACAAATCAAAAATTCTAAAGAGGTCTGAGGTTGTATGCTTAGGTGAATAGAGGACTGAGGTTGTATGCTTAGGTGAAGGTCACATGACAAGATTGCATCTAAAATTCTAAAGGTTGACATGTGAACAGAATTCTAAAGATGAGTTTTGTTTTAACAGATAAATAGAGGGCTGAGGTTGTATGCTTAGGTGAAGGACACAGGACGAGATTGCATCTAAAATTATAAAGATTTACATGTGAACAGAATTGATAAAATATACTTACAATTTGTTCAGGAATGCCATAGTATCTTGTAGCAAAATCAGCTCCAAGTGAACTATTGTCAATAACTTTAAATGAACCATTTTTTAAATCCACACATATAAGGTACATGTGTTTTTCATGGCAAACAGGGAAGAAAAGCTGCATTAAAAATAAACGTAGCTTACAAATTTGTTAAACTTAAATATAAAAGTTTATGAAATGTAAAAAATTTTAAAACATACCATGTCAAATGTTTGCAATGACGTAAGATGCTTTTCATCATTTCTAAAACTTTCATTAACTCTTTTCGTAAACTCTTGTAACTTCTCCTCATCAGTGTGCTTTCCAATAAAGTATGCTGGATTCTATATATAAAATAATGAAATTATTGTATGTAAATATGATAAATACTTAAAGTATATAGTTATATATAACAAAATCACTTACAATTACTGAAACTTTAAAGAAATATCTGGACGGTAACGTATCATCTTCTTTATATAATTCCAAAATATTGAGAATTTCTGACCATATGTCAATGACATTCGTTGATAACTCCAAACTTGGTGTTAATGTTTCCATGTCAAAATGAGTTAAAGACTCGCCATTTACAGTTTCAAAAATTGGTTCCCTGAAATATATGAAACAAAAATAAAATAAAATTAGGCATTGTTAATTATTTGGATAGATAAATCATTTCTGGAATTTTCTAAAGTTTCTTTAAGAAAGCATACCATTTAGGCCCAGTCATTGCGAACAATGTATAAGCAACAATTTTTTCATCTTCTGAAAGAATGTTTTTAATGTTCACAGGTTTAGACTGAAAAAGGAGAAACCCGATCAGGTCCATCATAAGAATGATCTTCAGCATCATACATAGAACATCCTATATCTGAAAGAAAATAAACAATGTTATTATAAAAATAAATAAACTTAAAATTGATATTTTTTTCACATGTGAAAAAATTAAAAAATTAAGATTACAAAAATTATATGTTTTTTCACATGTGAAAAATGAAATAATTATTTTTTGTATAGTTTGTTTTATTTTCTTTAATATACTTTGAAGATTTGTATAAATATTGTACTTGAAAATTGCCAAAAATGTTAATTCAATATTTTTACAAACCATACAAATTTAATATTAAGCTAATAAAGGTTAAGTTATTTTAAATTTATCAACTTTTTAAAATAGCTAAATCTTTATTTAATACACTTTCTTCTATTTCTTTTCAGTCATCATCTTTTGAAGTAGTAGTATCAACTTCAGATTTTATCTTACTGCTGGAAGTCGCATTATTTTCAATTGTCACTTCATCTTTCTCTACTTCTTTGTTCTTTTGTCGACTTTCAACATTAGCGAGTACTGTTCCTTGATCTAATTTGAAAAAACAAAAAAAATAGAGTGTAACTAAATAATATTTCTTCAAATGATAATAAGTCCGTAATTCATCAACTTTTTAAAAATAACAAACCTGTTAATACATTTTCTTCTGCTTCTTTTGAAGAATCTTGAACAGCAAACTGAGAATTTTTAACTGATTTGACAGAATCTAAAATTTCCTCAGTTTGAATCTCACTTTTTTCAGTTTGAACTTGTTGAACAATTGGTATAGAATCTTTAGTTGGTGTCCCAGCTTCATTTTTATTTTCTCGAGTAACATCTTTCACCAATTTGTTATCTTCTTCTTTTGTTTTTTCTGTAGGTTCAACACTAGCCAATACTTCTTCATTTTGAGATTTAGTGATTTCATTGACACCTTCTACTGAATAAGAAGACTCATCATTTAGAACACTCATCACACTTTCAGTTTGAAGAACATTTGCTTCAGATTCTTGAGTTGGTAGCCCAGCTTCACATTTATCTTCTTGTATAACATTTGGTGCAGAATCTTTGTTTGGTGGCACAGATTCATCTTCATGTTCTTGTTGTTTTTCAAATTCTTTTTTAGCTTGATTAGTATCAACACATTTGTGTTGATCATCTATCTGGACCTCCTCGTCTGTAACTTTATTTTTTTCTTCTACACATTGGTTTTCTTTTTCAACTGTATCGCCAACTGATTTTCCATCAATATCAACTTTTACTTCATCTTCACATTCAGTTTTCTGAGAATATTTATCACCATGAGTTGTTTGTTCATTAATTTGACGATTATCAGAGGAACGTTCATTTCTCTCTTCTTGTTCTTCATTTTCGGAAACAGATTTTTCTTCTTGATTCACACTCTTTTTATGATGATATATTTCGAAGCAATTATCATGTTCCTAATAATTAAAAAATTTCATTAATAAAAATGTAATATAATTTCACATGTGAAAAATATATATAATTATTGAGATATCAAGCTAATTATAATACTTTCACATGTGTAAGTATTAACTTTTTATCCCAAGTGAAATTTTCAATTTTCACCTTTGAAAAATTAACACAGAAATAAGTGGTTGATCTATTGTTAATATAATTTTCATAAGTGAAAAACTGACCCAGCAACAATAATAATATGAATATAATAATTTCACATGTGAAATTATAAACTTTTTATCACATGTAGGTATTTATAGTAAAAATATGCATGTATAATATTTTCACATGTGAAAGTATTAATTTTTTATCCCAAGTGAAATATTAACTTTCACATGTGAAAAATTAACACAGAAATAAGTGTCTATGATCTATTATTATTATTATTATTTTCACAAGTGAAAAACTAACACAGCAATAATAACAATATGAAGTTAATAATTTCACATGTGAAAGTATTTATTTTTAATCACATGTAGGTATTTTATGATTATCAATGGAATTTAAATTTTACCTGGCTTTCATCTGAACTTATTGAATCATCATTCATTTTATTAACTGCAGCATCAACATCATCTTTATCTGCCATATCATTATCTTCCACAAAATCACTTGTGCTAATACCCTTTTTAAATTCTTTCAAAATTCGTTTTAAGTTTTCACATAAAGGGAATCGTGATAAACCTTCTTTCAAACTTTTACTTATACTGCCCATTTCAACATATATGTTGTTATAGCTCCTTTCAATCTTTTCTACAAAATCCTGAAAATTCAAAATATTATACATGCCTAGCACAAACATCAGTACATTCCACAGATAAAAAATATTTTAAATTATATAATATTATAATATTTTTTTCATATGTGAAAAGATTATAAATAATATTACACAAAAAAGTACCTTTGACTCTAAGCTATCTATGCAAGCATCATCTTGTTTTGGTAATAAACCAAACCCTCCAGACTTAATTTCTATATTCTCTCGATGCTTCATCGAAATTGTCTTGCATTCTCTGATAGCAAGCCTTACGCATGGAATAGGAAAAACATCACATCTTGTAGAATCAAGATATAACAACAACATAAAATAAAAATTACGTTAATACAAATGAAATACCCTATGTATGTTATTATAAATAATACGTGATTACTTACAGTCATAAAAGTGATTGGACCAGTGTAGTGGTTAGTAATTTTATTATCCCATCTTTTTACACTTTTTTCCAAACAATCTATTATGAACTTGCACCAATTTATAGTTTCTACCCTCTCAATGACATTATCATTTATTCTCTTCAAAATCTTCATGCTGCAAGCTCCTTGAGAGTCACACATCCCCATTGTATTTGCGAATAACATTAAAAAATTCATTCTAAACAACTTCCCGCAATCATTAGATCCAACTATGACATCTGTTATATCATTCAGTCAGATGTCATTCTTTCCTGCCTTAGAAGGGAATTGTTGAAACCACTCTTTGATGAAAGGATCATCTGTATTTCTTTCTTCCAGAGTATCTATTTCTATTTCTCCAAACGGTATACCCAGAATATCATGAACTTTTTGTTCTGTAACCTCTATAGCACCATTAGTTGTTGGTAATTTCAGTTTTTTAACATCAAAGTTTGAAATTACATGATATCCTAAACAACCAGGTATATCATGAATCTTCATTCCAATAAATCCTCCAAATCCCATGTCTATTAAAACCTTTTCCCTTTTAGCATTCAGAATGCTTATTGCAGAATATAGCGCCGTTGGTGCTGTTCTTGATCTAAGATTAGGAATGTTGCTTTCCTTCTTTTTCTTTTTTCGTTTTGGTTTATATTCATCATCATCATCTGTGTTTTCCTTCTTTCTCTTACAATTACTTTTCCTTGCACTTTTCTCTTTATGATCATCATCTATGTCTTTCTTTTTGTTTGAAGAAGAACAATCAATTTTGGTTTTTCCTTTATCTGTATCACTTTTTAAGATGCAAAAAGTGTTATTAAAATAAAAAAGTGACAATAGTTTCACATGTGAAAATTCTATATATCTATTTAATAGTCAAAATTTTTCAGTAGTGTAAATTAACACTATGCATACTAAAAAAATTCAGTTATCCTATTCTCATAATCATAATTACTTATCTAACATATTATTACATAACTGTATTGATAGAAGGTTATTCTAATAAGTTTATTTGAGAATTCTTATAATAAATCTTAACAGTTGAACAAGTATACTTAGATTATATTAAAACTTTTTTTTTTACAAACACTCTTCTGTTAATTTTCACAAGAAATTCTAATATACACTAAAGTATTCTATGATTATCTACTGTAAATTAAATTATAATTATAAAAAACTTACCATCAACAGAAACATTAACTGAAGATTTTCTTGGTCTTCCTCTTTTACGTTTCTCTACTTGTTTAGCACCAGTTGGATCGTCACCAGCGGAATCTTTCATAACAACTGGTGTACGAGTAGCAACTTCAATAAAAAGAAAATGTAATATTAATTATAATGTTTATATTAAATATATTTTATTAGTTTTAATTCAATAAAAATAATAAATTTAAAAAAAAATAATTAATTTATGTTAAATTACCTTCAACAGTATGATCTAAATCTATATCCAAATCTTCATTTGTAGAAGTATAATCTTCAACAGTATGATCTGAATATGAACTTTTTTCTGCAAAACAAATAAAATAGATATTTGCATTCAAATCAAACTGTATTTTTTTGTGTTTTTTGTTGTTATTATCATCATGAATAACTATCAAAGTCATTGTTTCATTCCTTTAGTAACATACTAAACGTGCCCTGAGAAACTTTTCTCCATCTGCATAATCATAGATTTTCCTTCTAAATGTTTTATCACTATAATCTCAATAAATTCGTTACAACATCATATCAAACAATTCATTTAATTATAATAAAACTTATTGCCAAACACATTAGTTTGTATAACATTTGATTAAACACAATAAATTAAATTATAATTATAAAAAAAAAACTTACAAACAACATAAACAAATTCATTACAACAACATATAAGACAATTCATTTCATTATAATAGAACTTATTACCAAACACCCTAGTATGTATATTCATATAATCAAAACAGAAATTAGTATTCTACTCTAATATAACATTTGATTAAACACAATAAATTAAATTATATTTATAAAAAACTTACCATCAACTGATGTTGTATAATTCTTCTCACTATTTTTCCTTTCTATACTTTTTCTTCTTCTTCTCTCGTAACATTTTATTTCTGCACAAAAATAAACAATTAATAACAAAAACTAACACATCAATAGTAATAATTTGAACAAGAAACTCACTTTCACTAGTCGTATCTTCTTTTTCCTCCATTAAATTGGTAGAAAACTAGGGTTTAAAATCGATTTGGGGGGTTTTTTTTTTGTTAAATAAATTAGGATACAGTACGTCCTTTTTTTTCGTTTTAATGTTTATTTTGGTGTAAAAATTTTCAAATGTCGTTTAAATGTGTGTTTTTTTGGATATTATTTTGATAAAAATTGATATTTCGTCATAATTGTTGAATGATGTCTATTATTTTCAAAGTCAAAGGAATATATATTCGGTTAAATGGTTTATAATTTTTTAGTTATTTTTTTTAATAATTACTTTTTTTAATTAATAACTGTTGAATGATGTTTTAAAACAAAATAACTTTCTCATGGATAAAAAGGTATTTTTTTAATTCAGTATTTTTAGAATTGTTGCCAAACAAGCTTTTCATGTAAATTATTTTTTCTTACTGCTGGTTGCTACTAAACGCTTCCTTAATGCTTATAGACAAACATTACTTATAAATGGTATTAAAAATAACTAATTAACAAAAATTTATAATCCACTTTCATTCTTATTCTTTAGTCATAGTCTTTAAAAATGAGCTAGTTATGTGTTATAATAGGTTAATAATACTTATTTTTTATATTGGAGTGGTTAGGATAGTTTGAACTGCTATTAGAGTTGTTGCCAAACAAGCTTTTAATGTAAATTCTTACCTCTTACTGCTGGTTGCTCCTAAACGCTTCCTTAATTCTTGTAGACAAACATTACTTATAAATGGAATTAAAAATAACTAATTAACAAAAATTCATAACCCACTTTGCGATTATTATTACACTCTTTTATATTGGACTTTAAAAAACATATTCTTTAGTCATGGGCTTTAAAAATGAGCTAGTTAAGTGTTATAGTAGTTTAATAATACTTATTTTTTTATATTGGGCCATTTTATTGGATATAGTCTAAAATAAACAAAAAGAGCTTACGACCCAAATTGTTTTTTATACTTTATCCATGGGCTTAAAAATTAACCAATGGATCTATTAACTTTATATTTTGGGCCCTTTCAAATAGCTCATGCAAAACATTTTTGATTAAAAAGTTATACACTTGAAATTATCTTTTAAAAAATTAATAAATTATAACATGTTTTTAAAGAAATTATATATAAAGATACTTCAAACATAAGTTTTCTTTTTTCAGATAAAAAAATTTTGTTAAATAAATTTTTTTTTACAAGAGAAAACAAATTCTCTTTAAGCTGACTTTGTTTTTCACAAGTGAAAATAAATACAGTTTTTTTTTTTTTTTTTTTTTTTTTTTTTTTTAATTTTAAAATTAAAAAAAATGTTCACAAGTGAAATATAAATATTAAATGTTGTATTTAATTATTTACCTTTTATAGCCATAGGAAAGACTGTCAACCCCAATTCATTTCTCCGGTCTTCAAAAAACTTTCACCCCCAATTCTTCACACACTCACTCAATCTCTCAAAAATTACCATAATTCAAACCAAAACACTTAAATTCAAAGTAAAATTAAATGTCGAATAAAGGCAAAGGAATAGCCGATGACAACTATTATTCCGATAAAAGAAAAAATAAATCTGATAAGCGTAAAAATAAAAACCCTAACGTAATAATTATTGATGTTGAAGATGACAGTGAAGATGAAGATTATATTCGTGAAGACATCAGCAGTAATTATTCATTTTCATTTTCAATTTTCATTTTTAGGAATTTTTTGTTTCTTTAATGTTTCTTATGTTATTGATTTTTAATTTTTTGTTATGAATGTGTTATACAGTTTGTTTTTATTATAATTAAAGATTAATGAGATGTAAATATGAGACGTTGCATTAGCTTTTTCAGAGGTGGACCTTTTAAGGGGCAGGGGAGGGTCCTGGCCCTCTCAAAAGTTGCGGCAACTAGTTTAAATATTATATGTTTTAAGGGTAATTTAGTTAGTTTGACAAACAAATCTCCGATTCGGCCATCCCAAAATAAATTCGGCCACCCCAAAATAAGTGTTCAAGTTCCGCCAATGCTTTTATTAGTGAAATGTATATAGTTTATATGATTATTAAACTTTTTTAAAGGAAGCAATTAGTGTTTATAAGAAATTATAGATATGCAAAGAGAAAGGCGGAGCCAGTAATTTATATTAAGGGGGGCCGTAATTTTTTTTATATAATACAAGTAGTAACATACAATTATTAGATCGCCAAAACTATGTGAACTAACTTCTAACTTATCTCATAAAGTAATCAACCCGTTAAATGCGCTGAGTTGCATTTGATTATATACTGAACTCTAGATATGTTACGATAGCAATGACAACTGGTGCATCCTATTTCTATTTGATGAGTTATTTGCTTTTAATTTTTAATATAGTAAACCTTTTAGTTTAAAAATTATTTAGACAAAATCTCTAGAGTTGAAACTATTTATATCACTAAAAGGAGTACATAATCTTTAATACAACATATAAATCAAATGGTACTTAGAGAAAATTCTATGTACGGTGTAACAAGTTTTTCTTGTTAATAATAAGTGTTATTTTGTGTCCAACTAAAGTTTTTAAACACTAAACTTAAGATTGGGGTGAAATCGTCAAGTAGTAAATATAGAAGGGGCTAGACTAATTTACATTTATCAAGGGTCACAATGAAAGAAACAGCTTTATTTAGGCCCACAAAGTAATACATATCCACCTTTTTGGTCATCTTCTCCATTAAAGAACAACCCATCTCTCTTTTTTCAAGCAAATAATAAGCTCATTAGTTTGTTAAGTCTATGTACTCTGTCTTAAACACAACCTATGAGGTGGGTTGGTTGGGCCGGTTGGGGGTGGCTGAGCACCCGCCAGCCACCCAACTGGCTCCGTCCCTGTGCAAACATTGAAATCTATATTGTTTTTAATTTTTTATAGATTAATTTTTTTTTAGGGATTTTATTGATGAGTTATAATTTGTGATTTTGATGTGTATTTACTATTTAGGAGTTAAATTTATTATTAATTTTGTGTTTTTTGCAGAGAAAAAATCTTATGAGACAAGAAAAAAATGTATCAATAGAGAAGCATCTAAGAAGGAAAATCAATCATCTGTTGATGGTAAGTTTCAAATCAGTATAGATTATAATGCAGAAGTTTCTGCACTTCTTGTGCTCAGTTAATAAATGTGTTAGTATTCTGAGTGAGTGTTCAGTTACTATATGTGTTAGATTATTTGTCAAATGTTACTTTCATTTAGTGTATTAGTAAAAATTGTGACTCAACATTATAATTATCTAGCAGGTGAAGTAAGCAAACCTAAGAGAGGAAGACCGAGGAAGAGTCATCCTAAAATTCCTTCTTCTGCTTCATCTGCATCACCTGCTTCTTATTCTAATTCACCTGCTACAGATAAGAAAGGCCAAGATAAGGATATAGTTTTTAGAACAAGAAATTCACCAAAAGTTTTGTACAACGTGTTGAAGAATCTAACATGCGGTCAAAGGAAAGAATTAATTGATATGGGATTTGGCTCACTGTATGGGATGAATATAGATGAACTTTCTGGTAAAATTGGAAATTTTGTAGTGGACAACTTTGAACCAAGTGAGATGAAGCTAAAGTGCAAAAATTATGATATTCTAATAACTGCAGAGTCTTTTCATAAAGTGTTGGGTGTACCAATAGGGGGTTTGGCTATCAATGATTTGGTTAAGAATAAAGAAGTGGAAGGTTCTATAAGCAAAAGATGGTATAGTCAATTTCCTACTAGGAATCTGACAATAAATAGAGTTGCTGATCTTATTATAGAAAATAAAGTTGAAGGAATTATGTTCAAGATGAGTATGCTTGTTTTATTTTCCAACATATTTGGATTAGCAGGAACCGGTGGACAGTGTAGACCTAGTCTAATTGTTCCTTATATAACTGAAGAAACGAAAATTGATAAAATTGATTGGTGCAAATATGTTTTGGACTGCTTGAAGATAAGCAAAGAAGGTTGGAATAAAGATTGTATAAATAGTTATTATCCTGGTCCTGTCACAGCTCTGATCGTAAGTTCTTATATCTCAATATTATGTAATTTTTTTTTCTCAGTATTCAAATGTAAAGAAAATTTTGTTTATACTTGAATAAAAATGTTTGAATAGTCGAATTTGTATAATTAATTTTTTTTTATAATATATATTAAACTTTTCACTTGTGAAAACAATTATTTGTAATATTTAATATTTTTAGAAAAATAATGATTCTTGCTTTATTTTGCAGCTTATATATATTCATTCTACAAAGTCTGATTCAGACCTCAAGGCTCATGAAGTTCCTTCAATACAATTTTGGAATTCTGATGATATAAGAAGGAGGGAGACTTTTGAATTGAATAATGGTGGTTTTGGAAATTTGGATTTATATTTAGATGTCGACAATGACAATGAATCTTACAAAAAAAAGGTTTTCTTATATTTATAATCACAAAGAGTATAGACTTGAGTTTTATTACTATTTTTATGTCTTCACATGTGAAAAAATTGTCATTGAATACCTTCACATGTGAACAAATCAAATACACTTTCATTTCCTCACATTTCTTTTTTTCTTTGTTATAACAGTTGCGCTTGGATAAAGTTGATCAGAATGTGGATTTGTTGGAAAAAATTCTTTCTGATATAAAGAATGAATTTAAAAAATCATCAGGTGAAAATCTAGATAATATGAGGCTTAAAGAGATTAAAGCCAAGTTCAACCTTTGTATTCAGAATGTAGAAATGGAAAATTATGAATCAACAGGGCTTGAAAAGGAAGATGATGATTTGGATGCAGAAAAGGAAAAATATGAATCAGCAAGTTTTGGAAGGAAAGACAATGAATCTACTGGTTTTGAAAACAAAAGTGAAGAATTTTGCAATGTTCATCTTTCTGAAGATGAATTGGAAAATAATGATTTAGATAAAGAAAAGGAAGATGGTGAATCAACGGGGTTTGAAAACAAGAATGTTGATGAGTTGAAAGCCGATTCAACAGGGTTAGAAAAAGGAAACACTGACGATGATGGTTTGAATAACGTTTCAGAGAATTTTGAAACAAGACAGGCAGATGAGGAAAGAGTCAAAGATGAGGGAATAGAGAAAGATGTAGATGATGATACAGATGTTGACACTCCTGTGTATTTTAAAAGAAGAAAGAAAGCGCATAAATCAAACGAAAGCAATCAATCAAAAGATGAAGTTTTAGAAGATGAAAAGAAAAATGAAAGCATTCCATCAAATTATGAGATGGCTGACACTCCAGAAAGTTCATTTCAACATTTGAGAAAACATAATTTTGAAGAAGGTTCAGCATTTGATGAAGATAAAGAAGAAGAAGATGATATAAAGGTTAAATATAAATTCACTTATTTACTATTAAAAAAACGTATTTTTACAATTGTAAATTCATACTTTTTTCTCAAGTGAAAAAATAATATTTTAATTTTTAGAAGTGTTAATAAGCTTTGTATTACATAACAAATTTTTATCTTTAAAGAAAAAAAAATTTAGTGTCTTTAAACTTTAGTGAAACAAGACAAGGAATTCAGTTGATTAGTATTAAAAAATGTAATTTGAGTTCCTTTAAACTTTTGTTGCAGGCAAAAGAAGATCAAGAATTGCTTCGTATGCAGAAAAGGAAACATGCTGAAATGTTACAAAAAGAAAAAATAGAAAAAAGGGCAAAACAACGTCTGGATGAAATACGGGAAAGTGAAAAGAAGGTTTTTTAAATTTTTATTTGTTTCTTTCTGCATACATTTGAATTTTTTTATATGTTTATGATTTTAATTACTATTTGTTAATTAAATATAATTTTGTTATTTGTCAGCTCGAAGAAGATACAATTCTAAAAGAAAAATACCGCGGTGAATTGTTAGAGGAAATCAACGATATGAAGAAAAATAACTTATGTTATAATGTGAGGTCGTTGTTGCGTTGGTTAGGGTATGAAGTTGGTTTTACTTTTCCTGAGGTTAGTTTCTATTTCAGTTTTTTATAGTCTATTCACATGAGATCAAATGTTTTCACAATATAGATGCTCAGAGTAGAAAAAAATTGTATACTTCAAATTATACATAGTAATCCTTTTGATAGTTGAATTAGAAAAATATGGGATTTATCTATTGAATTACCATGCTAAAAAACATCGATATATTGCATTAGTTCATTATATGCTAAATCAATCTGTTATGATGATTTCAGGTTCATAAAGTTTTTAAGCATGCACTATTCGATTTCCACCCGGATAGGTTTGCAAAAGCTGACATGCGTAAAAAAGTGGAATCCGAAGAAACGTTTAAGCTTCTTACAGACATGAGGGATAATGATATCTTTTTTAAGAACAAAATTTGTTAGAGAAGGTAGTCAGTGATAATAGTTAGTATGTAGATATTAGTTAACCTATGTGTAAGGAGTTATTATTAGTATCAATATTTTCAGTTCTGAAGAAAATCATCTAATATATGTATATCTTTTGTTATTAAAAAAATTCTCACTTATGAAGAAAATCATATATTATTGAATAAGTTGTTTAATTGATATAATTTATGAATTTTAAGATTTTAATCATATATGTAGCTGAGTATGTGAGTTTAATAAATATATTTTCACTTGTGAAGATAATCATTTAGAAAAAATATTAGTTGCTTAAAACATATATTTATTAATAAAATTTCACATGTGAAGAAAAAATTTGAAAATTTAAATTTTCACATGTGAAATTTTTTTTCATATTTTTAGAAAATTAATTTTAAAAAAAATTTGAAAAAAAAATTAAAAAAAAATTTTCACATATAAATTTTTTTTCACATGTGATTTTTTTTTTTTTTAATTTTCACATGTGAAATTTTTTTTATATGTGATGAAAAGTTTATTATTTTTGAAAAATTTGAATTAAATTTTTTTTTTCACATGTGAAATTGTTTCTTTAAATTTTGACATATGAAAACTTTTTCATATGTGTATAACTTTTAGTAAAGATACTTTTATAATAACTTTTTATCTTTAATATTTTCAATTGTGAAGAACATAATATAAGTATTATTTTTGTTTTTATTTTTTAAAATTTTTAACACGTGAAAGTAAATTATAAAATTGCCCAATTACAAGAAGAAGTTCATAGTTGAAAATTCTAATTTTGTTTTTTCACATGTGAAAGTAAATAATTAAATCTAATGCATAGATGAAAATCAAGATTAAAAATCTTAGTTTCTTTTTCACATGTGAAAATAAATGATAAATTTTTCTAATTACAATACAAAATGCATAGTTCAAAATCATTAATATATAGTTCTAATTACAAAACAAAAGCAAAGAGTTACTAAATTAAAAAAGTTCAAAGCAACGAAACATTTAACAGAAGTTTTCATGATATTGAAAATACTAATACAATTTTAAAAAAAGCAACATATGTTGGATGTGAACAAAGATATGTTAACTCAATAGTCATGTTCTTGTCTTTCTGAAATCCACACTTTTTCTTCAAATCAGCCCATTTTCCTTTAAGAACAACATTAGCAGAAGCATGTGTTCCAAATTGTGTATACCTTCTTTCTAGATATACAATCACTTCCATAGAATAAACATCTTCATTAGTATAAACTTGAACACGTTCAAAATGATGTAGATTATGAGCTTGAACAAAACCACGTGGTATGGTCTGCAAAAAATAAGAAAGTATTTGTAAATAACAATTAATAATTTTAAAATATATAAAAAAATAAGTTGTAAAGAGAAGATATGTAATTTACAATGTATCCTTCAATAATAGCATTTGTTGTCAGTTTGGCATGAAACATCCTTGGTTGATTTTCAACTTGTACGAAATCAAATTTTGCAAATCCTACATTAAAAGAAAATTATCATAGAATATACTAAAAGTATAATTGATTGAATATAAATTATCTACTTTTTAAAATTTAACCTGAAGGTAACTTGACATCTTCATCATCAATATCTACCAAGTTTTCATCAAACACTTCTAACCGGAATTCTGAATTATATTCTATAAAACTCCATAGAAAAATATAGCCTTCTTTGATTTCACAAAGTTCACAAATTTTCTCCCATTCCAAATCATAAAAACATAAAGAATCACCATCAACAGACTGAGTCTTAACTTTGTATCTTCCATATTTAGTAGAAACATTAATCCTTGAAGAAGGATTAAAATTCATTTTATTTCGAATGGCATTAACGTATTCAGAAGGAAGTGTCTGAAAAGAAAAATTATAATGATTAAGTGTTTTGTATAATATAGTTTTAAAAAAAGAATATATTAAATAAAATTAAAAAAGTTGTTAGTTTAATAAAATTACCGTAAACTTTAAGGAATCTTTAGTTGCAAATGTTAAACATTTTGGTTCTTTAGAATAAAAATTCCTTGAGAATTCAAGATCTGTAGGGCATCCATTCTGATCAAACTCATTAACTAATGAACAACCATAGTCTGTTTCAAGAAAGTATAAATAGAATCCATCTTGAACATTGAAATCTTCAAGATACTTAAGCCAACCAGGACCGTGTATCATACATTCAGAATTACCAAAGTCACTGATTTTGACAGTATATTTTTTTTGTAGTGTCTAAATAAGTAATACCAGGGGTTTCTTCATGTGTATGCAAGCCTTTACATTCTTTGGGTAAAACCTGATAATTAACATCAAAAATCAACTTTACTATAGAAAATAATTATTCAATATTTATTTAGAAAATACTCATTCACTTTTGTTTAAAATCTTACCAGACCATGCATAGCTGATTCATCTACCTTAAAAGAAAATGGTATTCTTTAACCATTTCAGTATAACCTGTTAATTTAACCTATAAAAAAATAAATAGTCGTCAATTAAATATAAATGAAATTATTTTTCACATGTGAAAAAAAAAATCTACTTAAAAGCTAATTAACATTAACTTTTTCTAATCGTCTAAGGATCTAAATATTAAACTACAAATTACTATATTCTTAAAATACATTAGTTTAATCAACAGATATTATAAAAATAAAAATAAATTGCTTTTTTTAATCTAATCAACAGATATTTATTTTAATTATAATGTGCCTAAAAATTAACTATCTAAATAGGAAAAAAATTCGAAAAGATGCACACATAAAAACTTTAAAATTTTACTTAAAAAAAAAGGGACTAATAAAACTTACAGTAAAAGGTGGCTGGTTTCTTAATTGATCAAGTTGTTAATAGGTGAAGAGGAAGAGGATGGATATTTTTGGAGTTTGGCTGCTAATGTGAAAAGTAAAACCTAATATGAAGAACCAAATAATATGTAATATTTGTAACGGCCTGGGCTTGGATGGGCTAAACAAAAGTTGTCAAGTTTAAAGAGTCCCTACTTAAGTCCATTATATATTTTACATTTTTTAACGCGCTTTGGCTTGGATGTGTTTTGAATTTTTATTTTCATAATTTTAACAAGTGAAAATTTTTTATTGTAACATGTAAAAATAATTTTCAAAATTTGTGTTTATTTTTTATTTATAACTTTTATATGCTTTTTTTTAATTTTTTATTCTCAAAATTTTACAAGTGAAATTCTTTTATTGTCAAAAAGTGAAATAATTTAACTTTAAACTTATTTTGTTTTTCACAAGTGAAAATAAATTCACTTTTTTAACAATTTAAAATAAATTCAGAGTGATAAAATTAATTTGTTTTTTTTTTCACAAGTGAACAAAATAAATTTGTTGTTTTTTAGAAAAGTTTTTCTAAGTGGTTATTTTTCGTAATTTTCAAAATTGAAAAGATTTTATTTTTCAAAAGTAAAAAAATAATCTTTTATACATGCTTAAGTCCCAACAATCTTATAGAGCACCCAAAAGTCCAAAACTAGATCCATTATTATAGTAACACAAAAGTTGAAGGGCAAAAATGTATTATTAAAAACTAATATTTTTAATAAAAATATATCTGCAACAACTTTTTATACCGCATCTAATTAGATCTAACTTCATTTATTCTCTACATTTCACAAATTTCTCTCTCTATCTCACACAGTAAATTTTCTCAATTAAAACACGTACTAAATTCACACTCTGAATAGTTACTGCATCATTACTATGGTGAAGACGAAAATCAGTGGATCTAAACGTTCTCGTAAGTTGTTTTTTAATTGTTTGTATGTTTTTTTATTCTTATAATTTATTAGTTTAAAATGAAGTGTTGAATTATTTTATATTTTATGTATTTTAAATTTATCTGAGTGTATTTGAATGATTGATATAATAGTTGTAAAGAAGTAATTCAATAGGTTATGTTTTTATGGCAAACTTTTGTAGCGTGAATCGTGTTTTAGATGTTGAAAAGTGTTTTAAGTATAGATTAGGTTAGGCGTATAGTGTTTAAGTAATTGATGCATTTTCTGTAATGCACTTATGCAATAGTTTCTTTTATTAAGTTTATTTCTATACTCAATTTTTTATGTGAAATCTTATATTATTGTGTATTATATTTAAAACGCTTTGATTGTATCAGGTAAAGAGTCTCATGCTCTGAAGGTAAAACGCTTTGCACTGAAAGGATCAACAACTCGAGCTAAGGATATGATTTTCCTTAGTAGTATTAGCAGTAAGAAAAAGTATGATGATAATGGTAGCAGAGTTAAGTTTTTAAGTTCTGATGTCATAGAAGAAACTAAGAGAAAATTAATTAATGATTTTGATTTAGAAGCAATTTTAAGTTCTGATGTCATAGAGGAAACTAAGTCAAAAGTGGAAGTTATTGATGGATGTGATAAAAAAAATTATGATAAAGCTAAAAAAGGAAGAGAAAGAATAATGATTTAAAAAAACAAAAAGGTTATGATGAAGTTTGTGTTTCAGAAAATGAGTTTGTTGAGGAATCAGAACTTTATGTTGAAGTTGACAAGTCTAAAAAGATTAAGAAGCAAAATACTGTTTCTGTTGATGAAAAATCTGACTTTGATGATGGATGGTTATCTCTTAGAACAAGGGCTTCTCCAAAAGTTCTGTATAGTTTGATGAGTAAATTGACATTAGCTCAAAGAAAGGATTTAATTGAAATTGGTTTTGGATCGCTTTACAATATGGCAGTAGAAGAAATCCCAGTTAAAATAGGTCATTTTGTTGTTGACAATTTCTTTCCAAACGAGATGAAACTCAAGCTTCAAAATTACGATATAGAAATAACACCAGAATTAATTCATTCAGTTTTGGGTGTGCCTTTAGGAGATATAGATTTTCATCATTTGGCTAAGAGAAGGGTTTCTGATTTAAGTCGAAGATGGTACTTGCAATTTATAGGTAGGTATCCAACACCTAAGAAAGTTGCTGATGTGGTCAAACAAACTAAAGTTGATGGAATTCTATTCAAATTGAGCATACTTTTTCTATTTTCAAAGTTTTTTGGATTAGGAGGAAAGGGTGAACAACGTAGGCCTCAAGAAATTCTCAAGTATATTTGTGAAGATACAAAAATTTCAAGTATAGATTGGTGCAAGTACGTGTATGACAGTTTGAAAGTCAGCAAAAAAGGTTGGGTGAGAGATGATTTTGTAATTTACTATTCTGGACCTCTGACAACACTTATTGTAAGTGTTCATTTCAATACATTAATATTATTTTTTTTATCAATTGTTCACATGTGAAAATTTTATTTTATACTTTTTTTTAGCTCATGATAGACAGTAATGGTAGTTTGAATTTCAATAGTAGTTTAATATTTCAAAAAAAAAAAAAAAATCATTTATGAAGAAAATTATATTTTAATTAGTAAGTTGCTTAAATAATACATGTTAAATTTTTTTTTATTCACATGTGAAATGTTTTTCATATATGAAAAAAATTCAGAATTTTTCTTCACATATAAATTTGTTTTTCACATATGAAAATTGAAACATTTAATTTTCACATGTGAATATTGTTTTTCATATTTTACTAAAATTAATTTCAAAAACAAAAATTCAAAAAAATAATTTTAGAATTTTTTTTAAGATATGAAAATTATATAATTAGATTTTACTTTATACTTAATATTTAAATTTTTCACATATGAATTTTTTTTTTATTATTATTATTATTTTTTTTTTTTGAATTTTTTGAAAAATAATTACTCTTTTTTAATTTTGCAGCTTATTTATCTTCATTGCACGAAATGTGAATCAGTATGTTTGCGACGTGAAATTCCTGCAATCTCTTTATGGACTACTGATATGATTAAAAAGAGGCAGAGTTTCGAAATTAATAATGGTGGTTTTGGTATTCTTGATAGATATGAAGATGATATAAATGACAGTGAGTTTTCAAGAAGAAAGGTTTGTTTTAATAATATTATATTTTAGTAATAATTTGTTTTAATAATATTATATTTATTTATTTATTTATTTTAATTTATAATTTTTTTTAAACAGTCGCAATCAAAATTGGATATACTTGATCGGAAAGTTGATTTGCTTTACTCAATACTTAATGATTTGGAATATGATTTCACTTTATGGTTTAGTGAAGATCCATATAATCCAATCCTTAAAGAGATAAAAGCTAACTTCATGAATTGTATTCGTAATATTGATCTGTATGGAGATGATAAGGAAAAGATTTTAGATCTTTATGATAACGAAAGTGAAAAAGAAAAAGCTTTAGAGAATCAAGATGATGCATGTGAAGAGGACGATGTGCAAACTTTTGATCATGATTGCTGGAATAGTGTATTGGGGAATTATGAAAAAGGTGAGTGCAGTCACGCAATAGGTCAATCAGATGAAGAAATGGTCAAAGATGTGGAAAAAGATGACAATTTTGGTTTTAATACGTTTGAAGTTCCTTTTTTAGAAAGTGATGATACAGATAGAATTGATTATGTGCAAATGATGAATTATGAATTGGATAAAATGTTCAATAAATATCACATAAAAGAATCAATAGGAGGTCTGAATGATTTTCAATTTTTTGCGGTTCCTGAAATTTTGAAAGAAGCTGAAAAGAAAATTGGTAAAAAGGTACATTCTGCAAGGATATTGATGTTAAAACTCTTCCTACTCAAGGATTTTTTGAAGAAGATGAAAAGAATATGATAGAAGTGGAAGTTTTTGAAAAGAAAGTTAAGCCTTTGACATGCTTTAGTAGTCCCGTTGTTGTTTCATCGTCTTTTCCTCAGCATAGTTTGTTTGAAGCACCATCCTTTTTTTTGGGCTCTGAGTTTGAAACTAATACTGAGATTGAGGATGTAAAGCCAGTAATCAAAGAAACAACTATTAGATCTCCATTCAAATTTAGGCAGATTCTTCCAAATGTTGATTTGAAATTAGGAGAAGAAAGGGTTGCTGATACACTCTTCATGATGCTTGAACAAACTAGCCAAGTGTGAGTAATTTGTTAATAATTTTAACAGTTTTTTATTTTTTTCACTTGTGAAATTTATTTATAAATTCCAAAATTTTATATACTTTTTTTGCAGTGATGTGGTATATGAATCTATTTCATCCAAAACAAAGTTAATTCGTCTATCAATTGAGACGTTAGCTCCTGGACTGCGAGTAGATGCAGATGTTATAGAAGCATGGTCAGATGAGTTAAACGTTATGGAGCGTTTCAAATCTGCAGAACATCCATCTAGATATTTTTTCAAACCAAGTGTGGTAAGTCTTTTTTAATCTTGGTTTATTATTTTATTTTATAAAGCATGTGCTTTTTCAATTTTTAAACTTAAAATCATCTATGAATAATTTATTTTAGAAACAATATTTAGATGCATAAATCATTTAGATGCATAAATCATTTTTTATGAAATTATTTGTTCTTCAGTGTCGATTTATAGGGTATTAATTGTTTGTTTTCTTCATATTAGAATATTTTTTGAACAATTTTTTTTGAAGTTCATTATTTATTTACAGCCAATTTTTAGAGCCGATTATTCTTTGAAGTGCATTGTTGATTTTCTTCATATTAGAATATTTTGCCAAAGATTACTAGAATCTTGTAATTCAATTTTTATTTAGAGTCAGTTATTGACTATTATGTTTATTTTTATTCAGACAAAAGACATACTCAATAACTCTACAATATACCCTGAGAAGTATGAGGTTTTTAAAAAGACTTTACTTGGTGATTACCAAGCAAAGAGGATTGCAGCCTGTGAAAATTTCAAATTGGTATGGCTTTTTAATTTTATATAAGTTTTCATCAAATATATATTCTTGAAATATTATATGTATTCTTTTTTCAATATATATATTTTATTTTATTTTTTAATTTTTTTTTATTTTTTTATTTTTTATTTTTTTTTGAATCAGGTTTTCTTTCCTATTTGCTGTGCGGATCATTTCTTTTTGATATGTTTTGATTTGGTGAAACGTCAAGTTCTAATTATAGACAGTTCAGGTATTGATGAAGAAAATGAAAATAGATATTGTTGTATTCCTGAACTTTTGGTAAGTAAAAATCGTAAAATTTATATATTTTTATTACTTTTTTTTAAATTTATGTTTATTTTTTTTTAATTTATTATTCAGATTAAAATGTTTAAACAATTCCACTCCGAATACAATTCACCATGCATTGGATATACATTTGGAAAACTTATTGCTGAAAGATTCAAGATGCATTGGAGAACTGTTGATAATTATCTAGACGATGGAGTTTTTGTGATGTCTCATATGAATATGTATTTTGGTGAGAGTGAAAATGAATGGGATTATGGATTTCTGAAGGAATCTAACGAACAGACAAAGCAACTTGACTTACTCAGGTTTCTCACTTTTTCTTTAACATTTTTAATATACTATGTATTAAAATATTTAATTTTCATACTTTTTTCACATGTGAAATACTTTGAATAAATAAATAAATTTCTTTTTGTGACTGATTTTTTCACATGTGAAATAATTTGAAGAAATAAATTTTAATTTAATTTTTTATTTTTAATTTATAATTTTTGTAATGACTTTTTTTTTCTTCTTACCAGATCAAAATTTGCTGCAAGGTTAATTTTGTCAGAGAATAACAAATATAGGAATGATATTCTAAAAGAAGTTGCAGAATTCACTAAAATAAAGAAGTCCTTAAGAAAAGAACTTATCAAAGAAGCAGTTCAGAATAGAGATAAAAGATGCAATCTTTTTGAATAAATCTAGAAAACAACTGTATCCTTTTGTTAAGTGTTCAATATTGTTATGATAGTTTGTAAATAAACATGTTCAATATTGTTATGATAGTTTATATTTTTTAATAAAGAAATGTTAAACAAATATTTATACAACACATAAATATGTTTAATGTTTCAAAATTAATTGTTACTAAATATGACTATGGGACTTTTCAAAATTAACTGCTACTGAATATGACAGTGCATATTTCATGACTATGGGACTTTCAAAAAAAAAAACATTTTATTTTCACAAGTAAATATAAAGAAATATGATTTTGATTTTTTTCACAAGTGAAAATAAAGAAGTTTAACATTTTATTTCACAGTTGACTTTTTGATTTGTTTTTATTTTCACAAGTGAAAATAAATTCATTTTAATCTGATTCTGTTTATTAACTAGTGAAAACCTTTTTTTTCATAACTGAAAATAAATTAACTTTGATTTTTTTTTTCACAAGTGAAAAAAACATTAGACTTTTTATAACATTCAAATTAATTCACAGAGATAACATTAAATATTATATAAATTAATTTACTTTTGATTTGTTATTTTTTCACAACTAAATATATAATTAGTTATATTTGTTTCTTCTTTTTTACTAGTCAATATAAACTTAGTTTTTTACGAAATTATCACCTGAATTAAATCCATGTTAATAAACTTTTTTTTTCACAAGAGAAATTATTCCATAGTTGGATTTTATTTTTTTTCACAAGTAAAAATAATTTATCTTTGATTTTTGTTTTTGTTTTTCACAAGTGAAAATAACATCAGTTTTAATCTTAAGCATCTGAGGAAATTTTTTTGTTAATCAAAAGGGAAATTATTCAATACACTTTTATTATAAATTTTATATCTTCTATTTTATTTGTATTCCTCATTTTTATTGTTTTTACTATTCCCCATATTTTTTTTTTCTGACAAATACTTTATTTCTTTTTAATGTAATTAAATACACTGTACACGTACACGTTTGGTTACCAAAAATTAGTTAATTAATTGTATGGGAAATCTAAACAAAAATACACTGTACACATTTGATTACCAAAAATTAATTGTATTGGAAGTGTATTCAATAAATTAATCGTACGCCTTTTGTCTATATATACGTCTGTGCTTATCCTCTTTCATCACAATTCTTATTTTCTCTCACTTCATATCTAACCCATATCATCATCTTCAGATCTATTTTTCTCTCATCCAAACATAAAATAAAATGGAAAATTATTTTAGAACCCCAAATCTAGAGAGGTTGAAAGACGCCGCTTGTTCTGACGACCTGCTAAAGACATTTAAGTTTTTTTTTAAGCAACAGATGTTGGAGTTACAGGGTTTCATTAATAAGCTTGAGGAAGATTGTGAACAACTGAGAATGCATATTCAAAAGCAAGAAGAGTATCTTGGTGAATTGGAGATCTCCGGTGAAGATGCTACCTTGATTATTAAAATAATCAGTGATACATTGAAGAAGGACCGTTCTAGGCTTGATGATTTGGATAAACTGCTGATTAAGACCCGTAATGATATGTTTGAAAAGAAGCAAGATGTCGCCTATATCAAGCAGGAAATGAATGATAAAGAGTAGTCACTTTAGGGGTTTAATAGTTTTCTCTTATTTTAATTTACTCAGTTTATGTATGTCCAAATTTTGAATTATAAAATATGTAATGGACCTTTTATTGAAATGAAGATAATTTGCTGTTATCTATTTATTTTTTCTTTTTAGAATAATTTTATTTTTTTCACAAGTGAAATTTTTTTATACATGAAATTATTCCATATGTGGATTTTAATTTTTTTCACAATTGAATTTTTTTTTCAAAAGTGAAATAATTCTTTATGTGGATTTTTAATTTTTTCACAAGTGAAATTTTTTTATACATGAATTTTTTTTTTTTAAATTATCATCTAAATTTAATTCTTATTAGTAAAACATTTTTTTTTCACAAATGTAATTATTTCGTATGTGGATTTTAATTTTTTTTCACAAGTGAAAGAAAATTTATTTTGCTTTTGTTAACCTAATTTTTATTAAAAAAAATTAAATATGATTTTATTTTTTAAGTATTGTATGTGGTTGATTGTTAATATGTTTTTTTGAAACTTTTTTGTTTTATTATAATTTTTACAAGAAAAAAAATTATATCTCGAAATAAAGTATGAAATTGTACTAAACAACAACAACAACAACAAAATTGTACTAAACAACATTTCTAAATATTTTTTTGGGCTTTAGATTTGTTGGGTTTAGCTTTGTTGGGCTAAATATAATTTATCTACAAATGATATTTGTTGGACTTTAGCTTTGTTTCACGTGACATATAATATTCCTTTCAAAAAATCTTTATAGTCTCTCTCTAAAATAAAAATTAGATCTACACACACACACTACACATACAAAAAGAAACCCACAACATTTACATGAAATCCACATCACCATCCACCACCAACCACGTTACTCATTTGATTGATGATAAGGATGAAGAATAAAAGTTTTAAAGGTATTTTAATAATATTTTACACTAAATCTATTTATATGTTATCGATACGTCTACTTAGATCTGGATATGTATACTTTAGACTAAATCTGTTTGTTGTTACAGATCTGTATGTCTATTTATAAGTGATATATGATTAATATTTTATTATTAATATTAATATTTTTTTATGTAGTTAGATCTGTATGTCTATTTATAAATGATATAAATGATTATTTGATGTGATGACGTCATCGTAAATGATTAATATCTGCTTTTGAATTTATTCAAATTTCGTCATATATAACTTATTCAAATTTTGTCATATATTATCGGTTAAATGATGTATCAACTATATATTTGTGTTATAGTTATTGATTTTATTTGCTGACGTAAGTGTTGATTATAAGCTGTTTTTATCAATAATCATTATGCGTCTAACTGTGGTTAGAACTATTTAGTTGATGTCATCAAAATAATTCATTCTCATGTGAAAATATTATTCATGAAAATATTATTTATTTTTCACATGTGAAAATATAGATTAGTATTCTAAATTTTAGATGACCTTTTAGCTGAAATGTTTACATGAATATTATATATTTAGCTTATATGTTTTCACATGTGAAATATTTTCACATGTGATTATAAGGTGTTTTATATGACTATTATAAACTCATGTTAAATGTTTTCACATCTGGTTATAAGATGTGTTTGATTACTTAGAAATTTAGATTAAATAATTTAGCTTAGATTAGCTTAAACGTGATTATAAGTTGTGTTTAGCTAAAACATTTTCACATGTAAAAATTTAGCTGAAATTTTTTCACATGTGAAATGTGTAGTGTATTTTGAGAATTATTCCAATATAGTGATTTTTAAATTTGTTATACTTAACAATTTATGTTATACATTTTCTTATGGACATGTAGAACTGTTTTAGCTTACTAAATGTTTATTTTTATACATAGATTTAAGATTATTTCATATGTGTAAATAATTATTAGTACATTTTTCTGAATCGTTATTTGGTAAAAAGTCTGATGTTCTGAAGGTAAAAAGCTTTGGATGATGTATCAACTATGAATTTTTAACAAGTTATTGATCTGATTTGCTGACGAAAGTTTTGATTATAATCTGTTTTGATCTATAATCATTATCCGTCTAATTGTTGTATAAACTATTTTGTTTATGTCATCAAAATAATTCATTCCATCTGAGTAATATTAATTAAAATTTTATTTATTTTTCACATGTGAAAGTGTAGATTACTATTCTAAATTTTAGATAAGCTGAAATGTCTAATTGCTGTATAAACTATTTTGTTTTCACATGTGAAATATTTTCACATGTGATTATAAGGTGTTTTATATGACTATTATAAACTCATTTAAAATGTTTTAACATGTGGTTATAATATGTGTTTGATTACTTAAAAATTTAGCTTAAATAATTTAGCTTATATTAGCTTAAACGTGATTATAAGTTGTTTTTGCTTAAATGTTTTCACATGTTAAAATTTAGCCGAAATTTTTTCACATGTGAAATGTATAGTGTATTTTGAGAACTATTCCAATATAATGATTTTTAAATTTGTTATACTTAATACTTTATGTTATATATTTTCTAATGGACATGTTGAACTGTTTTAGCATACCAAATGTTTAATTTTATATGTAGATTTGAAATTATCTCAAATGTGATAATAATTATTAGTACATTTTTCTGAATCATTTATCAGGTAAAAAGTCTGATGTTCTGAAGGTAAAACGCTTTGGAATGAAAGGATCTGGAATTAAAGCCAAGGATTTAATTTTTCTTAATAGCATCAATAGTAAGAAAAATTCTAAAACATCTGATTCTAATGAGATCAGTAAGAAAACATGTAAGTCTGATAACGTCGAGGAAACGAAGAGAAGATTAATTCAAGAATTTGATTTAGAAGCATTGTTAAATTCATCAGATGCTACGATTGTCAAGGTTAATAGAGTTTCTGGTAATCCAGAGGAGGAATTTCTCAATGATAAAGGAAATAATGATAATGCTAAAAAGAAAAAGCGTAAGAACAATGTTTCGAAAAAGCAGAAAGTTCATGAGCAAGATGGATTTGAAGGTATGTTTGTTGAAAAGTTGGAACTTCATATTGAAGTTGACAAATAAAAGAAAATTAAAAAGAATAATAATGTTTCTGTTGAAGGTAATACTTTGAACGATGATGGATTGTTGTCACTTAGAACCAGGGCTTCTCCAAAAGTTATTAATAATTTGATGAAGAATTTGACATTAGGTCAAAGGAAGAATTTGATTGATATGGGGTTCGGATCGCTATATGACATGGATATAGAAGAAATACCAGTCAAAATAGGTCATTTTGTTGTTGACAAATTCATTGATAGCGAGATGAAGCTTAAGCTTCGGGATTATGATATTGTCATAACACCAGAGTTGATTCATAAAGTTTTGGATGTTCCATTAGGAGGAATTGATTTTAATGATTTGGCTAAGATTAGACGATCTGATTTAAGTGAAAGATGGTACTCGCAATTTGGTAGTATTAGGTATCCAACACCTAACAAAGTTGCTGAAGTGGTTCAAAAAACTGATGTCGAAGGAATTTTATTCAATTTGAACATACTCGTTTTATTTTCAAATTTTTTTGGATTAGGAGGAACGGCTGGTCAGTGTAGGCCTCAACAAATTCTGAATTATATACATGAAGATACGAAAATTGAAAGTATTGATTGGTGCAAATATGTGTTTGACTGTTTGAAAGCCAGCAAAGAAAATTGGGTTAGAGATGGTCCTGATAATTATTCTAGTCACTATTCTGGTCCTCTGACAGCGTTTATTGTAAGTGTTCATTTGCATAGATTATTATTATTTTTAAAAATATATGCGAAAATATAAATTTTTTTTAATAGTGAAAATTGTTTAATTTGATTTTATTTTGTGCTTTTTAAGTTTTATGACAAGTGAAATAAAAAAAACTCAGAGATAAGATTATATGTATATTAGTAGTTTTTTTTCACAAGTGAAATACATTTTAACATTAAGTATTATTAAATATATATGAGTAAAAAAAAATTCACAAGTCAATTTATTCTGTATATTAAATTTATTTTTTAATTTGTTTATTTTTCATAATTTTTTCAGATGTTAAATTTTTTTTATACTTAAATATAGTTTATTGTTTTCTTAAAGTTGTTTAATTAGATTTTATTTTATGATTTATATATATATATATATATTTTTTTTAATTTAGTTTGTTAATATTATATAAATTTTTTGAAAAGTAATTATTTTTGTTCAATGTTGCAGCTAATTTATCTTCACAGCACAAAATGTGATTCAGTATGTTTGCGTCATCAAATTCCTTCAATCAATTTTTGGACTACTCAAATGATTAAAGATAGGCAGGCTTATGAAATTCGTAATGGCGGTTTTGGTATTCTTGATAGATATGAAGAGGATATAAATGAAACTGATTCTTCAAAAAGAAAGGTTTGTTTTAATATAAAATTATTAACATAATTAGATAATATTAGATACAATTATATTATTATTTTTTTATTTATATATTTTTAATTTTTTTAAACAGTTGGTCATGGATAAACTTGAAAAGAAAGTTGATTTGCTGGATTCAATAGTTACTGAATTGGAATACGATTTCACAACGTTGTTTAGTGAAGATCCAGATAATCTGAGACTTAAAGAAATAAAAGCTAAGTTCAACGTGTGTATTCGTAATATTGATCTGTATGGAGATGATGTTAAGGGAAAGAGTTTAGTTATTTATGATGATGAAAGCGGAAAAGATAAAGATTGTGTTCGGAATTTAGATCTTTGTGTAGATGATGTGGAGAATAATGGAGATATCTATAATGATTTGCAGAATTATCATTTGGTTGAAGAAAGTGAAAATGATGATTCAATTGGATTAGAAAACAAGAATTTAGATGTTTGGAATTATGATAACGTTGATGATGATGATCAATATGATGATGGCTTTAGGTTGTATGAAAAAGGGCAGTGCAGCCACGCAACTGATGATGATTGCGGCAATGATGATGAAGATGGAAGGAATAATTTTTACGAGAATTATGAAACAGGCCAGTGCAGTCACCTAACAAAAGAGTCAGATAATGAAATTTTAAAAGATGTGAATTATGATAAAGAAAAGAATGATAAAAAAGGTTTTACAGTATTTGAAGTCCCTGAAGTTGAAACTGTTGCTAAGGTTAAAGAAGGAATTAGTTGTGTTCAACTTTTAGAAGAAGAAATGCATAAAGTTTTGGAGAAAAGTGAGTTGGAGTACGAAAACAAAATAACCTTTTGCGAAGATGGTTTTAAAAATTTTGGGATTCCAAAAATTTTTAAAGAAGCTGAACAGAAAATTCCTTTTTCTCCATATAGCGTTGGTAAAAATGATACTTTTGATAAAGATCTTGATGCTAAGATGTTGAATAAGGATGAATTTGAAGATGAAATAAAAGTAAAAGCTTTGGCAAGCTTCGCAAGTCCTGTTGTTGTTTCTAAGAAGGTTACTTTTGACAAAGATCTTGATGCTAAGATGTTGAATATGGATGAATTTGAAGATGAAAAAAAAGTAAAAGCTTTGGCAAGCTTCACAAGTCCTGTTGTTGTTTCTAAGAAGGTTACTATTGACAAAGATGTTGATGCTAAGATGTCGAATGAGAATGAATTTGTTGATGGAAAGAAAGTTAAACATTTGCCATGCTTTAGTAGTCCATTTGTTGTTTCATCATCTTTTCCACAACATAGTTTGTTTGAAGGACCATCCTTTTCTTTGGGTCCTGAGTTTGAATTTAATCCTGAGACAGAAGATGAAAAGCCAGTAATCAAGGAAATATTAATTAGACAAAATCCTAGGCGTGATGTTGGTATTGCAGCACATTCAAAGTCTCCATACAAAGTTAGGCAGATTTTACCAAATGTTCCACTAAAACAATCAGAAGAAAGAGTTGCTGATACACTCTTTATGATGCCTGAAGATACTAATCAAGTGTGAGTAACTTCTTAATAATTTTATGAGTTTTTTGTTTTTTCACTTGTGAAACTCATTAATAGTTTCAAAAATGTATATATATATATATTTTTTTTTTGCAGTGATTTGGTATATAAGTCTAGTTCATCGAATACTATGTTATTACGATTATCACTAGAATCATTAGCTCCTAGATTAAGAGTAGATGAAGAGGTTATAGGAGTATGGTCGGATGTGTTGAACTTTATGGAACGTTTCAGAGCTCCAGAATCTCCATCTAGATATTTCTTCAAACCAACAATTGTAAGTTTTTTTAAATTATTTCTACTTCAGTGATGATATAAGGGTATTTATTTAATTTAAAAAAAAAATTAAAAATATTCATTGAGTATGAGAATATAGTTGTCTAGAGTATTATTATTTTTCTTCAAATTTTAAAATGTGCAGTTTTTCTTCACTAATGCAAGTTTTGTAATTATTATTTTTAGACAATATTTGAAATGTATATATTATTGTAAAAGTTTTTTTAAGTTTATAAACAATTTTTTCACTTGTGAAAAAATTATCTTGAAATGGTTTTTGTTTTGTATATTGTATATTATAACATTATTTGTTCTTCAGTTTTAATTTAGAAACGATTAATTGTTTGTCTATGTTTACTTTATTCACTTGGTTTGAAATGTATTGTTTATTTTAGATACAATTTTTTAGAATCTTGTACTACAGTTTATATTTTTGAGTAAATTATTGATTATTATCTTTAATTTTTTATACAGACAAAAGACATACTCAATGTAAAAACTGACTTTGCTGAGAAATATGATGACTTTGAAAAAGTTTTGCTAAGTGATTACCATGCAAAAAGGATTGCATCATCTGGAAATTTCAATTTGGTATGGTTTTTTTATTTTCTATTATTTTTTATCAAATATGTACTTTATAATATTATATGAATTTTTATTTATTTATTTATTTATTTATTTATTTATTTTCAGGTTTTTTTTCCGATTTGTTGTGTAGACCACTTCTTCTTAATATGCTTTGATTTGAAGAAACATAAAGTTGTAATTATAGACAATTCAAGCATTGATGAAGAGATTGAAACTAGATATTGTTCAATTCCTGAACTTTTGGTAAGAAAAAATTTAAATACATATTAATATTTATTATTATAATTTTAATTTTTATTTTATCATTTATTATTTTTTATTATTATTTGCAGATTAAAATGTTTGCAAAATTCCACACCAAATACAATTCACCAAGCATTGGTTTTTCATTTCAAAGAGTTATTGCAAAAAGATTAAAAATGGGTTGGAGAACTAAGGATAATCATATTGATGATGGTGTTTTCTTAATGTCACATATGAACATGTTTTTCGGTGAGAATGAGAGTAAATGGGATTATGGACTATTAAAGGAATCTAAAGAGCAGACAAAGCAACTTAACACTCTACGGTTAGTCACTTATCTTTCAAAGATTAAATGTGCTTTATATTAAAATATTTTATTTTTTATGCGTTTACACATGAGAAATACATTTTTATTTGTATTTTTTTTTCCTTTATTTTACAGATTTTTAATGATTTTTTTTCCTCTTCTTATCAGATCAAAATTTGCTGCCAGGATTATTTTGTCAGATAATAATTTGTGCAGGAATGATTTTCTTAAAGAAGTTGCAAAATTCAGCATAATTGAAAAGAACTCAAGAAAAGAACTTATTCAAGCAGCAGTTAAGAATAGAAACCAAAGATGCAATCTTTTGGAGCAGTTGTAATTCTTTCTAGTTTTTCGATTATAACAACCTACATTTGTCATTTGATCCGTAGAAGTTTCCCAAGTTATAAATTTCGTTATAGCATATTTTATGTTCGATAAATGTTGCTCTTGTCTAAACATTTCAAAATTTTATCTTATTATGAATCTTTTATTAAATGGAAAATGTTTTGCTTTTGAATGTTTAACTTCCTGTTCTTTTGTAAACTTACAATATTTTATTTTTTTATTCACAAGTGAAATACATTTTAAAATAAAATCAAATAAATAATATAAAATGCATATGAGGAAAATTTCACATTTTAAAATAAATTATGTTTTAGATGTACAGACTAAATTCTTTTTTTTTATCACATCTGAGAGAACCAATATTTTTTTTCACAAGTGTAAATATTCTATACATGCAATTTGGTAAAAAGTAAAATTAATTTGTTTCTGTTTTTTCACAAGTGAAAATAAAATCACTTTAGTAGAAATACAGTTTTACAAAACTTTTTTTTTAAATGAATTATTTTTCACAAGTGTAAAATAAATATCTTAATTTTTTTTAAGAAAGAACTTTAATGTTTTTTTTTACATTTGAAAATTATATATTAAATAAATATAATTTTAAATAAATACTTTATATATTTCACAAATGAAAATAAATTCAATTTTATTTGAATAATGAACTTTTTTTGTCATAAGTGAAAAACTTTATTTTCACAAGTGAAAATAAATTCTGTGCATGTGTAGTTTTAGTTTCTAGTTTTAATGTTCACAAGTGAAAAGCTTTATTTTTTCCATCAAAATGCATATAAAAGTTTCAGAAATCTATATCTTGTTACTCTTTCTTCAGAGAATCATATTATGATTTAACAATGTTGAATACAAAAATTAACTTTGATTTTTGTATTATTTAACAAGTGAAATACATTCACTTTAATTTTTTTTTCACAAGTGAAAATGAATTCAGTTTTTTCACATTTTTAAATAAATACAAAGAGATAAGATTAAATTTGTTTTTGCAATTAATATTTACAATTTAATTTTGAAAAATAAGAAACCACGCTTGACTATGAGACTTTAAAAATTCCCTAGTACTAATTCAATTAACCTAGACTGGATCAAAAATTAAAATAAAATTTTCATTAATCATAAGACTTTTTAATTTTCAAAAATTATACTACTTTCACATGTGAAATATCAAAGCAGTTATGAAAGCGGTTATTAAGTTGACAAATATGATGGCAGTTATTGTTTTAAAAGTAGTTTTTTCTGAAAAATGCATTCTGTATTAAATGGTGCCTGTTGGTTATCCCTCTTGGCATCTATATATTTAGTGTAACTTCCACTATATTTCACATAAACAAATTGAAAATACTCTCATCAGAAAATAACTTCGCATCATAATTAACTATGTCTTCTTCCAACACAGATAGTTCATCCAAAAAAAGGTCTGCAACTGATGCACTTTTGGAGTTCAAGACAGAAAAATCTGAAAAGTATGACTTATCCTTTTATTTATTTTTTATTTAATAAAAAATTCAGTAAAGTGTAATTGATATCATGTATATGCTTTCTTATTGTTTTTCAGAAAAGAAAAAATTGAAGTAACAAATGACAACAAAACTGATTCCGAAAAAGGTATTTTCATATTAAATATAAGTTCAAATCTAAATCTGCATATTATATGATTCATATCTATGTAACAGGTGTGATTGAGGACAAAAACACCAACCCTAAAAAAGATGAGACTGTATGGGATTCTGATGAAACTTACATACAATGGGAAAATGAATTCGAGATACCGATATTGCTAAAGGAAGTTGAACAAGAAGAAGAAAAAAAACGTAAGAGACTTCTTGCAGAAGATCAAGCCAAACAGCTTGCGAATATGCCTCGAATCAATTTATTTGAAGATGCAAAATCGGAAGATGTTGAAGATGAGGAAACTGAACCAGAAGATGTTGAAGATTTTGATTATGAGACTGCATATTTACGATTATCTCATGATTAGAAATTCAACTTTTAATTTAAGTATATGTAATTTATTTTTAAATTTTAATTTACTTTTGAACTTATGTAATTTCAAATTTGAATTTAAGTGAATGAATCATATTTATATTATATTCAAGAATTTCATCACAAGTGAAAATAAAGAATTTTAACTTTTATTTGAAACTTTTATTTTTTTTTCACAAGTGAAAATAAAGAAATTTAACGTTTTTGTTTTCTTCACAAGTGATAAATAATTACGTCTCTTCAAATTTTCTGGAAAAAAAATTATCTTTTTTATTTTGTTTTTTCACAAGTGAAAATAAAGAAGTTTAACGTTTTTATTTTCTTCACAAGTGAAAAATAATTACATTTTTGTTTTCCTCACAAGTGAAAATAAAGAAGTTTAACATTTTTTTTGTTTTTTCACAAGTGAATAATAATTACTTTTATTCAAATTTTCATGAAAAAAATTAATCTTTTTTATTTTGTTTTCTTTACAAGTGAAAATAAAGAATATTAACTTTTATTTGAAACTTTTTTTTTTTTTCACAAGTGAAAATAGAGAAGTTTAACGTTTTTGTTTTCTTCACAAGTGATAAATAATTACGTTTCTCCAAATTTACCTTTTTTATTATGTTTTGTCACAAGTGAAAATAAAGAAGTTTAACATTTTTTTTGTTTTTTCACAAGTAAAAAATAATTCCTTTTATTCAAATTTCCATGAAAAAATTAACCTTTTTTGTTTTTGTTTTCATCACAATTGAAAATAAAGAATTTTAACTTTTATTTGAAACTTTTATTTTTTTTTCACAAGTGATTATAATTACGTTTTTTTCAAATTTATCTTTTTTATTATGTTTTTTCACAAGTGAAAATAAAGAAGTTTAACATTTTTTTGTTTTTTCACAAGTGAAAAATAATTCCTTTTATTCAAATTTCCATGAAATAAATTAATCTTTTTTGTTTTTGTTTTCATCACAAATGAAAATAAAGAATTTTAACTTCTATTTGAAACTTTTATTTTTTTTCACAAGTGAAAATAAAGAAATTTAACGTTTTTGTTTTCTTCACAAGTGATAATAATTACGTTTCTTCAAATTTTCTAGAAAAAAATTATCCTTTTTATTATGTTTTTTCACAAGTGAAAATAAAGAAGTTTAACATTTTTTTGTTTTTTCACAAGTGAAAAATAATTCCTTTTATTCAAATTTCCATGAAAAAGATTAATCTTTTTTGTTTTTGTTTTCTTCACAAGTGAAAATAAAGAATTTTAACTTTTATTTGAAACTTTTTTTTTTCACAAGTGAGAATAAAGAAGTTTAACGTTTTTGTTTTCACAAGTGAAAAATAATCACGTTTCTTCAAATTTTCTGGAAAAAATTTAATCTTTTTTATTTTGTTTTCTTCACAAGTGAAAATAAAGAATTTTAACTTTTATTTGAAACTTTTATTTTTTTTTCACAAGCGAAAATAAAGAAGTTTAACGTTTTTGATTTCTTCACTAGTGAAAAATAACTACGTTTATTCAACTTTTCAGGAAAATTTTATTTTATTTTGTTTTTTCACAAGTGAAAAATAATTGAGTTTTTTAAATTTTAAGGGAAATAACATTAATTTAATATGAGGATTTTTTTTCACATGTGAAATTTTTATAAACATCGATTTTGTTTTAAAATTTGATATTTTTTTTCACAAGTGATAAGAAAGAACTTTAACGTTTTTTTGTTTTTTTACAACAGAAAAATTATTTCTTTTTCTTAAGTTTTTTTCACAAATGAAAATTTCGTTTTTTACATTTTTCACAAGTGAAAATTAATTCAGTTTTTCCAAATTTTAACTCAGATAACACTATATTACTATGAGAAAAAAAATACAATTTTTCACAAGTGAAAATAATTTCAAGTTTATTCACATTTATCACCTAAATTCAGAGAGATAAGATTAAATGCATAAGTGATTTTTTTTTTCACAAGTCAAAATAAATTCAGAATAAATGGACAATTGAAAATTATTTCACATGTGAGAGTAAATATTATTTCTTCAAAGTGCATATAAAAATTACTGAAATCACTATCTTGATGCTCTATCTTCAGAGTATCATATTATTATCTTCAATGTGCAGTTCTTTTTCTCTAGTGTCTTCTGAAAGTCTTCTTTTCTTCTTGAATCAATCACTGTACACTGTTGAATCACTATCGTACGCAATTTCAATTTCATTCCATGTGCAGTTTCTACTGTCATGTCTCCTCCGCTTTCTACATTTTTTACAAAATCTTCTCTTCTTCTTCAAATGGTCTCTTGCTTTCTCCAAATCACTTCTCATTCTTTTAGAAACATCACCATCTCCTTTTGTTTTACACCTATCTGGATTTTGAACAACATTGGTATCTGGTTTTTCTACTCCAAGCTGAATGTTAAACATCTCCTTCTTACTTAAGGGCTTAGCATTTGGATTTGCTTCTTCAACTTCAGTCTTTAGTCTTTTAATACTCTCCACATATTCAGTCAGTTTTGGTATATCTTTTGCCAAAATGTTCAGGCAATAATCTACTGCAGAATGAGTTGTACTTGAAAGCTCCATAATTTTATCTCCTTCTGAGTTATTTAGATTTCTTTTTTTTCTAATATCTGGTGGCAATATGTCTCGCATCCTTCGTCGTAATATGTATTTCTCAGGAATAACTTCTATTGCTTTTCCTTTCATAACACAAAATATATGCCTACACAAGTATCCAAATCTTGCAAAGTTCATGCAAGAACATACCATAGTCCCATCTGATATATCAATTGACACCTACATGTTCAAAAATAAAATTAAAATATTAATTTGATTTTTTTAAAGTAAAAGTATAAAATAATTTTTTCACAAGTAAAAATAATTTCAGATTAAATGCGGATGTGGAAAAATATTAGGTTTTTTTTTTTCACATGTGAAAGTAAATTAAAAAATTTACTAATTACAAGACAAAATGCATAGATGAAATTTCTATTTTTATTAAATGCATAGTTAAAAGTAATGATAAAATTGCCTAATTATAAGATCAATTGCATAGTTGAAAATTCATATTACCACATCCATCATTTTTATATAAATTTCACATGTGAAAAATATTATCTTTTATTTTATCAGTATGTGCTATAATTCAAATTTCTACATTCTACATTTTATAGATTTTTCATATGTGAAAAATATCATTAATTAAAAAAAAAATTGTAACAATAAGACATACCTTGAAACGTAGCTCTTTCTTTTCGCTATCCCTTTTGTTTTGTACTTCATTTTCTCCAAAATTATACTTTTTCTTTGTCTTCGTTGGCTTGATTTCTCTCAATTCTTTAATTGTCAGAACTTCAAACCCATCAACTTTATCCTCAGAAATTTTATGACAATCATAAACAGCAGAGTTAATTTCATCTTGAATCAGCAAGAAAATTGTCCTTGTGTACATCTTAGCAGCATTGTGTTCGATTTGCAATTTGGTTTTGAATCTGGGTACTTTTTGAATTGTTTCATTATCAAGAACTTCTTGATTATGCCTTTGTCTTTCCATAGCAGATTCAAAGCCCATCATGAAGTTTAACAATGTTGATCCTCTGCTTGTGAAATTTTGAAAAAATGAATTCTCACTCTCTGATCTTGATGTTGTTCTCATAAGCCCATACAAAGTCTGTGTTTTGATTCTTTAAACACCGCTGCAATAGCTTTCCTCATTGCAGGATCTTGATCAGTCACAACCAATCTTGGTTGTTTTGAAAATGCCTTTAAGAAACATCTCAGCAACCAAATGTATGATTTTGTCGTTTCATTAGACAGCATTCCAGCACCAAATGTGACACACTTTCTGTGGTTGTCAATTCCCGTGAAAGGTACAAATACCATGTTATATCTACATAAAACAACTTTATTAATACTTTTTTCACAAGTGAATATATATTATACAAATTATTTCAATTTAATATATTCGTAATTTCAAAATTTCACAAGTGAAAGGTACAAATACCATATTATATCTACATAAAACAACTTTATCAATACTTTTTTCACAAGTGAATATATGTTATACAAATTATTTCAATTTAATATATTCGTAATTTTCAAAATTTCACAAGTGAAAGGTACAAATACCATGTTATATCTACATAAAACAACTTTATCAATACTTTTTTCACAAGTGAAAATATGTTACTGGTATTTAAAAAAAGAAAAAATATTATAATCAAAACAAAAATTCATATAAAACAAATGCAATTCATATAAAAGGAATTAATTAATTAAAATGAAAGAGAACATACTTGTTGGTCCTGAAAGTTGCGTCAAAAGATATAGTATCTCCAAATTCTTTGTAATTATATTTGGCCATCTCATCTGCCCAAAACAGTGAATCCAGCTGGCTGTTTACAACAGAATACTCAAAAGAAAAATTTGCAACATTTTTTTTTCTGTTTTCCATCTTGTTAATCAACATCTGTGCGTCACTATCACCAATATGACTGTTCAAGTCCCTTGTATGATTCCTAAACTCAGTCTCTGTTGCATCAACTGAATCATATCCTCCATTCGTAGCTGCATAAAGGTGATGTGCTCTTGTTGCACCTATATTCGTCCCTCCTAGTTGTTGCATGTAAATTTTTTGTTTGTGATTCATTTTTCTCTTCTTTTTTGTCAGATTTCTATACACTACAGGAATGAATGTATGATTATGTTTTTCTTCAAAATCATACAATTCATATTTTGTATGACTATCATTAAGCTTAAATTTAACCCTTGCCATACATCCTGTCCTTGAAATACTTGACGTTCTAATCTGAGTTTCACTAGTTTCTCCACTCAATGTATCCTTATTAACACCTTTTGCCAATCCCTCCCTGTTGCAAACCAAATATTTTCTTTCCACAATACCACTTTTCAGAGTATTTTGTGTTGATAGCCTAACACCAAAACCTGCTTTATCAGCATAGTTTTCATACATTCTTATGCATTCCTCTATAGATGTGAACTCTTTCCCAATTTTCGGTATGTCAGATTCATCAACAATTGGCTTGTAAAGAAAAATTCCATCTTCTACTTCAATTTCTTCACAAATATCTGATTCATCTTGCCTTATATAATGTATACCTTCAAAAAGAATTAAACATATCAACAATTGGCTTTGTAAAAAAAAATTTCACATGTGAAAATAGTATAACTATTCTGAGTGATTATCTTCACATTTGAGTTAGACTATTTTGCAATTGTAGCCTATAAAATCTAATACATTTCGATTTCTTTCACTTGTGAAGAAAACTAAACGAAAGCTTATATAAAGTAATTTCATTTGATGAAACTTTAATTACAGTTATTTATAAGCTCAAAAATACAATACATTCTCTTATAATTTTTTCACAAGTGAAGGAAACTCAAAGAAAGCTTAAATTACTAATTTATTGTCTTCACATGTGATGAAACTATATTTACACTTATTTACGCTTATAAACTCGAAAATTCAATTCATTTTGATTTTCTTCACAAGCAAAGATAATTAAATGAAAGCTTAAATCACTTAATTTCATAAAAAGTTCATCTGCTTAATAATTATCTTCACATGTCCTGAAACTATAATTAAACTTACATACGCTTATTATCTCAAAAATACAATACATTCTTATTCTCTTCACAAGTGAAGTAAACTCAAAAAAAAATCTTAAATTGCCTATTTTAATTAAAAAAAAATTCTGCTAATTTATTATCTTCACATGTGAATATGAGATGAAACTATAATTTCACTTATTAACAACTTAAGGTGTTTAAATAACTCAAATGAACCAATTATCTCAAGCAATAAAGCACAATACACAATTGCAGGCCTACTTGTGTAAAACAGATATTGGGGTTCAAAGTATTCAACTAATAAGCCAATAAGCTTGAGCAAATAAACTCAGGGGTACAAATTTAAAGTGGCAAATCACTTACTATCCTACTGAGATCTAAAATCCACCAAAAGTTCTGATTTCCAAACTAATTAATTGTCCTAAAAGTGGCTTAGTATTTGGATGAAAATCTGATGCACAGGGGACTAATTATCTCAGACAGTCCACTTCCAAGTACTCTAACTCATAAATTATATTATATTAATCTAATATTAAGCTAATTTAAGCTAAATTACTTTATTATGAAATACTAAAATGATTATGTAACTAACTAACTTATCCTACTAACTGTTATTCCTAACTGATTTATGTTTTATCAAACTACCATGCAACCTATGTGACTTAATTAAACCAAACACAACTTCTGAATCAACTGTTACACCAGCAAGTTTCTGACAACCAAACACCCCTTTAAGGTGACAGTCTCAACTAAATCCAACTTAAATCAAACTCAAATCAAACCAAACAAAACCTAGATGCTATTATAGAACAAAAATTCTCAGATGTTAAATTAAAAAACAACTCAGATCCAAATATAGACAAATTATGAAACAGTAGCACAATTATCAAATATAATATTGATTAAATAACAATTTAGCTATGACTAAACTAATAAATGATGCACTAAATCAGAAACAAACAACTTCTGATATGTCTATACTAACAATACTCAATTCCCTCTAAGCTTGCCTGTCTTTATGACAGGCCAGTGGATTCTTTTTGGCTTCCAAATTCCCAATAAGCACAGCTTATTCAATAAGCACTTGCAAAAATACATTACATTCTTATTTTTTTCACAATTGAAGAAAACTAAACAAAAACTTAAATAGCATAATTTCATTAAAAATTTCCTAACTTCAAAACTTCATCCGCTTAATGATTATATTCACATGTGCTGAAACTATAATTACACTCTTTTATGCTTATAACCTCAAAAATCCTATACATTCTGATTTTATTCACAAGTGAAGAAAATTCAATGAAAGCTTAAATTGCCTAATTTCATCAAAAATTCATCCGCTTAATGATTATTTTCACATGTGCTGAAAGTATATTTGCATTTATTTACGCTTATAAGCTCAAAAATACTATAAATTCTGATTTTCTTCACAAGTGAAGAAAACTAAACGAAAGCTTAAATCTCCTAATTTCATCAAAAGTTCATTCTCTTAATGATTATCTTCACATGTGCTGAAATTATAATTACACTGTTTTATGCTTATAACCTCAAAAATACTATATATTCTTATTTTCTTCACAAGTGAAGAAAAGTCTACTAAAGCTTAAATCGTCTAATTTCAGCAAAAGTTCATCTTCTTAATGATCATCTCCACATGTGCTGTAACTATAATTACACTCTTTTATGCTGAAAATACTATAAATTCTGATTTTCTTCACAAGTGAAGAAAACTAAACGAAAGCTTAAATCTCCTAATTTCATCAAAAGTTCATTCGCTTAATGATTATCTTCACATGTGCTGAAACTATAATTACACTCTTTTATGCTTATAATCTCAAAAATCCTATATATTCTTATTTTCTTCACAAGTGAAGAAAAGTCTACTAAAGCTTAAATCACCTAATTTCAGCAAAAGTTCATCTGCTTAATGATTATCTCCACATGTGCTGAAACTATAATTACACTCTTTTATGCTTATAACCTCAAAAATCATATACATTCTTATTTTCTTCACAAATGAAGAAAACTCAATGAAAGCTTAAATCGACTAATTTCATCAAAAGTTCATTCGCTTAATGATTATCTTCACATGTGCTGAAACTATAATTACACTCTTTTATGCTTATAACCTCAAAAATCCTATATATTCTTATTTTCTTCACAAGTGAAGAAAAGTCTACTAAAGCTTAAATCACCTAATTTCAGCAAAAGTTCATCTGCTTAATGATTATCTCCACATGTGCTGAAACTATAATTACACTCTTTTATGCTTATAACCTCAAAAATCATATACATTCTTATTTTCTTCACAAATGAAGAAAACTCAATGAAAGCTTAAATCGACTAATTTCATCAAAAGTTCATTCGCTTAATGATTATCTTCACATGTGCTGAAACTATAATTACACTCTTTTATGCTTATAACCTCAAAAATCCTATATATTCTTATTTTCTTCACAAGTGAAAAGTCTACTAAAGCTTAAATCGCCTAATTTCAGCAAAAGTTCATCTGCTTAATAATTATCTCCACATGTGCCGAAACTATAATTACACTCTTTTATGCTTATAACCTCAAAAATCATATACATTCTGATTTTCTTCACAAGTGAAGAAAACTCAACGAAAGCTTAAATCGCCTAATTTCATCAAAAGTTCATTCGCTTAACGTTTATCTTCACATGTGCTGAAACTATTATTACATTTATTAACGCTTATAAGCTCAAAAATCCTATACATTCTGATTTTCTTCACAAGTGAAGAAAACTCAACGAAGGCTTAAATCGCCTAATTGAAGATACTATAACTAGACTTATTTGCACTAAAATAACCTAATTAATTAAGTTCACATGTGAAAGTAAATTACACTATCAATTCTAAACAATTATTTAAAAAATTAGTAAATTTAAATAAAATTATATTTATACTTGATATCTCTGTGCTTTCTGGTGATGTTCCGTTGATTATCGTGACATCATCTCCATCCGATTCAGAATCATATGTATTGATATCATCTTCAATTATATTCCGTTGATTGATTTGGTTGACAGACGGTGACTTAGAGCGGGTTAACGGCGGTGGCATGATGATTTGATGGCGGTTTTAGTTGAAGGAGATGATTTTGTTCTGCGGATGAAGATGAAGATGATCGATTCGCCGGTTAACTGTAGTTTATGGAGCTGTTGATGTTAGATCGGAGGTTTAACGGCGTTTTAATGGTGGTTTAATGAACGTTGATGGTGGTATATTGATCGGAGTTAGTTAGGTCAGTTGAGAGAACTGTGTGTGTTTTCACCTACAATTTAATCGAGGTGTGAGATTTTTGTTTATATATTAGATATTTGCTTGGTAATTACAATAATGCCCTTGATTAGTGTAATTTCGAAGCTAATTTTAGCCATTAGATCTAAAAAAAAGGAGGGACTAGATGGATAGCTAGGATCTCTTCTCGCGTTCTCACAAAAAATGGACTTCTCACAAGAATGGCCCCCTATATATATATATATATATATATATATATATATATATATATATATATATATATATATATATATATATATATATTCGTCCGTTTTCATCTGTTTTTTAATTTTTTTCATACGTTTTCGCCCGTTTTCATACGTTTTTCGTCCGTTTTCATATATATTCGGCCGTTTTCTTACGTTTTTGTCCATTTTCATATGTTTTCGTCCGTTTTCATATGTTTTCGTCCATTTTTATACGTTTTCGTCCATTTTTATACGTTTTTATATGGTTTCATCTCTTTTCATTCATTTTTGTTCGTTTTCTTACGTTTTCGTTCATTTTCATACATTTTCGTCCGTTTTCATACGTTTTCGTCCGTTTTCATTCATTTTCGTTTGTTTTTAAATGTTTTCAGATGTTTTTATACCTTTCTGAATATCACAAGTGATATACTGTGATTATCAGAATATCACTTGTGATATTCAGAATATCGTGAGTGATATTGAATATCACTCGCAATATTCTGAATATCACAAGTGATTTTTAACATTCTGTAACATGAAAATCGCAAGTGATATTCAGAATATCGCAAGTGATATTCAGAATATCGCAAGTGATATTCAAAATATTGCAAGTGATATCTGAATATCGCAAGTGATATTCTGAATATCACAAGTGATTTTCAACAAATGTTCTGTGACATGAAAATCGCAAGTGATATTCAGAATATCGCAAGTGATATTCTGAATATCAAAAGTGATATTCTGAATATAAATCTCAAGTGATATTCATAATATTACAAGTGATTTCACGCTTTTTTTAATTCACGTTTTTTCAAAAGTGATATTTTGAATATCACTCTGAATATCACAAGTGATTTTCAACAATTGTTCTGTAACATGAAATTCACAAGTGATATTCAGAAAATCACAAGTGATATTCTAAATATTACAAGTGATATTCCGAATATCACAAGTGATTTTCAACTAATATTTTGTAACATGAAAATCACAAGTGATATTCTAAATATCACACGTGATTTTCAAATAACGTTTTGTAACATGAATATCACTTGTAATTTTCTGAATATCACTTGTGATATTCATATTATCACTTGTGATTTTCATGTTACAAAACATTAGTTGAAAATCACTTGTGATATTCAGAAAATCACAAGTGATATTCAGAAAATCACAAGTGATATTCCGAATATCACAAGTGATGTTCAACTAATGTTTTGTAACATGAAAATCACAAGTGATATTCTGAATATCAAAAGTGATATTCAAAAAATTACAAGTGTTATTCAGAATATTATAAGTGATTTTCACATTTTTTTAATTCACGTTTTTTCACTTTCTTACATTTTCTTCTGTTTTTGTTCGTTTTCATACGTTTTCTTTCGTTTTCTTTCGTTTTCATACGTTTTTGAATATCACAATTGATATTATTAATATCACAAGTGATATTTTGAATATCAAAGAAAATCACTTGTGATATTAAGAATATCAATTGTGATATTCAGAAACGTATGAAAACGGACGAAAACATATGAAAATGAACGAATACGTATGAAAGCGTAAAAACACGCCTGGAAAGGGACAAAAACGTATGAAAAATTGATGAAAACGGACGAAAACTGCTGAAAAGTATGAAAATAGACGAAAGCGTGAAAACAGACAAAAATACATAAAAACGGACGAAAATGTTTATAAACGTATGAAAACAGATAAAAATGGATGAAAGCATATAAAAACAGACGAAAACGTCTTAAAATGGACGAAAACGTATAAAAACAGACGAAAACGTCTGAAAACAGACGATAATGTAAAAAATGCGGAAAACGTTTGAAAGCGGATAAAAACGTCTGAAAACGTATAAATACTGCCGAAACGTATGAAAATAGACGAAAACGTTTGAAAACAGACAAAAATGTACAAAAATGGAAGAAAACAGACAAAACGTCTGAGTATCACCGAATATCACTTGTGATATTCAGAAACGAATGAAAACGTCTAAAATTGGCCAAAAAAATTTAAAAACGGACGAAAACCTATGAAAATGAACGAAAATGTAAGAAAACAGACGAATATGTAGGAAAAAGAACGAAAACGTCTAAAAACGGACGAAAACATAAAAAATAGAAGAAAACGTATGAAATCAGACGGAAACAAATGTAAACATATGAAACCGGACGAAAACGTATAAAAACGGATGAAATCGTGTAAAAACGGATGAAAACATATGAAAACGGACGAAAACGTATATAAACGTATGAAAACGGAAAAAAACGTATAAAACCGTATAAAACGGACGAAAACGTCTGAAAACGGACAAAAACGTATAAAAACGGATGAAAAAGGACAAAAACCTCTGAAAACATATAAAAACTGTCGAAAACGGATAAAAACGTCTGAAAACAGACGAATACGTAACAAACGGACGAAAACGTATAATAACGAACAAAAACGTCTTAAACAGACGAAAACGTAAAAAAACGGACGAAAACGTATAAACACGGTAAAAAAACGTCTGAAAACGTATATAATAATATGAAAACAGACAAAAACGGACGAAAACGTAATAAAGTGAGAAAAAATCGTGAATTTATTTAAAAAAAGAAAAGCTTGACTTATTTAAAAAAAAAAAAATAATAAAAAAAACGTGAATTAAAAGAAAAAAAAGGGAAGGAAAAAAAAGGAAAAAATATATAACGTTAATTGGAAAAAAAAAGCCAAAAAAAAAAAGAAAAAAAAGGAAGAAAGAAATAAAGAAAGTGAATAATAAAAAAGACAAAGAAAAGGGAAAAAAAAAAAAAAAACATGGACTTAGGTTTCCATATTTAATCTTAGGTTAATCTCCACCATTAGATCAAACTAAATGGATGATGGGGATTTGTCCCTTAGTATGTAACAAAAAACTAGTCCCTAAATAAACTTTTCTCTAATAGTAAATATACCATGTCCAAACAAAATTATGAATAATCACCAACAATTTGCTTGATTTTCTCAAACTCAAATGCACTCTCTTCATTAGTCATTTAAGCAAAAAATATGAAATTTATTGGTATATTTGTCTTAGTATTAGCAAATGTTCTTTCTAATAAGAGAAAGCATAGATCTTTAATAAGTTGGCTACGATTAGTCACTTCGAAAGCCGTTAACCAAAGCACTGGCTTTTGAATGTCCTTCTAAGGGAGTTGTCAGCAACCGAGCAACTTTCTCCCCTTTAGGGAAGGATTGCGGCTGTATATGAGTTGTTTTCTATTCTTGAGCTTTTTCTTCAAAGAGTCAACTTTCGCTCCTAAATAAACCATTTCTAGTGGGAAGTCCATTCAATGACCAAGTTGCTCTCCAGAGAGAGAATCAGGCTGCACAGAAGGGGCTCCGAAACAAGAGATCAAATTGATCTTCCTATTTTTTTCCCAATAAGTCGACGTGCAAAAGGAATGTGGTTCTGGTTGAGGCTTTCTTTTCCTTATTATTAAAGGTGGCTAGGGACGCTTTCTTTCATGGTGCCTATCTTGATTCTTAAATAACCTCTACCTTCCGGTCAAGTCAGCTTCGCTCTTTCGAATCTCTTTCTCGCCCCTGCTTGGTAGTTCGGTATCAGCTGATGTCTTTGAAGACATCCAGAAAGACGTTCGAGATATGTAGAAAAAATTACTCGCATGACCGACAACAATTGTGTCGGGAAAAAAAAACACATAATTTAAGAAAAATATAGTTGTTATTTGTTACTGTCGAATGACAATTTTAACATTTACGAGTTAATTAGTGCAATATTTACATATTGTAATAACTTTTTTAAAAGGGATAATATTGTAATTTTGATCATTTTTTTTTTTCGTGTTTAGTAAATAAATTGGAACAAATAAACATAAAAAAAAAATTAAATACTTTATTAAATTAACTGCGAAAGCAAAAGTTGAAAGGAAAGACAAAGGCGGGCAGGCCCGTTGGGCCAAAAATAGGGTTGTCGTTTGAAGAATAGCGTACGCATTAAGAACCGACTTAGTATTTTGATTATATATATTCAAATTTTAAGATGATTACTTTATACAATCACAACAACGCGGCAAATTTAAGCAGGAAAACCATAACCCTAACCAACAAAAAAAATCGTATTTTGATTGTAATGGCTTTGAAGAGAAGATTAACAGACGAGGATTATCCCTTCCTACGAGTGATCCGGAGGCGTACTTCACTGTGCGCTGTCAAGAGTGTTTGTGTTCCTGACGAAAAAGATGATGATGCCCAGCAGTGGCGAAGCTTGGAAATTTCGAGTAGGGGGTCGGGATCTAAATTTTTTTTTCCTAACACTATGGGGGGTCGAAACCGAATTAAATTGGGGGGGGGGGGGGCGAAACCGAAAATACCGAAATTTTTCTACACGAAAACTATATACCCCTACATCGCAAAAAAAATTTCGGGGGGTCGGCCGCCCCCCCCCCCCCCCCCCCCCCGGCCCCTTAGAAGCTGCGCCTCTGATCCCCAGAGCCAAACTGGATCCAATGATCCAGTATACGACATGATACTTGTTGATGATGATGTCGATGATGAGGTCGAGTCTCCAATCAGCCATGAAGATGAATTGAAAGCGATTATTCCACAGTTGCCAGCAATTATTGAGAGACAAAAATTACAAGCACGACGACAACAGCAACAGAAACAAGAGAAGAATGAACGACAGAAACGAAAACAAAAACAAGAAGAGGAGAATGCTGTATGGGATGCTGTTTGGGACTATTATGAGAAGCACGCAGAAAAACAACAAAAGAATGAACAACGAGAACAAGAACAAGAAGAAAAACAACAAAACATGACAGTTATTGATTATGACCAGATCGAGTCTCCAGTCAGCCAAGAAGATGATATGATAGAAATAGATGTTGAAGAGATTATTCTAGAGCAGGAAAGATTAATAGCACGAAAACGACGACACCAAAAACAAGAAAAACAACAACAGATGAATGATGTTTGGGATGAAGCTTGGTGCAATGAATAGTAGTTGTAATGTATTCATCAACTAGTGAGAATATATATAGAACTGTTTTGTTTGTTTTTTAATTGTTGTTTTTCTTTATTGTATGATTTATAGACTCCAGTTGTATGCATGTTATTTTACTTATAATAAGATTCATAAGTTTTATTGATTCAAATTCCTTAATCTTATACTACAGTACTAGATTATGTAATGATATTATGACAAGCAGATTTTATAACAGAGTAAATAACAGGGAAATGCAGCAACAAAAAAGTACAAACATAAGTGTGAGCAATCTGTATATTCCATTTATGTCAAAGGAGCAATCTGTAAACAAAAGTCCGCGAACCAAAAACCACCTAATTTGATCACGAAATTAGTCTTATCGATACAAACTATTGTAGCATTTAAGTTTGTATCCCATATTTACCGGGGCAACCCTTTACCCAAAAAAATACTATGTATCCCTAAAAACTTGGAATTTTTGACATATTCCAAAATTGTCGACCATACATTTGAAAATAGAGAGAATTTTATCTCCCAACCAATAATCCAGTTTCAACTCCAACCCACAAAACAAAAAATCAACACTCGACAACATAATCATATCACTAACAAAATGTACCATTCTTTTTCCAACAAAAAAGGTATACACAAAGATTATAAAGCATACCATTAAGAGTTATAAGAAATTAAGAATGTGCCATGTATATGAACCGAATAATCTTCATACTCCTAGTGTTTTAGTAATGGGTGCTCAATGGTCTAAACAGATTCAAAGACAAAAAGCTGTCATCGCCGAGAAGAAGCAACTAAAGAAACTTCAAGAAAGATTCGGGTGTGAGTACCAGGAACGCGATTATCATCCAAACTGACAGAAAAAACTGGATGTTGGACTTTGACCCTATAAAAGTTCTATCAATGAGATTGTGGCCTTAGACCCACAGTTCAGCAACTGACAAAATCGGTATAAAAATGATTACCTACCGATTTGGCCAGTGCCATTAAGAATCACCCTTGGAACTTTTGACCCGTTTTTAAACTTATTTTTCTTTTTACTAGTTTGACCCATAAAAGATAATACACAATCCGAATCAACCCAATAATAAGTAAATGGGTTGCAATTGTCACCTCTTAAGCAATTCTTACTTGAAACCCAACATGACAGTAAAAAAATCTGCTGTATATATTAATCAAGGCTAAATATTGATACATAAAAGATAAACAAGAAGGCTAAAAGAAGGGTTGAATGTTAAAATTATGTATGAATCGAGTTAGAGATATGTGTAGAAACCTTTTCTGAGCAAAATTCTTTTCTCAAAGCATCCTCCAACTGCAGGAATACTGATGAAAGTAACCCTGCACACAAATGACACACATAAAAGTTCAGTTACAATTTTCATTAACCAAAACCATTTGAGAAAAATATACACAATCTTCACTCTCTTAGAGTCTTATATACATTTTTGTAAAAACCCAATCACATACAAGTTGATTATACTCTGCTTTTATCACTTGCAGATTATGTGAATTTGCACATTCCTTTTTATTTTGGCAAAAATATGTATTTGAAAAGAATCACATATCACACATGATGACACAATTAAAGGATGCAACCAGAGTACAGGACATTGTACTGATAACAAACACGAAATTGCTACAAACAGCATTGAAATTTAAACCAAATGATATCGTCGACGGTATGTGAACTAGCAACTAAGATTAACTTTGAAAACATCTTGAATTCTCAAACACCAATTCCTTGAAGAGCTAATGTAAATATGTAATGCTTGAACCTTGATATAACCATACTAGAAAGTTGAAAGTTGTGCACTTGGAACACTTTTTGAAACTTGTTGCTCTTATTTTAAAAGTGGCAACTTCGACCCATAAATAACTTTCATACACTTGACACGCCAAGTATAGAAAAACATGAAAATCTTAACAGCAACTGTTTCGGTTGCAGGAAAAAGTAAAAATTTGGAAATGTTCAGTTCTTTTGCATCTTTCGAGATTTATATTTCAAGTTTGTTAGGTAAACTTGGGTGTTCTTTCTGCATATTATTAGTTTAAGGGGGTGTCTGTGATTGCTTATTCTTTTTGCACATTTGCATATCTCCTTATCCCAAGGTAGAATAAGCAGCTTTTGATAAGCAGTTAAAAAGCTGCTTACAATTCAAAGTGATTATTAGAGATGAAACTGTCATTTTTTGTACTTTCTATTTGACCTTTTATTTGGGGGCAAATCGCATAAAAAGGTACTGTATTTAGGTCGATTTAAATTTAAGGTACTCAACTGTTTTTTTCTCAATTTAAGGTATCGAGCTTAATTTTACGTGCAATGTTAGGTTTTTTGACTTTTCGAAATAGGTTATCAGTCATAATTTTAGCAGAAATGACTTTTAAATGCTCAGTAATAATGATACATCACATTAATTAATCATTTCAGCCAAAGCAATGACGGGAAACCTCTTTCGAAAAGTAGAAAAAACCTCAAAAAAACCTTACATTGCACATAAAAATAACTTCGGTACCTTAAATTAAGGGGAAAAAAAAAAAAAAAAAAAAAAAAAAAAAAAAATTGGGTACCTAAAATTCGAATTGACCTAAAGTAGAGTACCTTTTTTATGCGATTTGCCCTTTTGACCCTGTAAGTATCTAAATAACATATAATTCAAGAACGATGAAAACCTGGCACAACATTTTCTCCAGGTTTCAAAGATCCTCTAACCAAAAGCGTGCCTGGAATTTGCTCAAAAACCTATAGCAAAAGGCAAAGAAAATATAATCACAAACGAGTTCTTGCAACAAGCAGCAATACAGCAGGCATATAATCCGTAACAATATCATATTTACCGTTATGCGGAATTGTGTATCATTTGAGCATACGTCAACTTGGAATGAGGCAGCATTTGATTTACATGCTGCACCACTTGCTGTGAAGAAGGATTCAACTGACTGGAGAACATGAAATGCACTGAACTGGCGTTGGATTCCCTGAAGTAAAACAAAGAGTTTTATAGTCAACTTCAGTTTATAACTCAAACCAGTATCGAATTCATTAAGTAGACAAAAGTAGTTTGTTTAACGGATAGGATACACACTTTATGCTTCCGATTATCTGTTCTTAAGAGGGAAATATACACATTTATCTGATTATTTGTCAACAACTCAGAACATTTATTTTTCTGATTTTTACAACTTCAATTAGCAGGATTACATCCAAACACGATATTTTAATGCCCGCTTTAGTAGATTATGTGGATCATTCAATATAACATAATCACTTTCAAAAGGCACATCCAGAGTCCAGACACCACTGTAATAGTTGAACATACATCCTTATTATCATATTGCTATCAATATACATCCTTGTTATTAGATTATTGTTCCATATTATATGACCAATAAAATATGCTATTATCCACACAGATATTCACATCGCATGCAGCAGATACGATTACATATAGCTTTAATCGAATACGAGTTTAAGTTGATATGCAGATTCTTGGATATCCACATAGGGCCCTATTTTATTATAATGCGTTTGTTTTGAGATGGGAATTACTAATTGGGGAGATGGAAAAATTTAGACTCTTTGGTGGGTTTTAAATATGCCGACCTTGGGTTCGGTAACCAATTTTCAAAATTTAAACCCACTAAGCGAAACACTTTTTATTTGGAATGAAACATTTCCTCATTCACATACCCATATAACAAACACAACCTTTGTCTCTATACATTAATACATGTATGGTTACAATAAGTAAGAACAACGTATAAAGGGATGAGATTATCTCTATACGAAATAATGGGTTTGTGAACTATAAGAATATGTCCTAACCTCAAGCATAAAAGTGAGGATATTCATGGAAGCCACATGAGACGATATTATCTTCTTGGTTGGAGGAATAAAAGACCATGCAATCCCCCACCGGCATGTTTGACCTTGAACAAATTCAGTAGTCTTAACTACACTAACTCCCACCTCACGAAGTTTTGATGTCAAGCTTTTCAAGCTTGATTTCTTTCCAACCATTGATGTATACCACCTATAATCCACAAAGATATTTAAGTGAACAGAAACTCAAAATATTTGAACTTGCATAAGCTGGATTACATAATAGCGAATTGCAAAAAAGGCTCCCAACTCGGATCCATATTCTAATTTGGGTAACACACTTTAGTTGCAGTCACGGAAAGGCTCAAACATCCGAAAAGTTATTATTTAGGGTAATATGACAAGTTAACCGGATTCTAAGCATCACAGGAGGAAAAAAGAAGTCAACATGGTCAAAGTTACTAATATGTCAACTGTCACGTCATCATCTTTACCAGCTCAGATTACCTTAAATAGAAACTCCTAAAAGTTTTGAGCCTTTTTGAGGGTGCATATACGGGTTGTTGCTCAAAGCCTCAAACCAAAAACTTAACTAAAGTTCGTTAACTTTATTTGCAATTTGCCAAGTACAAAATATGAAAATATTCTAATAGTGTAATACCTGAAAGATTGTTTAAGTTGAACGCTGTCTTGAATCATTCGACTAATAAACGCTTGTTCTCCACCAGGGCAAACCATCTCTGCTGGGGTCCCACCACAAGAGGTGTTTGGATTAAGCCCCGATTCCTCCATTGACTCGAAGAAAGGAGGATTACACATACAAAAGTCAAACGTCTCACCGGGTTTAACCACACCAACAAGTATGGGAGCCCCATGGTAGCTCTTATTCTCATCACAGGTTTGCTCCGTATTTCTGCTAATATCTGTGTAGCTTTCATCATTGTTTGTGTCTTGATCAATCATCTGTTTCTCACAGTCAACTTTTCGAATCTCAATTAATTCATAAATTTGCGGATTATTTTTTACATTCCTCTCAGCCCATTCTAGTGCTACATCTGTCACATCTGTAAACAATTAAAACATGATAGCTATTAGTATTTCTATAGCATGACAAAGATTCAAATCACACAAATTCATGAATCAATAATAAATCTACCAGACATGAAAAAGTCAAGTACCTGTTCCAACAAAGCTCCAACCAAGAAGGGATGCACCAAGAAGAGGATAAATACAGTTGGCCCCAGTGCCTATATCAAGTCCTTTTATGGAATTTTTGTCTCCGTTGGAATTGGGAATGATATCAGATGATAAAAGGTCTTTGATCCAATGAATATAGTTAGACCTGTTGGGTACCGTGGGGCAAAGCTGTCCATCAGGAATCAACCTACAGATATAAAAACAGCTCATACCAGTCAGCAATAAGATGGGCAAATTATGAAAATGATAATCAACAGAGTTTCTTCAAAAACTTTACAGAAAGAATATTACAGCTCCATATAATGCCACAAAATGAAGCTGGCGAAAGAAAACACTTGCATTTGCCTATACCAAAATGAGTACGTGATACAAAAAGCCTTTATGCATGGTTTTTTTCATTGATTTCATTTTGTTATATTTCTAACAAATCATGGGTTATTTATCTTTCGGGATTACATAACCTAATAATGCTGATGCACCCAAAAAAGCTGTTCTTTATACCGTTTGCAGAGCGCATCTTATCTGATTGTCCAACAAGCACTATTTTTACTTGCACAAGATTACCTAGTTGATCAACAATGAATTTAATGCTACAGACCTACAGTACTTCCTCTTTCCTCCCTTAAAGACAAGTGTTTGTTTATTAATATCATTCTTACTCACTGTTTCTGTTGTCAAATTGACAGAGTGCCCTCTTATAATATTTTGTGTAAAGCAAAGAAAGGTTAACACACAAGTATGGTAATTCAATATTCACTGTGGCGGAAGTTGTAAATTCTGAAAAATTCCATAAGCTAAAAGGGACGCAACTATATGTGAATCAGCAACTAAAGATAATCAACACTTGCACTGCTTCTCCTATTTAGTACAAGTGTACAACTGAGTATATTACAAGTAGATGCATCTACTTCTGATTCTGAGGTCAATCCTATGATTTTTCCAGGTTACATTATCTTTCTTTCTTTTCTTTTCTTTTCTTCTTCTTCTTCTTTTTTTTTTTTTTTTTTTTTTTTTTTTTTTTTTTTTTTTTTTTTTTTTTTTTAATCGCAAACTGAACAAGACACCGTTACCAGTATTTTCTAGAACTAGCCCTATACTTCATGCCAGTTCGCGGTCAGATTCCACAAGCAACCACCAAAAAGCCGGTTAGGTACTTATGTTTTTAAACTTGAAACTCAAACAGCTCTCACTGAAAACCACCATATTCCAATCATTTTGAAATAAAAAGACGTAGATGAGCACATTTAGCGTAGCTTAAACCTCATTTAACAGTATCATACCAAACGTTACAGCCAAACTTCATAGAAAGTCTTCAAAACCCTCAAACTCGTAAAATTTCAATGACATAAAATTGTCACTAACACAAACTATATTCAAATCATTTTTTACTGTGAATGGCGTATATCAGTACATATACGATAATCTAAAGGTAGCTTAGCAGTACAATACCATGATACCACTAAATTTTACAATGCATTTTCAATCCTATAAATATCAAATCCATAAATTTACCACTACAACAAACCATACACCAATCAATTCAATAACAAACACGTAAAGGGAGTGTTTGGGATTGCTTCTTTTTTAGCAAAAGCAGTTTTGTTTTATCAAACTACTTCTGCTTATGTTTGCAAAGAGCGTTTAGAAGCATTTTGCTTTTAGAATTGAAAGCTCGTTTGGCAAGGAGTGGTTAGTGTTTCCTTTTTTACATGCTACTTGAAGAAGCATTTAGTTTTTACGCCGTTTTACACTTGTATAAAACAAACAGCTACTCTGCTAGTTCTAAAAATTTCAAAGTGTTCATTTTAGCTTGGTATGTTTGGAAAAACTACCAGTAGCAGTTACCTAGTAGCTCTTTTTAATAAAAGTGTTTTTGCGACGTAGCTGTAATAGTGATTATAAATTAAGGGTAAAAGGTAAACGCTTCTTCAAATAATATTTAAACAGTAGCGTTTTGAGAAAAGAAAAAAAAAAAAAAAAAAAAAAAAAAAAAAAAAAAAAAACCAAAATGCTAAACGCTCCTCGCCAAACGACTTTTAATTCTAAACGCTCCTAAAATCTCCTCACCTAAAGATACATTTCTATAAACATACTACTATTTAACTTAAAACCTTTTATAAATAAATAAATTTAGCTAAAATATTTCAACAAATAAGCAAAATCCCAAACATCCCCACTAGTGATGAATTAAATATAAAAAATAAAAATACATACCAAGTGACTTGGTGGTCATGAAGAAGCAAAACCCGAGTGAGTTCACGAGTGGCATTAAAGTCTTTCCAGTTGATATTTGGTTTGCCGTTATTAGAGTAAAAAACGTATGATTGAAATGATGGATATAGAGATGCTAATAAATTAAAGTCGGGTGGGTTGCCGGAGTATTTGTTACGGGGATGGATGCTCCTGTTTTCCCTCTTTCTTTTCTTCCCCATTTTGTTTCAACTCTTCTTTTCACTGGCTTCTGTCTTAGGGGTGTTTGTGTAACCTTATTATTAGGTGTTTGTTTGGGCTACGTTTGGTATGGGTAATGAGAACGAGGGAATGATTGTTTTACTTTATATTGGTACTTTAGGGCCCGTTTGGTTTGTTGCTAGGAATGACAATGGGTATCAGATTTGGTATGGGGTAGAATGACAATGGATATGAAAAAGTATATCATTACGATTGTTTATGTTTGGATGACAAAATATGAAATGAAAAAGTGTATAGATGTTTGAGTTTTGTAGTGTAAAAGATATGGGCCCACGTGAATGGATTTCATATACATCAAATTGATGGGTAATCAATCTATGGCAATGATATACTCAATTTATTACCAGGTCCACAAAACAAACACATTCAATGACTTTCAAAGTCATAGACTCATTCCCATTAACTTCAACCAAACGGGCCCTTAAAGTTTGGATTAAATATGAATATCAAGGGTTGTTTGGTTTGTAGGTGGGTTTAGAATTGAATTTGGATTTAGGAAAGACTTAAAAATTTGGGAAAGATTCGAGAAAAAGTAAAAGAGAAAAAAATATATAATTATATATAAATATATATAATTTATTAACTTAACTAAATCTAAAATAATTAAAACAAATATATTATAATGATGAGGTCCCACTAGATATAACATAAATATTACTACGTATTAAAAATTATAAAAGTAACTAAAAACAAAAGTTATGTCACATACTTTCTAAAGTATTACATGCTTTTTGGTCAGAAAACCCCATATATTAGATATTTTTCATGAAACACTATATTTGAGAGTGTGACAAGTAAATTCCAATAGGGCTGAGCATACTCGACCGAAACCCGATTAGCCCGACAAACCGACTGACCCGAAAAAGTCCCGAAACCAAACCGACACTATACGGGTCGGGAGTCGGTTGTGAATCTAGGCTTGTGTCGGTATCGGGCCGGGTCGGTATCAAAACCGTCGGCAACCCGATTGGCCCAATTGGCCCGATTATCATTTAGGTTTAGTAAAAAGAACGTGCTTTTGTTTCTTTCACAGACTCACACCCCTTTGTTTGTTTCACATTTTTAGTAAAAAAAAACACACGAATCATTAGAACTTAGAAGAAAGCTTTAATCATATATGGATCAATCTCATCTAAAAAACACAAGGGGTGAATCAATATCATCTTCTCTACCAACATATGAATCATTCTCAACTCAACAAAAAAATTTAATGGAAGTAAGTATTTACTATTTATTTACAATATCATCTTTGTTGTCGATTGATAAATGTTGTGATATTGTTGTCGATTTATTTACAATAATTTTTTGTGATATCGATTTGAATAATTTTTGTGTTGTCGATTCATCTTTGTTGCCATGAGTAACAGTTAGTAATTGAATATTGATTCGACTTGAATATTGATTCGACTTGAATAATAAGTAATTGAATATTGAATATTGATTCGACTTGAATATTGAATATTGAATTTGTGATTCGACAGCCATTAGTATTTAGTAATAAGTAATGATTTGTTTTAATGTGTTTGTTTAGGATGAACCGATAGACGTTGAGAACGTTGAATGTGATGATAATAAACGGAAAAGGAAGCCCCCACTTAAACCAAGATAAAAAAAACTCCGAATGTTGGAAATATTTTGATCCAAAGATGCAACCGGATGATGATGGGACAATCATTAAGTGGGCGTATTGCAAATGGTGTCCCGCGTTTTTCAAAGCCGATTCTAAATTACATGGTACGCGACACTTGAATACCCATTATATGAATTGTGATGGTAACCCCGATATTGAGAAATTTAGGAAACAAAGAAAACTAGCCTTTAAGAAAAATATTGGGGAGAATGATGTGGGTGGTTGTAGCATGGGGACTTTAGAAACATGGAAGTATGATGAAAAGGAAATTAAACAATCGTTGATTGAGTTAATTGTGCTTGCCGAGCTTCCGTTTAAGTTTGTAGAACACCCGGCATTCATTAAATATTCCGCGAAAATGCAACCTAGATTTAATTTGCCCTCCCGTTTTACTATTGCTAGGGATATTTCTAAGTTTTATCTTGAGGAGAGGAAGAGCCTATTGAATTTCTTAAGCAACAAGGACACCACCGATACGTGGACTTCTAGTTGTAAAAGAATGAACTTTATGGTTTTAACGGCCCACTTTATAGATGATGATTGGTTGATGCATAAAAGAATAATTAATTTTAGACCAATTCATAGCCATAGAGGGGTGGATATTGGTATGGCACTTTTGGAATGTATAAACGGATGGGGTATAAAGAATGTTATGACCATTACGGTTGATAACATTGCTTCAAATGACAAAGCTCTTGAATACTTGGTAGAAAATTTACCCGATAAGTATGATGGTGGTAAACATCTTCACATAAGATGTATGGCTCATATTTTAAACCTAATTGTCAAAGATAGTCTAAAAACATTCAACAAAGAAGTTAGTAACATATCTTTGGCCGTGAAGTACATAAAACATTCGAGCCAAAGAGTTACTAACTTTAAAGAAAGTGTTGAAAAGACTAGTACTTCAAAGAAGTTTTTGGTTTCCGAATGCCCTACAAGATGGAATTCCACACATGATATGTTGAAAACCGCTATTGAGTTAAAAGAAGCTTTTTTTTAATATGATTTTAATAACTCTTCTTTTGCTCGAGACCTTGAGGAAATACCTAAGCGGGTTGATTTTGAGGTTTGTAGAAAGGTAGTTTCATTTTTGGAAAAATTTAAGGAAACAACCGAACTTGTGTCAAACGTATCATGTCCCGTAGCTCATTTGTGGTTTGCAGAGGTACTTGGTATTGATAAGCATCTTCGTGAGTGGGAAAATGTAAATGCTTCTTTTTGTGTAATGGTTGATGAAATGAGAAAAAAATATGACAAATATTGGGGTGATTACAAAAAAATCAACCATTATATGTACTTTGCCGTTATCTTAGATCCCACAATGAAGTCGGATATGATTGAAATTGGGTTTAGAAATTTGATAGAAAATGGTTGTGTACCCATGGAGGTCGATAACGAAGGTGAGACATTTTTAAACGACGATGAAGTATGTGAGAAAATGGTTAAGAAGGTTGAGAAGGATATGAGACTTGTTTAACATGTACAAAGAAAAATATGGCACCCAAGAAGGAAGTGATTTACCAAAAGTAACGTCAAGTCAAAATACTAACACAAGTCGTCGTCGTTGTAATTCTTTCTTTAAAGAGAAAGTTGGAAGTAAGTTGAGCGTGGTTGAAGATGAGTTGACCAAATATCTTAAAGAACCACGTCTTGAGCTAGAGGATAACGAAGACTTCGACCTACTTAATTGGTGGAAGTTAAATAGTCCAAGACTTCCGATCGTATCAAAGATGGCGAAAGGTAATTACTTATGTTTTTTTATTAAATTTTAGATATATTAATTGTGCTTTGTTTTTTATTAATTCATGTTTTTTATTAACTTTGTTTTAGATATCTTGTGCATCCAAGTATCCACCGTTGCTTCTGAATCCGCCTTTAGCGCGAGTGGTCGCGTTTTGGACCCGTATAGGAACTCTTTATCACCTAGCATTGTAGAGGCTTTGGTGTGCACACAAGATTGGAATTGTACATCAAATAGAAACATCACTTTGGATACGTTAGAGGATTTAATGAAAGACGACGAGATTACCAAAGGTAAACTATTTATAATTTTATATACAAGTATATTGGTTATTAGTTATTGTAGACACTTATTTTGTTTTATGTCATTTCTAGAAATTCAATAAACTTTAAACAAGCAAAAGGGAGAAAAAGAGAAGAACTTGTGATTCATCGAGTTGTCAAAGATTTGTATTTGAAATTGTATTTTGTGATTCAAGAATCAAGAATGTTGCTACCGTAAGATTTGCTCAGTTTGGACTTTGGAACTTTGGAGTTTGGACTTGCTACTGGAATGCTACTCAGCTACTGTAATGTTAGATTTTGGAACTTTTGCTTGCTAGAATTGCTACTGGACTTTGGAACTTTGGAGTTTGGTCATTTGGATATTTGTATTTTGTGTTATCATTTGGACATTTCATGCTACTGTAACTGTATTGCTTTTTAGATTTGGTCATGGGCCAATTTTTATCATGGGCCAATTTTGGATCTAGACAAAGTGCAAAACTGCAAATCGGGACAAAATGGAATACCGACAAACTGACCGAATATACCCGATAAAAACCGAACCGTCCCGATGCTTTTTGGGTTCGGGATCGGGATGGTATTTTTACTTATGTCGGTATCGGTACTTTTCGGGTCGGGTCGGGATCCGGCCCGATGCTCAGCCCTAAATTCCAAACCCAATTTTCCTACCAAACAATTATTTATCACCTCAATCCAATCCAACAGGGCCAAAAGGCAGATACCAAACACACCCTGAGACTTTTTATAGGAGGTAAGGGAAGTATCTTTTAACCCATTCTTTCTTTTTTGTCTTTGTGTTTTGTGCAAAATTTATCAGGGCCGTTAGTTTGAAGCTTATGGGATGAAAGAATGGAATTATTTTTTAAAGAGGTCGTTTGTTTTGAGTTTTTAGTTATGAAACAGTAAATAATAACTTTAGATATGCTATTTGACAAAACCCACCAAGTCCTTTTGGCTTTCTGACAAGTCTTCCGTCATTTTGACTTTTATACACAATTCAAGACCCGTCTGATTTCTTAGCCACAAATGTTTGTACTTCTCTCTTTTATTATTTCATTCTCTATACAACATTCATTTTATTAATTAAACTTATTTATATATAATAATATATTTTCTCTCTTTTTACTTTCGTGATGGAAAAAAAATTGTATATTTTTTGTGTTTATTTATTTTAGTATAAGAGTTTAGTGAGTTGAGATGATACTTGGTTAATTAAAGAGTGTAATGGTCCTACTTTTAAAAATTGTGTACTTTTTGCTTATTGACAATAATTTTGAAACCAATAAAGTATTTGTTTAAGCTTATATGATCAAGTTTATGAGCTTATATGAAAGAGTTTTGATAAGCCCAAATCCAGTTGTAAGATATGAAAGGGGGTTGAGAGTAAAGGCTTATGAACCTATTATTTATAAGCTATAAGGTGCATATTAAATATAAGCCTAAGCCAACAAATAAGCTTAGACAAACATTTGCTAAACGTAGGTTTATGAACTTATATAAAAGGGGTTTAATAAGGTCTCTTCTTTTAGCTTACAAGTTTATAAAATTGTTTGGCATCTTATTGTCATAAGTTAATCCAAGCACTCAGTCTGTTTCCTACAGGCAGTTGGAAGTCAAGGCCTAATACTGTGTTGAGTCAAATTATCAATTCGATTATTGCTCTAAAGGAGAAAGGGGTTGATTTATTAATGAATTGTAACAAAAAGATAGGAAATGGGTGTAATACTCAATTTTGGAATGATGCATATGGACAGAAAATCAACCTCCCAAGACTATATACTTTGGAGATGGGAAAAGATGTTTATGTAGCCAATAAAATTGAGCAAGAAATGGATTAGAGTTCGTTTTGTCAACATCCTAGAGGGGTGCTGAAGCAAAGCAGTGAGAAGTCATGCAAAACATCATCACTTCAACTTGTTTATCTCCAATGGGCGATAGTTTGGTTTGGTCTTTGGAAGGAATAGGTATGTTTCTGTTGCATCAGCTTGTATCCTAATTGACAAAACGTTATTAATCATGAATGGGGAAGCTACCAACTCGTCTAAATCTCTCGACTTGAGGCTTTGATGTTCCATTGGTGATATGTCCGATATGTGGTAAACAATTGGAATCATCTAATCATTTATTCTTTTCTTGTCCGTTCGTGGCTCAGGTTTATTTTATGTTGACTCGTTGGGGGGACATTCCTACTCCACCTCTATCATCCTATCGGTATTTTGTTGGAGTGGTTCTAAAATATCCGGCTAAAGATGAGGCAAAAGGAGTATTTGCAAGTTGTTTTCTACTCTTTATGGTGGCATGTGTGGGCTCATAGAAACGCATGCATTTTTCAAACGGCGAGACCTAGGCAATTTTATTTTTTATTTTTTTATAACTTTGTTATGAACCCGTTTAGTTGGTTCAATAGTAGAGGTAGATTGAAACTTTAAGTTTCGATTGGCTTAAAAACCCAACTATTTTTATTTCTAGCATGTAATTTTGTTTTGTTCTAGCTCTTTGCTAGATTAATAAAATTCTACTCAAAAAATATTTTCCAGGTACTCAACTTGGACTTATGAGCTTATCTATCAAAAGCTATAATCTACTTATTGAGCATAAGCTTAAGCCTTAAAAATAAGTTAGACAAACACCCTATTAAACTGTTAAAGGGTTACATATTTAAGCTTATTAATTTTAAAAGCTCACAAACTTAATTGGACAAGCTCATAAGTCTACAAATATAAATTTCAATAACCTTCTTCATTAAAAGTTGATACATAAAGATATATGAGTGATTTAAATTTTTATCTTTTAAGGGACGGAAAAAGTTTAAACTATAGATGGTATAGATAAATCGACTGAAATTTATAAGTTCAACAATAGGCTTAAATAAATATAACCTCCTTAATAAAGATGCAGCATAGTTACAACATGTCTGGCTCCAAATATTTAGCCTGGTTTTGAGCTTGCTTTAATAATTAGCTTAAAATTTTGTGTTTTGATCACAACATAGTCATAGCTTTAGGCCAAGAGTAGTGGTGACTATCATCATCACTCTCAATTCAATGTTACATCACATTTTCACTTCACGGCTAACATCAAAGATGTAATAAGACCATCAACTGCACCACTCACACATTCCTCACTTATACACAACTATACGCTACACAAACCAACATCACACACACAATCAACATAGAACTACGTTGATTAAGCTTATTTAGGAGGCTTATTAGCTTATATAAAAAACATAAGTTTAATTAAGTGTTTTGTTAAGCTTATAAGTTTGAGCTTATATGAGGGGGTTTTGATAAGCCCAAACTTTGTGGCTTATTTGAGGAGGGCTAGGCTTATATAAAGATATTACAAAAAAAAGACTTTTGTGCCCCCACTCAATAATTACACCTGTTTAATGTTCATCTACTTTTTTTTGTCACTTTACGATATTAATTATGATAAGTTAAGCCAACACTTAGAGCATTCACAATGGGTCAAAATTGTAGAACAGTAGAGGGGGGGGGGGGGGTGAATACGGTTTCTTCGGCTTTTAATATGTTTAAAAACTTTAAGCCTAGAAGAACACCAAGTGGTTTAAACAAAAGCAACCACTAATACAAACACAAGTATATAAAGCGAGTAAAGAGACACCACGATATATACTGGTTCGGGATGGGGGGTTTATACCATCCGTACGTCCAGTTGTGAATCCACGACACGATACTATTCCACTAGTATAATCCTTTCGGTGGACTACAAACCGTTACAATTCATTCCACCGATATTCACCAATATCGATGCTCACAAAGAATGAGTTACTCCCCAACGGTATTCTGCCCTCGGAAACCACCCAAAAGAATCTCGCGATTCGACTTCACCTAAGGGTCACCAAGACCACTAAGACTTCCCACCGGATGTATCAAACCCCAACTAGATCCCCAATGATCTAGGCTTGGTCACCAAGACACAAGACTTCCTTTACAAACAATTGAATGAATATAAGTGTTTGTTTAATCAAGCCCTAACCTAACCTAGTGACTCGATTCTAGTAGAAAGGGTATAAATAAGAAGACCCTCGACACAATCACAAGAGTGGATTAGGTTCTTGTGATTCTTCCCTTGCAAATATATGTGTTATTTCAAAGATGTTAGTATGAAAATCAAGACCACAAGATTAGAGATAGAGAGATAGAGAGATTTGAGAGTGTTTAGAGAGAAAGAATAATGGCAAGGGGTGAGGAATACAAAAGGCAAGGCATGGTATTTATAGGCAAATACCCAACTTGAGAAAATTTTACCAAGGCCGGCGCGCTGCCCACGCGTTGACGCGTGGGTGGCGCGCCAAACACCCAGGGAAAATTTTCCCGAAGCTTTGGGTGTTAGCTTTATAAATACCTTACTTTGCTAAACCCCCAATTGTACTTCACACTAAAGCTTAAAATTAATCAATCTAAGGTTTACCAACTCAAATAGCCAATTTGGAAAATGTTTTGTGAAGTGTTTATGAGAAAACAAATTACTAAGGATATAAAGTGTAGATATGGTAATTTGGAAGGGGTAGAAGTGTTATTCCTCACATGGCATAGAAAAGAGAGAAAGAATATGTCAAGGTATATTCTATTGCTTGGGGGGAAGAATGAATGGAGGGTTGAGATGGTTTTGGTTTGAAATGGATGGTTTTGATTAAACACATGTGATGAAATGGAGAAGAGGTTGGATAGATGGTTGAGATGTGTTTAGTTTGAATTGAATGGTTGAGATCAAAGGGAGCCTCCTTTGCTTGGGGGGAAAGAATGAATCAATGGTTGAGATGACTTTGTTTGAAATAGATGGTAAAGATCAAACACATGTGATGGAATGGAAAGGAAGAAAGAATATGCTAGTGAAATATTCCAAATCATGGGGGGAAGAAATAAGATGGATGGTTGAGATAGTTTTAGTTTGAATTGAATGGCTAGGATCAAATGAGCCTTGTGTTTGGTATTCAAATAATTGGCATGTGGGGAATATGGAGGGTTGAGATGTGTTGTAAGGGAATGGATGGTAGAGATGTAGAGTGTGTAAGGAATGAGTTGGATTGTGTAAGGGAATATGTAAGAGTGTAAGAGATTGTGTAAGAGAATATATGATTTGGATATGATTGGATATGGTTGGATTTGTCTTTTGTAGAAATGAGATTAAGAGAAGATTAAGACATAATCTAATTGTCATTAAGAAGAAAAGGTTTAGACAATTAAGATTATAAGTTGAGAAATTCATAGGTTACTTATAAGTTCAAGTAACACAACGTCGAGAATCTATAGTTTCATATCTCGTGACTTTCTACGACTTGACGTTCTCAACTAATACCTTGGTTCAAACAAGTTAAGTGCTTTGCCTTGATGTAAAGCATAACCCAAGTGGGAAAGGATGCGTTTATGCAAAGTGACCTTTGACTTAGTTTGACCAATAAGGGAGTAAACCCGTTACGTAATTAGAGAAGACATAAGCACGGGATATGAGCATATGGATGCTTCAACACGATGTCACGTGAAATATACAACCTCCCTAAGTTTTGAAAAGCCTTGGCTAGAGGCGATAGTTAGAAAACATGATTTGGCGTTTTCCCGTAAATGGTGTTTTAAAAATAGGATCTCTCAAGTCTCAAAACTTGTTTTGAGTGTTCTCAATTAAGCACATAACATATTCATACCTGTATTGAAAGATCCACATTTGCCGGGTAAGGGGAAAGCCGACTTTCAAAATTCGCCCGGAACCATACAGTGTACTGGCGCGTCACCCACGCATTGACTCGCGAGCAGCGCGCCAGGAGCAGATATGAGCTCCGGGGAATTTTGGCTAACGTTTGTGATGAGGCGAAAAATGAACCGTTTTTAGGGGGTCATTTAAGCCGGAATTGGAATTTATTTGATCAAATATTGCCCTAAATCGTTCCTTTTGTGATTTTAGGTACTTTGGGAGTGAATTCTGAAAAAGGAAGCATTTTGGACGTTTTTGGAGCATAAAAGTGAAGAAAACGACAAAGACTTAATTTTCCATGCTGGGAATAGTACCTGACGGCGTCAAAAAGGAAAATATGACGGCGTCAAGAGCAAAATCCATGACGACCCAGAGAAAACCTAAAGGCGTCAGAAGAAGGGCGTCAAGAGTTATTTTGGTGACGGCCTGAAGAAGGATTACACGTAACGGCGTCAAACCCAGATCTAGGCAGTCCGAGAACTTTATTGGCGGCGAGATGACGACATCAAAAATTTACTCTTGACGCCGTCACTTCACAAAATCTATATATACTTTTCTATTTTTCATTCATAAAAGATGAACTTGTGTGGAGAATACTAGGGCCGAACCTAATAAACCCTAGGTCGTTTGTAACAGTATTTTCAAGGGTTTTCACCCCTTGAAACCTTTCATGTTCAATTAAGATAAGTCTTCTTTCAATTCATTCAATATGTCTATGTGTTGTTTGAATATATCTTGTGCTTGTCTTGATTATAACATGCTAGGCTAGATCTTTCATGTGTTGGCTTAGATGTAATGAAACCTAGATGTTGATTATAGGTTGATTGCTTGTTTATAGTTGTAATGGATGAATGATTTCAATGTTAGGCTTAAGAAAACTGGCAGATCTCCATTGTGTAACTTGCTTGAACGTCTTAAGAAACATGAACCGATATGTACTAGGTTTTTGTGATTGTATTTAATGCATGAGCGAATTCTAGTGATCTCATGTTAGGAGCTTCTTAGCCGGCTCGACATAGGAGTGAAGTAGGAGGTTATAGGATTGGGGAAGTAAGTACGCCGCCCCATGAATGGTATTAAGGAATACAATCCGTCATCCACGCAACTGTAACAAGTAATTAACCTGTAAAAGATATCTAGGGAGTAGTGAAATCTAAGTAAACACAATTCTCTCATATATTGCTCACACCACTATCTTAATTTAGTTTATTTTCATTTTTGTTATTTTATTTTGATTGCATCTTAGTTTCTGGGTTAGTTGACTAGCAACTAATTCCGCCCATCTTCCAACAACCAGATTTTTAATTGCTTATAAAAATATAAAAATATAAAAAGAATCATCCCTCACCTCTAGACCTAGTTCTTAGGTTTTCTAATCCTAGCGACACTATTCATAAGTTGAACGATCAATCCCCCGGTACTTATCACTATACTATACTACAACGATCAGGTACACTGCCTGGTGGTGTAACACCCCGAAATTTGATTAAGCAGCGGAAGTCTAATCGGGGTCATTACAGTTTAGTACACAGTCATACTCATAGAAAACAATTCAAAAGATTGTCAATATATTCCATGAAAACTCAAATATTCAGAGTTACAAACATTTTTCCAAAATGTTAATTGTTTCACAAAAGTGGTGATGAGTTTGTAAAGAATGATATAATTATTGAAATCAAAGGGAGGTCCTGTGCCCTTTTGCCAGCTCCGTACCGCCATGCTTGCTAGTTTCCTGAGATAAACATGCTTAAAAAGTCCACACAAAGGTTGAGTGAATCCATAGTAGTTTAAATAGTAATAGTGTGAACACAAGTCAAGCATTTGAAATAAACAAGCCAAGATAGACAGGTCTTGACTAAATCGGGTGTAATATTGCTCCTAAGCCTCATGAAACACAAGCCTTAACATTGATTTGACATATCATAAAGATAATAATAATCATCTACACCACAGCGGATGTAAATGACAAGGGGCCCTCGGTGACAGGAAACGTGCCAAATTTCCATAATACCTCGAATATAGCACACCTCCCGCCAAGTGATCACCTTGACAGAGGCGGGCTGCCATTCCAATAGATCTATCAACTATATTCGCGCTCACTCGCAAGTGATTAAGGTTCGTGATATGAGGGACTTGTAGCACAGGTGTCAACTTAGGCAATATCAGGTGATAACAGCATACATAAAAATACTTGTGTTCAATTTATAGCATGTATCTCCCCACGGGGTTGAAAAACAATTAAAAATGTGGGACCATGAACTCACCTGAAAGGTGCGTAATCACAACGGTGCTCAAAAGTGATGGTGTATTGCTATGACTAGCAATGAAATTCCTCCGACTTGCGACCTAAATAATACATAGTAATCGGTGTTTTAGATTTGTGTTGTAAACGACATGTGATATGTCTCGTGTACAGTGATATCCGTTTCGGGTGTCTTAAATATATATTTCAAATAACTTCACGTAGTTATTTGAATCGTTGTTACGAACAGGTGTTCGATAAATATTAACTCGTTGTGAAAATAATATCGTTTAAAAATATTTATGATTAAATATTTTTAATAAAGTTATATATATATATATATATATATATATATATATTTTAAATTTAAAGAAAAATATTTATATATATGTTTTTATAAGAATTGTATAATTAACAAGGAGGAGGTGCCCGCTGCGTTGCAGCGGGTATTTTCGTAATTGTTTTGCGATCGGATTGATATATTAAAATTCAAGAGGCTTTTCTGACGGTATATTTTTTATCAATGAAATCGCTAAATATTTGTCAGATCTTCGGTAAATACACTTTGTTATATAAAAAAAATTAATTTATAAATTTAAACTTTTATAGAATTGTACATCTTAAGCCCCTGTAGTTTAAACAAAAATTAAGATATTTTTGAAAGTTATTTGAAAGGTTAAGGGTGCATTTAAAAAAATCTTTTATATAAAAACTATATATATATATATATATATATATATATATATATATATATATATATATATATATATATATATATATATATATATATATTAAAGTTCAACATTTTTTATAAAATCGTAGGTAGGTCCAAAGCATATAAATATTGGGCTCGTTTTGATCGTTGTCGAGAGACCTTTTTTGCCGTATTTTTTTTATTCAAAAAATCGCTAGATATCTGTTAGATACTTAATAAATAAAGTTTGTTATTTAAAAAAGTTGTAAATAGTTAAAAGTTCAGGGTTTATTTTGTAAAATTGTTTTACTAAAGGTTTTGGGCCACGCAAAATATTTGTTTCGGCAGGATTTTTTTTATTTATTTATGCTGTGGGTAATTTTTTATTAGGCATAGCGCATTCTTATTGGCTGAAGGAATAATTGTTTAATTTAGTTCGACACTTTGTTCTGATAAATTATATACTAATACTTTAATAGTATTATATTATATTTGTTGGAACTTGATCCGTAGGAAATTGTTATATAGAGATAATTATAAAACATAACTTGTAACAAATTTAACCCTTAACTTTTACGAAATTACACTTTTTACCCTTGGTTGAAAAGTAATTACAATTTGGTCCTCTTTGTACATCTTTCACTTTATTCCTCAAACTTAGGCCAAATGACAGTTTTTACCCTCATTTTCAAAAAGAGTTTCGGTATTTTAATAATTGGTTCGAAAGTTTGTGTTTTGACAGTTTTAGTCCCTTAACGTGAAACTTTTTGCAAACATAGTCCTTGATGAAATTTTCGAAATCAACCTTTTTATTTCATTATAATTAACATTTGAAACTTGTGGAAAATACTTAAACTCAGTTTTAGGCTTCTCATTAAAACTCAAGTTTTCAACCGAAAATACTTCCCTTTGAAATTTGTTGGGCTCGTTAGCCCTTTTAAGGCCCAAAAGGGTGGTTGTTTATTCTAAAAATTATGTTCGACTAGTACTCGGTTTTGGCTTGGTTTTCGTAGTATTCGATCGAGTAAGACTTGCATGTTTGGTTAGTTTGATTAAGCTTGGTTCAAAGAAATAGTGTGTCGAAAGATATATATACTTCATACGTGAGAAAACAAATATACGAGCCCTTTCCTCAAGGGTGTCGAGATATGCATACGTATATATTATAAATGTAGCAATGAAGCAAAAATGATGTGTGTATGTGATACATATGATACGAGCAATGTAAAGAATGAAAAGGGAAGTGGCCAACTTACAACACCAACTAGGGTGGTGGGAAAAGTCGAGCAATGTGGGCTTCGAGAGCTTAGTAGACATGGTGTTCTTTCACTTCAAATGATCCCCTTCCTTTGAAGGTTACCCAATTCGTTTCCAAAACCCAAAAATTCTTGCGTGTGTGTTCCTTGATTTCTCGACCGTGACCAAGAGAGAGTATGGAGTGTTTAGGACTTTGAATTTTTGGTGAGTTCTTGCAAGTGTGAGAAAGAGTTCATTTAATATGGTTTATATAGTGTGTCAAGGGTGGTTCAATTGGTCTCCTTGTGCCAAGACACAAGTCGAATGGTCAAGTCTCAACTCGACAAGATTGTCTTGGTCTCCTTCGTGTGGTCTAATCGAGTGTAGAAGTATTGAGAGGCTACAATGCTAGGTTTTTGAAGGTTTTAGACATGTGTTGTACCATAAATCTTTGTTTAAGGTTTGTGTTTGGGATAATGAAACATATGTTCTAATGGTTAAAGTGTTCACAATGTGTAACGTGATTATCCAAAGGTCGGACGGCTCATGTGTGGCTCCTTGTCGCATGGTTCAAAGTCAAAGGGAGGTTGCATGATTCTTGTCGAGTGATTAGGAAACCATGAGTTTCCGAGGCGTGTGTAAATATTTTGAAGACAAGCAGTTGGTTTCTGTTCGTGTGGCATGGTACGCAAAGAAAAGAAAACAAAATAAGCCGTGTGGGCTTATGGTAACTTGGCCCAAAAAAAGAAAAGAAAGAAGACTCGTGGGCTTGTAAGGGTGTTCGGCCCAGTGAACCAAAGAAAGAAAGAAATTGCGTGGGCTAGTGGGGGGGTGATCCGGCCCAAAAATATCGGGGTGTCGGTGTTCGTAGAATTGTGATATTAATTTCGGTGTCGGTTCGTGATAACCATAAGTATTTAAATTGTGTATATATATATATACTCGTATATATATAGTAATAATAATTGTGATAGTTAATATATATATGTAAGTATATATATATTAATAATTTCTCGGTGTTCAAATGGGTGTCGGGTCGCAAGTGGGAGTTACCGGTGTTAACCTCATTGGGTGACATCCAAGAGTGACATTCGGGTGATATCGGGTGACAAAACATAATCGGGTGTTAAACAAACGGTGTTCATAACATTCGGGTGTTCAAACAAACAGTGTCTCATAAAAAAAATTCAAATTAGCCCGCAAAAATGGCTTAGTTAATAATAATGTTGGTAATTAGCATTAATAAATGACCTGGGATTTTACGGTGTATTACAGGTGGGGGTTATAAGCTTCTCGAGATCCCTCGAGAGGTAAAGCCCGATGCAATTCCCACGCATCAAGTTTTTGGCGCCGCTGCCGGGGAATAGTTATTGTCTAGGTTAGAAATTTTTTTTATTAGGTCTACTTGCTAGATTCCTTTCTAGTAATATTTTTTTTTAGGTTCTCTTTAGTCTATCTCATTTCTTTGTACCTTTGTCCGTAACTTCTTACCATCCGACATCATGGAAGGTGGTAACATCTTTGAACCCATCAACCCACCACAACAAGACCACCCACAAAACCCACCACTAGCTAACCAACCTCTTAGGCCCCGAACCCTAGGAGAGTACTCCCGACCTAGCCACCAAGGCTACCGAAACACCATTGAGCTCACCCAAGGAGCCAATGTGTCCCCCTTGCGATCCGACTCCATCCGGTTGGTGCAAAGCGGATGTGCATTCTACGGACTTCGTTCCGAAGATCCAAATCCATCTCAAGGTCTTCCTTAAAATCGTAGATTCTACAGACCTTGATGCTACAACTAGAGAGTCAACCCGATTACGCCTATTCCAATTCTCTCTACGTGATCAAGCTAGTCAATGGCTTGAGCGTTTACCCGCGGGATCCAAAACCTCATGAGATGATCTCACCACTCGTTTCCTTGCTCAATTTTTCCTACCGGAGAGAACTACCAAGCTTAGAAATGATATCTTGATGTTCCAAAAACGTCAAGGTGAAACTCTATATGAAGCATGGACTCGTTTCAAGGACTTACTCCAAAAAGTCCCTCATCATGGCATAGATCTTTGGCTCCAAGTCCAACTCTTCTATGACCATATCGATCTCTCCACAAGGCGAACCATTGACCAATCGGCCGGTGGCAAGCTACGTGATCTAAGTGCGGAAAAATCATGGGAACTCATAGAAGATCTTGCTCTCTATGACAACGAAAGTTGGAATGATCCCCGTGATTTGAACAGAACGGTCAAGGCAATATCTTTGACTTCGAACAATTCTAGCACTCCCGATCGTAGGATCATGGAACTTGAGGACCAAGTCAAGTTTCTCATGAAATCTTACAAAGCTCCTAAGCCTTCAAGCCAAGTGAACAAAATCACTTCTTCATGCGAATTATGTAGTGATCCCCATTACACTCGTGATTGTGTGGAACTCCCCAGAATAGCTTTTGCGGACTACGCATCCTCGCGTACCAACGAAGCGGGAGATAAGTGGTACACTTTCAAACCCGAGCCAAACCCTTATGGTGATTCCTACAACCCCGCTTGGAAAAATCACCCAAACCTTAGGTGGAAACAAAACCAAAACAATTCTTCCAATCCGCCTAATCGTTACCAACCAAACGGTCCACCCTCCAACCGTACTTTCAACAACAATCCTTCCAACAACTATGGTAGTACCAACAATCTTGAAGGATTGATGTCCAAGTTTATGGCATCTCAAGAAGCTCGCATAGCTAGGTTTGAAACCGAATTCAACCAACAACAAACGGAGATGACCACTAAGATTGACAATTTGTTAAAAGCCCTCAACAACCAAGCGTTAACTACACCTAGGAAGGACACTAGGGACGCCAATAGCGGAATCCAAACGAAGGACCCCTCGTCTTCCAAACACGTCCACTTTGTCAATGTTGTCACCATTAAACCAATTGATAAGGATATAGAAGAAAGTGACAAGGATGAAGTTGGAGTAGAAACCGAGACTAAGGATGAAATTAGGGAAGTTGAGGTTAATAAGGGAGAAGAGTTAGAGGAAGTAGAGACTGAAGAAGAGTACTTTGATAAGTTGCCCACCAAGGAAGAACGGGAATATCATAAGGATTTATTCGATGATCCCGAGACACCATATATCCTTGGCTCACCCCTTATCAAAATGGGAGACCCCTCTAACATCAACATACCATGCAACATTGGGCATATGCATATATGGAAAGCTTATATCGATCCTAGATCTCCTATAAACATCATGACTAGGACTTATTATAATTGGGTAATGAAGAAACAACTTGGTTATAGGATGATGCCCAATAAGAATTTAATAAGTAATTTTGTAGGTAGAGTGAAGGGATTGCATGTGATTGTCGGAAATTTCACTTATGAGATCGATTTTATGATAGTAGAGGATACTCGTCCGGTGATAGATGCTTGCCTATGTCACAACCCCAGAAATCGGGTCCAGCGGAAGCTTACATGTCACTGGGGTGCAACTCAATTGGTATCATAACATAAGGTACAAAGAATGGTTTCATTTCATTTATTTAGAATGAAAGTTGTTATCAAAAGCATTTATTTTACATATTATAAAAGAAGTGTGGAAATAGGCCCATAATTTAGTTAAAGCGGTCCCAATTAGTTATCAGAGTCTTCGATGACCATGCCATGCCTTGCCAAAAGCCTCCAAAGGTAAGATAACGCCTTAAGAACCTGAAAATACATGCTAAAACGTCAGCATAAAGCTGGTGAGTTCATAGTTTTAAGTTAACAACAAGTTTTGTATGGACCACATGTTTTAAAGTTGGTTTGACCAGTACACTCGGTTATGTGACCAGTACACTCGGTCATGTTACCAGTACACTCGGTTATGTGACCAGTTCACTCGGTCATGATGGAGGGGACTTTAGTGGCAGCAATGGTAATTCAGGCAATGTAACAGTTTTGGACTTTTGTCCGCAATAAAAGTAATATACTTGTATCCATAAGAAAGTAATCAAGGGTGGAATAGGTAATACATAATGTATTCAAGTAATCAATCAAGTATTTCAACCATTCAGTAATGTTTGAGAAAATGAATCGCGTTCAAGTAAAACAAGCATTGAATTTAAATAGTAACGAGCATGTATCTTCCCCCAAAACAGTTGTAAAACAAGTAAAAGTAGGGGTTATGAACTCACCGTATGCAACCAACGTAAATCGAATATATCGGAAAGTGTAAGGAGTTTTCAAACGTGAAAGACTCTACGGCAACCTAGAAATATAAGTTGCCTTAGAATAATGTAATGTGTAACGTATGTATTTTATAAAATAGTTTATCACCCATATATGTTTGTAAGGTAATTTAGTAATTAGAATATGTACTTTTGTCAATGAAATTGTCATAACGTCTAAATGTTTGCTAAGGTTCAAGTCCGTTGTGCTTATCTTGACGTTAAACAATTTATAAGTAAAAGCTGTGAATAGTAACTGAAAATATATATTTTTCCGGTTTCGTGCTTTATCGATAGTTTTCATGTTATGTTTGTTTTATAATTCGCCTAATGCTCCTAAATGATATACACAAGTTACTAGTGGTTCCGAATATGTCGTTACGGCTAAAAATGTATAAAAATACTCAAAAGTCTCATTTTTATTTTTCCATCAGCTTTTTACAAAGCTGTCAAAATGATAGGTTTCGTCAAAATCTTCGGAAATCACAACTTACTCATTTTAGGTCCGTTTTCTAAGTTTTATATATCCCCACGAAGGTATTCAAGTATGCTTTAAGCTTTTCAAGGTCTCAGCTAGTCTAGACATCATTTAATCTCAGTTTTCATAGCTCGAAAGTATGGACAGATTGTACAGTTTTCAGAAAATAATCATCTTCGTCGTCTATCTTGAAAATAGCATAACTTTTTCGTTATAAGTCTGTTTTAACCCATTCAAGCGGCTATGTTCTCATTATTAAGTCTATTTTCTATACATGTAACCAAATCTTATGTTTTGAAAACTCATTTTTCTGTAGAAGCAGTTTCGGGACAGCAACATATATAAGTTACCAGACCTTACGTTTATCACTTGAAGTCTTTAGATCTAGTTAAATCAACTCCCAAAAATCATCCTAACACTTCTACAACTTTCCAACAATATCAATAGTGTCAAGGCTAAATTAATAACCTAATATATATGTCAAACCTCAAGAATAATTAAACTAAGTGTAGGAAAACATATAAATCGCATATAATTTATTTAAACCTTAACTTGTACAAGAACATCCAATATGAGTTAGGACTTGAACCTAGCCATTTTTAGCAAGAAATATTCATGTTAAACATGTTTAAAAAAATCACAAGGATCATAAACAAACATATATGTAATGGGTGATAAATGTGGTATATAAGTTTGAATATCAACATAATCATGCTCTATAATCATCAAGTTGTGTAAGTAAAATATAGAGAAAGATTTTTAGACTCACTAGTAGTGTATGTATATAAGTAGGTAGAAAGATGTGATCACAATGGGTATCCCGAAGCTCCAAAATATAAGTATACTACCCGAATATGTCTTTAAAATAACTAGATCTTGCCAAAGTTTTCCCTTCTTCCTTGGTTTTCTCCTTGGCCGAATGATAGGAGTAGGGTAGTAAGGTTTTAGTTTTTGTTGTTGGTTTGGTTTCTATGTTTTATAACTAACTCAAGTTTATACCTGTATATATATAGGAAGAGTGGTCAAAAGGGTAGTCAAAATATCTTTGTAATTGGTCCTTATGGTTGCCGAATTTTAGGGGAGGGGTGGGGACATAGATAGTAGTCAAAATATCTTTGTATAGTAGTCAAGCACACAATATTAATTACCTTGTCTTAGGGAGAAAAAATGTTGGCATGTTTAGTGTGCACTTTGGCCAAAAATTAAGGAGGAGGGGCGGCTATATGTCTCCCCTAGGAGATTTTTATAAATCTTGTATAAAAATGTGTATTTTGAATGTATTGAGTGGTAAAAATATGTATTGGGTATTAGTTTAGTAGTTAACGGAAGTTATGCGTTTTTAAACGTTTAAATAAAGAAATTGCAATAAACGTAAGGAAATATTTTTGGAACTTAATAAATCATTTAGGAAGTGGAAAATGTATGAAAAAAATATTTATTAGGAGCATTGGGTACCTCGTGTGATCATTTGCATAGGTAAAACGTTTGTTGAACGAATATTCGTAACAAGTAAATGGTATAATTGTTACAACAATTAAATTACAAAAATAAGTAATGGTAATAAAATGTGGTAACATGGGCTAAATATAACCTAATGTTACGGTGTACTTTTATGTTCGTTCATAACTTTACGTTTATTGAATTTAAAAATTAAACGTAAACCGTTCTCAAGTAAGTCTTAAAATAGATAAATCGAGTTTAGAAAATAGTATTGACCTGGGAAATAGCGGGTTGTGACAGCCTAAGTCAAGTAGTGTTCGGAAAACCATTCGTTGAGGCCACTAAGATGAGTTATGATCCGACTTTAGGGATAGTTAGGTTCAAGGAAGAGAATGATGAGATTGCCTACCAAATGCCCTATAAGATTGAGCAGTACCGCCTCCTGTCAAACATAGAAAAGGAACACAAACAAGCGGCTTATTATAGGAATGATGAGGATAGACGTAGAGGAGTAGAGTATGTGATGAATAGGATGCTTGGTTTCTATAAAGAATGCTTGCAATTAGGTCCGGAATACAAAACTGGTATAGGAGATGACCTAGAGAGTGAAACCAACGATGAGGTCACGTAGTAACCCATGACCTTGAGTCTAGCTACAAGACTCATAAATAAAGAAAAGCGCTTCTTGGGAGGCAACCCATGTTTTGTGTGATTTTTATTTTGTTTGATTGTTATTTGTTTTCGTATGCATGCTTTATTTTTGTTGTTGGTAGATCATGTTTCAAAATAAAATAGTGAAAATACTTTATTTTGTTGTTTGGCTTTGTCTTAACTTCATCCAAAGGTATTTCGCAAAAGATAAGTGTAAGGGGAAACCCCAAATATGTTTTTAAGAAACAAACTCGATCATGATTCTTCACAATATTAAATGAACATGTATATTCGTATTTGTTAGAGTCAAATGCTTGTATCGAGTCATAATGATGTTTTGCAGGATTTTCCAGGAAGTAGGACGAAGTTTTTCCAGAAATTTTCCAGAAACTTAACATAAGAATTTCTGCGGGTCACTTCTGACGGCGTCAGGAAGAAATTCCTGACGGTGTCACGTGTAAAATTCTGGAAATTTTACCAGTTTTGTTTTTCTAACGGAGTCTTAAAGTTTTTGTTGAATCTTTAGTTTTATAGTCTCCAGGAGATCTGCAAACATCATTCCACAAGTATTATATCTTACTTTGTTTTCTAAGATTTGTTAGCATATATAGATTACCGCCGATTTTACGCGAGGTTTCCTTGTCTGTTTTCTCAGGGTTAACATGTTATGTTTGACAAGAAGATGATTTATATTCTGGAAGGGAAGCTTTGATTGTTCATTTTCTTGGAGGAAGATCTAACCTGGTTACCATATTATCCATACCGAGCGAATCAGGGGAGTATTTGATTTCATTCTTTTACATGTTTTACTTTTACAATCTTTAATTGAACATTGGGGACAATGTTCATCCTAAGTGTAAGGGGAGGGTAAAATAATGATACCTTACAGATACACTTTCGCTTGAGTTTGTTTGTTTGATGGTAGGTGTGTAATAAAACTATGAGAAATACTTGTTAGTGTAATTTTAGCGCCAAATTTAAAATTTTTTACAACATTTAGGAGTGAAACTTTAGCCTTAGCAAGCGTCTCATGGATAGGAGATTGTACGACTAGCACAAAACCGTACCATTCAGAAAAATTTTCCACCCAAATATGTAAGGTTCGCCTTTAGATTTGATAGGAAAAGCATTCATTATTAGTGCTTATGAGTGTACCGGTAGCATTTAGATTCTAGAACTTGCGTTAGTGATGCATCCCGAGACCGCTAGTGAGACTACATTCGTGTAGTAGGATTTACTACATGATAAGAGGCATTAGGATCACCCTTGTGTTAAACCCGTATCATAATTTCTTGACCATTTAAGTCATATTACTTGGCTAGTTAAGTCAACTAATTTTTCCCACACTTTAGCGTTGTACTCATTTTTAGTACACAAAACCCCTGGTACACCCCTCCGAGCCTATCTTTTCGTTTCTAACTTTAAGCATCTTACTTAAAGAAAGAATTTGTTACACCCCACTTAAATGTACAACCAAATCGCCTTAGCCTTCCGTGTATGCACTCATCTTTAGTGCATTATTGTTATTTGTTTAAACCCTTAGTTAATTATCTAATTGATTACATGGTTGCTAAGTCGAGTCATATCCTTGTACATATTATTTTGGGACGATTGGGACTTATGGGTAAAGTACTAATGTTATGGAGAAATGGAGAAGAACATCTATTATTACCCCCATATGTACGTTAATCTTAAAAGTACTCCAAGTGTTTTGATTTTCTTGATTCGAGTTATTAGATTAGTTTATTGTAAAGTATGTAAAAATTCAAGTGTAAGGGGAATGTTCATTCCCTATGATGTATTATTTTGGATGGTAGGGTAAAAGTGTATGCAAAAAAAAAAAAAAAAAAAAAAAAAAAAAAACGGACTACCATCCCGTTTCCGTCTATGTTTATTTTGTATTTTTGTTATTTTTCATTTATTAGCTTAAGTCGAGTCTAGTCTTGGCTTAGCAACGCCATATTGTACATGTAATTAACCAAGATTATTAACTCGCCACCAGTAAAGATTGCCTATATCCAACAAAACCGTGTATTTCATATCCCGAGACCTAACGTTACAACCCTTTAAAAAGACCTCTTTGATAGTTTATCCTAGGTGCTTACGCCATGTGGTGGAGGTTTGATCCTTTCCCAAGCCTATGGTAATCTATTTTGCTATGACAGGTAGTGAGAGATGTTTTCCATTTCTATATTGTGATATTACTTTATTACACCCGAGAGATGTGAGTATCTAAACACTATTTGTGAGGTGCTAGTGTATGACCTCCGTGCTTGTCTTTGGTCTTTAGTGGAACGATTATTTGTTGTAATTACTTTTATATTAGTGTTAAATGACCCCTAACTTGTATTTTGACTAGAATAAAAGCGTATTTGCTTGAGGACAAGCAAATCTCAAGTGTAAGGGTATATGATGAGGCGAAAAATGAACCATTTTTAGGGGGTCATTTAAGCCGGAATTGGAATTTATTTGATCAAATATTGCCCTAAATCGTTCCTTTTGTGATTTTAGGTACTTTGAGAGTGAATTCTGGAAAAGGAAGCATTTTGAACTTTTTTGGAGCATAAAAGTGAAGAAAACGGCAAAGACTTCATTTTCCATGCTGGGAACAGTACCTGACGGCGTCAAGAAGGAAACTATGACGGCGTCAAGAGCAAAATCTATGACGACCCAGAGAAAACCTGAAGGCGTCAAAAGAAGGGCGTCAAGAGTTATTTTGGTGACGGCCTGAAGAAGGATTACACGTGACGGCGTCAAACACAGATCTAGGCAGTCCGAGAACTTTATTGGCGGCGAGATGATGGCGTCAGAAATTTACTCTTGACGCCATCACTTCACAAAATCTATATATACTTTTCTATTTTTCATCCATAAAAGAGGAACTTGTGTGGAGAATACTAGGGCCGAACCTAATAAACCCTAGATCGTTTGTAACAGTATTTTCAAGGGTTTTCACCCCTTGAAACCTTTCATGTTCAATTAAGATAAGTCTTCTTTCAATTCATTCAATATGTCTATGTGTTGTTTGAATATATCTTGTGCTTGTCTTGATTATAACATGCTAGGCTAGATCTTTCATGTGTTTGATTAGATGTAATGAAACCTAGATGTTGATTATAGGTTGATTGCTTGTTTATAGTTGTAATGGATGAATGATTTCAATGTTAGGCTTAAGAAAACTGGCAGATCTCCATTGTGTAACTTGCTTGAACGTCTTAAGAAACATGAACCGATGTGTACTAGGTTTTTATGATTGTATTTAATGGATGAGCGAATTCTAGTGATCCCATGTTAGGAGCTTCTTAGCCGGCTCGACATAGGAGTGAAGTAGGAGGTTATAGGATTGGGGAAGTAAGTACGCCACCCCATGAATGTTATTAAGGAATACAATCCGTCATCCACGCAACTGTAACAAGTAATTAACCTGTAAAAGATATCTAGGGAGTAGTGAAATCTAAGTAAACACAATTCTCCCATATATTGCTCACACCACTATCTTAATTTAGTTTATTTTTATTTTTGTTATTTTATTTTGATTGCATCTTAGTTTCTGGGTTAGTTGACTAGCAACTAATTCCGCCTATCTTCCAACAACCGAGATTTTTAATTGCTTTTATAAAAATATAAAAATACAAAAAGAATCATCCCTCACCTCTAGACCTAGTTCTTAGGTTTTCTAATCCTAGCGACACTATTCTTAAGTTGAACGATCAATCCCCCGGTACTTATCACTATACTATACTACAACGATCAGGTACACTGCGTGGTGGGGGTTGTAAGCTTCTCGAGATCCCTCGAGAGGTAAAGCCTGGTGCAATTCCCACGCATCAGTTTGTTATTTTATGTGTTTCGATGGTTTATTTGTCATTATTAAAATATAAAGAGATCTTGATCATGTTGCCTCAACAAAAATGTTAAAAGGATAAAAGCTTTTCACTATTCTAAAAAGCTTTTCTGAATGGGTTTTTTAGCATACATTAAAAGCTTTTTAAAAAGCTTTTCTACAATGACTTGATAAACTTGAAGTCTTTTACAAAAATTTTAGTCATTAAATGTATCAAGTATTAAATGCATTGTATATGCTCTTAGTATTAGCTTATGAGCTACGATATATAAGCCATAAGCCGCTTATATAACATAAGCGTAAGCTAGGGTTAAGCATGGTTCGCTTGGCTCGGTTTCTGGCTAAAACCAAAACTGCACTGAAAATATTTGGCTTTTGCTTTTTAGAAACCGTTCGATTTCGGTTTATTCTAGGTTTGGTTTTTCGATTTTCGATTTTTGGTTTTTATTTCCTTTATCGTGGTTTGGTTTCTCAATGGCGAATTTCTGACGCAACACAGAATAACTTTTTCAAGTTTCAAAAACAAAGAAACACAAACTAATGACAATAAGAAATCATTGATCATAAAAAAAATTATACAAGAGAATTGTTATGCTTTGTAAAGTGACACAACAATGACAATAAAAAACTAACAACCACGAAAATTCTAGATGATAATTGTTTATATGTTATAAATGACATATTCAAGAATCAACTAAAAAACATAAGTTTTTAAGATTATATGAATTTTTTCGTTCGGTTTTTTTGGGTTTGGTGTTTTTGCTAAAACCAAAACGAATCATAAGTTTCAGCTTTTATAAATTACAAAAACCGAACCATGGGTTTTTCAATCGGTTTAGGTTTGGTTTTCCGGTTTATAGCACACCCCTAGCATAAGCCCAATTCATTAGCTTTGCCAAACACCCCTAACTTCACCACACAAGCATATCACACTTACACAAATATACGTCACTTTAAGCATAAAACATACCACACAATACACTTACACACACGCAAAAAAAAAAAAAAAAAAAAAAAAAAAAAAAAAAAAAAAAAGGAAGTCGGTTGACGGACTTATGCTCAAAATCAACCAACGACGTGAAAAGGTATGTATAAGGAAAAAAGTTCAAAATGACATAAGAAGAATGTAAGAACATTTGAAATTGACCCTCAAAACTAAAAATTTGAGAGAGCTCTAACATAACAAGCCCAACAGTTTAGGACCCATTTTGCAAGTCCACCAACAATACGATATGTGTTCATCAAAACAGTATGTGGCCGAATTATACCAAAAGATGCTCAATTCAAATTCTTTTCAGTAGTTCAGTAAAGTAGTTAACATGAGTTTAAACTGAGTGATAAATTAACAATTCATTTGTGTTCAAGCTTCGAATAAGGTAACACTCCTAAACCGATAATTTTAATTATTTAAGCTCTATTCGTAAAGTTTAAATTTGGTGAACTACTTCGTTTTAAGGTCCAAACTGTTGAAAAATGGCTTATATTTGGAATTGACCCTCAAAATTGAAAGTTAAGGAGCTTAAACAATATAACAAGTCTAACAGTTCAGGGACCTGTTTTGCAAGTTCAACAATGTGACACGTGTTCATTAGAACAATAGGGCGTTAGTTTAGTTTTGGTGAACTGTTTCGTTTTATGGTCCAATTAATGTTTACTAAACAACGAAATGCACTTCTAAAAACCCCAAAGTGATGCAATGTGGTTCAATGAAAACGGTCGGAAATTGTCTGGAGATATCGGAATCAAGTTTAAAAACTGGTCTCCAGGTCAGATTTATTATCAGACACGGGGCGGGTTCCAAAGTTGATTTTAGTTATGGGTGTAGTTGATGGGTGGAAAATGTTGGGTTATTGTGTTTTTAATATATTGAACCAACAATATAAACTTAAAAGATTTTACGTATATGAAAAATATATAAAAAGATAATCTGAAAAGACTTAACAAAATAACAAGAGGGACATAAATGATTAATATCACTTACATGTTGTTTGCCGGACAAGATCATTAGAAAAATTATGCTTCTTTGTTTAAGAAATAAATTACTGTGAGCATAAACTTTGTTTGACAATACGAATCAATAGTTATGTTGGGTGAAAACCTTACCTTGTTTTTAACATAAAATATAAATAAACATTGTTTTCAACTTTTTATATCGACATGTAGATGTATTAGTTATCACCGGTGTTGCAAAAATCGGCGCGATGAGGATTTACTGTTCTGATTTTCATTAATCGGCCATATTAATTGTTTTGGTCAAATCGGTCAAAATAATAATTAATCGGATAAAAATCAGCCAAATCAGGCATAAATCAGACAAAAATCAGATAAATCGACCAACTCGGTTACGGATAAAAATCGACCAAATTAAGAATAAATAAGCTAAATCGGAAAATATCGGCTAAATCGGCCGCAGTTTCAAAATTTTATTATCTTATATATAAAAATATTCAATCCGATTAATCTTCGCTTAACCGTTTAATCGTTAGGCGGTACCCAGCCACCCGGCTAGCTCATAGTGATTTTTGCAACTTTTGTTATCACATGATGTTGTATATGTGAATCACATTGTATATTACGTATTTTCTTATTGTTACATTGCAACTTTCATAATTCATGATTTTAGAGCATATTCAATATATTTAAAGACATGATTTACATATAGTTACGCAAAACATTTTCACCGCCCATTGAGCTCCCCCTACATTCATGGTTTATTGATTGCCAATTTTAGCACTCCAAAATAGTCTCTGCACCACTTTCGAGCTTTCTTTTTTTCTTTCTCGCAAGACATTTTCACATTGTGTTGATCATAAACTTTTCCGATCGATCACCACCATCCACAACAAAGATAAAGCCACTATTGGCATTTTGAAGTGAAATCTCGTATGTTAAAAGACAAAAAAAAAAAGCGTACATAGGGAAATCTCGCCCGAGCTACCCATTTCGCTTTCTGGTATTCATAGGCCATTTAGGAGGGTGGTCTTTTGTTGGCAATGTCCGACCCCGTAAAACAAATCATATCAAGACCGATACAATCAGCAGACCAACTTATAAAAGTATCTGAACAAGTTTGTTCATTTAAACAAGATTGCGCTGAAATCAAAGCCAAGACAGAAAAACTCGCTAACCTTTTACGACAAGTAGCACGCATTAGCTATGATCTTTATGAAAGACCTACACGTCGAATTATTGATGAAACCGAACAAGTTCTTGAAAGAGCCTTGAAACTGGTAGAGAAATGTTGCCGAAATGGGCTACGTCGCGTGTTCAAAATCATACCCACGGCACATTTTCGTAGAACATTGCAACATCTCGAACATTCAATAGGGGACGTGTCATGGCTCCTTCGTGTATCAACCACGTCCGTTGATCGAGATGATGAGTACCTTGGATTACCTCCAATTGCAGCTAACGAGCCCACATTGGGTTTGATTTGGGAACAAATCTTTATCATGTGTTCGGGTACGTTAGAGGAACGAGCCGAGGGAGCGATTTCACTTGTTTCTTTAGCACGGGATAATGAGAAATACGGAAAATTAATAATTGAGGAAGGAGGTGTGCCACCACTTTTAAAACTCGCGAAAGAAGGGAACGAGGATGGGCAGGAAAATGCAGCACGAGCTATCGGGTTATTGGGCCGAGACCGAGATAGTGTCCAATATATTATAAATGCGGGTGTTTGTGCCATATTTGCGAAAATTTTGAAATTTTCGCCTATGAAAGTGCAACTAGTCGTGGCATGGGCGGTCTCAGAATTAGCCGCGAACAACCCTAAATGTCAAGAACATTTCTTGCAAAACAATGTAATTCGGTTGCTTGTTGGTCATTTAGCGTTTGAAACAATACAAGAACATAGCAGATACGCGATTGCTAGTAAGCAAAATATGTCTATTCACACAGTCGTTATGGCAAATAGCAAAACCGGGACAGGAGAACAAGAAAAAGGTCAAGTTTTGCATCCGGTGCCAGTGAAAACGAACGATATGCATAATGTAGTCACGAACACAATTGTTGAAAAATCAGGAAGGAGTCGTAACGACAGGTCACACAAATATAAAAACAACACGAGGAAACAAATCGCATTTGTGGGAACAAGTATTAAAACGAGGGAGTTTGAAGACCCTGAGACAAAAAGCCAAATGAAAGCGATGGCAGCTAGAGCTTTATGGTACCTTTGTGCGGACAATGTTTCAATCTGTAAAAGCATTACGGAGTCACGAGCACTTCTTTGCTTTGCGGTACTTTTGGAAAAAGGTGAGTACGAAATACAATACAATTCGGCTATGGCGTTAGTGGAAATCACCGCAGTGGCTCACAAACACGTAGAGTTACGACATTCGGGGTTTAAACCAACATCTCCCGCTGCTCGGGCAGTTGTCGACCAATTCCTTAAAATCATCAAGAATGCAAACTCAGATTTTCTCATCACAAGTATCCAATCAATTGGACACTTGGCGAGAACATTTCGTGCAACTGAAACAAGAATTATTCCCCCAATGGTAACACTTTTGGAAAACTCTGAACCTGATGTATCAATAGCATCAACCGACACGTTGATTGAGTTTGCGTGCACGGAAAATTTCCTTCATGTAAATCATTCCAAGACGATTATAGATCTCGGCGGGGCTAAACATTTGATTCAGTTAACATATTTTGGGGAGCAAGCAGTTCAGCGTCCCGCGTTAATCCTCCTTTGTTATCTTGCAATGCACGTTCCTGATAGTGAGACACTAGCTCAAGACGAAGTGCTTGTAGTGCTCGAATGGGCGTTAAAAAAAGAATATTTTCGGCATGATGAGTTTGTGGAACCTCTGATTAACGAAGCAAAACAAAGATTAGAGATCTATCAGTCTAGAAATACAAGAGGATCATTCATGCGGTAAAGTATATAACATTATAACTTATCAAATGATAAGTTTTGGGTTTCTTAATGTTAGAGAAATATAGCTAGTCGTTGCTTTGTAGATGTAACGTTACATTAATTTTCAAAAGATGTACGATCCCCTTATTTATACTCTATACATAATTATGTAAATTCTAGCTACCTCGTCTTAGGCCGGTGACAGTAGACCGGAAGTTTTCGGTCGAGCTTGGTTGACAACCGATTTGGAAGTCGGTTGATGCCATTGTGGGAGTTGGTTTGCATATCGGTTGAAATGTGATGAAATGCATAATCGGTTGATTTTACAACCGATATTGAAACAAAACGAAGCTTCCAATTTACTACTTTACCATTTGAATTACTCCGTAAATGCAATTCAAAAAAAAACAAAAAAAGTGACCCTTTGTGTAAAAAAAAAAAAAAAAAAAACTTTTTATTAATAAAATTTAAGTTTGTGTTAAAAATGGTTATTTTTGAAAACAATAAAACAAAATAAAAAAAAATAAAAAAATATGCAATATGAGTTACCACTGTGAAGAGAGAGATGAATATAGCTTGAGTAGAGAGAAAGCTGAGGTGGCAGCCGGAAAGATGATGCAATATGGGTTGTCACTGTCACTAGCCTTATAGTTGAAGTGAAAAGACAAACAGTGACCATCCATCACTAACACTGAACCTTACTTTTTGAGAAGATGTAAGCGTTTAGTTGGGCGAAAACACGTTTGTTCTCTACACAATGTTTTGTGGAAAACAAAGAAAACAGAGATCGCGTTCAAATTAACGTTTATCAACAAAATATTTTGCAAAACACAAAATCCTCTATTTTCTAACTTAAAAAGGAAAACTCCAAAACAAATTTTAGTTGTTTTCCTTATTTTCCTTTGTGACCCATAACCCTCCCTTCCCTTCTTCAAAATAGAAAATACAAACATCAACTAAACGTGTTTTTTATATTTTCAAGTGTTTTGTAGAGATAAATTTCTTTTTCAAATTTTTACAAAACTAGAGATAGAAAACAAGATAATTTTTTCTCCAACTAAACGCACCCCTAATATCTACTTGAAACATAAAAACCATCTCCGATTTATTTGTGGTACCAAAAACATAAATGAAAAATAGCCTCAAAACATTGAACGACATTACAAAGAGTTCTAAGCCCTAAAAGAAACACTTGAGCTTGATTGAACCTGCGACTTAGGACCAACATCTACATCAAAAGATATAGATAACCAAATTTGTAACACCACGCGTGGACAACTGAGTTTTCATATGATAGTAAATACATAACATCACCATATAAACTTGGGCAATCACTATCAAAATAAGTAGTGTGATCAGTTGACAACTTAGAGTTGAATTCAACATAGATCCAAAATTCATTAAAGATCTAATTGACAAATCTTTATCATTCAATTTTTCATCAAAATTTAAAATAATAATAACGATAATAATAATAATAAAATTACCTTCTGCCTTTTTCTTGAAAATAAAATATCTTTCAAATGGTAAATCATTAAGCGACAAAAAATACACAATAACGTGTAATTTCACAAATCACATATGATTTTAAAGTAATAAATCATATGTGAATTTTTCAGTAGTAAACTCTATAGAAAGATGATTTAATTATCGTCATGTTGGTGACTGATTATACCTTATCTATTCTCATACTACTACCTAGGGCTGAGCAAACCACTCGAACGGACCGGACTGACCAATACCGGACCGGACCAACCATATTCGGTCTGGTCCTCGGTCTCGGCTTTTGGGCTAATTCAGTCTCAGTCTTGGTCGGTCCTTTCCGGTCCGGTCCGGACCACAAACCGACTATTTTGCCTTATTGGATCGGACCAGACCAACCACATTCGGTCCGGTCCTCGGTCTCGACTAATTCGATCTTGGTCTTGATCAGTATGGTCCAGGCCGGTCCAGGATCGATACTCAGCCTTACTACTACCACATAAAATGTCCCATTATGTATAAGATTTATTTTATTTTTATTTTTATTTATTTATTTTTTTTAATTTTAATATGAAAGTAGGTTTTTTTTTTTTTTTTTTTTTTTTAATGAAAAAATGAACTAAAATCTGTTCACTAGATCTTAAAAAAATTGAGATTTATATTAAGCTTTTCTTCCGGTAAAACAAATCTAAGCATCCACAACAAAATTGGAAATGTTGACAAAAAAATAATAAAATAATAAAAATAAAATAAAATTACCCCTACGTGACATTGTAAAAAGTTAATCTAAGGATCGACAACAAAATTGAAAATGTTGCGAAAAATTTCACTCTGCTACATTACATTGTAAAAAGTTAAAGACATCAAACTTCAACATCGTTGCTGTTTTCTTTGCTATTGTGTCTTTGTTCATATCCTAGTTTGTTACTAATATGCAAAAAGTTATGACATCAAACTTCAACATCGTTGTTGTTTTCTTTGCTATGTCTTGGTTCATATCCTAGTTTGTTACTAATATGCGATCGTTTTCCCGTTCTTAACTTTGTGCATAAGACTACCAGTAACAAGACCACACAACCCCGTTATATCAGCAACAACTCACTTTCTTTCTCCTAAACTAAACATAGATCAAATGCTCATAGTAAAAAGACCGCAGTCACAACAAGAAACAACCTCACAAAAATAAATTACAAAAACAAACACGCACAAGCCCTCTCCATTTATCCGATCCGCTAACAAACCAAAAAAATGCATTGTTGGAGGAGACGCTTTCAGTTTGGTCTCCGTAGAAGAGGGACACGCCTGAAATTGCAAGACCAACCAAATGATGTGGACCCATTACTATCCGTCTAATACAATCCAAAGAATGCATACACCCCCACACCTTGACTACACCATGAACATATGAGATGTGACAAGAGGATGACGCGTGGAAAAGAGACAACACGTGAACCTCACCTTTGTTACACCCTTCACAAATCCACCCCACCTATTCTGAAGTATTGATGAAAAATGCCTATCATCACACCAAAAAAATAATGTTCAAAAAAAGATTACAACAAAAATACAAAAATATCAGGCAATCATATCCATACTATACCCACAAAACGACGTGTTAACAAAAGAACATACACTTCACCAAACGGTCCAAAACCCTAAATTTGATCATCAAAAACCGCATCTCAATTCATGCTTCTAAATGCAGATCAACATAAACAAAAGCCAACAATAACTAGCAAATAACCATATCATTAAAACACTAATCTTGTAACAAAAGCTAAATAACATTTTTTTCAAAATGGTTGAAACCATTAATCCATCAACATCATAAAACCATAAACATCAAACTTAAAAAACACATAGTGAAAGTGTGAAAAAACACACACACTTTATCAGCAGATCTTGCAATTAAAGTAAAAAGCATCTAACGGCCGCCACCATTAGTAGGACACTCCCTGGCAAAATGCCCATCTTCACCACAGTTGTAGCAGCCGCCACCGCCGCCACCTCCACCACGTCCACCGCCCCCACGCCCACCTCCACCATAACCGCCGCCGCCTCCACCATAACCACCACCACCCTGAGTACAATCCCTAGCCATGTGACCATTCTCACCACACTTAAAACACCCTCCACCTCCGCCGCCTCCACGGCCGCCTCCACCACCATAGCCGCCGCCACCGCCGCCATAACCGCCGCCACCTCCTCCATACCTGTCACCTCCGCCTCCATACCTTCCACCGCCGCCGCCTCCACCATACCCACCTCCTCCTCCGCCATAACGATCACCGCCGCCGCCGCCTCCTCCGCCGCCGCGGGTACTGCCAACAACGTTGGCACCATCAGGACCAGTGACGTCAGCAGCTTTGCTCCTCCCATCAGATCCAGTCTCAACAAGATACTCAACAGACTCACCATCACCTAGACTTCTAAAACCATCAGTTTTAATGGAAGACTGATGAACAAAAAGATCTTCAGTCCCATCGTCTGGGGTTATAAATCCAAACCCTTTTGTGTCGTTAAACCACTTCACTGTCCCCTTCTTTCTCTCCTCACCCATTTTTTTGTTTTGATGAAAAAGAAAAAAGAAACCTCCAACTTTTGGAGGAGACTGTAAGATGAAAACCCTAGATGAGAAAGAGAGTGAATGCGGACTTTATATAAAGGAAAGGTGGAAAGACGGTTTTGACCTTGTTGGGAATATCGTAGTGGGTTGTAGGTCATCTTGGAGTTATCTAACGGCTGGGATTTATCCATTTTTGAAATAGTGGAATTTGGAACATATTTGGAACAAAATATTTTAGAGTTAAATACGAACTTGGTCCCTAAACTTGGCTAAAAATATCATGTTTGGGACATCTTGGTTTTTACGTCGCTCGGAGTCTAGACTTTATAGTTTTTGTGTCAATGAGGTCCCTTATCCCGTTTTACATTGTACAATAGGGCATAATAGACATTTTCACTTTTGTTAATTATGTTGGTGGTACAAGCTACATACAAAAGAAATTTTCACCTCACTTACTCACACTACCACCACCAATACCACCATCATCTCACTGACCTCCACCGCCATCATCATATTACGTATACGCATTTGTTGCCCACAAAATTCAAATGAGAGTGGGAAAAAAGACTATTTTACCTTCTAATGCCGCTTTTCTAAAATTTGTTATACATCTCCAGACACTTTGTAATGCTCATGACCAAGATGTCATTGAGTTGAGCAACTCAAATACTGAGATACCCATTTTGAGTTTTGTCAAACTAGTCCCCACAAAGGCATTTCTGCACGTATTCTTGACAAAGAAGATATTGACTTTTTTTTTTTTTTTTTTTTTTTTTTTTTTTTTTTTTTAATGCAGAAACATAAAGAGGTTAAAGCAATTGTGGTTAATACTTTCTTTGAATTAAAAAAAAAAAAAAAAAAAAAAAAAAATCGTGTTGTTTTTGAAGTAGTGAGATATTTAACATATGTATGTACAAAGAAAATTCATATTGTTAATAGCCCAATATTCAAATGGTTGCGATTTGCGACTTGTTTGATACAAAGTAGAAATTGTGGTTATATCTCAAGCATTTGTATTGCCTAATGCATTATTAGACATCAACGAAATGATATTTACGCTTTCAAGTTTTTCAAGTGTTCGATATAAAGTAAAGAAGAGGTGTCAGTTTATGAACTTGGGCCTAAAATTTTCAGGTGTTACTAACACCGACTCATTTAGCAATTGTCATGGAGTATGCAGCTGAAGGAGAACTTTTCGAGAGGATATGTAAAGCGGGTAAATTCAATGAGAATGAGGCAAGTTTGTTGGGTCACTGAATTCTCCAATCTTCTTCTGACAAGGATTTGAACGTAAAATAACCTAAGTATAAACAAGTCACTGAGTGAACAGTAACTCAGTGAGTCATCTTCAGGATGCTTAGACCGAGCCTAAGAAGAAAGGTTCTCCATTCAGTGAGGCGGAACTCAGTGAAGTGTGATATAAGCCAAGAAGAAGGTGATGGGTTCAGTGAGGATGACAATAACTCACTGAACCCTAAGACTCCTCAACAACTTCATGGTACTGAAGACTGATGACTTGAAGACTGAAGTTTTGGCGGGACTGGGCGGGAAAGTTTGATCTGTTTCACTAAAGTGCTTTATCACTTTAAGGTCAAACTTTCCTCAAATGGTTAAAACCAGGCTGTCATCAGAAAGTGCCTTTTGGACTTAACCCAAAGAAGTTTCCCTTGCCAGAGAATAAAATCTAACAAGATTTTATTGAGGAACACTTAGGTCCATTGTATAATAGGGTTGTTCACATCTGTGTATAAGTAGGTAGCATAAGAGAGGAGTAAAAGTTGACAAGTTTGTGCAATTAATGCAAAGCATTCACAAACCACTTTTACTCCTCCAAAGAACAACATAATCCCTGAGATAGCTCAGTGGGTCCTGAAAGTTGTCACTCAACATTGTTTGAGTTTAGTGAGGAGTCAATACCACACTTGTCGCTTTCAATCCCAAGTGTTATTCCGCAAACACTTGGGTACGATTCTTTTTGATTAACTTCTAATAAAGAATTAAACGTTGAAAAATATTGTCTCTTATGTTTACGTTGCTTTATTGTTAATCATTTATACATCTTTGTTAAAAGTCATACAACTTGGTTACTTTAGCTCTTTAGTTACTGTTAACCAAGTAAAAGGGACCAACAAGTGGTATCAGAGCCTCTGATTTGTAAAACTTAAAACCGTTTTCAAAACTTAAGAGTGCTCAAGTTTTTTAAAATCAAGATCCCACTATGACTGACATAGATGTTCCCCAACTTGTCGACAAAAAGGGTGGAAGTTATTCAGCAACTGCCCCTCGACTTGAAGTTGGCAAATTCAATAAGTGGAAAAAGTGAATGTTGTGCTACTTAACTGGGATGGAACCATATTACATTAAGTTGATTAATGATGGTCCATATGTCCCAACAACAGCCCAAGGTTTAATCAAACCTGAAGCACAGTGGACCCCAGATGAAAGGAGGGTGGTCAATCAAGACCAGCGCTTGAAAAGCATCATTATATCATGCCTTCCTGATGATATAATGGAATCAGTGATCAATTGTCCCACTGCCCAGCAGACATGGACTGACCTGGTTCATAGCTATGAAGGGCCTTCTGATACCAAAGAGAATAGAATCATGGACCTGAAGCTTGAATTCAATACCTTCAGGGCCAAGGATTCTGAAAGTCTCTCTGAGACTTATACTCGGTATAAGACCCTCCTGAATGAGCTGACCAATGATGGTGTTATACTGTCAAAACATGAGATCAATGTTGGTTTTGTCAACAGTCTCCCTGAGAAGTGGTTAAACTTCTCTCAGGGATTGAGAAATGCAAACCACATTCAGAACCTTGAGCTCCCTGCCATCTATGGGAAGTTTGTCTATGAAGACAATCTTATCACCAGGAAATACCCTGGTAAAGCTCAGGAGACCAAAAAGGCCTTGACAATTTCACCCATATCAACTGCTTTCTATTCAAAAGGTGTTGTGCAGGATTTTCAGGATGGATCTGATGATGAGGTTGACCAAAGAACCAGTGAGGAGTACCTAAATGATCTTCAAATTGAATTTCATGAAAGAGCACTCCTTGCTAATTCAAAAAGGTTTTTTAAGAAAAACAAATTCCTTTCAAAAGCAAATGAAAACACTGAATGTTTTAAATGTGGCAAAATGGGCCATTTTGCTAAAGATTGTTTTTCAAAAACAACCTCAGAACCATCCTTCAAATTTTCAGGAAATAACTCTTTTTCAGGCCCCAGCAAATTTCAACTAAAAATGCTTCAGTCTAGTCAAAGATTTGAAAAAGTCCCTCAAATTGACTTTGAAGCCAAGTACAGAAAGGCAAAATCTAAACTTGCCCTTCTTGAATCATCCTCAATAGCCTCTCAGCCTCCTGAGGCTCCAAAGCCTTCTCAAGCCAAGAACAAAGGGCTTGTTGCTGAAACATATGACCGGGATGAGGTTGAAGTGTCCTCTGATGATGATGAAGTTCACATCAGTGCCCTGATGGCTCTATCAGATGACAACAAGCTGGCTGTGGGGAAGAGTCATGCAAGAAATAGTGAATAGGTTAACATCACTATGAGAAAGGTAAATCTTTTACTTTCTATGGATGATAATGATGATTGGAAATCTTACTTAGATTATATTAATGTTGATCTTAAGTATGTTGAAGAGCAAAGTCTAAATTTGTTTTCAAAATTTAACAAACTGAGTTTTGAATTAAATCATAGTAGAGATGAACTACTTGCTTTAAAACAAGCCAAGCTTGAAAGTGTTACACTTCAAATTCAAAACTCTGAACTATTAAAACAAAATCAAGCTCTTCAGGAAGAACTTAAGAAAGAAAAGGAAATTATTTTGAAATGGACTCAGAAAAACCCCAAACTTTATGAAACACTGAGTCTCACACCCAGCTCCAAAAAGGCTGGTTTGGGTGATGATCAACTCACTGAAGTTTCTGGGGAGAGTAGTCATTCAACAACTTTTCTGTCAACTAACATACTTTCTAGCAATGAACTTGCTCCTAAACCCAGTGATTGGATTGAAAGAAACAATCCTGATAGTAAAATGCCAAATTTTAATACTGGAAGAATCCTGGAGCCTGAAAGTCAGGCTATCAATGAGCTGCTAGGAGTCACTGATGAACTTAGTCCTACTAAGTCCATCACTGAGTCTAAGTCTGATTCACCACTATCTCCACTGAAACAACTTCAGGGAGCTGAACCCAATTCTGACCTTGCACCATTAGTCTATCAACCACATTCTCCCAAAGATAAATCAGGGTTAGGCAAGACTATTCTGAAAAGACCTACTCCTGCACCCACTAAACACCAAAAACCTTCAGTACCCACTGAAGTGAAGCATGAAAGCACTGATTCAAAAGTTGATCAGCTTGTTGAACTTGTCAGGATGCTGAGTGAGAAAATTGAGTCTACTGATAAATTCTCAGACTCTAAATCTAACAGCCCCTCAGTATCCTCAAGTTCTTCAAAACCAAAAACCACACCCAGACCTTCAGGGAGATGTGAACTGTGCAATTATCCAAATCACAGCACTGATAAATGCTACAAAGTCCTGTTTTGTATGATATGCAAACAAGAGGACCACAGAACTTGTGATCACATCCCCCACACTGCTTCTTTAAAAGCAAGAGGTCTATACAAAAAACCAAGGCTATCAGTATGCCACACCTTCCAAACAAAGACTGAAGGCTAAGCCTTTCTCGCCATGTCCTCACTGTGGTTTCAATGATCATCTTCCTGATGATTGTATGATGAAAAATTGATGTGACATCTGTGGAGATCCATCCCTCCTATGAAACCAAGGGACATGACAAAGTTATTCAGTCCAGAAGGAAAAACCAGACCAACACTTCTCAGTCACCTGAGACATCAACCTCCACAAAATATAAAACATGTGGAAGCTCAGGTCACACAACTTCAGACCATGATTCATTAACTGAGTTCAAAAAGCCCCTGAGGACTAAGCCCACTAGAAAGTGGGTCAACAAGAAAAACTAACCCAGTTTACTGTTTGTGCAGAAACACATCAAGGATCCTACTTGGCATCTAGACAGTGGATGCTCCAGAAGTATGACTGGTGTGAAAATTTTTCTGCACAAATATGTGGAAGAACCAGGACCCAAAGTAGTATTTGGTGATAACTCATCAGCTCCCACTAAAGGTTATGGTTCAGTAAACTGCAATAGTATAGTTTTTACAAGAATAGCTTATGTTAATGGTCTCAAGTACAACCTGATAAGTGTTTTCCAACTATGTGATGCCAAATACATAGTTCAGTTTGATGACAAGAGAGGGACCATCTTTAATGCCAATAAGGAAGTTGTGTTGATTGCCCCTAGGAGGGATGATGTATATGTCCTTGACATGTCATCCATGACTCAAAATGGGACTTGTCTATTCTCAAAGGCAAGTGAGACAATCAACTGGCTATGGCATAGGAGACTCTCTCATCTCAACTTCAAGAGCATCAACAACCTGGCCAAAGAGAACAAACTTTTGGGCCTACCATCCCTGGTGTATACCAAAGACAAGCCTTGTTCTGCTTGTGAAAAAGGAAAACACCACAGGGCATCATTCAAAACCATACAAACCTTTTCCATCAAAAGCTGCCTACATCTACTTCATATGGACCTTTTGGGACCTGTCAGTCCAATGTCCATTCACCATGAGAAGTATACTCTGGTCATAGTGGATGAATACTCAAGATATACATGGGTTTACTTCCTGACCAAAAAGATTCAGGCAGCTGAAACCATCATGTTATTTGTCAGGAACATTGAAAATCAAAATGATGTCAAAGTTAAACAGATCAGGACTGACAGTGGCACTGAGTTCAAAAACCAAGACCTAGAGTGTTTCTGTGATGAGAAAGGAATTTCTCAAAATTTCATTTCTCCCTATACTCCTGAACAAAATGGAGTAGCTGAAAGGAGAAATAGAACACTCATTGAGGCAGCAAGAACAATGTTAAATGGCTCAGTCCTCTCAAAACATTTTTGGACTGAGGCAGTTAAAACAGCTTGCTACACTCAAAATAGGTCAATCATTGTGAAAAGGCACAATAAGACTCCTTATGAAATATTCAAAGGAAGAATCCCTGACATCAGCTACTTTCATGTATTTGGGTGTCCTGTGTTTATTCATAATCACAAGGATCATTTGGGTAAATTTGATGCCAAGGCTGATGATGGATACTTCCTGGGATATTCTCTGGTTTCTAAAGCCTTTAGGGTGTTCAACACTAGGAGACAGCAAACTGAGGAAACTTATCACATTACTGTTGATGAGAGCATTGAATCCATCAGGTTCTCAAATTCCTCAGTTGAAGAAATTGGTATTGATGACTCAACAAGATATCCTCCTGATGAGTATCATCCTGAGAACAATCCCTCAACACAATACCAAGCTGATGCTGATGTCTCCTATTACATCATCCCTCATAACCTACCCCAACCACCCATCAGTGAGTTCATTGAAACTCAGTATGTCTCCAATGAGACTGCAACCACTAAACAAACTGTTCAGGATCCTTCAGAACAAATTGTTCCTACAGAAGTCACTGAAGCACATAATGATGAGTCACCTCATGTTCCTGAGTCTGAACCTAATCAGGCTCCTTCAAGCTCAAATTCTTATCCCAAACCTCAGGATAGCTGGACTAGATCCAAAATCATTGAGCTTGTAAACATCATTGGTGAACCCACTGAAGGCATTCTCACAAGAAGCAAGGCTGCTAAACTCAAGGCCGCCACTGCCAATATATGTCTTTATGCTGACTATCTCTCAGAGATTGAGCCTAAAAATTTCAAAGAAGCCCTGACTTATGAAAGTTGGGTTCAGGCCATGAGAGATGAATTGGAACAATTTGACAGAAATGATGTCATGACCCTTGTTGAATGCCCCCAGGGTGTTTTAATCATTGGTATGAAAATGGTTCTTTAAAAACAAGACCAATGAGAATGGCACAGTCATCAAAAACAAAGCAAGACTTGTTGCCAAAGGATATAATCAACAGGAAGGTATGGACTATGAGGAAACCTTTGCACCTGTTGCTAGAATGGAAGCCATCAGGATCTTCCTTGCCTATGCAACTTACATGAACTTTAAATTTTACCAAATGGATGTTAAAAGTACATTCCTGAATGCTAACATCAAAGAAGATGTTTATGTGCATCAGCCTCCTGGTTTCGAAAGTAGTGAATACCCCAACCATGTCTACAAGCTTAACAAAGCCCTTTATGGACTGAAACAAGCACCAAGGGCATGGTATGAAACTCTTTCAGCCTTCCTGATCCAAAACAAGTTTGTCAGAGGAAAGATTGACAACACACTGTTCATCTACAAAACAAAGAATGATGTCATTCTTGTCCAAGTATATGTTGATGACACCATCTTTGGCTCAACAAGTTACAAACTTTGCAAACAGTTTGAGAAACTGATGACCACACATACTTTTTTGGACTCCAAATTTAACAAACTGAAAAGGGAATATCCATTTGCCAAGAAAAATACCTCAGGAACCTACTAAAGAAGTATGAGCTCACTGATTGCTCCTCAGTTAAGACTCCTATGGTTCCTCCTAACAACCTTGGCCCTGATCTCACTGGAAAATCAGTGAATCAAACCCAATACAGAGGAATGATTGGCTCCCTGATGTACTTACTTGCCTCAAGGCCTGATATCCAATTCTCAGTCTGCCTGTGTGCAAGATACCAGGCTGACCCTAAAGAATCACATCTCACTGCTGTCAAGAGAATCATCAGGTATGTGAAGGGTACTCCAAACCTTGGTTTGTATTACCCAAAATGTTCAGGATTTGATCTCAAAGGGTACACTGACTCTGACTATGCAAGATGTAATATGGATAGGAAAAGTACTTCAGGATCCTGTCAATTTCTTAGTGGTAAACTTGTGTGTTGGAGTACAAAGAAACAACAGTCAGTGGCCATGTCCTCAGCTGAAGCTGAATATATGGCTGCTGCAGGATGTTGTGCAAATGTATTATGGATGAAGAGCCAACTGAGTGACTATGGCATTCAGTATAAGATGGTACCTATCTTTTGTGATAATACAAGTGCCATAGCCATCTCAAACAATCCAGTACTTCATCAAAAAACCAAACACATTGACATCAGATACCACTTCATCAGGGACCACATCACTAATGGAGAAATTGAACTACATTTCATCCCCACTGAATATTAGCTAGCTGATATATTCACAAAACCTTTGGATGAACCCACTTTCACAAGATTGAAAGTTGAATTGGGCATGTTAGACATAGAATCAGGAAACTGATCAAAAGTGTTCCAACCTGATGTAAATTATCTAGGTCCCTGATCACACCCTTCCTGAAAACTCATTTTTTTTCGAATGAAAATTCATTCAGGGGGCTCAGGATGAAAAATGGCATTGAATACCCTAACTAAATGCTCTAAGTACTTAGTTAGTTAATATCCCAGGTAGGTTACTGAATCCTATTAAATATAGGAATATATGTCACTTACACAACTGGCATCCACTCCTTGGGCCCCCACATCTCTCTCACCAAACACCACTGAGCATTAAATGCTCCATCTCACACAAAAGTTGTGATGATTTTTTTTTCTCTGCAAAAGTGCATTATTTGCAGAGCCTCACAACTGTTCACCCATGATGTGAGAGAAAATAGGGGTAATGGGAATCGTGATATTTAATGCGGATATCAAACCAACATTATTATGCCACTTTGGTTGAATAATTTAAATCTTTGGTATCCGCAACATCACTGCCCTAATTACCACCCTATAAATACCCCCACAAAGAAGAACACACGCACGCTTTAAAAAATCTTAACAAAACTCTTGCAAAATTATTTCAAGAACTCTTTTGCTTTCAAAATCTGTGTGTGCTTCTTCTTTATTCAAAACCAGACCTTTTTATCAAACTAAAATGACATCTTCAAAGGTCATAAAATACGCACCCAATGTGGAATTCCAAATGGAAACCGTAGACCTCACCAAAAACAATGTGGTGGGGAACTTTACCTACCCTGAAGGGTTCCCTGAATACAGGGATGTGGTGAAGTTCCTACAAAACTGTTTTCTCACCACCACATTCACAAAGACCCCCTCAGTCATATATCATGACTACTTGAGGGAATTTTGGTGCACATCGGTGGTTGAAAACCCTGATGCGCCAAAGGAGGCCAAAATCAAGTTCTCAGTGAAGAATGGGACTAAGTCCCTTACTCTTGACTACAAAACCTTTGTCAAAGCCACTGGCCTTGACTACACTGAGACTTTTGTAGCCCCACCTACTGAAGAGGAAGTTAAACAACTCCTCTTAGAACTAGGGCCCTATAATAAGCATCATCCTGATGTTACTCCAGGGGCCCTACTGAACAAAGCCCCCATCATCAAAACATGGTTCCCTGCCCCTTGGAGGATCCTGATGACATTTGTAATTCAGGTCCTTGGGGGGAATAAATCCTCAACTAAGCAACTAAACACTACTCAATCAATGATAGTGTACTGTCTCATTGAGGGTAAAAAGATTGACCTTGGAGAAATTATCTTCAGGGACCTCATAGGCAAATTGGGTGGGAAGTCTAGGCAAAAACACATGTCTTACCCTATATTCATTTCCTGTGCCCTGAATGACCTACTAGGGTCTGAGTATATCAAGCCTGACAGTGTCGGCTTTGAACTTGATGTCTTACATAAGGCAAATTACTCACGTGACCCTAATGAGGTAACACCTGTCGCCCTGACCACATACATGTTGACTGCTATCCAGGGTGACAACATCATTTCACCAATTCCCTCTTCCACCAAAAAGGTGAAGAGGAAGAAGGGTCAGGGGTCCAGGAAGGTGGCTCAACCCAAGCCACTCGCCACTGAGACCTCTGCCCCTAAGCCTGACAATAGGGGGCAACAACAAGAGACCCTGACTGATGACACCATAAGGATCATTAGCCAATCTTTGGCCACAAAACAAAGGCCAACGGATGGCACTGAGACATCACACTCAGTGTCCTTGGGCGAACCCGTTCCCAAAGGCCTGCTGGCATAAACAAGTCAGTGGGTTTGGAACCAACTAAACCTTCACATCCTGCTAAAGACTCTGGCAAATCACAACCAGAGTATCAGGGAGTAAGGGGTCCTATACCCTCGGTGGGGCAGCACTACTCCACTGAGACGGGGACCCACAAACATTCACATCCTGCCAAAGGCTCGGGTAAATCACAACCCAAGCAACAGGGAGTTCTCTCCCGTAAATCTTTGTCAGGCCAGCACAAGCCTGTTGGAAAGGGGGGCATAACCACTCAGGTGCCTGATGAGGACATTCGCAAATCAAAGCTTTTGTCTGAGGGCACAAAAACTCATCCCAAAGACTTAGAGGGAAACATACAACCCGCTGATAGGGACACAATATTCACGGCTCCTCAGGATGGCACTGGAAAATACCCATCAGTGCCTGAAGGGGTCACGGGGGACAAAGATTTAGAGGGACACGTACCACCCGCTGATATGGAACCCACAACCAACCCCGAAGGTGCGCATAACTCGGGAACTGACCCTGAGGACCAGGTAGATAAAACCCAATCTACTGGATTTGAGGGGTCAGGACCTGGCCAAAACGAAGGCAAGTCTTCTTATGAAGAGGAGCCGGATAACCTTACTTTGCAGATTCAGTCCCTAGCTGATGCTCAGGCAGTTTTGTACTCTGATGATGAATTCAACAGTGATGAGGAAGTTTTTAAGGCCGGAGATGACATGGAGCTTGAGGAGACAGTCCCTGAACCAATTCCTCAGTCTCCTCAATCTTCTAACCATGATGATGCTGACACACATTCAGAGCCAGAGTCTTCAGGAGATGATCAAGCTCCTCTCACTGTGAAAACCTTCATCAAATTCATCAAAAAGATTACTAACATTTTGTACAGGGGGATCACTGATGAGGTCTTTGACATGCACACTGAACAGGCGGTTCACTATCATAATCTCAAAGACGCTGTCGAAGACTTCGATGGTGATGTCAGGGAACAACATGCCTCAGTTAACCACTCCCTGACACAGATGATCACTCGCCTGAATTAGTTTTTGATAACCCTCAACCAACTGAATGTAGGGGTTCAGTCGGTTCAAGAATCAGTCAAGGATGATCCTGAACTTACCAGGAAGCTACTTCAGGCATCTGAGACGTATCAGGTAAACTCAGTGGCCCTCACTGAGTTACTTGACTTGCTAAAGGGTTCAAATCTTTAAGGTCTCACCACTACTGTGGAGTCTCTAAAATCTTCCTTCACCAAAATGGAAGAATCAGTGACAGCTCAGTCCCAAAGGTCTACTTCTCTGGCATGGACCTTGGGATCCAGGATGACAGCTCTTGAACAAGCACAAGCTACACTTGACTCCAGGGTGTCCATCATTCAGCAGGATACTCAGGAGATCAAGTCTATGATGACTGAAATTTTTCAAGCCTTCAAGGGATCATCTACTTCTTCTTCAGTACAGCCAACACTTGCCATCACTGACACTCAGGCAAATGTTGAGGGGGAGAATGCGACTGAAGCCCCTAATACTGTTGAACAAGAAGCTGGACAACCCTCTCACACTGAGGGGGAGCATGTCACTGAAGCCACACCAATCACTGAAGTTCCACCACAGGAGGAACCAGTCTCCTCTAATCTCGGGCAGGATAGAGGCAAAAGAATTGCTACCACTTCTGGTCCTGAAATTGTGCTCAAGCCAGCCTCAACCTTGGTCAGATATGACCCTGATGCACCTATCAGAGTCCCGTTTGAAATCAATGGAGTAGTACTTCATCTCACTAATGACGAAATTCAAGCTCACATGGAAAGGACTTAGATACTACTAAAGGTGGCTGAAGAAGAGAGAATGAGCAAGCCTGCTCTCATTAAGATTGTTCATGAGGAAGCTGAAAAGATTGGTTTGGATACTGAGGCACTAGCTACTGAGCAAGCTGGTGCAGCCTTTAAAAAGGCTCAGGAAGAAGAGCTAAATGCTCTCAAAAGGGAAAGGGAAAATAAGCTCAGGAAGGACGCTCAAATCAGAAAACACAAGGTCGAAAAGTATACTTGGGTGATGAAAGAAAGGTTAAGACCTGAAACCATCACTGACATTCAAATCCACAGAAACACCGATCCTGCAATGGTCACCGTCTTCAGGGGACGTGATAAAAGAACATTTGACGTCCATAAGCCATTCAGGTTTGCTGATTTTGGGATCACTGAACTTGATGAGCTTCGTCCTATCATTGCCAAAAAGAACAATGTTGTAGTTCCTAGCCTTCTAAAGTCATTAAAGGAAAGGTACGACAGACTGAGAGCAATGCCTGAGGCTCTTAACATTCCCTCACTTTTTCCTGACTCAGCAAAAGAGACTGCTCCATCTAAGGATTCCAAGAGGAAAAGGAAGCAAATTGAGATGAAGCCTGAGATCAAAGTACCAGGGTTAGAGTGTGACAGGTCGCTTCCTGAAGGGATCACGTTCGTGAACAATGCGGTCCTTGAAGCTCCTAAAAGAGGCTTATGCTTCACTGATGAGTATGGAAGCCTGGCTTTCCAAAGATGGTCTGATATGGATAAGGCATTAATCAAAGCAATGCTCATGTACCTCATGTTGGCGTCCCCCATCAAGAGTGATGAGAACAAAAGATTCTGCCAGGACTTGGAAGCAATGATCAATGAACATCTTGAAAGACACCTACTCAGATCAAAGAAAGCAAAGCTTGAAAACCTTGGATACCACCTGAACATCTGATCTGCAACAACTATCCTTTTTATTTTATTTTTTGTAATTTGTAGGACTTGTAATAACTATTAATAAACTTTGATGTTTTTGTTAAATTATGTGTCCTACTTAAAATTACATCAACATTCAGTAAGAGATGAAGACCCCTGCCAAATCGCACTGAATCAAGAAACACTTAGGCTATTTGTATGTTCAAATAGGGGGAGATTGTTGGGTCACTGAATTCCCCAATCTTCTTCTGACATTTGAACGTAAAATAACCTAAGTATAAACAAGTCACTGAGTGAACAGTAACTCAGTGAGTCATCTTCAGGATGCTTAGACCGAGCCTAAGAAGAAAGGTTCTCCATTCAGTGAGGCGGAACTCAGTGAAGTGTGATCTAAGCCAAGAAGAAGGTGATGGGTTCAGTGAGGATGGCAATAACTCACTGAACCCTAAGACTCCTCAACAACTTCATGGTACTGAAGACTGATGACTTGAAGACTGAAGTTTTGGCGGGACCGGGCGGGAAAGTTTGATCTGTTTCACTAAAGTGCTTTATCACTTTAAGGTCAAACTTTCCTCAAATGGTTAAAACTGGGCTGTCATCAGAAAGTGCCTTTTGGACTTAACCCAAAGAAGTTTCCCTTACCAGAGAATAAAATCTATAAAGATTTTATTGAGGAACACTTAGGTCCATTGTATAATAGGGTTGTTCACATTTGTGTATAAATAGGTAGCATAAGAGAGGAGTAAAAGTTGACAAGTTTGTGCAATTAATGCAAAGCATTCACAAACCACTTTTACTCCTCCAAAGAACAACATAATCCCTGAGATAGCTCAGTGGGTCCTGAAAGTTGTCACTCAACATTGTTTGAGTTTAGTGAGGAGTCAATACCACACTTGTCGCTTTCAATCCCAAGTGTTATTCCGCAAACACTTGGGTACGATTCTTTTTGATTAACTTCTAATAAAGAATTAAACGTTGAAAAATATGTCTCTTATGTTTACGTTGCTTTATTGTTAATCATTTATACATCTTTGTTAAAAGTCATACAACTTGGTTACTTTAGCTCTTTAGTTACTGTTAACCAAGTAAAAGGGACCAACAAAGTTTAATTAACCCATGATTATAGAAAAAGTGGATACTTTAATAAGTTAATGTTAACTTTAAAGTCGTGAAGAGTATTATCAATAGTTCTAATTGTTTGCGTTGCAGGAAGTCTGTCATAGAGATCTCAAGCTCGATAACACATTGCTAGATGGAAGCACAGCTCCTCGTGTTAAAATATGTGACTTTGATTACTCAAAGGTAAACTTTTTACCGTGATCATGTACACAAACTTGAAGGTTTAATAACCAAATTGTTGTTATTTATGCAATTGTTCTGCATTCTCAACCAAAATCAGCAGTTGGAACATGAGCTTACATCGCACCCGAAGTTCTCTCAAGAAAAGAATATGATTGAAAGGTGCTGCCTTTGAGCTTTTAGTTGCTTGATAAATAGAGTGTTGACTATTTCAGAGTCAAACTTGACTTTGCGTTACTAACACCATTTTTATATAAAAAAAAAATATCATTTTATATGCAGTTTGATCAAATTTGTGATGTTCAAAAAAGTCTCATTTTATATGGAGTTTGATCAAATTTTGTTCTGTTATGATAGCGAATACTTAGTGTCGAATACGCAATTCCAAATACTGTTGAAATTTCATTGGAATGCAGACATCTTCTCTACCAAATATAAAGGAACAAAGAAGGTAGAGCATGGTCAAGATAGCTCAGAGCATAAAATCAAACATAAAGTCAATCAAGTGCAATATGTGATCAAGCCTTAACCAAACAAGTTGTAATTGCACCTCAAGGCTCAAAGGGATTGTAGTGCAATGTAGTTTAGCTTAGTATTAGTTGTTGTTTCAGTATTGTAATAGTTAGTCAGTTTTGGTCTTTTGACTTTTTTGTATAAATACTAAAGTTTATACCCATTTTACATTTGAATGAATAATAACCAATTTTCCTGCTCAATTATTTCGCTCGCGTTTCTATTTGATTACCAACAGAATATTCATTGCAAACCCTGAAACGAGTCAAAAGACTCAAAACATTGATGAAATAGTCAAAAGACTCAAAACTTATAGGTCAAAAAACTTATAGGTCAAAATGGCCAGTTGAAGCTCTCCCAATGCGCATGCATTCGAAACGAGTCAAAAGACTCAAAACATTGATGAAATAGTCTTAATAATACAAGAAGCTATAACTCATCCTAGGAATTTGATGCAGGATTTCTGATCAGGGTTTAATATTTATAGTTGTCTTTTCTACCTACGATCTACTTTATGCACTCACGAGCAGTGTACCCGGTCATGTGTAGTGTAGTATTCTGTAAAGCCGAGGTTGTCCCAAGAGCTATGTGTATCTGGATTCTAACTTAAGTCCATGTCATGTTTTAAAGGGGTTTGTGATTTGATTGATTAATTAAACTAATAAACAGAAATGAAATGCGGAAATTAAATAGATTTGAATGTAGTAGGGAGAAAGTATACTAGCCTAGTTGTTAACCCTATATTGCTATGACTATGTTTCCTAATTAAGCTTTCTATCGCTTCAAGTGGGGCATAAGATTCACTAGACTCCTTTGGTCAATTCATCTAGCCTATCTCCCTAGAATCCTACTAAGACACCAAAGGTCTGGATCCTTATGGCTGTCAAAGCTTATAGGTAGACTAGTGATGTGTGCTTATTCACACATCCTTTTTAGGCCTTAAATCAGACAAAAAATACCAAATACTAACCAAATATGCCAAGAGAATGTGTGTTTTTGTATTTGTGTATGTGCATGTATGGATATGTGAAAAATGGACAAAAACAAAGCTAAAACTGACAAAAACGAGCACGAGAATGGAAAAAGGTCAAAAGCCGGAGCCTTGGAAGCTTAATGATCAAAGAAAGCTCAAAACTGTAAAAGGAAGTCCTCAAAGATTCACAAAGTTGCAATAATAGTCCCTGATCAAAGTTTAAAGAGATTGGCAACTTTAGTCCCTGTACTTCCAAATATTGACAATTCTGGTCCTTTGAAGAAACAATTGAAGAAAAATCAAAAGAGGTCCTCAAGGAATCAGAGATTGATAACAATGATCCTTGGAAAATACTTTTGAAGATTGTCAAATTCAGCCCTTACAAAATTCAGCTTAACTAATTTGGTCCTTGTCAATTTACTAAACCAAAACTTCTAATCCTATAAAACCTAAACCAGTCCACATGTCCCTAAGCCCAAAACAAAATCAAAAGCCCACTTCCTAAATACTGATACCCGATCCATTCTTACCCGGTCAAACCATAACCTCAAACCCGGTCAACCCACAGTCAAATAACTATAATAAATCCACCCAAACTACCCGCGCCCCAATTCCCCTAATTTACCCAGAACATTTACTGTTTCTATGAACCCTAATCTACCACACACAAAATTACCCTGATTAAATAATAATTACCCAATCATTGGTGTTCTAGAAGGTGTCAAGAGACGTCAGGAAGCACACATGGACTAATGAGAGAGGACACGCAGGATCAGTCACATCATGATATTTAATCCAAGGGCTGAAATTTATGGATTGGTGAGCAAGGGTAATCTAAGGGCCAAGAGTGACTCAAAGAAACACAAATTACACGAGGATCAGTGACATGGCAGCCTAGAAGCTTCACACCAAGCTCTCCTCAGTGCCTATATAAGCCCCCCTTCCTCATTCATTTAAAGCCAGTTAGGAGTAGGAGTAGGTGTAGGTTTTTAGGCAATTGTTAGTTTAAATTTCTGTTTTACTTGTTTTCTTTTCGTATTGTACTCAGTTTTTTTTAGATAAATGAAATTTAAGTTTAAATTACAATTTTAGTTTTTACTTATTTCATATTCAGTTATTTGTTTAAAACCTATTTACTGTTGCATTAGTTTACCTTAATAAGCATTAGCTTAATCAAATTTTACTTTTCACTGTTAAAAGTTTTCATATAAAAAATAAATAAATAAGCAATAGCTTATTTGAAGCTTTGAGTGATAAGTTGAGTAATAGCAAGGAAGTGCTCAGCTTATCTAAAGATAGGCTGCTTGGAAAGCCCTCCATTTAGTCGGGGGTAAAGAAGTAAGTTTCTCCTTTACTGTTGCATTTTCTTATTAGCTTAAGTATCTGTTTAAGCTAGAGTAGTTGATAGTAGCTTTATTTAGTGGTTTGTATGGTTATTGTGTGCTTATTCATGTTTCTAGCTCATATTTGCATTCTCACTGCCTTAAGTTAGCATAGACTACATATCTGTGTTTCTGAGGTTCTAGGTTCAATTTGACTGTTCACTTAGCTTTAAATTCAGATAAGTAGTGTAGTAGAATCAGTTGTTTGGTTAGTTTAAGCATATAAGTCATAGTCATAGTGTAATTGTCCCATTAAGATGGTGTTTTGATTAGATTCAATCTGTGTATTGCTGTTGTTTTGTCACTGTCATTTCTACACAAATAGGTTACATCATGGTAGTTTAAGTTAATTTGAGCATAAAATTTGTAGGTCCTTAGAGTAAAAGTCAAAATCACTTGGATCCTCAAATTGCATGATCATATGTATTATGTTGCATCTGAAATTTAACTTAGTTATAGATTTAGGGTAATCTAGTTAGAAATTAGATAAATACTTCATTTAGGATCATATTAATATCTTAGAATTCCACTTAAGTCAAACTTAGTTACAATTGAGAAAGTCAATCTTGGGTTTAACCTGTTTTATGTGCATCTGATCTAGGGGTATTTTAGGTAATCACTAGGCTTCCAATTTACTTGAAATTGTTTCCAAGGATAGTTTGTAGTGCAAACTTAAACATATATCTGAGTTACACATTGCCATAAGCATTTAGTGGTTTAAATAAGCTCTGCAAGTGAAAAGGGTAAACTGTTAGGCAGATACATGTTTGTGAAAGACATCTGATCTCAGTCATAGTCAAGGGCTCAATTAGTCATATAAATTAGGGCTTTTAGGTTTATAGGTAGACTCTAGTACAGGCTTTAATAATCTGCTTTTAGTTTTGCTCAACCAGCTTTCCATTAGCTTGTGCAATTGCTCAAAGTTGACTTATCAAGTCTACTTTTCTGTCTTAGCTTATAATCTACCTAACTGCTTATCTTTCATTTCTGAGTACTTTTGTTAGTAATATAAGTTGTATTGAGCTTATTTAAGTTGTGTGGACCCACTGTGACACTTTGGTGCTTTCTGGTTGGAAACTGCTTATCATAAAGTGCTTATTGGACTGCTTCTTTGCCATTATGCTTATTTCAAAGTGTTTCTTTGGTTCAAATTAGCTGCTTAGAGCTCGAATAAGTTGTTTGGGTCAGTTGTAAGTTTTTTGTGTCACTTGGTGCCTAACAGCTTTTAAATAAGGACTTATCAAACTGCTTATTTGATACGTGGGGATCACGCCCTCGCAACATGTTTTACTTCTCAAGGGATCTTGAGAAGCTTACAACCCCCACCAGGCAGTGTACCTGATCGTTGTAGTATAGTATAGTGACAAGTACCGGGGGATTGATCGTTCAACTCAGGAATAGTGTCGCTAGGATTAGAAAGCCTACTAAACTAGGTCTAGAGGTGAAGGATGATTCTTTTTGTATTTTTATATTTTTATGAAAGCAATTAAAATCTCGGGTTTTGAAGGAGTGGGCGGAATTAGTTGCTAGCCAACTAACCCAATTAATCTAAAGATGCAATCAAAATAAACTAACAAAAATGAAAATAAAACTATTATACTAATCTGGTGGAAACAATAATGAGGAAAGTTGTGTTTACTTAGATTTCATTACTCCCTAGATAACTTTTACAGGTTGATTAGCTTGTTACAATTGCATGGATGACGGGTCATATTCTTTAATACTACTCGTAGGGCCGTGTACAATATTCCCTAACTCTATAGGATCCTACTGCACTCCTATGTCGAGCTGTTAGAAGCTCCTAACATGGGATCATTAGAATTCTCCTACGCATTAAATACAACCAAAAATTGTAGTACACCTCCGATCATGTTTCTTAAGACGTTCAAGCAAGTTACCAATGGAAGTCTGCCAGTTTTCTTAAGCCTAACATCGAATACAATCATCCGTAACAATTATAAACAAACAATCAACCCATGATTAACATCTAGGTTTCACTACATCTAAGCAAACACAATAAATATCTAGCCTAGCATGTTAAATAGAAGAAAGGCGTAAGATATAATCAAACAACACATAGACATATTGAATGATTTGAAGGAATACTTATCTTAAATTGAACATGAAAGAATCAAGGGGTTGAAACCCTTGAAAAACTGATAAAATTCGGACTAGGGTTTATTCCCTCAAAGTTGCACACTAATGAATGAAATTTGGAAAACTATATATAGATATTACATCGTGACGGCGTCATGTGTTAGCCCATGACGCAGTCAACTCGCCACCATGATAAAATCGTATTGCCTAGATCTATTTGTGACGCCGTCATGTGTAGAAATACTTGATAAAGCTCAAAGTTAACATGTTTTTATAAGCGTTATTAGTGTTTTTGTGTATGTTATTTGGTTGTTTTTATATGCTTTTACCACTAAATCATATCAAAGTATGTTTTTGTAGCATATGTAGCCAAATGCAGGAAAAATGGAGAAAAAGTGAGGGAAATGAAGTATACGCGATTACACGAAGATTCCCAAGCTCAAAAGTCCAATCTATGAAATAATTCATATGAGAACCTAAGTTTTGTCATCTCAAAGTTCCAAGTTCAGAAGTTAATCAAGTTTGGATAGTACATAAAGAGCTACACAAGTCAAAGTCAAAGTCCAAAGCTGCCAGAAATTACCATCCGATCGGTTGGTGTGAAACCGATCGGATGGCCATAATTACCTTTCACCAACCGATCGGTGCCAACCCGCAACCGATCGGATGGTCAGTTCTGCATGTTTTTGCCAACTTTTGTGCACGAATCTTGGTCTTTTGTCCCATGGTTCTAGGCCCCTTTTAGTGTCCTATTGTACAAGTTCAAGCATTTAAGTTCTTATTTATGACCAAGAGTGTTGGACAAGCCTATGGGGGACTTCAAAAGTGCAAAACTCAACACAATTCAACACACAATTGAAGATACCATTTACTCTCATTACCACATACAATTATTATCATCTTCTAGCTCTCTAGGGAGGAAAATTCGTGCAGAAAGAACCAGGAACTTTGGAGGATTAAGGAAGCAACATTTGGAGTCCGAAAATCTCAAGAAATCATCACCAACTCTTAGGTTATCAATACCTTGTCATTTGTTATCAATTTCAAAGCATTGTAAGACTTATAACCATGGATTCTTATGTTAAATATTCCGAGTTTATTTGCATGTTTGCCATGAGTGGCTAGTAATCTTTTTACACTTGTTTTGATGATGTTTTATACTTAGTGATAGTGATGATTGTGGTAACATGTTTTAATTCAATTTCAAGTCAATCCTAAGAACCAATTGTACCTTAAGTTTCATCGTGACATTTGTTTAGCCAAGGTTAACTAATTGATAATAGTTTCAAAGGTCGAAAGATTTGTTATTACTCAACTAGTTATAATCATTTGTCTATAAATGATTGTTCTTCACCATAATTATTCTTGACTAAACAAAAAAACAAGAAGTATGATTGTAATAAGAATTCTTTTATAACGTCAAATCGGATTGTTTGTAAACCTTTAGTAGGACGAAAGTTTAAATGTTTATAAATGATTGTGACCTTTTTGTCTATGAAGAGGTTACCTTTTGTATTGACCATTTTTTAAGAGTATTTGATTGGTAATTAAAGTTTGTCTTGTGTTTAAGATATCCACCATACCTTATGAACCTTGGATAGATCTTGAATTGATTGGTTTACACTTAAAGCTTGTTTTTATGAACTAAAATCTTGACGAAGGTTTAACTTGTAGAAACAATAGATTAGATCACCATCTAATTATCTCAACCAACATGTTATCAAAAGTTATCACAATCATGTGTGTCATCAAGTAGAAAACTAGTCTAAACAAGTGTAGTTTTTAATTTATTGAATTTGCTTATTATCATATTTGCGTACATTAGAGATTTACTTTTAGACTTATATTTCGATTCACTCACAAATCCCTGCGAACGATCCCGACTTACCATCATATCTTGCTATAACAGACGAGTACACTTGCTCGTATGTGTTGTTTCTAGATTTGGTAATTCTTCCTTATAAATTTAAAACTTGCACTAACAAACATCGCATCAATACTCTGGGCCGTCACTAATGTTTGGACCCTGACGTCCTTGGTGACGCCGTCATGTCCTAGGCTTGAAAACACTTTGGATCGTCACGTGTATTTTCTACTTCCACCTCTTTTGTAACTCTTGACGCCGTCATGTACAAGGACTTGATGCCGTCAGGTACTGTTCCAGCAAGAAATTTGAGACTTTGCCATTTTTTTCACTTTTATGCTCCAAAAACGTCCAAAATGCTTCCTTTTTCAGATTCTTCCTCAAAAGTACCTAAAATGACAAAAGGAATGATTTAGGGCAATATTTGATCAAATAATTTTGAATTCGGGCTTAAATGACCCCTTAAAAGCAGTACACTTTTCGCCTCATCAAATACCCTTACACTTGAGATTTGCTTGTCCTCAAGCAAATGCACTTTTATTCTAATTAAAATACAAGTTAGGGGTCATTTAACACTAATATAAAAGTAATTACAACAAATAATCGTTCCACTAAAAACCAAAAACAAGCACGGAGATCATACACTAGCACCTCACAAATAGTGTTTAGATACTCTTATCTCTCGGGTGTAATAAAGTATATATCACAATATAGAAATGGAAAACATCTCTCACTACCTGTCATAGCAAATAGATTACCAAAGGCTTGGGAAAGGATCGAACCTCCACCACTTGGCGTAAGCACCTAGGATAAACTATCATAGAGGTCTTTTAAAGGGTTATAACGTTAGGTGTAGGGATATGGAAAAACACGGTCTTGTTGGATAAAGGCAATATTTACTGGTGGCGAGTTAATCATCTTGGTTAATTATATGTACAATATGGCGTTGCTAAGCCAAGACTAGACTCGACTTAAGCTAATAAATCAAAAATAACAAATACATAAAACAAACATAGAATGAAACGGGATGGTAGTCAGTATTTTTTTTTTTTTTTTTTTTTTTTTTTTTTTTTTTTTTTTTTTTTTTGTTCTTTACGATTTTTTTTTTTTTTTTTTTTTTTTTTTTTTTTTTTTTTGCATACACTCTTACCCTATCATCAATTCGATGGCCGTTCGCGGGCCGATCCGCATAAACACATTGCCAAATTCATTGAAATTTGTGGCATGTTTCGTTATGGAGACACTAATGTCGATGCTATCAAGCTCAAACTTTTTCCATCATCACTCGCCGGAGATGCCAAAGTATGGTATAACGAATTAACCCCAGGAACTATTAATACTTGGGAGGAGATGAGGCAAGCTTTTGTAAGCCGATTCTTTCCACCTGCCATGTATGATAGGTTAATGGGCGAAATCCGTGCTTTTTCACAAAATCCTAATGAATCTCTTGTTGAAGCTTGGCTTCGCATGAAAGATTTGCTTCGTAGTTGTCATAGTCATAATTTAGGACGAGGAACAATAATCCAAATCTTTTATCATGGTCTTGATGAAGCATCTCAAGCAATCCTTGATGCCGGAGGAATTTTCCTTTACAAAACACCAAATGAGGCATATCAACTTCTTGAAGATCGAGTACTTCTTAAACTCGATTGGTCAAAAGATTCCAAAACCAAACCCTTACGGAAAACCGTAGCTTTTGCCGAAAGTTCAGATAATTCAAAACTCATGGACAAAATAGAAGCCTTGTCTTCTAAAATGGACTCGCAATACAAAGATATAAAAGGAGAAATGAAAGAAATGCGAGATGGCTGTAATAATTGTGGAGGAAATCACACATCATCCGGGTGTGATGACCAACCTATGAATGGACCCAACGAAGGGGAAGCCAATTATGTCCAAGGAGGATATCGTGGAGGAGGTTTTCGTGGTAATTATTACGGAAGAGGTTCTGGAAATTGGCAAGATCGCCAACAAAGAGATAACAACCGTGATTTTCAACCTCGAACAGAAAATCCAAACCCAACAAATTCAGATAAAAAGGAAGAATCTGATTTCGAAAAAATGATGCGAGAATTCGTAAATGCTCAAAGAACCACAAATGAGTTTGTAAAAACTCAATTTTTCAATCTCAAAACCAAAGTTGAGCAAGGTCAGAAAAATCATCAAGCTTCTATTCAGGATCTTGAACAAAAATTTGGTAGTCTTTCTGATCAATTTTCTTCTCAAATTCCTGGTACATTATCAAGTAACAACCAATCCAATCCAAAACCATCTGGATCAAACGATAAGAATTATCGTCCACCACACAACAGAAATGAGCATATCAATGCTGTATTCACTCGAAGTGGTCTCTCATATGATCCACCACCCATTCCTACCGATACTACTCTTATTCAAGAAGAAGAGGAAGAAGCTGAAGAGGAAGAAGCAATTGAAAAAGAACCAACTCAAAAACCAACCGTTCCACCAATAAAGCCTTATACACCAAAAATACCATATCCACAAGCCCTAAGAAAAGAGAAAAGAGAGGAGCGAAATAAGAAGTTTTTAGAGATGATCAAAGAAGTTAGAATTAATGTACCCCTCGTTGACGTTCTAGCTGGAATGTCCAATTATGGGAAATTTTTGAAAGAACTTCTTAATAATCGAAACAAGTTAGAACAAATTTCTACTACCGTTCTCAATGAAGAATGCTCTGCTATTATTCAAAACAAAATTCCACCAAAACTTGGAGATCCCGGAAGTTTTCTTATACCATGTACATTAGGAAACAACATCACATGTGATGCTTTAGCCGATTTAGGTGCAAGTATCAATTTGATGCCTTATTCGTTGTATTATGAACTTTCCATCAATACATTGAAACCTACTAAGATGAGTATACGATTAGCCAACCATACATACCAATATCCTGTTGGGGTTGTTGAAAATATGCTTGTTCAAGTTGGTAAATTTGTTTTTCCTGTGGATTTTGTCATCTTAGAAATGGAAGAAGATAGTCGAGTACCCTTAATCTTAGGAAGACCTTTCTTAAACACTGCTGATGCAATGATTAAAGTTAAAGGTAAAGAACTAAATCTTGGAGTAGGAGAAGATCGAATCATGTTCTTAATCGATAAAGCAATGAAATATCCAAATTCCAGTGATGATACATGCTATAACATCGATGTAATTGATGAAGTCACTGAAGAAGAATTGGATGCATTACTTGACGATTCAAAACCAATCATGACTACTTCATAAAAGATTAGTGAAACAGATTCTGATAAAGAATTCGAGGAATTTATGGAAATAAAAGTAGAAGAAGAGGAAGAAGAGAAATTTGAAGATATCATTGATAAAAATCAATTGAAAATCAAATCATCTCTAGAAGAACCACCCACTGATTTGGAACTCAAAACCCCTTTCCAATAATCTCGAATATGCTTAGTTAGAAGAAAATTCACTTCTTCCAGTAGTCATATCGTCGTTGCTCAAAACAAATCAAAAAGAAAGACTCGTCTCTGTTCTTAAGATGCATAAACGCGCTTTTGCGTGGAAAACTTCTGATATTCTAGGAATTTGTCCTGATTTTTGCAAACACAAAATCAATTGTGAAGAAGGTTCTAAACCCATTGTAGAAAGACAACGTCGACTCAACCCAAATATGAAAGAGGTTGTTAAGAAGGAAATCATTAAACTTCTTGATGCAGGAATTATTTATCCTATCGAGGATAGTCCAAGGGTGAGTCCAGTTCATTGTGTTCCAAAGAAAGGAGGAATGACTGTAGTGACAAATGAAAGGAATGAGTTAGTTCCTACTAGAACTGTCACTGGATGGCGAGTATGTATTGATTACAGAAAACTTAATAAAGCCACCAGGAAAGATCATTTTCCTTTACCGTTTATGGATCAGATGCTCGAAAGATTAGCAGGAAACAAATACTTTTGCTTCCTTGATGGTTTTTAGGGATATTTCCTAATTCCTATCGATCCAGCCGATCAAGAGAAAACCACATTTACATGTCCTTTTGGAACCTACGCTTACCGGCGTATGCCTTTTGGTCTATGTAATGCACCTGCAACTTTTCAAAGGTGTATGATCGCAATATTTCAAGACATGCTTGAAACATCTATTGTAACACCCCCAAAATCGGGTCCAGCGGAAGCATATGTTACTGGGGTGCTACTCGATTGATATCATAACACAAAGTATAAAGAATGGTTTTTACCTCAATCGATTAGAAGAAATTTCATTGTCAAAAGTACTTTGTTTACATCTTTCAAAAATAGTGCGGAAATATAGGCCCATAAGAGTATTTAAACGGTCCCAAATGATTATCAGAGTCATCTATGACCATGCCATGCCATTCGCCAAGAGCCTCCAAGAGTAAGTTATCACCTCATAAAACCTGAAATACATGCTAAAAAGTGTCAACATAAAGGTTGGTGAGTTCATAGAGTTTATAAGTAAAACAGTTGATTGAAAGAGTTTCTAGTTTGTTTGATAATTGCAACAAAATGAATCGTGGGCTACGTTGTTATACGCCCATAGTTTGCTTGATTTTCCATAGTATTTGTATAAAACATCTGAACACAAGTCAAGTAGTAATGAAACAATAGCATTGTAGTGTAGGATATTGCACTAAGCCTCATGACACGCAAACCTTAACATTGTTCTGCTACCATAAGAGATATATAAAAATCTTATGGGACGCCCACACATAAAAATATGATGCAGGTAATAGTGCCCTCGGATACTAGGAGGTTGCCAGATTCCTATGATATTCAAATATAGTGCATTCGGTTACCATTCCAGGTTAACTTCAAATGGGGCGTCAACTGCCAATAAATCTATTCACTATATTCGCGTTCACTCGCAAGTGATTAATGGGTCATGAGATGAGGGACTTTTGGCAACAACGGTAACTTAGGCAATATCAATCAGGATAACATACAGAGAAATACTTGTGTTCAGGTTCGTAACATTTAATACGTTGCAATAAACAAATAGAGTGTTTCATAAATCGAGTAAAATATTTAAGATAAACGAGTCAAGAGTTTAAGATAAACAAGTAAAGGGTTTAAGATAAACGAGTAAAGGGTTTAAGATAAACGAGCATGTATCTCCCCCAAAGAGTTCAAAATAGATAAAAGAGGGGCTATGACTCACCTTAGTAAAGTAGTATTCTGACTAGAGTAACGTCAAACAGTGATAGTGAGCGGCACCGACACGCGACCTAGATTAGTATGGCAAGTTTAGTTTACAGTTTTGTGTACCCACGACTCAAGGTGTTTAATTAAATTAAGTGTTTACAAGTGGTTGCGTCATTGTTGCTTGTGTGGCAGTGTTTACACTTGAAATAGTGTTTAAGTGATGTAAGTATTGGCTCTTGGAAATATGTAAGTATACAAGTAGATAGGTAAAAATATATATGACAAATGAGTCTCTGGTTCGAAAGTAACCAAAAGACATTGTACGGAAAATAATCATAAGGTAAATATTAGACGTCGTCGAAATATACAAGTATGTTGTTCGTTAAAAATATGTATATACCTATAAGTGTTAGTGGAAAATAGTTTATTTTAGTTAGTTTATATGAATAATGTTTCGTTTTCGTCTATTAGTCGGGATTTGTGAAAATTAATTAAGTATAGAATTTTAATGAAAATCGGGCATGACCCGCTTATATATATATTCGTCTCCCAAAAATCTCAAATGTTGCAAATTTTCCCACTTAAAACTATATAACAACTTTAAACCACTTAATAAACTTAAATAAGTTTCAATAAGTTAAAACATGTCAAATATTAAGTTAATATAGTAAGTTCAAGATTTAGTCGATACCAATTAATAAACCAATAAACAATTCTATAAGCACTCATTAGGCCAATAAGCCCAATAAGCCAAAAATAAGCCATAAATACTATAATGAGTCAAAACTCATAAATTTAAGTAAGTTAAATTAGTATGTTCCAAAATGAGCCAAGAAGGCCGCAGATTGGATTTTTATATTGAAATAAGTAAAAGTGGCCGCGGATTGTATTTTTATATCAAAAAGAGTCAAAGTGGCCGCAGATTGGATTTTTATATCAAAAAGAGTCAAAGTGGCCGCGGATTGGATTTTTATATCAAAAAGAGTCAAAGTAGCCGCGGATTGGATTTTTATCAAAAAGAGTCAAAGTGGCCGCGGATTGGATTTTTATATCAAAAAGAGTCAAAGTAGCCGCGGATTGGATTTTTATATCAAAAAGAGTCAAAGTGCCGCGGATTGGATTTTTATATCAAAAAGAGTCAAAGTGGCCGCGGATTGGATTTTCATATCGAAATAAGTTAGAACAAATGAAAACCAAATAAGCATTGAAATATTAAACATTTACACTTGGCTTCTCTCTTTTTTTACAAAACAGTGAGCAAAACAACCAACCAAGTTAAGTAAAATAACACATTAGCTTTTAAAATAAACAAAGCCAAACGTCCCACTGTTGGGCTCTAACACAATTCAACCAACTTGTAGTCCAAGTTCAAGATTTAACAAAATCCATTTCTAGTCTTATGAATTAGAAGTTAGTCTAATGGTTATTAGTGTTTTAAAAATGGTTATTTGGTAATGAGCAAGGGTCAAGCGTACCCAACTGTTGGGATCGAACAGCGGGTCTCGACGCACCACAAGGCAAACACAAAACCAACTTACTCGATATGTAATTTATTAAGTCAATAAGCAAAATAATTAAGTAATAAGTCAAATAAGTATTTTTCCACTTTGAGCCAATCTTAAGTTTTACTTGGATTTAAGTTTTCTTACAATTTTTCAAGTCTAAAAATCTACCACACAAGCTCAACAACCAATTCTTTTACTTACAAAATCATCTAGTCGATTCAAAATTTTACATAAGAACAATATGTAGTTTTTCAAGTCTTGACATATTTACATACATATAATATTATAATAAAGATTTAACCATATTAACAAAAGTAAATACATAGGTTGGGATTTAAAAGAAGAACTCACAGTGATTTACGTATTAGTCGATTAGTAAGGACCAAAAATACCCAAGAGCACCAAAGATTACCAAGAACTAGTCTAGCTTTCAAGCCAAAAACCCAAAAACCTTCTAACTAGATCTAAAACCACTTTTGTAATTGTTTTAGTGAGATTTGAGAAGAAAATGGGTGTATGTGGTGTCTGTGATTCTCGGCAGCTTATAGGACACAAGAGGGAATGTTTTGGCTTGCTTTTTGAGTATGTGATAAAAGGGAGTTTACTAAAATGGGATAAAAACAAAGTTCTTTATAAAAGTGGCATTTCAAAGTTATATGACTTTGTGGTCTCATCGACAAGAAATAAGGAGGACAAAAGAAGATGGTTTGACTTTGCCCTTTGGATTGTGTAAGCTTGTGATTTGGCAAATAGAGTAAACATCCATTTCAAGTTCAAGTAACAAAGTTTACATGTGAGGGTGGTAGTGTTGTGCTCGATGAGCATGGGAGGGAAAAAAAAAGAAAAAAAAAAAGAAGGCTTTGACTCCATTTTCCATAGTATGAAAAGGTGTGTGTACAAAATGGGTCTAGTCCTTTTCATTTTGCAAACTCAAATGGTATCACGTGAATTTGACCAAGTCTTATGTGTATATATTGCATTGATAGACAGCAGTTCATAAAAAAAAAATGGGTGGAATAGGTAGAATTTATTTTGTGTATTCCATGTTCATTTTTAGTTTAAAGTGTAGTCGCGGTACCCTGGTTTCGTAAATGCAAAAAAATATATTTTTGAAAACGCTTTTACAAAAGTGGTATGAAAACAAAATTATCAACTCCGAAATTTAATTATGACATTAAATCATTACTAATGCAATGTCGGTACGTGTGTGAGCCTGTTCGAATTGAGGAATGAGATACGTCACATAGTTGTTGACGAGTATAACTCGTTGATGTAATGTTTAAATAAAAAAAAATAAAAAAAAATAATTCATAAAAAGGGGGTTAATTAAGCTCTCAAATTGATTAATTGGTATTTGACATTAATAAATGACTCGGTAAATTACGGGGTGTTACATCTATGGAAGTTTTCATGGATGACTTTTCAATTTTTGGTGATTCTTTTGAAACCTGTCTTTCCAATCTCGATAAAATGCTTGAAAGATGTGAAGCTGCACATCTAGTTCTTAATTGGGAAAAATGTCATTTCATGGTGACTGAAGGAATTGTGTTAGGACACAAAATATCAAGTTCAAGGATGGAAGTAGACAAAGCTAAAATTGATGTTATCACCAAATTACCACCACCAACTAACGTTAAAGCCGTTAGAAGTTTTCTAGGACATGCCGGTTTTTACCGCCGATTTATCAAAGATTTTTCAAAAATATCACGTCCTATGACTAAACTTTTAGAAAAAGATTCTGTATTTGATTTTAATGCTGACTGCATCAAAGCTTTTGAAACATTGAAAAGTCAATTGACTAGTGCCCCAATTATGGTTGCACCTAATTGGTCACTACCATTTGAAATCATGTGTGATGCAAGCGACTTCGCTGTTGGAGCTGTTTTAGGACAACGTGAAGGTAAACATTTTCGTCCTATTTACTTTGCGAGTAAAACACTCAACGATGCTCAACAAAACTATACGGTTACGGAGAAAGAATTATTAGCCGTAGTTTTTGCATTCGACAAATTCAGATCTTATCTTGTGCTTTCAAAAACGATAGTTTTTACTGATCATTCCGCACTCAAATATTTGTTTAACAAACAAGATGCAAAACCACGTCTTATCAGATGGATTTTATTACTGCAAGAATTTGATATCGAAATAAAAGATAAGAAAGGAACAGAAAATCTTGCAGCTGATCATTTATCACGTCTCGAGAATCCAAATTTGGAAGAATTAAAAGAAAATGAAATTAATGATTATTTTCCAGAAGAAACTCTCATGACGATAGATAAAGACGATGATGAGGAAATACCATGGTTTGCAAATTACGCAAATTATCTTGCAGGAGACATTCTTAAAAAAGGGATGAGTTACTACCAACGTAGTAAGTTCTTTTCAGAACTAAAACACTATTATTGGGAGAAACCTTATCTTTTTAAGATGTGCAAGGATGGAATGATACGAAGATGTGTTTCGGGTGCCGAAACAAGAAAAATTCTTGATGAATGTCATCATGGCCCAACTGGGGGACATTATGGTCCTTCTACTACAGCTAGAAAAGTTTTTGATGCTGGATTCTATTGGCCTACAATTTTCAAAGAAGCGTATACTCTTGTTCAAAACTGTGATGCGTGCCAAAAATCCGGTAACCTTTCTCGAAGAGACGAAATGCTTCAAAAGAGCATTCAAGTCTGTGAAATATTCGAAATTTGGGGAATTGATTTTATGGGACCCTTCCCTAAATCACACAAATACGAATATATCCTCGTTGTAATCGATTATGTTTCTAAATGGGTTGAAGCTGAAGCTCTTCCTACTAACGATGCACGAGTTGTTGTCAACTTTCTCAAAAAGCTTTTTGCTCGTTATGGAATTCCTAAAGCTTTAATAAGTGATAGAGGATCCCATTTCTGTAATAAACAAATGGAGAAAGTAATGAAACAATATGGAGTTCATCATCGTTTTGCTACAGCTTATCATCCACAAACTAGTGGTCAAGTCGAAAATACCAATAGAGCTATAAAAAGAATACTTGAAAAAACGGTTAAAGACAATCCTTTCGTTTGGTCAAGGAAATTAGATGACGCTCTATGGGCATTTCGTATGGCATATAAGACACCAATTGGTACGACACCGTACAGACTCTTGTATGGGAAAACATGTCATCTATCATTCGAACTTGAACATCGTGCTTACTGGGCGTTAAGAAGCTGTAATCCTGATTTAAAAATAGCCGGAGAAAAGAGATTTTTGCAATTACATGAACTTGATGAGTTAAGACTTCAAGCTTATGAAAGCTCCAAGCTATACAAAGCAAGAACCAAAGCTTATCACGATAGGAAGCTAAGAATTCGAAAACAATTCAAAGTTGGAGATAAAGTTCTGCTTTTCAATATGAAATACAAGTTTAAAGCTCCGAAACTCAAACCAAAATGGTTTGGACCATATATAGTGAAACATGGATTTCCATCAAGTTATGTTGAACTTTATGACAAACATGGTGGAAGTTTCATTGTAAATGGGCACCGAATTAAACTCTATTATGATAAGGAGCAATTAAACATGATTTCTAATGAGGAAATTTCATCCGAATTTGAATATGAAGCTATCACATTCATGGCTCCACACAAGGAAATGGTTCCTTGGGCACACAGTATTGGTTTTATCTATGATGCTCTTCCTAGAGTATGGGAAAATGTTAAATTGGAAAACATAGATGAAACAGGAGAAGGAATTGTGATAGGAAATGTGTTGTATATCCCTAAAAGGAAACATAACACTAAAACTTCATAATCTATTTCGAAGTTTGAGTCCGGCTGAGGACTCGTTAATAAAACAAGCACTTCTCGGGAGGCAACCCGTGTGTTTTATTTTTATTTTTGATTTTGATTTTTAGTGTTTATACCCCAAAGTTTTACTACTTGGTTGAACTTAAGTGTGGGGGTGTGCCACTAATTTGAATAAAACTGCAATGCTTTTTGTTTTGTTTTTTTGTTTTTGTTTCTAATAAATACAGGTGTTGACTACAAGAAACAGAAGATTGGATAACACTGGATATCATGGTTTTTTTTCTCATTTTCCCTACTTTTATGCTTTTTCGTTTATCACATTGAGGACAATGTTTAACTTAAGTGTGAGGGGGGGGGGTGAGTAGGTAAAATAAGAAATTAAGTCTAATATCGATTGAATTTTTATATTTTGTTTGTCCTTATAATCTAGTTGTTTTCACGCTTTTAGGAATAATTTATTAGAATAACTGGATCAATCTAATGGTAAAAATTAGTAATTTTTGAAAAATTTGAGATGTGTCCCGATTAATATTGCAATCCGTTTATGGGATTGATAACATTTGCTAGCGCATATTATAACCCTTTCCACTAAATTGTGAGGATTTGAGCCTATTTCATATCTAGCATACATCTTTTATGCTTGAATCTTTTGTTATGAGTGTGCCGGTGATTTTATTTATTCTAGAACTTGTGCTTGTAAATCATTACGAGACCGTTGTGAGATTACATTTTTGTAATATAAGTATACATACGTGATAAGAGGCAACCTTAGGATTTTAACCAAATAGCCTTCATTATTGATTTTTAGCTAGTCACATTGATTAGTTAATTTCCAATTTTTAACCCTTTTGTTAGCGTTCATTTTTAACGCTAGATACCCTTAGTTACACCCTTTGAGCCATCCTTTTCGTTTTTGATAAATCCAAAAAAATACAAAAATATTTTACACTTTAAACCTTAGCCTAACCCTTGTCAAAGTCTAAATGGTGGGTTGCTAGTTGCTTGGTTGTTGGATAGTTTTAATGATTATTAGTTAGCCACACTTCACCAATCATGTGTGTGCCATTCCGACAAAGACGGAGACTGCAACTTCTTATTTGTATTGTTGTGGTGATGCTTATGCGAAGTGTGAGGGAGTTTATTTATTCAAAAAAAATAAAAAAATAAATAAAAAAATAAGTCATCGCAACTATAAGCTGACAATTATAGCAAATGTGCTATATATGTGAATAGAGGAAATCTTGTGATATGTTGTTAGCCGATGTGCTAAGTATGAAGAATATTGTTATGGCGAATCGATGTATCGTTATTTGAAAAAGAGGGAGATTGTAACTATAATCATTTATGGGTTCGTGGTTTGTTTGGTGACTAGCAACAATGGGACTTAGACTTTATTTTATTTTTCTTTAAAACCAATTTCGTAAATATTCCCATGCTTTATCCCTGCCCTTACCAAATTACTTTATCTATCCAGGTATTGTAATGGCTTTGTGAGAATATCAAGTACAAGAATATTGTAGTGAACATCCGGTTTTTGAGTAATCAAGAACTCGCGCCAGTAATCTATTATGTTTTTGTATGAGATGTTTAAACATAAGCCTGGTACAACCCTAAGCCTTAGATTATAACCCGAATAAAAGACCTCTTTGATATGTAGACTTGGTGCTTACGTCATTGCGGTGTAGTTTTGTTTTTTGTACAAGCTTATGGTAATAATTAGATCATGACTGAGCAATGAGTGTGATTTATCTTACATATACTCCACCACCTAAATAATGAGTGATTGAGTGAATTATACTTTGTTCCTTTTTTGTGAGGTGTTTAGAAATGTTTATCAAGCAAGAAAATCATTGGGTATTGTCAAACATCTCGATTTTTCACTACTAAAGCTAAAAACGATGAATCGTATCTTGTACTTGTACTTGGTGGATTTGCATCACATTTTTCTAATCATTTTTGGTTACCATTTGGATATTAAGTTTTCTTCTAGATTTGCTTGAGGACAAGCAAAGTTTAAGTGTGGGGGATTTGATAACGCTCAAAGTTAACATGTTTTTATAAGCGTTATTAGTGTTTTTGTGTATGTTATTTGGTTGTTTTTATATGCTTTTACCACTAAATCATATCAAAGTATATTTTTGTAGCATATGTAGCCAAATGCATGAAAAATGGAGAAAAAGTGAAGGAAATGAAGTATACGCGATTACACGAAGATTCCCAAGCTCAAAAGTCCAATCTATGAAATAATTCATATGAGAACCTAAGTTTTGTCATCTCAAAGTTCCAAGTTCAGAAGTTAATCAAGTTTGGATAGTACATAAAGAGCTACACAAGTCAAAGTCAAAGTCCAAAGCTGCCAGAAATTACCATCCGATCGGTTGGTGTGAAACCGATCGGATGGCCATAATTACCTTTCACCAACCAATCGGTGCCAACCCGCAACCGATCGGATGGTCAGTTCTGCATGTTTTTGCCAACTTTTGTGCACGAATCTTGGTCTTTTGTCCCATGGTTCTAGGCCCCTTTTAGTGTCTTATTGTCCAAGTTCAAGCATTTAAGTTCTTATTTATGACCAAGAGTGTTGGACAAGCCTATGGGGGACTTCAAAAGTGCAAAACTCAACACCATTCAACACACAATTGAAGATACCATTTACTCTCATTACTACATACAATTATTATCATCTTCTAGCTCTCTAGGGAGGAAAATTCGTGGAGAAAGAACCAGGAACTTTGGAGGATCAAGGAAGCAACATTTGGAGTCCGAAAATCTCAAGAAATCATCACCAACTCTTAGGTTATCAATACCTTGTCATTTGTTATCAATTTCAAAGCATTGTAAGACTTATAACCATGGGTTCTTATGTTAAATATTCTGAGTTTATTTGCATGTTTGCCATGAGTGGCTAGTAATCTTTTTACACTTGTTTTGATGATGTTTTATACTTAGTGATAGTGATTATTGTGATAACATGTTTTAATTCAATTTCAAGTCAATCCTAAGAACCAATTGTACCTTAAGTTTCATCGTGACATTTGTTTAGCCAAGGTTAACTAATTGATAATAGTTTCAAAGGTCGAAAGATTTGTTATTACTCAACTAGTTATAATCATTTGTCTATGAATGATTGTTTTTCACCATAATTATTCTTGACTAAACAAAGAAAGAAGAAGTATGATTGTAATAAGAATTCTTTTATAACGTCAAATCGGATTGTTTGTAAACCTTTAGTAGGACGAAAGTTTAAATGTTTATAAACGATTGTGACCTTTTTGTCTATGAAGAGGTTACCTTTTGTATTGACCATTTCTTAAGAGTATTTGATTGGTAATAAAAGTTTGTCTTGTGTTTAAGATATCCACCATACCTTATGAATCTTGGATAGATCTTGAATTGATTGGTTTACACCTAAAGCTTGTTTTTATGAACTAAAATCTTGACGAAGGTTTAACTTGTAGAAACAATAGATTAGATCACCATCTAATTATCTCAACCAACATGTCATCAAAAATTATCACAATCATGTGTGTCATTAAGTAGAAAACTAGTCTAAACAAGTGTAGTTTTTAATTTATTGAATTTGCTTATTATCATATTTGCGTACATTAGAGATTTACTTTTAGACTTATATTTCGATTCACTCACAAATCCCTGCGAACGATCCCGACTTACCATCATATCTTGCTATAACGAACGAGTACACTTGCTCTTATGTGTTGTTTCTAGATTTGGTAATTCACCCTTATAAATTTAAAACTTGCACTAACAAACATCGCATCAATACTCTGGGCCGTCACTAATGTTTGGACCCTGACGGCCTTGGTGAAGCCGTCATGTCCTAGGCTTGAAAACACTTTGGATCGTCACGTGTATTTTCCACTTCCACCTCTTTTGTAACTCTTGATGCCGTCATGTACAAGGACTTGATGCCGTCAGGTACTGTTCCAGCAAGGAAATTTAAGACTTTGCCGTTTTTTTCACTTTTATGCTCCAAAAATGTCCAAAATGCTTCCTTTTTCAGATTCTTCCTCAAAAGTACCTAAAATGACAAAAGGAATGATTTAGGGCAATATTTGATCAAATAATTTTGAATTCGGGCTTAAATGACCCCTTAAAAGCAGTACACTTTTCGCCTCATCAAATACCCTTACACTTGAGATTTGCTTGTCCTCAAGCAAATGCACTTTTATTCCAATTAAAATACAAGTTAGGGGTCATTTAACACTAATATAAAAGTAATTACAACAAATAATCGTTCCACTAAAAACCAAAAACAAGCACGAAGGTCATACACTAGCACCTCACAAATAGTGTTTAGATACTCTCATCTCTCGGGTGTAATAAAGTATATATCACAATATAGAAATGGAAAACATCTCTCACTACCTGTCATAGCAAATAGATTACCATAGGCTTGGGAAAGGATCGAACCTCCACCACTTGGCGTAAGCACCTAGGATAAACTATCATAGAGGTCTTTTAAAGGGTTATAACGATAGGTGTAGGGATATAGAAAAACACGGTTTTGTTGGATAATGGCAATATTTACTGGTGGCGAGTTAATCATCTTCGTTAATTACATGTACAATATGGCGTTGCTAAGCCAAGACTAGACTCGACTTAAGCTAATAAATCAAAAATAACAAATACATAAAACAAACATAGAATGAAACGGAATGGTAGTCAGTATGTTTTTTCTCATTTTTTTTGTTCTTTAAGATTTTTTTTTTTTTTTTTTTTATTATTTTTTTTTTCATACACTCTTACCCTACCATCCGAAATAATACATAATAGGGAATGTACATTCCCCTTACACTTGAATTTTTACATACTTTACAATAAACTAATCTAATGACTCGAATCAAGATAATCAAAACACTTGGAGTACTTTTTAAGATTAACGCACATATGGGGGTAGTATATGATGCTCTTCCCCATTACTAAAAAACACAAGTACTTTACCCATGAGTCCCAATCGTCCCAAAACAATATGTACAAGATATGACTCGACTTAGCAACCATGTAATCAATTAGATAATTAACTAAGGGTTTAAACAAATAACAATAATGCACTAAGAATGAATGCATACACGGAAGGCTAAGGCGATTTGGTTGCACATTTGGGTGGGTTGTAACAAATTCTTCCTTTAAGTAAGATGCTTAAAGTTAGAAACGAAGCTTCAAAAGTGGGATTAGTTCTACTTGGAGACTTATTTACCATCTGTGATACTGAAGAAACAAGTGTTGATCCTCTCTGGAATGATCAAGAGAATTGGGAAATAACAAGATGGAGATTCTTTGAGTCATCAGGAGTTCATACACTAGAGATGGAAGATGGTACCATGATTCACATGTTGGCTGAGAGGAGATATCCATTGATCAGAGAAATAATGCTCAGAATGCTGGATCATGGAATGGAACTTGAAGATGAATCTGAAGTAGCTTTGGATGTTATCAAGCTATTTATCAGATGGGTCAAGTCTGAAGAGTAATATTGCATAATACTGGTATGATTTGTTTTGGAAAATTAAAGTATTTTTCAAAGTACTGCAAAAACAAATAGTACTTTATCAAAGTACTGCTTGCTGATATAAACTAGTATAAGTTCTTTAAAATAAAAAATAAATGTTTTTGATGTTTAAATGAAAAGGATAAAAGGATTTGAAAAGAAACACATGGTGTTAGTATTTATACTACACAACAAATGGTAATCAACTCACCATGTTTAACAAACAAGAAAGAGTTTGACTCATCATGAGGGTACGTCTCTGATGTGATAATCAAATCCGTTGATGGTTGATAGTTTACCAAAAACTAGGTTATCAACTCACCATACATCCAAGTGATCAAGAGTTGGCTAGTCCATAGCAAACGGCTTATGGTAAAGACATATCAAATCCGTTGATAGCTGATGATTTGCTAAAAATCATAATTTTCAATGATTCACCTCTCACAGGAGTTAACACACCTGGAAGTGATGAGAATGGTATGAAATTTTTAAGATTTGATGATCTTTGTACCAAAATGTTGCTGAGTTGCTGAGAAGATGCTATGGAAGATATGATGCTGATGAAGAGTACTTTGACAAATGATAGATAGAAGAAAAGGTATAAAGAAACAACCTCAATGCATAATTAAAGATTTGAAGATTAAAGATAAACAAAGAAACTTGAAATCAAGCAAGTAGAGTTCAAGTTAGGGGAGGATTGTTGGGATATGAAATATCAAAGTACTTCTGGATGTCAAAGTACTGCTGCATGAAGAATAAAGTCAAAGTACTGCTGATGAATAAAGTCAAAGTACTGCTGTTATTGAAGAATGTTTAAAGTACTTCGAAGGAAACAAGGACTGATATGCAATATTAGATAAGGATTAATGTGTAATATTAAACGAATATTCTAGAATTAGTTAGGGATAATTACTTGTCGTTCAAGGATTACATGTTGTAAACCGACTTAAGGTTATCTATATAAAGAGCCTTAAGAGGTATTGGTCGATATAAGTTTTACAAGTCTTAGATACGTTTAGAAGTCGATCAAAGTTAAATAGTTAGGGATTGTTAGTGAATCTGTGTAACAAAACAGGTTCAAAGTTTGGTTAATATAAAAGTTCTTCTTAAGCTTTGTGTTAAGTAGATTCCGCATACTTTACAAGGTCAAACAGTGTTTCAATATTAATAGTGTTGAGTTTACTCAATATTGTTAAACCTTTACAAGCTACAAAGTAGTTTGGTCAGAGTATATCGATCCAACAAGTGGTATCAGAGCTTGTGTTGGAAACTCTGATTAGGAAGACAAACCTTTAAAACCTTTAAAACCGATTTCACTACAAACCCTTCAAGATGTCGACAGATGCTGCACCTGCTCCCTCAATCACTGCTGTTAGAATCCCTATTGTTAAGAAGGGAGAATATAACTTATGGGCCATGAAGATGAGGCAGTATATTGACATCATAGACCATGCTTTGTGGGATGTGATTGTCAATGGTAACATGCAAATCGAAGAACCAGTAGAGGTACCTGGACAACCAACACCACCAAAAATAACTATACCTGCTGCTACCAAAAGAAATCAAGAAAAAGCTCTCAACATACTGCTTTCTGCTATTCCTGATGGTCACCTATTAAAGTTTCATGATGCCAAAGATGCCAAACAACTATGGGCTGCAATAAAGAAGAAGTTTGGAGGTAATGATGCTTCCAAGAAGATGCATAGGAATTTGCTGAAGCAACAATTTGAAACTTTCACTGTTGGTGAAAGAGAAGGTCTTGATTATGCTTATGAAAGATTTCAACATCTTTTAAGTATGCTAGAACTATATGATGCTGAGGCATCAGTTGAAGATGCTAATTTAAAGTTTCTAAGGAGCTTGCCATCAGCATGGCATGTAGTTGCTACTATGATCAGAGGACAATCAGGGCTGGATACTATGGACTTTGATGATCTTTACAACAATCTGAAGGTGTATGAGCATGAGATGAATGGTACTACAGGTTCAAGCACACAACAGAACATTGCTTTTGTCTCCTCTGAAAAGAGAATCAGTACTTCTAACAAAGGTACTGCTTACCCTGTTCAAAGTACTGTGACTGAACACAGGTTCCATGCACAACAATGGTCACCACCAATTCATCACAATCACTAACCCCCACCTCAGATGAAGTTCTATGTTCATTCTTTGCTCAACAAGCATTTATGCCTGTCACCTATCAAGAAGATGTATTGCAAATAGATGATGATGCTTTGGAAGAAATTGATATCAGATGGCAAGTTGCTATGCTCACTGCAAGGATTAAGAAGTATGTGAACAAGACAGGAAAAGGCATCAACTTCAGAGCTAAACAAGGCATAACATTTGACAAGTCCAAGATTGAATGTTTCAACTGTCAAAGGACTGGTCACTTTGCAAGGGAGTGCAAATTTGCAAAGTATCAAGCAAACAAGATGATTGAACCACCCAAGCCTGAAAGAAAAGAGATTCCAATTACTGAACCAAAACCAAAAGCTTTGGTTGCTCAAGAGAATCTGTCAGAGATTGATTGGTCCAATGAGTTTGATGATGAACCAGTAACCTATTCAATGGTTGCATTGGAAGACTGGAGCACAACATTTGATGAAGAGCCTGGATATGCTGCTTTGGAGTCAAGAGATGAGTTAGGAAGTTTTGATTGGAGCATGGAGTTTGAAGAAGCACCTGTTCAGCTTGCTATGGTAGCTGCTTCACCAAGTCCATCCACCAAATCTGAGGTATGCTCTAAGTGTAATGATATGTATCAAAAGTTACTTAGTGAATATGTAGCTAAAAGAGATAAATTTCAAAAGGCTAGGGCTGAGATAACTGGTTATCAATTAACTTTAGAGTCAATGGAGGCCAAAATCCTTACACATGAAAACAATGAAGTAGCATGGCTTGAAACATATAAACAAAAGGATTACCTAGTTAAGTTGAATGAATGGAAACTAGGTTGCAAGGTATCTGAACTAGAAAAAGTGACTGCTGAAAGGGATAAGTTGTTAGAAAAACTTGTTGTATGGAATGAGGCAGGTGTGTCACATGTTCAATTTGTTGAAAAGCAAAGAACATCCAATATTAAGACAGGCCTAGGTTATGATAGCAATGAAGGTATTCCATTTAAGAGCAAGGAACTAAATCTTACTGTTGATACCTCCACTAGTGATGATGAGTTCATAAGTCTAGATGAAAACACTTCTAGTGATGAGGAATCCCCTAGTCCAACACCTCCTGTATTTCAGAAAGAAAAGGGCTATAATGCAGTTCCTCACCCCCCAGGTAGCTTTCAACCACCTAGAAAAGATGTTGATTGTTATGGTGTAGATAATCTAGAGTTTAGGAAAAAGCTTAAAAGTAAATTTAATCCTGAAACTTTAGAAAAATCTGTTGAAGCACCTAAGGTAGAAGAAACCAAGTTTTCAAAACAAGCAGTACTTTCAAACTCTTTTCGAAGTACTGCTGATCACTCAGCAGTACCTCAAAGAAAATTCTTTCAAACTACTGCTAATTTTAGAAACACTTATGGAAGGGGATTTGGGGATATTGGTCCAAAGGTCTGTTATGTTTGTTACAGTCCTCATCATTTGATTAAAGACTGTGATTATCATTCAGACTACCTAAGTAAATATCCAAAGACCAGCACTGCACAACCAAGTTATAGGGAGGACAAGCCAAGGGATACCAAACCAGTTTGGAACTATACAAATAGGGTCAACCATAGTAATTTCTCAAAAGACTATAGGTACCCTCATAAGAAAAGGTCATACTCTAAACCCTCAGTACCTTCACAAAGTACTGATAGAATGTTTCCTAATGTTTCTAGCAAACAATCAAATGTGAGATCTAGGAGGCACAATCATTACAACCCTAGAAAGCCTTACAACACAAGAACAGATGCTAGGACACAGAACCCAACTCCTAAAGTTACAACTAAATGGGTTAAGAAAGAAAGTACTGCTGGGGAAAAACCAGTACTTTCAGATGTTAAGGGTGGAAAGGGGACAAGTGATCTTGAAAAATCAACAGTTTTTGAAACAAAAACCTTAATTCTTGATCATGTTTTCAAAGACAGTGGTGATTACATACTCAAAAATTTTGAGTATGTCACTCCACAAGGGGAACACAAGTCAGTAATGGCTTGGGTTCCTAAAAATAACTAACCTTTTCATGTAAATGCAGGGCAACCCAGAGGAGGAGCTTAAAGATCATCTTATTGTAGATAGTGGTTGCTCTGGCAGTATGACAGGAGAAAAGGAGCTCTTGTCAGAATTTAAAGCTTATTATGGAGGAAAAGTTGCATTTGGGAATGATCCTGATGGAGGAAGAATAACTGGCAAAGGAACTATCAAAGCAGGAAACATTGATTTTGAAGATATTAGATATGTGAAGGAGCTAAAATTCAATCTTTTGTCAGTCTCTCAGATTTGTGATAAGAAGTACCCTGTGTTATTCTTTGACACAGAATGTCTTATACTTTCTCCTGATTTCAAGTTAGAAGATAGAAACTTGGTGTTACTGAGAGCACCAAGAACTAATGATGTGTACAGCATAGACTTGAAGAATTTAAATTCTGCTAAAAGAGCAACATGTTTGATTGCAAGAGCATCTATGGAGGAAGCACATCAATGGCACAGAAGACTGGGACATGTTAATTTCAAGAATATCAAATAAGCTGGTCAGAGGTAATTTAGTTAGAGGTTTACCTTCTAAAACATTCAAGAATGATCACACATGTCTTGCTTGTAAGAAGGGCAAACAGCACAAGGCCTCTTGTAAGAAGATTGATGAGAAGACTATTAGAGAGCCTTTGGAATTGCTACACATGGATCTGTTTGGACCTGTTTCATTTGTCAGTCTGAACAAGAAGAAGTACTGTTTGGTTATAACAGATGACTGTAGCAGATTTAGTTGGGTCTTTTTCTTATGCTTTAAAGATGAAACTTTTGATGCTATTCATGATCTAATTATAGCACTTGAAAATCAGTTAAGACTCAAGGTTAGAGGCATTAGATGTGATAATGGGACTGAGTTTAAGAATCAGCTTATGGATGAATTTTGTGCCAAGAAAGGAATTAAAAGAGAGTTCAGTATTGCTAGAACCCCTCAACAGAATGGAGTTGCAGAAAGAAAGAATAGAACTCTTATAGAAGCAGCAAGGACAATGCTTGCAGACTCTCAACTACCTGTACCATTCTCGGCTGAAGCTGTAAGTGCTGCTTGCTATATATTGAATAGAGTATCAGTGACTAAACCTCAAATGAAGACACCTTATGAGTTACTCATGGGAAAGAAGCCAAGTATCAAGTTTATGAAACCTTTTGGATGTCCCCTAACCATCTTAAATACTGCTGATAATTTAGGCAAATTTGATGGGAAGTTAGATGAAGGATATTTATTGGGATATTGTACAAATAGCAAAGGATTCAGAGTGTACAATAGGGCTACCAAGAAGGTTCAAGAATGTCTTCATGTTGATTTTTTGGAAGAACAAGAGAATTCTAAAGGAAAAGGTCCTGATTGGATGTTTGATCTTGATTTAATGTCTTTATCAATGAATTATGTACCTGTAAGGGAAGAAAATCAAGTTGCTCCCACTGAAGAAGAAGCACAGTACATTGTTCATGATGTTAATTTAAGATCTGAAGATGAGCCAAAAGATAATGCCAATGATGAGAAGAAAGGTACTTCTCAACCTAACAGTACTGTTGATCCTCAAAGTACTGTTCCACCACAAATACCAGTATCTGCAAAAGATCAAGCCATTCAAGATGAACTTTCTAGGATGCTTTTTCAAGAAACAATGGCTAATTTGTATGATGATGAACAAAAGAGAGCTTATGAAGCAGAAAAGAAGAAGGCAAAAGAAACAACCAGTACTTTACCCCAAAGTACTGCTAATCCATTTGAAAGTACTTTTCAACCATTGAATACTTCAAATTGGATAAATATTGATGCTGTTCATGATCCTAATATGCCTGACTTAGAAGATACTGCTGATCCAAACACAATTACTTTAGAAGACACTGATGATGAATTGGATCAAGAAGGCATTTTCTCAGATTCTAATGAAGATCCTGATATAACTAATTTAGAAGATAATCTTGAAGTTTCACCAACTCCTACTCTCAGAATTCATAAAACTCATCCTGTTACCAATATTATTGGACCCTCATCATCAGGGGTACTCACAAGGACTAAGGCTAAGAATATGTCTCAACAACATACTTCTTTACTTAGTTTTATCTATAAGCATAACAGGGTGAATCACAAGGATCAGAAGTTGTGTTTATATGCTTGTTTTCTATCTCAGGAAGAGCCCAAGAATATCAAACAAGCATTAGCCAAGGAAAGCTGGGTGGAAGCTATGCAAGAAGAACTTCTACAGTTTAAACTTCAAGAAGTTTGGGTATTATGTGATTTACCTGATGGAAAGAAACTTATTGGAACTAAATGGGTTTTCAGAGTTAAAAGAGATGAAAAAGCGAATGTTATTAAGAACAAGGCAGGGTTAGTGGCTCAAGGATATAGACAGGAAGAAGGAGTAGACTATGATGAAATTTTTGCTCCAGTGGCAAGGCTTGAAGCCATCAGGCTATTTTTGGATTTTGCATCTTATATGGGATTCCCTGTATATCAGATGGATGTTAAAAGTGCTTTTCTTTATGGCAAAATCACAGAAGAAGTTTATGTCAAACAGCCTCCTGGTTTTGAAGATCTTGCACACCCAAACAAAGTTTACAAGGTAATAAAAGCTCTTTATGGTCTTCATCAAGCTCCAAGAGCTTGGTATGAAAGGCTTTCCAACTTTCTATTGCAACATGGTTATAGAAGAGGAGCTATTGACAAGACTTTGTTTATCAAGAAAGATAAGAAGGATATTATGCTTGTTCAAGTATATGTAGATGATATTATTTTTGGTGCTACCAAGCAATCTATAGTGAAGGAATTTGAAGATCTTATGCAGAAAGAGTTTCAGATGAGTTCCATGGGAGAATTAACATTTTTCTTAGGCCTTCAAGTGCAACAGTCAAGCAGTGGGATCTATATTTTTCAAGATAAGTATGTTGCAGATATTCTTAAGAGATTCACTTTTACAACTGTTAGGCCTACATCTACACCAGTGGATACTAACAAACCTTTGGGAAAAGATGAAGATGGAGAGGATGTTGATGTCACACTCTACAGGTCTATGATTGGTTGTCTTATGTATTTAACTGCATCAAGACCTGATATTACTTTTGCTGTGAGCTTATGTGCAAGACATCAGGTTAATCCAAAAGTATCTCATTTGAATGCTGTCAAGAGGATTTTCAGGTATCTTAGGCAACAACCTAAGCTAGGATTATGGTATCCTAGGGATTCACCTTTCCATCTCCATGCCTTCTCAAATAGTGATTATGCTGGAGATAACTATGACAGAAGGTCTACAACTGGAGGATGCCAGTATCTTGGAAGCAGATTAGTGTCATGGCAATGTAAGAAGCAAAAAATTGCAGCAACTTCTTCCACAGAAGCAGAGTATGTAGCTGCTGCAAGCTGTTGTGCACAAGTACTTTGGTTAAAGAATTAGCTTTTGGATTATGGATTCAATTTCAAGAATACTCCTATCAACATTGATAATGCGAGTACCATCTGTATTGTTAAGAATCCAGTATATCATTCCAAGACCAAGCACATTCAGATTAGACATCACTTCATAAGAGATTGCTATGAACAAAGGCTTATCAATGTGGTTAAAGTTCATACTGATGATAATGTAGCAGATCTACTCACAAAGGGCTTTGATGTTTCAAGATTTACTTTCTTAGTTGTGAGTATTGGCATGATTAATATGTAAGCTATTTTTGAGGGGAGGCATAAGTAGTTATTAGTTAGTCATTATTTGAGAGGAGGCATAAGTACTTTGGTCAATCTACTGTTTGAGCTTATGATGGAAAGTACTTCTCCATTCTTTATGAAAAGTACTGCTTGGTGTTATTAAAAAGGTTCGCTGACGTGTCAGATACTGTTCCAACGGTCAGATTTGCGGCTAACAACCTTCCGAAAGATATGGGATATTTACTTCCAAAAATAACGGTAAAATCATTAATTAACCGTGATTTTTTGTAATTTTATCCGTATATAAACCTCATATCTTTTCCCTTTATTCACCTTACTCGTCCATATAAACTCATACCTACTTTGAATCGATCATCACTTTTCATACTCTAACCCTAATCATCATGGCTAATCGACTTACCAACACCAAACACAACATGATTGCAAACCTTGAGAAAACCCAAGCAAATCTTGATTTTCATGGAATTATTGATTTTCTCACTGGTACCAACATTTGTTACTCCATCCTTGTCAACCCTGAGATTATTGGACCCTGGATTCAAGCTTTTTGGGATACAACTCAGTCACATGTTGAAGATGGCGAGGATATCATTACTGCTACAGTTGCTGGGAGAGCTATACGTGTTACAGAAGCTTCAATTAGGGAGGTTTTGCTATTTGATGATGAAGGAGGCTATGTTTTATTTGGGAAACAAGAAGTTTGGAATACACTCAGAGATGTTGGGTATGAAGGTTCTTTGACTAAGCTTACTTTTCAGAAGGCTATGGTTACTCCTCATTGGAAATTTCTTATTCATGTTTTGCTACATTGTTTGAGTCCAAAGAGTACTGCTTGGGATCAATTCAGTCATTCTATAGCTTCTGCTTTTGTTGGTTTAATTACTAATCAACCTTTTAACTTTTCAAACATGATTCTTGAGGGTATGCTATTAAGGCTGGCAAACCATTTCTTATGTATCCTAGGTTTGTTCAACTGCTTTTAGAAAATCCACTAGATGGTATACCCAAACCTCAGGATTATGTACCCACTATTAGGATGCCACCTAAAGTTTTCACTTTTATGTCTCATAAGGGAGTTAATTTTTCGGGTAGGAATACACCTCTTAATGCTTATATGTTAGAGGTAGCTCAAGCTGTTAGGGATGAAGAAGACAATAGTGGTTCTGCTCATTCTGATAATGCTGCTCAATCTGATTCTGCTGAGCATTCTGCTTCAGTACATACCCCCACACCACCTATTGTTTCTCCTCAGCATGTTGTTTCAGGTGAAAGGACTCCCTCAGTTACAGCCTCTTTGGATAAATCTGTTTCTGCTCAAGGTACTTCTCTACAAAGTACTTATCCTCAAGGTACTGCTTCAGAGGATTCACCAGTACCTAATCCCAATGATTATACTTCTACAGGTGGGTTTCAAACACCTGGAGGAGATGAGGGATTTCAAGGTACTGAGAGTAATTTTGCTTTGGCTAAGGAATTAGAGAAGTTGAAGTCAACTGTTACTTCTCAAGCTGCAAAAATTAAAAGGTTAAGAAAGAAGTTCAGAAGATTGAAGAAATTTGTCTGGCCTCTTGTTCCGAATTTTAGGCTTTATGTGAAAGAAAAGAAGCAGTCTCAGAAGCCACAATCTAAAAAGAAGAAGTCTCAGTCTAAGAGGAGGCCAAGGAGATCATCATCTATCAAATTGGGGAGGAATTAGGATGATAATTTGGATAGATTTGATGATATGGTTCAATTTTCAGAGAACAAGAATGATCAAGATGAAAATGTTGCTCAAAACAGTACTGAAAGAAAAAGTGGTGAGACAGAGCAAATTAATCTTGAAGTTGAGCATGAAAATGTAAAAAGTGGGGATACAGAGGAAATTGATTTAGAAGGAAATAATGCTCAAAGTACTTTTGTTGAAAATACTGTTGTGCAAAGTACTGGTGAACAAGATATTGCTGGTCCTTCTACAAAGTATCATGAAGATGAAGCTGGTCCTTCCACTTTTATACAGCAAGAAGAAGAAAGAGTGCATATTGCTAGTGATGATGCAACAATTGCTCAGGTTATGATGAATTTAAGAAGACCTACTGGAGGAATACATATATCTGAGCCTGCACAAAAAGATGATGAAAGTACTTCTGAATCAGAGAAACTAGATCCAAAAGATAAAGGGAAAGGAATAATGGTTAAGAAAGATACTAAGAAGAAGAAGAAGAAATTTTCTATTGCTCAGATTAGAGAATTAGAGACTGCAGATGATTTAGAGCTTGCTTGAAAGCAACAAGCTGAATATGATGCTGAGTATTTGGAAGAAGTTAGCAGGCCAATTACAAAGAAGCCAATGACCAAAGCTCAGGAAAGGAATTGGATGATGCAATTTTTAAGAAAGAGGGGATACAAGAATTTACATAAACAAAGGTATCCAGAAATAAAAGCTTTATGGGACAAGGTACAAGAAGATATCAGAAGAGAGATAGAAAGTTTTGTACCCATGGAAGTTGATAGAAAGAAGAAATTAGAAGATATCAGAAAGGAAGAAGCTGAGCAAAGGAGATTGAAAAGAAAGAAATTAGCTGAAGATGATCAACTAACAAAAAGGCTGAAGTTAGTTCATGAAGATACAGTTGATGAACTCAGAAATTATTTAAGAGTTGTTGATTTTGAGAACAAAAAGATTGATGATTCTGGAAAGAAGTCTAAGATAATCTCATTTTCTGTGGTTGAATCTAAAGAGGGAAATTATTTTATGATCCACAGAGAAGATGAAAGCTTCACAACATTTTATATGTTATGGTATTTGTTGCACTGTATCACAAGGGCAGATCTTTATGATTTATATGTGCAAGTGCAGACTTATTATACAGAGAATGAAGCTTCAGAAGTGGGATTAGTTCTACTTGGAGATTTATTTACCATCTGTGATACTAAAGAAACAAGTGTTGATCCTCTCTGGAATGATCAAGAGAATTGAGAAATAACAAGATGGAGATTCTTTGAGTCATCAGGAGTTCATACACTAGAGATGGAAGATGGTACCATGATTCACATGTTGGCTGAGAGGAGATATCCATTGATCAGAGAAATAATGCTCAGAATGCTGGATCATGGAATGGAACTTGAAGATGAATCTGAAGTAGCTTTGGATGTTATCAAGCTATTTATCAGATGGGTCATGTCTGAAGAGTAATATTGCATAATACTGGTATGATTTGTTTTGGAAAATTAAAGTATTTTTCAAAGTACTGCAAAAAGAAACGTTACTTTATCAAAGTACTGCTTGCTGATATAAACTAGTATAAGTTCTTTAAAATAAAAAATAAATGTTTTTGATGTTTAAATGAAAAGGATAAAAGGATTTGAAAAGAAACACATGGTGTTAGTATTTATACTACACAACAAATGGTAATCAACTCACCATGTTTAAGAAACAAGAAAGAGTTTGACTCATCATGAGGGTACAGCTCTGATGTGATAATCAAATCCGTTGATGGTTGATAGTTTACCAAAAACTAGGTTATCAACTCACCATACATCCAAGTGATCAAGAGTTGGCTAGTCCATAGCAAACGGCTTATGGTAAAGACATATCAAATCCGTTGATAGCTGGTGATTTGCTAAAAATCATAATTTTCAATGATTCACCTCTCACAGGAGTTAACACACCTGGAAATGATGAGAATGGTATGAAATTTTTAAGATTTGATGATCGTTGTACCAAAATGTTGCTGAGTTGCTGAGAAGATGCTATGGAAGATATGATGCTGATGAAGAGTACTTTGACAGATGATAGATAGAAGAAAAGGTATAAAGAAACAACCTCAATGCATAATTAAAGATTTGAAGATTAAAGATAAACAAAGAAACTTGAAATCAAGCAAGTAGAGTTCAAGTTAGGGGAGGATTGTTGGGATATGAAATATCAAAGTACTTCTGGATGTCAAAATACTGCTGCATGAAGAATAAAGTCAAAGTACTGCTGATGAATAAAGTCAAAGTACTGCCGTTATTGAAGAATGTTTAAAGTACTTCGAAGGAAACAAGGACTGATATGCAATATTAGATAAGGATTAATGTGTAATATTAAACGAATATTCTAGAATTAGTTAGGGATAATTACTTGTCGTTCAAGGATTACATGTTGTAAACCGACTTAAGGTTATCTATATAAAGAGCCTTAAGAGGTATTGGTCGATATAAGTTTTACAAGTCTTAGATACGTTTAGAAGTCGATCAAAGTTAAATAGTTAGGGATTGTTAGTGAATCTGTGTAACAAAACAGGTTCAAAGTTTGGTTAATATAAAAGTTCTTCTTAAGCTTTGTGTTAAGTAGATTCTGCATACTTTACAAGGTCAAACAGTGTTTCAATATTAATAGTGTTGAGTTTACTCAATATTGTTAAACCTTTACAAGCTACAAAGTAGTTTGGTCAGAGTATATCGATCCAACAATAAGGTATCATCATTTACCCTCCCCTTACACTTAGGATGAGCATTGTCCCCAATGTTCAATTAAAGGATGTAAAAGTAGAATAGGTAAAAGAATGAAAACAAATACTCCCCTGATTCGTTTGGTGTGGATAATGTGTCAACAAGGTTAGATCTTCCTCCAAGAAAGTGAACGTTCAAATCTTCCCTTCCAGAAAAATAAAGCATCTTCTTGTCGTATATAACCTGTTAAACCTGAGAAAACAATCAAGGCAACCTCGCGTAAAATCGGCGGCAATCTATATATACTAACAAGTCCTAGAAAACAATTTAAGATATAATGCTTGTAGAATGAATGTTTGCAGATTTTCTGGAGTTTATAAAACTAAAGAATTAACAAAAACTTTAAGACTCCGTTAGAAAAACAAAACTTACAAAATTTCCAGAATTTTACACGTGACGCCGTCTGGAGTTAAACTCCTGACGCCTTCAGAAGTGACATGCAGAAATCTTTATGTTAAGTTTCCAGAAAATTTCTAGAAAATTTATGTCCTACTTCCTGGAAAATCCTGCAAAACATCATTATGACTCGATACAAGCATTTGACTCTAACAAATACTAATATACATGTTCATTTAATATTGTGGCGAATCATGATCAATTTCGTTCTTAGAAACAAATTGACAAAGTTAAACAACAAAATAAAGCATTTTCACAATTTAATTTTGACACATGATCTACCAACAATAAAAATAAAGAATGCATACGGAAGCAAATAACATCAAACAAATAAAAACACATAAAACATGGGTTGCCTCACAAGAAGCACTTTTCTTTATTAACGAGTCTTGCAGCTAGACTCAAGGTTCTGGGCAATTACGTGACCTCATCATTGGTCTCATTCTCTAGGTCATCTCCAATTTTAGTTTTTATTCAATTTTTATTACTTTTTAAATACCAAAAATTCCAAAAAAAAAAAAAAAAAAAAAAAAATCAGAAAAAGCCTAAAAAATCCAAAAATATTTTAGAAATTAGTTTTCATTTATTTTAGATTTTTAGAAATTAATTTTGTATTTTTCCCATTTATTTTTAATTTTATTTGTATTTTTAATTAGTTTAAATAGTTTTTTTTTAATTCATAAAATTTACACAAAAAGGCAAAAAAATATATTTTCAGTTTCAAAATTAGTTTTTAGTTATTTTAGAATTTTCAAAATTAATTTTGTGTTTTTCTCACTTAATTTTAATTTTCTTTTAATTTTTAATTAGTAAAATTAGTTTTTTATTCATAAAAATTAAATAAAAAGTAAAAAAAAAAAAAAAAAATTTCTTTTTCTCAAAATTTTCTTTTATCATTTTTAACTTAGGAAATTTTTTTTCAAGCCCGTAGGATTAGTATAGCTTAAATTTCACTTTTTTTTTCGCCCGTTTACGTTTATTTTACGTTTAAGCTTACGGTTTTTGATTATACGTTACGTTTTAAGTTGCCTTATTTGAATTACGTGCTTTAGTGATTAATTGTGCTTCAATTTCATATTCATTAGTGTAATTCACATTAAAATCACTTTTTACCACTTTCACGACACGTTTCACGAACCGGAAATTTGAGATTCCATTAACACCTTCGCTGGGAGAACGACCCGGGGAAATACTTTCACGAGTATTTCTTTGGAAAAATAAACCTATACTAAAACGACTAAATCAACTAGTTTGAGTCATTAAGTGCCACTACATGCTAGATTAATTCTTTGTGTGATCCGGCCTCTCGGATCTTAGACAACACATCTAATTTCTTAAGTTCATCCAACCCAGAGTGTGATCCTTTGGTAAATTCGCACACAAGGGATTTGGTAGTCCTTTGGTCAAGTCTTACCAACCCTCGCAACATACTACTCTAGGGTCCTTAGGTCAATTATCCTAGTGTAATACGTACAACCGGTCTTCAAAACTACCAAAACCAAAGGATTTATTTAAAGAATAACTAAGCATGCACACACTAGAAGCAATAATAAAAGCATGAAAACATAATTAAAACAATGAAGGAATCATAACTAGACTAGCACCAAAGGTGCTTAGCTGATCATATTAAAAAGTAAAGTGGATTTAGTGTTTTGCATGTAAATGAAAGACACAGAATCGTAAATGTAAATTAAAAATCGCTAAAACTTATTGATGTTATGTTGTAATATCTCCCTTGGAAAATGCTCCGTATTCTGCTAGAGATCATCCTTCTCGAACCCTGCTTCATTCTCTGACTTTTGGTGGTGCGAAAGATGTGTAAAATGCAAGAAATAGGGCTGGTATTTATAGGCTCGACAAAGCTACAGTGTAACCTTGAGTTGTGGTTACGCCGTAACTTGTGTATTCTTCAAACGATCTTATCCATTAGTGATAGTTATGGCGTAACTTTGATGGATAGTTACGCCGTAATCTTTGGCTGCAACAATTACGTCGTAATCCTCATGCATGGTTACGCCGTAATCTTCTTAGGGTTTACGTTTACGTCGTAATCTTCTTGTGTAGTTACGTTGTAATATCATCAATCACTTGAACCCTATTATGTGTAATATTTACGTCGTAACCTCATGTGTTGGTTACGGCATAACCTTCTTTGTCTCAAAATTCTTGTAAGTCTTCAAATTGTTACGGCGTAACCTCTTGTGATAGTTACGTCGTAATCCTTGATCAGCGTTGACTTGGTCTTCATGAATAAATCCTTAGCTACGGCATAAGTGGAGAGTAGAGTGTAACAACCGTGGTTTTAGAAGGTCAGTGTGACTGATAGTCTTAACTCGGTTGACGTTTGTTTGGTGTGTCCTAGGTATTTGAAGTGATACAAGTGTGATATAGGTGAGTTTTAGCACTAAATCCCTTTGCGTAAATGATTTTTATTGTGATTTGAAATGTTTGGAATTTGGGAAAGTTCATTTTGATCACCTTTGTGGTGTAGAAATGACTTGTGTAGTTTTGGTGTTTTATGTTTTTGCGTAACGAGGCTTCGTTCTAGTAATTGAGCGTTAGTAAGTTACGTGGGATTTGTTTTTATGAGTTGTATTTCAAAAAGAGTGTGAAATTCTATTTTTGGAAACTTTATTTTGAAAATGATTATTTTCCGGTTTATCGCGAAAGACGTTAGGTTTCGATATGGGAATACATAAAATATGAAAAGTATGAGGTTTTGAGTGTAATAAATAAACCTAATAAAAATAAAAATAAATATACATATATATGTAGAATTTCGGGAATAAGAGAAAAAGGGGGAAAAGAAACCCAATTGTAGCCCAATTACAACTCCAAGTTAGGTAATTATCCACTAAATAATTATAAATACAAAATCAAAGTTCCCAAAACTATTTTCCTGCAATTTTAGTCGATCCAAGAGAGAAAAAGAAGAAGAAAAAAATTAGGGTTTGTAATTTGGAAGCAATAATCAAGAATCAAGGTAAATTCCTTAAACCCTATGTTCATATAATTGATTAATTATTGATATTCATGTAATATTAAGTATGATGGATTAGTGTTTGTGTTAAATTCGGTAAATTAATGTTATTAAACATGTTGGGATCAATTAATGATTATATTATAAGGATTGGTGAATAGAATTGAGCGTAAAACATGCTAGTTATTGTGTTAGGGTTTGGACAGAAAAGTAGTGCTGTAAAGATGTGAGTGTAATTAACAGATGGTGATGAGTTAAGTCACGAATTTTAGGTCTAAATTTAAGTATAATGAAAGAGTTTTCCAAAAAGACCAGCCACGATTGATTTCAAGGTCAGGAAGTCGGTCTTTTGATTTTTCTTTGTTAAGGTGTCAAAGCTGTCAAACCGGGACAGATTTTGGGTAAAAGTTTGAGGGTATCATGTGGTATTTTGACTAGGCCTTCTGGAATAGTTAAGTATTAGGTTATATTAGACTACCACGAAGAGGATTCGCGATAAAAACATGTTGAAGTATTTTATGGAAATCAAAACTTTTTGGTGTGCGTTCAGATCCGAATTTGAGTATTTGACAAGTTTGAATTTATTATGAGTATTTGTATGTGTTATTGGTCCATGGCCTTCTGGGATTAACTTCTATGCTTATGAGAGACCATGGTAAATTTTTGGTGTGAGTTGTTGAGCTTTATTTGTCATGATTTTATGTGGGCTAATGTACCCAAAAATTCTGCATTTTCTGATTTTAAAGGTGCAAGGGATTTAGTGAGTATTAAGTTATGGTAGTTGTTAGTGTGGTGTCTAGGAGATCCATGGTGGGTCATATGAGTCTTAGACATCCATCATATGAGTATTACATGGGTTTTAGCTTGTAGCTTGACCTTGTGTAATGTGGAATATTTTTGTGTTCTATAGATTGTGGATTGTTTTGTGGAAGCTGCGGAGTTTAAGGTGAGTTCATAGTCCCATATTTTACTTTGTTTTTAGACATTGGGATGGGAATGAAGCTTGCCATAAATGATTTGAGTTACTGTGATTATGTGTGGTTTAAAAGCTTGGACTTATAATATTATCGTAATAATGCTATGTGGTAAATGAAAGTGTGATTCCGATTAGGTTAGCGACCTAATTGATGTTGTGTGATATGTGATTCCGATTAGGTTAGCGACCTAATTGATGCTGTGTGATATGTGATTCCGATTAGGTTAGCGACCTAATTGATGCTGTGTGATTTCCAATTGGGAGGATGCTTATCCTGTTGCTCGCGCATGCGACCCAATTGATGATGTGTTTTGGAGCGGGGGCCACGTTCCGGCCCGATGGTTGCCTTTTGTGTGATGGTTGGTTTATGGATACATGTAGCTTGTATGATAACTATATTTATTTGTCCAGCTATGTTTTTATAATCACAGTGAACTGGTTGCCTTGAGAGTGTAAGTGTGTCTTAAACCTATGAATCTCACCAACATAATGTTGACATTTTAAGCATCATTTTCAGTTGAGCTTTCTAATGATAAGATAGAAGGATGTGGATAGACGAGACCTTAGTTGCATTGGAAGTGGTTTAGCATCTATGTTTGAATTTATGTATTGTTCCGGATTTTGTTTTGGGGTACTGTTACAACACTTTGTGTTTGTACTTTGCTCTATTTTTGTGCATGTAGTTGTTCTCTATATAGACACCAGGTGTTGTGATGATATCCATGAAGTTACACCCTCGCGTTTTCGCCATGGCGGGGTGTGACAGATTGGTATCAGAGCCTTGGTTATAGAGAATTAGGCGATTGGACCTAGACTATAACCTAGGAGTCCCTCATATAGTTGCATTTAGGACCTATGTGTAAGTATAGTATTTTATATGTCTATTTTCTTATATTTATGAGATGTTTTATTGAGTTTCAGACGCCTATTCTATTCCCTATACTTAGTATTATATATATTGACTTTATTATATCATCTTCCGCGCGTAAGATGCTTCGTTGGACTACCGTTGTTGCTATCGGATGCGAGAGAAGTGGTCCGATGAAACGGATTAACTGCAGAATCCGAGTTCCCAATAGCATGTATCTATGTTCGGACAAGGAGAGGACGTTTATGGGAAACGTTGGTGGAGAAGAAGTGGAGAGGTTTGGAACCACGGTGACTTCTGGAGATGGAGCCATTACCAAATACCCTTGGTAGTGTCCTCACTTCACATAGGAAGGAGATGTGGTTTAGTCTAAACCTCGTGATTTGTATGCGCTTATGAATCATGTAGAATTGGAAGAAAATAATAGAGATGGTTTTGCATGCTGTCGACTACCTCAACATGTAGGAAACATGAATGGTTGGTTGAGTAAAGATGAAAGGGAGTTAAGATGAAATGGTGTGGATTCGGATCTAGAGTCCACAGCGAGTAGTAAGTTGAGTTGATCTGAGTGGGGAGATAAGTGCGAGAGTGGAGTTGAGCCATTATGCGACGTCTTTTGTTTTGTGTTATGTTTTGGAATTTGTATATTGTCTTTTGCCGTCGGGAGCCATGTTGGAGCGTGATTACTCTTGGGTATTGGATCGACCTTATCCAAGTAATTTTGATTATAGAGTTTACGTGATCGTTGGAATTGTTCCATGCGAGATGATTGTTTGCGACGTCTTTTGTTTTTGTTTGCATGATGTGTTGTCATAGGAGGGAGTACACTTTTGAAAGGGGGCATAGATAATTATGGTGGCCAACATAAATTATACATGCGTCACGACACAAGTGGACTTGCAAGTATGATAGCATGGATTGCATGGTGTATTAGGTGTTATGTGGTATATGTGCGTTATCATTGAGATGTGTGGTTTTGGAAGTATGATAACACTCAAAATTAACATGTTTTTAGGAGCGTTATTGTGGATTTTATGATCACTTTTATGAACTTATGGTACTTAATTGAGCATAATTCGTGTTTTAGGTTCATGGAATCTAAAGTACAAGAAAATGATGAAAAAGACGAAGAAATGAACAAAAATGAAGATTTATGCATGTACGAAGAATTCCCGACTCATTCAAGTCTCTTGGAGTATGTTCGAGAAGATAAAAGTCATGAAGTTGTCACTCAAAAGACTCAAGAATAAAGTACAAGAGGGAAAACGAGAAAACAAATGAAGAAAATAAGCTAAAACGAAGAATTATTGGAAGACTCTTTGTTCCCGACACACCTTCACCATTTTGGCCATAACTTGAGCATACGGACTCCGTTTGACCCCCCGTTCGCGGCCATGGAAAGCTAAGAGAAAGATTTACAACTTTTGTGTTTATGAGTTTTGCCCAACCGATAGGAAGGATGACCATCCGAACGGATGGAGCCCTCGTACAGATTTTGCAAAAATGCATTCTACCTCATTCTACCCGATTCTAGGCCATTCTTTTTGGTATTCTAGGTCTTTCTAAACTACTTGAAGGCCAAGTTGATGTATTAATGAGCCTAGGCCTTGAGAGGAGTATAAGTAGAGAACTTTGCAAGCTTTTCTAATGAGAACTTACCAATTCTCTCTATTCCAACTTGAGAGAACACCTCTCCTACCACCAATACTCCCTCTCATACCAAAATTCGTCCATAAAATCCCAGGAAACTTTGGAGGTCCAAGAAGTCATCATTTGGAGGTCAAAACATCAAGAAGTCATCACCAATACTTGAGGCATCATTACTACATCATTTGTTATCTTATTTCAATCATTGTAAGACTTTTAATTATGATTTCAAATGTTCCAAATTCTGAGTTTATGTTCATGTTTGCTATGAGTGGCTAGTGCCTTTGTGCACTTGCTTAGATGATGTTTATTATTTAATGGTTTGCTTATGATTGTGATAACATGTTTTAATTCAATTTCAAGTCAATCCTAAGAACCAATTGTACCTTAAGTTTCATAGTGACATTTGTTGAGTCAAGGTTAACTAATTGATAATAGTTTTAAGGGTCGAAAGATTTGTTATTATTCAACTAGTTATAATCATTTGTCTATGAATGATTGTTTTTCACCATAATTATTCTTGACTAAACAAAGAAACAAGAAGTATGATTGTAATGAGAATGCTTTTATAACATCAAATCAGATTGTTTGTAAACCTTTAGTTGGACGAAAGTTTAGATGTTTATAAACAATTGTAACCTTTTTGTCTATGAATGGGTTACCTTTTGTAATGACCATTTCGTAAGAGTATTTGATTTGAAATAAGAGTTTGTTATTGTGTTTAAGATATTCACCATACCTTATGAACCTTGGTTGGATCTTGAATTGATTGGTTTACACCTAAAGCTTGTTTTTATAAACTAAGATCTTGGCCAAAGTTTAATTTGTAAGAACAATAGATTAGACCACCATCTAATTATCACAACCAACATGTTATCAAAAGTTATCACAATCATGTGTGTCATTAAGTAGTAAACTAGTCTAAGCAAGTATAGTTTTTAATCTTATTGAATTCACATAATCATCATTTTCGTGTTACTTATTGCTTATTTGGTATTTTGGATCATGACAACCTATTACCATCTTTTTATTGTTACTATTACATAAATTCTTCACAATTGAAAACACCCAAATCCCTGCGAACGATCCCGACTTACCATCATATCTTGCTACAACGGACGAGTACACTTGCTCGTATGTGTTGTTTCTAGATTTGGTAATTCACCCTTACAAATTTAAATCTTGTACTAATAAAACGCACATTAAGTTTTTGGCGCCGCTGCCGGGGATTTGTTTGTGTTTTTGTTTGTTTTGTTTCTGTGCTTTAATCATTCCCTAGTTGTTTCGTTTTTGCTTTCGAAAAAAAAATCCGAGCTGCCCATCCGATCGGCTTACCATCCATCCGATCGGATAACCAAGAAAAACATTTACCGAGCCATCCAACCGATTGGTTTGATATCCAACCGATCGGTTAGACCCAAAAGTCCAATCCAACCGATCGGTACGAACCCGTATCCGATTCGGTTAGACCAATAACCCAATCAAACCGATCAGCTTGTCCACCAAACCGATCGGCTGAGCCTTTTGTTTTTACAAAACCCATTTTTACCTTTTCTCCTTAGTTCGAAACAAACACCACCCAACCCACCCATAGGAGTGATTTATTTTTCTTGTGTCCTTGTTAATTTCTTTTCTTATTTATTTCTTTGGTAAATTATTTTATAAAATTGTTTTTTTAGATTTTTTTGAACGTCTTTTAAATAAAAGTTAAAAAAAGTTTTGTCGTAATTAATTTATTTTTCTTAAACTTCTAGTAGTTATAATAGTAACGATTTTCTTATCTTAGTTAAGCTTATTTTTGTTTACTTCAACTTAAAAAAATACAAAAAGATTTTTCTTATTGTTCATTTTCATTATGTTTTTATTTTTACTTTTTGTGATAATTTACGAATCGCTCTGGGTTTGTATAAACTCACACTCATGGGGTAAACAACTTGTTAGTCCACTTTACGAGCTTAAACGTAAAATCAAAAAGAGGATTCGTAAGATAAGACACCAATCTTACCCTTAAAGATCGAATCAACCGAACTTTATCCAAAATCACCATTCATCGGGGAACTTTTTGTGGTAATCGACATCTTCGAAGAGAAAGTTGAAACTCAACCCGATTTCCTACCTGTAACCGTCGTTGATCCTGATGACCAACCCATGTGGTCAAGCACTAGGACCATTGCACCAACACCTAGTTCCGCTATTATTCAATGCCCTTTTCCAAACAATTTCCATATCAAGGGTACCCACATGCAAATGATTCGGGAGAATCAATTCGATGGGAGAATCCGATCCGATCCTCACCGACACATAGCTGATTTTCTTGAGATTAGTAACCTATTCCATTATGGTGAAAATCAAAAGGAAGCGGTTAAATTGAGGACTTTACCTTTCTCATTGTCTGGAGAAGCCAAGAATTGGTTGAACGAATTAAATGAAGGAACAATTACTACGTGGGAAGAGATGAGAGAAGCTTTTGTTAGCCGATACTTTTCTCCCGCAAAGTTTAAACGTCTCCTAAATGACATTCACAACTTTCAACAACTCGATCACGAAACTCTCATTGATGCTTGGCTACGTATGAAAGATATGCTTCGCACTTGTCACGGACACGGTCTAACCAAAGGAGCGATCATTCAAACATTCTATCATGGTTTAGACGATCCAACTCAAGGAATTCTCGATGCCGGAGGAATATTCCTCTATAATACTCCCAACGAAGCTTACAAAATCCTTGAGGACAAGGTCCAACTCAAGCTTGATTTCTCAAAAAATTCTCTAATCGTGCCCAAACCAAAAACCGTTGTTTCCGCCGGTGGAAGCAACATCAATGCCTATCATTCCATATTGATTGAGAAATTAGAAGCTCTCACCAGACATGTTGACATTGAATTCAAGAAGATAAGGAAAGAGTTTAAGGAGATACGAGATGCTCGTAGAGATGATGAAGATGCCAATGCTTCAGAATACCACACGGATGATGACATGCTGATGCTTGAACCTAATAAAGCAAGATACCACGACGGATATCACAACCAAAATTCCAGAAATTCATACTCCTATTCAAGCCACAACGCAAATCATTCCCAAGATGAAATGCCACATCCATCACAATATTCCAAAACCTCACCGGAGGAGATGATGATAGAATGGATGGAATCAAATGAGAGTATGAAAGACCATGTGGTAGAATTGGAACGATAAATCGATCATGGAAAAAGGAAACACCAAGCCATAATCCAAGACATGGAAGAAAAGAAAGAAGTCCATCATACAGAATCACTTCCTTGTACAACAGATTCCAATCCAAGACATGAATTTGTCTACAAACCACCCTCAGTCCAAACTGAACATAATAAGGGTGATGTTGAATTTATCGAGGAGGATGAAACTGAATCTATTCCAACCATGCCTAATCCGAACCAAATCATATCTAGTTCACCAACCGTTTCACCTTTTCTTGAGGATTGCACCGTGCACATCCCGTCCACTGAACGCTTAGTGAAAGAGAAGATGTTTACACATGATGAATTGTCAAATCATGTTGGTAACTAGGAACTCAATGCAATTGGAGACGTTGAAAAGGAAGCCTTGAAAGAAAAAGAGATTAGGAAGCAGGAGAAAGAAGTGTCAAAGGTACCCAAGAGGAATGGAGAATTGGAAAGAAAGATAGACGAGTGGTCTAAACCGCAAAATTCAGTTTCTTCAAAACAAAATGGTATGACTAAACCACCTCCTCCAGCTCACATTGAGAACGTGAATGACGTATTCACTAGGAGTGGAAAGTCTGATGAACCTTTGAAAAATCAAAAAGATTCACCACCTGTCTTCGTTTCTAATAAACTCAATCAAGCGTTCAAAATAACAAAAATGGATTATCACATGGTCAAATCAAAAGAATATCCATCACTTGTGAAGTACATACCAGATATCCCATACCCTCAACGGTTAAGAACTGAAATTCCCCATTTGAACCGTACCGTCAAAGTATCCTGATCCGGGGAAGAGTCTAGCTAATGACTCATAAATAAATTAAGGGCTACTCGGGAGGCAACCCGAGCTTTTAATTATTCGCTTATTAAAAAAAAATTTATTTTTCGTATTTTGTTCATTTGTGTTTGTGTTTAGATCGATTAAGTTTAAATGTCTTTTGGTTTTTACAAGAGCGTCATTTCTTATAATTCTACTTAAACTCGGTTTTTCCATTTTTAATTTTTAGTACATTGTGAATAAATAAGTACGTGTTTTTAAAAAATAAATGTTTTGAACTTTGTGGGTATGTTCACTGGAAAGCCTCACGAGACTTCACTCGTCCACTCGGGCCACCGAGGGGTTTAAAAGGCTTGTTGCATACGCTAAATGCAACCGTGTTACCTACGAAAGTGAGTTTTAGGATTTCACGTGTTTTTGTAGTTTAGTTATTTTTGCAAATTTAATAAGCTCTTGGAGATTGGATTGTTGGTGACATTGTACTTGATGTGTTGATGTTTTGTTGGAAGCGAAATCGATTGATCTCACATGCTTAGCATCTTATCATTTGGAGTTTGATCCCGATTTCTACGGCCCGGGAAGTTTCATTTCTCTTGGACTATTTATTTACTTATTTATTGTTCCCATTTTACATGCTTTGATTTTTATTTGAGCATAATGCTTAACTTAAGTGTGGGGGGAAGTAAAGAGTGAAAAACGAAACTCATTTTTAACTTTCCGAATTTTTGGGCCAATTTGAAAATATTTTTTGTATACTTGTTTGCCCTTGTGATCTAGTTGTTTTCACGCTTTTAGGGTAATATAATAGAATAACTTGATAATCCACTGGTGAAATCTGTAATTTTTGAAAAATTTGAGATGTGTCCCGATTAATATTACAATCCATTCTTGGATCGATAACATTTGCTAGCATATTATAACCCTTTCCACTAAATTGTGAGGATTTAAGCCTATTTCATATATAGCATACATTTTTTATGCTTGAACCTTTTATTATGAGTGTGCCGGTGATTTTATTTATTCTAGAACTTGTACTTGTAAATCATTACCAGACCGCTGTAAGATCGCATTCGTGTGATATAAGTGTATTCGTGTGATGAAGAGGCACCTTAGGAATTAAACCAAATGGTCATCCATTTACAAAATAATTTTTGCTAACCACATCGGTTAGTTACCCTCGTATTTGGAACCCATTTATTAGCGTTTATCTTTAACGCTAGATACCCCTAGTTTCACCCTCCGAGCCATCCTTTTCATTTTGTTAAATCCAGAAAAATAAAAAAGATTTTACACTTTAAACCTTAGCCTAACCCCTTGTCAAAGTCTAAATGGTGGGTTGCTAGTTGCTTGGTTGTTGGATTGTTTTTGATGATTAATAGTTAGCCACACTTTGCCATTCGTGTGTGCCATTCTAACAAAGATGAAGGTGCGCAACTTCTTATTTGTATTTTTGTGGTGATGCTTATACGAAGTGTGGGGGAGATGTTATGTATGAAAAAAAAAGTGAAAATAAGTCATCGCAACTATAAGGTGACAATTATAGCATATGTGCTATATTATGTAGGAGATGAAGAAAGAAAGTTAGGTGATATGTTGTTAGCCACTGTGCTATCTATGAAGAATATTGTTATGGCGAATCAATGTATCGATATGTGAAGAGAAGAAAGATTGTAACTATAATCCTTTTTGGGTTCGTGGTTTGTTCGGTAACTAGCAACAATGAGACTTTTACTTGACTTTATTTTTCTTTTAAGACCAATTTCATAAATATTCCCATGCCATATCCCTACCCTAACCAAATTACTTTATCTATCCGGATATAGTAATGGCTTTGTGAGAATATCAAGTGCATGAATATTGTAGCGACCATCCGGTTTTTGAGTAATCAAGAATTCGCGCCAGCGAACTATTATGTTTTTGTATGAGATGTTTGAACATAATCCTGGTAAAACCCTGTAGCCGTAACATTACAACCCGAATAAAAGACCTCTTTAGATGTTTACACTTGGTGCTTACACCACGTCGGTGGAGTTTTGTTTCTTGTACAAGCCTATGGTAATAAACAAATCATGACTGAGCAATGAGTGTGATTTCTCTTTTATATACTCCACCACCACAAATAAATGAGTGTAGAGTGAATTATACTTCGTTTCTTTTTCGTGAGGTGTTTAGAAATGTTAATCAAGCAAGAAAATCTATGGGTATTGTCAAACATCTCGGTTTTTCACCAGTAAAAGCCTAAAACGATGAATCGTATCTTGTACTTGTACTTGGTAGATTTGCATCACATTTTTCTTAAACATATTTGTGCACCATGTGGATTTATATTTATTTTTCTTAATTTTTGCTTGAGGACAAGCAAACCCTTAAGTGTGGGGGAGTTTGCGCTCATTTTCGTTTATTTATCTCATTTTCGCTTGTTTGTGATTTCAATATATATATATATATATATATATATATATATATATATATATATATATATATATATATATATATATATATATATTTCAAATTTTTATAGTTTTCATAATTTTATTTTCGTTTTTTTTTTTCATTTAGGTATGGTTTTGATTTTTCTTTTCCTAGATTTGCTTGAGGGCAAGCAAAGTTTAAGTGTGGGGGATTTGATAACGCTCAAAATTAACATGTTTTTAGGAGCGTTATTGTGGATTTTATGATCACTTTTATGAACTTATGGTACTTAATTGAGCATAATTCGTGTTTTAGGTTCATGGAAGCTGAAGTACAAGAAAATGATGAAAAAGACGAAGAAATGAACAAAAACGAAGATTTATGCATGTACGAAGAATTCCCGACTCATTCAAGTCTCTTGGAGTATGTTCGAGAAAATAAAAGTCATCAAGTTGTCACTCAAAAGACTCAAGAATAAAGTACAAGAGGGAAAACGAGAAAACAAATGAAGAAAATAAGCTAAAACGAAGAATTATTGGAAGACTCGTTGTTCCCGACACACCTTCACCATTTTGGCCATAACTTGAGCATACGGACTCCGTTTGACCCCCCGTTCGCGGCCACGGAAAGCTAAGAGAAAGATCTACAACTTATGTGCTTATGAGTCTTGCCCAACCGATCGGATGGATGACCATCCGAACGGATGGAGCCCTCGTACAGATTTTGCAAAAACTCATTCTACCTCATTCTACCCGATTCTAGGCCATTCTTTTTGGTATTCTAGGTCCTTCTAAACTACTTGGAGGCCAAGTTGATGTATTAATGAGCCTAGGCCTTGAGAGGAGTATAAATAGAGAACTTTGCAAGCTTTTCTAATGAGAACTTACCAATTCTCTCTATTCCAACTTGAGAGAACACCTCTCCTACCACCAATACTCCCTCTCATACAAAAATTCGTCCATAAAATCCCAGAAAACTTTGGAGGTCCAAGAAGTCATCATTTGGAGGTCAAAACATCAAGAAGTCATCACCAATACTTGAGGCATCAATACTACATCATTTGTTATGTTATTTCAATCATTGTAAGACTTTTAATTATGATTTCTAATGTTCAAAATTCTGAGTTTATGTTCATGTTTGCTATGAGTGGCTAGTGCCTTTGTGCACTTGCTTAGATGATGTTTATTATTTAATGGTTTGCTTATGATTGTGATAACATGTTTTAATTCAATTTCAAGTCAATCCTAAGAACCAATTGTACCTTAAGTTTCATAGTGACATTTGTTGAGTCAAGGTTAACTAATTGATAATAGTTTTAAGGGTCGAAAGATTTGTTATTATTCAACTAGTTATAATCATTTATCTATGAATGATTGTTTTTCACCATAATTATTCTTGACTAAACAAAGAAACAATAAGTATGATTGTAATGAGAATGCTTTTATAACATCAAATCAGATTGTTTGTAAACCTTTAGTTGGACGAAAGTTTAGATGTTTATAAACAATTGTAACCTTTTGTCTATGAATGGGTTACCTTTTGTAATGACCATTTTGATTTGTAATAAGAGTTTGTTCTTGTGTTTATGATATTCACCATACCTTATGAACCTTGGATGGATCTTGAATTGATTGGTTTACACCTAAAGCTTGTTTTTATAAACCAAGATCTTGGCCAAAGTTTAATTTGTAAGAACAATAGATTAGACCACCATCTAATTATCACAACCAACATGTTATCAAAAGTTATCACAATCATGTGTGTCATTAAGTAGTAAACTAGTCTAAGTAAGTGTAGCTTTTAATCTTATTGAATTCACATAATCATCATTTTCGTGTTACTTATTGCTTATATGGTATTTTGGATCGTGACAACCTATTACCATCTTTTTATTGCTTACTATTACATAGATTCTTCACAATTGAAAACACCCAAATCCCTGCGAACGATCCCGAATTACCATCATATCTTGCTACAACGGACGAGTACACTTGCTCGTATGTGTTGTTTCTAGATTTGGTAATTCACCCTTATAAATTTAAAACTTGTACTAATAAAACGCACATCAAAGTAAGTATGCGTGTGGAATTGGCTTATAACTATGGTCGCAAACATAATTAAAAGGGTATCACACACGTGGACTTGTGACCATTATTGCATTGATTGATGTTTGTTGTTATATGTTGTAGTAGATGGTATGTGATATCATGTTGGTGATGGCTGTATGGTTAGAGAAGTATTCTCTTAACCTTTTGGGCAACCGTTATATGTTGGGGTGTGTAGGTGGTAAGATTCCATCCTACCTATCATATGTTGATACCTCAATTATCGGTGGGTACTTATGTAGTGATATTTAAGTTGATTCGTTTGCTGGACTCTTTTTTTGTATACCTAATTCTTTGGTTGGTATTCCTATTCGTACCATGATGGTACAGATGCCATATTTTTTTCTCTTTGACGTCGTGATAGGTGTTGGGTAATCGAATTCGTTTTGTTGGATACCGGTTCATTTCTTTGGCTATTCCTTGCATTCATTCCGCGAATGAATATTATATTCGAGTATTGTTGGTTCGTGACGAGTTGGTGTGGATATTTGATCCCTCATTTACACACACCAATTGAATTTTGTGACATGTTTTGTGACTTGTTAGTATCGGTGTTTTCTATGATTTTGGTTTGATCGTTGTACGAATGAGTCTGTAAGTTCATCGTTTGGTTTGCAATGTATTTGCGTGAGTGTTCACTTGTATGAGTTCGTTTGATGATTATTTTGATTACGTGATTCCTCCATGTCTTTTGCATTCGTAAAAGAGGTTGAGTTAAAGTATTTATGGTATTCTAAAATTCGTTTTGGGTATCTCAAGGTCATTTGTGGGAAACTATTATTTTTATGGTGAAAATGAAGTGTGGAAAAAAAATGGTTATGTTGATGTCTTACATAAAATGGTTTATATATATTAAGAAAAAGATGTATAAGTTTAAGATATGTCTTGTGAAAAACGGTGTTCATTTGTTTTTGAGAGGTCGAGTACGGGAATAAGAACTGTCTATGGTTCTCATTTACCAAACTTGTTATGTATTTGGTTCATCGAGTGTTTCTTTCGTTGAGGTGCGCTTGTGGATGTTCTATGGGTGCGTGTATTTTATATTTTCTTTGTATGGGTTTTCATGAACATTTTATCCGTGTCTACTTTTATTGGGGGAAAATTTCTCATTGTGTTTTTCTAGCTTTGTTTTGATATTCGTTATTCGTACCCCCTTTGAGAGGTGTAGCTTTAAGATCTACGGTAGCGATTGTTCGTGGACATTAGTAAGATAAAAGTGGTGAAGAGTGGAGAGTACCTAAGACACCATCTGAGAGATGATTGTCCTTAGGAATGGCATGCACTATTGGCGATTCATTTCTATCTTTCTATAGATTGTGTAGGCATCGCGGAGGTGGAAGATCCATAAGAGGAACTGTGTGATACATGGTTTAAAGTTGGGAAATAGAACTTGGAGATGAGATTTGTGTGGAGCAGGAAGTGTTATCTACACGGATCATAAGAATCTTTAGCATATATTTGACAAGAGGTTAATATATGTTGAAGAGAAGTTAGGTGTGGAATTTCTCAGTGACTACGATTGTTTGATTCGCCACCATCAAGGAAGGGCGGACATCGTGGTAAGAGCGCTGAGCGGGAGTGCACGAGTGAAACATAGATGTTGGTGAGCAATGATTATGATAATTCAGTTTGGAGTTATGGGGATGATGTTGACAACCTAGAGAGAGTGGTTCAAGGATGAGAACATGTAAGAAGAATGATTACTTGGTTTAGACCAGTAAATGGAAAGGAACGAAGATGGAGGAATGTACTTTGGAGACCATCTACTGGTTCTATTGAGAGGAAGCGTAAGGACAACAATCATGCAAGGTATTTGATACATCCGAGAATGGATAAGACATATCATTACCTTTGCAAGAGATGTATGGAGGAGTAGGCAAGACTTTCCGCTTGGTGAGTTGGTAATGAGCCATGGGGTTTCGCAAGAAACATGATGAAATACTTACTTCGCGATAGTGGTAAACGTGTTATGGAGTCTTGAGAACACATATGTAGATGAGTGCGACTTATCATTCTCTAATGAGTGAACTAAGTGAGTGTACAAATCAGGCGTTGGATGGTGACCTGAGAGCATGGGTGTGTTTGATTTTGGAGGAAGTCGGGGTATACATTTACCCTTAGTTGAGTTCTCCTATATCAACAATTATCATTCTAATATGGAGTATGTGTCGTGTGAAAAGTTGTATGGAAGGTAATGTAGGTCACCTGTTCTGTGGCCAAAGGTTGGAACAAGCGAACTAATTGGTCCTGAACTAGAACGAGAGACTACGAATAAGGTTTTCTGACTAAGGAAAGATTTACGGTAGCAAGAGATCGCCAAAAGAGTTATGCGGATTATTGCCGTAAACCCTTGGATTTTGGTGTTGGTGATATTGTGAGGTTAAAAGTATCTCCTTGGAAGGGTGTGGTACGTTTCGGTAAGAAAGGCAAGCTAGCACCGAGATACGTAAAACCGTTTGAGATTTATGTAAAGGATTGGATTTGAGACATATCGGTTGAATTTTCCTGAGGAGTGAAGTAGAGTGCATGATACGTTTCACGTATCTAATAGAAAGAAGTGGTTGGCAGATGCTAGTCTGCATGTGCCATTAGATGAATGTAAGGTTGACAAGACTCTTCATTTTGTCGAGAAACCTATTGAGATTATGGAATCGAGATGTTAAGAGTTTGAAGTGTGGTGAGATAGCGTTGGTAAAGGTATGGTGGGATTCTAAGCGTGGTCCTTAGTTTACTTGGGAACGTGAGGATCAGATGATATTTAGGTACTCAAATTTTTTGCTGATGTGGTTGGTGAAGTAGATCGTTTGTAGTTGGATTTTAGATCATGGAAGTTAGATGCAGGGTGTTCGCAAATGTTTTAACTAACATTTGTTTTATGGGTATCTATTATTTGTGAGTACGTCTTGTGGTTACCATTTGGATTTTCATTTGGTTCGCGGGTATCGTACCTACCTGTGAGAAGTCGTTTGGATCATTGGTGTTATTGATCGGGGAGTGTATCTATTTGCGTGTATCGTTGGAGTGACGGAATGTTTTCTATCGTGTGAATTCGAGTATTTAGTCGGTTCACATTTTTGCGATTCTTTCTGTGTGATTTTATGGTGTGGTATTTTTCCGCTTAAAAATCCATAAATTTTCTTTTGCGGTTGTGAGTGGTGACTCGTGTAGTTGAAATCTCGGGACGCGATTTCCCTATGTGGGGGATGATGTAACAACCGTGGTTTTAGCAGGTCAGTTTGACTGATAATCTTGACTCGGTTGACGTTTGTTTGGTGTGTCCTAGGTGTTTGAAGTGATATAAGTGTGATATAGGTGAGTTTTAGCACTAAATCCCTTTGCGTAAATGGTTTTTATTGTGATTTGGAATGTTTGGAATTTGGGAAAGTTTATTTTGATCACCTTTGTGGTGTAGAAATGACTTGTGTAGTTTTGGTGTTTTGTATTTTTGCGTAACGAGGCTTCGTTCAAGTAATTGAGCGTTAGTAAGTTACATGGGATTTGTTTTTATGAGTTGTATTTCAAAAAGAGTGTGAAATTCTATTTTTGGAAACTTTATTTTGAAAATGATTATTTTCCGGTTTATCGTAAAATTAAGGTTTATCGCGAAAGACGTTAGGTTTCGATATGGGAATACATAAAATATGAAAAGTATGAGGTTTTGAGTGTAATAAATAAACTTAATAAAAAAAATATACATATATATGTAGAATTTCGGCAATAAGAGAAAAATGGGGGAAAAAAAACCCAATTGTAGCCCAATTAAAACACTAAATTAGGTAATTATCCACTAAATAATTATAAATACAAAATCAAAGTTCCCAAAACTATTTTCCTGCAATTTTAGTCGATCCAAGAGAGAAAAAGAAGAAAAAAAAATTAGGGTTTGTAATTTGGAAGCAATAATCAAGAATCAAGGTAAAATCCTTAAACCCTATGTTCATATAATTGATTAATTATTGGTATTCATGTAATATTAAGTAAGATGGATTAGGGTTTGTGTTAACTTCTGTAAATTAATGTTATTAAACATGTTGGGATCAATTAATGATTATATTATAAGGATTGGTGAAGAGAATTGAGCGTAAAACATGCTAGTTATTGTGTTAGGGTTTGGACAGAAAAGTAGTGTTGTAAAGATGTGAGTGTAATTAACAGATGGTGATGAGTTAAGTCACTAATTTTAGGTCTAAATTGAAGTATAATGAAAGAGCTTTCCAAAAAGTCTAGCCACGATTGATTTCAAGGTCGGCGAGTCGGTCTTTTGATTTTTCTTTGTTAAGGTGTCAAAGCTGTCAAACCGGGACAGATTTTGGGTAAAAGTTTGAGGGTGTCATGTGGTTGTAAAAGTGGTATTTTGACTAGGCCTTATTGTCACACCCCCAAAATACCTGTATGGCAGCGGAATGGAATACCTGGGGGTGACTGTCATAGCACCACAGTTACAGTTATATTGAACGACCTAAAGTGTCGTTTTGAAAATACATCGTTTGATTCATTCAAAATATTCAGAGTTATAAAACATAGGTCCCAAAAGAGTTGGAAAGTTTAAGTAAATAAGTTTAGTACAATCAAACGATAGTTCATAAGTGCATGAAATCCAAAATGAGACGCGTCATCCTTAATTCTCAAAGAAATGACTCCATGCATGTCATGAGGCATATGTCTTAGTTACCTGAAAATACATTGCGAAAACGGTCAACATAAAGTTGGTGAATAATCATAAGTTTGTAAGTTAAATTGTATGTACATAAGCCACAAGTATAAAGTAAGGTGACGAAATGTCAAAAATGCTACATTGTCTCTTAAGCTCATGACCCTGAAGCTAGACGTACTAAAATTTGCCCCAAATGAGTGTTTACCAGACACTCGTACTATATTAGACATGAAATGCATTCGTTTTCCTCTTGGAGCAACCCAAACACGAATGGAGGAGTCACCCTCAATAGATCTATTCACTCACTCTCGCTTGGCAATATAATTAACGGTCCATGATAATAATGGGGACTTAATGTGGTAGTAAGGCAACTTAAGCAATGTACGGAATTTAATACTTTGGCATGATACCTATACCACTCGTAATTTGAAAATACTTGTTATCGTCAAAGTAGGAAATTTCTATACTTAGGAAAAATAAGTCCAATTTAGAAGTATAGAACTTGTCGTAATATATCGTATATAAAATGTTAGTGTTATATTCCTCGTCTTGAAAACCTTAAAATAACGTCTAGTAGTCGCGTAAATAAACCTTGGGTCGTACGTATTTCGTTAGTTAAAAATAAACTCCTTGAATAAGAAATATAGAAAATATGTCATTTAGTACGTAGTTATATTATTTTCTAGTAGCGACTAAATATATATATAGTTTTGACGATTTTAAAACGCGTATAACTTGGTCGTTTTAAGCTCATTTTCCTCGTTCTTTATATCCACGGATTCGTTTTAATATGTACTAATTTATTTTCGATAGCTCGGCTCCCCTACGTTACGTCTAACGCCTCTATTTGTCCGTCGAAAAATGTCAAACAGCATGCAGTTTTTCAGAAAATTAGTTTTCGTCACTTAACTTGCAAAAATCACAACTTCTTCGTTATAAGCTCGTTTTAATCCGTTCTTTCGCCCACGGCTTCGTTTTTGAAAGTATTTTCTAAATCTTTGGTCAAAAATTACCCATAAGCTACTGAGTTTCCCATGTTTTAAAAATGGTGACAGTAGGTATTTGTTTTGTTTCAAAAATCACTTCTTGGGCTCCAATCTAGTTCTAACCTCAACCAAACCACTTTCAATCACCACAAAACTAGTCTAATCCTACCATACACCTTCTTAGGGTGTCATGGGTTCCTAAACATCACAAACCAAGTGGATCTAACAAGGATCTAACTATAATCACTTTCTAGGGTTTCAAAGTTAAAAGTTTGTAAAATAAAGTGGTATAACTAGCATATGCATGTAATATAGTATAGAAAACCATATGATCATAATAAATACTTGAAGAAATAATAAAAATAATTTTTGTAAACTTACTTGAAAGATTAATGAGATTTTGAGGATGAAAACCTAAGTAAACCTTGAGTTTGTATTTCAAAACCCAAAAAGGTATACAAACTATACTTGCTAAATTTCTTGTTCTTGAAAATCAAATGGTTTGTTCTTGTTTCTTGACTTTGCCGAACACAAGAAGAAGAGAGAAAAGAAAATGGTTTTGCTTGTAGATTTGGTACAAATGATATGAAATGAATTATTGTAGTGTATATATTTGCATATAAAATAAATCTATGACACAATATAAGAGTTAGTGAAATATTTCAAAGTGTGTAAGAGTATGATCATGAGGGGGGGGGGGGGGGCAAAATGGTGGGGGGGTTGGGATGTCTAAGAGATTTGGTGATTTGTAAGATATTTGTTATAATTATGTGTATAAAAATAGTTTTAGGAGATACCGGGTACCGAGTTAACTAAAAATAAATTTTAACGGAGTTAACCGGGACATAATAAAGTTATAAAAATTGTAAAAATATGTTGGGTATAAATATTGAGTGTTTGGATAATTATTATTTAATTTCGACGAAAACCGTCGTAATTTTAGTAAACTTACGATAATAATTAAATAAAATTCCAAAACGCCGGGTAAATTAATGTTATAATTTTTATATTATTAAAATGAATATAAAAATATATTGGGATCATAGTCGAGAGTGTCGGACGTGTTAGTCACATTATTGGTCGCGTGTTAACGTTTATTTAGAAATAATTAAACGTAAAAGTTAGTTATACCAAAAGTACTAATTTAAATATCGTACGAGTGGAATAGTATGCAAGTGTCATAATGATGATATGTAGACTATTTCTAGTCCATATGAAATGTCCCAATGATAATGCATGAATTCGCTCCTGAACCAATACGGTTACGCGAATTTTGAATACCCGTAAACTAAGTTTACGATGAAATGAGTAATGCACATGAATAGTGGTTTTCTCTCGGAAATAAATAGTGTCATGTGAATAGTGAAATTTTTGAATATATCTCGGAATATCAAATTGACCTCAAAAACGATAAATAGTAAAATGATGAATAGTAATTAGTGAATAGTAATATGTTGAGGTTTGGAAAAATGACCTGAAATCGTGGGGTGTGATAGTCGCCCACCCAAAAAGGAATTCAGTCCCTGAATTCAGCTAGTGTTGGTCTCGAAAATTGGCTTGGTGAAAAGTTGTGGATACTTTAGTCGCATTTGGTCTTCTCGTTCCCAAGTAAACTCGGGTCCTCTTCGAGAATTCCAGCGAACCTTCACGATCGGAATTCGACTCTGCTTCAATTGTTTGACCTCGCGGTCCATAATTTTAACTGGTTCTTCCACAAAGTTAAGCTTATTATCGAGTTGTATTTCTTCTAATGGTATAATGGCAGACTCGTCCGAAAGACATTTCTTGAGATTCGAGACATGAAACGTGTTGTGTACGTTGCTGAGTTCTGACGGAAGTTCAAGCTTGTAAGCTACTGGACCAATCCTTTCCAGTATCTTAAATGGACCAATGTATCTTGGGTTCAACTTCCCGCATTTTCCAAATCGTATCACGCCCTTCCAAGGCGAGACTTTCAACATGACCTTGTCTCCGACCTGAAATTCCCATGGTTTGCGTCGAACATCTGCGTAGCTTTTCTGTCAACTTCTAGCAGTTTCGAGTCTCTCTCGGATCTGAATTATCTTTTCTGTTGTTTCTTGAACCATCTCTGGGCCAGTACATTGTTCATCACTGACTTCGGCCCAACAAACTGGAGATCAACACTTACGACCGTAAAGTGCCTCGAATGGTGCTGCTTTTATGCTCGAATGGTAACTGTTGTTATAGGAAACTCGATCAATGGTAAATGGTTAGCCCAACCATTTCCAAAGTCAATCACACATGCTCGCAGCATGTCCTCAAGTGTCTGAATAGTTCTCTCGCTCTGACCATCGGTCTGAGGATGGTAGGCAGTGCTCATGTCTAACTTGGATCCAAAAGAATCTTGTAATGACCGCCAAAAGTTTGAAGTAAAACGACTATCTCTGTCAGAAATGATGGAAACGGGTGCACCGTGTCTTGAGACTATTTCCTTGACATAAAGTCTAGCAAGTTGTTCCATGGAATAAGTCTCTCTAATGGGTATGAAATGAGCTGATTTGGTAAGACGATCAACAATTACCCAAATAGCATCGTAACCTCCTGACGTCTTGGGAAGTCTAGTGACAAAGTCCATTGTAATACGTTCCCACTTCTATTGTGGAATCTCTGGTTGTTGAAGCAATCCTGACGGTTTCTGGTACTCGGCTTTCACTTTTGCACAAGTAAGGCATTTGCTGACGTACGTAGCAATTTCCGCTTTCATGTTCAGCCACCAATAAAGCTTTTTGAGATCCTGATACATCTTATCATAACCTAGATGAATAGAGTACTTCGACTTGTGTGATTCATGCATAATCAATTCTCGTATCCCACCATAGAGTGGTATCCAACTTCGGTCCTTGAAGCATAACACTTCATCTGATCTCTTTACAAAGCCATTTTTGTTTTCTGGCATACCATAAAGTTTCTCATGTGGTCGATTTTCTTCTTTGAGAGCCTCAATCTGAGATTCTAAAATTTTTGATGGTAATGGTGAAATGATTGTCATTCCCAATGACCTGACTCTCAAAGGTTTGGGTCGTTCTTTTTGGCTAAGTGCATCTGCTACAACATTCGCTTTTCCTGGGTGATATCGGATTTCACAATCGTAATCACTCAACAATTCTAGCCAACGACGTTGTCTCATATTGAGTTCCTTCTGATCGAGTATATGATGTAAGCTCTTGTGGTCGGTAAAAATTACGCACTTGGTACCATAAAGGTAGTGTCTCCAAATCTTGAGTGCAAAAACTACCGCATCCAACTCCAAGTCATGCGTAGTGTAATTCTTCTCGTGTGTCTTAAGCTGTCTAGATGCATAAGCTATCACCTTCTCGTTTTGCATTAGCACAGCTCCAAGTCCTTGATGCGAAGCATCACAATATACCACAAAGTTCTCAATACCTTCTGGTAGTGACAAAATCGGTGCGCTACAAAGCTTTTGTTTCAATAACTGAAATGCGGACTCTTGTTTCTCTCCCCACTCGTACTTTTGATTCTTTTGTGTTAGCTTAGTCAACGACTTCGCTATCTTAGAAAACCCTTCGATAAACCTTCTGTAATATCCTGCAAGTCCTAGGAATTGACGAATTTCCGTAGGAGACTTGGGCGTAGCCCAATCCTTAACTGCCTCTATCTTTGCTGGGTCGACTTGTAATCCTTGGCTATCAATGACATGGCCAAGAAATTGAACTCTTCGTATCCAAAAATCACACTTTGAAAATTTGGCATACAATTGCTCCTTCTTGAGTAGTTCCAGGATTGTTCTGAGACGCTCTTCGTGCTCTTCCTTACTCTTGGAATAAATCAAGATATCGTCAATGAATACGATCACAAACTTATCAAGATACGGTTTGCACACCCTATTCATGAGATCCATGAATACTGCAGGTGCGTTGGTTAATCCGAAAGGCATTACTTGAAACTCATAATGACCATAGCGTGTTCTAAATGCCGTCTTCAGGATATCCTCTTCCCGAACTCTAAGTTGATGGTAACCGGATCTTAAATCAATCTTGGAATAAAAACTAGAACCTTGTAACTGGTCGAACAAGTCATCGATTCTGGGGAGTGGATAACGATTCTTCACCATTAACTTGTTCAGCTCACGATAGTCGATGCACATTCTGAAAGTTCCATCCTTCTTCTTCACAAACAAAACCGGCGCTCCCCAAGGCGAGGAACTCGTTCTAATGAATCCTTTGTCCAAAAGTTCTTGTAATTGATTTGACAACTCCTGCATTTCTGAAGGTGCAAGTCTATACGGTGCTCGCGCAATTGGTGCAGCTCCTGGCACTAATTCTATTTGAAACTCAACTTGGCGTGTAGGCGGAAGTCCTGACAATTCTTCCGGAAAAACTTCGGGAAATTCCTTAACAATTGGCACATCTTCAAGTCGTTTCTCATTCGACTTCTTCTCCGTGATGTGAGCCAAGAATGCATAACAACCCTTCTTTATGTACTTCTCGGTTTTAATGCATGATATAATACTGAGTCTGGTTCCACTTCGCTCTCCAAGAACAACCAAAGTTTCACCATTATAAGGAAGGTGAACAACTTTCTCATCACAAATAATTCTCGCTCGATGTCGGGATAACCAATCCATACCAATAACAACGTCGAAACTTCCAAGTTCAACGGGCATAAGGTCTATATTGAATGGATGGTTTAAGAAATTTATAGTGCAACCACGAACAATGGTGTTGGTGTTAACTAAAGACCCATCGGCTAATTCAACGATATAGGGAATGTCTAATTGGGTTGGTTCTATGTTAAGTAAAGGTGCAAATGCAATAGAAACAAAACTTCTATCCGCTCCTGAATCAAATAAAATGGATGCATAACGATTATTAACGAGGAACGTACCCGCAACAACATTCGGGTCCTCTTTGACATCATCTCCTCCCATAACATAAGCTCTTCCTCGAGCCCTTCCATCTTGGTTTCCAGCTCCTTGATTCTTCTTCTGTGGGCACTCACCCCTAAAGTGTCCAATTTCTCCACAGCCAAAACATGTTACTGGTGGTATCTGATTGTCACCCAAGATTGGAAATTTGCAATCTTTGATGTGGTGACCAATCTTCTTGCAGTTACCACATGGATTTGGACAACGTCCTGGGTTATGGTGTTTCTGACATTTTCCACATTTGGGTAATGTACCCGCATATCCTTTCCCTTCAGTCGATCCTGCAGCATAGACCTTTGCCACTTCTTGTCTCTTAGGTGGTGGCTGAATAGCGTTTCCACCTTGGTTGTAGTCAAACCTCCTCTTGTTGTTGTTATTGTTTGGGTTGTTGTTTCGGTTATTGGGATAGTTGCGGTTTCGATTGTTGTTATAGTTGTTGTTGTTTCGAGTGTTGTTGTAGTTGGTGTTGTTTGAACGGTTATTGTTGTTGACAGCAGATTTTCCTTTTACCACTTGAACCATGAGTTTCTGAGTTATTCGGATAGCCTCTTCCATTGTTTGAGGATCAAAAGAAATCACATCTCCTCGAATACTTTCAGGCAGCCCACCAATGAATTTTTCCATCTTTTTCTCATCATCGGGAACCATAGTTAGACATAGTACAGCCAACTCTTGAAACTTCCTGATGTAGGTCTCGATGTCATCGCCTTTAGTTACCAGCTCATAAAATTCTGTTTCCAACTTTTGCACCTCAGTACGAGGGCAAAACTTCTTGGTCATCAATTTCTTGAATTGATCCCAAGTGAGCTTGTGAGCATTTTCCATACCAATCGGCTGAGCATACGAATTCCACCAAGACACAGCTTCATCAAGAAGCATACCTGTAGCAAATTTTACCTTGCTGACGTCTGGACAACCGCACATGAGAAATACATTCTCAGTCTTTTCAAACCAGCGGATCAAAGCAACCGCTCCCTCAGTGCCCTTAAACTTGATAGGATCACTAATCTTGAAATCCTTCCATGTACATTCACGCCTATTGTTGGGTGGTTCAACCGTCCCTATATTAGAAGCAGTTTCAGCAGCCCATGCAGCAACCTCAGCTCTCTTAACTTCTAGAGCTTCTACAATACTATCCCTGACCAACTTGCGGATAGCGGCTTGAGTCATAGCGGGTGTTTCTGGTGCAGCCTTACCCTTCCTTGGTGCCATACTTCTGATAAATCACAATGGAAACAACCATGAGAAAAATCATAATAGAAATAGTCATCGTACCAAAGGTATACACCCACAACATGTGTATATATATACAACCACAACAAGTATAAATACAACCACAACATGTACGAGTACATCCACAACCTGTATAAATACAACCACGACATGTACATATACAATAATAATAAAGAGCAACCACGAAACATCATAAATATAATCACAACACATGAATATAATACATGAAAATTTTGGCCTACATGGACCGATATAATATATAGCACAACATTTCCAACATAGTAGAGTCGCACTTGATATATTTTTTTGTACAACAACCAAAAGACTACAAGTTCTTGAACTATGTCCCACACCTCGGGACTAGGAAAATAGTAAAAGCTAATACAATACAAGTCTATGTCTAGGCTCCTCCAGGTGCTTTAGATGGTCCAGGCTCTCCCCTAAGGCGGCAAATCTCACGATCCATCGCAACAACAATATCCTCTAGATGCTGAACTCGGAGCTGAAAAGAAGCATCCCTGCGCTCCATCATAGTCAACCTCTCCTGAGCTAATGCCAACTGGTGTGCCTGCTCTCCCTGAGTCTCCTGTATCCTCTGAGCCCTATCCCGTATCTCAGGTAGCTCATCCCCAAGTAGATCAATCTGCTCCTGGTGCCTCAACTGTCGTGCCTCGAGTCCATGGTACGACACATCAATGCTAACCCTGCCTAAGATCAACCCCTCAACTTGCTCCTCGACTATCTCAAGTCGACTAGTGATGTTCTCATCTACCATATAACCCAAACTATCAATATGATCTTGTTGAGCCCCTAACTGATCCTCTAAGGTAACATCTGTAGGCCCCCTAGCAGCAGCCGCTCTTGAACTCTCACCTATATGGTATACTGGTGGTGGTGGAAGGTCAGCAGTCTCAGTAGTAGGTGAATCTGGAGTGGTAAACCTTGCACGCTTCCTGAGCGGCAAGAGTGAGGTAGATATAGAAGTAGTAGTGGGTATGGCTGGTGGTGGTGTAGGTACAGTAGGGATAGCAGGGATCCTAAAAGTAGTTGTAGCAGGGCGAACACTCTTCCTAGCAACTAGAGTGGTCTTACTACGGGGAAACATAAGTCTTGGTTCTGAAGGAATAGTAGTAGCAGGGGATGATATGTCAGTAGGTACACGGGTAACCTCAGGTGGTGCAATAGGGGAGACATGAGGAGTAGGAGCCGTTTCCTCTTCCTCAAAAGGCTCGGTATCCTCACTAGGTGCCAAAGGTGGCAACACCAGTACAGGAGGAATGGGTGGTGGTGAAAAAGCAGAATAAAGTATGACAATGTTCGGTTCTGAAGACATAACTCTGTGATAATCAAGGTGAAATAAAAATAAATAACTCGTGTAATGGAATCACCTAAAAATAAGTAATTATGCACTTATGATGAAATGATGATATGCTATGATGATGTGGTTATAGTCTAGGGTCCATGATGCATCCTAGTTCTCTATAACCTTAGCTCTGATGCCAATCTGTCACACCCCCAAAATACCTGTATGGCAGCGGAATGGAATACCTGGAGGTGACTGTCATAGCACCACAGTTACAGTTATATTAAACGACCTAAAGTGTCGTTTAGAAAATACATCGTTTGATTCATTCAAAATATTCAGAGTTATAAAACATAGGTCCCAAAAGAGTTGGAAAGTTTAAGTAAATAAGTTTAGTACAATCAAACGATAGTTCATAAGTGCATGAAATCCAAAATGAGACGCGTCATCCTTAATTCTCAAAGAAATGACTCCATGCATGTCATGAGGCATATGTCTTAGTTACCTGAAAATACATTGCGAAAACGGTCAACATAAAGTTGGTGAATAATCATAGGTTTGTAAGTTAAATTGTATGTACATAAGCCACAAGTATAAAGTAAGGTGACGAAATGTCAAAAATGCTACATTGTCTCTTAAGCTCATGAACCCGAAGCTAGACGTACTAAAATTTGCCCCAAATGAGTGTTTACCAGACACTCGTACTATATTAGACATGAAATGCATTCGTTTTCCTCTTGGAGCAACCCAAACACGAATGGAGGAGTCACCCTCAATAGATCTATTCACTCACTCTCACTTAGCAATATAATTAATGGTCCATGATAATAATGGGGACTTAATGTGGTAGTAAGGCAACTTAAGCAATGTACGGAATTTAATACTTTGGCATGTACAGAAAAATAAGTATGCAATGTATTCTCCCCCGTGGGATTTGAAAATCAAATATGTAATTGAAAACGGGGCTATGAAAACTCACCTTAAGTGATAGTACGATGAGATGATATGATCGGGACAACAAGGCACGTATACTAGCCGCAACCTAAATGAATGAATATGATCTAATTTAGATCATGAAATGTTGTAATGAATAATCATGCACATGATACCTATACCACTCGTAACTTGAAAATACTTGTTATCGTCAAAGTAGGAAATTTCTATACTTAGGAAAAATAAGTCCAATTTAGAAGTATAGAACTTGTCGTAATATATTGTATATAAAATGTTAGTGTTATATTCCTCGTCTTGAAAGCCTAAAAATAACGTCTAGTAGTCGCGTAAATAAACCTTGGGTCGTACGTATTTCGTTAGTTAAAAATAAACTCCTTGAATAAGAAATCTAGAAAATATGTCATTTAGTACGTAGTTATATTATTTTCTAGTAGTGACTAAATATATATATAGTTTTGACGATTTTAAAACGCGTATAACTTGGTCGTTTTAAGCTCATTTTCCTCGTTCTTTATATCCACGGATTCGTTTTAGTATGTACTAATATATTTTCGATAGCTCGGCTCCTCTAGGTTACGTCTAACGCCTCTGTTTGTCCGTCGAAAAATGTCAAACAGCATGCAGTTTTTCAGAAAATTAGTTTTTGTCACTTAACTTGCAAAAATCATAACTTCTTCGTTATAAGCTCGTTTTAATCCGTTTTAAAAATGGTGACAGTAGGTATTTGTTTTGTTTCAAAAATCACTTCTAGGGCTCCAATCTAGTTCTAACCTCAACCAAACCACTTTCAATCACTACAAAACTAGTCTAATCCTACCATACACCTTCTTAGGGTGTCATGGGTTCCTAAACATCACAAACCAAGAGGATCTAACAAGGATCTAACTATAATCACTTTCTAGGGTTTCAAAGTTAAAAGTTTGTAAAATAAAGTGGTATAACTAGCATATGCATGTAATATAGTATAGAAAACCATATGATCATAATAAATACTTGAAGAAATGATAAAAATAATTTTTGTAAACTTACTTGAAAGATTAATGAGATTTTGAGGATGAAAACCTAAGTAAACCTTGAGTTTGTATTTCAAAACCCAAAAAGGTATACAAACTATACTTGCTAAATTTCTTGTTCTTGAAAATCAAATGGTTTGTTCTTGTTTCTTGACTTTGCCGAACACAAGAGGAAGAGAGAAAAGAAAATGGTTTTGCTTGTAGATTTGGTACAAATGATATGAAATGAATTATTGTAGTGTATATATTTGCATATAAAATAAATCTATGACACAATATAAGAGTTAGTGAAATATTTCAAAGTGTGTAAGAGTATGATCATGAGGGGGGGGGGGGGGGGGGCAAAATGGTGGGGGGGTTGGGATGTCTAAGAGATTTGGTGATTTGTAAGATATTTGTTATAATTATGTGTATAAAAATAGTTTTAGGGGATACCGTGTACCGAGTTAACTAAAAATAAATTTTAACGGAGTTAACCGGGACATAATAAAGTTACAAAAATTGTAAAAATATGTTGGGTATAAATATTGAGTGTTTGGATAATTATTATTTAATTTCTACGAAAACCGTCGTAATTTTAGTAAACTTACAATAATAATTAAATAAATTTCCAAAACGCCGGGTAAATTAATATTATAATTTTTATATTATTAAAATGAATATAAAAATATATTGGGATCATAGTCGAGAGTGTCGGACGTGTTAGTCACATTATTGGTCGCGTGTTAACGTTTATTTAGAAATAATTAAACGTAAAAGTTAGTTATACCAAAAGTACTAATTTAAATATCCTACGAGTGGAATAGTATGCAAGTGCCATAATGATGATATGTAGACTATTTCTAGTCCGTATGAAATGTCCCAATGATAATGCATGAATTCGCTCCTGAACCAATACGGTTACGCGAATTTTGAATACCCGTAAACTAAGTTTACGATGAAATGAGTAATGCACATGAATAGTGGTTTTCTCTCGGAAATGAATAGTGTCATGTGAATAGTGAAATTTTAGAATGTATCTCAGAATATCAAATTGACCTCAAAAACGATGAATAGTAAAATGATGAATAGTAATTGGTAAATAGTAATATGTTGAGGTTTGAAAAAATGACCTGAAATCGTGGAGTGTGATACTTATGGAATAGTTAAGTATTAGGTTATATTAGACTACCACGAAGAGGATTCGCAATAAAAACTTGTGGAAGTATTTTATGGAAATCAAAACTTTTTGGTGTGCGTTCAGATCCGAATTTGAGTAGTTGACAAGTTTGAATTTATTATGAGTATTTGTGTGTGTTATTGGTCCATGGCCTTCTGGGATTAGCTTGTATGCTTATGAGAGACCATTGTAAATTTTTGGTGTGAGTTGTTGAGCTTTATTTGTCGTGATTTTATGTGGGCTAATGTACCCAAAAATTCTGCATTTTCTGATTTTAAAGGTGCAAGGGATTTAGTGAGTATTAAGTTTTGGTAGTGGTTAGTGTGGTGTCTAGGAGATCCATGGTGGGTCATATGAGTCTTAGACATCCATCATATGAGTATTACATGGGTTTTAGCTTTTAGCTTGACCTTGTGTAATGTGGAATATTTTTGTGTGCTATAGATTGTGGATTGTTTTGTGTAAGCTGCGGAGTTTAAGGTGAGTTCATAGTCCCATATTTTACTTTGTTTTTAAACAATGGGATAAGAATGATGCTTTTCTTAAATGATTTGAGTTACTGTGATTATGTGTGGTTTAAAAGCTTGGACTTATAATGTTATCGTAATAATGCTATGTGGTACATGAAAGTGTGATTCCGATTAGGTTAGTGACCTAATTGATGTTGTGTGATATGTGATTCCGATTAGGTTAGCGACCTAATTGATGTTGTGTGATTTCCAATTGGGAGGATGCTTATCCTGTTGCTCGCGCATGCGACCCAATTGATGATGTGTTTTGGAGCGGGGGTCACGTTCCGGCCTGATGGTTGCCTTTTGTGTGATGGTTGGTTTATGGATACATGTAGCTTGTATGATAACTATATTTATTTGTCCAGCTATGTTTTTATAATCATAGTGAACTGGTTGCCTTTAGAGTGTAAGTGTGTCTTAAACCTATGAATCTCACCAACGTAATGTTGACATTTTAAGCATCATTTTCAGGTGAGCTTTCTAAGGATAAAATAGAAGGATGTGGATAGACGAGACCATAGTTGCATTGGAAGTGGTTTAGCATCTATGTTTGAATTTATGTATTGTTCCGGATTTTGTTTTGGTTATTTTGTTTTTTTGTATTGTTACAACACTTTGTGTTTGTACTTTGCTCTATTTTTGTGCATGTAGTTGTTCTCTATATAGACACCAGGTGTTGTGATGATATCCATGAAGTTACACTCTCGCGTTTCCGCCGTGGCGGGGTGTGACATAGAGTTACATCGTAATTTCTTCTAAGCATATTAAAGTGTATAATCTTGTAAGTGCTTTTCCAAATCCGCGTCTCTTTTGATCCTATGTTCACTTATAACCTGGAAATGAAATATTAAGAAATCAAAGTATATATCCATATAAAACGATACAAATAATGAGCATATTAGGGGAAATTTGAAACTAAAAAGTCATGATTATTTGATGTCATCAAATATCCCCCACTTAAACACTACTTGCCCTCAAGTAGACCTTATTAGAATTATTTCTAAAAAGATATCCCCCAAATTACTTTGGAAATATCATATTAAAAACTTCATATGCTAGAATACTCAAAGCCGAACACCTCATGAAATAGGAAACAAACACTCATACTCTTCCTAATCTAAGTGTCAATTTCGGGGTGATCACTCAACGCACAGTCATAGCATGTATTCTATCATTGGCTTGGCGGTTACACAAATCTCCACCACTAGAGCTAAGGTCAAAACAATCTTCGAAGGCAATATTGGGTGAACAAATTATAAGGTAGGGTGTAGTGTCGTTACTAATATACTACGGTGAAGGCGACAAAGACTATCGATACATGACCAATCCATGGCCAAGATACCAATGACTGCTCGATTCCCTCACCTAAGCATGATTTAAGACTAAAGGGTGGGATAAGACATGGGTTGCACATAAATGGTGAAAAATAAAAATATGAAGCAAATAGTCTTAGCCTACAACTAAGTCGTCACCGTTTACCGTCCATCTAAAATCCAAGCTTTAAGACACAAAATCCGGATCATAATGTAACAAATGAGTGTGCCATTAACGGACGTCATGATGAGCAAACTACTTGTTATTCTTTAACATGTTGGTGTAAACAAGTACCCAACATCAAATCTTCATATGTGATCAAAGTGGCCTCCTCAATACTAAATCTGATAAGCTCATAACTTAGTGCTTATAACAGTGCACTATCTATACTACTATATACATACAGAAACACACATTTTTTGTTTGAATCATAACTACAATAATAACATCCCCCCACTTGAGATGAATCATATATGAGAAAATATTGGGGGTCTACAATGATCTTCAAACGTATGTCTTTGACGTAGGCATGATTTCCGAATCTCTCAACTCGAACCTTGAACTTGAGCAAACGGTGACTTCCCAATCCTGAGCTAAGACTACACGGTAGGCTAAGGCGAATAGGTGTATCGAAACAATATAGATAAAGGCATGAAATGAAAATAATGGCTCGGAAGGGTGTATCTAGGGGTATCTTGAACTAAACGTGAGTGCAATAAAAGGGTTTAACACGGGGGTCAAAAAGTCGAGGTGACTAATCGATAAACGCATACAATTATATACACATAATGGCTATTTGGGTGTTAATCCTAAAATATTGCCTTCTCAAAATGTTTCTTCCAAAAGTATCAAGCTAACTCGACACACTACTCGTCTATGGTCTCAAAATGATGTAACGGCCAAGTTCTAAAGTTTACACACTACTAGCACACTCACTTTTTGGTGGATTTTAGGTAATAAGGGGAAATGGGAAGGCTAAATCTCACCATGGAAATCAAGGGTTATAGTGTGCTTGGATAAGGTCTATTATAGTTAGGTTAAGAAAAACATGTCAAAATTTTAAAAATGACATAAATTTTCAAAATAAACTAGAAAAATGAGGGCAAACAAGTTCAACTTATAATTCTACTCCCGTCTCCCCACTTGAAATGTACAAGCTCCCTTTTGTACTAAACACGAAATAAAGATGAGGTAAAAGTAGAATTGGAACGAGAACTTCCCTGAAATTTGCTAAAAAATGAAATGAAAAAAAAAAAAAAAAAAAAAAAAGAGGATCACATTGAACAAGCGTGCCTTCGTCTTATCTCTATGAGCAAACTTCAATTTCCTGAAATCTCGACACTACCAACAAGCATAATTCTAAAATAAAAGGGAAAATAAAAATTGTTGGGACAACATTAGTTTGGTCTTCTTATGTTTTAATGATGACAAATAAATCTTGCAAACACATAAAATCACAAACGTTAGCCAAAATTCTCCAGACTCAACAACTGGGCCTGGCTCACTGCCAGCGCTCCGACGCACAGCGACACGGCAACCCAATGTATTGTTCTGGATGAATTTTGAACGTCGGTTTTCCCCTTACCCGATGATGATGTACCATCCGAACATGTCGAAGGACACCCTTCGAGCCTTCACATTTCGAAGGTCCAAAGCAACTTCCTAATACCTTCAGTGGCATCAAAAAATTCCTCCGAGACATGGTTACCATTTGGGAATTCGCCAACCAAAGGCATAAGTCCTTCGAGGTAAAATCAATGAAGGTATGAGAAGAAGGAGGCCTTCGACATCTCCCTTGAGCTTTCCTGCCAAGAAGGAGATTCATGGCCAAGGCTAAAATCATAGGGCTCCCCCATGTACGCCCCAAGTCACAGCTATGATCATGGGTCTCCCCCCGTGTACACCCTAAACTTTAGCTATCATTCCTAAGATACTTGCCTAAGCCCTAGCAATCACTTTAAATCAAGGAACGCCTCCTTGATTCCCACAGATTGAGCATGGAACTCTCCAAGGCCTATTCCTATCCTATAAATAGCTTGGACGAGTCATTAAGTATGGTACGTTCACAAAACACATATAAATTTTCTCAAGCATACTTATTCACTATTACATATACTCATTCTCACGACGAAGCTGATTCGCAAGGCCAACACCCTACGCAATCACTTAACGTAGTGTCTTTGTATTTCTTATTTCAGGTTGACAACAAGCTTGGCACATCCTCACAACCACCATTTCCTTCGATCATCATCACAAGGCCTGGTGGTACAATTTATTATACAATCAGTGGCGCCATCCGTGGGACCACTACTATTGGTCTCGTAATTTCCAAGTTTACAACCGGTCAATTAACCCGCTATGTTTTCGGCATGAATCAAGGAAGAAAAGATACTCCCCCGCCGGGATTCTCGACCTTAACACCAATACCAATTAATGAGTCCAACAACCTATCCCCAATAACTGCCTCCGCCTTTACAACAAGATATCAACCATAAACAAATCAACATGCCTCAACATCAACTAATCCAGAACCAGTGATCAGCCCAGCTTTCATTGAGGCTAACTTTGAAATATTGGAATCTCTGCTAAGAGCTCGCAGAAGGAAAATCCGGAACATAGAATTACAAAGGGAATTGGAGTATTCAAGCGAAGACTATAATGAAGAAATTGAAATAGAGCCAAGACCTTCTGCTCAAGGAATAACATGATCAACATTAAGAATAGGGTCCCTAACGGCTCGAAGGCCAAGGGGAAGAGCTGTGGGTTTCAAAGAACTCCCAGCGCAAACCCCGACTAGGAGAGAGGGAGCAAGAAGGGAAGTCTCCAACGGAAGAAGTCACCAAGGAGAGGGGAGGGAAACAAACTTGCACCCACCATTGGCTGCTCATTTAGGGCAAACTAGGACAGGGATCCCATCGCAACCATATCTCGTATCCGGAGGAGGAAGCCTCCCCCCTAATGGTATACCTACAAACCAATGGTATCCTCATAATATGCACCCCTCTCCCAATGGATAGTTGATGACGTCAAATAATCCTGATATTTAAGTGTCAATTTCCCATTATTATGCTCATTTATTCTACTTATTGCGTGGATATATACTTTGATTTCTTTACATTTTGTATCCAGGTCATGAATGAGTATAGGAGCTAAAGAGACGAGGAAATTGAAAATAACGCGCAAAAGATATACAATTATGGTATGCTGGAAGAAGCCATGGCGTTGCATTCACTCTCTATTACGCCATAGCTGGGAATTTAAACTTGAAGACAAAAGTCAACGCGGATCAAGAGTTAGGAGCGTAACCAAATCTTGTGAAGCAAGCTCAAAGATCACGAGTCACAAGCATAACATACTTCCTTATCCACCAAAAAGGTTAGAAGATCTTGAAGTGATCATTCATTAAAGCATACCAATATATGAAGATTCAAAGGCACTTGACACCCTCAATGATTGAAGACTTCTTATTCAAGAAGTTTATGTAGATTCCTCATGGGTATATGAAGATCCATCACGACAAGTTTAGGGAGCTTGTGATCTTTATCCATTGAAGACTTCCGATCAATGGAAGTTCATATAGATTATGTATTTATATCCAGTGGACATTTATGTCATGGATCATTGTAAACATCATTGCATAACAATCTATTCATCAAACTAGAATAGGTGGTTTATGTGTTTGTGCCATAAAACACAAGGTTTCTATGTTGAGCTACAAAACATAGCGGGAGTGGTTGTACCCTTGTAAAAGAACTCGACATCTAGCTTAGTGTCGAAAAAGGTGTAAGCAACGTTAGGATGGTTCTACCTCAAACTAGAACCCGGTATTTAGCTTTGTACCGGAAAAAGTGTAAATGATGATTGTAAGATTTTCTCCGCCGAGAAGGGAGCTTGTTGATCTAGGGAAGTAACTCTCGAATTGGGTTCTCGGGGAGTGGAGTAGCGTGGAGAGGAGCTCCGTGACCGAACCACTATATATCATCGTGTTCGGTTTGCGCTTTCTTTTACTTGTTGTTTTACTTTAATGTTTTCATTACATGATTGCTTGTGTTGTGGCTTGTTGATTATACTTGTGTGATAACATATTTTAGGTTTATGCTAGTCACAAACTACACGTCACATCTTTCATATTAGAACAAGCTAAAATTGGATATTTTATACAACAAGTTTTAAGATTTTAAAACGGGAACGTATTCACCCCCCCCCCCCCCTCCCTCTACGTTTTCACATTATTATTTTTGCTTCTTGGTTGATTCTTCAAGATATTTAGAGATGGTTTCTTTGAGACTAGACTTTCTTTCTCCAAAAGGTGCACGATTGTAGTACCCAGGTGGTCCCACATGATATCCATTCCCATTATTACATTGATAAGCCCTTCCTTCACCATACTTCACTTCTTCAACTTTCTTTCCTTCCTTATTCAACGGGCAATCCCTTGCAAGGTGAGCTCTTTCACAAATTTCGCATCCTACTTGTATAACATGCACATTCCCTTAAGCTTCTTCATTTCCCTGCCAAGATTCCCAAGTTTATTAGTTAAAGCATTTATACCTTCTAAACTTCCACCGGTGCTTCTGGTGCTTCCTCCATCGTGCCACTTCTGCGAGTGGTCAACAATGTCTTGAATAACATCAAGGGCTTGAACAGGTGTCATCCCTGGGATGGGTCCATGGGAATCAATCATCTATCTTGCTATGATGTTAATGCCCTTATAGAAGATGTTTACTTTTTGTTGATTGTTCAAGTCATGTATCGGGCACATGTACAGGAGATCATTGTACCTATCCCAAGCTTGGTACAAAGTTTCATCAGCCTCATGTCTGAAATTGTGAATCTCCTCCAATTGTTTTGTTGTCTTAGAAGGAGGGCGATAACATTGAATGAACACTTTCTTGAGGAGGTTCCATGTGTTGATGGTTCCACCAGGTAACCGATCAACCCATCTTCTTGCAGCTCCAGTGAGTGTCATAGGAAACGCCCTTAGCATAACAGCATCATGAGAGACTCCTGGGATGTTGAAGCGGCTAGTAATGTGTTAATACAAATAATGTCAAAAACGTTATTCGCATTATTCGGTCTTCTCGTGAAAATATAAAGACATGTTACGTAAAGTTACAGTTTATAAGTTTTTAATCGAGGAAACTCGTTACTTCTATGTAGCTGCTTCAACATCACTTCAGGTATGAACAAACTTTATACCGTCATTAGTTAAGTGATAAAAGAATTTTTTTTCACCTAAAATTACATTTTTAAGTTTGACAAAACATTTTCACAAAAGTATTTTTGTGTTTTTAAAAGAAATGTTTTATTAAGAAAATAAATTCAAATTCAAAGTTTATAACAGCTAGTTTTTCCCACAAATAAGTTAAACCTGAACCAGATAAGTTTTCACCACGTCAGGACAAAAAGGGAGAGTTTTGTCGCGGCGGTCCCTTAAATAAGTCGGCGGTCCTTTAGTGATAAAGGACCGTCTGGCATTTATGGGACCGTCCCTCTCCCTCCTGTCGCCTATTAATATTGAACTGTTACACTTCAGAAACGGAGACTTTCACACACACGAAACTTTTTGGTCTTTGTTCCTTTTACTCTTTGATCACTATAACATGTCGGTATATGTTTATAAGTGATTTTCTCTTCCGTCAAGTGCAATAGAAGAACTCTTGACAACTATGAAGATTCGAGATGTTATAGGTGTCCACACACAAATGTAACATGTGTTACGTGATAGGGTTTATATCATGTCATTGTTTTCCGACTTGTGTGTGAGTCGAGGATGGGGATATTTGTATAAACTTGGATGGTGATGTAGTTCCAAGTATTGTATTTGTGTGAGCTTGTATGGTGATGTAGATCCAAGAAGTCTTCTAACCAGATTAGTTCATGTATTTGTTGTGAGGAGAGTGATGTCCTAAAGTGTAGGTTAGGATTTGTTGAGTCATTATGTAAAGACTTGGATCGGGGATGATCAAGTGTGTCAAGTGTGTAAAGACTTGATTCGGGTGAAGAATCAAGTGAGTCGTGTGTGTGAAGGCTTGGTTCGGGTAAAGAACCAAGAATGTCTAACAAGTGAAGACTTGGATCGGGGGAAGATTCAAGATGGACAAGAGTGCTTGCTTGTGTGGCCACGTGGGCCTTGGAATAGATTGGTTCTAGCTATGATTAGAACTCGACATTATGCTTAGTGTCATTAAGCCTTGTGTAAGCATGTGTACGGATTGCTCCGCCTGAAGGAGTGTGTTGATATAGTGATTGATAACTCTCGAGTGTGGTACTCGGGGAGTGAAGTAGGACGGAGAGTGAGCTTCGTGCCGAACCACTACAAATTGCCGCGTCTCTTGGTTGTGCTCTTTCTTTACTCTTTACTTTACTTGTTTATGTTTGCTAGTAACTAAATTGATATCACATAACTAGTAAGATTCAACAAGTTTGTAAATGAAAAATAACCGGACCTAAAACGGTGAAACGCTTTAGAAAATTAAAAAAAAAAAAAGCGGTGAAACTATTCAACCCCCCATCTAGTTTCTACAATTGGTATTAGAGCTTCGTTTATCAAGATCTTTAAAGTATATTGTACTTTAAAACTTGAATCAATCTATGGAATCAAAATGATATCTAGAAGGGTGTTATTTGAATTAGCCACCATTTTTTGAAAAAGAAAATTTTGTCATTTGGAAAAATGAATTTTAAGGTTATGTGAAATCAATAGATCATTGTCTTTGGCATGTCATCTCTATTGATGATTTATAATCAATAATAAGAAGTCTTACTAATAAGTTTTTCATAAATAACTTGTGTGAAATATTTGAAGCAAAAATGTTGATTTATGAATCTTTGCCGAAAATTTAGTTTGATAAAACAATTTTATGTCAAATGGTAAATGGCTTAATGATACATCAAGGAAATGTCCAAGCCAAAGATGGTGAAAATGTGATGTTAGAAAAACACTTAGTTTAAGTGAAATCTTATACTACTAGCTTGAATGTTTTCATTGTAGGTAATGTTGCCGAAAAGTATTCCTTGAGCAACTTAGTTGGTGTACCAATCTACTTTCTTTGATGTAATGACTATTAAAAAGACAATGTGCGGTTTTATGTGTTATGTGGATAGCTGGCTAAGAAGACAATACACGCCTTAAGTATGTAGACAACCTAATGGTCATCTTACCAATCCGATTGCATTACTAATCTTATGGACTAATTGCTAAGTGAATATCATCTAGTCTTGCATCACCAACAACACATGTTTTGGTTATGTGCTTATAAGGATAGCTAAAGGCCAAGGTAAGTCTTCTTACAAATCTTGACTAATATGTTTGTTATTTGATTGCTTGCTATATGCTCTCATAACTACATGATTAGAATTTACTTGCCTATATGCTTGATGAAGTATGTATGTCAATATGTGCTAGAAGCTTTTTGTTGTTTAGACGCTTGGTCTAAATGCTTATCTTTCTTTGGATTTAAGAAAATTATTTGAAAAAACAATGGCTTATTACAACCATTGTTTATAGCAAATCTGTCGTCAATCAATCACTATAGACGATGCACACTTGCTTCACTCTTTGTTTGCTCTCTAGTTCTCGTCCATGACGTTTCTTGAAACTTACTTGATTGACTTCTAGCCAACTCGATGCAAGTCTCGTCTTTGAACTTCATCTCACATGTAATTCTCTCTTTTCTTCTGTTTCGACTCAAAATCCACTCTTTAATCAAGTGTATCGGGTCGTTCATTCTTTTTATGTCTATATTCCACTCCATACCCATTCCTTAGCCTATTCATGCGTATTGAGTCACTTTCGTGTCTTAAAATTCGAAGAGTTATGTTTTAAAACCATCTAAAACCAAAGACTTTTCATTAAGATCAAAACACCAAAAATTGTCCAAAGACCATAGGCTACTAACGGCGGTCCCTTAGCTCTCGGAGGTCCCATATCGATAAGGGACTGTCCAGGAATTTTAGCCTATGCTCCGTTTTTCTTTCTACAGAACATCTAAACACTCCTTTAGTGTAGAAAGTGACGAAAAACTCGACCCAACACTCAAATCTTCACTAACCCATTATCAAATTAGTTCAAGGTTTTCAAAGTTAAGATCATCAAACACCTATACTCACTAATCACTCCATTGTAAGTCAATTTTCTCAATTTCTTTTAATTAATTCATAATTGAATTTCTAGGGTTCTTATGAACTCAAAATTAAATTGGGGATTCTCATTTCTTTGCAAAATTAACAACAATTGAAGGTTAATCTTAACAATGTATCATCAACAACACGTAAATTAATAAGTCAATTGTTTTAATTCATGAGTTTTTGAAAATGGGTCAAAAATGAGATTATCCCTAACTCAATTTTGTGGATGTTAATATTGTTCAATCACGTAACAATAACGTAATTATGAATTGTTAATACATGTCAAAAACGTTTTCATAATCATGCAACGAAATGAATCAGGAATTTCAAAACTAATGATACATGGAAAGTGGTTAGAATAAGCACAATATTATTATCTAGTTAACCTCTTATTAATTTTATATAGGTACAACCATGCCGCACATATTTGATTATGACCTTCATCGTACACATTCATACATACCAAAAATATCCTTAGAACCTTACTTACCACCCGAATCTGTTCAAAGCTTCAGAGACATTGAGTCTCATTACATTCATGAAGGTCAAATTATCGATCACTCATATGTAACTCAGGAGCGTATTGAAAGAGCCTTTCAGCCAATAGGTCTTGACTGTTTACTCAATATCAATGAACACATCTGCCCACATTTTATACTAGAATTCTTTCATGAAATTAAGGTCAAACGTATTCAAGACAATTCTATACATCTTACCTTCAGTATTGATCACTATGGCTTCGCTCTATCACTTGAGGAGCTCGCTCAGATTCTTGGTATTCCATGCCATGGGCAATGCGCCTATTCAGAAGATCCTGAGTTAAATTCCCTGTTTGAGAATCGTGAATGTGAAGGACTCTATGTCACCTACATTCCCTCTCAAACTGAACTAATCAACTCACTTTGCAACTCTTCCGACACTTTCTATCCTGATAAGATCCGTGTCTGTGAACTTCGCCAGTTTCTCCAACCCATGGCGATTATCCTACGAGAAAATGCACTAGGTCTAGTAAAAGATAGCAATTGCATACCATCTTGTGTTGCGCATATGCTTTATTGCATTCTCACTAGACAATCGTATAATCTTGCGTATCTCTTCGCTATGCGATTTATGCATCTCAAGGACGATGACAGAAAATCAATGCCCTATGGAATGCTCCTAACTCGTTTCTACAACTTTTTCATGAGCAACTATCCCTACCTTCAAAATGATCAATACAACCTAGTTGTTGGAGTCTTAGAACCAATAACGGAATACCATGTTACACGCTTCGTCAGACCCATGAGAACCTCTCCTGTTGATAGGATGAGACGCATTGAAGATGACTGAAGTCAACAACTATGTATTTATAGTGGCTATGTTATAACTTTGAATGCTTCATAGTATTTCTATTTATTGCCACTCTTAGCATTGCTATGTTTATCATTTGTATGAACAAATCTCACTTCTATTAGACGTGAATGTTTATTAATGATGTTATTGGCTTATTTAGAGTATGCATAATATCTTTCATGGTCAAACTTTGGTTTATAATGGTCTATGAAAAATAGAATTAAAATGTGCATGCGGATTGCAGAAATGAGAAAGTGGGCAAAATTCTGTAAACCCACTACCGATGGTCCCTTATTGATCCGGCGGTCCTCCAGTGATAAGGGACCGTCTGAGGTTTAAAGGACCGTCCTTGTGGGATCATGGATTTTTTCACTATTTTCTTCATTCCTGCAATCCTAAACCTATTGCATGATTATCACTACCTTACCATGTTTAGATAAACATTTCTAAGTGCTTAAAAACTCCTAATGCATGCTTTGCCCAAACCACAACCATGCTTGATTATTTAAACCTTCCTCATCACCCTCAACCTCAACACAATCATCTTTCAAATCAACTTCATCACCTACAATGGCCTCATCTTCTACTTCCTTGCCAACAACAAACAAAGAACCCACAACACAACCATCAAACAAAAGGCCTAAGCTCAAAATCATTCGACCTCAAACCAACTTCATTGACCTCACACTCTATGACACCACTCCATCTCCTAATTCACCACTATCATCACCTCAAGCACCAAGTGCACCACTCAAAACACCATCCACCAATGAAACATATCACTCTTCATCCAAGACATCCTCTAGCTCAAAGACAACCACATCACCTTTCTCATCATTTGTCAAAAACTTGTCACCCTTGCTCACCCAATCTAGTTCGGGTGCTCACACTCCATTCGTGAGTAATCAACCATCATCTCCCACTCATTCTATCTCATCTCCAAGAAACCAACATCCTCCTCCAACAAACCCATCAACTCACACTACCACATCACCAAATGGGCCATTGGAAAATATTCCTCAAACTCCACCATCTCCTCCAACCCTTGGTAATCATTTACCTTACTACTTTGTTAACAACCACACTGTGGGGTGTGCTTGTTGTTACCACAATTTTCATCTCATTTCTACTCTTTGAGATGAATTACACATCATGTTTAGTCACATTGAGTATCTCATTGCTCAACAAAATATGCAACCAACTCCCCTTGCTTCAATGCCACCATCGGCAACTCCTTCGGCTCCACCTTCATCCTCTCCATCATCCACTCCACCCTCCGACTAGATATTCTCAAAAATCTAGTCATGAATAATCAAGTGGAAGTTGTGCTTTGGACCAAACATGCAATGAGGGGTAACTTGTTGCAGTAGTTTATGACTTGCGATGTTGTTTCTAAGATGTGTTTGTTATGAAATTTGTATGGTTGTCATTGTATGTCTCTTCATGAATGAATGAATGATTATGTCTTAAGTCATGATAATATGTGGTGTTATTAGTCATTGTTAAACAAGAAAATGGACTAAAAATATCTAACCTTGAAAATGGGAAGTAACTTAAATCACAACATACCAGCCAACTTGGAAGCTTACTGCCGGCGGTCCTTTAAATGGACTGACGGTCCCCAAATCAATAAGGGACCGTCCACATATTTAAAGGACCGTCCTCAGTAGTGCTCAGAATTAAAATTCTATTATGTGTTTTTCTATTTGATTCCTGCACTACATAATTGATTTCACATTCATATCATCGTCTATATATGTATATGCATGCATGTGCTTTGCTCTAACTCTGTTTTGTAGCACATCGCCATAGCTCAATTCCCCGGTGCCATCATTAAAGGGGGAGCACTTAGCTACGGGGAGCTTGTATTTCGTTGATCACTCCAACGATTATCTTTCAAGGGTGCTCGTGTCTTCTCTCCTCAACAACCACGACACATCTTTTTGATTCTACAAAAAGGGGGAGAAGTAATGGGAAAACTCATTAAAAATTTATCAACGCATAATTTTACTTAAAACGAGTTTATATTTTGTAATCATCAAAAAGGGGGAGATTGTTAATACAAATAATGTCAAAAACGTTATTCGCATTATTCGGTCTTCTCGTGTTTTGATAATCACAAAATATAAAGACATGTTACGTAAAGTTACGGTTTATAAGTTTTTAATCGAGGAAACTCGTTACTTCTACGTAGCTGCTTCAACATCACTTCAGGTATGAACAAACTTTATACCATCATTAATTAAGTGATCAAAGAATTTTATTTTCACCTAAACTTACATTTTTAAGTTTGACAAAACATTTTCACAAAAGTATTTTTGTGTTTTTAAAGAAATGTTTTATTAAAAAAATAAATTCAAATTCAAACTTTATAACAGCTAGTTTCCCCCCAAATCAGTTTAGCCTGAACCATATAAGTTTTCACCACGTCAGGACAAAAAAAGAGCGTTTTGTCGCGGCGGTCCCTTAGTGATAAAGGACCACCTGGCATTTACGGGACCGTCCCTCTCCCTCCTGTCGCCTATTAATATTAAACTGTTACACTTCAGAAATGGAGACTTTCACACATACAAAACTTTCTGGACTTTGTTCCTTTTACTCTTTGATCACTATAACATGTCGGTATATGTTTCTAAGTGAATTCCTCTTCCGTCAAGTGCAAGAGAAGAACTCTCAACAACTATGAAGATTCGAGATGTTATAGGTGTCCACACACTAACGTAACATGTGTTACGTGATAGGATTTATATCGTGTCATTGTTTTCCGACTTGTGTGTGAGTCGAGGATGGGGATATTTGTATAAACTTGGATGGTGATTGGTATGTGTTAATTCACATTCATTTTCATAGCCAAAAACCAACCCAAAAAGACTAATTATGCTAACAAATGCCAAAGAATGTGTGTTTTTGTGATTGTGAATGTGTAGGAACGGATATCTCGTAAAATGACGAAAAACAAACAAAATCTTGCAAAAACGAGCACGAGAGTAGAACGAGTCAGAAAGTCAAGCTGGAAACCAAATTGAGCTTTGAAAAGTCAAATAAGATCCCTTGAGTTTAAAGATTTACAAGAATGGCCCTCATAATGAAAGTTTAAAGAAATGCCAGAAATAGTCCTTGCATTTTAGAAGTTGTCACATTTAGTCCCTCAACTGATTCATTTGAAGAAATGTCAACTCAACCCTTCGTAATTCATAATTGGAAAACTAAGTCCTTGAAAGTTATTTTTGGAACAATGGCAGAATCAGTCCTTGAAGATTCTATAATTACAAATTTAGTCCTTGATTTCTATTATTACAAATTCTGAATTTAAGCCTAAGCCTTGTCCAAATATATAATCCAATCCAAAGTCTAAAGTACCAAAGGCCCATCCCAACTTAAAAATACACGAGCCCAACATCTAAACCCACGGTCAAAGCATTATCAAAATGGGTCAAAGAAGTCAACTTGATCAAACATTTAATAAAAAAACCCAAACCCGCCCTTTTTACCCTCAAATATCACCAAACCCAGAAATTACTATTCCCCTAGAACCCTAACTATCGTTCCTCAAAATTACCGTAATTAAGGGTAAGTTAGTCAAATCAAAGGTGTTCTAGAAGGTCAGTGGGTGTCAGGGTGTGTCAGAATATCTAAACAAGCACAAAAATGGACACATGGCAGTTGGTGATTGGTGTGGGCGCGTCATAGATCATGATCTGAGGGCTGATATCAAGAGGGAAATCATTTGGAAGTGATCAAGGGCTATGAGGAGCTCCAAAGAAACACAACTCACACGGATTTCCAGCTTGGCAATCCGTGAACTCACCTCACCTCCTCTCCTATATATAGATGTCATTGTAAGCTCAACAGGTGTGTAATTTTTAGTAGTAGCGAAGCTCTTGCAATTTTTAGTCTCAAATGTACTTAGTTTAGATATTGAAATAAATTTCATATTAGTTTAATAAAATTCTCAGTTTTCATTATATTTCTTATCAGCTTATTGAACTGTTTTGTTAATTAGCTTATTAAAATCATATAATCAGTTTGTTTCTAGTTCATTTTCAGAATTATTTCATTTAGTTTAATCAAAGTTATCTCTTAATTCAGTTTTACCTTATTTTCAAAATCAATAAAAAACAGAAAATAAGAAAAAATAAAAAAATATGTTTCAATTTAGTTTTAATAAGTTTGAAATAAGCTGAATTAGCTTATATACAATCTATACAAGGTCTGTAGCTTGTTGTAGATCTGTTTTCATTCCATTTTCACAAGTACTAGACTGGTCAACTAAAGTCAACTGTATTTGATCCATGGGTTGCTGAGGTTGTTTGGATAAGTTTGGACAGATTTGGAAGGTCCTTGCCTATCCTAGAGATAGGCTAGCTAAGTGAATCAATCCTGTTTGGCTGGACTGAAAAGATTTGTAAGTACTAGTTTCTGATTTGAAGTGGTTATACTGTTACATTGATAATAGTTGCTGTAATGTTGTAGTTTTAACTGAGTTTGATGATTAGTTGATTCTGAGTTTGACTGTTATTGTAGAGATGTTTTAATAGATATTGTAGTTGATTGATTGAGTTTGTAGATCTGTTTTCATTTGTTAATTGAGCTTCTGATTTGGTTAGGATACGTGATCTATCATATCTGTTGGATCTAGTATTTTATATTGGTGATTTGTGATTCATATAGTGTTTGGAGTTTGATTTGGATGAGATTTTGGTAATATGTGGGCTGTTTCATCTTATTAGTGTATTCTGTCACTAAAAGGAGTGTTTGGATCCAACTGTTACAGTGGTTATTTGAGTGTGGATTAGAGGTTTACTTGCATACATAGGTGTAATTAGAATAAAAGTAGAGTTATATAGCTTAAAATACAGTAGGTAGAAACATATATAGTCAAACTTAGTTAAATCATCTCTCATTTGTTGGTAGCATTAGAATACAGTTAGTTAATTGGTATTTGTAGTTGTAATATAGCTTAAGCTAGTTTAATTCAATTGTAAATTAGCTTAATATCACTAATAAGAGTAGTATTGGTCAACTGAAATTGGAATAAGTCAATTTAGAAATAATCTCATTTAGTCCACTGTTACATTGAGTATAGTTTAATAGGCTGCTGAACTTAGTGGAATTTAGAGAATTAATTAGTTGTTTCTGGTTTAACATTTAGTTGATTTAGATTCTCAGTTGCATCTTTGTGCTTTTGCCCCAATAAGCTGGTACATTTGAGCTTATATAAAGTGTTTATAGCTTCTGTGAATTAGTATAGTTGAGACAGAGTATCTGTTTGAATATTGAAGCCTGCAAGTGTAATTTTGAGCTTTTACTTGAGTCTCGTTGGCATTTCTGAGTTTGTTTGATGATAAATAAGTGTTGTGAATTATCTATTTCACTTGGCTTAATCTGTTTGTGATTCTGCTTATTACTTTGGCTGATCCTCATTGTTTATTGAGTTGATTGTGGTACTTTGTGGATATTCTAAGTATAACTTGATCATATTTGAGATTCATTGAGCATATTATATCATATATCTTCTGTGTTAAGAGTTTCATTCAAGTTTGGTTCACAAGTGCTTAATAATAAACACTTGTGATAAGCAGTTTGTGCTTAATTAGCATTTTTACTGTTCATTTTGAATTCAAAATTTTTCTCCAAGTTCATTTTATTATTTTAGAATTTCTGGTAATTTTTCAAATTTTTCCAAGTTGATTTGATATTTTTCTTAATTTTTCTTGGATTTTAATCATTTTTAAATACTTTTAAATAAACAAAAATCCATAAAAATACAAAAATATTTTAGGAAATTCTTTTATAATATTTTAGATTTTTCAGAAATTAAATTTCATTTGTCCCTCTTATTTTTCTATTTTCCTAAATTTTTAATTCATTTTAAAAATACAAAAAGCAAAATTAATTCATAAAAAAATAAAAGAAAAGTCAAAAAAATAATTTTCTTTTTCTAGAAATTCATTTTATTAGTTTAAGATTTTTAGAAAATTGTTTCACGTTTGTAGGATCATTTTTCAATTAAAGTTACGTTTTAATAAACGCGTTTGCATTTCCGTTTTTACGTATTCAACTTTAGTGCATATCTAGCTTGTACCACATGCATAATTCATAATTGTTTGTTGTTATTTGAATTGTTTGATCATTATTTTCACTTTCACCACTTTTCAATTCACGATTTACATGAATCAATATTCCTTGATTTCATTCACCTTCGTACGGATACGACTCGGGTGATCCGTATTTTGTGCGGATCATTTCGATACTATACTACTATATTATAATAATTGATTTTGACTCAATTAATTTTTGGCACCGCTGCCGGGGAAGGTTGAAGTGAGTTTTTGAATATTCGTTTTAAAAAATCGTGTTTTGATAAGCCTTCCTCTATTTTGTATATATTTCTATAAAAATATAAAAATTGAAAAATCCAAAACACTTTTCCTAAAGTGTTTACAAAAATACAAAAATAATAAAGTTACAGCCTCGACTCTCCCGTGGAAGGGAGGGCATTGTAAACCAAATAAGCTTCACAACATAACAAAAACGTGAAATTAGTTCTTTGTCGGATTACTTCAATTTCTACAACCGATTAAGCGGGAAATACGGAAGCTAAGACATTAAATTGCTAGCTGAAGAGAGAAACACTCTTCTTTCTCGTCCCGTCGCGAGTGGTTTTGTAGGAAACGGTTTCAATTAACGTAACGTTTTATAAAAAGAAAAACAAAAGAAATAAAAAGTTTTTGAGATAAAAATAAAAAATAAAAAGATTTTCCTTTTTCTTTTCTTCTTCTTTTTCTTTTTGATTTTGTTTTTGGTGTATGCATACCCGCTCTTCTTTTGAGAGTCTTATATCACCTTTGTGAAACCCCGAGAGGGTAATTCGACATACACACCGTGTCCATTTCCCTAACGTTGTGGAAATGGATCCGAATAATCAACACCCTCCGGTGGGTGGAGATGAACACCAACACGTGCCAGCTCCCGATCTCCAAACGATGGAGGAGCTATGCCAACCCACAATGCATGGTAGAGGTGGCCCGATTGCCCCTCTAAATATTGAGGCTACGGATTTTGGACTAAAACACCACATGATACAACAAGTCCAAAATTCTTGCCAATTTCACGGATTACCGGGTGACGATGCAAACAAGCATCTCGATAAATTTTTGACCGTCACTCAAAATATGAAACAAAACGGGGTCTCCGATGACGCCCTCCGTCTCTCTCTCTTCCCCTATTCTCTAACGCATCATGCCACCGCTTGGTTTGATCGTCTTCCCAGGAACTCGATTCATAATTTCAATGAAATGGTATCGAAGTTCTTGGCGAAGTATTTTCCACCATCGATGGTGACGAAGTTGAGAAACGATATTAGCAATTTTCGACAACTTCCCGATGAGTCTTTATTCGAGGCTTGGGAACGTTATAAGCTTGCCATTGATCGTTGTCCAAACCATAACATGCTTCTCGTTACGATCATTGATATGTTTTACAATGGTTTAACTCTACGACATCGGGACACGATCAATGCTGCAGCTGGTGGTACTTTCATGAAACGTCGTCCTGAGGATTGTTACGAGCTAATCGAGAATATGACGGCCCATTACAACTATTGGGATTCCTCAGCCGAGAGGAATGAGCCAATAAGATCGACTGCGACTCTAAACTCTTCTTCCTCTCATAATCTTGAGTTAGCCGCCATGAATAATAAACTTTATGATTTGTCTAAGGCAATGTTAAGAATGTATCAAATGATGTCGAATCAAGTTAAGAACCCGCAAGTCAATATGGTTAATACCGGTTGTAAGACTTGTGGTGGTCCACATTCATACCTTGAGTGCCCAGCCTCCGGTGGCTTTTCTCAAGAGAACGTGTATGCTGCAAACATGGGTGGCAACGGTTACCCACAACCTCAAGGAGAACATAATCTCCTCGGCTACCGTTCCGACAATTATCTTGGACCACCCGGTTTTAGTCAACCAAATCAAGTGAATCAAAAAAATAATGTGCAAAACCGTAATCATCAATTTAATCACAATCAGAATCAAACCCGGGGAAATAATGGTTTTCAAGGACAAAATCAAAGTTTTCATCAGAATCAAAATCGGGGAAATTACAACCAAGGCCCGCCTCAAGGGAATAATTTTCAAAATAATGGGAATTTTCAAAATAATCATGGAGATCAAAATCAGGGTTTTAATCAAAACAACCGAGGGCAAAACTTTCAAAATCAAAATCAGAATGTGGTTCAAAATTCGTCGCCCTTGGATGAGATTCTTAAGCAGATTATGAAAAACCAAGAGTTAATGGCTAAGGAAATTCTTGAACTTAACAAGCGTTTAAATGATCGACCCTCGGGCTCTGGAACTTTGCCAAGCAACACGATCTCTAACCCGAGGGGCAATGCAAAAGCGATCATGACAAGGAGTGGTGTTTCTTATGATGGACCAACGGCTCCGACTACCTCTTCTTCTCTTCCTCCTAAGGTAGTCGCCCGTAAACCTGAGGTGACAACGGATACAGAAATTCCTATTAATAATGGAAGGACCGAAGACATCCAACCTCCGGTGGTCCCGACATCTAAAGGAAAAGAAAAAGTTGTTAATGAAACTGAAAAAGAAATTCCCGTAAAAACAAAGTTGCCTTATCCGTCACGTTTAAACGAACAAAAGCACTACGAGAAGGATAAAAACCAAATGGAAAAGTTTTATCAGATTTTTCAAGAATTGCACTTTGATACAAGTCTCGCGGATGCTATACTTTTGTTGCCAAAATTTGCTTCGATGCTAAAAGGTCTTTTAAATAATAAGGAAACTTGTTTGAAATGCCTAAGACTCAAATGAATGAGAATTGCTCAGCGGTTCTTCTTAAAAAGCTACCCAAAAAGCTTGAAGACCCTGGCAAGTTTCTCATTCAATGCAATTTTCCGGGTATGGTTCAATGCTTCTCCTTGGCCGATCTTGGTGCTAGCATTAACCTAATGCCATTATCAATTTGGAAAAAGTTGCCTCTTCCTAACTTGACACCGACGCTTATGACCCTCGAGCTTGCCGACCGATCTACCTCTCGTCCAATTGGTATAGCTGAGGATATTTTTGTCAATGTTGGGAAATTCAATTTCCCTGCAGATTTTGTGGTTGTTGATTTTGATGCCGATCCACGGGTTCCTCTCATTCTCGATAGAGGATTCCTAAGGACCGGTCGTGCTTTAATTGATGTATACGACAAGGAGATTACTTTACGTGTTGGAAATGAAGCCGTTACTTTTAACATTGATCAAACCGCGAGATACTCCTCCGATTACGATGTTTCTTCTGTCAACCAAATTGATGTTATTGATGAAGCTACGGAGGAGTATTCTCAAGAACTTCTTGGTTTTACCGATAATGCTTCAAGTGGCAATCCCACTCCTTCTTTTGAACCGATTGTCTCTGATTCTTCCCTTTCCCTCACTCCGTTTGAGGGAAGTGATCTCGCTTGGGAAGAAATCAAAGCTTGCCTTTCAAATGATTCAGTTTCACCAGAAATTGATAATTGTAACTTTGATCCGGAGGGGGACATTTTATTGATTGAGAAATTGTTAAATGAAAACCCGATTGTTTCTTCCCCTCCGATGGACCTAAAAATGGTAGACATAAAAGAAGTAAAGCTGTCTATTGAGAATCCTCTGGAGCTCGAGCTCAAGGATTTGCCTCCTCATCTCGAATACGCATACTTGGAAACAAATAATAAATTGCCTGTAATAATTTCAAAAGGCCTACAAGATGAGGAGAAGACACGACTCTTAGATGTGCTTAGGAAGCATAAGAGTGCGATTGCTGGGCAAATATCCGACATTAAGGGAATCAACACTCGATTTTGCACTCATATGATTCTACTTGAAGATAATCACAAAGCTTCCGTCCAACAACAACGACGGGTTAACCCACATATCTACTAAGTGATCAAAAAGGAAGTTATTAAACTCCTTGACGCTGGAATGATTTATCCGATCTCGGATAGTTCATGGGTTAGCCCGGTTCATTGTGTTCCAAAGAAGGGCAGAATCACTGTTGTGAAAAATGATAATAATGAGCTTATACCGACTAGACTTGTGACCGGATGGAGTTTGTATCGACTACCGCAAGTTGAATAGTGCGACCCGTAAAGACCTTTTCCCGCTCCCTTTTATGGATCAAATGCTTGAATGATTAGCGGGAAATGAGTTCTATTGCTTTCTCGATGGCTTTTCTGGGTACTTTCAAATTCCCATTGATCCCCAGGATCAAGAAAAGACCCCTTTTAATTGCCCATATGGAACGTTTGCCTATCGTAGAATGCCCTTTGGCTTATGTAACGCTCCAGGCACATTTCAACGGTGTATGATGGCCATTTTCTCGGATATGATTGAAAAAACCATGGAAGTGTTCATGGACGACTTCTCCGTTTATGGAAATTCTTTCGATTCTTGCCTGTCCCATTTAGAGAATATGCTAATTCGGTGTGAAAACACTAACTTGGTTCTAAATTGGGAGAAGTGCCACTTCATGGTTAAAGAGGGCATAGTCCTCGGCCATAAAATCTCTAAATCTGGGATTGAGGTAGATCGTGCAAAAGTTGATGTTATTGCTAAGCTACCTAATCCTACGACCGTCAAAGGAATCCGAAGTTTCCTTGGTCATGATGGCTTTTACCGATGTTTTATACAAGACTTATCCAAAATAGCCCGGCCTCTGACCCACCTTTTAGAAAAGGATGCTCTATTCAACTTCACAAATGAATGCATCGATGCATTTAATTTCTTGGAGAAGAAGTTAACGGAGGCACCAATCTTAGTTGCCCCCGATTGGAGCTTACCATTTGAGCTAATGTGCGATGCAAGCGATTATGCCATTGGTGCAGTTCTGGGGCAACACAAGAATAAATACTTTCAGCCGATACACTATGCAAGTAAGATCATGAACGACGCCTAACATCACTACACAACTACCTAAAAAGAGATGTTAGCGGTTGTCTATGCTTTTGAGAAATTTACACCGTATTTGTTCCTTAAGAAATGCATAGTGTATACGGATCATTCAACCCTAAAATACTGATGAGGCGAAAAATGAGTCGTTTTTAGGGGGTCATTTAACCCCGGATTTGAATTTATTTGATCAAATATTGCCCTAAATCGTTCCTTTTGTGATTTTAGGTACTTTTGGAGTGAATTCGGGAAAAGGAAGCATTTTGGACGTTTTTGGAGCATAAAAGTGAAGATATGGTGACGGCCTACAACTAAATTACACATGACGGCGTCAAACTTAGATCTAGGCAATCCGATCTCATTATGGGCGGCGAGTTGACGGCGTCAGATATTCCTTCTTGACGCCGTCACCTTGTAAAATCTATATATATTTTTGCAATTTTCATTCACTAGATATAACTTAATAGGGGATAACTTTGGAGAAACCCTAGCACGAATTTTACTATTCTTTCAAGGGTTTTTACCCTTTGAAACCTTTCATGTTCAATTGAGATAAGTATCCTTTCAATTCATTCAATATGTCTATGTGTTGTTTGAATATATCTTACGCTTGTCTTGAATTTAACATGCTAGGCTAGATCTCTTGTGTGTTTGCTTAGATGTAGTGAAACCTAGATGTTGATTATGGGTTGATTGTTTGTTTATAGTTGTTACGGATGAATAATTTCGATGTTAGGCTTAAGAAAACTGGCAGACTTCCATAGGTAACATGCTTGAACGTCTTAAGAAACATGAACCAATGCGTACTAGGTTATTATGGTTGTATTTAATGCATGAGCAAATTCTAATGATCCCATGTTAGGAGCTTCTTGCAGGCTCGACATAGGAGTGAAGTAGGAGCTTATAGAGTTGGGGAAGTACGTACGCCACCCCACAAATGGTATTAAGGCATATAACCGTCATCCATGCAATTGTAACAAACTATCAACCTGTAAAACATATCTAGGGAGTAATGAAACCTAAGTAAACACAATTCTCCTCATTATTGTTTACACCACTAGTTTAATTAGTTTTATTTTCATTCTGTTATTTTATTTTGATTGCATCTTAGTTATTGGGTTAGTTGATTAGCAACTAATTCCGCCCACTCCTCCAAAAACCCGAGATTTTAATTGCTTTTATAAAAATATAAAAATATAAAAATACAAAAAGAATCATCCCTCACCTCTAGACCTAGTTTTTAGGCTTTCTAATCCTAGCGACACTATTCCTGAGTTGAACGATCAATCCCCCGGTACTTGTCACTATACTATACTACAACGATCAGGTACACTTCCTGGTGGGGGTTGTAAGCTTCTCGAGATCCCTCGAGAGGTAAAGCCTGGTGCGATTCCCACGTATCAAGTTTTTGGCGCCGCAGCCCGGGGAATAGTTATTGTCTAGGTTAGGATTTCTTTTTATTAGGTCTACTTGCTAGATTCCTTTCTAGTAAGATTTTATTTTTATTTTTAGGTTTTCTGTAGTCTATCTTATTTCTTCGTGTCTTTGTTTGTAATCTTTACCATCCAACATCATGGAAGGTGGTAACATCTTTGAACCCATCAACCCTCCACAACAAAACCACCCACAAAACCCACCACTTGCAAACCAACCTCTTAGGCCCCGAACCCTAGGAGAGTATTCCCGTCCTAGCCATCAAGGCTATCGAAACACCATTGATCTCACCCAAGGAGCCAATGTGTCCCCCTTGCGATCCGACACCATCCGGTTGGTGCAAAGCGGATGTGCATTCTATGGACTTCGTTCCGAAGATCCTAATCAACATCTCAAGGATTTCCTTAAAATCGTAGATTCTATAGACCTTAATGTTACAACTAGAGAGTCGACCCGATTACGCTTATTCCAATTCTCTCTACGTGATCAAGCTAGTCAATGGCTTGAACGTTTACCCGCGGGATCCATCACCTCATGGGATGATCTCACCACTCGTTTCCTTGCTCAATTTTTCCCAATGGGGAGAACTACCAAGTTTAGAAATGATATCTTGATGTTCCAACAACGTCAAGGTGAAACTCTATATGAAGCATGGACTCGTTTCAAGGACTTACTCCAAAAAGTCCCTCATCATGGCATAGATCTTTGGCTCCAAGTCCAAATCTTCTATGACCATATCGATCTCTCCACAAGGCGAACCATTGACCAATGGGCCGGTGGCAAGCTACGTGATCTAAGTTCGGAAGAATTGTGGGAACTCATAGAAGATCTTGCTCTCTATGACAACGAAAGTTGGAATGATCCCCGTGATTTGAACAAAACGGTCAAGGCAATATCTTTGCCTTCGAACAATTCTAGCACTCCCGACCGTAGGATCATGGAACCTGAGGACCAAGTCAAGTTTCTCATGAAATCCTATGAAGCTCCTAAGCCTTCAAGCCAAGTGAACAAAATCACTTCTTCATGCGAATTATGTAGTGGTCCCCATGACACTCGTGATTGCGTGGAACTCCCCGGAACAGCTTTTGCGGACTACGCATCCTCGCGTACCGACGAAGCGGGAGACAAGTGGTACACTTTCAAACCCGAGCCAAATCCTTACGGTGATTCCTACAACCCTTCTTGGAAAAATCACCCGAACCTTAGGTGGAAACACAACCCAAACAATTCTTCCAATCCGCCTAATCGTTACCAACCAAACGGTCCACCCTCCAACCGTACTTTCAACAACAATCCTTCCAACAACTATGGTAGTACCAATAAACTTGAAGGATTGATGTCCAAGTTTATTGCATCTCAAGAAGCTCGAATAGCTAAGTTTGAAACCGAATTCAACCAACAACAAACAGAGATGACCAGTAAGATTGACAACTTGTTGAAAGACCTCAACAACCAAGCGCTAATTACACCTAGAAAGGACACTAGGGAGACTAATAGTGGAATCCAAATTAAGGACCCTTCATCATCCAAACACGTCCACTTTATCAATGTTGTCACTATTAAGCCAAAAGATAAAGATATAGAAGAGAGTGACAAGGATGAAGTTGGAGTAGAAACAGAGACTAGGGATGAAATTAAGGAAGTTGAGATTAATAAGGGAGAAAAGTTAGAGGAAGTAGAAAACGTAGAAGAGTACTTTGATAAGTTGCCCACCAAGGAAGAACGGGAATATCACAAGGATTTATTCAATGATCCTGAGACACCATATATCCTTGGTTCACCCCTTATTAAAGTAGGTGATCCCTCTAACATCAACATACCATGCAACATTGGGCATATGCATGTATGGAAAGCTTATATCGATCCTAGGTCTCCTATAAACATCATGACTAGGACTTATTATAATTGGGTAATGAAGAAGCAACTTGGTTATAGGATGATGCCCAACAAGAATTTGATAAGCAACTTTGTAGGAAGAGTGAAAGGATTGCATGTAATTGTAGGAAACTTCACTTACGTGACCGACTTTGTGATAGTAGAGGATACTCGTCCGGTGATAGATGATTGCCTAAGTTAAGTAGTGTTCGGAAAACTGTTTGTTGAGGTCTCTAAGATGAGCTATGATCCGACTTTAGGGATAGTTAGATTCAAAGAAGAGAATGATGAGATTGCTTACCAAATGCCCTATAAGATTGAACAATACCGCCTCCTATCAAACATAGAAAAGGAACATAAACAAGCGGTTTACTATAGGAATAATGAAGATAGATGTAGAGGAGTAGAATATGTTATGAATAAAATACTTGGTTTCTACAACGAATGCTTGCAACTAGAGCCGGAATACAAAACTAATATTGGAGATGACCTTGACAATGAGACCAACGATGAGGTCACGTAACCACCCATGACCTTGAGTCTAGCTAAAAGACTCGTAAAATAAAGAAAAGCGCTTCTTGGGAGGCAACCCATGTTTTGTGTGATTTTTAATTATTTGATTGTTATTTGCTTCCGTATGCATGTTTATTTTAATTGTTGGTAGATCATGTTTCAAAACCAAAATTGTGAAAATGCTTTATTTTGTCGTTTAACTTCGTCTTAACTTCATACAAAGGTATTTCGCAAAAGATAAGTGTAAGGGGAAACCCCAAATATGTTTTTAAGAAACGAAATTGATCATGATTCTCCACAATATTAAATGGACATGTGTATTAGTATTTGTTAGAGTCAAATGCTTGTATCGAGTCATAATGATGTTTTGCAGGATTTTCCAGGAAGTAGGACATAAGTTTTTCTAGAAATTTTCCGGAAACTTAACGTAAAGATTTTTGCAGGTCACTTCTGACGGCGTCATGAGTTAACTCCTAACGGCGTCACGTGTAAAATTCTGGAAATTTTGCTAGTTTTGTTTTTCTAACGGAGTCTTAAAGTTTTTGTTAATTCTTTAGTTTTATAAACTCCAGGAAATCTGCAAACATTCATTCCACAAGCATTATATCTTAATTTGTTTTCTAGGACTTGTTAGTATATATAGATTGCCGCCGATTTTTCGCGAGGTTGCCTTGTTTGTTTTCTCAGGTTTAACAGGTTATGTATGACAAGAAGATGATTTTATATTTCTGGAAGGTAAGCTTTGATTGTTCATTTTCTTAGAGGAAGATCTAACCTTGTTATCGTACTATCCACACCGAACGAATCAGGGGAGTATTTGCTTTCATTCTTTTACCTATTTCACTTTTACATTCTTTAATTGAACATTGGGGACAATGTTCATCCTAAGTGTAAGGGGAGGGTAAATGATGATACCTTATAGGATACACTTTCACTTGAGTTTGTTTGTTTGATGGTAGGTGTGTAATAAAACTATGAGAAATACTTGTTAGTGTAATTTTAGAGCCAAATTTAAAAAAATTTTACAACATTTAGGAGTGAAACTTTAGCCTTAGAAAGCGTCTCATGGATAGGAGTCGTATGACTAGCACAAAACTGTACTATTCAGAAAAATTTTCCACCCAAATATGTGAGGTTCGCCTTTAGATTTGATAGAAAAAACATTTACCATTAGTGCTTATGAGTGTACCGGTAGCATTTAGATTCTAGAACTTGCGTTAGTGATGCATCCTGAGACCGCTAGTGAGACTACATTCGTGTAGTAGGATTTACTACATGATAAGAGGCATTAGGATCACCCTTGTGTTTAAACCCGTATCATAATTACTTGACCATTTAAGTCATATTACTTGGCTAGTTAAGTCAACTAATTTTTCCCACACCTTAGCGTTGTACTCATTTTTAGTATACAAAACCCCTAGTACACCCCTCCGAGCCTATCTTTTCGTTTCTAACTTTAAGCATCTTACTTAAAGGAAGAATTTGTTACAACCCACTTAAATGTACACCCAAATCGCCTTAGCTTTCCGTGTATGCACTCATCTTTAGTGCATTATTGTTATATGTTTAAACCCTTAGTTAATTATCTAATTGATTACATGGTTGTTAAGTCGAGTCATATCCTTCTACATATTGTTTTGAGACGATTGGAACTCATGGGTAAAGTACTTATGTTATGGAGTAATGGGGAAGAACATCATTTATTACCCCCATATGTGCATTAATCTTAAAAGTACTCCAAGTGTTTTGATTTTCTTGATTCGAATCATTAGATTAATTTATTGTAAAGTATGTAAAAATTCAAGTGTAAGGGGAATATTCATTCTCTATGATGTATTATTTTGGATGGTAGGGTAAGAGTGTATGAAAAAAAAATCAAAAATTAAGAAAAAGAAAAGAAAAAAAATAGAAAAAACATACGGACTACCATCCCGTTTCATTCTATGTTTATTTTATGTTTTTGTTATTTTTCATTTATTAGCTTAAGTCGAGTCTAGTCTTGGCTTAGCAACGCCATATTGTACATGTAATTAACCAAGATGATTAACTCGCCACCAGTAAAGATTGCATATATCCAACAAAACCGTGTATTCCATATCCCTACACCTAACGTTATAACCTTTTAAAAGACCTCTTTGATAGTTTATCCTAGGTGCTTACGCCAAGTGGTGGAGGTTTGATCCTTTCCCAAGCCTATGGTAATCTATTTTGCTATGACAGGTAGTGAGAGATGTTTTCCATTTCCATATTGTGATATATACTTTATTACACCCGAGAGATGTGAGTATCTAAACACTATTTGTGAGGTGCTAGTGTATGACCTCCGTGTTTGTCTTTGGTCTTTAGTGGAACGATTATTTGTTGTAATTACTTTTAAATTAGTGTTAAATGACCCCTAACTTGTATTTTGATTAGAATAAAAGCGCATTTGCTTGAGGACAAGCAAATCTCAAGTGTAAGGGTATTTGATGAGGCAAAAAATGAGCCATTTTTAGGGGGTCATTTAAGTCCGAATTTGAATTTATTTGATCAAATATTGCCCTAAATCGTTTCTTTTGTGATTTTAGGTACTTTTGGAGTGAATTCTGGAAAATGAAGCATTTTGGACGTTTTTGGAGCATAAAAGTGAAGAAAACGGCAAAGTCTTAATTTTCCTTGCTGGGAACAGTACCTGACGGCGTCAAGAGGCTTCATCAAACGGTGTCAAGAGTAAACAAGAGATGAAAGTGGTGACGATCCAGAGAAATGGTGACGGCGTCAAGCTTGGCCGTCATGGTTATGGTGACGATCTACAACTAAATTACACATGACGGCGTCAAACTTGGATCTAGGCAATCCGATCTCATTATGGGCTGCGAGTTGACGGCGTCAGATATTCCTTCTTGATGCCGTCACCTTGTAAAATCTATATATAGTTTTGCAATTTTCATTCATTAGTTATAACTTAATAGGGGATAACTTTGGAGAAACCCTAGCACGAATTTTACTGTTCTTTCAAGGGTTTTTGCCCTTTGAAACCTTTCACGTTCAATTGAGATAAGTATCCTTTCATTTCATTCAATATGTCTATGTGTTGTTTGAATATATCTTACGCTTGTCTTGAATTTAACATGCTAGGCTAGATCTCTTGTGTGTTTGCTTAGATGTAGTGAAACCTAGATGTTGATTATGGGTTGATTGTTTGTTTATAGTTGTTACGGATGAATGATTTCGATGTTAGGCTTAAGAAAACTGGCAGACTTCCATAGGTAACATGCTTGAACGTCTTAAGAAACATGAACCAATGCGTACTAGGTTATTATGGTTGTATTTAATGCATGAGCGAATTCTAATGATCCCATGTTAGGAGCTTCTTGCAGGCTTGACATAGGAGTGAAGTAGGAGCTTATAGAGTTGGGGAAGTACGTACGCCACCCCACAAATGGTATTAAGGAATATAACCCGTCATCCATGCAATTGTAACAAACTATCAACCTGTAAAAGATATCTAGGGAGTAATGAAACCTAAGTAAACATAATTCTCCACATTATTGTTCACACCACTAGTTTAATTAGTTTTATTTTCATTTATGTTATTTTATTTTGATTGCATCTTAGTTATTGGGTTAGTTGATTAGCAACTAATTCCGCCCACTCTTCCAAAAACCCGAGATTTTAATAGTTTTTATAAAAATATAAAAATACAAAAAGAATCAACCCTCACCTCTAGACCTAGTTTTAAGGCTTTCTAATCCTAGCGACACTATTCCTGAGTTGAACGATCAATCCCCCGGTACTTGTCACTATACTATACTACAACGATCAGGTACACTGCCTGGTGGGGGTTGTAAGCTTCTCGAGATCCCTCGAGAGGTAAAGCCTGGTGCGATTCCCACGTATCAAATACCTAATGGCAAAGCAAGATGCTAAGCCACGCTTAATGCGGTGGGTTCTTTTGCTCCAAGAATTTGATGTCGAAATTAGAGATAAAAAAGGAGCAGAGAACCTTGCTGCTGATCACCTTTCACGACTTGAGAACCTCCATCAAAGTGCTCTCGTGAATAAGGAAATCACCGAAACATTTCCTCTCGAGACACTTGGGAGTGTGACTAAAATTGACCAAAGTACCCCATGGTTCGCCGATTTTGCGAATTACCATGCGGGGAACTTCATTAGGAAAGGGATGTCGTCCCAACAAAAGAAGAAATTCTTTAAAGATGTCCAACATTACTTTTGGGACGACCCCTATTTGTTCAAAGTCTGTGCGGATCAAGTGATCCGGCGGTGTGTTCACGGTACAGAAGCCGTTGAAATTCTTAAGGCATGCCATAATGGACCCATGGGGGGACATCATGGTGCCAACTTCACAGCAAAGAAAGTGTTTGATTCCGGCTTCTATTGGCCTACGATTTATCAGGAGGCCCATGAATTGGTGAAATCATGTGATTCTTGCCAACGTCAAGGGAAAATTTCTCAAAAAGATGAAATGCCACAAAATGCTATTCAGGTTTGTGAAATTTTTGACGTTTGGGGCATCGATTTCATGGGGCCATTCCCGTCATCAAGAGGAAATAAGTATATTCTCGTGGCCGTCGATTATTTGTCCAAATGGGTTGAAGCGAAGGCGCTCCCCACCAATGACGCCCGAGTAGTTGTTAAATTCTTGTAAAGTCTCTTTGCCCGATTTGGTGCACCTCGAGCCATCATAAGTGATCGTGGGACCCATTTTTGCAATGATCAATTTGCTAAAGTAATGCTTAAATATGGTGTCACACATTGTCTTTCTACGGCTTATCATCCACAAACTAATGGTCAAGTGGAGGTCTCCAATCGTGGCCTTAAAAGGATATTAGAAAGGACAGTAGGAGAGCACCGTGCCTCATGGGCCGATAAACTAGATGATGCTTTAAGGGCTTTCCAGACCGCTTACAAAACACCCATTGGGTGTATTACTCATAGGCTGGTTTACGGGAAGGCTTGCCATTTGCCCCTAGAACTTGAGCACAAGGCCTACTGGGCCTTAAAACATGCCAATTTTCACTTGAAAACCGCGGGTGATCACCGAAAAGTTCAATTGAATGAATTAGTCGAACTTCATGATCAAGCTTACGAGAATTCTTTGATTTATAAAGAGAAAACAAAAGGACTTCATGATGCCAAGATCAAAGACCGCGTTTTCAACGTTCGTGATCAAGTGCTTCTTTTTAACTCTCGTTTGAAGATTTTCTCGGGTAAGCTTAAAACCCGTTGGTTTGGACCATTCACCGTAACACAAGTATTCCCTTATGGTATCATTGAGTTAGCTCAACCTGATGGTCCAAACTTTAAGGTGAATGGTCACCGTTTGAAACACTATTTCGGGGGGGACGTACCAACCATGGTAGTCCCGGATCTCCAAACTTTCCCCAAGGACGATTGAATTCGGGGATCGAGTCAAGCTACATGACTCGGTTATCAAAAACAAAGCGCTTCGTGGGTGGCAACCCATGCTTATCCAATTTCATCTTCTTATTTTTCTTATTTCTAACAAATAACGTGAGGAGGGGGTGCCTCTTCTACTCTTGTGTTCCGTGGTTGTTGGTGATGTTTGTTTAGGATTGTCCGCGATTTATGATGACTCTCGTGCTCGTTATCTTCTCTCCACTCGAATCTCATTTCATCGATGCTTTTGGAAATCCTATATCCGTGAATCTTATCGACTAACGTTTTCTTTGGCATAATTAATAAACGGCCCTAGAATTTTGTTAGGATTGCCTTAACCCACAAAACATTGAGGACAATGTTTAATTCTTGTCCGGGGGAGGGTGAATCTTCGATTCGATTTGACCTTGCATTTTTCACCATGTCGTGTACTATTGCAACTCCGTTTTTCCACCAAAAATAAAAAATGAAAAAATTGGAAAATTTTCAAAAATTTTGGAAAGAAAAATCAATGAAAAAGTCATGAAAAAGCACAAAAAAATGTGAAAAAAGTTGTGCAAAAATATAAACTTTGAATAAGTGTTTTGACACCTTGTTGACTTTCTTGCTGGAGAGTAGGAATAAATATTTTGACTTGACCAGGCGTGTTGAGCCCTAGCTTGTTCCCTTAACCAATGATGATCACATAAACTTGTGCTAGTCTTGTACACCAGGAGCTATAAAATGGGAATTCTTTCTTAAGAATCTGCAAGTTCCCGTACTTGACTTTATACATGCGCAGCTTAAAAGCTTTTGCTAGTCTTTTACATCAGGAGCTAGAAAACGCGAATTCTTCTTCTAGAATTTGCAAGTCTCCATATCTGACTTTATATATGCGTGGCTGATTATCGGCTAAGTATTCGCGGGTTTCATTATTTGAGATCTTAAATTGCGAAGAGCGAGAAATGATAGAGTCTATTTAGAAGTTAGATGCTAAACGTGGAGTAGTGGTTCTCTTTAGAGCTCATGAGAGGTACTTGTGGCTTTTTACTCCCATAAAATACGTCACCAATATATAATAGATGTTCTAGGTTAATTAGTGGTATTTAGGTTTGAATAATATTTAGTTCTTTATTTTCTTAAGAGAATTTTTGCTTTAAAAGTTGGGTACATATCAAGGAACATCAAAAATAAGAGCAAAAAGTGAAAAATCAAAAGTCAAAAGTTGATTATGTATGTGGTTTTGGAGCTACCCGATAAGCTTCCATTGATGTTATGAGAAAAAGTAAAGGAAGAAAAAAGTGAAAAATATGAGAAAAAGTATGAAATAAGTGAAAAATGAAAAAAAAATGAAAGTTGAAAGTTATGATGAATAAAAGTTTGAATGTAAATAAGTTGTTGTCGCGTGAGGTGCATGTGAATGATTCTGAATTGGACACATGAGGTAAACGTGTAGTACTCCGCAACTTATATATGTTATTGTATGTAACAAAAATTCCTTGATGTGAACCGAATTTCTATTACAGTGGTTCTTGAGAGAAAATGGAAAACTACTTATCGTTTAAACTTAGGTGTCACTATCGGACTAAAAAATATTGAAATGAGAAAATATGAAGCAATTCATTTCTCAACAAAAATAAAATATTGAGATACAAAAACTTAAGACATGGGAGTAAGAGGTTTTCACAAGTAACTTTTATGAGTAGTGTTAGCATCTAACTTGTAGATAAGCTGTGATCTCGTTTCTACGCTTAGTTTGGGAGCTTGTGAAAAATCAAGGATAACGATTTTTATCCGTATGGTCACTTTTCTATGAGAAGTGTTTCTACTCGTTGACCCTAAAAATTATTGCAAAATAATGAAAGTTCAACAAACCGTCACAAGTATGAAGTATGAAAAATACAAAAATAGAAGTGAAAGTGGAATAAAGGAAATTTTTTGGAAAATGGAGCATTTGCGGAAATAAATGATTTATTACTTCTTTCGAACCTCCTTGCTACTTTATAAAGTCAGTAGGAAGAGTTATGAAATTATTTATCCCAAAAGCGTGAATTGATCACATTGCGTGAGGACACGACAATACCTTAGTCTGGGGGATTTTGGTATGTGTTAATTCACATACCTTTTCATAGCCAAAAACCAACCCAAATAGACTAATTATGATTAAAAAAAATGCCAAAGAATGTGTGTTTTTGTGATTGTGAATGTGCAGGAACGGATATCTCGTAAAATGACAAAAAACAAACAAAATCCGGCAAAAACGAGCACGAGAGTAGAACGAGTCAGAAAGTCAAGCTGGAAACCAAGTTGAGCTTTGAAAAGTCAAATAAGATCCCTTGAGTTTAAAGATTTGCAAGAATGGCCCTCATAATGAAAGTTTGAAGAAATGTCAGAAATAGTCCTTGCATTTTGGAAGTTGTCACATTTAGTCCCTCAAGTGATTCATTAGAAGAAATGTAACTCAACCCTTCATAATTCAGAAGTTGGCAAAGTAAGTCCTTGATAGTTATTTTTGGAACAATGGCAGAATCAGTCCTTGAAGATTCTATAATTACAAATTTGGTCTTTGATTTCTATTATTACAAATTCTGAATTTAAGCCTAAGCCTTGTCCAAATATATAATCCAATCCAAAGTCTAAAGTACCAAAGGCCCATCCTAACTTAAAAATACCCGAGCCCAACATCTAAACGCACGGTCAAAGCATTATCAAAACGGGTCAAAGAAGTCAACTTGGTCAAACATTTAATAAAAAAACCCAAACCCGCCCTTTTTACCCCCAAATATCACCAAACCCATAAATTACTATTCCCCTAGAACCCTAACTATCGTTCCTCAAAATTACCGTAATTAAGGGTAAGTTAGTTAAATCAAAGGTGTTCTAGAAGGTCAGTGGGTGTCAGGGTGTGTCAGAATATCTAAAAAAGCACAAAAATGGACACATGGCAGTTGGTGATTGGTGTGGACGCGTCATAGATCATGATCTGAGGGCTGATATCAAGAGGGAAATCATTTGGAAGTGATCAAGGGCTATGAGGAGCTCCAAAGAAACACAACTCACACGGATCCGTGAACTCACCTCACCTCCTCTCCTATATATAGATGTCATTGTAAGCTCAATAGGTGTGTAATTTTTAGTAGTAGCGAAGCTCTTGCAATTTTTAGTCTCAAATGTACTTAGTTTAGATATTGTAATAAATTTCATATTAGTTTAATAAAATTCTCAGTTTTCATTATATTTCTTATCAGCTTATTGAACTGTTTTTTAATTAGCTTATTAAAATCATATAATCAGTTTGTTTCTAGTTCACTTTCAGAATTATTTCATTTAGTTTAATCAAAGTTATCTCTTAATTCAGTTTTACCTTATTTTCAAAATCAATAAAAAATAGAAAATAAGAAAAAAAATAAAAAATATGTTTCAATTTAGTTTTGATAAGTTTGAAATAAGCTGAATTGGCTTATATACAATCTATACAAGGTCTGTAGCTTGTTGTAGATCTGTTTTCATTCCATTTTCACAAGTACAAGATTGGTCAACTAAAGTCAACTGTATTTGATCCATGGGTTACTGAGGTTGTTTGGATAAGTTTGGACAGATTTGGAAGGTCCTTGCCTATCCTAGAGATAGGCTAGCTAAGTGAATCAATCCTGTTTGGCTGGATTGAAAAGATTTGTAAGGACTAGTTTCTGATTGAAGTGGTTATACTGTTACATTGATAATAGTTGCTGTAATGTTGTAGTTTTAGCTGAGTTTGATGATTAGTTGATTCTGAGTTTGATTGTTATTGTAGAGATGTTTTAATAGATATTGTAGTTGATTGATTGAGTTTGTAGATCTGTTTTCATTTTTTAATTGAGCTTCTGATTTGGTTAGGATCTGTGATCTATCATATCTGTTGGATCTAGTATTTTATATTGGTGATTTGTGATTCATACAGTGTTAGGAGTTTGATTTGGATGAGATTTTTGGTAATATGTGGGTTGTTTCATCTTATTAGTGTATTCTGTCACTAAAAGGAGTGTTTGGATCCAACTGTTACAGTGGTTATTTGAGTGTGGATTAGAGGTTTACTTGCATACATAGGTGTAATTAGAATAAAAGTAGAGTTATATAGCTTAAAATACAGTAGGTAGATACATATATAGTCAAACTTAGTTAAATCATCTCTCATTTGTTGGTAGCATTAGAATACAGTTAGTTAATTGGTATTTGTAGTTGTAATATAGCTTAAGCTAGTTTAATTCAATTGTAAATTAGCTTAATATCACTAATAAGGGTAGTATTGGTTAACTGAAATTGGAATAAGTCAATTTAGAAATAATCTCATTTAGTCCATTGTTACATTGAGTATAGTTTAATAGGCTGCTGAACTTAGTGGAATTTAGAGAATTAAATAGTTGTTTCTGGTTTAACATTTAGTTGATTTAGATTCTCAGTTGCATCTTTGTGCTTTTGCCCCAATAAGTTGGTACATTTGAGCTTATATTAAGTGCTTATAGCTTATGTGAATTAGTATAGTTGAGACAGAGTATCTGTTTGAATACTGAAGCCTGCTTGTGTAATTTTGAGCTTTTACTTGAGTCTCATTGGCATTTCTGAGTTTGTTTGATGATAAATAAGTGTTGTGAATGATCTATTTCACTTGGCTTAATCTGTTTGTGATTCTGCTTATTACTTTGGCTGATCCTCAATGCTTATTGAGTTGATTGTGGTACTTTGTGGATATTCTGAGTATAACTTGATCATATTTGAGATTCATTGAGCATATTATATCATATATCTTCTGTGTTAAGAGTTTCATTCAAGTTTGGTTCACAAGTGCTTAATAATAAACACTTGTGATAAGCAGTTTGTGCTTAATTAGCATTTTAACTGTTCATTTTGACTTCAAAATTTTTCTCCAAGTTCATTTTATTATTTTAGAATTTCTGGTAATTTTTCAGATTTTTCCAAGTTGATTTGATATTTTTCTTTGATTTTAATCATTTTTAAATACTTTTAAATAAACAAAAATCCATAAAAATTCAGAAAAAGCCATAAAAAATACAAAAATATTTTAAGAAATTCTTTTATAATATTTTAGATTTTTCAGAAATTAAATTTCATTTTTCCCTCTTATTTTTCTATTTTCCTTAATTTTTAATTCATTTTTAAAATACAAAAAGCAAAATAAATTCATAAAAAAATAAAATAAAAGTCAAAAAAATAATTTTCTTTTTCTGGAAATTCATTTTATTAGTTTAAGATTTTTAGAAAATTGTTTCACGTTTGTAGGATCATTTTTCAATTAAAGTTACGTTTTAATAAACGCGTTTGCATTTCCGTTTTTACGTATACAACTTTAGTGCATATCTAGCTTGTACCACATGCATAATTCATAATTGTTTGTTGTTATTTGAGTTGTTTGATCATTATTTTCACTTTCACCACTTTTCAATTCACGATTTACACGAATCAATATTCCTTGATTCCATTCACCTTCATACAGATACGACTCGGATGATCTGTATTTTGTGCGGATCATTTCGATACGATACTACTATATTATAATAATTGATTTTGACTCAATCAGTGATGTAGTTCCAAGTATGGTATTTGTGTGAGCTTGTATGGTGATGTAGATCCAAGAAGTCTTGTAACTAGATTAGTTTATGTATTTGTTGTGAGGAGAGTGATGTCCTAAAGTGTAGGTTAGGATTTATTGAGTCATTATGTAAAGACTTGGATCGGGGATGATCAAGTGTGTAAAGACTTGATTCGGGTGAAGAATCAAGTGAGTCGTGTGTGTGAAGGCTTGGTTCGGGTGAAGAACCAAGTATGTCTAACAAGTGAAGACTTGGATCGGGTGAAGATTCAAGATTGACAAGAGTGCTTGTTCGTGTGGCCATGTGGGCCTTGGAATAGATTGGTTCTAGCTATGATTAGAACTTGACATTATGCTTAGTGTTGTTAAACCTTGTATAATCATGTGTACGGATTGCTCCGCCTGAAGGAGTGTGATGATATAGTGATTGATAACTCTCGAGTGTGGTACTCGGGGAGTGGAGTAGGACGGAGAGTGAGCTTCGTGCCGAACCACTATAAATCGCCGCGTCTCTTGGTTGTGCTCTTTCTTTACTCTTTACTTTACTTGTTTATGTTTGCTAGTAACTAAATTGATATCACATAACTAGTAAGATTCAACAAGTTTGTAAATGAAAAATAACCGAACCTAAAACGGCGAAACGCTTTAGATAATTAAAAGAAGCGGTGAAACTATTCAACCCCCCCCCCCTTCTAGTTTCTACATAATGTATAAGACATGTTCAACATGCTCATACGCGACTTCGTTTCTATTTCTGGAAAAGAGTTTCTCCCACAATTCCCTCATGAACTGAGCTTTTATTTCAAACTGCACATCTGCTCCAATAACTGGCTGAACAAGGCCCTTGCACTTCTGTGGTCATAGCAAAGTATTCTTCAAGTGTCAACGTATTAGTGTCAACCATTTCCATATTACCTGAAACTTAAACAAAATATGAGAAAAACAAAAAACTCAAATAAACAATTAAAAACTAAAATAAAAATCCTATAACAACTCCCCGTCAGTAGCGCCAAAAACTTGATGCAGGTTTTACTACCCATGTCCAAAATTTGTATTGGCTCGATTACCTAAAGTCTACCTATATTCACTAACGGACAGAGAATCCGGTCACGTATAGACTAGTAAATGGTAAAACTGAGGTCGTCCCAAGAGCTATGTGGTTTGGATCCTATTTTATTGATAACCTCGTGGATTTTTTGATTAACCCTTCTTTGTTTATGAACTGCTGGTTTAAAGTCATCCTCCATTAAAATCTTGTGCGTACAAAATTTCGGGTCAATACCCATTATGTCGGAGAGTTTCCAAGCAATGGCTTGTTTATGTGACTTTAAGACCTTTATAAGAGCAGCTTTTTCCTCATCACTCAAATCTTTAGCAATTATGACGGGTAATTTATCATTACCCTCCAAAAATGCTTATTTGAGATGAGGTGGTAAGTCCCTAAGTTTGACCTCAGGAAATTCATCAGTTTTCTCAACATATTTGATTTCCTCATTATGAAGTTGTTGTGGAAGAACAGGAAAAGGGGTGGGATATTCATTTAATAATTTCTCAATGAGAAGTATATCCCTCTCAAGGTCAATCTCTTGGTTATCAACTCCAACGGGAATTGAATCACTTTTGAGAAAGGCCTTAATTTCTTCTAAGATGAAGTCACTTCCCTCAAACAGAGTGAGGGAAGGAGAAGAATAGGTGATTATAGGTTGAGAAGATGGAAAATACTTTTGAGTTTTATGTTTTATGAAAGCGATAACTTCTTGACGAAGGATCTACAAGTCACTAATCGTTGAAACCTTAACGATTTTGTCGCAACATACCTCCCCGTCAGCGGTGCCAAAAATTTGATAGCACTGAAAACAGGTATCAAATTAATACAAAGTATATGAGGAATTGACTAGTCAACCCTTGTGAAAAAGGGTAACTTGCAAACCCCGTGAATACGATATATATATATATATATATATATATATATATATGTGTGATACCAGGCAAGTGATCACCCGGGTCGTGTCCCAACGAGGTGTGAATGGAGAATATCGTTTGAGGCTCGGAATTAAAGTGCTTGTAAGGATTGGGTATGAGATATTTGGTATTGTGGAACGATAAATTAAAACAATGAAACCTAATGCGTATCTAAAATGCACGTTTTAATTGAAAATAACGACAACACGTGAATTAAAAAGTGAAATCTAAGCACGGCTAGTCCTACGGGCACCCAACTAATTTTCCTACGTACTAGATGACAAAAGAAAATTTTTAGGAAAAAGAAAACTAATTACTTGATAAAAATTCAAATTGTTATAAATTAAAAACTATTTATCACTAGTTAGATTCTAATAAATACTAAAACTTTTTGAATAAATCTAAAACTTTTTAGACAAAAACTAGAATTAACTTCTAAACTATGAAAAATATTAGGAGGAGCAACATAGAAGAGAAATAATCAGATAATAAGCAATCCAAATCTGATTAGTTTAAATAAACAAAATGACTAAAGCTAGATGAATTCTAAAAGGTGCAAACTACAACAAGCAATTAGCGATAAAGCAGGTGGTTATGTGTGGGGTATGTGAGCTGTGTGTCGTGGGTTCAAGTCCCCCTCAACTCTTCTCTTTGCAAATACTTTTCCTTTTCTGTTTTTTTATTTTTTATTTCTTTATTTTTTTTGGCAAAACTATTAAACAATAGATTCCTAACAACTTTTGTGAAAGAATTCGCGTTGGAAAGCTTTTGAATATCGTATGCAAACTTGAAAATCCAACAGATTTGAGCTTGAGCTAAAGCGATGTTTAGTGAAACTAACAAATATCACCGTAACTTAAAAGCTAACACACATGGAATTTATGCTAAAAAGTGAGATGATACGCAAGCTCTGGAAACAAAAGCACAAATAAACCAGTTTACAAAGACATACAATAAACTAGAACAAGAACAAAAATCAAACTAACTAAGATGCAACAGTAGGACTAAGGGGTGTTTATGAGTTGAGACTAAGGCAAGTAACTGAAGAAGCTTGGTACTAGAAACTGAGGATTAATAAATGCTAACAAGGAACGAGTACATGGAAACATAAATCATGCAATCAAAACTACTCTATAAGCTGAGAAGTGAGCTAGAACCACCTATGCTGGGACAGAAGCTAGGGAATATCAAAAGCATACTAAAGCTGAAACTAAAGGACTAAACGCTCAAACCAATAATGAACTAAGCTTGAACATAATACAAGCTTAACGGTTCTAACACAGTGACCGCGGATGTCACACCCCAAAATACCTGAATGGCAGCGGAAATGGAATACTTGGGGATGACTGTCATAGCACCACAGTTACAGTTATATTGAACGACCTAAAGTGTCGTTTTGAAAATACATCGTTTGATTCATTCAAAATATTCAGAGTTGTAAAACATAGGTCCCAAAAGAGTTGGAAAGTTTAAGTAAATAAGTTTAGTAAAATCAAACGATAGTTCACAAGTGCATGAAAATCCAAAATGAGACGCGTCATCCTTCCTACTCAATGAAATGACTCCATGCATGTCATGAGGCATATGTCTTAGTTACCTGAAAATACATTGCGAAAACGGTCAACAATAATGTTGGTGAATAATCATAGGTTTGTAAGTTAAATCGTATGTACATAAGCCACAAGTATAAAGTAAACCGACAAAAATGTCAAAATGCTACATTGTCTCTTAAGCTCATGACCCCGAAGCTAGACATAATATTGTATTGGCCCCAAAAGAGTGTTTACCAGGCACTCATATAGTTTAGACATGAAATGCATTCGTACCCGTTGGAGCAACCCAAACACGAATGGAGGCGTCACCCTCAATATATCTATTCACTCACTCTCGCTTGGCATTATAATTAACGATCCATGATAATAAAGGGGACTTAACTTGGTAGGAAGGCAACTTAAGCAATGTATGGAATTTAATACTTGGGCATGTACAAAAATAATTGATGCAATGTATTCTCCCCCGTGGGATTTGAAATCAAATAAGTAATTGAAAACGGGGCTATGAAAACTCACCTTAAGTGATAGTACGATGAGATGAAATGATCGGGACAACAAGGCACGAACACTAGCCGCAACCTAAATGAATGAATATGATCTACTTTAGATCATGAAATGTTGTAATGAATAATCATGCACATGATACCTATACCACTCGTAACTTGAAAATACATGTTATCGTCAAAGTAGGTAATTTCCATACTTAGGAAAAATAAGTCCAATTAGAAGTATAGAAACTTATCGTAATATATCGTATATAAAATGTTAGTGTTATATTCCTTATTTTGAAAACCTTAAGATAACGTCTAGTAGTCGCATAAATAAACCTTGGGTCGTACGTACTTCGTTAGTTAAAAATAAAATCCTTGAATAAGAAATCTAGAAAATATATCATTTAGTACGTAGTTATATTATTTCTAGTAGTGACTAAATATATATATAGTTTTGCCGATTTTAAAACGTGTATAACTTGGTCGTTTTAAGTTCATTTTCCTCGTTCTTTATATCCACGGATTCGTCTTAGTATGTATTAATATATTTTTGATAGCTCGGCTCCTCTAGGTTACGTCTAACGCCTCTATTTGTCCGTCGAAAATCGTCAAACAGCATGTAATTTTTCAGAAAAATAGTTTTCGTCAATTAACTCGCAAAAATCATAACTCCTTCGTTATAAGCTCGTTTTAATCCGTTCTTTCGCCTACGGCTTCGTTTTTGAAAGTATTTTCTAAATATTTGGTCGAAATTTACCCATCACCTACTGAGTTTCCCACGTTTTAAAAATATGGACAGTAGGTATTTGTATTGTTTCAAAAACCATTTCTAGGGTTCCAATCTAGTTCCAACTTCAACCAAATCACTTCCAATCACCACAAATCTAGTCTAATCTTACCATACACCTTCTTAGGGTGTCATGGGTTCCTAAACATCATAAATCAAGTGGATCTAACAAGGATCTAACTATAATCTATTTCTAGGGCTCAAAAGTTTGATATGTATAAAATGGAGTGGTATAAATAACATATGCATGTAGATCTAGTATATATATCATATGAATCTTGTAAAAACTTGGTAAAATCATAAAGATGAGTTTCATACACTTACTTGAAAGATTAATGAGATTTTGAGGATGAAAACCTATGTAAACCTTGAGTTTGTATTTCAAAACCCTAAAAGGAGTACAAAATACACTATATATTATACTTGATCTTGAAAAATTATGGTTCTTTCTTGTTTTTCTTGTTTAGGCCGAGCACAAGAAGAGAGAAAAAGAAAAGAGTTTGCATGCTTTAGATCTTGTAATGATATGAAAAAGAAGTGTTTTTGTATATATATTATATATATTGAATCAATTATTTGGTACATTAATGCTATGGTAAAATTTTCAAGTTATGTAAGAAATGGGGATGGGGGGAGGGCGGCATCTAGTGAAAGAAATAAGGAAAAGTGGTATTTTGTGTAAGAGTTAGTAGGTATTTGGTAGTATTATGTATATATTAATAGTTTTAGGGAATACCGGGTACCGAGTTAATTAAAAATAATTTTTTAACGGAGTTAACCGGGATATAATAAAGTCGTAAAAATTGTAAAAATATGTCGGGTATCAATATTGAGTGTTTGGAGGATTATTGTTTAGTTTTTACGAAAACCGTCGTAATTTTAATAAACTTACGATAATAATTAAATAAATTTCCAAAACACCGGGTAAATTAATATTATAATTTTTATATTATTAAAATGAATTTAAAAATATATTGGGATCATAGTCGGGAGTGTCGGACGTGTTAGTCACATTATTGATTGCGTGTTAACGTTTATTTAGAAATAATTATACGTAAAAGCTAATTATACCAAAAGTACTAATTTAAATATCCTACGAGTGGAATAGTATGCAAGTGCCATAATGATAATATGCAGACTATTTCTAGTTCGTATGAAGTGTCCCAATAATGCATGAATTCGCTCCAGAACCAATTCGGTTACGCGAATTTGAATACCCATAAACTAAATTTACGATGAAATGAGTAATGCACATGAATAGTGGTTTTCTCTCGGAAATGAATAGTGTCATGTGAATAGTGAAATTTTTGAATGTTTCTCGGAATATCAAATAGACCTCAAAAATGATAAATAGTAAAATGATGAATAGTGATCGATGAATAGTAATTGGTGAATAGTAAGATGTTGAGGTTTGGAAAAATGACCTGAAATTATGGGGTGTGATAGCGGACTCACACAAAACACAAATAAAATAGTAACAGCTACTAACTAGCTAGCGCAGGCTCAAACATAATCTGAGTTTATGATGATGCATAACCAGTTTATATTTAAAGAAATAGTCCTAACGAGGGCAACTCAATAGGCAAAATAAGCACATCGAACGATCAAGAAAGTGCAAACTAATTCTGGATACTACAACTTAGTACTACTACCTTCACAAAACAACAAAAATTCAGCAATTACCTCAAGAGATGAACAAGTTCAAAGCTAAAGAAAATGGGTCAGGAATCTAAAAAGCTTGGTGCAGGGCGGATTCATGCCCAAACGGGTCACTTTGTGATCAATTTTCGACAATTAACTGAACTTGAAACTTGAATTTCTCTTCTGAATCAGACTCATAAGCCAAAAATAAACATAAAACAACGAGATTTATCATTTATCCATTCTCAAACAAGATTACAGCCTACAAAAGGTTTGATGTTTCGCCCAACATTTACTGAGTAAGAACAATTTTGACATTTAAAAGATATACCAGTTTGACTATTATGAGTTTAGATTACTTCTACTTTACTGAATTTGATATACTAGATTATAATAAGATTAACTTAAGCTATTCTAACAATCTCTAAATCTAGTATAAAGATTATACACCTCTAATATCCTAACAGCTAACAGGTAAAGGAAAAGTTAGATGGATTAGACTTTTAGCTAAATAACCTACTGATTTTAAATCATAACTTCTCTATATAACCCTAAAGGACACTATCTAACTGGTTTTTACTACTTGTAATAGCAAAGGCACCAAAATAACAAGTTAGTCAAAACACTACTTTAAAATCTGATCATAAAACTACATAAGCAATTTAAGAAGCTATGCCATGAGACTTATATATAACTTATACTAAACTGGAATAAGCGTAAACAAACATAAACCAATAACAACTAGTAACTAACCAGAACAGATTTAAACACAACTTAAGCTAGAAAACGCAAACGTGAAAGCTTAAATTAACTTGGCGAAACAGATTACAACTAAGGTTACATGAGAATTAAAAATATTCAGAAAAGCATAAAATTACATAAAAATTAACTAACTTCTCAAGGCTTACATAGCCTCTAATTTATACTAAATTATGACTAGGGAGGGGGTCTTCAAGTGTGCTTCTTTTGTGAGAGAAAACCATTGGGAAACTGTTTTGTGCTTCTTGTGAGCAAATCCTACCCGTTTAATTACCTCTAAGTGATCTCAGCTCTTGATTGGAATTCTTGGCGCCAAAAGGGTGAGGATTGCCAGCCTGGTTATGAGTTGTGGGAACAATATGGAGGCTGGAGCAGGTGACTGGGGGATGTGGAGGAGACAACTTGATGGAAGATTATGAGATATGTTGTATATGTTAGGAGGATGTGTAGGTTTTTGTCTGGTTTGTGATATTCTGGGGAGAGGTGTAAGAGATGGAGGCTGGGATTATCAGTGAAGCCAAGAACCTCTTGAGCGTACTCCTCATAAGCAACATCAATAACATCTATTTGGTTAACCGACTTAGAATCATAATTTGAGGAGTACCTCGAAGTTTGATCGAGGTTAAAGGTGATTGCTTCTGTACCCACACGTAAAGTGATTTCTTGTTCAAAGACATCGATAAGAGCACGGCCCGTTCTAAGGAATCCTCTTCCAAGAATTAGAGGAACACTCGAATCGACATCAAAGTCAACAATCACAAAGTCAGCAGGGAAATGGAACTTTCCAGCTTTCACGAATACGTCCTCAGCAATGCCAAGTGGACGAGAAATGGAACGATCGGCAAGCTCGAGAGTCATACATGTAGGAGTAAGTTCGGGAACAGAAAGTTTCTTCCACACTAAGTATGGCATCAGGTTGATGCTTGCACCAAGCTCGGCCAAGTCAAAGCATTCAACCATACCCGGAAAAACACATGGAATTAGAAATTTTCCGGGATCTCCAAGCTTCTCGGGAAGCTTTTTTAAGAGAACTGCTGAGCAGTTCTCATTCAGTGGAGTTCTAGCAATTTCAAACAGCTTTTCCTTGTTGCTTAACAAGTTTTTGATTGTTGATGCAAATTTGGGCATCAAGATGATAGCATTCACGAAGCTTATTTCAAAGTGTAGATCTTGAAAGATTTGGAAAAATTTGTCCATTTGGTGACTAGCTTTTTCGTGGAGTTTTTGTTCATTGAGACGTGATGGGTAAGGAATTGAATTTTCGGATTTAGGATTTTCAACTAGAGTTTCTGGTGGATCAAAGACAACTCCAGGTTTGCATCTGGTTTCTGGAAAAACTTGAGGATGGATGTGTGCGGTACTTTGTGGGATAGGAGATTGCACCTTGTCCTTTGTCACCTCAGGTTCACGTTCCACTACCTTTGGAGGAGAGGAAGAAGAGGTAGTAGGAATCGCGGGTTCACTATATGAAGCCCCACTTCTCGTTGTGATCGCTTTAGCATCGCCCCTCGGATTAGCGATCGTGTTGCTAGGTAAAGTACCTGAGCCCGAGGGTCGATCATTTAAAGACTTCTTGAGGTCTGCGATCTGAGTCATCATCACCCTGTTCATTTCTTCCTAAGATTTCATGAATTGTCTCAACAACTCATCAGATAATGGGCCAGTTGGAACAATTCCTTGAGTTTAGTTAGGAAGAGCTTGGTTAGGGAAATTCTGAGTAGTTGGAGTAATGGCCGGATTTTGATTGGGAAAATTATGGACCCGGTTGTTTTGATAGGAACCGTGGTTTTGAAAATTTCCCTGATGTTGGTTGCCATGTCCATGAGAGTTGTTTCCCTGAAAGTTGTTTTGACCTTGGTTTGGTTTATAGTTTCCTTGATTTTGGTTATGATTGAAACCTTGGTTTTGGTTGTGATTGAAATTCCCTTGGTTTTGGAAACCTTGGTTCATTCGATTCTGGTTTCGGTTCTGGTTACAGTTTTGGACATTAGGGTTTTGATTGAAACCGGGAGGTCCAAAGAAATTGTTAGAACAGTAGCTTAGAAGATTGCGGTCTCCTTGCGGTTGGTAGCCATTACCTCCCGAATTATAGGAACCTTGAGCAGCATATACGTTCTTTTGAGTGTAGCCACCGGTGGCTGGACACTCGAAGTATGGATGTGGACCTCCACAAATTTCACAATTTTGATTAACAGCTTTAACTTGTTGATTTTGGATAGTTTGGTTCATCCTTAACATAGCCGTAGAGAAATCATCCATCTTTTTAGTGAGAGCCGCTATTTCAGCGGATGCTGGGGGTGATAGAACTACATGAATCATCCCTCTCGGCTGAGGAATCCCAAAAGTTATGGTGGGCAGTCATGTTTTCAATAAGGTTGTAGCACTCTTTGGGACGCCTTTTCATAAAGGTCCCCCAGCAGCAACATTGAGGATATCTCGGTGTCTCAATGTCAAACCATTATAGAAGGTATCTATTATGGTGACTTGTAACATATTGTGGTTAGGACACCGATCAATCGCAAGCTTATAGCGTTCCCAAGCTTCGAATAAAGACTCGTTGGAAAGCTGACGAAAGTTGCTAATGTCATTACGCAACTTGGTAACCATGGATGGTGGAAAGTATTTGGCTAAAAATTTAGTGACCATCTCATCAAAAGTGTGAATCGAATTTTTGGGAAGTCGGTCAAACCATGCAGTGGCATGATGAGTCAGAGAATAGGGGAAGAGGAATAGATGAAGGGCATCATCGGTGACACCATTCTGTTTCATGCTTTGGGTGACAGTAAGAAATTTAATAAGATGCTTGTTTGCATCGTCACCAGGTAAACCGTGGAATTGGCACAAATTTTGGACTTGCTGGATCATATGATGTTTGAGTCCAAAATCCGTAGCCGCAATGTTAAGGGGGGCAATGGGTCCACCCCTCTCGTGCATTGTTGGTTGGCACAACTCCTCCATCGTTTGGAGATCGGGAGCTGCGTCATCCTGGGGAGGTTGTTCGTTCATGTTTGGAATAGTACGAATCTCGGGTTCGACTATTTCGGATAATCTTCGGGTACGTCTTCGAGGAATTTTGACGAGTTCAAGTAAAGGGCTTTGACGTAGACGAACGAGAACAACTCAATTAAAACAAACCAACTCAAAAAGACAAGTCGAACTTAAACCAATAATCACAAATGAATGGCTTCTTTGAAAAAGGTACACCACTCACAAGGATACAATGGCAAGTTTTAATCTTTGGTTTGGGAACTTATTAATGTTCATACCTCCAGTTAGGTAGTATTCTTCCTTGGTTCTCGACAATGTATTTTATGTATTTATTAACAAGAAAAAAGGAAAATGTTTTTGGGTTTTTATCTTTTATATATATATATATACAAAGAAAAAGGAAAATATTTTTGAGTTTTATATTTTATGAAAGCAATAACTTCTTGACGAAGGATCTACAAGTCACTAATCATCGAAACCTTAACGATTTTGTCGCAACACACCTCCCCGGCAGCGGCGCCAAAAATTTGATAGCGCTGCAAAACAGGTATCAAATTAATACAAAGTATGCGAGGAATTGACTAGTCAACCCTTGTGAAAAAGGGTAACTTGCAAACCCCGTGAATACGATATATATATGTGATACTGGGCAAGTGATCACCCGGGTCGTGTCCCAACGAGATGTGAATGGAGAATATCGTTTGAGGCTCGGAATTATCATGTTTTATTAAAAATGGTATGGAGTGGACTAATGTTTAGATTTGGGTTGGGCCTGGGTGATATTATGGATTGGATTTGGTTAAGGCTTAATATCACAATCAAGCATACAACATCCCAAGGTTGGCTTGACTCCATTTTTAATATCACAGTACGTGCAATTGTCAATGAGTCGTTCAAAAGTGCATGTTTTCGCTCAGTTTTCAACCTTTGTACCTGAAATGCATAAAAATACAAAACCAAGGATATCTAAATTGTATTTGGCCGTTTTTAGCATTTTTATGTATCAAAGTAGGTATTAAAATGATGAGTATTTGCATACTCATCACTCCATCTCTTCGTACTTTGCTTCACAACCACTTAAATACAAATTAAAGGAACAATCATTGCTACCTTCTTTCTTGTGATCACCACGCGTAATCAACTTTGTTCGGTCTTTCTGTGAATCTTTGGTCATTTGATTTAATAGTTCGGTCATCAGCTATTAAAGCTTCGGTTTTATGAATTAAGATATTCACCAATATTTTTTTGGTGCAAATGGTGAATGTATTATTAATTATTAGCAACTGCTACAAATAAGAGTAGAATCAAAATTGGACATCACCCAATCTTTGATATACAGAATATGAAGCTACAATTCAAAATTCTAACCAATACACATCTAGGATATATGTCTGACCTTACATAACAGATAACCTATAGAATTCAGATATCATGCTATCACTAGACCACATCAGATACATCAAAACAGATACATCTACCTTCCAATACTGCAATCACCATTTGTGCACATACTATCTAGCTACATTTCCCCATCTACAATCCATTAAACCACTCAACCTACCACCACAGTAGCTAAATAGATATGGAGTGGGGCTTCACTAGGAACCCATAACCCATCCATGGGGGGGGGGGGGGGGGGGGCTCTTCTAAACAGCCTACATTTCCCTCTCATAGGAAGGCTTCAACTGTTTAGAAACACACACCCTCCATGATGACCAACCATTCCTCCTTTGATGATGCATTGGGGGGACCAAGAAGGTTCATCTTTCACACCTCTCTATTCCCCCATCATACACCATCCACCCAAGCTACTTACCCTTCACAGTGATCAACGTCTCTATTATGATACATTCTACTGAATTAGACCACCTCCCTTTCCCCAAATGCTTAAGTATTTCCTCCCAAGGCCAAATACTTGAGACATATGATTACTAAGAAGGTACAGTTTTACCAATGGAACTCCAAGAACACGATTTGATCCACTGTAGTAGCCTGCATATTCATTCAATGATGAGATACTTCATAACCAAACACTCCTTATACTCAGCAGTGTTACATACTCCATCTTAATTCACAAGTATGAATCAGACTTCATTGTACACTCATCCACAAATCTTCTAAACATACCCAGAATCATTCCTCAAGAAGAGATCCCATTGTTTTTTGAAACAATATTAAGCTTAACGTTCCATCTTGCCTGAGTATCATAGACAACTTTTGATGGTTTGACTTTAAGGCTTATCAATCTTAGTTTGATAATTTCCTCAAAAACTTTATAAAGTTCTTCCACTTCTCTGTTCTCACCCTTAAACAATCTATAGTTTCTTTCTTGCCAAATCAGATAAACATTTGCAGCCAATCCAAGTCTTTGAACAATACTGCCAATGTAGTTACCATTATTATGACTAGAAAACTGACTAACAATTTCATTCCAATTGGAAGCTTCACACCTCAATACCAGTTTATCCTTGACTTTCACCCAAAATTTCATTGCATACTCACATTTAAAGAATAAATGGTTATGAGAATCACAATCATTATGGCAAAGAGAGCATACCATCATGTCATATGAACCCCAACTCTTTATTTTTTCTTGTGTCATGAGTCTATTTTGCACAGCTAACCAAAGAACAAATGCTTGTTTAGGGATATTTTGTGAGAACCATATTACCTTATGCCATGGAGCAGCTCCATTCACATTATGCATATCCTTATAGGCTTGTCTTACTGATCAGAATTCCCCCATTTGACCATTATTCTTCTTCCACATCAGTCTGTCACATTGTGATTCTTCCAGTAAAGGAGCTTGCAACTGTGCAATCAATGGAAATTTTTCATTCCATTCAATAGGTCAACCCTAATTTTCATTTATCACCATATCATGTATTGGACCAATATTTTGTAGTGTGTGTGAGTGTGTCTGCAAAAAAATAATTTGTTAATAGTTGGTTTTAAAATAATGCGATTGTTGGAAAATATAGTATTTTTTAACAGCAGAATGTATTAGACAGCCAAGCAAGAAACTTGGTGCTAGGAACTAATTAAAATGTGGTTGGAAGAGCGTTACAAGGGTTTGCGAACCACTCAATCCAATTTAAGGAAATATTCTTGTGCCTATTCGTAATGCAGTTAAACGAAGAAAAAAAATTAAAAAAAAAATAAACTTTCATTGTTTTCGATGAGGTCTATCTTGGGTCTCTTAGATGGAAATTATTTTATACTTTATACAAACCGTTGTAAACTCATATGCTGCAGAAAAAGGTCCTTGATATATATAGATAGGATTGTGGCTAATGAAGATTTTTTCAAGAAGTTCCCTCAAGGCTATGTTGTACGTATTCATGCCTTATTTGATCTCTGACCACACTCTTGTGGTGTTGACTGTTGACTATTCTAATGGAATGGGGCAAAAGAAGAAATTCTTAAGTTTGCAAATTATGTTGCTGAGAAAGTGGAATCTGTAGCATTAATGGAGAAAGAATGGAAGAAGGAAGTTGCTGATCACAATAACTCTCACAATTAATTAGTGACGAAATTGAAATTTTACCAAGATAGTGACTAGCAGAATCTGTCACTAAGAGAAATTACAAAAAAGTGTCACTGACAATGACGTCGAGTGACTAGAAAAGTTGTCATTGAAAAAGAAATTACAAAAAATTATCAAATTTTGCTACAATTTTTTTTGGCTGTAGATTTAAACTGCACTGAGATAATAATGAAAATCCACCATAAAACAAATTAAATCCGAATAACACGAGAGTTTAAGAGTCATCCTTATAACAAGTATAACGTTATTACATCAAAAAGGAATGGATGCCCGATTGCCCCCCACCCACAGATCTTTTCAAGTTCCACGGTTAGATCCAAATGTAGAAGATACAGTTATATGGAAGACAAAGGAGAGAAGGGTGGTACAGTTCAGTGTTAAAAGTATATAAAGATATTTCAACAGATGAGCCTGATGCTAAATGGTGTGATATGATTTGGTTGGCTATTCATGGAAGATTGCTTACTCAAGACAGAATGAGTAAATGGAGTGGTTCTGATGTGATGTGTGGTCTTCCATGCAAAAACGGTGCAGAGTCAAAGCCAGCAAACAAATTCGTGTATAAACCATACTTCGTAACCACACTTCACAAAACATTAGGCTAACCCCATACATTACAGAAGATTACAATGTTTTTCCATAAAGCCAGCAAACAGATTACGGAAAGGCCTACAGCTACAAGGCACAACATGCTTCAACATGGGATCTGGTGAGTGCTTATTCACTCACCATTTTATGACCAAATACCGACCCAAAATGACTAATTGAGCTAACAAATGCCAAGAAAACACGTGTTTCTATGTTGTGAACATGCAGGTACTGATTAATTACAAAATGACGAAAAAAAGGGGCACGAGAGCAGGAAAAGGTCAAAAAGTCAAGCTGGGAATCCTAGTTGAGCTCATCAAGTCCTCAGTGATTGATTTATGTGCAAAAGGGGTCCTTGTGAGAAGTTTGAAGAAATTACAGATGTAGTCCTCATACTTTCAGAGTTGTCAGATTTAGTCCTTCGTGGATATATTTGAAGAAATGTCAAAGTCAACCTTTGGGAATCATATTATGTCATCATAAGCCCTTGTAATTCATTTTTGTATATTGGCAAAATTAGTCCTTATATTTTCAAGATATTCACAATTGGTCCTTGAAAATTTCATATATCAAAAGCTTAAAAATACTTACACCAAAACTTGATTCAAGTCCAATACATATTTCATTAACCAAAGCCCATAAAAAATACCTAAGCCCAAACCGACCCAAGTCCACCCTCGATCAAAAGTAATATAACTAGTCAAGGTCAAATTTTGGGTCAAACACATAATAAACTTACCCCGCTCCCATTTTTCCCCCAAATCAATATTACCCAGGTTTATGAACCCTAGTAACTGTTCCATCCAAATTGACGGTAAGTAAGGGTACGGACGTCAATTCAAAGGAGTTTCTAGAAGCTCAGTGTGTCAGATAGTGTCAGTGATTCGAAAGAAGCACAAATTGAGCTACGTGGCATGGATTGATTGGGTGAGACGCGTCATAGATATTCAATCTAAGGGCTATGATTGATGGATTATGATCAGAGGGCTCAAGATGGAAAAGAGAAAGCACAAGCTCACACGGATTGCCAGCTTGGCAATCCGTAAGCTCTCCTCACTCACCTCCTATAAATAGAGGTCATTGTAAGCTTAGATAGTGTGTAGTTTTTAGGTAGTGTTATGCTGTCAAAATTAAATTTGAGTTGTAAAATAGATTAGTTGATGTAATATTCGATTTTAATAAAAGTTTTCTTTCATTTAATCTCAGCTTATTGTTCATTTTATACTGCTTATTCTATTTTAACCTTTTAGTTTTCAGCTTATTTTAGTTAAATAATAGCTTACACCATTTCTCTTAATCTGTTTCATTTAACTTTTACATAAAAAAATAATAATAAAAAATAAAATTCATAAAAAAACAGAAAAGTATAAAAATAAATAAAAGACTATAAAATTTCTAGTAAAAGCTCAAAGTAGAGCTTATTTTTCTTTTAAGTATTCCATTTGAGCTTTGTAGCTTATTAATGGAGTTACATTTGAGTCATTAGTCAAATTAATTCAAATACAGAGTTTGATCAAGTGGTTGATGAGAAATTGTGGTATGTTGAGACAGATTAGGATGGTCTCAACCTATCCTAGAGATAGGCTAGCTAAGTGAATCAATCCTGTTTGGCTGGATTGAAAAGCTTTGTAAGTTTCAATTTCTAATTTGAAATATTTCACTGTTACATTGAATTAGATTGCTGCTATTGTTGTAGTTTTAGCTGAGATTGTTGCTTGTTATATTTGAGTTTCCTTGATTTGAGATTGAGTTTATTTCTGATCTGAGATTGCTTGTGCACTTTTGTTATATTTGGAATCTGAGTAAGATTGTGAATCTGTCATTTGTGTGGATCTGTAAGTTGAGATTTATGGATCTGGGAGCTGAGTTTTGACTGTGATTCATTGTTGATTGCTGAAAAATTGGAGTTCATCATTAATCAGATTTGAAATTGGAACATTGTGGTTGTAGTTTAGAGTTTTTAGTGGATAAGTGTTGTGTATAACAGCATAATAAGTGGTGTTTGGTAGTATTTGGATTTTGAAGGTTGAGTTGCTGTTAGAACTAGACCACTGCATATTCATCCTCAGTAGGATTATATAGGTTGGTAATAAGTTAGGATTAGGTAGTGTTAAACTGTTACAGTCATAATCTCATTCAATCATTTGTAAAATCTGTTGTGGTTAAATTCAGTAGGTAAGATCTTGATTATAGGTGCATATTAGGTTAAGATAGCTTAATTTAGGTGCATTATAGTTTTTTATAACATCATTCAGTATTTAGGGTTAATACAAATTCATATAAGTCAATTCAGTTGTTGAATCAAAAAGTCAAAAATATTTTTATAACCTGAGTTTGACAGATTTTCAAAGTGTTGCATAGTTTTCAATAATGTTTCAAATTAGTTTTGGAAAGTGGAATCTTGTTGTATCTCAGGTTGTTTTCAAGTTTCTATCAGCTGTTTTCATTGTGGAAGTCATTTTTACACTTAAAATAGCTTCTCAAAACTGCTTGTTTGCCTGAGTGTAACTGAATTGCTGCATACTTATTTAGGGCTGCACTTCTGAGTAGTGACTAAATTTGAGCTTTTGATTTCAGTCCTGAGTTGCAATAGTGTAGAATTAGTATTGTGCTTCATCATTTCACTTCTGGAACTGCTTATTCCATTTCTGCTTATTGTGATGCCAAATATTTGAGCTTATAATTGGAAATTGTTGAATCTGTTGAATTTGAGCTTGTATTTGATCATTTTCTGTCACATCTGAGTTATTTGCATTATTTTTGGTTAGTGTGTTAAGTTTCACCAAGTTTTGATCACAAGTGCTTAATAAAAAGCACTTGTAATAGGCTGTTTAAACCAGAAAAAGCACTTCTACTTTTCATTTTTAATTCAAATTTTTATTTTGAGTTCTTTTTCATATTTTAGAATTTCTGGAATTTTTCCAGATTTTTCCAAGGCTTTTTACTATTTTTTTTAATTTCTTTTTCACTTTATTCATTTTTAAATACCAAAAATCAATAAAAAATCAGAAAAAGCTGTGAAAAATACAAAAATATTTTAAAAAAATCTTTTATAATATTTTAGAATTTTTAGAATTAAATTTTCATTTTTCCACTTTAATTTTCTATTTTTCTTTATTTTTAATGCATTTTTAATTCCAAAAATCAATAATAATTCATAGAAAATAAATAAAAACTCAAAAAAATATTTTTCTTTTTCTTAAAATTCTTTTTATTAGTTTAAAATTTTTAGAAATTATTTTCACGTTTGTAGGATCATTTTTCAATAGACGTTACGTTTTAAATTTTGCGGTTGCATTTCCGTTTTTACGTTTTTCACTTTGGTGCATAATTAGCTTGTACACTTTGCATATTTCATAGTTGTTTGTGATTACTTGAATATATTGATTGCTATTTTCACTTTCTCACTTTTCAATTCATGATTTCACGAATCGATATTCTCGATTCCGTTCGCCTTCACTGGGAAACGACTCGGGTGATCCATATTTTACGCGGATCACTTCGATAATATACTATATATTATATAATTGGTTTTCACACGAATCAATTTTTGGCGCCGCTGCCGCGGAAGGTTGAAGTGAATTTTTGAATATCTTTTTGAAAAAAAATCGTGTTTTGTTAAGCCTTGCTCTACTTTGTATATATATCTCTATAAAAATTAAAAAATTCAAAACACTTTTCCTAAAATGTTTACAAAATACCAAAAAAATAATAAAAGTTACAGCCTCGACTCGACCGAAAGGAAGGGCGTTGTAAACCAAAAAAGTTTCGCTATATAACGAAAACGTAATTTAGTTGTTTATCGGACTATTTCAATTACTACAACCGAATAAGCGGGAAATACGGATAGCTAAGACATTAAATTGCTAGCTGAAGAGAGATCCATTCTTCTCTCCCGTCCCGTCGCGCGTGGTTTTGAAAGAAACGATTTTCAATTAACGTTACGTTTTAAGAAAAGAAAAACAAAAGAAATAAAAAGTTTTTGTGAAAAATATATAAAACAAAAAGATTTTCCTTTTTCTTTTTCTTTTCTTTTTAATTTTGCTTTTGGTGTATGCACACCCGCTCTTCTTTTGAGAGTCTTATATCACCTTTGTCAAATCCCGAAAGGGTAATACGATACACACACCATGTCCATTTCCTTAACATTGAGGAAATGGATCTGAATAATCAACACCCTCCGGTGGGTGGTGATGAAAACCAACACATGCCGGCTCCCGATCTCCGAACGATGGAGGAGCTGTGCCAACCCACGATGCATGGTAGAGGTGGCCCGATTGCCCCTCTAAATATTGAGGCCACGGATTTTGGAATTAAGCACCACATGATACAACAAGTCCAAAATTCGTGCAAATTTCACGGACTACCGGGTGACGATGCAAATAAGCATCTCGATAAGTTTCTAACCGTCACCCAAAATATGAAGCAAAACGGGGTCTCCGATGACGCCCTCCGTCTCTCTCTCTTCCCCTATTCTCTTACGCATCATGCCACAGTGTGGTTTGATCGCCTTCCCAGGAACTCGATTCATACTTTCAATGAAATGGTTTCCAAGTTACTGGCGAAGTATTTTCCACCATCGATGGTGACGAAGTTGAGGAATGATATTAGCAATTTTCGACAACTCCCCGATGAGTCTTTGTTTGAGGCTTGGGAGCGTTACAAGCTTGCCATTGATCGTTGTCCGAATCATAATATGCTTCTCGTCACAATCATTGACACGTTTTATAATGGATTGACTTTAGGAAATAGGGACACGATCAATGCTGCAGCTGGTGGTACTTTCATGAAACGTCGTCCCGAGGATTGCTGCGAGCTAATCGAGAATATGACGGCCCATTACAATTATTGGGATTCCTCAGCCGAGAGGAATGAGCCAATAAGATCGACTGCGACTCTAAACTCTTCTTCTTCTAACCCCGAGCTAGCCGTCTTGAATACGAAACTTGACGATTTGTCGACAGCTATGCTAAGAATGTACCAAATGATGCCGAATCAAGTCAAAAACACACAAGTTAATATGGTCAATATCGTTTGTGAAACTTGTGGTGGTCCACGTTCATACCTTGAATGCCCAGCCTCCGGTGGCTTTGCTCAAGAGAACGTGTATGCTGCAAATATGGGTGGCAACGGTTACCCTCAACCTCAAGGAGACCGTAATCTCCTCAGCTACTGTTCTAGCAATTACCTTGGACCACCCGGGTTTAATCAACCTAATCAAGTGAATCAGAATAACAATGTGCAAAACCGTAATCATCAATTCAATAACAATCAGAATCACAACCGCGGAAATAATGGTTTTCAAGGACAAAATCAGAATTTTCAAAATCAAAACCGGGGAAATTTCCACCAAGGCCCGTCTCAAGGGAATAATTTTCAAAACAATGGGAATTTTCAGAATAATAATCATGGAAATCAGAACAATGGCAATTTTCAAAACCGTGGGAAAAATTTCAATAATCAAAATCAAGCTGCTATTCCAAATCCGTCGCCCACGGAAGAGTTGATTAAACAATTGATTCAAGGTCAACAAGCTTTAATTGCTAAACAAGATGAAACAACGAAATTGTTTGCGACTCAAATCAATGAAACCAACAAGCATTTAAATGATCGACCCTCGGGCTCTGGAACGTTGCCAAGTAACACGATCGCTAACCCGAGGGGCGATGCAAAAACGATCATAACAAGGAGTGGTGTTACTTATGATGGACCGACGGCTCCGACTACCTCTTCTTCTCTACCTCCCAAGGTAGTAGCCCGTGAACCCGAGGTGACAACGGATACGAAAATTCCTATTAATAATGGAAGGACCGAAGACATCCAACCTCCGGTGGTCCCGACGTCTAAAGGAAAGGAAAAGGTTGTTAATGATAATGAAAATGAAACACCGGTTAAAACAAAGTTGCCATATTCGTCACGCTTAAACGAACAAAAGCACCGCGAGAAGGATAAAAACCAAATGGAGAAATTTTATCAGATTTTTCAAGAGTTACACTTTGATATAAGTCTCGCGGACGCTATACTTTTGATGCCCAAATTTGCTTCAATGCTAAAATGTCTTTTGAATAATAAAGAAAAGCTTTTTGAAATGTCAAGGACTCAAATGAACGAGAATTGCTCAGCGGTTATTCTTAAAAGCTACCCAAAAAGCTTGAAGACCCTGGCAAGTTTCTTATACTGTGCAATTTTTCGGGTATGGTTCAATGTTTCGCCTTGGCCGATCTTGGTGCTAGCATTAACCTTATGACAATGTCGATATGGAAAAAGTTGTCTCTTCCTAACTTGACACCGACGCTTATGACCCTCGAGCTTGCCGACCGATCTACGTCTCGTCCAATTGGCATAGCTGAGGATATTTTTGTCAATGTTGGGAAATTTCATTTCCCTGCACATTTTGTGGTTGTTGATTTCGATGCCAATCCACGGTTTCCTCTCATTCTCGGGAGAGGTTTCCTAAGGACCGGTCGTGCTTTAATTGATGTTTATGGCGAGGAGATTACTTTACGTGTTGGAAATGAAGCCGTCACTTTTAACCTTGATCAAACCGCGAGATACTCCTCCGATTACGATGTTTCTTCCGTCAATCGAATCGATGTTATTGATGAACTTACGGAGGAGTATGCTCAAGAATTTCTTGGTTTTACCGATAATGCTTCGAGTGGCAATCCCACTCCTTCTTTTGAACCGATCGTCTCTGATTCTTCCCCTTCCCTCACTCCGTTTGAGGGAAGTGATATTGCTTGGGAAGAAATTAATGCTTGTCTTACAAATGAATCATTTTCACCGGAAATTGATAATAATAACTTTGATCCGGAGGGGGACATTTTATTAATTGAAAAATTGTTAAATGAAAAACCAATTGTTTCTTCCCCTCCGGTTGACTTAAAAATGGCAGACGTAAAAGTAGTAAAGCCGTCTATTGAGAATCCTCCGGAGCTTAAGCTCAAGGATTTGGCTCCTCATCTCGAATACGCATACTTGGAAAAAAATGATAAATTACCGGTTATAATATGAAAATGCTTAAAAGATGAGGAGAAGACACGACTCTTAGATGTGCTTCGGAAGCATGATTGCTTGGCAAATATCCGACATTCAGGGAATCGACCCTCAATTTTGTACTCATAAGATTCTACTTGAAGAAAATCACAAAGCTTCCGTCCAGCAACAACGACGGGTTAATCCACAAATCCATGAAGTGATCAAAAAGGAAGTTATTAAACTCCTTGACGCTGAAATGATTTATCCGATCTCGGATAGTTCATGGGTTAGCCCGGTTCATTGTGTGCCAAAGAAGGGCGGAATCACTGTTGTGAAGAATGACGATAATGAGCTTATACCGACTCGACTTGTGACCTGATGGAGAGTTTGTATCGATTACCGCAAGTTGAATGATGCGACACGTAAAGACCATTTCCCGCTCCCTTTTATGGACCAAATGCTTGAATGTTTAGCGGGAAATGAGTTCTATTGTTTTCTGGATGGCTTTTCTGGGTACTTTCAAATTCCCATTGATCCCCAGGATCAAGAAAAGACCACTTTTACTTGCCCGTATGGAACATTTGCCTATCGTAGAATGCCTTTTGGCTTATGTAACGCTCCAGGCACGTTTCAACGGTGTATGATGGCCATTTTTTCCGATATGATTGAAAAAACCATGGAAGTGTTCATGGACGACTTCTCCGTCTATGGAAATTCTTTCGACTCTTGCCTCTCCCATTTGGAAAGTATGCTAATTCGGTGTGAAAACACTAATTTAGTTCTAAATTGGGAGAAGTGCCACTTCATGGTTAAAGAGGGAATAGTCCTCGGCCATAAAATATCCAAATCTGGGATTGAGGTGGATCGGGCAAAAGTCGACGTTATTGCTAAGTTACCTCACCCGACTACCGTCAAAGGAATCCGAAGTTTCCTTGGTCATGCTGGCTTTTACCGACGTTTTATTCAAGACTTCTCCAAAATAGCCCGGCCTCTGACCCACCTTTTAGAAAAAGATGCTCCGTTTAACTTCACGAATGAATGCATCGATGCATTTAATGTTTTAAAGAAGAAGTTAACGGAGGCACCAATCTTAGTTGCCCCCGATTGGAACTTACCATTTGAGCTAATGTGTGATGCAAGTGATTATGCCATTGGTGCAGTTCTGGGGCAACGTAAGAACAAGTATTTTCAGCCTATACACTAAGCAAGCAAGACCATGAATGACGCCCAACATCATTACACAACTATCGAAAAGGAAATATTAGCGGTTGTCTATGCTTTTGAGAAATTTAGGTCTTATTTGCTTCTTAAAAAATGCATAGTGTATACGGACCACTCAGCCCTTTAGTACTTAATGGCGAAGCAAGACGCTAAGCCACGCTTAATGCGGTGGGTTCTTTTGCTCCAAGAATTTAATGTCAAAATACGAGACAAGAAAGGAGCTGAGAATCTTGCTGATGATCACCTTTCATGACTTGAGAACCCCCATCAAAGTGTTCTCGAGAAAAAAGAAATTAACGATGCATTTCCTCTCGAGACACTTGGGAGTGTGACCAAAATTGACCAAAGTACCCCATGGTTCGCCGATTTTGCAAATTACCATGCGGGGAATTTCATTAGGAAAGGGTTGTCGTCCCAGCAAAAGATGAAATTCTTTAAAGATGTCCAACATTATTTTTGGGATGACCCCTACTTGTTCAAAGTCTGTGCGGATCAAGTGATCCGGCGGTGTGTTCACGGTACGGAAGCCGTTGAAATTCTTAAGGCATGCCATAGTGGACCCACGGGGGGACATCATGGTGCCAATTTCACCGCTAAGAAGGTTTTCGATTCCGGCTTTTATTGGCCGACGATATATCGGGATGCCCATGAATTGGTGAAAACATGTGATTCTTGCCAACGTCAAGGGAAAATTTCTCAAAAAGATGAAATGCCGCAAAATGCGATTCAAGTTTGTGAAATTTTTGACATTTAGGGCATCGATTTCATGGGGCCATTCTCGTCATCTAGGGGTAACAAGTACATTCTCGTGGCCGTCGATTACTTATCAAAATGGGTTGAAGCGAAGGCGCTCCCCACCAATGATGCCCGAGTTGTTGTTAAGTTTTTGAAAAGTCTCTTTGCCCGGTTTGGTGCACCTCGAGCCATCATAAGCGATCGTGGGACCCATTTTTGCAATGATCAATTTGCCAAAGTTATGCTTAAATATGGGGTCACACATCGTCTTTCCACGGCTTATCATCCACAAACGAGTGGTCAAGTTGAGGTCTCCAGTCGTGGTTTAAAACGTATACTAGAAAGGACAGTAGGAGAGCACCGTGCCTCTTGGGCCGACAAATTAGACGATGCACTTTGGGCTTTCTAGACCGCTTACAAAACTCCCATTGGGTGTACACCATATAAGCTGGTTTACGGGAAAGCTTGTCATTTGCCCATCGAACTAGAGCACAAGGCCTACTGGGCCTTAAAACATGCCAATTTTGACTTGAAAACCGCGGGTGATCACAGAAAAGTTCAATTGAATGAGTTAGTCGAACTCCGTGATCAAGCTTACGAGAATTCTTTGATATATAAAGTTAAAACAAAAAGAATCCATGATGCCAAGATCAAAGACCGCGTTTTTAACGTTGGTGATCAAGTGCTACTTTTTAACTCTCGTTTAAAGATATTCTCGGGTAAACTTAAAACCCGTTGGTCTGGACCATTCACAATAACCCAAGTTTTCCCTTACGGTACCATTGAGTTAGCTCAACAAGATGGTCCCAACTTTAAGGTGAATGGTCACCGATTGAAACACTATTTTTGAGGGGACGTACCGACCATGGTAGTCCTGGATCTCCAAACTTTCCCCAAGGACAATTGAATTCAGGGATCGTGTCAAGCTACATGACTCGGAAATCAAAAACAAAGCGCTTCGTGGGTGGCAACCCATGCTTATCCAATTTCATCTTCTTAATTTCTATTTTCTAACGAATAACGTGAGGAGGGGGTGCCTCTTCTACTCTTGTGTTCCGTGGTTGTTTGTGATGTTTGTTAGGATTGTCAGCGATTTATGATGACTCTCGTGCTCGTTATCTTCTCTCCGCTCGAGTTTCATTCATCGATGCTACATGGAAATCCTATATCCGTGAATCTTATCGACTAACGTTTTCTTTGGCATAATTAATAAACGGCCTAGAATTTTGTTAGGATTACCTTCACCCGTAAAACATTGAGGACAATGTTTCATTCTAGTCTGGGGGAGGGTGAATCTTCGATTCGATTTTAACCTTGCATTTTTCACAAAAGTCGTGCACTCTTGCAACTCCGTTTTCCACCAAAAATTTTAATTTTTATCACCGCATTAAAAAAAATGATATGAATAATAAGATTTGACACCTTGTTTTGATTTTCCTACCGGCGAGAGTAAAAATAAATGTTTTGACTTGACCGGGCGTGTTGAGCCCTAGCTTGTCTCCCTTAACCAAAATAATCTAAAGATTATGGCTAAGCATCTGCAGATCTCATTATTTGGGATTTTAAATTTGCGGAGATCGAGGAATGATAGAGTTTATTTAGAAGTTTCGTGCTATACACGGATCTCATTACTAGGGTTTAAAAAGCCCACGAGAGGTACTTGGGGCCTCCTTGTTCCCACAAGCTTGCACACCAATAATAATAGATCTCTAGGTTTAATTAAGGGTATACGGTTTGGGCAATACTTAGTTTTTTCTCATTCCCAACAAAATCTCTGCATATGGGGGTTTGGTACACATAGGGGTACTGCCAGTGTTACGGTAAAATAGACTATTGCATCTTGCCTGTTCGCAGCCGATGTTGTGATCTTAGTAAAGGCCGTAGGACTTGGGGTTTGGAATATGATTATGAACATCAATAATAATAGTCCAAAGCCAAATAAAAAAGCAGAGGAATCCAAAGCTATAAAAAAGCAGCGGATAGAAATCCAAAGTCATAATAAAGCTCTTACATCTTGGTGGCTCATAAACCGTTGATTGTAAAAGAAATAAAGGACTAAGGACCAAAGTATTATTAAAGTGCTTATGATTATGCAAAAATGCCAAGCTTCGACTCCGGGGGTTTCCCTAATAAAAAGCTTCCGTTTCGGGTATCAAACATGGTATGTCTCGGTCGTAAATAAAAAGGGAGCCCCTATAAATCGTGTTAAATCAGAGACCTTCATGTGGACCCGATTTCTGTATGCAGGGATTTTCGAGGGAAAGTTTGGAAACTACTTAGCGTTCAAATTTTGTGCTCTTATCGGACTAATAAATATCAAAACGAGAAAATATGAAGCAATTCATTTCTCACAAATTAAAATCTTGAGATACAAAACTTAGGACCTGGGAACAAGAGGTAATACACAAGTAACTTTTGTGGGTAGTGTTAGCATCTAACTTGTGGATAAACAATGATCTCGATTTTACGCTTAGTTTGGGAGCTTGTGAAAAATCAAGGATGACGATTTTTATCCGTATGGTCTCTTCTATGTGAGAAGTGTTTCTACTCGTTGACCCTGAAAATTATAAACAGATAAGAATTGATAATGAAATTCAAAGCAAACCGTCACATATATAAATGAAAAAGTACAAAAATAGTAGTTGTAGTTGTTATTCATGAAAATCGGAAAACGGAGTGTTTTCGGGAATAAATGATTTTATTACTTCTTTCGAACCTCCTTGCTACTTTACAAAGTTAGTAGGAAGAGTTTTGAAATTATTTATCCCAAAATCATGGATTGATCACATTGCGTGAGGACACGACAATACCTTAGTCTGGGGGATTTTGGTGAGTGCTTATTCACTCACCATTTTATGACCAAATACCGACCCAAAATGACTAATTGAGCTAACAAATGCCAAGAAAACACGTGTTTCTATGTTGTGAACATGCAGGTACGGATTAATCACAAAATGACGAAAAATCACACGAATACCCGAAAAACAGGCACGAGAGTAGGAAAAGGTCAGAAAGTCAAGCTTGGAATCCAAGTTGAGCTCATCAAGTCCTTAGTGATTGATTTATGCGCAAAAGGGGTCCTTGTGAGAAGTTTGAAGAAATTATAGATGTAGTCCTCATACTTTCAGAGTTGTCAAATTTAGTCCTTCATGGAAATATTTGAAGAAATGTCAAAGTTAACCTTTGGGAATCATATTATGTCATCATAAGCCCTTGTAATTCATTTGTGTATATTGGCAAAATTAGTCCTTATATTTTCAAGATATTCACAATTGGTCCTTGAAAATTTCATATATCAAAAGCTTAAAAATACTTACACCAAAACTTGATTCAAGTCCAATACATATTTCATTAACCAAAGCCCATAAAAAATACCCAAGCCCAAACCGACCCAAGTCCACCCTCGGTCAAAAGTAATATAACTAGTCAAGGTCAAATTTTGGGTCAAACACACAATAAACTTACCCCGCTCCCATTTTTCCCCCAAATCAATATTACCCTGGCTTATGAACCCTAGTAACTGTTCCATCCAAATTGACGGTAAGTAAGGGTACGGACGTCAATTCAAAGGAGTTTCTAGAAGCTCAGTGTGTCAGATAGTGTCAGTGACTCGAAAGAAGCACAAATTGAGCTACGTGGCATGGATTGATTGGGTGAGACGCGTCATAGATATTCAATCTAAGGGCTATGATTGATGGATTATGATCAGAGGGCTCAAGATGGATAAGAGAAAGCACAAGCTCACACGGATTGCCAGCTTGGCAATCCGTAAGCTCTCCTCACACACCTCCTATAAATAGAGGTCATTGTAAGCTTAGATAGTGTGTAGTTTTTAGGTAGTGTTATGCTGTCAAAATTAAATTTGAGTTGTAAAATAGATTAGTTGATGTAATATTCGATTTTAATAAAAGTTTTCTTTCATTTAATCTCAGCTTATTGTTCATTTTATACTGCTTATTCTATTTTAACCTTTTAGTTTTCAGCTTATTTTAGTTAAATAATAGCTTACACCATTTCTCTTAATCTGTTTCATTTAACTTTTACATAAAAAAATAATAATAAAAAATAAAATTCATAAAAAAACAGAAAAGTATAAAAATAAATAAAAGTCTATAAAATTTCTAGTAAAAGCTCAAAGTAGAGCTTATTTTTCTTTTAAGTATTCCATTTGAGCTTTGTAGCTTATTAATGGAGTTACATTTGAGTCATTAGTCAAATTAATTCAAAGACAGAGTTTGATCAAGTGGTTGATGAGAAATTGTGGTATGTTGAGACAGATTGGGATGGTCTCAACCTATCCTAGAGATAGGCTAGCTAAGTGAATCAATCCTGTTTGGCTAGATTGAAAAGCTTTGTAAGTTTCAATTTCTAATTTGAAATATTTCACTGTTACATTGAATTAGATTGCTGCTATTGTTGTAGTTTTAGCTGAGATTGTTGCTTGTTATATTTGAGTTTCCTTGATTTGAGATTGAGTTTATTTCTGATCTGAGATTGCTTGTGCACTTTTGTTATATTTGGAATCTGAGTAAGATTGTGAATCTGTCATTTGTGTAGATCTGTGAGTTGAGATTTATGGATCTGGGAGCTGAGTTTTGACTGTGATTCATTGTTGATTGCTGAAAAATTGGAGTTCATCATTAATCAGATTTGAAATTGGAACATTGTGGTTGTAGTTTAGAGTTTTTAGTGGATAAGTATTGTGTATAACAGCATAATAAGTGGTGTTTGGTAGTATTTGGATTTTGAAGGTTGAGTTGCTGTTAGAACTAGACCACTGCATATTCATCCTCAGTAGGATTATATAGGTTGGTAATAAGTTAGGATTAGGTAGTGTTAAACTGTTACAGTCATAATCTCATTCAATCATTTGTAAAATCTGTTGTGGTTAAATTCAGTAGGTAAGATCTTGATTATAGGTGCATATTAGGTTAAGATAGCTTAATTTAGGTGCATTATAGTTTTTTATAACATCATTCAGTATTTAGGGTTAATACAAATTCATATAAGTCAATTCAGTTGTTGAATCAAAAAGTCAAAAATATTTTTATAACCTGAGTTTGACAGATTTTCAAAGTGTTGCATAGTTTTCAATAATGTTTCAAATTAGTTTTGGAAAGTGGAATCTTGTTGTATCTCAGGTTGTTTTCAAGTTTCTATCAGCTGTTTTCATTGTGGAAGTCATTTTTACACTTAAAATAGCTTCTCAAAACTGCTTGTTTGCCTGAGTGTAACTGAATTGCTGCATACTTATTTAGGGCTGCACTTCTGAGTAGTGACTAAATTTGAGCTTTTGATTTCAGTCCTGAGTTGCAATAGTGTAGAATTAGTATTGTGCTTCATCATTTCACTTCTGGAACTACTTATTCCATTTCTGCTTATTGTGATGCCAAATATTTGAGCTTATAATTGGAAATTGTTGAATCTGTTGAATTTGAGCTTGTATTTGATCATTTTCTGTCACATCTGAGTTATTTGCATCATTTTTGGTTAGTGTGTTAAGTTTCACCAAGTTTTGATCACAAGTGCTTAATAAAAAGCACTTGTAATAAGCTGTTTAAACCAGAAAAAGCACTTCTACTTTTCATTTTTATTTTGAGTTCTTTTTCATATTTTAGAATTTCTGGAATTTTTCCAAGGTTTTTTACTATTTTTTTTTAATTTCTTTTTCACTTTATTCATTTTTAAATACCAAAAATCAATAAAAAATCAGAAAAAGCTGTGAAAAATACAAAAATATTTTTAAAAATTCTTTTATAATATTTTAGAATTTTCAGAATTAAATTTTCATTTTTCCACTTTAATTTTCTATTTTTCTTTATATTTTATTCATTTTTAATTCCAAAAATCAATAATAATTCATAGAAAATAAATAAAAACTCAAAAAAATATTTTTCTTTTTCTTAAAATTCTTTTTATTAGTTTAAGATTTTTAGAAATTATTTTCACGTTTGTAGGATCATTTTTCAATAAACGTTACGTTTTAAATTTTGCGGTTGCATTTCCATTTTTACGTTTTTCACTTTGGTGCATAATTAGCTTGTACTCTTTGCATATTTCATAGTTGTTTGTGATTACTTGAATATATTGATTGCTATTTTCACTTTCTCACTTTTCAATTCACGATTTCACGAATCGATATTCTCGATTCCATTCGCCTTCACTGGGAAACGACTCGGGTGATCCGTATTTTACGCGGATCACTTCGATACTATACTATATATTATATAATTGGTTTTCACACGAATCAGGGTCCGGTAGGAGTACGTCGTACCCCACGCCTGAATCTAAGCCGAAGCTTGGAAACAACGAATATACGGACCTGATACACTAATAAAGCTAGAAAATAAATTAAAAAAATAATAATAAAAAACAACAACAACAACTAAAGAGAAAAGGAACTGCATGCTTCAACATGGGGTCCGGTTGGAGTACGTTACATACGCTAGTCCATACCGGAGCGCCCCACACCTGAATCCAGCAACGAACATGCTGACCCAAAAAAAGTCACCTAAATTAACTACAAACCTAAGCTAATAACTACGGAACAACAAATATAAAAAAAATTTATGCCCTACGCACATATACAAGAAATGTCCAAACTACAACTAGCAGCAGGCACGTCCACCATCCATCAACACTGGATCTTGTATTTATAAAAAAAAAGTGTCATGTGTTCCCTGTACGCCAAAGCAGTTTGAATTGGACGAGGGGCATCCATGCTTCGTCTGTAAGAATGCCTGCACTGCATAATGCACACCCAGACACCACAATCACATTCTTGGCCATCCTGTTTTTGTGTAAGCAATGAAAAGGTGAAGGTGATTTTATAGTGGTCAGGATTGATGTCCTTTTTCTCGAAGAGACAATATATTAAGAATCGCTAAAAAATAAAATTCAAAAGCAATAGTTTCATGGTTAAAGGTATTGTGATATTAGCGTCTTATACAAAAATCAAGATGAGATCTTGACTTTGGTAAAAATGTCAAGATAGGATCTTGATATCACGTAAAAATTTTGATATCAACTGAACTTTTAACAAAATTTTTAATATCGCAATAAGTTTTTTTAATATCACAGAAACGTTTTTTAAATAAAATTTTTAATATCACCGTATCTATCGTGGGTTTTTAATATTTACTTGTAAAAAAACTTAATATCATGGTTGGTTTGAGAAAAAAATCAACTAGAGTCATGGTAATCTATTTGAGAAGGTTGTAGAGCTAAGAATTAAAGGAAACTGAAAAGAAGTTCAAACATTGATTGATGTCTAAGAAACATAGAGTATTAGAAGCTGATATTCTAAAAGAACATATTCAGTGGTTGAGTGATGGGATAAGAATAATGCTTTTTTCCATAAAGCTTTAAGGAGCAAGCAACAAAGAAACAGAATTAATGTTATTTATGATGAAAATGGGCAGAGTTTTGAGTGTGATGATGTAGCTACACAGTTTGTATTTTCAGTTGTTTCTGGGTGAAGAGGATGCAGTGGAAAATATTGTTGGTGCTGAAAATTTAGTCAAAAAAAGATCTGTACTGAAGAAGCTAATATAGATGATGATTAAAGAACTTACTGACAAGGAAATTAAGGATGCAGTTTTTTTTAATCCTGGTGATAGCAAGGCACCTGATCCAGATGTTTACTCATCAATATTCTTCTATAAGAAAGCTTGGAATTTTGTGGGTGAAGATGTTTGCAAAGCTATAAAAGAGTGTTTTCAATCAAGAGTTCGTCACTAATATTGGATCATCACTATACCAGACTTGTCACGAAAATCAAGCTCGTCGCTTGTCGTCACAATAATTCCGTCGCAAATTAATTAGTGACCAAAATTGAAATTTGACCTATTCAGTGACAAGGCAAAAGCCGTCACTAAAAGTGTGTGACAACCCTCTTCTTCAATTAATCTCGTCACTATACAAGTTTTAGTCGTCACTAAAATGACATTGAGTGACTAGAAAAGTAGTCACTGGAAAAAATTTTAAAAAATTATCAAATTTTGCTACAATTGTTTTTACTGTAGATTTGAACTGCTCTACGGGCCAAATATATATATATATATATATATATATATATATATATATATATATATATATATATATATATATACGGGCATACAAGAAATGTCCAAACTACAACTAGCAGCAGGCACGTCCACCATCTATCAACACTGGATCTTGTATTTCCAATAAAAAATAAAAAAAAAAGTGTCATATGTTCCCTGTAGAAAGCTGTTTGAATCAATTATTTTTAATTAACATAAGAATTAACTTAAAATCCTAGATCTATTTAAACCCTATTAGCTTAAAAAGGGTAATCAATCGTTGGAAGACCCTACAACAAATATAAAAAAAGTTTATGCCCTACGCGCATATACAAGAAATGTCCAAACTACAACTAGCAGCAGGCACGTCCACCATCCATCAACACTGGATCTTGTATTTAAAAAAAAAAAAAAAAAAAAAAAAAAAAAAAAGGTGTCATGTGTTCCCTGTACGCCAAAGCTGTTTGAATTGGACGAGGGGCATCCATGCTTAGTCTGTAAGAATGCCTGCACTGCATAATGCACACCCAGACACCACAATCACATTCTTGGCCATCCTGTTTTGGTGTAAGCAATGAAAAGGTGAAGGTGAGTTTATAGTGGTCAGGATCGATGTCCTTTTTCTCGAAGACGACAATATATTAAGAATCGCTAAAAAATAAAATTCAAAAGCAATCGTTTCATGGTTAAAGGTATTGTGATATTAGCGTCTTATGCAAAAATCAAGATCAGATATTGACTTTGGTAAAAACGTCAAGATAGGATCTTGATATCACGTAAAAATTTTTATATCAAATAAACTTATAACAAAAATTTTAATATCGCGATAACTTTTTTTAATATCACAGAAACGTTTTTTAAATAAAATTGTTAATATCACCGTATCTATCGTGGGTTTTTAATATTTATCTGTAAAAAAACTTAATATCACGGTTGGTTTTATAATATCACCATTTCTTTATATCGTCAATATCACGGTAAGTCTCATTAAAAAAGAAATTAAAAAATAAATAAATAAATGAATAAAAGCTCAGAAATATCTTAGAAAATTAAGGAAAAAAATTGAAAGAAGATTGCAATATATATATATATATATATATATATATATATATATATATATATATATATATATATATATATATATATATATATATATATATAAGTTTTATCAAGTTAGCATAATTTTGAATCTGAGTTTGAATAGTGGCATAGTTTTGAAGCATATCAACATGATCTTGACTTGTTGATACATGATTACTATTGGTACTATTAGCAGATAACTAAGGTGTAGCACTTGTAGATGTTGCACTACTTGTGTTAACTTTAGTTGTCATGCAAGTGGTACTAATGTGACCATGTATAAATTCATCAAGATCATCATTATCACAAGCATCAAAGATGTGTACCTTGTTTCTAAAAGTGTCATCATCTTCAGCATCTATGTCATAGCTTGGAGTTGAATCACTATCATGAGCTTCAAATACATCCACCTTTTCCAAAGAAGCCATGTACACCATGTTTATCTCCAATATTTCTCCTTCATCATCAGTATCCATCATGAAATCATTTTCTTCAGCACTAAGAACTTTACCCTTTTCTTCCATATCAGCCAACAACATTTTCTATCTGTAGTATTTTCTGTCATGCACTTTCCCATTTGGACAGTTCTTAGCAAAATGACCCTGTTGACCACAGCCAAAGCACTTTGGTTCTTGTACATCTTGACCTACTTCAACCTTATCATTCCTCTAAACACCTTGACGCACTACTTCACCTCTGGGTGGAATGTCTTGTCTCTTGTTCAATGCAGTTGGTGCAGAAGTGGTTCTGAGATTGTTGTTGGTTGGACGTTTGTAGAAGGACCTTTGAATTTGTTTTCTAAGGAGTGCTAGGTTTTGAACAATCTTAGTGAGTTCAACATTGGATGGATCTTGAATGGACTCCATTGCTTCGTCCACTAGAGTGAAGTGAGATTCATTGTTGGGGCTGAAGGAGGATTGGTTTTTATGATAAGATGATACTAGAGCAAGGGGATCAACAACTGGTTTTTGTGTGGTAAGTTGAGTTGAGTGTTCCTTTTCTTTTTCTTTACATTTTTGATCAAGAATGTCATTGACCTCAACCTGGTTATGCTTTAGCAGATCAAACAAGTTGTTGATATCTTTAGCAGTTAAGTCTTGGTTTTGTCTGATAGCAATAGTGAAGCGTCTCCATTCTGGTTGAAGGTTTGTGAGAAACATGGTATTGTGTTCAATGTTTGATCGTTTGAGGTTATGACGGTTCATTTCATTGATAAGTTTGTTGAATTGAATGTAAGCATCTTCAAGACTTTCTTTAGGAAGTTGCTTGAAGGATTGGTAATTCCATAGACCTAGAGTTTGTTGAGTTTGAATGCCGACGTCTGCTCCTTGCGTTAATCTTTCTAAAGCTTTCCAGAGATCATGTGCAGTAAGATTGCTGTCAATGGCATTATAAATGTCATTGCTTAGTCCATACCGAATTAAGTTCTTGGCACGAATGTCAGCTTCAAATTGAGCAAGTTCAGCTTGACTTAAGTCATTTCAGTTTGTTAGTCGTGTCTTACCTTCATTCTCAGTGTCAGGAATTTCCTTCATTACATACGGTCCATGCTTGATGGAGTTAATCCATAACTTACGTTCTTTGTAGCCCATTAGAACATTCATGAAGCTAGAAGACCATTGAACATAGTTTCCCCGATACAGCATGGGAGGCCTAGCATCACTCCCTACAGCCAATGCATCTTGAGTGGCAGACATTGTGATAATGGATCTTGTTATGAGATGTTGCTTTGTTTGAGTGAGGTGTTTTAGTTTGTTTGAGTTGAGATGGTAAAATGTTTGGAAAATTAATCCTGTGATATGAAGATGATTAAAGTCTTTTACAAATTTTAAATATTTTTGAGGGATTTGTTAGATTATAAAAGTCTTTAAGTCAAGTATCGCGGAAAAGTCTCGTGAACAGTAACTATAGCAACTTCTGGTGAAAATTGGGCAGAGTTATCTTTTGCAAAAGGTGGGTAACAGTAAGTCTCGTAAAATTAGATGTCAGAGAACCTTTGAAGTATCGCACTAATACAAGAGTTATCGCAAAAATCCAATGCGATCCGACCAGAGATTTCTTTCGTAAACAGTGGGTAACAAAAACTTTCGCAGAGAAAGTATCGCAGCCAATTCTTTCGTAGTACACACAAACTCTTATCACAGATAACTATCACGGAATTAACAACCCTTGTATCGCGGCCTAAACCCTTGCGATGCGAACAAAATCTAAACCCCTACTTTTACGAACAAAAGCACACTTTTTCAAAAAACTTAAAACCGCAATAAACAGCCTAAATCTTCACTAAATACTTAAAAACTATAATTATAATGATGAAAAACTCTTTCTTTTTCAGAAATAAGTTATCCTAACACACGTATTACAAGATTAAACACGTTAACGATTAATCTAATAGCTACGTATGAAGCATGAACTATTTTAGAGAGAGAAAGTGAAGAACACCAAGAAAGACAAAGCTTCTAAAGACTAGAGAAGATTAAACAACTCTAAAACAATCACTACGAGAAACAACAATTCATATTTGGCTCTTGATACCAATTGTTGTCCTAATAATATCACGTCTACAACTAATCTTTATGTGTAAAGTGGGTGTGAGCACTTTAGAGAAGAGAGAGAGAGAGAAAGAACAAAAGTCTCGCATTGTATTTGAATAAGAACACACACCTCATAACCCATGAGGTAGGGGTATTTATACCAAACATAGAGCCAAGCCTCCATCGCGGATATACAAGTTCCGCGATGGTAACTTGTGTCGCGTTACAACATACCTTACACAACATACCCTAAACTATGATAAAAATATAAATAGAAGTCCCTAACAAATGATTTACACTTTTCGTGTTCCAACATTTATAACACCCGAGAGATGAGAGTATCCAAACACTATTTGTGAGGTGCTAGTGTATGATTTCCGTGCTTGTTTTGATTAAGGTGGAACGATCATTTGTTGTAATTACTTTTATATTAATGTTAAATGACCCGTAACTTGTATTTTGATTGGAATAAAAGCTCATTTGCTTGAGGACAAGCAAATCTCAAGTGTAAGGGTATTTGATGAGGCGAAATTTGTTACGCTTTTAGGGGTCATTTAAGCCCTAAATTGTGTTTTTATGATCAAATACTGGCTCAAATCGTTCCTTTTGTCATTTTAGGTACTTTGGATTAAAAAATTGGAAAACGAAGCATTTTGGATGTTTTTAGATCATAAAAGTGAAGAAAACGACAAAGTCAATAATCCAAGCTAGAAACAGTACCTGACGGCGTCAAGAGTCACAATGTGACGCCGTTACTTGTTGATCAAGAGGTAGATATTTGTTTTACACTTGACACGCCAGAAAAGAATTTGGAGACTTACACGTGACGGCGTCACGTTATAAAAAGTCAAGGCCGTCAAGTATCATGATAAAGAGAGGCGCCCAGAGCAAAAGTGAATCAGACAGTGTCAGAAGTGGATCTAAGCAATCCGAGGAGTATTTTGGCGGCGACTTGACGGCGTCATGTCCCAAAAGGTGACGCCGTCAGCTATGTAAATCTATATATAGTTTTGGATTTTTCATTCATAAGGGAGGAACTTTTGTGCTAAAACCCTAAGTCGAAATTTAGACCTTTTTCAAGGGTTTCATACCGTTGTTTCATCTATTTTTAATTGAAGATAAGTTATCTTTTAATCATTCAGTATGTCTATGTGTTTTTTGATTATTTCTTATCTTTGTCTTTCTATTAACATGCTAGCTTAGGTTATTTGTGTTTACTTAGATCTAATGAAACCTATTTATTGACTGTTGATTGTTGGTTTGCCATTGATTATTGTGGGTGATTGATTTTAGCGTGAGGCTTAAGAAAACTGGCTAATCTCCTATACGGTAACTTGCTTGAACGTCTTAAGAAACGTAATCGGATGTGTACTACGGTTTTATTGGTTGTATTAAATGCACAAGTAAATATTAATGAGGCCATGATAGGATACTAAACGTGTCGTCATAGGAAGAGATAGAAGCTTATAGAGTTGGGGAAGATCGTACACGGCCCCACAAATGGTATTAAGGAATGCAGCCCTTCATCCACGCAATTGTGACAAATCAACTAATCAATAAAAGATAGCTATGAAGTAGTGAAATTCAAGTAAATACGCTTTTCTCCATATAAGAAATTCCTACAATATATTTTCTCTTTATTTTTATTTTATTGTTTAAGTAGTTATTTGGGTTAGTTGACTAGCAACTAATTCCGCCCACTCTTCAAATACCCGAGATATTTTACTTGCTTTCCAAAAAAAATATAAAAATACAAAAAGAATAATCTTTCACCTTTAGACCTAGTTAGATTAGTTTCAATCCTAACGAACACTATTCCCTGTGAAGAACGATCAATCCCCCGTACTTGCCACTCACTATACTACATCGGTCAGGTACACTGCCTGGTGGGGATTGCAAGCTTCTCAAGATCCCTTGAGAAGTAAAACCTTTTGCAAGGTTGCAAAACCACGCATCACGCTTGCAGGGTCAGCCTTCGAGAAGGCTATTGATTCACTTTATTTGGTGAAGTCTCATTATATTTCCTCTTTGGTTCGCTTTGCTAACAAGGACTTACATTTCTCGATAAACCTTGAACCTCCCAGCATCACTCAGACCACTTCCTTAATTCATCCGCAGTCTTCCCCTTTTCCATGAAGCTTTTCCTTATAATCTTTCAAACAATTTCTGCACCCTGCACGGTGCTTGTTTTAACTATTGGTTAATAGCGCCTATGCGCTTAAAAACAATTTATTATCTGTAATTGGGGTGTATATATGCTCCTCAGAAAATTTACTATGTTTTCAATTGTAGGTCATTATTACCTTTGTGCTTATTGATTTTTTTGCACATATAATCTTTCATGCAATGTTTGTGGATATTCATTGCTATGCAGTATTACTTCTGCTACTTTAGCCCTTGGAGAATTATTGCTTCCTTAGTGGGAAGACTTGTGCCATCCCCATTTTGTTTTTATTTATCTATAATCATTGGCTATTTGTAAGCCATGAACAATATTATTCTATTTTGTCGCAATGGTTATTTATTTGTTAAGCCCCTCGAAAGGGTTAATCTTACACAAAATTTGTAATCCCAGCTTTTAGATTTAGGTAACCCTTGAGTTAGAATGTTGTATTTATTGCCTTTTTGTTCCATTATTTATTATTAAGGCTCAAGTGTGGCCTTGATCGTCCATTGATCACCAAGATTTTTCAAGCAGTCTTTCGCTTGTAACACAGGGTAGCGATCCTCTTTGTTTTAGCCCGAAAGGTTTCAGATGAAGACCTTTGGGAAGTTAACATGATTTTAATAAATTTTATCAATAAACTCAATTCTAAATAACTAACTAAATGAATATTAATTAACACACTATTAATAATTTCTAAAATTTTTGGACTCCACTATTATGTCTTAAACTTAATTTATAAATGGGTTTGAGCAAAAAATTATGTACTTTTTCATTTATATTCATTATTCAAGTTGCATGCTTATATAAACTAATCACGCTAAAAAGTATCATTTAATCATTAGGTTAAATCATCAATTATTCTTGCGACCTTTTCAACTTCATCTCAATCCATAACCGACTTTTAATTCTATACTAATTACTAAATATCATGTGATAAATTCCGGCAAGCCTTGCACTTCCATCTCGATGTTGTATATACTTCACATTAAATGCACCGGTTTTGTTTTTTGATAAAAGTTTGAAATTTTGCTTATGTTTAAAACTCAACTTTTTTATTTGATATTATAATTTACAAACGGCTTTAAGTCAAAATTATGTATTTTTTTCCTTTCTATTCATTACTCAATGTGATATTTTTAATATGTCGTATTTTGCTATTATGGCAAACTCATTTAATGGGCGTAAATATTGGTTTCTCACTAATGATTCTACATATAGAAAAAGAAAACACTTTGCGATGCGCGGACCTTCTTCTTTTAAATAATAATTCAATTGCACACGATAAATTCATTCAAAATATTTCTCAAAGAGCATTCGAAAGCAACTACTTACATAAACTAATCATGCTAAAAACTATCATTTAACTATTAAATATTGCTTTACATAGATGCTCGTGCACATTTTCTTGAATCAATTCGCACATGTGAGCTACATCAATAGAAATAGCACATAAATTACTTGTATATGAAAATGAATTAACATAATACGTATATCTATATATATGCTTATCTATAACAATCACATAAATATGTAACAAACAAAGAAAATAGTTGGTATCCCAATCTTTGGTTCCATTTATCCGAGTATGCATGATCTTGTGTGATTTTCATGGTACCTGCGTATGATAACTAAATTAAGAAAAAAAAAAAGATCAACTTAATTACAAAGATCTAAAAGATGTGTGAATCATCTCCAAAATGTTGCAAAAGAGAATTTACATACCGCTACCAACAATCAAATATCTAAAAGATGTGTGAATCATATTCAAATATACATACTAAATGTGATTTTGGCCGGGTTATATAGGCAAGAATTAGGTTAAATCATTATTTTTTTTTTTCTGTGAATCATCTCCAAAATGTTGCAAAAGAGAATTTACATACCGCTACCAACAATCAAAGATCTAAAAGATGTGTGAATCATCTTCAAATGTATATACTAAATGTGATTTTGGCCGGTTTATATAGGCAAGAATTAGGTTAAATCATTAATTTTTTTCTTGCAACCTTTCGCAACTCTTGCACTTCATCTAACCGACATTTAATTCTATACTAAATGCCTTGTGATCAATTCGGCCAACCCTTGCACTTCATATCCTTTCATGAAGTTATTATGAGACTGCATTGAATTCCGAGCATTAGCTATCTTGTACTCTATGCAATCTTGACACCTACACAATAAATTAGAGGGCCTAATCTTATACTATTATAGATAGATAAATAATTTTCTTGTTACCTCCCATTATATTTGGATCCAAAAAAGGTTCTTGGTGTCGCCGAAATACATCCAATAAGGAAACAATAATCATAGTGTCTAATGCAAGATTAAGTTAGCTTGTTAAAAAAAAGAGACTTATTTAACCATTTAAATATTGCTTTACATACATGCTTGTGCACATTTTCTTGAATCAATTTGAACATGTGAGCTACATCAATAGAAAACACATATAAATTACTTGTATATGAAAATGCATTAACATAATACATATATCTATATATATGCTTATCTATAACAATCACCTAAATATGTAAGAAACAAAGAAAATAGTTGGTATCCCAATCTTTGGTTCCATTTATCTGAGCATGCATGATCTTGTGTGATTTTCATAGTACCTGCAAATGATAACTAAATTAAGAAAAAAAAGAATACCAAGTTAATTACAAAGATCTGAAAGATTTGTCACTTCAATAAACATGTACGTACTAAATATTGCAAAAGATAATTTACAGACTGCTAACAACAATTAAAGATCTAAAAGATGTGTTAATCATCTTCAAATGTACATACTCAATGTGATTTTGGCCGGTTTATATAGGCATGAATTAGGTTAAATCATTAATTATTTGCAACCTTTTCAACTCCATCTTAATCCATAACAGACTTTTAATTCTATACTAAATACGTGATCAATTCTGGCAACCCTTGCACTTCCATCTCGATGTTACTTCACATTATATTATGGGACTCCATCTTGTGTATCTTGATTAGTTTGTATCTAAGTGTTTATCGCGTAATGTTTGTGTAAATTACTGAATATACAACAATCTATAACTAAGGCTCCCGCAGGAGATATTGGTTATTTGTTGAAATGAATTTGTTTAGGTTTACGTAAATGTAATTATTTTGTTGAGTTTATAGTTTATTTATTATTATTATTAATTTTTTTTAGATTTTTTAGACACGTACGTTGCACCGATTTGTTATTATAATTTACAAATGGTTTAGATCAATAATTGTGTATTGTTTCCTTTATATTCATTATTTAAGGCGGTATTTAGTTGTGTTTTTTTTAAGGGTTTTAAGATTCTTTAATGGTAAAGAATGCAATTAAACCAATAATATGGTCAATAACAAATAAAAGAGAAGTAAAGAATGAAATTGTAATTATTCAAAAATAAAAACCATCAATATTATAGGTATGAAGCAATCTTGAAATAAAATCAAACCACTAAAGTTGATATCACAATATAAAAAATGATTCGTTAGTTTAACTACAAAAACTCATGTGATCATCATATATTATGCAACATATCTTCATTGTGATTTTATAAATCAATACAATGAACACTCAAAGTCATTAAGAATTTTTGACTATCATTCACATTTGTAAACTCAATATATATTTAGCAGTATCTCTAAAAAAAGTCCATCCAAACCAACCGATGAGTCCTCATTTGGGATCGGTTTTTTCTACGTTCGAATCTTTCTTTCTATGATCTTCTTTGTAGCCCGTCTTGAACGTCCTTTTTGACCATTCGTTGTAGTCCTTCTTGACCAACTCGTCGTGCCCTATGTATCTTTATCATCTTTAATGTGTTATTCCTTGTGATAGGAGAAAAATAAGAGATTAAAAATAATAGCAAATATATATGCATTTATGTATATCTCAATTTTTGGCTCATCAACCCGTGGAACCATTTTTAAAATCCAGTAAAATATACGAACATATAGGAAGGTGCATACCAAAGCATGAGTAACGTGAGAATGCATGCTAAAACTAAACCTGCTTTTGTTTTGTGTATGAGATTAATTATATTTACATTGCAGTTGTTTTGAACTTTGGGATTTCAAGATTCTTTGTATTGTTCGTATATAAAATATATATAAAATTTGCAGATGAGACTGAGAAAAGAAAGAGTACAGATACATCACTTCTTCTATTCTCTTGTAACATTAGTAAGAGAATCATGTTGTATGTATTAACTGCACACGGAAAAAAAGGGTAAAGCTAAAGATACGCAGCATATTTCTACAAATAAACACAAGTACGCAACATACTTAGTAAAGTGTTAAACGTACGCAACATATTTTCAAAAAATCGTCGATCTACACAATATGACCTGCTGGCAGCAGGTTACCAGGTCACTTAACTTTAAAAGTTACACCTTTGGTCCCTAAGCTGTCTCATATCTCACGTACATGATCTTATTTTGGTAACGGTCGTTAAAAAAAAATTTCAAAAACTTTTTAACATTTTTTTTAAATCGAGATAAAAAAAAGTTAAAAAAAATTTAAAATTAATAAAAAGAAGGAAAAAAATTTTAAAAATTAATATTTTTTTTTAAAAGTTAATATGTTATAAAAATAATCAATTTTTTTTAAAAAAAATTAATATTTGCGAAAAAAAATTATAAATACGCATTTTTTAAAAATTTAAATATTTGCGATTTTTTTTATAAATACGCATTTTTTAAAAAAATTGAAAAGAAAGGAAAAAAAATTTAAAAATTAATTATTTTTAAAGTTAATATTAAAAAAAATCAAAATTTAAAAAAAAAATAATATTTGCGAAAAAAAAATTAATTTTTTTTTTATAAATACGCATTTTAAAAAAAAATTAATTTTTTTATAAAAAAAATTTATTTTTTTTCGCAAATATTAAATTAAAAAAAAATATTTTTTTTAAATATTAATTTTAAAAAAATTAATTTTTTAATTTTTTTTCCTTTTTCTTTAATTTTTCAAAAAAATGCGCATTTATAAAAAAAAAAAAAAAAAAAAAAAAAAAATCGCAAATACTAATTTTTTTTTTAATATTAACTTTAAAAAAAATTATTTTTAAAATTTTTTTCCTTTTTTTTTAATTTTTTTTTAAAAAAATGCGTTTTAATAAAAAAAATATTTTTTTTTCGCAAATATTATTTTTTTTTTAAATTTTGATTTTTTTTTAAATATTAACTTAAAAAAATTATTATTATTATTATTTTTTTAATTTTAACTTTTTTTTTTTTTTTTAATTTTACAAATTTTTAACTTTTTTTATCTCGATTTTAAAAAAAATGTTAAAACTTTTTTAACGGCCGTTACCAAAATAGGATCATGTACGCAAGATATGAGACTGTTTAGGGACCAAAGGTGTAACTTTTAAAGTTAGGTGACCTGGTAACCTGCTGCAAGAATGTCATATTGCGTAGATTGACGATTTTTTCAAAATATGTTGCGTACGTTTGACACTTTACTAAGTATGTTGCGTACTTGTGTTTATCTGTAAAAATATGTTGCGTATCTTTAGCTTTACCCCCGGAAAAAAAATAAAGAAACAATAAATTACTAAATAAATTAGGAGGAATGAAGATTCGAACTTTTGTGTTTGTGCATGTGATTTTGGCCGGTTATATAGGCACGGGATTAGGATAAATCATCAATTATTCTTGTAACCTTTTCAACTTCTTCTCAATCCATAACCGAATTTTAATTCTATACTAAATACCTTGTGATTAATTCCGGCAACCTTTGCACTTTTATCTCCTCCATTAAGTAAACATGAAGGTAACGACATGACTCTTTGCATGCTCGCAATTACTCAAGTCGAACAATTAAGGCTCCAATTACACATGAAACTCTATTTTCTGCATTAAATTCCGAGCATTAGCTTGTTGTACTCTATGCAATCTTGGTGACTCCACATTTGTAACCCACGGGTCTCTTCATATGCTGCTACTAATTATTATAAAAAAAATAAAGCAAAAAAACACTCGAAATTATATCATGAAGAGCATTAGGTTGTTGTACTCTATGCAACGTTTACGCCTCCACAATAAATTAGAGGGCCCAAGCTTAGAGTATAATAGATAAGAGTAAATTGCAGAAATCGTTCCTAAGGTTTGGCTAAACTGTGGGTTTCGTCCTAAATAGTTTGAAAGTGCATAGATCGTTCCTAAAACAAACCTTTTTACAAAATTTGGTCCCTGGCTTTAACTGGCGTTAAGTGGATTCTGTTAGAAGTTACACATTAGCCTTTTTGGCCAACAAGTGTTGTAGCGTTCATCATTTAAACTAACAACCGTTTATAATTAAAAATTTTCGATTTATTATATACATTTAAAAAAAAAACATATACGTTTTATATAAGTTTTTATATGCTATTATACACGTTTTTTTATACACGTTCTTGTATACGTTTTTGTATGCATTCTTATATATGTTTTATATATTTTTATATACGCTTTTATACATTTTTATATATGTTCTTATATACTTTTTATAAGTTTTTATATATGTTCTTATGTACTTTTTATACGTTCTTGTATTCTTTTTTGTATACGTTTTTATACACGTTCATATATACGTTTTTTACACATTCTTATATATTTTTTATACGTTTTATATGTTTTTATATACTTTTTTATATATGTTCTTATATAATTTTTATATACGCTTTTGTATATGGTTTTATATACCTTTTTGTACACGTTTTTATACATTTTTATATATGTTATTATATAATTTTTTATACATTCTTATACGTTTTTTTATATAAAAAGTATACAAGAATGTATAAAAATATATATAAAGAATATAATAATGTATAAAAAAGTATATAAAAGCATATAAAAACGTATAAAAGGTATATAATAACATATATAAAAATGTATATAAAACATATACAAAGTATATAAGAACATATATAAAAACGTATAAAAGCATATATAAAAACTTATAAAAAAGCGTATGAAACCGTATAAAAAGTATATAGGAAAATATATAAAAACCCATAAAAGCGTATATAAAAACGTATAAGAATGTATACAAAAACGTATATAAGAATGTGTATAAAAAAGTATATTAAAACATATATAAAAATGTATATAAAAGTGTATAAAAATGTATATTGTTTTATAAAAATGTACAAGAACATGTAAAAAATATATAAGAAAAAAAAAGGTATAAATAGGTATACAAAAATGTATACAAAACACATATAAAAAGTATCTAAGAATATATATATGTAAAAGCGTATAAAATCTTATATAAAAACGTAACGTATATAAAAATCGAAAAACTTTATATAAACCATTTTTTTTAATTATAAACGGCCGTTAGTTTAAATAATGAACGCTGCACCAATTGGCCAAAAGGGTTGACGTGTAACTTCTAACAGAATCTACTTAACGCCAGTTTAAACCAGGGACCAGAATTTGCAAAAAAGGTTTGTTTTAGGGACGATTTATGCACTTTCAAACTATTTAGGACGAAACCAGCATTTTGGCCAAACCTTATGGACGATTTCTGCAATTTACTCTATAAATAATTTATCTATTAATAAATAAACTAGACAAATAGGTTAAACTACTTACTAGTTATTTACAAGTATGTATTAAACTATTAATAAATAAACTAGACAAATCAAAGATTAAGAAATCCCTAATCTACCCTTATGTTTGGTCGATCAAGATGGGAGGGGGGGGGGGGGCGGAAGTTTTGATTAACTTGTTGATCAAGTTAAGAATGTTCTAGGAGGTTTGATTAGTGTATACAAACCCTTAATCCTAGAATCCAAAAACTTGACACATAGTATCCTTTCCTTTATTCTTCTTGGTGGGCGATCAACATACTTAAAAGGGTTTTAGGTTTGCTTTTTAGAGGTGTTTGTTTAAGCTTATATGTGCGTTTATGAGCTTATTTAATTTCGGCTTATATTTCATAAACCTCATTTTTTCGACTTATTAGAAGACTTTTGGGCTTATATAAGTTTATCATATTATATAAACTTATATAAGCCCGCAAGTCTCAAAATAAGCCAGAAATTTAAGGCTTATGATACATAAGCCGAAACACAAATAAACTCATAAGCAACATATAAGCTTAAACAAACACCCCCTTGGTATTTGCTTGGAATAAGGTTAAAAGCGTATACGATTAGGGTGTTAGGACTCGCATTTCTTGGGTATTGCGTATGTATATTATGGATCAACTACAGAGAATAATCACCCTTTGATTATAAGTTTCTTGATCATACCAAGCTAATAAGGTAAACATGTTCTTATGAACTTTATATTAATTGTATTATTCATAAGGATCCTAATTGGTGTTTTATGCATGCTTCTGCTTCTTTGATCAAATACATATTATTGTCTTATGTATTATTTAATGTTAAAAATGTCTAATTAAACCCATAAACACCATCACATAGACCCATTGAGAAATTATTAGATAATTGCTCTTCTATCAAATATTAAGAGAGACCTAAATAGAACCATCATTTACTAAATATCTATTCAACTAGACTAATGTTTAACCAATAAGTCTTAAATTGCCACTTCTAGTATTTTGTAAATTTTTTTGTTGGATGAAATAATTAACTTTGTTTAACTGATATAGGTGTTAAAGATGATGTTGTTATTTAATTTAACTATTGATATCTTGTTGTACACAATATGCGAGTTTAATAGCACATAATAACCATTGATGAAGTTAAAACTTAAAGTTTTTTAAAATGATTTTTTCGGATATCCTTATATAAAATTTAAATAGAAATTATATGAATCGTTGTTATAAGTACAATCATGTATACTTATTTTATACCATAGTAATCTGTGCTTACATTTGATATTTATATTCCCGTTAATAATTATTTAGTCAGATTTAATTTTTCAAACCCGTGTAGGCATGAGTTAAACTGATAAAAGGCAATAACATGAGTTGTTATTGAACGGAGATAATATAAAATATATATTTGCGAATATCTTTACTTATACTCGTAAAAATGAATAACATGAGTTGTTGTATACATACAACCTCGTATATTTATTTACATACACAATAACTAAAGCTTTTATTTTGATATTTATAATCCCGTGCATATACATTTAAAACAATAAATATATTGTATTTTTAAAATATAATGTCTAGGGGGTATCAAGTCTCAAGAGATATTTGTGTATTTTTAAGTTATTAAAAACATAAAAATTTATAAGTTTACACTTAACTCAATATAATTTATTTATTATTCAACTATTAGAGTTTTATTTATTACTTTTTTTTTGGTTTTCAAAAATCCTATATTTTTATGTTTTTTCTCCATCAAATTGATCAAAAAGTTTGACAATTTTATTTTAATTTTGACTTTCAATTGGCTAATAAGAATATTCGATTATATCACGTGTCGAAATAGTGCAATCCGATTAGTGAAATTTTTATTTGATAAAATTGTTTTAGCAAAATAATTATAAATAATGTCATTATTTTATTACTCTATCCGTTCTAAAATATAAGTCCATTTATGATTTTTCAGTATTTTTTTCACACTTTGACCTTAATTATTTTGTTTCTTGTTATATAAATACTTGATGAAAAATATATTATGAAAATGCATTTAAAACACTAGTCTATTAATATATTTTGCATCAATTATTATATAACATGAAAAAAATTAATTAAGATCAAAGTTAGTGTAAAAAGACTATCAAAACGTCAAAATGGACTTACTCCCTTCGTCTCAAAATATAAGTTTGCTATTTTTGGTTGTCCTATAATTAATGTCCACTTTAATTTCAACCAATCAAAATGTTTGTAAGTTGGTGTGAATGAATTTTTATTGGTTAACATTGTAAGGACCTACTTTTCTTAAACTTTGTGAAATATGAAAGTAAACTTATAATTTAAGACGGAAGAAGTATATTTTAGTACGGAAGGAGTAATATATAAGATTAAATTCTTTTCTTATTCACTAAAGTATAACGGTGCGTTTGGTTTCCTCCTAAGGGAATCAAACTATCACTATGAAAGTGATAGTTTGTGTTTGTTTAGAATGTCTGGGCCCACAACTATGACTATGAAAGTCTAATATATTCCATACTCCATATACAACTCTTGAGGGAGGAATGGATCTTTCATAGTTGAGGGACCCACCACTACTATCAAACTCATACCCATTGTCATTCCTCGCAGCATACCAAACGCACCCTAAAATATCACAAAATTGCAAAATGTACATCTCTGTTTTTATTCTTTTACCGTAGCTAGCTATCTACAATCTGTTTTGTCTAGTCTTTTCATTCACCTATTTCAAAATTACTACTAAATCCCATCCGTTTGATATCCTCGAGATCTCAACCGGTCAATATTCTAGTCATGTATCCTTGACCAAATATTTCATACATTCCCAATTTTACCCTCCACTCACCCTTTATAAACTCCCCAATATATCACCACTTTATTTAGGGTTTCATATATTTTCCAATTTCTAGGGTTTTTATAAAAATGGGCGAGGAACGTAAGACAGGGACAGTGAAGTGGTTTAACGACACAAAAGGGTTTGGATTTATAACACCAGACGATGGAACCGAAGATCTTTTTGTTCATCAGTCTTCCATTAAAACTGATGGTTTCAGAAGTCTAGGTGATGGTGAGTCTGTTGAGTATCTTGTTGAGACTGGATCTGATGGTCGGAGCAAAGCTGCTGACGTCACTGGCCCTGATGGTGCCAACGTTGTTGGCAGTACCCGCGGCGGCGGAGGCGGCGGCGGCGGTGGTGATCGTTATGGTGGAGGAGGAGGTGGGTATGGTGGAGGCGGCGGCGGTGGAAGGTATGGAGGTGGTGGTGGTGACAGGTATGGAGGAGGTGGCGGCGGTGGTTATGGCGGCGGTGGCGGCGGTGGCGGCGGCAGCCGTGGAGGTGATGGGTGTTTTAAGTGTGGTGAGAGTGGTCACATGGCTAGGGATTGTACTCAGGGTGGTGGTGGTGGTGGTTATGGTGGAGGCGGCGGTGGTTATGGAGGAGGTGGGCGTGGGGGCGGTGGACGCGGTGGAGGTGGCGGCGGTGGCGGCTGCTACAACTGTGGTGAAGATGGGCATTTTGCTAGGGAGTGTCCTACTAATGGTGGCGGCCGTTAGATGGTTTTACTTTAAACTCAAGATCTGCTACTGATAAAAAGTGTGTGTTTCCACACGTTCACTATGTGTCTTTTAAGTTTAATTTTAGTTTTTATGTTTTTAATGAATGTTATGATGGTATGGATTAATGGTTTCACCATTTTGAAGATTGTTATTAGCTTCTATATGATATGGTAATTTGGTGTTTGGTGTTATTAACTTGTTACTATTATTATGTTAATGATGAATTTGATCTAAAAGTATGTTTGGGATAAAATTGGAAAATTTGGATAAAGATCAAATTTTAGGGTTTGGACTGTTTCTTGAGGTGGATATTTGTATTCTTGTTAATTTGTCGTTTTGTATGTATAGTACGGATATGGTTGATAAAGATATTTTCTGTTGTAATGGATATAGGCGTATTGGTTTGAATTTTTTTTAAAAGAATATACCATGATGGTAATATGGTATGATGCAATTGAATTAAGCATGTGAACATTCAAGGCCAGAATGTGAAACATCTGGTAGCGTTTGGGATGACAATGATTTATACATCTTTTAAACCTCTTTCATCCATCTTCAAAATATACATATTCTTGTTATTAGTATCTTGTTTACTCACGGTTAATCCTTGAACTTAAGTGTTTATCATCATGGGTTGATTTCGTCAATTGGAGCGGTGCGCGTTGGATGTTTTGGGTAGTTAGTTGCATACATACAGTGAAAGAGACGACGACCAAAGCTGTTGATGTTAACAAAAGTGCAAGTGCTTTTTTGCTTGTAGCTGACTAGCTAAGTCAAAACACAATGTGAGATAGTACTTGGCATTGTGTATAAAGTTATATTTGTGTGCATTTTAACCATTGGTAGACTGCACTTATATGCAGTCACTGCATATATTTAGCCATTTAGGCAACGTCGCCCCTCATAACAGAGGAAGTTACGACAATCTGAATGTAGCTCACATGTGGACTAAATCCAGCTTTCGCAAAATGTTGTTCTGTACTCAGAATAGTCGCGCAAGTCTAACCTTTTTATACCACGTACAACACCATTTTTGGTGGCAAGAACCAATTACAACACCATGTTTCACCAAACAACACAAATCAAGATACTTATTAGAATTGTTACAACACAATTTCACTGGTATCAAACAACGGTTTAAAAGAAGCTAGAATGCTGCACTAAAGGTTTATAAGCAGGGGAATCCACATAGGCGAACTATCTGCCAGACCTCATGTATTTTTGAATAGCTAGATTGTTTGTCACGAGAAATGGTGTTGGATTGGAAATCGTTATCGCTAGACAGGGCTCACAAGATCACTAGAGAACCTAAACTTGGCACTTGTCAAATATGGTGGTACTGAAAGACTGAAACAAATGATGTGTTCTACTTTCAATAATAAGCAAAAGCAGAACATTAAAGTTGATTCAAAGATGTAATAAAGAGATTTTCTTTAGACAAAATTTGGTAGATGTCATAAAAGCTCTAATAAGCAGCCCGGATATTTTTACACTTTTCGTTCAGATAACTCTTTTTAGGTCTGCAAATTTGACAAACCACGAGGATATGACGTTTCTTAAGCAACTTTAATCCTTGCTGGCCTTGATTTATATAGTGATTTGGTATACCTGAACAAAAGAACACACACTCATATGCTCTTGATAATGTTTCTGTTTTTTTTGTTTTATAATCGGAAAGAACTTTAGCATATAGAAGTCTACTGATACACTTGTTAATATTTAAATCAATAACTACTAACGACAACAACAACAACAATAACAATACCTAATCCCACCAGGATTAGCAATTAACAATCTTGGTGATTGGAGGAGTCTTACTGTTAATGGGGCGGACATTGGTAGCATTTGGTAAAGTATCCAGATGTGTCGCTTTGATGTACAAAGTTTGTTACACTTGCCCAACCTCCAAATCCAAATCCAACGATGAGTACCACAAAGAAACTAATGGTGTATGTACCTCCCCATCGTCCAAGAAACTTTGGTGGTGGCTCCACTGCATTCTACGCAATAAAACATTGATCAATCAAACATTTATATACAAAGTTACGGACGAATAATGAATATAAAGGGTATGTACTACTATAATAATATGGTAAGCACATTTTAATATTTGTATGAAATGATAAACTTTTGGGATATTATTATGTGCAGACATACCTCTCTTGCAGTGGACGATCTGAAAGTGAACACGTAAGCAATAGCGGGGATGATGTAGACAGTGAAACTAACTAAAAGTGATCCAATGACTGAATTGATAAGTCCAAAAAAAAGGAAAGATGACCGCCAGAAACCATATAAGGGCAATCACAGGCAACCGTCATATAGCACGCTTGCACATGCTCTTGCACTCGTGCACCCCGATTGCGCCAATACATACGCGCGCAGTAGCCCACATGTAAATCGCCTTGAACTTTTGTGGCTTCCACATTACATCATCCATGATTTCACTGTCAAACACAAAAAATTACTGTCAACACTCAAGTTCTTTTAATCAATAAAACCCCCCAAAAAAAAAAAAAAAAAAAAAAATAGTACTCAAGCTCATTTATAAATGGTATATGTTCAGAACTATTAGACCATCCGTAATGGATGGTCAACCAATTGGTCGGTCGAGGTATGAAACGCGTCCCCCCCCCCCCCCCCCCCCCCCAACCCACCCACCCACCAATGCTGGTCCACTCAAACACGTCCCCCATGGGAAAAATGAAGAAGACTTGGTTGCTTGGGCGTCCGAGTTGTTTGTGAGTGTTGTGTGTGTGTTTATTTATTAAATTGTTTTTGTGATGTATTTTTTTTTTGTGACCGCAGTGGCCTTATTACAATACTTTGGTCTTGCAGAAAGTCTTAGAGAGAGAAAACTCAGTCGATGCTGAAATGACAGCGATACCGTGGAGAATATAACATGGGTTCAATCTCAATCCCTTTTTAATTGTTGTTGTGCAAAAAAACAAGTTTACATAATAATTTTCTAATCTTAAGTATTCTTAACTCTTTCAAACGTGGGTAATTTTTTTTAAAAAAATCTGACATAAATAATCTACGGAACTTTTTAGAACCAAGTTTTCGATATGCAAATCCCATGTTGTCCGTTATTCTAAACTTCTAGTTTGTAATTTCCAAGTTTTTCCTAGAGAAGAATGATGTTTAATTTAGTCAAAACTAAACGGGATAGATATAAGTAAAAGTGCTCCTCATGGATATTAAAAATTAAATTAAAATAAATCTCAATTTTCAAAATCCCAGTCAGGTGACTTAGCAGTTAGCCCCCAGTCGAGCAAAGCCGCCCGTCACTCAAACAATTGGTTGGTTAAATTTGCCGTCGTCTTGGAAAAGGAAGATCCCTTCTTATTATTTTTTTAAATTTATTTTGTCGCGATGTGTCAAAAGTACAATGAGATCACATAGCATAAGACTATAAAAGTGATGTTAACGGTGACCATTATTTTCAGCGGTCACTACTCACTTATGTTACTTTAACGCAAACTCGACTTTCTTTCTCTAAGACCGCTATGCTTCTAGTAACGTGACCGCAATAACAACTACAAATATACCTCACAAAAACAATAAAAATCACACACACAAACACAAAATGAAATACTTGTCGGGTACCCGGCCACAAAATCAATTTCAAATAGGAGACTCGGTCGGCATAGTGGTCTAACAAGGGGACGCGGTCAAAATAGTGGTCAGCTGAGTGATAGTGGTCGCCATTAGCATTGGTCTAACATGACTAATTTGAGAAATTCATTGTACTTTTAGCAGATGCTAAAAGGCGCGTTATGGTGTGCTAAGGCTTAAGGTGTGATCTTCACGTTATGAAATAGATCAAGACGTCAGCTCTAGATGAGGCGAGATGTGCTGCCTTTGTTGAATTCAACTTTGATTTGAGAAGGTTTTTTTGAAAGAAGTGAAGATTACATGCAAGGATAAAAGTAAAGTAAAGTAGCTCCCAATACCATCTTTCACTGGTTATGGGTCACAATACCGTCTTCCAGGGTGTATGAGGGGGGGGGGGGGGGGGGGTTAAGATGTAGACAACCTTACCCTTACCTAAGGTAGAGAGACTGCTTCCGGTTCTACCTAAGGTAGAAAAGGACCTCCGGCCTTTGTAGAAAGTGAGGATCGAACCCTTGACCTCTAAGTTGAGAGACAAGAGGTTTTCCAACTTTCTTTATTTTATTCTTCATGTACAACATTTTTTTAAAACTCAATTATATGAAATATAATATAAATCTATAAATCTATAAATATTTCATATTTTGTGCCGCTTTAAGTTATGTTTTAAAAAATGTTATGACTGCGTTATGGCTTCTAAAACTTAAGGGTTCGTCATGGCGTCACACCACATCTCACACTATTTATAACCTTAACTTTTAGCAAGTAGTGGACCAAAATGAGAAAAGTTGACCAAATTTGAAATTTCTGTCTAATAAAATAGTGAAGGGGTACATTTTGGAATAAGGTAAAAGACAAAGGGGTAACGTGTTGCACATTAACAGCAAGTCCTCCGAACGTGTAGAGAATGTTTGTACTTTGTAGCCCCCTTGAAGTAAAGAACCATTTTTGTTGGATCTGTTTATTTCACCCCTTCAAATGTTGTACCATGTGCAAACGTATATTTTTGGTTAAACATTTGATCAATCCTTTTTTCTCTATTTTACCTTATTCTTTCAAATGTTGTACCATGTGCATGTAGGTTTTAGGGTAAAACATATCTCATTAATCATAGAACCGGGGTATATAAATACCAATACAATAATATTCTAGACCTTGGGCCTTAGCCCATACAAATATACATCAACCCAAATACATACGACTAACACTCCCCTGCAGTTAGAGCGGGAGGACACCGGACACTCAAACTGGTACGAAACTCCTGAAACAAAGCAGATGGTAAGCCTTTGGTAAAAATATCTGCATACTGATAACGCGACGGTACACGAAGCACTCGAACTTGACCAGCAGCAACTAAATCCCATACAAAATGAATATCAATCTCGATATGCTTCTGATACGTGGGAATCGCACCAGGCTTTACCTCTCAAGGGATCTTGAGAAGCTTACAACCCCCACCAGGCAGTGTACCTGATCGTTGTAGTATAGTATAATGACAAGTACCGGGGGATTGATCGTTCAGCTAGGAATAGTGTCGCTAGGATTAGAAAACCTAAATACTAGTTCTAAAGGTGAGCGAAGATTCTTTTTGTATTTTTATATTTTATGAAAAGCAAGTTAAAATCTCTGGTTTGAAGGATTTGGGCGGAATTAGTTGCTATTCAACTAACCCAATACTAAGATGCAATCAAAATAAAATACTAAAAATGAAAATAAACTAATTTATACTAAAGTTGTGAGCAGTAATTGGAGAAAATGTGTTTAATTAGATTTCATTACTCCCTAGACATCTTTTACACGTTAATTACTTGTTATAATTGCATGAATGACGGATCGTATTCCTTAATACCATTCATGGGGTGGCACACTTAACTCCCCAATTCTATGAGCTCTTATCTCCTCCTACACCATGCCCAGCACAACTATAGGGATTGTAAACAGTGGCTCATGCATTAAATACAACCAATAAAGACCTAGTGCACGTCGGTTCATGTTTCTTAAGACGTTCAAGCATGTTACCAATTGGAGATCTGCCAGTTTTCTTAAGCCTAACATATAAATCATTCATCCAAGACAAGAATAAACAAGTAATCAACACATAATCAACATCTAGGTTTCATTAGATCTAAGCAAACACAGAATAGATCTAGCCTAGCATGATGGAATTAAGACAAGAACAAGATATAGACAACCAACACATAGACATATTGATTGAATTAGAAGAACACTTATCTTGATTAAACATGCAAGGTATCAAGGGGTTGGAACCCTTGAAAAACCTGTAAAGTTACACCAAAATCGTACTTAGGGTTTCTCCCAAAACTTCTCTCTTTAAATGTGAAAAATTAGAAAACTATATATAGGAAAAGGGGTCTGACGGCGTCAAGACAAAGCTTGTGACGCCGTCACCTCGCGGCCAAAACTAATCTCGGACTGCCTAGATCTACATTTGACGCCGTCAAGCATTAATCTTTTCCAGGCCGTCATGACTTTTACTCTTGAAGCCCTACCTTCATGACGCCGTCAAATCTCTTCTGGATCGTCATGGAATTTTGCTCTTGACACCGTCACCTACTGTTCCCAGCATGGAAAATTAAGACTTTGGCGTTTTCTTCACTTTTATGCTCCAAAAACGTCCGAGTTGCTTCCTTTTCCAGATTTCACTCCCAAAGTACCTAAAATCACAAAAGGAACGATTTAGGGCAATATTTGATCAAATAAATTCGAATTCCGGCTTAAATGACCCTCTAAAAACGGATCATTTTTCACCTCATCATATACCCTTACACTTGAGATTTGCTTGTCCTCAAGCAAATGTGCTTTTATTCTACTCAAAATACAAGTTAGGGGTCATTTAACACTAATATAAAAGTAATTACAACAAATAATCGTTCCACTAAAGACCAATAGACAAGCACGGAGGTCATACACTAGCACCTCACAAATAGTGTTTAGATACTCACATCTCTCGGGTGTAATAAAGTACAAATTACAATATGGAAACGGAAGATATCTCTCACTACCTGTCATAGCAAAATAGATTACCATAGGCTTGGGAAAGGATCAAACCTCCACCACATGGCGTAAGCACCTAGGATAAACTATCAAAGAGGTCTTTTAAAAGGGTTGTAACGTTAGGTGTAGGGATATCAAATACACGGTTTTGTTGGATAAAGGAAATTTTACTGGTGGCGAGTTAACAATCTTGGTCAATTACATGTACAATATGGCGTTGCTAAGCCAAGACTAGACTCGACTTAAGCTAATAAATGAAAAATAACAAAAACATAAAATAAACATAGAATGAAAAGGGATGGTAGTCCGTTTTTTTTTTTTTTTTTTTTTTTTTTTTTTTTTTTTTTTTTTTTTTTTTTGCATACACTCTTACCCTACCATCCAAAATAATATATCATAGGGAATGGAAATTCCCCTTACACTTGAATCTTTACATACTTTACAATTAACTAATCTAATGACTCGAATTAAGAAAATCAAAACACTTGGAGCACTTTTAAGATTAACGTACGTATGGGGGTAATAAATGATGTTCTTCCCCATTACTCCACAAAATAAGTACTTACCCATGAGTCCCAATCGTCCCAAAACAATATGTACAAGGATATGACTCGACTTAGCAACCATGTAATTAATTAGATAGTTAACTTAGGGTTTAACAAATAACAACAATGCACTAAAAATGAGCGCATACACGGAAGGCTAAGGCGATTTGGTTGTACATTTAAGTGGGGTGTAACAAATTCTTCCTTTAAGTAAAATGCTTAAAGTTAGAAACGAAAAGATAGGCTCGGAGGGGTGTACTAGGGGTTTCGTGTACTAAAAATGAGTACAACGCTAAGGGTTTGGAAAAATTAGTTGACTTAACTAGCCAAGTAATATGACTTAAATGGTCAAGTAATCATAATACGGGTTTAACACAAGGGTGATCCTAATGCCTCTTATCATGTAGTAAATCCTACTACACGAATGTAGTCTCACTAGCGGTCTCGGGATGCATCACTAACGCAAGTTCTAGAATCTAAATGCTACCGGTACACTCATAAGCACTAATAGTAAATGCTTTTCCTATTAAATCTAAAGGCGAACCTCACATATTTGGGTGGAAAATTTTTCTGAATATACGGTTATGTGCTAGTCATACAATCTCCTATCCATGAGACGCTTGCTATGGCTAAAGTTTCACTCCTAAATGTTGTAAAAAATTTTAAATTTGGCGCTAAAATTGCACTAACAAGTATTTCTCATAGTTTTATTACACAACTACCATTGAACAAAACAAACTCAAGCGAAAGTGCATATGTAAGGTATCATCTTTTTACACTCCCCTTACACTTAAGATGAACATTGTCCCCAATGTTCAAGTAAAGAATGTAAAAGTGAAAAAAGTAGAAAGAATGAAATCAAATACTCCCCTGATTCGCTTGGTATGGATAATTAGGTGGCCAGGTTAAATCTTCCTCCAAGAAAATGAATAATCAAAGCTTCCCTTCCAGAATATAAATCATCTTCTTGTGATACATAACCTGTAAAACCTGACAAAATAGACAAGACAACCTCGCGTAAAATCGGCGGCATCCTATATAAGTTACTAAATCCTAGAAAACAAAGTAAGATATAATGCTTGTGGAATGAAGTTTGCAGATCTCCTGGAGATTATAAAACTTAATAATTCACAAAAACCATAAGACTCCGTTAGAAAAATAAAACCGGTAAAATTTCCAGATTTTTACACCTGACGCCGTCAAGAGTAAACTCTTGACGCCGTCAGAATTGACCTGCAGAAATTCTTATGTTAAGTTTCCAGAAAATTTCTGGAAAAACTTGGTCCTACTTCCTGGAAAATCCTGCAAAACTTCATTATGACTCAATACAAGCATTTGACTCTAACAAATACGAATATACATGTTCATTTAATATTGTAGAGAATCATGATCGGTTTGTTTCTTAAAAACATATTTGGGGTTTCCCCTTTTACTTATCTTTTGCAAAAATACTTTTAGGTGGAGTTAAGACTAGGCCAAAACAACAAAGTAAAGTATTTCCACTTTTTAATTTAGAAACATGATCAACCAACAATAAAAATAAAGCATGCATACGGAAGCAAATAACAAACAAACAAAAATAAAATCACACAAAACATGGGTTGCCTCCCAAGAAGCGCTTTTCTTTATTTACGAGTCTTGTAGCTAGACTCAAGGTCATGGGTTACTACGTGACCTCATCATTGGTTTCACTCTCTAGGTCGTCTTCTAAACCAGTTTTGTATTCCGGACCTAGTTGTAAGCATTCTTTATAGAAACCAAGCATCCTATTCTTTACATATTCTACTCCTCTACGTCTATCCTCCTCATTCCTATAATAAGCTGCTTGCTTGTGTTCTTTTTTGAAATTAGAGAGAAGGCGGTATTGCTCAATCTTGTAGGGCATTTGATAGGCAACCTCATCATTCTCTTCCTTGAATCTAACTATCCCTAAAGTCGGATCATAACTCATCCTAGTGGCTTCAACAAATGGTTTTCCAAATATTATTTGGCTTAGGCAAGCATCTATCACCGGACGAGTGTCTTCTACTATCATAAAATCGATCTCATAAGTGAGATTCCCTATAATCACATGCAATCCCTTCACTCTTCCTGCAAAATTACTTATCATATTCTTGTTGGGCATCATCCTAAAATTAAGTTGCTTCTTCATCACCCAATTGTAATAAGTCCTAGTCATGATGTTCACGGGGGATCTAGGGTCGATGTAAGCTTCCGGTTCTACCTAAGGTAGAAAAGGACCTCCGGCCTTTGTAGAAAGTGAGGATCGAACCCTTGACCTCTAAGTTGAGAGACAAGAGGTTTTCCAACTTTCTTTATTTTATTCTTCATGTACAACATTTTTTTAAAACTCAATTATATGAAATATAATATAAATCTATAAATCTATAAATATTTCATATTTTGTGCCGCTTTAAGTTATGTTTTAAAAAATGTTATGACTGCGTTATGGCTTCTAAAACTTAAGGGTTCGTCATGGCGTCACACCACATCTCACACTATTTATAACCTTAACTTTTAGCAAGTAGTGGACCAAAATGAGAAAAGTTGACCAAATTTGAAATTTCTGTCTAATAAAATAGTGAAGGGGTACATTTTGGAATAAGGTAAAAGACAAAGGGGTAACGTGTTGCACATTAACAGCAAGTCCTCCGAACGTGTAGAGAATGTTTGTACTTTGTAGCCCCCTTGAAGTAAAGAACCATTTTTGTTGGATCTGTTTATTTCACCCCTTCAAATGTTGTACCATGTGCAAACGTATATTTTTGGTTAAACATTTGATCAATCCTTTTTTCTCTATTTTACCTTATTCTTTCAAATGTTGTACCATGTGCATGTAGGTTTTAGGGTAAAACATATCTCATTAATCATAGAACCGGGGTATATAAATACCAATACAATAATATTCTAGACCTTGGGCCTTAGCCCATACAAATATACATCAACCCAAATACATACGACTAACACTCCCCTGCAGTTAGAGCGGGAGGACACCGGACACTCAAACTGGTACGAAACTCCTGAAACAAAGCAGATGGTAAGCCTTTGGTAAAAATATCTGCATACTTATAACGCGACGGTACACGAAGCACTCGAACTTGACCAGCAGCAACTAAATCCCATACAAAATGAATATCAATCTCGATATGCTTCTGATACGTGGGAATCGCACCAGGCTTTACCTCTCAAGGGATCTTGAGAAGCTTACAACCCCCACCAGGCAGTGTACCTGATCGTTGTAGTATAGTATAATGACAAGTACCGGGGGATTGATCGTTCAGCTAGGAATAGTGTCGCTAGGATTAGAAAACCTAAATACTAGTTCTAAAGGTGAGGGAAGATTCTTTTTGTATTTTTATATTTTATGAAAAGCAAGTTAAAATCTCTGGTTTGAAGGATTTGGGCGGAATTAGTTGCTATTCAACTAACCCAATACTAAGATGCAATCAAAATAAAATACTAAAAATGAAAATAAACTAATTTATACTAAAGTTGTGAGCAGTAATTGGAGAAAATGTGTTTAATTAGATTTCATTACTCCCTAGACATCTTTTACACGTTAATTACTTGTTATAATTGCATGAATGACGGATCGTATTCCTTAATACCATTCATGGGGTGGCACACTTAACTCCCCAATTCTATGAGCTCTTATCTCCTCCTACACCATGCCCAGCACAACTATAGGGATTGTAAACAGTGGCTCATGCATTAAATACAACCAATAAAGACCTAGTGCACGTCGGTTCATGTTTCTTAAGACGTTCAAGCATGTTACCAATTGGAGATCTGCCAGTTTTCTTAAACCTAACATATAAATCATTCATCCAAGACAAGAATAAACAAGTAATCAACACATAATCAACATCTAGGTTTCATTAGATCTAAGCAAACACAGAATAGATCTAGCCTAGCATGATGGAATTAAGACAAGAACAAGATATAGACAACCAACACATAGACATATTGATTGAATTAGAAGAACACTTATCTTGATTAAACATGCAAGGTATCAAGGGGTTGGAACCCTTGAAAAACCTGTAAAGTTACACCAAAATCGTACTTAGGGTTTCTCCCAAAACTTCTCTCTTTAAATGTGAAAAATTAGAAAACTATATATAGGAAAAGGGGTCTGACGGCGTCAAGACAAAGCTTGTGACGCCGTCACCTCGCGGCCAAAACTAATCTCGGACTGCCTAGATCTACATTTGACGCCGTCAAGCATTAATCTTTTCCAGGCCGTCATGACTTTTACTCTTGAAGCCCTACCTTCATGACGCCGTCAAATCTCTTCTGGATCGTCATGGAATTTTGCTCTTGATGCCGTCACCTACTGTTCCCAGCATGGAAAATTAAGACTTTGGCGTTTTCTTCACTTTTATGCTCCAAAAACGTCCGAGTTGCTTCCTTTTCCAGATTTCACTCCCAAAGTACCTAAAATCACAAAAGGAACGATTTAGGGCAATATTTGATCAAATAAATTCGAATTCCGGCTTAAATGACCCTCTAAAAACGGATCATTTTTCACCTCATCATATACCCTTACACTTGAGATTTGCTTGTCCTCAAGCAAATGTGCTTTTATTCTACTCAAAATACAAGTTAGGGGTCATTTAACACTAATATAAAAGTAATTACAACAAATAATCATTCCACTAAAGACCAATAGACAAGCACGGAGGTCATACACTAGCACCTCACAAATAGTGTTTAGATACTCACATCTCTCGGGTGTAATAAAGTACAAATTACAATATGGAAACGGAAGATATCTCTCACTACCTGTCATAGAAAAATAGATTACCATAGGCTTGGGAAAGGATCAAACCTCCACCACATGGCGTAAGCACCTAGGATAAACTATCAAAGAGGTCTTTTAAAAGGGTTGTAACGTTAGGTGTAGGGATATCAAATACACGGTTTTGTTGGATAAAGGAAATTTTACTGGTGGCGAGTTAACAATCTTGGTCAATTACATGTACAATATGGCGTTGCTAAGCCAAGACTAGACTCGACTTAAGCTAATAAATGAAAAATAACAAAAACATAAAATAAACATAGAATGAAAAGGGATGGTAGTCCGTTTTTTTTTTTTTTTTTTTTTTTTTTTTTTTTTTTTTTTTTTTTTTGCATACACTCTTACCCTACCATCCAAAATAATATATCATAGGGAATGGAAATTCCCCTTACACTTGAATCTTTACATACTTTACAATTAACTAATCTAATGACTCGAATTAAGAAAATCAAAACACTTGGAGCACTTTTAAGATTAACGTACGTATGGGGGTAATAAATGATGTTCTTCCCCATTACTCCACAAAATAAGTACTTACCCATGAGTCCCAATCGTCCCAAAACAATATGTACAAGGATATGACTCGACTTAGCAACCATGTAATTAATTAGATAGTTAACTTAGGGTTTAACAAATAACAACAATGCACTAAAAATGAGCGCATACACGGAAGGCTAAGGCGATTTGGTTGTACATTTAAGTGGGGTGTAACAAATTCTTCCTTTAAGTAAAATGCTTAAAGTTAGAAACGAAAAGATAGGCTCGGAGGGGTGTATTAGGGGTTTCGTGTACTAAAAATGAGTACAACGCTAAGGGTTTGGAAAAATTAGTTGACTTAACTAGCCAAGTAATATGACTTAAATGGTCAAGTAATCATAATACGGGTTTAACACAAGGGTGATCCTAATGCCTCTTATCATGTAGTAAATCCTACTACACGAATGTAGTCTCACTAGCGGTCTCGGGATGCATCACTAACGCAAGTTCTAGAATCTAAATGCTACCGGTACACTCATAAGCACTAATAGTAAATGCTTTTCCTATTAAATCTAAAGGCGAACCTCACATATTTGGGTGGAAAATTTTTCTGAATATACGGTTATGTGCTAGTCATACAATCTCCTATCCATGAGACGCTTGCTATGGCTAAAGTTTCACTCCTAAATGTTGTAAAAAATTTTAAATTTGGCGCTAAAATTGCACTAACAAGTATTTCTCATAGTTTTATTACACAACTACCATTGAACAAAACAAACTCAAGCGAAAGTGCATATGTAAGGTATCATCTTTTTACACTCCCCTTACACTTAAGATGAACATTGTCCCCAATGTTCAAGTAAAGAATGTAAAAGTGAAAAAAGTAGAAAGAATGAAATCAAATACTCCCCTGATTCGCTTGGTATGGATAATTAGGTGGCCAGGTTAAATCTTCCTCCAAGAAAATGAATAATCAAAGCTTCCCTTCCAGAATATAAATCATCTTCTTGTGATACATAACCTGTAAAACCTGACAAAATAGACAAGACAACCTCGCGTAAAATCGGCGGCATCCTATATAAGTTACTAAATCCTAGAAAACAAAGTAAGATATAATGCTTGTGGAATGAAGTTTGCAGATCTCCTGGAGATTATAAAACTTAATAATTCACAAAAACCATAAGACTCCGTTAGAAAAATAAAACCGGTAAAATTTCCAGATTTTTACACCTGACGCCGTCAAGAGTAAACTCTTGACGCCGTCAGAATTGACCTGCAGAAATTCTTATGTTAAGTTTCCAGAAAATTTCTGGAAAAACTTGGTCCTACTTCCTGGAAAATCCTGCAAAACTTCATTATGACTCAATACAAGCATTTGACTCTAACAAATACGAATATACATGTTCATTTAATATTGTAGAGAATCATGATCGGTTTGTTTCTTAAAAACATATTTGGGGTTTCCCCTTTTACTTATCTTTTGCAAAAATACTTTTAGGTGGAGTTAAGACTAGGCCAAAACAACAAAGTAAAGTATTTCCACTTTTTAATTTAGAAACATGATCAACCAACAATAAAAATAAAGCATGCATACGGAAGCAAATAACAAACAAACAAAAATAAAATCACACAAAACATGGGTTGCCTCCCAAGAAGCGCTTTTCTTTATTTACGAGTCTTGTAGCTAGACTCAAGGTCATGGGTTACTACGTGACCTCATCATTGGTTTCACTCTCTAGGTCGTCTTCTAAACCAGTTTTGTATTCCGGACCTAGTTGTAAGCATTCTTTATAGAAACCAAGCATCCTATTCTTTACATATTCTACTCCTCTACGTCTATCCTCCTCATTCCTATAATAAGCTGCTTGCTTGTGTTCTTTTTTGAAATTAGAGAGAAGGCGGTATTGCTCAATCTTGTAGGGCATTTGATAGGCAACCTCATCATTCTCTTCCTTGAATCTAACTATCCCTAAAGTCGGATCATAACTCATCCTAGTGGCTTCAACAAATGGTTTTCCAAATATTATTTGGCTTAGGCAAGCATCTATCACCGGACGAGTGTCTTCTACTATCATAAAATCGATCTCATAAGTGAGATTCCCTATAATCACATGCAATCCCTTCACTCTTCCTGCAAAATTACTTATCATATTCTTGTTGGGCATCATCCTAAAATTAAGTTGCTTCTTCATCACCCAATTGTAATAAGTCCTAGTCATGATGTTCACGGGGGATCTAGGGTCGATGTAAGCTTTCCATATATGCATGTGCCCGATATTGCATGGGATGTTAATGTTGGAGGGGTCTCCCATTTTGATAAGGGGTGTGCCAAAGATATATGGTCTCTCGGGACTATCGAATAAATCCTTATGGTACTCCCGTTCTTCCTCGGTGGGAAACTTATCAAAGTATTTTTCTATAGGCTCTACCTCCTCTAATTCCTCTTCCTTGTTAACCTCAACTTCCCTACTCTCATCCTTAATCTCGGCTTCTCCTCTATCTCCTTATCTATCGGCTTAATGGTGACAACATTGACAAAGTGGACATGTTTGGATGATGAGGGATCCTTAATTTGGATTCCACAATTGGTGTCCCTAGTGTCCTTCCTAGGTGTGATTAACGCTTGGTTGTTGAGGGCTTTCAACAAGTTGTCAATTTTGTTGGTCATCTCCGTTTGTTGTTGGTTGAATTCGGTTTCAAACCTAGCTATGCGAGCTTCTTGAGATGCCATGAACTTTGACATCAACCCTTCAAGATTGTTGGTACTACCATAGTTGTTAGAAGGATTGTTGTTGAAAGTACGGTTGGATGGTGGACCGTTAGGTTGGTAACGATTAGGCGGATTGGAAGAATTGGGTTGATTTTGTTTCCACCTAAGGTTTGGGTGATTTTTCCAAGAGGGGTTGTATGAATCACCGTAAGTGTTTGGCTCGGGCTTGAAAGTGTACCACTTATCTCCCGCTTCGTCGGTATGCGAGGATGCGTAGTCCGCAAAAGCTGTTCCGGGGAGTTCCACACAATCACGAGTGTCATGGAGACCACTACATAATTCGCATGAAGAAGTGATTTTGTTCACTTGACTTGAAGGCTTAGGAGCTTCGTAAGATTTCATGAGAAACTTGACTTGGTCCTCAAGTTCCATGATCCTACGGTCGGGAGTGCTAGAGTTGTTCGAAGGCAAAGATATTGCCTTGACCGTTTTGTTCAAATCACGGGGATCATTCCAACTTTCGTTGTCATAGAGAGCAAGATCTTCTATGAGTTCCCATGATTGTTCCGCACTAAGATCACGTAGCTTACCACCGGCCAATTGGTCAATTGCTCGCCTCGTGGAGATGTCGATATGGTCATAAAAAATTTGGACTTGGAGCCAAAGATCTATGCCATGATGAGGGACTTTTTGGAGTAAGTCCTTGAAACGAGTCCATGCTTCATAAAGAGATTCATTTTGACATTGTTGGAACATCAAGATGTCATTTCTAAGCTTAGTAGTTCTCCCCGGTGGGAAAAATTGAGCAAGGAAACGAGTGGTGAGATCATCCCATGTGGTGATGGATCCCGCGGGTAAACGCTCAAGCCATTGACTAGCTTGATCCCGTAGAGAGAATTGGATTAGGCGTAAATGGGTAGTCTCTCTAGTTTCAACACCTAGGTCTATGGAATCAATGATTTTGAGAAAGTCCTTAAGATGTTGGTTTGGATCTTCGGAACGAAGTCCATGGAATGCACATCCGCTTTGCACCAACCGGATGGTGTCGGATCGCAAGGGGGTCACATTGGCTCCGGTGAGCTCAATGGTGTTTCGGTAGCCTTGGTGGCTAGGTCGGGAATACTCTCCTAAGGTTCGAGGCCTAAGGGGTTCTAATGGTGGGTTTTGTTGTGGTGGGATGACGGGTTCAAAGATGTTACCACCTTCCATGATGTTGGGTGGTGAAGAGTTACGAACAAAGACACAAAGAACTAAGATAGACTAAAGAAAACCTAAAAAATAAAAATAAAATCTTACTAGAAAGGAATCTAGCAAGTAGACCTAATACAAAGAAATTCTAACCTAGACAATAACTATTCCCCGACAGCAGCGCCAAAAACTTGATACGTGGGAATCGCACCAGGCTTTACCTCTCAAGGGATCTTGAGAAGCTTACAACCCCCACTAGGTAGTGTACCTGATCGTTGTAGTATAGTATAGTGACAAGTACCGGGGGATTGATCGTTCAGCTAGGAATAGTGTCGCTAGGATTAGAAAACCTAAATACTAGTTCTAAAGGTGAGGGAAGATTCTTTTTGTATTTTTATATTTTATGAAAAGCAAGTTAAAATCTCTGGTTTGAAGGATTTGGGCGGAATTAGTTGCTATTCAACTAACCCAATACTAAGATGCAATCAAAATAAAATACTAAAAATGAAAATAAACTAATTTATACTAAAGTTGTGAGCAGTAATTGAAGAAAATGTGTTTACTTAGATTTCATTACTCCCTAGACATCTTTTACACGTTAATTACTTGTTATAATTGCATGGATGACGGATCGTATTCCTTAATACCATTCATGGGGTGGCACACTTAACTCCCCAATTCTATGAGCTCTTATCTCCTCCTACACCATGCCCAGCACAACTATAGGGATTGTAAACAGTGGCTCATGCATTAAATACAACCAATAAAGACCTAGTGCGTGTCGGTTCATGTTTCTTAAGACGTTCAAGCATGTTACCAATTGGAGATCTGCCAGTTTTCTTAAGCCTAACATATAAATCATTCATCCAAGACAAGAATAAACAAGTAATCAACACATAATCAACATCTAGGTTTCATTAGATCTAAGCAAACACAGAATAGATCTAGCCTAGCATGATGGAATTAAGACAAGAACAAGATATAGACAACCAACACATAGACATATTGATTGAATTAGAAGAACACTTATCTTGATTAAACATGCAAGGTATCAAGGGGTTGGAACCCTTGAAAAACCTGTAAAGTTACACCAAAATCGTACTTAGGGTTTCTCCCAAAACTTCTCTCTTTAAATGTGAAAAATTAGAAAACTATATATAGGAAAAGGGGTCTGACGGCGTCAAGACAAAGCTTGTGACGCCGTCACCTCGCCGCCAAAACTAATCTCGAACTGCCTAGATCTACATTTGACGCCGTCAAGCATTAATCTTTTCCAGGCCGTCATGACTTTTACTCTTGACGCCCTACCTTCATGACGCCGTCAAATCTCTTCTGGATCGTCATGGAATTTTGCTCTTGACGCCGTCACCTACTGTTCCCAGCATGGAAAATTAAGACTTTGGCGTTTTCTTCACTTTTATGCTCCAAAAACGTCCGAATTGCTTCCTTTTCCAGATTTCACTCCCAAAGTACCTAAAATCACAAAAGGAACGATTTAGGGCAATATTTGATCAAATAAATTCGAATTCCGGCTTAAATGACCCCCTAAAAATGGATCATTTTTCGCCTCATCAGCTTCGTACGTTGATGCTGAACCGGATTAGAAGATAAGTAAACAGCACTAACATTATCACAGTAGACTAGCGTAGCAGAAGACAAAGGTGTATGCAACTCACGCAAAAGATTCCGCAACCAACAAGTCTCAGCAACAGCATTGGCAACACCACGATATTCTGCCTCAGCATTGGAACGAGAAAGCGTCGGTTGACTCTTAGATGACCAGGAGAGGAGATTGTTGCCCAGAAAAACACAATAGCCGGAAGTCGATCTCCGAGTAGTAGGGCAGCCAGCCCAATCAGCATCAGAATAAGCAACCAAAGAAGAAGTAGAGGATGAAAATAACTGTAAACCATAGTCTAACGTACCCCGAACATACCTCAAAATCCGCTTGAGAGCATTGAAATGAGGCTCTCGAGGATCATGCATATATAAACAAACCTGTTGCGCGGCATATGAAATATCAAGTCTAGTAAAGGTAAGATACCGCAGAGAACCAGCAAGACTCCGATACAATTTAGGATCAGAAACCGGATCACCATCATCACCCAATTTAGACTCTGTGTCAACAGGAGTCCGAGAAGAGTTACAATTGACCATATGTGCACGTTCCAATATCTCCATAGCATACTTACGTTGTGACAAAAACATCCCAGAAGAGTCACGCGTAACTGAAACACCCAAAAAATAATTAAGAGCACCCAAATCTGTCATAGCAAACTCCTTATGTAAAGAAGCAATGATCTGCTATAATAAACCATCAGACGAAGCAGTGAGCACAATATCATGCACATATAGTAACAAAAATGCAGTGTCATCACCCTGTTTATAAATAAATAAAGAGGAGTCACAACGACTAGGAGAAAAGCCAACAGTAGTGATGTAGTTAGCAAAGTGCTGAAACCATGCCCGAGGAGCCTGCTTAAGACCATATAGCGAACGCTGCAATAAACATACATAATCAGGATGAACAGGATCACGAAACCCAGATGGTTGATACATAAAAACTGTTTTAGCCAAATCCCCATGTAAAAAAGCATTCTTGACATCCAACTGATGAACTGGCCAATGTCGAGAAATAGCTAAATTAAGAACTGTCCGAATAGTACCGGGTTTGACAACCGGACTAAACGTCTCATCAACGTCAATACCCTCTATCTGACTACTACCATTCGCAACAAGACGAGCCTTGTAGCGACTAAGAGTCCCATCCGCTAAATACTTGTGACGAAACAACCACATACTGCGAATAATATTTGCATCCGGGGGTTTTGGTACAAGAGTCCAAGTTTTGTTTTTAATAAGTGCACCGTGCTCATCACACATAGCATTTTGCCAATTAGGATCACGAAACGCATCACTATGAGACCGAGGTAAAGGAGAAATCGTAGACACATGACCAGCATAACGAGGATTGGGACGAGTAATCCTGACACGAGCACGTGTGACCATGGGGTGAATCGAACCAGTAGGCTGTGGAATTAGAGGAGGAGGTGATTCATGAGAAACAACAGGCGTTTGTGGCGTTGGTGGAGTTGGTGTAGGTGCAGGAGATGGACTTGGTGGCGGTTGTGGCATTTGTGGAGTTGGTGTAGGTGCAGGAGATGGACTAAGAGGCTCAACAGGTGCATCAGGTGTAGGTGTAGTGGTGGGAGATAATCGTAGAAGATTAGAAATGACATTAGATGAGTCCTCCAGAAATTCATAAGAAGAACTAGTAGTGGGAGTGGTGGTATTTGATGTGTTTGTGGCAAACGGGAAAACAGACTCATCAAAGGTAACATGTCGTGAAAGAATAATTTTATTGGTGTTCAAATCTAAACAACGATAACCACGATGATTGGTGGCATGTCCTAAGAAAAGGGAAGGTGTGGCCCATGCACCAAGTTTGTTATTAGTATTGATGTGAGGATAACAAAGACACCCAAAGGTACGCAAAAGACTATAGTCAGGTTTTAAACCAAAAAGGCGAGTAAATGGAACTTCATTGTCAATGGCACGTGATGGTAAAATATTTAAAAGATAAATAGCCATATTAAGAGCCTCAGTCCAATAATTAGGAGGAAGGTGTGCTTGAAACAACAAAGTACGGATAAGGTTATTGATAGTTCTAATCATCCTTTCGGATTTCCCGTTTTGTTGAGAGGTATGAGGACAAGAAAATCTAAATTGAATCCCATTATCAGAAAAGAGCTTATGAAAGGCTTGGTTGTCAAATTCCCCACCATGATCACACTGAAAAGCCTTAATTTCACATTTAAATTGGGTACGAACAAAGCTACGAAACAAAGTAAATTTAGACAAAACATCAGATTTATTAACTAAAGGATAAACCCAAACAAACTGAGTATAATGATCCAAAAACAAGACATAATATTTGAAACCAGAAAGACTCGGAATTGGGGAAGTCCACAAGTCCGAGTGTACAATATCAAATGACGAAGAAACCAAACTATTAGAACCAACAAATGGAAGTTTCACATGTTTGCCAAGCTAACAAGCATGACAAAGGCCAGGAGACTTCTCTTTATTGCATGAAATAGAACTACTTGAAAGGACACGACGTAGCACTTCACTTCCTGGATGTCCAAGACGTTGATGCTACGTATACTGACTCGCTAGAAAAGCATGTGGAATGGTGGAAGGTTGAGTGACTGGATAAAGATCTCCATTGCTATCACAGCGGAGCAGCACCCGACGCGTTTGAAACTCCTTAACAGAAAAACCAAAAGGGTCAAACTCGACTGTACAATAATTATCACGGATAAATTGACGAACAAATATCAAATTTTTAACAATATTTGGAGTAATTAAGACATTATTTAAATGAAGGGGACGAGTAGGAGTAGGCAAAATGCTATGGCCAGAATTGACAACGGGAATAGAATGCCCGTCACCAACCGCGATAGAGGGATAAATACACATATTAAAAACATCACTCAAACAATTTACATCATCATTTAGATGGGAGGATGCACCTGTGTCCATGTTCCAGTTGCCGGGGTTAGGAACATGAAGCGCGTCAGTAGAAAAAGCATGAGGTAAAATTGTTTCTTGACCCGATATATCACCTGTGTTACCCGACTTTGAACCCTGCTGACTCGGATGTGGACCAAGAATGGACGGTGTACCTGCATGTGAACCTTGACCCAATGGTGGACCATAAGTGGTCTGTTGACCTGGCAAATTATATGTTCCACCAAAATGTGTTGGACCTGTCATAGGAACTGAACCCCCCATCGCAGTCTGACCTCCCATAACTGTTGGACCCCCCATCACATTCTGACCCCCCATAAAAGCAGAACCTATCAAAACTTGGGAACCCATAGGATATTGGACAGATGGGGAATAATGATAGTGAGCTTGAGAAGATAAAGGGAGATGGGCCAAATTAGGATTGTTAAAACCTGGTGGTGCCACTGTTGGGCTAGCGTAAAGAGCCATAGGAGCTGGAGTTGCATGCGAAATATTATTACTAGCAGAACTAGAAGTCCCATGTAATCCCAACTTAGCCAAAAGGGTTTGTAAGGTTGCCACATCTTGAGAACTTAAACATGCATTATTCAATGGTATATTGGAACGTGGGGAAACATTGGAGAGACCATGAATGCCATTATGTAAAAACTTGCAACGCGCACCAAAACGACACGAGCCCTTGTTAAAGAGAATACACGGTTTATGTACCTTTTTCCGGGATAGAAAAAGATTGTCGAGAGGTGCTACCATTATTAGCAAACAACACCATGGGAGAGGACGAAGTAGCATCCACAGAAGTAGCATTAGCACGGGATTTCAAGCGCATCTCCGCCGTAGTAAGCATCGAACGCACCATTTTGAGATCCGGAAAAGGATCACGATGAATGATAATATCAGATACATGTTGATATGTATCTGGTAAACCATCAAGAGCTATGTTAACCACATCATCGTCGGTAATAGGAGACCCAAGACTTGATAACACAGTTGCAATGGACTCGATCTTACGAAAGTAAGCATCGATGGTCAAACTTCCAAGCTTCATAGAACGCAACTCCGATTTCAAGGCAATGGAACGTGACCGCTTGTTGTCATTAAAAATCAAGGCAAGAATGTTCCACGCTTCTTTTGTCATTTTAGGGTTTTCAACGAGAAGTCGTTGTTGAAGGGTTTTGGATAAAGTAGTAAAGATCCATGTTAGAATGATGGAATCAATAGTAAGCCATTCAGCAGTCGGTGGAGGCTTGGTGCTAGCAGTGGGTTCAGCCGAGGAAGTATCAACAAGATGGTCCATGAGGTTGTAGCCGCGACATAAGTTCTGAAAAAAATACATCCATGATGGGTAGTTCATCTCTTCCACATCCAAAAGAACAGGTACACGTGATGAGAGATTGTTGATAGTGAAGAGCTTATCCGACAACAAGATGACGGGTTGAGTTGGTTCGCCTGTCATTGTGAAGGGTTTGATATGTGAGGTGTAGAGTTGTATATAGGAAAAGAGAGAAAGTAACAGTAGCAAACTGACTAGACGACTGGTTATACCAACGATCATCTCTAACAAAACAAACAATTGTGTCGACTGGTTTGAGGAATAACCAACGATCGACCTGACAAAGAAGAGAAGGTTAGGGTTTGGTATACAGGATCGTAACAAAGACTGATACCATGTAGGTTTTAGGGTAAAACATATCTCATTAATCATAGAACTGGGGTATATAAATACCAATACAATAATATTCTAGACCTTGGGCCTTAGCCCATACAAATATACATCAACCCAAATACATACGACTAACAGTGCAAACGTATATATGACACTGGCTGCTCAACTCACTATAATATCAATCACTCAGACGTGATCTAGTGGCAAAATTCTTGTTCCTAACATCACTAAGATGTGTGCAGTCATAGTTCAATTTTTGCTAAGTGCTAACAACTATGATATAGAAACGCTAGTCTCCTAAAAATGAATGACTTTACCTAATTTGAATTTGAGTGACGGTAAGTTTAAAGCTTATAGATTGATCAAAAGATCGAAATCATGGTTGATCACGTATAGTACCCCCGGACCCAAGAATAATAGGCTGGATCTGCCCCAAACTAAAACCAACCTGCGGCCCCTTAGGCACAACCGCGGAACATATTCCGCAACCAGGGATAACCTGATTCACTGGCCCTGGTATAAAGCCATGAGAGCCGGGCCAGGTCCGACTGCTTGAAGCCTGATAACTCACATCCAAATGTAACAGGCCGCGGGTACAACTTACATCCGGACTAACTCATGTCGCGGCCCAACCCAATAGTACTGCCAGCTACCATCTAGCTATCCAGAGACAAAAAGGACATAGGGTACAAGATAGTGGAATGAACCGAACAACAAGGAAGGTGCACCACTCCGAGAAATATGTGCAAACGGTCGAAAAGGACAAGTATACCTCACCTATATAAAGAGGAAAGATCCTCAACTTTGGGTAACACACAACTGTCTCTCTCTCACAATTAACTACATATTTTATCTCTCTATACGATACTTACTCTCACACCCGCGGTTGACCGCGGAAGTCCCTCTTCCGCGGTGAGACTAACGGTGCTTCTTTCTTAGCAGTTTTAGCACAAGATCTTCGTAGTCCGAAATCCAACCTCTCAAGAGTTAGCCCAAACTAAATCTTGAGTCGTGTCCAGGTTTTGTACTAACAAGTGGCGCCATCCGTATTGGGAATCGTTAACTTAACTACGTTTTAAAAAGATACTCAAACCAACATGAGTAAACCGGCGGGAAGTGGCTCTACTCCTACTCAAGAGCAATCCGCGGTGCAGAATACTTTGGGGAAGGAGAAAAGCCAGGAGGCAAATGAGCCATTATCAGACGTGGCGTTACGGGAGTTCTGCGACAAGCATTACAACCAATTGCTGCCTCTAATGGCTGAAAGAGTCCACCAAGAGAAGTTGAGGCAAGTACAAACACGCCTCGACTTCGATAGCGATGAAAGGAAAGACGGAGGATCTCGAGAACGAACCCAGAACTCTGGGTCCAAATCCTTGGTAAAAGGAGAAGCCAAACGAAGACGACAAACCAGCCCAAGCGTTAGATCTGGACCATCCGATCACTCGTACTCCCGAAGCGTCTTTTCTCGACTCAGCAGTGGAGAGATCAAAACATCCGAAGATGGTTGTGAGCGGCAGAGATACCCCCGGTCGGCCGTTTTCTCGCGTTTAGGAGAAAAACGACAAGACATTAGGTCACGGCTAGGAAACCAGAAGACAGACGTATTCTCACAGCTAGACTCCAAGAGCCGCATTGGAAAGGAACGGAGAGCGGAAGCCGGGTATTCTCGACGAGAAGAAAGCAGGGAAAGAGCAGAAAAGAGGAGAAAGAGAAACCCCAGCCCAACCTGCAGTAGCACACCTCACCCCAGGAAACGAAATGCTGGAGGCAGATCCGCATACTCCGACCCCGGGAGGCGGAAAGAATCGTCATCTCCGGAAAGTGAAGGCAGCGACGGAGAATACTGGAAATCTAAATCCAGAGGCTACAAAGATGAAAAGGATGATCTCTATCGTCCGTACGATGTCGAAGACACTGACCCATTCATACACCGCATCAGAAGCTTTGAGTTCCCCAAGAGGACCAGAATGACATCCAACGTCAAAACTTATGACGGAACGAATGACCTTGAAGACCATCTGAAGAATTTTTGTACCGCGGCCAAATTAGAGCGATGGGCCATGCCTACCTGGTGCCACATGTTTAACTTGACGCTCATGGGTCATGCCTGGGTGTGGTTTCACGAACAACCCGCAGAAAGCATTGACAATTTTGAAGACCTACGAAAGAGTTTTCTTTCCTACTTCCTCCAGCAAAAGAAATACGCAAAAGACCCAGTGGAGCTACATCACATCAAACAAAGGGAGGGAGAACCAACTGGAGCTTTCGTAGAATGTTTCAAAGCCAAAAGTATGCATGTGAAAGGGGCCCCGGAATGCATGAAAATCTCAGGTTTCATGCACGGAATCACCAATCCAGAGCTGATTAAAAGGCATAACGACAAAATCCCACGAACCGTGGACGAAATTTAGAAAGCAACAACAGCCTTTCTCCGCGGTACCACAGCCGCGGAAAACCAATCCAAAAAGAAGCAAGACCGTTCCGCGTGGAAAGCTCAAGAAAGTGGGTCCAAGGGCGGCCAGAACAATCAGGTGTTTGAACAGAAATCAGAGTTCAAAGGGCGCTCGAGAGCGGATAGAAGGAGAGCTGACCGATTCACACTTCTCACCAAGACGCCAAAAGAAATCCTAGCAATGGACTCCGTCAAGTTCACGGTCCCACCGCCCATGGCAAGTCCGATGGAATTAAGAAACAAAGATAAGTACTGCGACTTCCACAGGGAAATAGGGCACACAACAGATGAATGTTTCCAGCTGAAAAAGCAAATCGAGGAAGCAGTCAGGTCCGGCCAACTGGCGCACCTGGTGAAAGAAATTAAGAATGGAAGTCAGAAAGGCGAGGTAGCCAAAGGTTGTAAAAAAAGAAGCCGCGGCAAAAGACAAAGCTCCCGCCATATTCATGGTTCAGTCTTGGCAAAGAAATGTAAGACAAAAGGTTCCACCACAAACGGGTCCAAACCTGGAAATATCCTTCCCACCAGTACAAGGGGATGATTGGGACGACCACCCGTTGGTAGTTAAAGCAGATGTTGGCGGACACCGCATCCATAGAATGTACGTAGATAACGGAAGTGCATCAGAAGTACTTTACGAGCACTGTTTTAACTGTTTAAGCCCAGAAGTCAGGAAGAGGATGATTCCTGCGGCAACCCCCCCTACTTGGTTTTAGCGGCGAAATATCATGGCCTCTAGGTAAAATCTTGCTAGAAGTAACTCTGGGAGACGATGAGAACTCAACAAGCACATGGATGAACTTCATGGTGGTAAGGTCTCCATCCCCGTACAATGGGATCATTGGCAGACCAGGTATACGATTGCTAAAAATTATACCGTCAACAGCTCATGGCATGATAAAATTCCCTACCACGGGAGGTATAGTAACACTCCATAGTGACAAAATCATACTTTTCGAGTGTCGCATGGTAGCAGAATGTCACAACTCGTAAATTCTGGTCATTTTCCCGAACTTTCTCATTTACTATTCATCATTTTCGGAGTCCGTTTGTGATTCCGAGAATCGTTACTATTCACATGACACTATTCATCCCGTCGGGGAAAACACTATTCATGGTCGTCATACATATCATCTCGATGACATTTGCATACTATACCACTCGTAAGTTTCACAAATTAACATTTTTCGTATATTCAACGAATTACGTATATTCACTTTCAAATAAACGTTAACGCGCGATCAATAAAAGTGAGTAACACATCCGACACTCCCGACTATGATCCTAATGTATTTTCATACTCATTATACTAATATAAAATTTATATTATTAGTTTACCCGGTGTTTCGAGAATTTTACCGTATTTACCGGTATACGTTTAGATTTCCGTCGGTTTACGATATTTCAACACAACAACTATTTTAACACCCGATTCTCATCAGGAATGTAGTTTCATAAAGTTTACAACTTTTAAATATCTCGTCTTGTTCCGTAAAAATCGATTTCTAGCTAACTTGGTACCCGATATACACTAAAACTAATACATTTACACAATATTATTCCAATATTACACCAAAAGTCTTCCCATTTCCTTTCTCCCCACTCCAAAACCGGCCACCCCATCCCCCATTTCTTACACATTTGAAAATTTGATACTAACTCATTAATGTGTGTACTTATTGTCCAATTTTAATAATATACATATTAGAAAAGCTAGATATTTCACTCATTCTTTACTAGAGCAAGTAAAAACTTTTCTTCTTTTCTCTCTTGGTGGTTCACGGCAAAACAACAACAAGAAGCCATTTTCATCAACTTTTCCAAGATCAAGTGATAATCAAGGTTATTTAGTACTTCTTGTTACGGTTTTGAAGTTTAAACACAAGGTTTTGCAAGTTTTTAATCTCCACTAATCCACTAATCCTTCAAGTAAGTTGTCAAACTCATTTTTACAATTTCTTCAAGTATCTTTCAATGATCATACACTTTTATTCAAGATATATATGCATATGTTCATGTATACCACTCTATATATACTTTTTATCACTTATAAGCCTTAGATAATTAACATAGGCAAATCCTTGGTAGATTGTTGAGATGGATGATGTTTAGGAACCCATGACACCCTAAGAAGGTGTATGGTAGATCAAGAGTTGGTTTGATTGTTGTTTGAAGTGGTTTTGGACAAGTTAGAAACTAGGAAAACATGTTTTTGGCACTTTCAAAATGTTGCTGTCCATTTTTGGAAAACGTGGAAAGATCAGGGACTAAAGTGTAATTTTGGACCAAAGATTTAGAAAATATTTTCCGATACGAAACTATAGCCGAAAACGGGGGTAAAAACGAGTTAATAACGAAGGAGATACGCCTTTCCTAAGTTTAACGACTAAAACGAAATTTCTGAAAATATGCTTGCTGTTTGATGTTTTTCGACGGGCAAAACGAGGCTTTTGGCGAGACCTAGATGGGCCGAGCTACTGAAATTGTGGAAGTACATGTCGATACAGAACCGGGGATATAAAGAACGTGAGAAACGAGCTTATAACGACCAAAATATACACGTATTTATCACAATAATACTAGTACTATTTTGACAGCTTTTAAAGTAAAAGTATATTTTTCGCACTAAACACTATATTGCACTAAACGACGTTGAAGAGCCGTTTTTCTTAACCATTGGAACACGTATCATCAAAAGTTCACTAACGCGTTAATGAGACGTCGTCTCAAGGTTTTCAAAACGCCAAATGCAAACCCTATCACTTTATACACTACGTTGCACAACTAGTTTTGTGAAACTAAATGGACACTTTATTACCAAGTTTTGGAAAAACATTACATATCGACGCTAACTAATATTTTCAAAATACGAGTGGTATAGATAGCATGTGCATGTACATTCACTACATCACCTCATAATCTAAGTAGATCATATTGTTCATTCATTCTAGGTCGCGGTTAGAGACCGAGCCTCATTTCCATCATAACCGCTATCGTCATCGTTGTCATCCTTTCAAGTGAGTATTCACGAACCCCTTTTTCTAACTATTTTAATCGTTTTGGGGTGGATGCATGAACTATATTGTTTACTCTTAAACGAACTTAAATGACTATTGCTTCACTATTTATGCTCGTAAGTAAATCGTACTCAAACAAACTTGTTTGCTATTTTACGAACACTATTATTTGAACCCTTGACTTATCTTGAACCTTTTGACTTGAACCTTTGGACTTAGTGTACTGTATGATCTAAGACTTAAAGTCTCCTTTGTTCGGAGCAACACTATAAAGTCTCTCCTGTTCAGAGCATCCTTAATAATTCTCGCCATGGTGGAGTGACTAATAATTCTTCGCCAAGTCGGCGGAGTGACTAATAATTCTTTGCCTAGGTGGCGGAGTGACTTCAAGTCTCCCTTGTTCGGAGCGGCCTTGACTTATGTTGTACTATGTGCCCTTATTGTGAACTATATTGATCATATGTACTTGACTACCGAACATACTACTTTATGTGCAATGGGTTGTAAACACACAGGTTACAAGTCTCTTATGGCGGGACTTGGAACTGAGTGGATTTACAATGCCTTTGCCTGGCGAACTTTCTCAAATGGTTTTCTTATTATTTAAAACGTTTATACTCACCAACTATTTTTATAGTTGACCGTTTTCTCTCATGCATTTCAGGTGATCGTCAGTAAGCTTGTCATCAAGGTCTTGCATAATGAAGTTTTCACATGTCACTTCTTTTCATTATGTACTAAAATACCATCTTTTGGGAATCAAACTTATGTCTTATATTTGCCAAAGTCGGCAATAACAACGTTGTAATGTTATACTTTTCCTTAATGTAAATTATGGTATTGTCTTATTTCTCTTTGGTGATGTATATCGATTTCGTTACACCTCGTGTTTCCGCCTTCGGCGAGGGTGTGACAGATTGGCATCAGAGCCAGAGGTTATAGAGAATGCCGATTTTTCTAAAATAAAAATTGCAACTATAACCAAAGTAACATTTTTCTTAAAATATATATATATATATATATATATATATATATATATATATATATATAAATGATACGAGTCGACTAGTCCTAGCATTGCATTATTAATCCTCAAGTATGCATAGCCTGATCACCTATGTATAATTCAGGAAGAATCATGCGATGAAGGGAGTAGTGGTCAAAGATCATGTTTGGTCGAGTCTAGAGAGTCTGGTCACCTGAAGTTGCATTGGTCGGTTGGGTATGCATAACATGTTTATATGTTTCAGTTTGTGTTACCGTACCTTATATATGCATTTATGTATATGATTTCTCTTTGCTACCTTACGTCTCGTTAGATTAAGCATGCTTTTGTTTCCATCATTTTGCGATCTCTGTGTCACGACTGTCATTGTACCGTACATCATTCTTCATCGTTCATGTATCGCTCACTCAACCAACTATTTTTGGTCTATCACAGAGCCATGGCCGCAATGAACACTCCCCCAGGACGTAATAACAATGAAGGCCCGAATGACAGTGTTGCTGGATTAGCAGACCTCCTCACTCAGATTATTGCACACATTGATGCTGGACGACCTAATAATGGAGCAGGTACCTCGAACAACGATCAAGGATGCAGCTATAAGACTTTCATGACATGCAAGCCAATGGAATTTTATGGCACCGAGGGTGCCATTGGACTGCTATCATGGTTTGAGAATGTTGAGTCAAAACTCAGCATCACTAAATGTGCGGAAGGAGATAAGGTTGAGTTCTCTGCGGGTCTGCTTCAAGGTCGAGCATTGACTTGGTGGAACAACCAGCTACAGACTCGAGGAAGAGAGGCTGCAAATGGATTATCTTGGGAAGCATTTAAGAAACTACTAACTGACGAGTACTGCAGAAAAGATGAAGTGGAGAAGCTGGAAGTGGAATTTTGGAACCACTTGATGGTAGGAGTAGAAGTTGACAAGTACACGGCCCGTTTCCATGAGCTAACTAAGATGGTTCCTCATATGGTCTCCACTAAGGAAAAGCTGATCGATCGATATATTTGGGGATTGATTCCTGAAATCAGGAGGGATGTCACTTCATCGAACCCAACCACTCTACAAGCCGCTGTGGGCATGGCATACCGCTTGACAAATGATGTGATCAGGTCTGGTGAACTAACAAAGGGAAATAATGAAGGACGAAAGAGACAAGGAGATCAGCAAGGAAGCCGTCATCAAAATCAACAGGACAAGAAACAGCGAGTAGCTGGAAACTATGGAGCAATAACTCAAGGACCCGGAGGATATGTAGGCACACAACCTAAATGTACCCGATGTAACCTACACCACACAGGAGATTGCCCAAAGTGCAATAGCTGCGGAAAGACAGGTCATTTTAGTAAACATTGCAAAGGAAATCAAGTACGAAGGTCAGCATGCTACGATTGTGGAAGCTTGGATCACCTTCGAAACACCTGTCCAAAGTTGAAAGGAACTACTAACCAAGGAGGAAATCGTCCAAATCTGGCATTGGCAATTGAAGCCCCTCAAGATCAGAACATTGAGATTCCACCCACACATGGCAGAGCTTACTTCCTAGGAAATCCTATCACCCAACATGTCCACGATAGCATAACGGGTACATCCTCTTGAACAACTATCATATTTCCGTACCACTTGATCTTGAGTGCATAATTTACGTCTAACTATTACCTAGTTTGCTCCATCGATTAATCTGAGACCTAATGTTATCGACCTTGGTTATATTTTTTTTGTGGGTTGATTTGATTGGTGTGAACAATTCCAAAATCGAGCCAAACTTTCAAAAGACCTTTCCAAGGATTTGGAATCCTATTTTTCAGATGGATTGATTCCTAGCCTGATCCCATGACAGTTCTTGTCTGATGAGTTGTGGGATCAAGTAAAAATCGGTTACCTAGAGGTCTTTTGGGGGCTACGCTCGATGATGGGAACGTTTGCCTCATTAAATCTGACCACGGGAATGTGCGTACGTAGACGAACGAGCTGAACTTCGGGACGAAGTTCCCTTTAGGGTGGTAGACTGTCACAACTCGTAAATTCTGGTCATTTTCCCGAACTTTCTCATTTACTACTCATCGTTTTCGGAGTCCGTTTGTGATTCCGAGAATCGTTACTATTCACATGACACTATTCATCCCCGTCGGGGAAAACACTATTCATGGTTGTCATACATATCATCTCGATGACATTTGCATACTATACCACTCGTAAGTTTCACAAATTAACATTTTTCGTATATTCAACGAATTACGTATATTCACTTTCAAATAAACGTTAACGCGCGATCAATAAAAGTGAGTAACACATCCGACACTCCCGACTATGATCCTAACGTATTTTCATACTCATTATACTAACATAAAGTTTATATTATTAGTTTACCCGGTGTTTCGAGAATTTTACCGTATTTACCGGTATACGTTTAGATTTCCGTCGGTTTACGATATTTCAACACAACAACTATTTTAACACCCGATTCTCATCAGGAATGTAGTTTCATAAAGTTTACAACTTTTAAATATCTCGTCTTGTTCCGTAAAAATCGATTTCTAGCTAACTTGGTACCCGATATACACTAAAACTAATACATTTACACAATATTATTCCAATATTACACCAAAAGTCTTCCCATTTCCTTTCTCCCCACTCCAAAACCGGCCACCCCATCCCCCATTTCTTACACATTTGAAAATTTGATACTAACTCATTAACGTGTGTACTTATTGTCCAATTTTAATAATATACATATTAGAAAAGCTAGATATTTCACTCATTCTTTACTAGAGCAAGTAAAAACTTTTCTTCTTTTCTCTCTTGGTGGTTCACGGCAAAACAACAACAAGAAGCCATTTTCATCAACTTTTCCAAGATCAAGTGATAATCAAGGTTATTTAGTACTTCTTGTTAGGGTTTTGAAGTTTAAACACAAGGTTTTGCAAGTTTTTAATCTCCACTAATCCACTAATCCTTCAAGTAAGTTGTCAAACTCATTTTCACAATTTCTTCAAGTATCTTTCAATGATCATACACTTTTATTCAAGATATATATGCATATGTTCATGTATACCACTCTATATATACTTTTTATCACTTATAAGCCTTAGATAATTAACATAGGCAAATCCTTGGTAGATTGTTGAGATGGATGATGTTTAGGAACCCATGACACCCTAAGAAGGTGTATGGTAGATCAAGAGTTGGTTTGATTGTTGTTTGAAGTGGTTTTGGACAAGTTAGAAACTAGGAAAACATGTTTTTGGCACTTTCAAAATGTTGCTGTCCATTTTTGGAAAACGTGGAAAGATCAGGGACTAAAGTGTAATTTTGGACCAAAGATTTAGAAAATATTTTCCGATACGAAACTATAGCCGAAAACGGGGGTAAAAACGAGTTAATAACGAAGGAGATACGCCTTTCCTAAGTTTAACGACTAAAAACGAAATTTCTGAAAATATGCTTGCTGTTTGATGTTTTTCGACAGGCAAAACGAGGCTTTTGGAGAGACCTAGATGGGCCGAGCTACTGAAATTGTGGAAGTATATGTCGATACGGAACCGGGGATATAAAGAACGTGAGAAACGAGCTTATAACGACCAAAATATACACGTATTTATCACAATAATACTAGTACTATTTTGACAGCTTTTAAAGTAAAAGTATATTTTTCGCACTAAACACTATATTGCACTAAACGACGTTGAAGAGCCGTTCTTCTTAACCATTGGAACACGTATCATCAAAAGTTCACTAACGCGTTAATGAGACGTCGTCTCAAGGTTTTCAAAACGCCAAATGCAAACCCTATCACTTTATACACTACGTTGCACAACTAGTTTTGTGAAACTAAATGGACACTTTATTACCAAGTTTTGGAAAAACATTACATATTGACGCTAACTAATATTTTCAAAATACGAGTGGTATAGATAGCATGTGCATGTACATTCACTACATCACCTCATAATCTAAGTAGATCATATTGTTCATTCGTTCTAGGTCGCGGTTAGAGACCGAGCCTCATTTCCATCATAACCGCTATCGTCATCGTTGTCATCCTTTCAAGTGAGTATTCACGAACCCCTTTTTCTAACTATTTTAATCGTTTTGGGGTGGATGCATGAACTATATTGTTTACTCTTAAATGAACTTAAATGACTATTGCTTCACTATTTATGCTCGTAAGTAAATCGTACTCAAACAAACTTGTTTGCTATTTTACGAACACTATTATTTGAACCCTTGACTTATCTTGAACCTTTTGACTTGAACTTTTGGACTTAGTGTACTGTATGATCTAAGACTTAAAGTCTCCTTTGTTCGGAGCAACACTATAAAGTCTCTCCTGTTCAGAGCATCCTTAATAATTCTCGCCATGGTGGAGTGACTAATAATTCTTCGCCAAGTCGGCAGAGTGACTAATAATTCTTTGCCTAGGTGGCGGAGTGACTTCAAGTCTACCTTGTTCGGAGCGGCCTTGACTTATGTTGTACTATGTGCCCTTATTGTGAACTATATTGACCATATGTACTTGACTACCGAACGTACTACTTTATGTGCAATGGGTTGTAAACACACAGGTTACAAGTCTCTTATGGCGGGACTTGGAACTGAGTGGATTTACAATGCCTTTGCCTGGCGAACTTTCTCAAATGGTTTTCTTATTATTTAAAACGTTTATACTCACCAACTATTTTTATAGTTGACCATTTTCTCTCATGCATTTCAGGTGATCGTCAGTAAGCTTGTCATCAAGGTCTTGCATAATGAAGTTTTCACATGTCACTTCTTTTCATTATGTACTAAAATACCATCTTTTGGGAATCAAACTTATGTCTTATATTTGCCAAAGTCGGCAATAACAACGTTGTAATGTTATACTTTTCCTTAATGTAAATTATGGTATTGTCTTATTTCTCTTTGGTGATGTATATCGATTTCGTTACACCTCGTGTTTCCGCCTTCGGCGAGGGTGTGACACAGAATCACAGCCGCAGCAGAACGCCGAAGCAGCCGCAGTAGAAGCAATCAAGGTAGCAATACACCCTGAATTTCCGGATCAGACCATCACCATAGGCAGAAGTCTCACTGATCAAGGGAAAAAAGACCTGTGTGAATTACTCAGAAGCAATGTGGATATCTTCGCGTGGAAACCATCATATATGACTGGGGTACCGCGGAGCATCGCAGAGCACAAACATAATGTAAGGGAAGGGTACGCCCCGGTAAGGCAGAAGAAAAGGGGACAAGCCCCGGAAAGAAACAAAGCCATCAATGATGATGTGACCAAGTTGGTTGAAGTCGGTATCATGCGGGAAGTCCACTATCACGACTGATTATCCAATCCGGCCCTAGTTAAAAAAAATGATGGGAGTTGGAGAATGTGTGTGGATCTCAAGGACTTAAACAAGGCCTGCCCCTAGGATTGCTACCCGCTACTGGAGATCGACTGGAAAGTGGAATCACTGTGAGGCTATGCGTTCAAATGCTTCCTAGACGCATACAAAGGGTACCACCAGATCCAGATGACCGTAGAAGATGAAGAAAAAACCGCTTTCCATACAAGCCAAGGCATATTCTGTTATCAAAAAATGCCATTTGGTCTAAAAAACGTAGGTGCCACATATCAGCGATTGGTCGACATGGCTTTCCAAAAATAGATCAGGAGAAACCTAGAAGTGTACGTGGATGATCTGGTCATTAAAAGTCACTCAAAGGCGGACGTGCTAAGGGACATAGAAGAAACCTTTGCAACTCTCATAAAGATCAACATGAAATTAAACCCAAAGAAGTGCACCTTTGGCGCGGAAGAAGGTATGTTCCTAGGACACTTGGTTAGCAAGTAAGGGATCCGGGCCTGCCCGGACAAGTCCCAGATTGTAGCCCAACTGCCATCCCCAAGAACCTTGAAAGAAGTTCAATCCCTAAACGGAAAGCTGGCAAGCCTCAACCGCTTCCTGTCAAAATCCGCGGAAAAATCACTACCGTTCTTTCGAACATTAAAAAAGTGCATAAAAAAGAGTGACTTCCAGTGGACACCAGAAGCGGAGACGGCCTTCAAAGAAATGAAGAAGCATATTGCTAACCTCCCAACCCTCACTGCCCCTCGCCCAAAGGAAGAATTGATAATGTATTGATCCGCGGCAAGAGAATCTATCAGTGCCGTGCTACTGGTAGAAAGGGGAACGTGCCAAATGCCAGTCTACGTTATCAGTCGCGCTCTTCAGAGTCCGGAGATAAACTATAGCCCAATGGAGAAGCTGGTTCTGGCACTAGTCCACGCGGCCAGAAGACTCAGAAGGTATTTCCAAGCACATCCAATCATTGTCATTACCAACCAACCAATCAAACAGGTATTTGCACAAACAGAAAAAACGGGAAGAATGACAAAATGGGATATAGAATTAGGAGAGCATGATATCAGTTATAGACCGCGAACAACAATCAGGGGGCAAATCTTGGCGGACTTCATCGCGGAAGTACCAGAGGAAGAGACCGCGGTAATAAATTCATCAGTAGAAGAACCACCTTATGCAGAACCTTGGAACTTGTATACAGATAGGTCCTCATGTCAGGAAGGATCCGGGGCCAGACTTATACTGACAAACCCGGAAGGCACGGAGTTCACGTACGCCCTCCGCTTTGAATTCCAAACATCCAACAATGAAGCAGAATACGAAGCACTAATAGCAGGATTAAGAATAGCAAAACAAATGGGGGTACGGGACCTAGCTGTGAATGTGGACTCACGACTGGTCGCGAACCAGATCAATGGCTCATACACAGCCAAGGAAGAAGTCATGGTCCAATACCTGGAAAAAGCAAAGGTTTTGATAGAAAGCTTCAGGACATTCTCAATACGACAAGTTCCCCGGAGCCAAAACAAGCAAGCGGACGCGCTAAGCAAAATCGCTTCCTCCAGCTTTGCTCATTTAACCAAACAAGTGCTGGTAGAGGTCCTCAAGGAGAAATCCATTAAGGAAAAACAAGTGATGCCCGTGGTAGAAGAAGAGGGTGATACATGGATGACACCGCTTTTTGAGTATTTGCAAAACGGAACATTACCAGCGGAAGATAAGAAAGCCCGAAAGCTGAAAATAAAGGCAAGGCAATATGCCGTAGTTGATGGTGTGCTCTTCAGAAAGTCATTCTTAGAACCATGCCTCCGTTGTGTTGGTCCACTACAAGCCAACTATGTAATAAGAGAGATTCACGAAGGGGCGTGTAGCATGCACTCAGGACCGCGGTCCATAGTAGCAAAAGCTCTACGATCCGGATACTATTGGCCAAGCATGCACAAGGACGCAAGAGAAGTTATCCGAAAGTGTCAAGACTGCCAAGTTCACAGGCCAGTACCCAAAAATTCGCAGCACAACCTGGTCCCTATCACTTCACCCTGGCCATTCTACAAATGGGGCCTAGACATCAGCGGCCCTTTCCCAGAAGTTCCGGGGAGGATAAAATACTTGATAGTGGGAATCGACTACTTCACAAAATGGATCGAAGCCAAACCTCTCGCGACCATCACCGGAAACCAGGTGAAAAAATTCGTTTGGGACAATATCGTGTGCAGATATGGCCTACCAGGAGAAATAGTATCAGATAATGGGAAGCAGTTCAGGGACATTCCCTTCAAGGATTGGTGCGAAAAACTCAACATCAAACAACGGTTCGCGTCCATCAAGCACCTGCAGGCGAACGGTTTGGTTGAAAGGGCAAATAGGAGTCTAGGAGAAGGAATCAAAGCAAGAATAGACCAGGGTAAAAGAGATTGGCTAGAGGAAGTACCACACGTATTATGGGCTCACCGCACTATGATAAAGTCCAGCAATGGCGATACCCCATTTTCCCTGACATACGGCACGGAGGCAGTAATCCCGGTCGAAATAGGAATGCCGTCACTAAGATGTGCCCTCTTTGACCCGGTGACAAATGATGAAGCCCTACGCATCAATCTAGACCTCGGGGAAGAAAATAGAGAAGTCGCGGCCATTGAAGAAGCATGGAGCAAAGCTAAAATGGAGAAATATTACAATGCCAAGGTCCGCGGCACATCCTTCAAACCCGGTGACTTTGTGTACCGAAGCAATGACGCTAGCCACGCAGAAAGCAGCGGGAAGTTGGGTACAAAATGGGAAGGACCGTACAAAGTTACAGAAGCATTAGGAAGGGGATCGTACAAGCTCAGAGACCGGGAAGGACGAGACCTTTCCAGGACATGGAATGTCAGGAATTTGAAAAAGTGCTACATATGATCGTTAAATGTAAGTGCTCCCCATCAACTGACCGCGGTTCTACCAGCAGCAGGAGCTCATTATCAAATAAGTTTAGTTTTTATTGTTATGTACCTTTTTTTCATTTATTTTATTAATGAAATGTGGAGTCCGATCAGCCCCACAAATTTTCCAAATGTTGCTTTATCCTACTTTCTTTATTTTATTTATACATAACATATCTCGGGCATATAAGTGGTATCGCGAACCCATTGACCATAGCTATCCCCGGAAAAACTAAGCACAAACATGCACGGATAGTCATAGACACATAAGTGGTATTGCAAACCCAGCATAAAAAACTAAGGCATATAAGTGGCATTGCAAGCCCATTGACCAAACTAAACTATCTCCGAACACCAAGTTCGGACATACCGCGGTAGAAAAACAAGCCTGGTAATCCACAAATCCAACAAAACAAATGGTAATCTTCATAAAACAAGTTACATCATTAAAGTACATTTTTCAATGGACACACACGTCCGGACCAAAAGGAAAAAAGTACAACCAATGTCACTATAACCAGGGCCGGTATAGTCAAAATACCGCCCGCAAACAACATCAAAGTACAAAGCTTCATCAATAACGAGATAAGGGTCGGTATAGTCAAAATACCGCCCAGAGAACCACTAAACATCTACATCAGGAGAACTCCTTTGGATCAATCTTGCCAAGAATAGTTGTATCAAACATATCATCCTCCTGACCTTCCCCATCCCCTCGCGGCCCAGTGACAGGCGTGGAAGGGTTGGGCTCTGCAACAGTCACAGTCGGAGAAGAAGCAGAAGCCGTGGCACTGGAATCCGGCGCAGTCAGAGCAGGAGTAGGCTTCAAAGAAGGACGCGGCTGATCCCCACTAAAGTCAAAGTCCTTTCCATACTTCTTGTTCTTGGCTTCCTTGTAGGCTGCGATGGCTCATGGCCGAAAGGTAGCAGCCATTAGGAGAACATCCGGAAGAAGGCGCTCCTCCACAACAGGAGGTCCAAAAGTAACCTCACTTGAGCCAGGTATCCGCTCTTCCTCAAGAACGAGCTGCGACATCAAAAACTCCAATGGGGAATCCTTGCAGTCTTCCAAAGACTCTAAGAGAGGAAAACGTACATGAGATAATCTGACAACCGCGTCATGATATTGCTCTTTAGCGTTTGGCTTGTAAGCTTCTATCTGATCAAGAGCAACCCCGTTTGCTCCATGAACCACCCCAGCCTCTAAACCTTGGCGTAACCCCTCTGCTATGGCCGCAGAAATACAACTCCCCAGACGCATTTTCAACTCCAACCATTCTTTGAACTTGTTGAAAGCTCGACGGAACCCATGACCTATAACCCATCTCCTGCTCTCAAGCGCCATCAAATACTTGGGAATAAGCTCTATATCAAACTCCTCATTTAATGCGTCCAACCCGACTATCTGTTCTTTAAAACTAGCCCTCACAGCCTCTTCCCTCTCCTCAAATTGCTTTACCAAGTACTCTTCGCCCTTGACTTGATCCTGTAGAGTACCACACACTATCTCCAGCCCAACCACTTTCTCTAACAAACCTTTATTCAACGACTCCAGCTCCTGATTCTTAGACTTCAACTCAGCCAACTCCTTATCCTTCTCTACCGAGGACTATTCAAGCTCAGATACCCGTTTCTGGAGTTCCTCAGATTGAGAAGATCCACCCTCAAGCTCCTCAATACGGGTCCTAAGATTGCCAAGCTGTTTCTCCCTCCTCTCCAGCTTCTTCTCACGCTTATGATTCTGTTGAAGCTCGTACTCAAACCGCAGCCTGATCTCTGAAACTGTCCCAATCTTCTGAGCAGTTAGAAGATTGTGGCGATCAAGGAGGTCCTTGGCATCCATATTCCTGAGAATAGAAACATAACCCGGAGAGGGAAGATTGTCAACAAGACTCCGGCAGATCCAAGGGTCATCCATTTTAAAACCATTGGTCGCAAGCCACTTGGGCACATAAGCGGAAGACGCTTCAGCAGTATCAACGGACAAGGACTGGTAGAAGTCACTAGAACCCGTAGGACCATCCTTAGCAACATCAGCAGGATCAGAGTTCTCCTGATCATGGCCATCCGCGGCATCATCAACAAACATGGTCCCAGAATCATGATGAGAAGACTCCTCAACAGCAGGGGTGTAGCTCTCAGCAGGCTTCTCCCCCGAGGGATGGGGAGGAGGGACATTGGAATCAGAGGAGATTACGGTAACATTCTTCATAATATTGGCATCAGTACGAGGACCGGTGCGCTCCAAACCCACCCCGGACTCATCCTGCAATTCTTGGAGCGCAGGGGAAACGTCCTCTGACGCAGCACCTAAAAAAAAGGGGGATACACAGTGACGAGATTTCATTTAAAAAGAGAGAGAGAGAGAGAGAGAGAGAGAGAGAGAGAGAGAGAGAGAGAGAGAGAGAGAGAGAGAGAGAGAGAAGGAAAAGAAAAGCTTACCAGACCCAGCCGCGGCCTCCTTCAGAGCCAATGAAGAAATCCTCTTTCTGGCAACCTTCTCCGGAGCATCAATAGTAACCTTCCTTTTCCCAGTCTTCTTCTTCGCTTTCGCGTCTCCCACCTCCTGAACCACGGTATGCTCCACCAACCGGACAATATTCTCCGACGGCTGCACGACTCTGGAAATAGTTTCTTCCCTTAGAGTCTTCTCCCCTTCTAGAAGGGTTCTCTCCCCGATAGCAACTTTTAAAGGGTCAGGTTGATTAATAAATGAAAACAAATCCATCTCTGTGAAAAACAAGAACAAACGATCAGACGCGGTTACACATTAAAATTGTATATATCACCGCACACAAAAAAAAACAACAACAAAAATTTTTCCAGGACACCCACCCGTTTCATCGTCCCATAGAAAGGTTGGACGACTGGTGTCGTCATCCCAAGTTTGACTTAACCCAATAACATTCAAAAAAACATCAGGATACTTCTGGAAAGGGGCCCTCTTCGTGTTCAGGAGTCGTAAAAGCTCCTGGTCCACATCCGCGTCCGACGGAGGAGGGTCACGATCCACAGAAACCTTATCAAACTAAGAAACCGCTATGGGAAAGATAGTCCGCTTGACAAAAAAGAAATGGTCTTTCCAGTGCTTCACCGAGTCCAAGACCGCGGTATAGCAAACAGGAACCTGCAGCGACTTGGGACCCCGTCGTTTCTCCAAGGTCATCCAACCGTTATGAACACCGGCATAATAAAACTTCTTAAACAGGGACACGGTAGGGGTTCCCCCATGAACACGGCAAAGTATCTCAAAGTGACTAATCCTACATGCCGCTAAAACTGACAACTGGGAAAGATGAATCTGAAAATATTCTAAAACGCTGAGCAAAAACACCGAAAGAGGAATCCTAAAATTGCCCAATTCAAAAAACCTAGTATATACACCAATTTTCCCCTCCGGTGCATTCCTAATTGTATCATTAACCCCGGGAGCCTTCGGCAACAGGTGTCCAGGAATGTTATACTTTTTACAAAAATCATCTACATCTTCCTGGGTAAGTTTAGACCTAAAAGAGTCTATGTGATCAATGGTACCCATCTTAACGCTATCTATGGAAAGCAAGGATAAAAGACTTCTCGCCTAGAGGAAAAAAAAAAACTAACCTGAAACACTATACCGGAGATCAAAATGGCAAGAAAGGTGAAGACGGCAAAACCCACTCGGTCCTAAGAAGCAGTGAATTTTTAGAGAGAAGTAAAATTGCGAAGAATGTGTGAAAAAGTGTTAAAATGAGGAACATCGGGTATTTATAGCCACCAACTCACACAGATCTAAAGGATGACGAGGCGACACGTGCCCACCATGCGTATCAAACGGTGGAGATCATCCCAAATGAACGGTCGTGATCGTCGCAGAAAACGAACGGCCAGCCGTCAAACAGTCACATCAGTCAGTAAATGAGTGGGTAAAAAGCGTTTCGCGAATACCAACGCCAGCTGGCATAAAGTGGAAAGTCTAGTCAGCAGCACGGCATATGGGTTCCATGGACCCCTACAGCCGCTGTATAATGAAAAGTCTAGAACACTTGTTTTTTCAGGTAACAAGTATACTATACTGGGGGGACTTGATCACATATAGTACCCCCAGACCCAGGAATAATAGGCCGGATCCGCCCCAAATTAAAACCAACCCGCGGTCCCTTAGGCACAACCGTGGAACATATTCCGCAACCAGGGATAACCTGATTCACTGGCCCTGGTATAAAGCCATGAGAGCCGGGCCAGGTCCGACTGCTTGAAGCCTGATAACTCACATCCAAATGTAACAGGCCGCGGGTACAACTTACATCCGGACTAACTCATGTCGCGGCCCAACCCAATAGTACTGCCAGCTACCATATATCTGTCCAGAGACAAAAAGGACATAGGGTACAAGATAGTGGAATGAACCGAACAACAAGGAAGGCGCACCACTCCGAGAAATATGTGCAAACGGTCGAAAAGGACAAGTATACCTCACCTATATAAAGAGGAAAGATCATCACCTTTGGGTAACACACAACTGTCTCTCTCTCACAATTAACTACATATTTTATCTCTCTATACGATACTTACTCTCACACCCGAGGTTGACCGCGGAAGTCCCTCTTCCGCGGTGAGACTAACGGTGCTTCTTTCTTAGCAGTTTTAGCACAAGATCTTCGTAGTCCGAAATCTAACCTCTCAAGAGTTAGCCCAAACTAAATCTTGAGTCGTGTCCAGATTTTGTACTAACAATGGTTAAAATAAAACAAAAAACCTTAGTTTAATATCATGAATCCAATTATCATTTTCAAGTTCACGAATAATCATGATATACTCGCATGGCATAAAAGTAAATAAAAACTATAATAAACTAGAGTATGAATATTCAACATACATAAATATTACTCTGTATCTATCATTAATCCATACATCAAAACCGCATTAAAAATAGCACACAAATGTTGAACTTACACTATATAATGGAGCCTATTAAGTCCACAAAATGTTAAATCAAAGAATGGTGTTATCCGTGTCTTCTTTACATTACTTGCACCCTACGTGATTGGAAAAAAATAATTATTTTATCCTTCTTGTATTTTTTTTCTTCTTCCTAAACATATTAGTTGCAACCCTAGTAAATACCATAATTAATTGAGCAGATTTTTTTTTACCAATGTGTTATACTTGAAATAAACCGACAAAAAAATACAACAAAACTAAAGAATACTTGAACACTTTTTTTCCTGTAAAAACTGACAAACAAATACACTAGTACTCATAAAAAATATAATAAAAAATAAAATAAAATAAAAAGGAGTGCAAATATAAAAGGGGATATCTTAGCCACACCAAATATAACCAAGTCACCTAAACCAATAAGCCCATTTCATGCATAAAATCACATTTATGATGTCATTTTAACATCTTAAACTTGTTACCTTTCCTAATTCATCATCTCCAACATCTATCATATGATATTGTTGCAAAATTTAGTATATTTTTGAATCTAGTTTCAGTCACGAAAATGAAAACTGACTATAAACATCTTACATTTGTAATAATGACTAAACAATAACTAATTTAGTAGTAAATGTCAATAATAGATGTTAGTTATGAAAGATTATGAAGAAGAAATGGTTTAGGATGTTATTGAGCATAAAAATTATGTTTTATACCTCAAGTTTGCATATTGGGGGTTGTTTGACAAAACGTAGTAGTAGCAGTTGACAGTAGTTATTTGCTTAAGAAAATCGTTGGTAACATAACTATAAATCTAAATATAAATTGTAAAAAGACGTAAAAGGACATATACACACTAAAATAAAACCTGATTAAACAAGTTTGATGGTATATATGTAATTTAATAAGAATAACGCTAGTAGCAAGACTCTAATGCTTCTTCGAGAAGCGTTTTGAATCAGAGCAGTTACGCAAAATGCAAATGCTAATTTGTTGCCAAACAAGCTTTACATTTAAAATGCTAGTTGCTAGTTGATACTTGCTACCAAACACTCTATAATACTTGCTGCCAAACATGACCTTGTTGTCGCTAAGTTTGTTACATCTTGATGTAGCTAAGATATTCCCGATTCAAAAATGTAGGGAGAATAATGGAAAAGGAATGAAAATCTTATCCGCAAGCCTTCTACAAATTTTGATTGATATGATGAAGAAATGATTTACCCTTACAACTTACAACTTTCATCGTTTAGCTAAACATCCATTAATGTATTTTTCAGGCTCAATTTATTTGTATATTTCAGGCTAATTAAACATATTTTAATCTGCCACAACGTATTTTCTTATCATTCTTCTCCTTTTTTTATATTAATTAAAAGTGAATCAAAACTGCTTTAGTTTGATTATGACGATTCAAGTGGTGGTCTCCTCCTCACCTTGGAACATTAAACGGGGTTACCAGGTTAACCTTTGTTTTTCATCATGTAAAAAGCTAGAGAAATAATTTGCACACTCAAATTTTTTATTGGGATATCTTAACATATGCATTAAACAATTGTAATGTGTATATACTATGCTTTAACTGATTGTACATTTGAGCGTGCAAAAAAAAACTTAACATGTGCAAATCATCTCCCAAAAAATAGGCCCTTTATTTACTTGCAATATTAGGCTTAATCTTTAAGTTTGAGCTTTCTATCAATTTAGTCACTATAACTTTCTTTTCATCATAAAATCACTCAAAGTTTTAAAAGTGTTCTATTATTGTGTAATTTTTATGTTTGGATAACTGAAATGGAAAACTTCTCAAACTTTTTTACTATTTTGTATCTTATATTTCTTTTTATTTGTGCATAATTTGGTAGTACATTAAGTTGATTGAGATTAGTTAAAATCAAAAGGTGGGTATTTATTATTAATGTACAACTAAATAATGCGCATATATATATATATATATATATATATATATATATATATATATATATATATATATATATATATATATATATATATATATATATATATATATATATATATGTGTATCTTTATTTTCAGAACCCTGTTAAGTGCGGGAACTGCGAGAACTCCAATTTTGCATTAGAAAACATGCATGTTCATATAAAACATGTATGTTTTCTTACATACACCTTAATACACATACCTGAGTAACATACATTTTCATATAAAACCTGTTAAGTGCAAAAGATCAATGCAAAATGGTTTTTATTTTCAGAACCTTATTAAGTGCGGGAACTGCGAGAACTCCAATTTTGCATTAGAAAACATGCATGTTCATATAATACATGTATGTTTTCTTGCATACACCTTAATACGCAGGTATGTGTATTAATGTGTATGTAAGAAAACATACATGTTTTATATGAACATGCACGTTTTCTAATGCAAATTTAGAGTTCTTGCAGTTCCTGCACTTAACAGGGTTCTGAAAATAAAGCTCCCCAAAGCTCCCCTATATATATATATATATATATATATATATATATATATATATATATATATATATATATATATATATATATATATATATATATATATATATATATATATATATTAAACATAGTTTTTTTAAATAATTACAGTACATAAGGGGGAAGGGAGTGGTTCACTCACCCTCCCTACCTTCACTCATTCCCCACTTTTTCTCTCACTCACTCATATTTTTAGAGGCGCCACTTCACTCACCCTTCACTCACTTCATTTTTTTTCTTTTTTAAATTCTATTAAAATTTATTAAAAACTAAAATTTCATTAAAATTAAATAAACATTACATAATATTATTAAAAAACATAAAATAACATTACATAATACTAAAATGCTAAAATTCATAATACTAAAAAACTAAACTTCATCGTCTTCATCGGATTCATCGTCCACCTCAAGGTATGGTAATTGTTGAGCGTCAACATGCTCCATAAGATCAAATCGGAGACGAAAATGTGTGTCCTGATTTCGTATCTCGACTAAGGCTGCTTTGTCAAACACCGGTTGGATCGGAGGATCCCGAATATGAACTGGGGAGATTGCGTTACCGGAGTCATGTAGAATCACGTTGTGCAATATCACACACGCATAAACCAGTTTACTAATTCTGGCTACTGAAAACGGCCGTAAGGGTCGTCTGAGTATACCCCATCTACCCTTGAGAACACCAAATACCCGTTCAACATCTTTTCGAGCCGACTCTTGTACTTTCTTGAACTTTTTCTCTTTCGGGTCGGTTGGATATTTGAATGCTTTAACAAAAGTAGACCATGCAGGATATATGCCATCGGTTATATAGTAGCCACACTTGTACGTATGGCCGTTAAAAACAAATGGGCACTTAGGTGCCGTACCATTACGCTCGGTGAGGAATAGCGGAGATTGCTTCACAACATTCACATCGTTGTTTAAACCCGGCGGTCTAAAGAACGCGTGCCATATCCACAAATCTTGAGACGCCACTGCCTCCATCATAATCGTGGGGTATTGATGATCACCACTTTTATATTGACCCCTCAATTCGATTGGACAATTCCTCCAATCGATATGTGTGCAATCTAGGCTACCGACCATACCCGAAATGTGATGTCGAGCTTCGTGTGCTTCGTACAAACATGCAATATCATGGCTTGTTGGCCTACGTAGGTAATCTCGACCGTATACCTGAATAACAGCATCACAAAAAATTGAAGGCATTCACGTGACGTTCTTTGAGCCATTTGTAAATATTCGTCAAACTCGTCCAGTGGATTACCGGTTGCGAGTTGTTTAATGGCAGACGCAAATTTTTGTATGGCTGTGAAACTTTTTTTCGCTCTAGCATCATAACCTTCTTGAAAATACTCAAATCTAGACTCAATAGCATGTGTGATTTTCAAAAATAAACTTTTACGCATACGATACATATCTTCAAACATTTGATCGTTGTATCTTGGTTCTTCACAAAAATAATCACGATGCAATGTTTTTGCAGCTGTGATCCGATCGCGTTTTACTGATGTTCGTGTCGACCCTGCCGTATCTTCCTCCTCATCTGCGTCAATCGCGTTAGCAAAAAACTCGAGACTACTATCGTTAGACCACTCAAATGGCTCGTCTAACAATAAAGGCGAACCTATTCTTTTATGCTCCATATAGTTGATTTTTTTTTTTTTTTTTTTTTTTTTTTTTTTGTGCTTTCCACCCTCAACAAACACTCATTATATACAATTAAAAAAAAAAAAAAAAAAAAAAAAAAAAAAAAAAAAAAAAAAAAAAAACCGGTTACCCTCCAACGGCTAGATTCCTTCCTCCAACGTTCCTTTTTTCTTTCCTTCCCGTGCGTGAGCTCCTCACTCAAAATGGCCTCCCCGTGCGTGAGAGATAGGCCGGCGGCGGTGTTCCCGTGAGTGAGGGATCCCGCCCCGCATCCTCACTCACCCACTCCCAGTGCTCTAACAGTGGAACAATATTGAAACTTGAATAGTTTTTGTGGTTAAAATAAATTTTGAGTGACTTAAATGGAACACCATGAAACATTGTTACTGTTATTAGGTAGAAATCAATTTGGTTTTACATTCCTATTTTTATGAGAAATCGATAAGCGGGAGAGGAGTTTCACTTCTTCACCAAGCATGTCTTCATTAGACGGTTTGGAGTTAAAGCAAACCCTAGTCCGGAATCTCCATAAGACCCGGAGTTTCTATTATATTACAAATACAAATACAAGGCTAAAGAAAATCAACGCCTAGAAAAATCGTGGGGCTTAAAAAACCGGAGGCCTAAAGCCTTAGTTTTGGTAGATTTATCATTTATCTTTAAACTACTACTGCAAAAGTGTCCTCAGCTTGATATTCAATGTGTATGCTAGAAAATTTAAAAATTCTTAATATTTTAAATGTTTTTCTTAACCAAATAAGTGTTTTTGGACATTCGATCTTGATGGCGATGATGCAATGTTGATTTGTTGTGTAATACTACATGCACAAACACACAGATGAAGTCTGATATATATCAAATTTCTCTCTATCCCATGATATATATAGTTCCTGATGTGATACAAAATGTGCCAAAAGAAAATTCACAACAAATATTATAAGGAATATGAAAACAATATTTTCTCATAAATTAATTCCAACTCCAAAATATTTTCTATGCTACAATAAAAATTATGCAATTAAACAACCACACTGGTGCAATTAACAATCTAGGTGGGATAGAAGCTCGATTCAAAAGCGCGTGCTCCCTAAGAGTTGGAGGTGGTGGATGTTCGTGGGAGAAGGTATTGGAGATGTTCCATTTAGGAGTGGTGGTGGTGGAAGAAGATGTGGCGGGCATTGGTAGCATTTGGTAAATATTCCAAATGTGTCGATCTGATGTATAAAGTTTGTCATGCTTGCCCAACCTCCAAATCCAAATCCAACGATGAATACCCACACAACTACAAAGACGTTGATGGTGTATGTGCCTACCCATCGTCCAAGGAACTTTGGTGGTGGCTCTACCGCGTTCTGCACAATAAAATAAGAACAATTATACATTTATACGTAGTATAGAGTTAAAGACTAATAAATGGATGTATCTATCATATAAGGGTATGGACATGCATACATACCTCTCGTGCAGCTGGTGATCTAAAGACAAACATGTGAGCAAGAGCGGGGATGATATAAACCGTGAAACTAACAAGAAGAGATCCAACGGTGGAATTAATAGGTCCAAAGAAAGGAAAAATAATAGCGAGAAACCAAATGGGGACAACCACAGGCAACCGAGCTGCAGCACGCTTGCACATGCTCTTGCAATCGTGCATCCCGATTGCTTTCTCCCACACAAAGTATAAAGGAGTGCATGCGAACCCAAATGTTATAAACTGTAACACGCGTTGATGATATCAATATATAAGTTAGAAAATTAAATTAAATTATAAATATGCATAGTATGCTAAAACATACGATAAACGTGTTCGTACCTGATGAATAAGCATAAGGATAACGGCCATATTTCTCCATGGGGATCTTGGAAGGAGGGCAAAAGCATTCGAGTGATTAAGTAGTGAGTCTCCAAATGCCCAATAAACCGCTGCGGCTGATGGAAGTGTAAGCGTCAATACATATGCAGTAGCCCATAAGTAAATTGCCTTAAACTTTTGTGGCTTCCACATTGCATGCATGATTTCACTGTCCAACAAGAAGAGTTTCCATTAGCACTCAAGTTCATTTAATCAATAACACAACTCAATTGGTACTAGTTTACATCCATAGTACATCTATATGTTGATTCAGTTTATGTATTAGTAAAACGAGTAGGGCTCCGGTCCGCCGCGTTGCGGCGGGCCGATGTAGTTGGCATTAATTTTTAAAAATTTGTTTGGTATTTGGTTTAATTTGTATTTTATTTTAAGTAATAATAAGTAATAATATGTTGACATTAGTATTAGTGTTGGACGTTTGTTATTTTTTTGCTAGTTTGTCATTTGGGCTTTGTGCTTATTTATTATTATTACTAGAACATCCAAGCCTAGTTGTCATTTCTTCACATTGGGCCGAATATGAGGTTGGACCAGGCATGTATAAGGCCGGAAAAAAAAAAGGGAAGCCCAGCAGCAGATACGACGTCGTTTGTGATGATGTATTATATATATATTAATTTTCTTTTTCTCAAATCATGTTTCACTTTGTTAAAAGACTTGTTGACAATTGGGCCATTATTATAAGCCCAAAGTCTATGTCCTGCCTGCAAATTTATGGGCCCTTTTTGTCAATGAATAAAAGCATGGGCCTAATCTTAGGTATTGTTGTCGAATTTTTGGTTCTAGTCAAACTTCTTAAAGAGTTTTATGTAATATGTATTACATTTTTAATAAATTCTTATCTTTCAGAAATAATCCCATTACAAAGTGTTCATAAAAGATTGGTCGTTTTCTAAGTTGAAAATAACAAAAAGGGAGTAAAAAGACAGGAAAGGGTGTCCCAAGGAAAGAATGACTTTATTATGTCACCCATGCTGTGAAAGAGGGTATAATTGTAACTCAACATGTTTAAACTGGCCTACTTCAGAAAAGGGTGTTGCTTAGATGTGGGTGTGTGCACAGTGATTTAGATAAGGACTGGTCAAATTTTTGGGAATCTTTAAGATTTTTTTTTTTGTTGGTAAATTCATTGGATCATATGGTCAGATCATGCCTCATAACAAACAAAAGCCCAAGTCATTTTCAAGATAGAGAAACTATATTTATATAAAAACTATAAATTGAAAAATCTATCTGTTTTACTGTTTCATATTGATGATGAGCTTATTAAATCATTCTGTTTTTGTCATAAAATAAGTATGATCTCAGAATTTCTGATTAGCATCCTATGAAATGAGAACTTTTAACCCTAATACTAGATTTCTCTAAAAAGTTTAAACTGGCGGAGGAATCTTGACCGGTGCAACCATTTTGGGTGCCGACTGACTCTTCTACAAATACCTAACCTCACGTAATCGGGAAACCATTAGTCGGAAGTTGGGATTGAACTAATACCTATTTCTCCAAAAGCCCTTGTAAATATCGATTAGAATTTGTACATAAAGTATAATGCTCAACTAAATGTTATTTTGGAAACATCAAGAATTTATTTTGTTCATATGAAAATATGTTTTGTAATAGATCTTGTGAAAAGTTCAATCAGGATTCAAGACTAGCCACCTTAAAAATGAATGTTTTCTTTCCTTAACATAAAATTTCAAGACTCATAACATGAAAATGACCCTTTACCTTTAAAGAATCTTCACTTTTATATAAATGGATTAAAAGCAAATGGAAAACGTTGAAAACAAACAAGCTCAAGTTACTATCAAACATGATGATAACACACACACTTAAAAACACAAGTGATCATGCTAAATGACAGTTGTATGCATCTGAAGTGAATAAAATAATAGAGGGGTGTATTTTGGAAATAAGGTAAAAGACAAGGGGGTATTGTCTTACACAGTAACAGCATGTCCCCCAAACGTGTAGAGAATGTTTGTAGCCCCCGTGAAGTATAGAACCATCTTTGCTGGTCCTGTATGCTTCACCCCTTCCACCTACAAAAATAACATTTTACACCTCTTATAATTTAGTTAAACAGTCATTATGGTTCCGTATATTGTACCATGTGCATACAATGTGTACATTCATCTTATCTTAAGAAAGTAAACATTATTAGAGTACACGGCGTGGTACTTTTCTCGGCGTTAAAATACCATAATGTCAGCGTTACCACACTGACGTTATGGTGACAACGATGAGTGTATATTTGTGTTTTGTGGTTGTTCTAGTGGATTATGTTTTCAGTGTTAACAGTGCAGATAAAAATGAGTTTGTTGTTGGTAGCAGTTTTTATTACGCCAATGTTACCCGATACTTAATTAGTTCTAAAATACCAATTGGTAAAATCCATGCAGATCATGCATTATTTAAACATTGTAAAAGTTAAAATTTTGTATTATGACAATCGTAGCAAAAATCGTTCACAAAAATGAAGTTCTAAGAAAAAAGAACAACTTGAACTACTAGTAGTAGTTTAGCTGTTAAGTTATTAATACGTGATGTACACGTGACTTAAAGTTGGTAATAGTACAACATGCAATTCAACTACCATTAGTAATATTGTTAATGTATCGAGTACAAGTTCGTTGTATAATAATAAAGGTACGTAGAAGATGATAAGAACCTGTCCATGGAGTATTGATGCGATCGTTAGGTACCAAGCAGTGTAAGTAGTCATAATCAACCCTAGAAACGACCAAATTCGATAGTTGTGAAATGACGGGATAAATACTGTTGTCGCGCAGCATGCGCCGAAGATGTATGTCCATGTCCTCTTGTCTAGATTGTCATTTATGTAATATATGTTGCTGCGAAAACAACAAACCGTAAATCATTTGATGAGTTGTATGCAATGTAACATTATAACATGTTAAGTACAACAACTTGTTAATCGCGGGCCATTAGGTCCATACGTGTGAAAATAATGTGTCGCGACTTATTTTGGTCGATCTGGTATGATTGATTAGTATTTGGTACATGATTTGATCGTTCGATCCAATAAACCAATTATGTGTGCTAATAATGTACAGCAAATTGTTATTAACTCTTTAGCATGTAGTCGCATATAATTAACTTGTAAAATGAAGAAATTTAGTTGGTACCTAGCACAAGCTATGAGTTGAATCACAGATCCAAATAGAAGAAAGGTGCAATTAAATCCCAAACCAACATTTCTCCAATGTTTCCCAAGCAGTCCATCAAGAACTTCAAACCACTGCAATTAGACAATAATCGCACATTAAATCCAACGAAAATGATAAATAATTGTTGTTTATTTAGCTCTAAAAAGTTTATCTTAATCTAAACAATGAGAAAGCGAATCTATGCATATGTGCAAATGAACATACATGTGCTTATAGATGCAAGTATCAAGCATGGATAATATATACTATACACCAAAATGTACAAGTTAAAGCATAGTCATAACCAAATTGCTTGTAGCCTAGTGATAACATATGATAGTGTGAATGTTTTTCAACAAAAAGTTTGTGGGTGGACGCTAGTGAATTTGTATACAGTATGAATTTGTATACGTAATCTTAAAAGAAGCAAAGAAAAGGCATATGTGTTCATTGAAGAGTTGTACCTGGATGACATGGTTTCGGAAATCAGTCTTTTCTCTTTCTTTTCTAGTTCTGTATTCGACATAGAGAATGCTAATGAGATAAGCAGTCCAACTGCCCATCAAACCATAAAAGATTTGGAACAAGATCCCCGAGAGCATTCCTAGTTGTGAAAATGAGTATGGTAGTGTAAGCAACACTTGTGCCACCTGCGCATTATAAGATCACGGCGCGTAACTAAATAAAACATATGAAACCATAAATTACGTATAAAGACATCCTTCCAAATTGTGTTTCAGGAAGTTGTCGAATGCTTAGAACATTGTGTAGAAATGCCTACTATAAAAGCATTAAAAGGTTTGGATCATTCGTCCTCATACGATTCCTGCACCAAAAGAGGTGCAGGAATTAGAAGGGTGGTCGAAAGTCGTACACCGGTCTACTCTATTACTCGTGCATGTTTACATGTGTATTCAAGATGATAATTTTTTGAGACGTAAAATAACAAGATTATAAAAATAATAAAAGTTTGGCGTGTACTAAAAAGATTTTCTAATGATAATACATGGTCATGCATGTGCCCGACCACTGCAAAAGTTGTAATGTTGTTATTCAAGTGTGAGTGATAATTATCCTCACTATCCCAAACAACTTGTGATATCTTTTTACTTATATTGACTTTTGAACCATTGTGCTTCTCTTTTGCAAAACTTCATTCTTAAAGATGATACTTTAAAGATTTATAAAAATCCAACATTTTGCATTTCCATGATTTGCCAAAAACCGGCTATAGGTGCAAAACAAAGTTTGGGGACTTTCACTGTTTAGCTTACTATGAAGAATCTAACTACGATGTTATATTAATGGATGTTATGGCTACTAAAGATGACACTATAAACGAATCATTGATGATTTGTATAACAGTGCACAACAACGAACTAAGGTTGTATGGATAAATTTTGATGATGTACAAATCACCTCATTAAACATACGAACCTCTCATAACAGACATAAGACGTACCTGATTAGAGGAACAACTAAACCAAGCATCATAAGCAGAACCACCATGCCAAAAGAAGTTTGAAATTGTTGATTTGACATTTTTAGGCTTTCCTTCAACCTCCATTTCCACATAGTTTCCTGCTATAACAGTTTCCACCACCTTTTCATGACCGTCATGATCCATAACTACCCTTTCTTTCTTGATATGTAGCTCTAGTTTTATCTCTCAATATGTATAGAGTTTGTTGTAGTTTAATGAAACAATAGGAATTATATCAAGTGATGGTGGGTGGTGTTTGTATTTATAGATCAAAAAAGACATAAAAGAGAATAGGTGTAAGTATGTCTACATGTTGGATGTTGGGAATACTTTATAACGAAATTTATTCTTTCCATAAGTGATAGATATTTTGAGGCGTTTTGTAAGATTAAGATAATTATACAAACATAACCGGTAATGTTTGCTCATAATAAAAAAGAAAATTGGGTTTTTAAGTAGGTCTCACTGTTTTAATTATAAAGAAATATTATAAGTCATGTTCCTATAAGTTTGAGAGTATCTCAATCCTTCATTTTATGAAGAGAATTCCATAAATAATCATGTCGTGTCATTATTTGTATTTCTTATTGTAAAACTTTTTTAAGTCTAGCGTTTCTCTTTTATGAAAATCCAGTTCATGAAATGATTTTGTGACATTGTCTCAACAAGGCCTCCAGTTTATATGCACCTCCAAATTTAGATTATTGACTTGGTACTTTGCTCAGAATCATATACCTTAATTATACAGTAAAAGCATGAAATCACTAAACCTTCAATCTTTATTATTTTATGTATCATAATTAGAAACCTTAATGACAAAATGAAATAGACAAACAAGTCTTTTTTTTTTTTTTTTTTTTTTTTTTTTAACATCAAAATAGATAAAACAAAAGTCGAAGCCAAACATTACAAAGCGTCACTCCTCGTTATGGAGGTAATTATTTCACAAGAAAAGTTATCAAGCCAAATAAAAATTTGCATCAGAAATATAAGCAACTTTTGCAACATGATGAGCCGCAAAGTTACATGCACAAGAAGTCAGTACAATGGCAAATTCATTTGAGATTTCCAAAATTGAATGTATGAAACCAAAGCCGCTAAAGCCCAGGGTGGCACATTTTCTATAGAGGCAAGCAAAATTGCCGACTGAGAATCAGATTCAATAATAGCATGATTCCATCCGTTTGTAGTAGCAAGGATGCAAGCTGATCGAATGACACACAACTCAGCAGCAAAAACTGATTCACTGCAACACTTTTCACCCAGACATTGAAGCAAAGAGCCATTACAATTACAAGCAACAATCCTAATAGCGGCATATGAGTCTTTAAAGGAAGCATCACAATTAAGCTTCATGAGATTTGAAGTGGAGGGATCCACTTACGTGAACTTTCATGTGAGATGCCATTTGTAGTCAGCATAGTAGTGGCACCAAAAGAAACAACTGATTGAAAAACATCATCACTAATATGAGCTTCCAAAATAACACTAGCAGGAAAATTTTTGACTTGTTCAAATATGTAGCGATTTTTTGCTTTCCAAATAGACCATGCAAGTTTAACAAAAGAAAACAAGAATTTTGTGAAAGCATTTTCAGATTGGAAATTACACTTGTAATAGTACCTGACAAACCGTCTAAACGAAGTCCCAAGTTCGAGCCAAACCAAACATGTTTTGTCCATTCGCATTCGAATAACAAGTGTTCTATGGTCTTAGGGGAGAAATGGCATATGAGGAACGTCGGGGAGGTTGCACAATTGCATCGAAACAAAGCTCCACGCGTAGGAAGAGCATTTGAACAAGCCTTCCACCAAAAGTTCTTAATTTTTGGAACTGTTTTCAAGCGCCGAATTTGTTTTCAAAATTCACTTGTTGGACTTCCAGAAGATGCATAACATGTGTCATTCTTTCTCTAAATAAGCGCTTGACGATGTCTGAATCATATTGTATAAACCCCTTTGGAATCATAATGCCAAACAAGCTTATCTTGTGCCCCTGTTGTAGAAATAGGAATGCGGGAGATAAAATCAGCTTCAATAAAATAGCGTGACATTAACCGTTATATATCCTTTATGAAAGCACAAATGATAATCGTTTATAAACCCGCAACAAAAAGAGGCAACTATAGATTATACTCGTTGATATACAATGATGGAAATAGAAAGAACAAAGAAATTTACGCAAACTTAATTTTAAGAATTTGAAAGTTGATAAATAATAAAACTTGGTCAAAAATGTAAAAGTTAATAGATCATAATGTACTTGTAATATCTCTAAGATATATAAAAAGGATCCCTAAATTTAGTGGTTTATTAACTCCAAACTATATATATTGGTGTTATTTTTTAGGTGATAAATTTTTTAATACAATTTTTACTACCAAATCTTCAAAACCACTCTTTCTATAACCATTTTGTTTTACAATCAAAATGAAAGCATAAAATCAGTTTATATAAAATATATCACTATAAGATACTTCATTAATACTTTCAAAATGAGTTCAAAATCTAACTATGCGTCTCTAACCCACAACACAAATTTTAAAGCGATCCAACAGTTAACGAATCTTAGGTCGTAGTTCCCCCACAACTGCTCAGAATGTGAAGAACTAGCTAGATCGAATAAAATAAATTGAAAACGAGCTCAAACGCAAGCGCAAATCCCTTTGTTTCGCGAAAATAAAGCGATGTATAGAGCACGACTGATTTTAAGTGACTCGTATCCAAAGCTCTGATAATATACGGAAAAATGAAAGGCAAACTAAGTATGTTAGGTCTACATGATTTTATATAAACGGTTGACACCCTAACCTTAACTAATGAGATCGTGGCACGTGGCTAACTCGTAAGCATATTTACAAATTTTACCGACAGATGCTAACTAGCCATGTAACCATTTTACATATTTAGAAACTTTAGGAGTTTGTGACTTTGTTATAGATGTTCCTTTGGAGCTAAGTTTAACCGTGAATGTGACATAAAATAATTACAGTATTTATTTTAATTTCGTATTTTATTGTAATATTTACCTATTAATCAAGTTAATTTATTATTAAATCTGGCTTTAGTTTTAATTTCAACTCCTTTCAGTTATCAGTAAACAATTAAATATTACTTGGGCTGTTTTGCACTAAATTTTTGTGAATGATCAATTGACACCTGCATATATAAAGAGTTGTGATTTTTCTACGATTTAAACTTTTGAGTAAATCACTATAAAAGCAACTATTTTTTGGGTTTTTAAAACTTTTTTTTCCCTCACAAACAACAATTTAAAATTATTTAATAATAAGAAGATATAATTATAATTTCAAGGGAAGTATGGATAACCAAAACCCTTAAATAATAAGACAATGTATACTATATATAGTATTTCTAAAAAAGTAAATATGTTAAAATTGTTTTAAGAATTAAATAAAATGTTCCATTTGCTATTTTGCTTAAAGACAACCACTAGAGGTTTCATTTTGGAAACATTTCACTCAAGCCCCTTCAATATTTTCTCTGTTTTATGATAACACCCTTCCGAAGCTCAAGTGTTTGTGATCTGTTTAATAAAATAAGGTTTAATTATATTTAACTATACAGTATAAACTTTAAATAAATTAATGATTTAATCTCTCTTATTATCAATTTTCAAACAAACACTAACTAATTTATTATTTTCCATTTTAGTACTTCAAATTTTTCTCACATTTTATTTACCGCTTGGAACTTATATGCTACATATTATCTCATACTTTAACTTTTATCATTTTAAACTTGCAATAGTATTGTTCTAACCTTGAATAATACAGCTTAAAAGGTTGTTCGTAGTATTAATTCATTTGAGTTTAATTTGGAGAACTTTAGGGGTTGCAATGTCATTTCTAAGTTTGTTTTGTATTTTAGCCCATTAGCATATTTAATTAAGTTTAATTTATTTATATTTAGATTATTTTTTTTGAAAATTGACTTTCATTGGGGAAATCCAAGTCCAATTTGAAACCCGATGGGGGAAAATCTTCAACTTAAGCCGTCCGAAGGCACGACACTTAAATTGAAGTAAACCCTGCCTTCTCCAGATTCGAACCCTTGTGGGTTAAAACCTTCATTGAAGGACTTTGAAATCGTACCGACAGGGCAGTGGTCCACAAGGGAGGACTTCCCGGTTTGGTCACCCAAACCGGTACTACTCTCCATTAGGCACGCTTAACTGAATAAGACATGCCCAATGGACCACAAGCCCATTGGTTTAGATATTAACACCTCTTGAGTGAGTGGCATGTCCGCACGAGCGGGTCCTTTTATCAAGAGCATAATATAATTAAAAATACTTATGATTTAAAATTTTAAATATAATCCAACATATAAAAAGCTGAATAACCATATTTTTTTGCCTTGTTGACACATGTTTATCGCCGATTTGACCCCATTATTCAACATCAAATGTACATTTTTCACAAAAGTTAAGTTACATAGAAAGTTACTCGATATTATTCTTACAACAAACTACTCATAATACCTTTAATCTTTTTAAGAAATTTGTTTATTGAATATTGAACGGAAGTCGAAGGCTGAACTACTACAATCAATAAAAAGAAAACTGATCTCTTGAATCTGGTATCGATACCATTTTACAAATGTATGGTATGCCAAAAAAGTGCAATGGCAACTAACAAGCATTGAAATCTATATTGAAACAACTTACGACATGTGATATAGAGTTGTGATGTAAATGTTGTGAGATAGTTCAAATTGTCAGCGTTTTGAGCACCAGGTATGATACCCGTGTGGGTAACAAAGGCAACCCTTGACTGACCATAAATTTGTTTTTAGCTCGATGGAGTTAAGTGTTCAGCACGAGACTAATTGGTTTAATATTGCTTCATTTTGCGCAATCCATTTACCCAAAGAGTCTCGGGGCCTACTATCATCCCTTCGAAGCAATCCGAGCAAATTGATCCAAGGAATTGGGTATTACCCGAACCATGCAACGAAGATAAAAAATCTCTCAGTGGCTAATTGCAATGTAAGAGGAGTTAATACTTTTGAGTTCAAATATAATATACACATTGTGTATAAGCGAAATTTATTCAACTAACCGGTTAGGATATAGCTATTACCACTCTAAGTACTTAAATCGATTGCCTTACTCGCAAGCATCTGCTAGCTCCATGATCCAATTCCCAACCTTAATATGGTATCAAATTATCGAACCTTCACGTACATATGCATCAAAGGATTATGTTTGTCGTTATGATCATGCTTGAACAAAGTGGATCTAAAATCTAAATGATCAAAATACAGTGAATCCGTTTTCAAACGTCCAATGGATAGCGAAATTTAATTTACTCTATTAGCAAATAGCAACATCATTATGTGCAGCGAAGTTTTTCATCTTACATATGAATCCATCTGTCTCAAAGAGATTAGCAATTACGCTTGTGTATTTTACTTCTCATCTCGCATAATACTATAGCGAAGTTGGTAAAAAAAAAAAAAAAAGGAAAGGGTTTGGGGGGAGAGGGGGGGGATCATGGGAGAAATGTAAACAATCTAATGAACATTTTATTTCATACTATAAGTGAAATGAGACCCGACACATTCGTATATCTAACTATATATAGTTTATTTAGTGGTATCACTTCTTCACAATAAATATGCAGTTGATCTTGCTAAGAATAATCTATTAGAAAAAATGATGTGGGTTATTATCATCTCATTTTTATTTTCTTTCTTTAATAATCGTTGTTGTTGACATTTTAGTTAATTAGTTCACGGAATTTGTATCAACCAACAATGCAGACTCAACTGAGTTAATTCTTCTTTTCAGAGAGGTTCGCATATGCACTTTGAGATTTTTAATTTTTGCACAATGCAAGATTCAAACTTTAGGCCTCTCACACTTAGTAACTATAGTCAAAAATTCTTAACCAACTTGATCACTTTGGGGTCCTTAATTGTCACCGAAAGATCGCTGCGACAAATGAACATCACATGAGGTTAATCCTTGACAAAGGACAAGTTGACACTCTTTGGTGCAAAAATTTTAGGTTTTTTTCGATGATTTATATATATTTTACAATTGCCCATAGACTTCGGTCTAATGGTATATGAGTTGCTTATTAACCTAGAGGTTGTCTTTTCATATTTCGCTGGAGGCATTTGTGAGATATGTAGTATAGGCTGTGACAAAGACTTGTCGTTCACCTTTTTTTTTTTTTTTTTTTAATAGAATTATATAGATTCCACCAATAAGGATAGAAAACGTGTCTAAATCTCGATAAAAGGGTATTTTGAGACAATGATAAGCATTGGTGATATTAAATTGTTAGAGGGGGAACAAAGCAAATAAGCAAAAGTTTAGGGAAGAGTGAAGTGAAATAATAAGAAAGTAGACCATATGATTGCAAGCCAAACGGGCGTGGTCGCTTTTACAAAGCTTTTATCACATGGCTTTATCTATTTTCAATTTCCCCCTCCCACTTTCCAAAAAAGCACAACAACCCAAAAGTCTCTTTCTTATTATTCTCTCTTTTTTCGTACATTTAATATTCGCATATAAGTTATGCTTTAGAGTATGATTATACTAAATCTACTATGTGTGTGTGATATCAAATACTACGTTTGGCATACGTCTTCATAAAAAACAAAACACATAGAATGATACGTAGTATACATGTGTTACAATTTACAATGTTGACCTTTGGCAAGAACAACACATTTTTCGAGTTTTTGTTTTGATGGATAGATTGTCACTTCTTTTAAGAAAATGGGTGTATGGATGGAAATTCTTGAGAGTAAACAATTTGCAAAAGTTGACGTGTTCTTGAAATCTTGAGCAGGGTTAGCAATTGGACCGAGAATCGAACCGGAACCGACTTAACCTGAGCTAATTTTAGAACCGCTGTTCGGTTTTTGGTTATTCGAAAATTTCAGTTTTCGGCTCGATTTAGTTTAGAATCGTGGGTATTAGTTTTGGAACCGTGGAACCGCCGATTTCAAATATATAAACTGTTTATGTGACGTTTAATCTTTTAAGTTCACGTTTACATCTTTATGCCTCATGCTAGCTGAAACTTCATCGCCCAACTTGAGCTAGCACGTGACATAGTCATAAATTATAATGATGGAAATGAGCAAATAGATGATAGTTGTCATTGAAAAGTAGTGGAAATATTTGGTGATTATATTTACAAGAAGTTTATATACAATAAATAATTGAATAGTGAGATGTGAACCATGATGTCTTATTTAAACGATTATTTGTTTTCCCTGTTTTATAGGCAACCTATTTTATAGTTCGTACTACAAATTTATAACATAACCAATAATGTGTAGCTGAGATATTCTGCTATATACTTTTAATCATTTGATATTGTTTATGGTTTAAATGTAAAAGAGTGCAAACTAATAAACAATATTAAAAACTTTGGGCTCTTTTTACAAATTTTCAGATCGAATCGGGTAAAACCGAAATATCCAAACCGGACCCGAAAACTGAATCATAGCTGAAACATGCTCTTCGGTTTGGTTCTTGGTTATTAAAATATGGGTTCTCGGTTCTTTCGATTCCGAGTTGATTCCGTGCGATTTCAGTACCCAGTTGAGTTTTTGGTTAAATAAAAATGATATCTTCCAATATCATTTGGTTAGTCTGTGTGAGACCCTACTTAAGTATCATACGACTATGCCCATAAGAATAATCATATAACACAACAACTTGGACTTCAATTGACAATTGCATACCTTTCTAACCAAATATCTGAAGTCCTTCAAGAAAAAAAGTACCTTTAACATCATGATCGAAGTCACTGAACGATAAGTTATTACTGTATAAATCCACTTTGTAGTTACAAAATAGCATTTTACGGTCATCAATATGCTAGTTAAGTATTTGATTATTTTATTTATTTATTTTTTACTAGTGTTATCAACTTTTAAGAAACGTTTAAATAGGGAAGACCGGAAGAGATAGTGATGAGAAAACATAAAGTGAGACGAGGGAGAAAAATTCTAGCCATATATTTCAAATAAAAATAATAAATTTAATGAGAAATGCATCTATTTTTATAAGCGTATCTGAAATGTGCAATCATAATTTCTTTTCAATTTAATTTACTTCTCATTTGATTCTACCTCATCTATATATGAATATACATATTTTGTTGACGTCTTATACTTCAAAAATTACAAAATTACCTTTGATATGTCAGCAAAATATAAATGCAAGAATACTTTTTCAAAAAATTGATGAAAAAGAGATATTTTCTTAGTTATTTCATCTCCGGATGAAATAAATACCTACTTCACCGACATCAACTCAATCCATTCCCTTTGGGAAAAAATTGGGGCACATATCAAATTGGGGCACATATGGTGCATATAAAAGAATATTTATCATAAAAAATGACGTGTAATATTTTGATTGGTCAGTGAGGTTATATATTATAGACGTCTCACTTCCTTAGTCAATGATAATCGAATAAAAATGATGTACCGCTAACGTGAAGATGTCCGTATTATACATAATTTTTTACTACACACTTTTATTGCTCGTAGAAGGTTATATATTATAGACGTCCCACTTTCTTAGGAATCAAGAATACAAAGGTATGAGCCACTAGAACAGCTAGATTATGTTCATGTAAGGTCGATGAGTCGTGTCCCTTCTATTTGATTCGATTTGATCCGATTTGATCTAATCATTGTTCTGGCTAAGACGATAAACTTCTAAGTCTTGAATGTTTGTTCATAGTCGTTAAATGTTGTACGTGGCATCAATCCACGTCGAATAATAATTGTAATATATCAATAATTTTTCAAGAAACTTTCGATTGAAAGATCTAAGATGTGTATGTAGGGATGGAGAGTTGTTAGGATCATGTGGGCATTGGAGAAAAGCACATCACATTATTTTCTTTTTCTTTTTGAAAAACTTGCATTCATAATATTGGTTCCAAAAGAAAAATGGTAGGGGCCAAAGCCAAATGATAAGTACTTTAATTTTCTAGACATAATTTTTTAGTATTTGGTAGTTTGTATCATCATTGAGATTCTCCTTTAACCTCTTACACAACCAAAAGACACTACCCTTATTGCTGTTACATTTCGTCGATACGATGTGATATTATCATATTATCAATTAAACTTTGCTTATTTAATACTATTCTGATATATATGATATAGCTTTTTTTACAAGCTAAATTTAAGTATGCTACTTCATAAAAATGCACTAATGGGTAGACAATCCCTCAAACTGTTTCCCAAAGGAGTATACGAGAAAAAATATATTTAGACAGGCATAAAATGACATATCATCTATCTTAAACCCTATCTCGTGTCCTTTTAAATAATAATAATAATAATAATAATAATAATAATAATAATAATAATAATAATAATAATAATAATAATAATAATAATAATAATAATGGAAAATGAAGCAAATTAACATATAATGTATAAAGTTGGAGGGGGTGGGTGCCTTTTGAGCAGCAAGACAAAACGCTAGGTTAGCCGCAAGCAAGGCAACCGCCCCTTTCTTCTTTCCAAGCTGCAAAGACCTTTTTATTCGGTTTTCAGCGGCTAGGTTTTGTCGGTCGAGAATGAGATAAATTATTTGGTGTATATTACAATGATAAAAAAGAAATAATTTATTATTTTTTTATTTTTTATTTTTTATTTTTTTTTTGTTAAATTGATACTTTATAAGTTTGACCCTTTCACAAAAAGTGTTCAAGTTCGGTCTGTGCTTGTCACTCAACGCTTACGTAAATACAATCTAAAACGAGTAGGCATATGATTGATACAATTTTGGTGACTACATTTATTAATAAATCTAACAAATAAAAATAAAATAAAATAGCAACCTACTAAATTTAAGAGATACACGAATGGTTCTAATGGGCCATATAAACACTAACACGAAAAGAAATTAAAGTTATATTGTGGTAGGCTGTAAAGAACCCAGAAAAGAGGGCGTAATGTGAAATAAAAGTATATTAGTGAGTGTATTTGAGTGCTCACTAAAATCTTAATTATTCAGAATGTCACCTTGAGTTATCATTATCATTGGTTATCTTTAATCTCAATATGATGATGAACCTTTGTGACTTTCCTTTTCTATTTTACCCCTCTTTTTATTGACAATATATATGATACAAGAATTTTAAGTTACAAATTATATCGAAAAAGATAATTTTATCTTGTGCTTGTTGATTTAGCAATTTTATTAGTATGACAAATGAACAAGGAAACCATCATATGATAAAGAAATTTTCTAAGATCCTAATATTCGCAGTATTTATTGTTAGACCGGTTGTGAGCTTTGGACTCATTAGTGTTTATTATTATGTCTAATATAATCTATAAATATTGTTTTTTGGCCATTTAATTTATTGTCAAATACTCTAATACATGCATGAGTTTTTTTTTTTTTTTTTTTTTTTTTTTTTTTTTTTTTTTTTTTTTTTTTTTTTTTTAAGCATGTATTGTCATTAAAAAGAAGGAAAAAAAATTTAGTATAATACCTTTATTCTAGCATATGCCTTTATTTTTAGCATATGATGAACCTTTGTGTAAAAGTGGCAAGTCGATACTAGATCATTTTGAAATTCATACCGTAGAATAAAGGTATTATCCGATTTATGTATGAATTCAAACTAGTAATGAATTATATTCAAAGAAAAAAGAAGAAGCTAAATACAAATATACAATTATATGCTAGACAAGAAAGAGTGTAACAGCCATTGTTATGTCATTCTTTTCTAGTTATCGAGTCCACAAACGTTCCCTGAACAATCTGTCTCTTTTGACTAAAAGATATTCCATTTCCTGTTCTGCCCTAATCATACTTAGAAGTTAGTAGTATAAGTTTATAACTATGTTCTTTCTGAATATTGCTCAAATATTTTCGTATCATTTTGGCAAGACAACTTCTACAATATATTTTCGTATCTTCGTATGAGTTTGTGCAAAAGCAAAAAAGGACGGAAACGGGACACAATAGAGCTAAGATCACGAGTATAATTTTGTTAGACCAGGTGTATGTAAGAAAACTCAAAGGACTTTTTCGTAAGTTAGCTTTACGCCGCAAAAATTATATGGGTGTCTGGAGAAGCTCTGAGACGCACCCTGGTTCCCTCCCTGTAAGCAAAAGACTATGGATACCGTTCTTTTTTTGGATTAAATTAGTTTGTAGATGGTCAGTTCAACTTCAAGAAATAGATGGTATGTATAGATCATCATGATTAAGTGTCAACACTTTCCATTTGTTTATAACTTTTCATGATAAAAAAAGAGAGTAGATCATTACCAGCTTATTCAGCTCAAGGAAATAAAATAATTTGGTCGACATGAAAATTTATACTATAAACGTATTCAAATCATACTTGGAGTGAGCATGAGTGAAAATAAAAAGTTTTCTATGATATTGATTATTGAGAGTTTAATGATATCGATTGTAAGTATAAAATAAATTGATAGAAGAAAACCTTATTATCCAACAAAATTAAACAGTCGAAAGCTTTCAGAAATTTGTGGTGTCAAATAAGAAACATAATTATTTGCTATAAACACATACTCCGTATCCTCACTCTTGCGAGATTGGGTATTGTTGTACATACCTCGTACAATTTATGAAACAAAAATTTACCATTTTGGTTACAAGATTGACTTCGTGGAAGTCAAAGACTAATTAGGGTAATTAAACTTGATTATCTCAGAGTTACGTCATGTTTAGTTGTAAAACTTAAGAATATGATGCAATCTACCGAGATTATAGTTTGCATGAATGACATAAAACATGTGAATATCAAAAGTGAGCTATCTAATGATGAACAATGAATCACTAAAATAATTGATGTTTTCTACAATGTCGATTTTCATGACATCTAATGATAGTATCGTAACTTTTAATGCATGGATCACAAATAAGTTGAGTAAGTTGTTTTGTGTTTGAGAATTTATGTCATATAAAAAGGTATACACAAATGTGACTTTGTGTTTGACATCTAATGATAGTATCGTAACTTTCCTAAATGTTTTTCAATTACACAATGAGTAAAGAGATTTGCTATATAAAAATGTTCAAAATCAGATAAATTAATCAAGCCAATTTGTTTAATGCTAAACAAAGTAGGTAGTATAAAATGATTGATTTGAAACTAAGTATGAAATGATGAATTTCAACGAACTTCGATCTTAACATCTCAACCGTTGTTTATTATTTATGTTTTACAACTATGATCAATGATATAGACTTGATACTTGATACTCGTACTACCAATACAATAATTTCGAAAATGAATGTTCATCTTTTGCTCCTTCGTTCCAACTCCTCCCTTTATGTAAAGTGAGTGAACTTATCGATCGAACTCAAAAAGATAAGGCTATAACAACTGTACATTGCATGTAAAAAGTGAGTGAACTTATCGAACTTAAAAAGATAAGGCTGTAACGGAATGTGCATTGTATAGTTAAAGTTGCATGTAATCTGTGATAAACATGATCATTTCATCGTTCGCAAAATGTATGGACTTCTTTTATCATCTTTTACCCGACAAGCACTGAGATATGCTCGATTACTTATGGTTCTTTTCTTATGATCACATTTCGTATAAGCATGAAAACAAGAATCTTGTAGGCTTTAGCATGCATGTAAAAAGGGTCTTTTTATGTTTTCTTTACCCTACATGTATCAATAACTTGAATGATGGTCAACTCCATTAGCAAATGCACAAGCTATTGAGTTTTTTGCAAAGACATTTGTCAAAACAAACACTATGATCGTAAAATGCCCTTTTTGCCCTCCACTATGGGAGCAAAGTGTTAGGATTCTTTTACAGCAAATAGAATGTTGAAGCTATTGATGGGATGTTATAGCACATCGAGAGTTCATGATGATCATTTTTAGATTTAATGATTTCAACACTTGAAAAACTGTACCCAGTGTGATTCATTGTGTCTAGTTTAAAACTAGTTCTGCTGTTGGATTCATCTTCAATTACAAAGTTCAACATTACAAGATACAGGAAACGTGAAAGTCGGTTTTCCTAAGATATTAAAAGTGTGTATTTGATTTGGCGTCGACGAGTAGAATGACAACGATACATATAGTGACTTGTAATCCTCTCTTTCGGAATAAGCTAATAACTAGAAGTTCGGGTTTCCTTTGTATCTAATGTAAAATGCAACAAGAGGGTTGAAAATTTTGCTAAAATTTGAACGCCTTGTTACGTACTGTAGTATTTTGTAATTTATGGGATCAGTAGTGGCCCATTTTCTTATCTACCGTCAAAATGCCATACCTTTCTTATTATATAGGCCTTTTATTCTTGGGCTTAATAATAGCCCATAACCTGTCAAACCTAGGATAACATTCTTATTCTAAGGGTTAGAATAACGTTCTAGTGTAGACAAATTCAATATTTTCATAAGTACATTATGCAAATAAATGGCTACCAATCAAATGCAAATCATATCATTTGTATCAAATTATGCGATTTAGTGTTTCCCTAGTGTTGATAAAGATTTATGTTAGTTTGATCAAAGTTGCAACAAGATGTGATATAACTGAAATCATTAGAAAAATACTCATATTCAAGGCGCTACTTAGATTACATTACGTTTGAATCAAACTTCCACGGTTATTGCAATTTTGGTTGTCAAATCGTACGTGTACATGGACCATCACACAGTTATGCTACTGCAATTCATACTATTTTGTTTCGACCCTTGTCTTTAAATTTCGGTTCTATACGGGTGCAAAATATGAAATACATTGTGCTTTTGGAAATTGGGAACTAAACTTTGTGAATATATATATTTTCATTTCATAAAATGTAATAATAATAATAATAGTAATAATTACAGTACGAGTTTTCGAATTGATTATAATATACAACTATTATTAAGGCATCATGTTTTAAAAAAACAAAAAACTATAAATTTGTCTGAGCCCGGGTTCGAACCGGGGACCTCTAGTGTGTGAGACTAGCCTGATGACCGACTACACCACCCAGACGATTGATATAAAGGTTCAATAAACATACTTATATTGACAGCTTTTATTTATTACTATTGCATTAGATTTATGTTTAGATACTCCTAATCAGCTAAAGTTTTACTACAGTAACTTTTTTCTACTAAAACACTTTGGAGCGTTTTAGTGCAAGTTAAAACCCCTTTATAGAAATGAACCAAACACAACTTTTTGAAGCACATATGAACGGATCATTGTATATTCATTAGTTTCAAAAACAGTGAATTATCATTTTAAGCTTTCAGTATTTGTATAAAGATAAACAAAAATCCTATCAATAAAATCAAGTATATGGCTCGAAAAATGGAATTAAAAAAAAAATGAAGGAGAATATTAAACAAATTTGAAATTGAAATTGTCAGTTTGGTTACGAGTCATCAGATGACAGGTTCAACCATGAGGAGTTAGCAGTTACAAGTAACGCAGACTTGTTCATTTGGATGGCCTTAAGAATCATGCAACAAATTAAGTGTAAGACTGATAGGGAGTGTTTGTGTTTGTGAATTAACTATAAAGTACTAGTAGCAGATAACATTCCTATGAATAGAATACGAAAACAGAAACAAAAAAATTGTTTGACATAAAATTAGCACCCGACATCTGAATATTATGGGTGCAAAATGTTTACTTGAACGACAGAAATGTCAAACCGTAAGCATTTAATTAGCATTCCTATCTCATTTTAAACTTCACACAGCACTCGGTGTAAGCATACACTCGCCATTAGCCAAGATGGCAAGATCTAAAATAGGATGTTTAGGAGAAAGGAAGATCAAAAGAAAAATGTGATAAGGCTAGGCATAATAAGCCAATCGACCGAGTCAGTCGAGGCATTCTCACTCGGTCGGCCTTGTTGTGTGTATTGGGTCGCGACCCACAAAAACGAGAAAAACACTCCCACTCGGTCTCAACCTCAACCGAGTGGTTTCCAAGTTTTATTTTGAAATTTGATCCGAACGTTGCAAACATTAAATGGAAGTAGCCGTTTGTGAGTTAAAAAAAAAAAAAAAAAAAAAAAGTTACCGTTTGAATCCGAACGTTGGGCAAAAAAAATAAAAATAAAATAAAAATTCCCCTATAAATACACAACATAAACACACTTCAATTCACACAATCTCACAACTATATTTATTCAAAATGTCTAAGAAAATACAACAACAAGAAGCAAAAGGCCGAAAATCCCGTGTACCACAACAAAACATCCCGCAAGTTTCACCGGATTCGACTTTTCGGTTATCCAGTGTCTCACCAAACATCAATTTCCGACCCCGTTCTCTTGATTACGAATCTCAAGTACCTCCACAACAACAAACATTCAACCCATTTGCTATGATTGGTACGTACAACATCCCCTTGAAAATTGTTGGACCTTCACGAACTTGCTGGAAACGGAGTACTGAAAATTCCCTCTCACTTCTATGTTGATCCTCATATTGCTTCATTCTAACTTGTGCCCTTGACTGTCCTTCGAAATCTGTATGACAGTCGACTGCTCCCTGAGATGACTCTCTGCCGAGGCAACATTGGAACCTTCAGGCTGGGGCATAGGTATAAGTGTTGGAGCATAGCGATAGAGAGCTTCAATTCAAATGGGGTCATTTTCATTGTGGTATGATAAGTAGTGTCGTACCACCACTCTGCTATGGATAAATTTCTTAGACGTACTAAATACAACTCCATGAATGAGCAAAATGAAGGTTGCATTAATGATAAAGATCTCTGGGGAAACCGCTAAAAAAAGATTGAACATGTGGGAGGATCCGAACAAATTCTGCTTTCATTTCCCACGTATGGAGCACTGAGTCTGATTCTGATTCTGCTTTCACTCTTATCAAGGAAGGAGGCCACCAAACCAAAGGGGAGGTCTTTGCTTGCTTTTCCTGTTAGAGATGCTAGTCTTTTTGTAATAACTGCTCTGAAGATGTTTTCAGGAATAAGAGAAGACGGTGTGCTTTCATCAGCTCTTTGGCTATTTGCTTGCGATAAAGAAAGAGTGAATTGATCCGAGCATGTTCAGTAGCTTCCTCTTAGGGCAGTGGTTGCTATATAATAATTATAGCAATTGTCGTTCACCTACAGAGTTCTTGCTTTAATCTGACTGGATGTCTTGGCTAAGCAGGGCAGTAACACAAGGACACTTCCTTCCTGCTTTCCCGGGCCCTGCTTAGCCAAGACATCCAGTCAGACTAAAGCAAGAACTCCGTAGGTGAACTAGCTTGTTGCTACTGTTTACTTATTAAGGGTAAGCATTTTCTATGCGGGTCCCTTCCCTTGGTTCAAATGCTCTGAGGTTACGCTTTTGGGGCTTCACTCAGAGCTTGGAACCGGGACCCCAGAGACAATCAAGCTACATCAAAGCAAGAAACTATAGGCGAACTGGCTTCTATCTGCTTCTTACTATTCTTCCCCTTGCTTGTGGCTTGGCTTCTTGCTTGGCTTCCTGCTTGCCCCGCCTTTGCTGAACCAAGACACTAGCTTGCTGCTTACCTGACACTCCGAGCGTGCTACTCCCCGAGCAGCCCTCTCTCCTCCGGCTTGCCGCTGTAGTGTCTCCAGACACTATAGTCTCCCGTTGGTCGACAGGTAGTCTCCCTCCAGCGGTCGGTCGATAGTAGCACGTCCCTTCTAAAAAGTTGAGATCGCACTTTCAGTGCTTGCCCTTGCTTATAGAAGTGACACATTAACATCTCATAATAAACAACTTTCAGAATGTCGTATGTGATCAATGAAACCATCGACTAAGTAGCTCTAACAAAATTCCATGCGGCGTCTTCAGAGCTTCAAGTCAAGATGGACAAGAAGGCATTGATTGAACAAGCGCATCATGAGTCCTAATGGGGCGGGGAAGCTGGAAGCTTCCTGTTGCTTTGTTTGTTTATCTAGGGAGTGGTGACCCCTGGGAAACACGCCATATCGAACGACGCGGCTCCATTCCCTGAAGGCAGGTAAGGGGGACGGAAAGACAAACTTTCCGGACTGAAAATCCGGTCCTAAGTGCATCTTCCGCTTCCTTAGCTCCAGGGGAGGTGAGCAGAGTGAGAGAGGCCCTCGTTGTACGAGCTGTATTTTATGCATGTTTGGTTTTGTGTTCAGTAGCTTCCTCTTAGGGCAGTGGTTGCTGTATAATAATTATAGCAATTGTTTATAAATTCTAGCAGTTGTTGCTATACTATATAATAGTTGTTCAAGCAGTTGTAGCTAAAGCAGTTGTAGCTCAAGCTGCTCTTGCTATAAAATAGTCTGAGCGTGTATTTTTGTTAAAGAAAAAAGAGAGTTTATATAGTTCATGTAGGGTACTACATGAGACCCTTTTTTATGAACTTACAGGCACCTCTAGCTACCATAGAGTTACTCTTCTATAGCGAGAAAGGCACTAAAACAAGGCTTATAACACAAGGACAGTAACACAAGGACAGTAACACAAGGACAGTAATACAAGGACACTTCCTTTATGCTTTCACGGGCCCTGCTTAGCCAAGACATCCAGTCAGACTAAAGCAAGAACTCCGTAGGTGAACTAGCTTGTTGCTACTGTTTACTTATTAAGGGTAAGCATTTTCTATGCGGGTCCCTTCCCTTGGTTCAAATGCTCTGAGGTTACGCTTTTGGGGCTTCACTCAGAGCTTGGAATCGGGACCCCAGAGAAAATCAAGCTACATCAAAGCAAGAAACTGTAGGCGAACTGGCTTCTATCTGCTTCCTACTATTCTTCCCCTTGCTTGTGGCTTGGCTTCTTGCTTGGCTTCCTACTTGCTCCGGCTTTGCTGAACCAAGACACTAGCTTGCTGCTTACCCGACACTTCGAGCGTGCTACTCCCCGAGCAACACTCTCTCCTCCGGCTTGCCGCTGTAGTGTCTCCAGACACTATAGTCTCCCGTCGATCGACAGGTAGTCTCCCTGCAGCGGTCGGTCGACAGTAGCACGTCCCTTCTAAAAAGTTGAGATCGCAATTTCAGTGCTTGCCCTTGCTTATAGAAGTGACACATTAACATCTCATAATAAACAACTTTCAGAATGTTGTATGTGATCAATGAAACCATCGATTAAGTAGCTCTAACAAAATGCCATGCGGCGTCTTCTGAGCTTCAAGTCAAGATGGACAAGAAGGCATTGATTGAACAAGCGCATCATGAGTCCTAATGGGGCGGGGAAGCTGGCAGCTTCCTGTTGCTTTGTTCGTTTATCTAGGGAGGGGTGACCCCTGGGAAACACGCCATATCGAACGACGCGGCTCCATACCCTGAAGGCAGGTAAGGGGGACAGAAAGACAGACTTCCCGGACTGAAAATCTGGTCCTAAGTGCATCTTCCGCTTCTTTAGCTCCAGGGGAGGTGAGCAGAGTGAGAGAGGCCCTCGTTGTACGAGCAAAACAACCAACAACCACAACAAAGCCACTCACGTCAAAGTATGTATGGTTCCCCTGAATCGTGTTATCGTCCAACAATGGACTCATCATCTTCATATTCTAATTATCAAAATTATTCTCCGGCAAACCACATCAATCTTTAATTTGAGCGACAAAAAAAATATCAAAAAGACCTCCTCTTCTATTTCAAACCAATCGACCCATCTTTGCCCGTATTTCAACGACAAAAGATGCAAGAACTCAAAGACGCGATCAAGGAACAATACAACCTAGAAGATTAGTTTTTATGTTGTTATGTTTTAATAAGTGTTGTAATGTTTTTATTTTTGTTGAATTAATATGTAACGTTTTAATTATGAATGAAATTTTTAGTTTGTGTTAATTTTTTTTTTTTAACTTGGTCGCCCTTACTATGACACTGAATCACCTGCAGGTCGCTGGAGAGAGAAAGCTAACGTGACAGAGAAAATAAGGGGGATTGACCCATATTATTGTGACTAGCCTAATGTATACTGTTGAAATATAAATGATGCAAAATTTATGAATTAACCTACAAAATATAATTTTTGATTTTGTATATCTCTCTTTACTAGGAGAACTGAATTGGGATCATGAAGAGGGGACGATAGACAACAATTAATGTCCGATATTAGCATATTCTCCATCTTTATTAAAGGTGGGTGATTGTATAAGAATTTGCACTACCAGGCCTTTGATGGTGATAAAAGGAAATGAGGGGTGTTGTGATTACGCCAAGCTTGGATATAACCTAAAATAAGAAATACTAAAACACTATGTTAAGTGCTTACGCAGGGGTTGGACCTTGCGAACCACCTCTGGCATGTGAATAAGTGATCGGTATGAGAGTTTAAGTGTAAGCGTAGTAAAGTAAGGCGAGAGAGATTGCATACCAGATTTGTCATCGTCCAGGACTATTTATAGGTGAAGAAAACGGTCCTGGAGAGTGGTCACACGTTTGAGAGAGATCATGGGGACGTCCCATGATTTGTGGTAACCGCTAGGGGTTAGTGTCCCACTCCTCCTGATTTAGCGGGGGAGCTAAAGAGAAAGAGAAGACGTGGGAAAGACTTGGTCTCACCAATGTTTGGACTTGGCATTGTTCCGTCCTTAAAACTTATCAAGAGATACCCCGAAGGGCTTAATCCTTCGATTGGCGAATTCTCACTTGGTAACTAGATCATTGATGATTAGTTTTACGCCAAAGAAAGTTTTAGGAGGCTAGCCAGAGCCTTCGATTATGTAGGTTACGATCAGACTCGAAGGGGTGTCCTTCGAGCTAATCGGAGGGTACATCATCAAGCCCCCCAGTTGAAAGTTAGATATGCGCACAAGAATATGTGGCTTTCAACTCTATCATAATTCAATGCTTTCACCATATTCTCGAAAATTGGATAAGATGAATGAAATACAAAAGGTGCATTAAATGCGCATGCTTAGGACTTATCCGTTAAACAAAAGAATATAACGGCATAATTATCGGTAATCTCAACCATCTTTCAAAATTTAAAGTGTTGAGTAGATGTAATTATGTGTAATATAAATACCGGTGCATCTCAAATTCTAAATCACAACTCTTTCCTCTGCAACTTTCATAAAGCTGTGACCTGTTTATCTGCAACGATCAAAAGGTAAACTCTTCCCCCATCTTGTAATTAGGCCCTTTAGGTATTACCAGGTAGTCATGAGCATGGATGCTAAACGTATTATAAGACAACAAAAATGTACTCTCTCCAGAGAAGCCCTAGCCCTCTTTCTAGATGATTACCCAATACCCAAACAACACAAAGTTATTCTCCCAAAAAATAATCAGAGCATTTACGACGCCCCAAAAGGGTATGTGGGTCTGTATACGCATGCCTTTACCCGGTTAAATCTAAGAATACCCCTGCACTCATTGTTTCTAGAGTTGCTACAATATTATGAGGTGCATATTTCAAGGTTTAATCCGTTTGGACTAGCCAAACTTACCACCTACATAGTAATGTGTAAGGCATATGGGTATGAGCCCACACTAAATGTGCTTCGAGGCTTCCTTAACCTATGTCCCGGGGGAGATTGGTTGACACTGTCAAAGAGGAATGATGAAAATGTGCCCGTGCTAATCACCAAACCTTTCACAAATATAACAAACTGGAAAGGGAAATTCTTTTATGTACAAGATACCATCATACCTTCGGGCTATCCAGCACTCTTGAATGAAGCATTCCGTTTCGACCGCAGGAAATTCAATGATCAACTTCCCCCCAATGTTCAAGACGGACCACTTTATCAACGTCTTGCCAGACATCCCATTAATGTGCAGACCTTTCCAGAACCCATCCTCTTTATGGCTGGTCTTGTGGACCATTGGGAAGGATCTCCTTTGTCGCCACAAATCCATTGTGATGGCCAGAGTATGTATATGCAACTTATCATAAATAAATAACATCTCTGATTATATTTATGTATCTGTTTATATTGCAGTAATGGCGTTCAGGAACTTCATCATATATGATGGTGCAAAGAAAGCTAGCTTCATTCCCAGGGAACCTAGAGAATTCAGCTACGGGGTGGGTTCTCCTTCAACATCAGTCAACAATAATGACGTGGATGCTATGGCACTGGAGCTGACAGCAATAATTGAAGAGGTGACTCCCCTTAATGCTGAGGAGGTGCCTTTGACAATCAAAGCCCTTCCTGACGTGGAGATCCTTTCCTCTGATGATGTCCCTAAGGCGTATGCCGGTACATCCGGTATAGCTGACAGGGTACGTGAAAGGAAAGGTACTGAAATAAAGGCTTCGAAGCCCCCAATCAAGAGGAAACTTGACATACCCACTCTCTTATCTAGAGCTTCAAAGGAGAAGAACTCCCAAGATAAGGTTGTTGCTGCCATAACCTCCGAAGGTTCGGATGATGAAGACATGCATGGTAAGAGCTCACTACGACCTATATACTTCCATAAAATTATTTGAAAGCTTCAAACCGTTCTTAATTCGATAATGTGCAGGTTTATCAAATACTAAGGAACTCCCCAACTCTCAAGCTTGCCACTGATTGGTTGAAGGTGTTATTCCAGGCCGCTGGAAGGGAGCCCTTGACAATATGTCAATAGAGCAGTTGTGTGATCTTCATGATAAAAGCTACACAAGGCAAGCTGTGCTAGATAAACATCTTAACAGTCGAACAAAAGAGTTGATACAGACTGTTAAAAATGCTAAAGAAGAGTTGAATGTATTTCTGGCTCGAGAAGAACATAGAGAGCAGTTGATCACTGACTTGAAGTCAAAGTGTGATAGGGCTACGGAGGATATTGAGAAGAATCCCATTGTGCAAGATCTTCGATCCAACGTCATGAAACTTGCCACTCGACTAAAGGAAGCCCAAGCTGAGTGTAGTAGGCTCAAAATGGAGGAGGCCAAAGCAATTGGGCTAAAAGAGAGAGTATCTGTACTTGAGTCGAAGTATGCAAGTCTGAAGTCTTAAAAGAACAGACTTTTGGAGCAAAAAACCAAGTTGCAACAGGAGACAGATGCCCTAAACCTTCGATGTGAAAGTCTCCAGAAAGATAGGGCAGATATGGTGGCCAAGGTTATTCCTTACATTGCTATGGAGTTGTATCATAGTGATGAGGTTGGACAAGTGGTGGCCAACTTGGTAAACGCTGCCATATTCCATGGGAAATGTACTACCATGGAAGAGATTGATGAAACTGGGAAGCCTGTGATCTTATCGAAGGTTCCTTACTATCATACTTCACATGGAAAGGAATATGATGATGCCAGCAATGCATTTGCTTCGGCAGACTTTCCCTTTCTTTCAAAGGTCACCAAAGATCCTAAAGCGTCCATTGAAAAACTGTTATCGAAGAAGCCTAGTAGGATTCAGCCATCTTCGCCAAGTATGAGGGGCTCCGGTGTGAAGTTTCACTCTCGTCAAGAAGATCCCTCCTCATCAAAGAACGCATAAATATTGCCTTGTTGGCTATGGTTTATCCCGAGGGTGGTTTGTACCCTCCGAATATGTTTTCTCTTTGCTACTTTGATTTTTAGGATGTTTGCTTATCTGTTATCTACTTGCTATAGGATGTTCTTTTCATTTATCCTTTAATTATATTATTCTCTTCTCCCAACGTTAGTTATTAACGTTAATATACAACCTAAGGTTACAGTAGACGAGTATCCTCATTGTGTGTATTTTGAACCAAGATTTTTACGCAATCGTATAATTTAATTGCTGACAGAGGGTTGCAACCCACTCCATCTTTATCCTTATAGTCATAGGGCTTCTAGTGCCCATAGATGTTTTAGGAAAGTCAATGTGAATTATAATGGATGTCATGTGCAGGACATAAATATCATCCTTCGAACATTGAGACTTGTAGTACTTGGCTGAATAAATTTTTGTTGTAAAAAATGAAACAAGATATGTAAAGGAAATACGTTGTATCATTAATTGGGTAGGGAGGATTACATCATTTTATGAAATGAATACTAAGACGCCTACCATTAATGTTGCTTTCCCCGAATGAGAAGAGTTCAACACATGAATTTGAAATAGACAAATTCTCTGAAAGGTTGTAAGTTTTATATGTAAAACTTACGAAGGTTGGTGCCATTCCATGTCCTGTCGACTTCTTCTCCAAAGATTGTTGCTAACTTATAGGCTCCGTTACCGTAGGCTTCAGCTACTACGTAAGGCCCTTCCCATGTTGGTCCCAACTTCCCTTGGTATTCGGCTTTGCTTGCGCTGTTAAGTCGAAGGACATATTCGCCTGGTTTGAAACTCGAGGGTCGAACCCTGCTGTTGTAAGATTTTTCTAACTTTTGTTTGTACGTAGCTTCTCTGATAGAGGCTATTTCTCTTCGTTCTTTGAGTAGATCCAGATTCTCTCGAAGCTTTTCCTCATTTTCTGAGGCTTCGAAGTCCATAATGCGCTCCGTTTCCACGCTTATCTCTGATGGGATGACAGCTTCTGTGCCATAAGTGAGGCTGAAAGGTGTTTCCCCGTGACTCGACTTGGGATGTGTCTTATGAGCCCAGAGAACTTGGGGTAATTCGTCCACCCATCCTTGGTGACTTCGTCCTAGCCTTCTTTTGATTCCATTGATAATGTCTCTATTGGTAACTTCTACTTGACCGTTACCTTGAGGATGGTATACGGATGTGAATAATTGCTTGATTTTTAAACCATTGCAAAAAGTAGGAAATACCCCTTCGGTAAATTGCTTCCCATTGTCAGAGATGATGATGTGAGGGACTCCGAAGCGACAAACGATGTGTTCCCATACGAATTTCTCCATGTGTCTGCCTGTCACGGATGCCAAAGGCATGGCTTCAACCCATTTGGTGAAGTAGTCAATAGCTACAACCAAAAACTTCACTCCTCCTGGTGCTACTGGCAGAGGTCCTACTATGTCAATTCCCCACTGGGAAAAAGACCACGCAGATGTGACAGAGGTCATATCTTGTTTAGTTAGTCTTGGGACCTTCGAGTAGATCTGACACGCTTCACATTTATGTATTATTTCCATTGCATCCCTGTGCATTGATGGCCAGTAGTACCCCAATTTCATAATTTTGGAGACAACGGAGCGGGGTCCTGCGTGTAGGTTGCACGATCCTTCATGAACTTCATTGATTATGTTGGTAGCTTGTTTAGGTCCGACACAACGAAGCCATGGGGATAGGAAGGATTGTCTGTAGAGGTGGTCTCCTATTATCCTGTATTGAGGAGCTTTAACTCTGACTTTTCTTGCTAGCTTTGGATCTTCCGGCAGAATGCCGCTTATTAAGTACTCCCTTATTGGAGTCATTAAATTAGTTTCTTCCTCGGATATTATATCGGATACTTCCTTCCTTTGGATAGATCTTTCAGCTAGCACCTCAACCAAGACTTCTTTTGTTAAGTGAGCGAAGGCCATTGAGGCTAACTTGCTTAACGCATCTGCCTTCTTGTTTTGGTTCCTTCAGACGTGTTCAATGGTGTAGGATTTCTTTTGCTTTATCTAGGTATTGTTTAATTGTAGACTGCCTTGCCTTATAGGAACCTTTGATTTGATTGGCGACCAGCTGTGAGTCAACAAAAATCGAAAGATTGCGTACCTTCATGTCTTTAGCTAGACGTAGGCCTGCTATCAAAGCTTCGTATTCTGCTTCGTTGTTGGTCGCCTCAAATTCGGATCGTAGTGCATAAGTGTATTTTTTTCCTTCTGGATTGACTAACATCAACCCTGCCCCTGAATCGTCGGAGCTTGAGGCTCCATCTGTGAATAACTTCCAGTTGCCCTTTTCTTTCGAAGGTCTCTTTTTGAGAGTTTCCTTATCATTTCCTGGCTGGAAGGAGTTTCAGCGAGGAAGTCTGCGAGTATTTGACCTTTTATGGAGTTTCGCCCCTTGTATTCTATTTCATGCTCCCCCAATTCGATGGCCCATTTAGATACCCTCCCTGATTTCTCGGGATTCGATAATATTTGTTTGATGGGCTTATCAGTTAATTCCATGATGGGGTGAGCTTGAAAGTACCTTCAGAGGCGCCTTGCGACGTGGACTAGAGTGAGAATTAGCCTTTCCAATTCTGCGTAGTTTAATTCAGCTCCCTGCAAAACCCGACTGACAAAGTAGATCAAAACTTGCCTCTTTTCTCTTTCTGCCAAAAGTACTGCGCTAATGCTTTCATGTGATGCTGCGATATACATATACAGTACTTCTCCATTAATTGGGGCTGTGAGTGTTGGTAGGATTTCCATGAACTCCTTCAACTTTTGAAAAGCAGCTTCAGCTTCGACACTCCATTGGAATGTCTTCTTATCCATACATCCTTTAAGAGTCTTAAAGAACGGTAGTGATCGATCTACACCTTTTGACAAAAACCTACTCAACGCTGCGAGCTTTCCATTAAGGCTTTGTACCTCCTTTAGTGTCTTTGGGTCAGTGATGGCTTTGACTTTTGAAGGGTTTGCTTTGATTCCTTGCTTTGTGATCAAGTGTCCCAGGAATTGCCCCTCTTCGACACCGAACAAACATTTCTTTGGATTAAGCTTCATATTTATGGCTCTTAGCTGGTTGAAGGTTTCTTGAATGTTGGAGAGTAGGTCTTCCTCTGTCCTACTCTTTACGACCATGTTGTCGACATATGCCTCCAAATTCCTTCCTATCTGCTTATTGAAGGCCTTGTCTACCAAACGCTGGTAGGTTGCCCTTGCGTTTTTCAAACCAAAGGGCATCTTCTTATAGCAATAGACGCCCTTTCCCGTTTAAAAGGCCGTTTTCTCCTCGTCTTCGTCTGCCATTTGTATCTGATGGTAGCCTTTGTAAGCATCTAAAAAGCATTTTAGGCGAAACCCCGATAAGGACTCTACCTTCCAATCTATTTCTGGGAGGGGGTAACAATCCTTTGGGCACGCCTTGTTGATGTCAGTAAAATCAACGCACATAAGCCATCCTCCGTCACTTTTCTTTACCATTATTGGATTGGCCACCCACGTTTGGTATTTGACCTCTCGGAGTATACCTGCATGTACTAATTCGTCTACCTCTTTGCAGGCTGCGGCGTTTCTCTCCTGTGCGAGGCTCCAGCGCTTTTGTTTGATAGGCTCAATGTGCTTATACTCATTGAGTTTATGTTCCGTTCTGAAAGGCTTACCATCGATCATGAGACTTCTCGGAACGCCCGTCATGTCGGAGTATGTCCATGCGAAGATATCTCTGTTGTCCTTCAAGAGTTGTTTTAGGCTTGCCTTGAAGGTGGCTGGGAGTTGCCTTCCAATTACTACCGTTTGCTCCGGATGGAGCTCGTTTATCACAACACGCTCTTCGGCGTCCCCGCAGCTCAAGATAGCCTTCGGAGGCTCATATGGATTTTCTTTAATTTTCTTCCCTGCTTCTGGTGCCCCTTTCTTGCTGTAACTGGATAGTACGGTCCCTATCCCATTGGCTGTTTGGAACTTAATTGCTGCGTGTATTGTGGATACCACGATTCCCATCTTCTGCAAGGCAGTTCTCCCTATCAACAGATTATAAGGAGAATCTGACCTTACAATTGCGAAAGTAAGGGTTTTCGTCCTTGCCAGTCGGCCTTCACCGATGGTTATGTCTAAAGGGATTTCACCTAGAGGCCATGAGTGTTCTCCCAAGAAGCCTACTAAAGGTATCTTCGAATCTACCCTTTGTGACCTTATGGAAGGTTTGAGCTTCAGGAAACAGTGCTCGTATATGATCTCACAAGAACTTCCGCAGTCCATGTAGGCCCTATTCACTTCTCGATTGAAAATGAGGACCTTTATGACTACAGGGTCATCTGAGGGAGGTTGACCTCTTAAGGGCGGAAACGTTACCTCCCCTACATTGGGTGCTCCTTCCTCAATTTCTTTTCTTTTCTGGCTCGGGCCTCCCCTGCGAACCATAAGGATTGGAGCCTCATGGACATAGTCTTTAGTGTCGGTGACCTTTTCTTTTCCCTTTCTTATACCTTTTATTAGATGTGTCAACTGCCCTAATTTAACAGTTTCTTCTATTTGCTTCTTCAATTCTCTGCAGCTGTTTGTTTCATGACCGAAATCTTCATGAAAGTGGCAGTACTTGGTCATATCTCGGTTCCTCCCGTTGCTTGTCATGCGAGGAGGGAGTTCGAAGGCCTTGGTTGCCTTCTCCGTAGCCAGAATTTCCTTTGGGGACTTCGTCAGGCTTTCCCATAAACCAGAGTTAGGAATCTTGTTGTATGGGGTAAACCTGTTATGGCCTTTGTGTTTGTTCTTCGTTCCTTCCCACGAAGACGGCTTTGCTCCCTTAACGTTTTCCATCGGAGCTCCATTGGTGGATACTTCTTTGGCTTCTATCCATGTGTATGTTTTTTCCATTAGGCCTTTGTATGTTGTTGGAAGGTCTGTGGATAAGAATTCCACAAGAGTCCGGTTGCGTAGGCCATGGACGAAGCCGGAAATGCGTTGCTCTTCGTGTAATCCTAGAATCTGCAGAGTTTCGTCAATGTACCTAGTAACGAAGTTTCTTGTACTTTCGTTCTCCTTCTGGTTAATGTTGTGCACTGTGAGGTGTGTCCACGTAAACTTCTTCTGTTGGCTAAAGTGAGATCGAAACTTAGCCTTCAAATCATCAAGGTTGATAATGCTTCCCGGTTTCTGCCCATTCCACCAAATGCGTGCGGAATCTCAAAGGGTATATGTGAACATATGACAGGCCACGGGCATGACCCATTTTTGCATTCTTATGGCTCCTTCGAACAAATGCAGGAAATTATCTGGATCCCTTTTTCCATCATAGGTGCCATATGTAAAGGCATTTTTAGGCCATCCGGCAAGGGATAGTCTTTGATCCATCTTACAAAGGGTGTCGTAGGACATGTGGGTTCTGCGTATGAGTGGGTGTAAGGTGGTATGTTCATGGGAATGCTATGGTATGGATTGTAAGGAGGGGGCATCCCCGAAGAGGGTTGATTAGTATAGAACGGATGAGGTGTATTTGCGTTTGGAGGGTAGCCATTATACATTGTATACGTAGGGTATATCATGGGATGGTTATAGAGTGCAGCAGTTTGTGAGTGATACTGATTTCCAGGTTTCCCATTCGCGGGGGGGGGGGGGGGGGGGTGGGTAAAGGTTTGGAGGATAACCTTGAACCGGAAACTAGGGATACGGGCCAACGGGAGGAAGACTTCCTCTTGTGTTGATTGAACCTGGGTTACCATCCACCCCCGATGCGTAGGAGGACTGCAATGGAACTCCTCCTTCGGTCCTCCCCAAATGTGCTGCTAGTAATGGAGGTAGGTTTATCTCCATGTTTTCCCTTTGTTGGCTCCTCCCATTAGAGCCTTCGGCAACGGTTCTTTCTCTCCTCGCGGGAGTTATTTCGGGAACTCCCTCAAAACCTACATTCTTTCCTCCCACCCTTCTATTCGCAGGAGACCCAATACGCAGGATGGGATGACGAGCCCTAGGGGCGGAGGGCCTCGGCTCCATCTCAATCTCTTCATCATACTTATCGTTGGAATATTCTAACTCCCTTTGCATCTCCGTGTTTCTGATTTGCCTCCTTCGAGCCCTTAGCAAGGACTCTAGCTCTTCGTAATTAGCATCGACAAAGGCGGGACTAATGATGAGCTCTGGATTATCTGACGTGGATGCGTGATGGTTGGGCGTTATTTCAGGGTGAGATCGTGTGGTAAAGGTTGAGGCCGTGATTGGCGGAAGGTTGTTGGTGTCAGTTATGGGTAAAGGGGGTAAAGACGAGAAACCCGGTGGGGGTGTAATCTCTCTTTCTGGATTCATGCCGAAATAATAGCGAGTGTATTTGACTTGGTTATTCCACTTGGAAATAACGGGACTAATTGTAACGGGTCCCATGGATGGCGCCGCTGATTGTACAATAATTTGCACTACCAGGCCTTCGATGGTGATCAAAGGAAATGAGGGGTGTTGTGATTACGCCAAGCTTGGATATAACCCAAAAATAAGAAATACTAAAACACTACGTTAAGTGATTACGCAGGGGTTGGACCCTGCGAACCACCTCTGGCGTGTGAATAAGTGATCAGTATGAGAGTTTAAGTGTAAGCGTAGTAAAGTAAGGTGAAAGAGATTGCATACCAGATTTGTCATCATCCAGGACTATTTATAGGTGAAGAAAATGGTCCTGGAGAGTGGTCACACGTTTGAGAGAGATCATGGGGGCGTCCCATGATTTGTGGTAACCGCTAGGGGTTAGTGTCCCACTCCTCCTGATTTAGCGGGGGAGCTAAAGAGAAAGAGGAGACGTGGGTAAGACTTGGTCTCACCAATGTTTGGACTTTGCATTGTTCCGTCCTTAAAACTTATCGAGAGATACCCCGAAGGGCTTAATCATTCGATTGGCGAATTCCACTTGGTAACTAGATCATTGATGATTAGTTTTACGCCAAAGAAAGTTTTAGGAGGCTAGCCAGAGCCTTCGATTATGTAGGTTACGATCAGACTCGAAGGGGTGTCCTTCGAGCTAATCGGAGGGTACATCATCAGTGGGAGACATATATTCTTTTAAGTAATGTGGTTCCAAAGAAACCACATCATGTTTTGAGGATGGTTGGAGAGTATAACCTAACCATATATGATAATAACATTGAATACGTCTCCCAAGCAACTCAGGGATCGAACACTGGATTGTACACTGATAATGTGATTGCCGATCATATATGGCATGAAAAGCAACTCAGATTGTCGTTGTTGGTTCTGAAGTTCTGACTAATTAACCATATGGATAATTTTCAAATAGTAGTGGTGATGATGTACCCTCCGAGCAGGTCGAAGGAACCCCTTCGAGTCTGATCGCAATCTACATAATCGAAGGCTCTGGCTAGCCTCTTTAAATTTTCTTTGGCGTAAAACTAATCATCAATGATCTAGTTACCAAGTGGGAATTCGCCAATCGAAGGATTAAGCCCTTCGGGGTATCTCTCGATAAGTTTTAAGGATGGAACGATGCCAAGTCCAAATATTGGTGAGACCAAGTCTTACCCACGTCTCCTCTTTCTCTTTAGCTCCCCCGCTAAACCAAGAGGAGTGAGACACTAAACCCTAGCGGTTACCACAAATCATGGGACGCCTCCATGATCTCTCTCAAACGTGTGACCACTCTCCAGTACCTTTTCTTCACCTATAAATAGTCCTGGACGATGACAAATCTGGTATGCAATCTCTCTCACCTTACTTTACTACATTTACGCTTAAACTCTCATACCGATCACTTATTCACACGCCGGAGGTGGTTCGCAGGGTTCGACCCCTGCGCAATCACTTAACGTAGTGTTTTAGTATTTCTTATTTCAGGTTATATCCAAACTTGGCGTAATCACAACACCCCACATTTCCTTTGATCACCATCGAAGGCCTGGTAGTGCCAATTATTGTACAATCAGTGGCGTCATCCGTGGGACCCGCTACAATTAGTCCCGTTATTTCCAAGTAGAATAACCAAGTCAAATACACTCGCTATTATTTCAGCATGAATCCAGAAAGAGAAGTTACACCCCCACCGGGTTTCTCGTCTTTAACCCCTTTACCCGTAAGCGACACCAACAACCTTCCGCCAATCACGGCCTCCACCTTTACCACACGATCTCATCCAGAAATAACGCCCAACCACCATGCATCCACATCAGCTAATCCAGAGCTCATCATTAGCCCCGCCTTTGTCGATGCTAATTACGAAGAGCTAGAGTCCTTGTTAAGGGCACGAAGGAGACAAATCAGAAACAAGGAGATGCGAAGGGAGTTAGAATACTCCAGCGATGAGTATGATGAGGAGATCGAGATGGAGCCGAGGCCTTCGGTCCCTAGGGCTCATCACCCTATCCTGCTTATTGTGTCTCATGCGGGTAGAAGGGCTGGAGGAAGGAATGTAGGCTTTGAGGGAGTTCCCGAAAGAACTCCCACGAGGAGAGAAGGAAGTTTTGCTGAAGGCTCTAATGGGAGGAGCCAGCAGAGGGAAAACACAGAGGTAAATCTACCTCCATTACTAGCGGCACATTTGGGGAGGACCTAAGGAGGGGTTCCACTGCAGCCCTCCCACACATCTGGTGTGGGAGGTAACCCAGGTTCAGTCAACACAGGAGGAAGTCCCCCTCCCATTGGCCTGTATTCCCAGGTTCCGGTTCAGAGTTATCCTCCAAACCTTTATCCCCACATGAATGGGCAACCTGGCAATCAGTATCCCTCACAAACTGTTGTACCCTATAACCATCCCATGATATACCCTCCATATACCATGTATAATGGTTACCCTTCAAACACGAGTACGCCTCATACTTTCTACACTAATCAACCCTCTTCAGGGGTACCCCCTCCTTATAATCCATACCATAATGTTCCCATGAACATACCACCTTACACCCACTCATACGCAGAGCCCGTAGGTCCTACGACACCCTTTGTAAGATGGATCGAAGACTATCTCTTACCGGATGGTCTAAAGATGCCTTCACATATAGGCACCTACGATGGAAAGGGGGATCCAGGTAATTTCTTGCATTTGTTCGAAGGAGCCATAAGAATGCAGAAATGGGTCATGCCCATAGCCTGTCACATGTTGATGAGGTGAAAAATGATCCGTTTTTAGGGGTCATTTAAGCCCGTAATTGAATTTATTTGATCAAATATTGCCCTAAATCATTCCTTTTGTGATTTTAGGTACTTTTGGAGTGAATTTTGGAAAAGGAAGCATTTTGGACGTTTTTGGAGCATAAAAGTGAAAAAAACGGCAAAGTCTTAATTTTCCTTGCTAGGAACAGTACCTGATGGCGTCAGCAAATCCTACATGAAGGCGTCAAGAGGAAAAACAGGAGGTGAAGAGGATGGAGTCCATGACGGTCCAGAACACTTTTTGCACTAGGGCGTGACGGCGTCGCCAAGGCCGTCATGGCCCCTTAACACGTGACGGCCCAGAGGAGAAATGCTCTTGACGGCCTCAGATCTGGATCTAGGCAATCCGATTTTATTATGGGTGGCGGGTTGACGGCGTCAGAATTTTGTTCTTGACGCCGTCACCTTAGGAAATCTATATATAGTCTTTGTAATTTTCATTCAAAAGAGAGGAGAATATTAGGGACGACTTGAATAAACCCTAACTCGACTTTTACAGTATTTTCAAGGGTTTTCACCCCTTGAATCCATTCATGTTCAATTAAAATAAGTATCCTTTCAATTGATTCAATATGTCTATGTGTTGTTTGAATATATCTTACGCTTGTCTTGATTTTAACATGCTAGGCTAGATCTATTGTGTGTTTGCTTAGATGTAATGAAACCTAGATGTTGATTATAGGTTGATTGCTTGTTTATAGTTGTAATGGATGAATGATTTCGATGTTAGGCTTAAGAAAACTGGCAGACTTCCATAGTGTAACTTACTTGAACGTCTTAAGAAGCATGAACCAATGCGTACTAGGTTTTTATGGTTGTATTTAATGCATGAACGAATTCTAGTGATCCCATGTTAGGAGCTTCTTGCAGGCTCGACATAGGAGTGAAGTAGGAGCTTATAGAGTTGGGGAAGTACGTACACCACCCCACGATTGGTATTAAGGAATATAACCTGTCATCCACGCAAGTGTAACAAACAATTAACCTGTAAAAGATATCTAGGGAGTAATGAAATATAAGTAAACACAATTCTCCCATTTATTGTTCACACCACATTAGTAATTAGCTTTATTTACATTTTTGTTATTTTATTTTGATTGCATCTTAGTTATTGGGTTAGTTGATTAGCAACTAATTCCGCCCACTCTTCCAAATCCCGAGATTTTTACTTGCTTTTCATAAAATATAAAAATATAAAAAGAATCATCCCTCACCTCTAGACCTAGTTTTTAGGCTTTCTAATCCTAGCGACACTATTCGTGAGTTGAACGATCAATCCCCTGGTACTTGTCACTATACTATACTACAACGATCAGATACACTGCCTGGTGGGGGTTGTAAGCTTCTCGAGATCCCTCGAGAGGTAAAACCTGGTGCAATTCCCACGCATCAAGTTTTTGGCGCCGCAACCCGGGAATAGTTATTGTCTAGGTTAGAATTTCTTTTTATTAGGTGTACTTTCTAGATTCCTTTCTAGTAAGATTTTTTTTTTTTTAGGTTTTCTTTAGTCTATCTTATTTCTTTGTTTCCTTTGTTCGTAAACTATCTCGATGGATAACAATAACATTGATCGTTTGATTCCTGTTATTCGTGTTTTTCATCGCAGGATTTTCCAAATGCCTGCCCCAATCCCTTTAGTGGAAAATGAGAACCCACCTAACCTATCGCCTAACCACCACTTTGATAATAATTCTGAAATGGAGGAGTCCGACCATGATGATGACCATAGGGCTAGTCCTTATACTATTCAGACTCCGATGTGGATCTAGATGGTGGTGATGTGATTAATGAGGATAGGATGGAAGATGAAGTGAACCCTCTTAGGTATGTCGACCCTAGAACAAGGATTGAGAGTGATAGCTCATTCAATATGCAATTTCCTTGTAAGATTGGATTTAGGAGCTTTGATGCCTACCTTAACTCAAATCTCCCAATGAACATAATCTCGCGTAGTGAATATAATAAAATCATGGTAGTTAGAATACAAAGGAGATAATATTATTGCTAGGGCAGTGTCATTGTATGTGTTTGTAGGAAGCTTTGTTTATCTTGTTGAGTTCATGGTTATGGAGAATCTAGGAGAATTTATCGACAGTAAGTTAACCCAAGTTGTGTTTGGGAAACCTTTCAAAAGGTTTACCAACCTTGATGAAAAACTTATGGAAGGGTTAATTACATTCTCAGATGGGGATGAAGATTTTGTTTACCAAATGCCCCGTACACACCCTAGGTTCAAGGATTTTTCCATGGAGAAGTGTAGTAAGTATCCGCCTCTAGAAATGCTAAGTAAGAATGATAAAAGAAAAGGGCTTAAATATCCTCATGAAAAAATAAAAGGTATTATCGTGGATGTTTAGAGTTAAGTGATGATTATAAGAAAGATGGGGCGACTATTAGATGGCTCACCCTTGGTTATGTGAGCATAAGCGACACACGATAGCCCATGACCTTGAGTCTAGCTACACGACTCGTAAATAAAGAAAAGCGCTTCTTGGGAGGCAACCCATGCTTTGTGTGATTTTTATTTGTTTGATTGTTATTTGTTTCCGTATGCATGCTTTATTTTTATTGTTGGTAGATCATGTTTCAAACTAAAATGGTGAAAATACTTTATTTTGTCGTTTGGCTTAGTCTTAACTTCATCCAAAGGTATTTCGCAAAAGATAAGTGTAAGGGGAAACCCCAAATATGTTTTTAAGAAACAAAATTGATCATGATTCTCCACAATATTAAATGAACATGTATATTCGTATTTGTTAGAGTCAAATGCTTGTATCGAGTCATAATGATGTTTTTGCAGGATTTTCCAGGAAGTAGGACATAAGTTTTCCATAAATTTTCCGGAAACTTAACGTAAGAATTTCTGCAGATCACTTCTGACGGCGTCAGGAAGAAATTCCTGACGGCGTCATGTGTAAAATTCTGGAAATTTTGCTAGTTTTGTTTTTCTAACGGAGTCTTAAAGTTTTTGTTAATTCTTTAGTCATATAAACTCTAGGAAATCTGCAAACATTCATTCCACAAGCATTATATCTTACATTGCTTTCTAGGATTTGTTAGCATATATAGATTGCCGCCGATTTTACGCGAGGTTGCCTTGTTTGTTTTCTCAGGTTTAGCAGGTTATGTATGATAAGAAGATGATTTATATTCTGGAAGGGAAGCTTTGATTGTTCATTTTCTTGGAGGAAGATCTAACCTTGTTACCACACTATCCACACCGAGCGAATCAGGGGAGTATTTGATTTCATTCTTTTACCTATTTCACTTTTACATTCTTTAATTGAACATTGGGGACAATGTTCATCCTAAGTGTAAGGGGGGGGGGGGGGGTAAATGATGATACCTTATAGGATACACTTGCACTTGAGTTTGTTTGTTCGATGGTAGGTGTGTAATAAAACTATGAGAAATACTTGTTAGTCTAATTTTAGCGCCAAATTTAAAATTTTTTACAACATTTAGGAGTGAAACTTTAGCCATAGCAAGCGTTTCATGGATAGGAGTCATATGACTAGCACAAAACCGTAATATTCAGAAAAATTTTCCACCTAAATATGTGAGGTTCGCCTTTAGATTTGATAGGAAAAGCATTTATTATTAGTGCTTATGAGTGTACCGGTAGCATTTAGATTCTAGAACTTGCGTTAGTGATGCATCCCGAGACCGCTAGTGAGACTACATTCGTGTAGTAGGATTTACTACATGATAAGAGGCATTAGGATCACCCTTATATTAAACCCGTATTATAATTACTTGACCTTTAAGTCATATAACTTGGCTAGTTAAGTCAACTAATTTTTCCCACACCTTTAGTGTTGTACTCATTTTTAGTACACGAAACCCCTAGTACACCCCTCCGAGCCTATCTTTTCGTTTCTAACTTTAAGCATTTTACTTAAAGGAAGAATTTGTTACACCCCACTTAAATGTACACCCAAATCGCCTTAGCCTTCCGTGTATGCACTCATCTTTAGTGCATTATTGTTATATGTTTAAACCCTTAGTTAATTATCTAATTCATTACATGGTTGCTAAGTCGAGTCATATCCTTGTACATATTATTTTGGGACGATTGAGACTCATGGGTAAAGTACTTGTGTTATGGAGTAATGGGAAAGAACATCATATTATTACCCCCATATGTACGTTAATCTTAAAAGTACTCCAAGTGTTTTGATTATCTTGATTCGAGTCATTAGATTAGTTTATTGTAAAGTATGTAAAAATTCAAGTGTAAGGGAAATGTTCATTCCCTATGATGTATTATTTTGGATGGTAGGGTAAGAGTGTATGCAAAAAAAAAAAAAAAAAAAAAAAAAAATACGGACTACCATCTCGTTTCACTCTATGTTTGTTTTATGTTTTTGTTATTTTCATTTATTAGCTTAAATCGAGTCTAGTCTTGGCTTAGGAACGCCATATTGTACATGTAATTGACCAAGATGATTAACTCGCCACCAGTAAAGATTGCCTATATCCAACAAAACCGTGTATTCCATATCCCTACACCTAACGTTATAACCCTTTGAAAGACCTCTTTGATAGTTTATCATAGGTGGTTACGCCATGTGGTGGAGGTTTGATCCTTTCCCAAGCCTATGGTAATCTATTTTGCTATGACAGGTAGTGAGAGATGTTTTCCATTTCCATATTGTGATATATACTTTATCACACCCGAGAGATGTGAGTATCTAAACACTATTTGTGAGGTGCTAGTGTATGACCTCCGTGCTTGTCTTTGGTCTTTATTGGAACGATTATTTGTTGTAATTACTTTTATATTAGTGTTAAATGACCCCTAACTTGTATTTTGATTAGAATAAAAGCGCATTTGCTTGAGGACAAGCAAATCTCAAGTGTAAGGGTATATGATGAGGCGAAAAATGATCCGTTTTTAGGGGGTCATTTAAGACCGGAATTGAATTTATTTGATCAAATATTGCCCTAAATCGTTCCTTTTGTGATTTTAGGTACTTTTGGAGTGAATTCTGGAAAAGGAAGCATTTTGGATGTTTTTGGACCATAAAAGTAAGAAAACAGCAAAGTCTTAATTTTCTTTGCTGGGAACAGTACCTGACGGCGTTAGCAAATCCTACATGACGGCGTCAAGAGGAAAAACAAGAGGTGAAGAGGATGGAGTCCATGACGGTCCAGAACACTTTTTGCACTAGGGCGTGACGGCGTCACCAAGGCCGTCATGGCCCCTTAACACGTGACGGCCCAGAGGAAAAATGCTCTTGACGGCGTCAGATCTGGATCTACGCAATCCGATTTTATTATGGGCGGCGGGTTGACGGCGTCAGAATTTTGTTCTTGACGCCGTCACCTTAGGAAATCTATATATAGTCTTTGTAATTTTAATTCAAAAGAGAGGAGAATATTAGGGACGACTTGAATAAACCCTAGCTCGACTTTTACAGTATTTTCAAGGGTTTTCACCCCTTGAATCCTTTCATGTTCAATTAAGATAAGTATCCTTTCAATTGATTCAATATGTCTATGTATTGTTTGAATATATCTTACGCTTGTCTTGAATTTAACATGCTAGGCTAGATCTCTTGTGTGTTTGCTTAGATGTAATGAAACCTAGATGTTGGTTATAGGTTGATTGCTTGTTTATAGTTGTAATGGATGAATGATTTCGATGTTAGGCTTAAGAAAACTGGCAGACTTCCATAGTGTAACTTGCTTGAATGTCTTAAGAAGCATGAACCAATGCGTACTAGGTTTTTATGGTTGTATTTAATGCATGAGCGAATTCTAGTGATCCCATGTTAGGAGCTTCTTGCAGGCTCGACATAGGAGTGAAGTAGGAGCTTATAGAGTTGGGGAAGTACGTACGCCGCCCCACGATTGGTATTAAGGAATATAACCCATCATCCATGCAACTGTAACAAACAATTAACCTGTAAAAGATATCTAGGGAGTAATGAAATCTAAGTAAACACAATTCTCCCATTTATTGTTCATACCACATTAGTAATTAGCTTTATTTATATTTTTGTTATTTTATTTTGATTGCATCTTAGTTATTGGGTTAGTTGATTAGCAACTAATTTCGCCCACTCTTCCAAAACCCGAGATTTTTACTTGCTTTTCCTAAAATATAAAAATACAAAAAGAATCATCTCTCACCTCTAGACCTAGTTTTTAGGCTTTCTAATCCTAGCGACACTATTCGTGAGTTGAACGATCAATCCCCCGGTACTTGTCACTATACTATACTACAACGATCAGGTACACTGCCTGGTGGGGGTTGTAAGCTTCTCGAGATCTCTCGAGAGGTAAAGCATGGTGCAATTCCCACGCATCACATGTTTACGTATACCCTCCGGGATTCCGCACGTATTTGGTGGAATGGGCAGAAACCAGAAAGCATCATCAACCTTGATGATTTGAAGTCTAAGTTTCGATCCCACTTTAGCCAACAGAAGAGGTTCACAAGAACACACCTCACGGTGCACAACATTAAGCAAAAGGAGAACGAAAGCACAAGAAATTTCGTTACTAGGTACACTGACGAAACTCAGCAGATTCTAGGCTTACACGAAGAGCAACGCATTTCTGGCTTCGTCCATGGCCTACGCAACCGGACTCTTGTGGAATTCTTATCCACAGATCTTCCAGCAACATACAAAGGCCTGATGGAAAAAACATAAACGTGGATAGAAGCCAAAGAAGTATCTACCAATGGGGCTCCGATGGAGAACAATAAAGGAGCGAAGCCGTCTTCGTGGGAAGGACCGAAGAACAAACACAAAAGCCATAATAGGTTTACTCCCTACAACAAGGGTCCGAACCATGGTTTATTGGGAAATCTCACAAAGTCTCCGAGAGAGATTTTAGCGACAGAGAAAGCTGCCAAAGCCTTCGAACCACCCCCTCGCATGGTGGGAAAAAGCAAGAACAGAGATACTACTAAGTATTGCCACTTCCATGAAGACTTTGGTCATGAAATAAACAGCTGTCGAGAGCTAAAAAGGCAGATAGAAGAGGCAGTAAAATCCGAGCAATTAACACATCTCGTAAAAGGGATAAGAAAGGGTAAAGAGAAAGCCACTGACACGCAATTGGGAAAGGATAATACCCCTCAGGAAGCTCCTATCCTAATGGTTCGATGGGATTCCTCCCGATTGAAAAGAAAGGCCTCCGAAAGGGAAACATATGATGCAGAGGAAATAACGTTTCCGTACGACAGGAGGATTCCCTTCAAAGGATCCAGTGATCATTAAGGTCGTAATCTCGAATGTGGAGGTTAACAAAGTTTATATGGACTGCGGGAGTTCTTGCGAGGTAATCTACGAACATTGCTTTAGGAAACTCAGCCCTACAATCAGATCCAAACGAGTAGAGTCAAGAATGCCTCTGGTAGGTTTCTCGGGGGAACGATCGTGGCCCTTAGGAGAAATACCTCTGGAGGTAACGCTCGGAAGTGGAAAGCTTGCGAGAACGGAAATCCTCAAATTTGTTATCGTGAAATCGAAGTCACCCTACAACATGTTAATCGGACGAACTGCCATGCAAAATATGGGCATTGTGGTCTCTACGGTGCATGCAACAGTGAAATTCCAAACCGTGAATGGTGTCGGAACCATATTCTCTAGTTATCACGAAGGGAAGCACCAGGAAGCCCAAAAGGATAAGGAAGAAGGTAATCAAAAGCGTACGATGGATATCAGAGAAGGCTCTGGTCCCAAGGGGCATGTGGGACTAGACGAATCTCCCCCAGTACGAAAGGTGGAAATGGGGAAGCAACTCCCCGCCACTTTCAGAGAAAGATTGGAAAAACTGCTCGAAGCCTATGAAGATGTGTTTGTAGGAAAATATTCAGACATAACAGGGGTTCCGAGGTTGCTCACAATCGGCGACAGGCCTTTTAGCACGGAACACAAGCTCAATGAATCCAAATACATCAAACCGGTCAAGCAGAAGCCTCATCAGGTGACACCTGAATGAAGTGCAGCAATTAAGGAAGAAGTGGACAAACTCACAGCGGCAGGGATACTCCGAAGGGTATAAAACCCACGGTGGGTTACTAATCCAATTGCAGCCCAACGAAGAAATGGAGAATGGATAATATAGGTTAACTTCAAAGACATCAACAAAGCTTGCCAAAAAGAAAGCTATTTGTCGGTAGAAGAACAGCAACCACTGCCTGGAGTTCGTTGGGAATGCTTCCTTAGTACAAATATGGGATGCCATCAGATACAGCTGGCAAAAGAAGACGAAGAAAAAACAGCCTTTCATGTAGGCAGAAGCTCCTACTGCTTCAAATGCATGCCCTCCGGTTTACGGAACACCGAAGCCACTTACAATAGGCTGATTCGAAGGGTCTTCGAAAAACAGATAGGGAGGAACCTGAGAATTCACGAAGGATACTTAGTCACGCAAAGCAAGACAAAAGAAGATCTCCTCCATGATGTCGAAGAAACCCTCATGCAACTAAGGAGGATCAACCTAAAGCTAAACCCAATAATGTGCTCCTTCGGTATTGAAAAGAAAGGGTCAAACGAACACCCGTTAGTAAGGCAAAGGATTCGAACCAATCCAAACAATGAAGAAACCTCCCCAGAGATGCAAACTCGGAGAATGCAAGGGAGGATTCAAAACCTAAAAGACGACTTGGAAACACTAAAGCGTTTTTGTCGAAGGGTGTCAACAGGTCTTCATCTCTCTACAAAGTCCGCAATGTTGTCATCAACAACATATCCTATCAATGGAACAAGGAAGCCGAAACATCCTTCCAAAGATGGAGGAATTGCATGGAGATCTTACCAACGGTTGCACCCCCAACCAGAGGAGAAGTGTTGTTCTTACACATAGCAATGTCCCCTGATGAAATCGGTGCAATGCTCTTCGCGGAGAGAAGACGCTTACAGATACCAATATATTTCGTTAGCAGAGCTCTACCAGACGTGGAACAAAGCTACACAGCATCAGAAAAGCTAATCCTAGCCTTAATTCACGCCACAAGACGTCTCCGAAGGTATTTCAAGGATCACCCCATCAGAGTACTTACGGATAAGCCATTTGAAAGAGCATTCCTGAACCCTGATGGAACACGGAGAATGGTCAAATGGGCTAAACAATTGGAGGAATATGACATAGAATATGGAGAAAATGATCCTTTCGAAGGACAAAATGATGAACCAGCTGAAACATGAGAATCGAGTATGTCCTCCAACAAAAGAGTCTTCCAAACTAAACGAAAGGAAAAACACCACATAGGTGATTCAAAGACACGTTCGGTCCCACACAATCAAAGAAAGAAGAACGTCTCGAATCCGGAGCGGAGCAGCAGGCTTCGACAAAGTAACGAACCTTTTATACTCCAAATCACAAGCTTCATAGCAATATGCTACCTATTTAATTGCAAGCATAATAAACAAGGGAGCTTCCTGGAACATACTTCGAGGAAGAATATGTGGAGCAAGTCCAAACCAAAAGTAGCGAGGCGTACGTGTCAGCAACCCTCCTTCAGCGTACGAATGACTTGCCATATCCTTCGTAAGTCCTACGTACAAGACTTGCAATTTTTTCTTATTATGTATTAAACTCTTCTTTCGGGAAAAAAGCATTAATGGTAGGCATCTTAGTGTTCATTTGTATAAATGATGTAATCCTCCCCTACCCACTTAATGATATCACATGTTTCCCTCGAATCTTTTGTTACATCTAACAATAAAGATTTGCTCAGCCAAGTAATTACAAGTTCAATGTTCAAAGGATGGTACAAGATACTTATTTCTTGTATGCTATTAAACATCCAACACAATTCACATTAACTTTCCTAAATGGTCTTAGGGTATGCGAAGCCCTTCGCACTTAAAGGATGGAGAGAGAGCGGGTCGCAACCCTCTGTCAGCAATTAAATTAGACGATTGCTATAAAATCTTGGTTCAAAATACACACAATAAGGCTCCTTGTTCTAAGCCTTAGGATGTATATTAGCGTTTAATTAATAAACGATGAAGAGAAAAACATATAAGCAAAGATGGGAGCACACCCATTAAATTTAACCATTACGCAACATATACTTTACGCTGCTCAAAAGATGATAAATGTTGTCTAGGTGCAACATAAACGTAAATTTTTCAGGACATAAGTCCATAGCCTACATAACATAAATAAACATTGTCTTAAAGGGTACACGCCACCCTTGGAGCCAAATTACTGCAAACATTGCAGCCTTCACTTACCAGGAGACTTGGGGCTTTCTTGTTAAACCTGGTATGCCTCGGGACTGGCTTTGCTAGGGGAAGATGCTTTTACCAAATCAGTCTTCGGAGAGGGGGGCTACACAGCAGAACCTTTGCCCGGAGACTGGGGCTTCTTAGTGACCACTTTCGGAGATAAGGGCATCTCAGGAGTTGCTTTCTTAGATGCAGGTTTCACAGGGGTATCCTTCTTGCTCACAGACGTTGGCTTCACCCTACGCGGCTTCTTTGAAAGAAGCGTCTCAACTGGGGCCATTGGATCCTTGGTAGCATCAACAAGGAAGGGGTACTCTGCAGCTGCGAGGAGGTTGCTTGCATGATCATACTCTGCTTTATGAGTGGCACGGTAATAAGCTACCTCAGAAAATTCCACAGGCTTGCCAGTCGCAGCAACTTCCTCCAGTGTAGTGCATTTCCCATGATAGATGGCAGCATTGACAACATCACCTATCATTTTCCCCACCTCGTCGCTATGATATAACTCCATGGCTATGTACGGAATGACCTTCGAGACAATAGCACCCCTATCTTTTTTAAGCGCATTATACTTGCGCTTGAGGCCATCGAGATCTTCACGTAGTTTGATCTCCAACTCACCTAACTTTGACCTTTCTTCCTCGAGACCCTCTGATACGTCTGTAGAACAGGTATCAAATAAATTCATACAAAGTACACGTGGAATTGACTAGTCAACCTTTGTGAAAAGACCGACTTGCAAAACCCGTGCATACGATATATATATTTATATATATATATATATATATATATATATATATATATATATATATATATATATATATATATATATATATGTATGTGTGTGTGTGTGTGTGTGATACCAGGCAAAAATTGATTATCAGAATATCAACAAACGTGAAGTCAATGTTATCGTGAGACAACAAGACGTGGAGAAATACGAGTAAACCTTTTCGGAAAAAGATTACCCCGTAAACTCATGAAAGTGATATTTATTTGTGAGACCGGTAAGTGATTACCTGGGTCGTGTCCCAACGAGGTGTGAATGGGCAAATATCGTTTGAGGTTCGAAATTAAAGTGCTTGTAAAATTGGTTGAGAGATTATTTGGACGAATGAATCAGAAATGTAAAGCAACAAACTAAAAGAGAGATTATTTGGACGAATGAATCAGAAATGTAAAGCAACAAACTAAAAGAAAAGTATAAGAAACTAAAAAAATGTATAAGAAACTAAAAAATGTATAAGAAACTAAAAAAACGTATAAATGCGCGGAAGAGAAAGTTAATACTAAACACAATTGGATCTATAAAAATATTTTCCTACGTACTAAATGGCAAAAGAAGGTTTTTAAGAAAAATTTATTATAAGGTTAAAATTCTAATTACTACGATTTAAAGACTTGTTTTATGCTAATTCAGTTTTTAATAAATACTAAAACTACTTAAATAATTCTAGAACTTTTTAGAAAAAATATGCAACTTGAAAGCTTAAATTAACTTTGCGAAAACAGATTACAACTAAGACTAAATTAAAAGTATATAGAAAAGTATAAAAATTACATGAAAACTAACTGCCCTTCAAGGCTTACATAGATTCCTATTTATACTAAAAACTAATGGGGTCTTCTCTTGTGTTTGCTTAAAACAAATCCCACCCATTGAATTATCTTGGAATGATCTCAGCCCTTCATCATATTCTTGGTGCCAACAAAATGGGGTAAATCTCCAGCTGTAAAAAAATATCTTAGAGGATCTTTGAGGGACAATTTGGTGGCTAGAGCAGGAGTATTGGGGATAGGGGAAGAGACAAGTTACTTGGAGGATGTGGGATATGCTGGATTTGTTTAGGAGGGTGTGGAGGATTTGTCTGGCTCGTGATGTTCTGGGAAAAGGTGAAGGAAATGGAGGTGTTTGGGTTTTATTAAAACTAGGGTGGTATGGAGTGGGCCAATAGATTGGGCCTAGGTGTATGGATTGAATTTGTTTAAGGCTTAATATCACAGAACACTTCCAATACATCCCAGGGTTGACTCGACTTTTCTTTAATATCACGATTGCATAATTGAGTCGACCAAAAATGCATATTTTCGCTCAGAATTGCATGTTTTCGCCCAGAATTCAATTCCTTCATACCTGAGATGCATAAAAACACGAAACTAAAGATATCTATACTGTTTTTGGCCTTTTTTTGTATTTTTACGTATCAAAATGGTGGTGAAATGATGAGTATTTGCATACTCATCAATCCCCCACACTAAACTATTGCTAGTCCCTAGCAATCTTTTGAGAAAACATAGTGGATTTGAATCTCTTTACCAAAAGCCATCACTTCTGGAGTAGCCAGATGTATCGATTCAAGTAAGAACTATGGTCCACCTGATATCCATGTGATTTTGAGCAAACCACCAGCTGTCAACAGATTTGATTTGTCTTTACCAAAAGCCGTTTGCTTCTGGACTAGCCAACTCTTGATGGACATAGTCAACATCTTGGTGAGCCGATTACCAATTATGGTTTTTCCACTGCCTTTACCACAAGCCATAATCTTGCGAGCTAGCCAACTCTTTCACTTTTTAGGATTTGGCGAGTTGAGATACCATACAATTTTGGGCAAATTGCAAGCCGTCAACGGATTTGATATATCTTTACCAAGAGCCGTTTGCTCCTGGATTAGCCAATCCTTTTGTCGTTTAGACATGGCGGACTAATAACCACAAAAATTTTGAAACTTCAAGTGAAATTTTTTTAAAATTTTTGCAAAAAATGGGGGTACTAGATGGTAAAATGTGATAAAATTCGCTAGAATTCCCCCCCCCCCCCCCACACTTAGAATTGAATATTGTCCTCAATATTCAAAGTCCCGGCTATTATGCCGACTCTTTGAACGTAAAAGGGCAACATTACAAACTAAATGTGGAAACACCATTTTTTCACTTTATTTTTTTATTTATTATATGTACATGGTAACACAGTAGGGGCACTCCCCCACACTTAGGGTGAAAACCCTAAGGACATGCTACTGTTTTTGTTTACCGAGTCGCTAGCTTGACTCGACCCCGAATTCATTTGTTCATGGGGAAGCATGATGTGGAAAAGAGAATCTCCATCGGACTTTCATTCAAGATGTTTGGACAAACATTTGAGACACGTGAAAGTTCCACATCGATGAGATATATAGACCCTGGCTTAAGATAGTATAAACTATAAGTGGTGATGCCGGGGTCAAAGATAATGTCTTCATTCCTGAAGGAGTGAAGAACAGGAGAAGTCACCCTGTAGGTGAAGAAAAGGAAGAAAACCATGATGAAAATCATGATAAGATATTCTTCCTCGAGATCACTTTCTTTTGCCTGGATTTGGTTTTCAGGGGTTAAGCTCATTGGGTTTGAAAACATCCCGGGCGGGAGGGTGGGAATTTGTAAATTCTCATGATTGAGTGCATCTCTGATGAGGCGAAAAATGATCCGTTTTTAGGGGGTCATTTAAGCCCGAATTCGAATTTATTTGATCAAATATTGCCCTAAATCGTTCCTTTTGTGATTTTAGGTACTTTGGGAGAGAAATCTAGAAAAGGAAGCAATTCAGACATTTTTGGAGCATAAAAGTGAAGAAAACGCCAAAGTCTTAATTTTCCATGCTGGGAACAGTAGGTGACGGCGTCAAGAGCAAAATTCCATGACGATCCAGTAGAGATTTGACGGCGTCACGAAGGTAGGGCATCAAGAGTTAAAGTCATGACGGCCTAGAAATGATTAAGTCTTGACGGCGTCAAATGTAGATCAAGGCAGTCCGAGAATAGTTTTGGCAGCAAGGTGACGGCGTCACAATGTTTGTCTTGACGCCGTCAGACCCCTTTTCCTATATATAGTTTTCTAATTTTCACATAAAAAAGAGAGAAGTTTTGGAGAAACCCTAAGTACGATTTTGGTGCGAATTTTACAGGTTTTTCAAGGGTTCCAAGCCCTTGATACCTTTCATGTGTAATTGAGATAAGTGTTCTTTTAATTCAATCAATATGTCTATGTGTTGGTTGTCTATATCTTGTTCTTATCTTAATTCCATCATGCTAGGCTAGATCTATCTTGTGTTTGCTTGGATCTAATGAAACCTAGATGTTAATTATGTGTTGATTACTTGTTTATACTTGTCTTGGATGAATGATTTATATGTTAGGCTTAAGAAAACTGGCAGATCTCCAATTGGTAACATGCTTGAACGTCTTAAGAAACATGAACCGACGCGCACTAGGTCTTTATTGGTTGTATTTAATGCATGAGCCACTGTTTACAATCCCTATAGTTGTGTTGGGCATGGTATAGGAGGAGATAAGAGCTCATAGAATTGGGGAGTTAAGTGTGCCACCCCATGAATGGTATTAAGAAATACGATCCGTCATCCATGCAATTATAACAAGTAATTAACGTGTAAAAGATGTCTAGGGAGTAGTGAAATCTAAGTAAACACATTTTCTCCACTTATTGCTCACAACTTTAATATAATTTAGTTTATTTTCATTTCTAGTATTTTATTTTGATTGCATCTTTAGTATTGGGTTAGTTGATTAGCAACTAATTCCGCCCAAATCCTTCAAACCCGAGATTTTTAATTGCTTTCTAAAAAATATAAAAATACAAAAATAATCATCCCTCACCTTTAGAACTAGTATTTAGGCTTTCTAATCCTAGCGACACTATTCCTAAGCTGAACGATCAATCCCCCGGTACTTGTCACTATACTATACTACAACGATCAGGTACACTGCCTGGTGGGGGTTGTAAGCTTCTCGAGATCCCTCGAGAGGTAAAGCCTGTTGCGATTCCCACGCATCAAGTTTTTGGCGCCGCAGCCCGGGGAATAGTTATTGTCTAGGTTAGAATTTCTTTTTATTAGGTCTACTTGCTAGATTCCTTTCTAGTAAGATTTTATTTTTATTTTTAGGTTCTCTTTAGTCTATCTTATTTCTTTGTACCTTTGTTCGTAACCACCCGACATCATGGACAACGGGAACATCTTTGAACCCGTCATCCCACCACAACAAAACCCACCATTAGAACCCCTTAGGCCCCGAACCTTAGGAGAGTATTCCCGACCTAGCCACCAAGGCTACCCAAACACCATTGAGCTCACCGGAGCCAATGTGACCCCCTTGCGATCCGACACCATCCGGTTGGTGCAAAGCGGATGTGCATTCCATGGACTTCGTTCCGAAGATCCAAACCAACATCTTAAGGACTTCCTCAAAATCGTAGATTCTATAGACCTAGATGTTGCAACTAGAGAGACTACCCGATTACGCCTATTCCAATTCTCTCTACGGGATCAAGCTAGTCAATGGCTTGAGCGTTTACCCGCGGGATCCATCACCACATGGGATGATCTCACCACTCATTTCCTTGCTCAATTTTTCCCACCGAGGAGAACTACTAAGCTTAGAAATGACATCTTGATGTTCCAACAACGTCAAAATGAATCTCTTTATGAAGCATGGACTCGTTTCAAGGACTTACTCCAAAAAGTCCCTCATCATGGCATAGATCTTTGGCTCCAAGTCCAAATCTTTTATGACCATATCGACATCTCCACGAGGCGAGCCATTGACCAATCGGCCGGTGGTAAGCTACGTGATCTAAGTGCGGAACAATCATGGGAACTCATAGAAGATTTTGCTCTCTATGACAACGAAAGTTGGAATGATCCCCGTGACTTGAACAAAACGGTCAAGGCAATATCTTTGCCTTCGAACAATTTTAGCACTCCCGACCGTAGGATCATGGAACTTGAAGGTCGAGTCAAGTCTCTCATGAAATCTTACGAAGCTCCAAAATCCTTAAGCCAAGTTAGCAGAATCGCTTCTACATGTAAATTATGTAGTGGCCCTCACGAGACTCATAACTGCATGGAGCTTCCAAAACGTGCTTATAACGAATTCATGTCATCACACGTGGGTCAAGGTCCTCGAACTTCTGGCAAGGCCTATGAGGCATGGAAGGATAAACCTAATTTCAAAGGGTACCAAACGCGGAGCGTATCTTTCAATGATTCCTCACCACTCACTTGGTCCGAGCATTTTCCGTCACAAGGCATTCCCAGGCAAAGCTGTGAAGATGCCCTAAAAAAATTCATTCTATCTCAAGAATTACAGCTCTCTACGCTCGAGGCTAAATTTAGACAACAGCAGGCTGATGTGAACAACAAGATTAGTAATCTGTTAACTGCTATCAAAGAGCATGTTGTTAATAAGCCCGTTCACGTTGATGAGGTTAAATCTGCTACCGTCATGAGTCCACCAACCTCACCTGTGAAAATAAAAAGTCCTAGCAAGTTATTCAAACATCTATCCCCCAAAGGAAAAGAACCTGTCAACCCCTTAGGACCAATCCATTTCGTAAACACCATCACCACGATATCTGCTTCTACACCTAACCCAACCCAACAACAAACTGACAAATTCAGTCAGACAGCTAAAGATGAGACCTTAAGAGTAGACCATGATTTGGCCAGAAAACCTACCAACTCATCCGAGCAATACACCGCGCAAGACTCTGGAAAATCGGATGAAGAGAAAGAGAGATCGGAAGAGCATGAGAGAAATCCAACCATTTTGGGTAAATCTATTATAGAAGAACCCGAGAGAAAAACGGAGAATGTTACTAGTGGGAGTAGCGATAGGACTAAGGAAGATAACCATAAAGTTTTCAAGATCTCCTGCACCATTAAGGAAAAGCTCTTAACCGATAGTCATATAGATCCTAGCTCCCCAGTCAACCTAATCCCCCTTTCCTTATACCATGAGACCTTCCCAAAACGCATTGCGTGCGAAAGGGTAATGAATAATTTATCAATCAGGGTCAGAGAGCTTGTTTACAATATTGACCTCGCCGTGGTCGATGACGTAGACCCTCTCACCAATCAGACATTAACCAACCTTGTTCTTGGGAAGCCATTTATCAATGAATCGGGAGTGATCCTTGATGAGAAAGATGGTAGTGCATTATTCACCAATGGTGTTAAGAAGGTAATTTTTCGTAGGGGTAATGAGGAGGTGTACGAGTATCGTCCTTCCCTTGAGGGGAATATATATGGGTCGAAGGATGGGGAGTCGGAGAAGATAAGACGGCATAATCCGAATAATCTCAAAATCCCCTGCATGATTGGTCATAAGTACTTCGATAACGTCTACATTAACATATTCCTGCCGAAGAATTTTATGTCCTTATTCCATTATAACAATATCTGCAGATGGGGAATGATTTACAAGGGAGAGAAAGTGGTTGGTAAGGATCATGAAATCCATGTGTTTGTAGGAAATATGGCATTTACTATGGAATTTACGATCGTGGACAACATCGAAGACTATGTCGACCCTAGATTATCACAAATTGTTTTTGGAGCACCATTTTGCGAGATCACTAATCTGATAATTGATGATCGGAACGGTATTATGACCTTCGCAGATGGGATTAGGAGGGTTTCATACCAAACGCCATACAAGAGAAGAGACGTTAGGGAAATCGATTGTGACGGGCTTGATAAGATAAGTTCCCAACTTATTCTGTGCGATGAAGATGTTCGGAGAGGGTGTAATGACACTTCTGATCTGTCATGTGGATTCTTTAAGGATGTTAGTAAGCTTGGTTCTAAGTATCGAAAAGATATCTTCGAGTTCAAAGACCCGAAGTACTTACACTATGAAAGCGATACTGGTTTAGAAGACGACCTAAAGAGTGGAACCAACGATGAGATCACGTAATAACCCATGACCTTGAGTCTAGCTACAAGACTCGTAAATAAAGAAAAGCGCTTCTTGGGAGGCAACCCATGTTTTGTGTGATTTTATTTTGTTTGTTTGTTATTTGCTTCCGTATGCATGTTTTATTTTTATTGTTGGTAGATCATGTTTCTAAACTAAATAGTGGAAATACTTTACTTTGTTGTTTTGGCTTAGTCTTAACTCCACCTAAAAGTATTTTTGCAAAAGATAAGTGTAAGGGGAAACCCCAAATATGTTTTCAAGAAACAAACCGATCATGATTCTCCACAATATTAAATGAACATGTATATTCGTATTTGTTAGAGTCAAATGCTTGTATTGAGTCATAATGAAGTTTTGCAGGATTTTCCAGGAAGTAGGACCAAGTTTTTCCAGAAATTTTCTGGAAACTTAACATAAGAATTTCTGCAGGTCACTTCTGACGGCGTCAAGAGTTTACTCTTGACGGCGTCAAGTGTAAAAATCTGGAAATTTTACCAGTTTTGTTTTTCTAACGGAGTCTTATGGTTTTTGTGAATTATTAAGTTTTATAATCTCCAGGAGATCTGCAAACTTCATTCCACAAGCATTATATCTTATCTTGTTTTCTAGGATTTAGTAACTTATATAGGATGCCGCCGATTTTACGCGAGGTTGTCTTGTCTATTTTATCAGGTTTTACAGGTTATGTATGACAAGAAGATGATTTATATTCTGGAAGGGAAGCTTTGATTGTTCATTTTCTTGGAGGAAGATTTTAACCTGGTCACCTTATTATCCATACCGAGCGAATCAGGGGAGTATTTGATTTCATTCTTTTTAACTTTTTCACTTTTACATTCTTTACTTGAACATTGGGGACAATGTTCATCTTAAGTGTAAGGGGAGGGTAAAAAGATGATACCTTACATATGCACTTTCGCTTGAGTTTGTTTTGTTTGATGGTAGATGTGTAATTAAACTATGAGAAATACTTGTTAGTGCAATTTTAGCGCCAAATTTAAAATTTTTTACAACATTTAGGAGTGAAACTTTAGCCATAGCAAGCGTCTCATGGATAGGAGATTGTATGACTAGCACATAACCGTATATTCAGAAAAATTTTCCACCCAAATATGTGAGGTTCGCCTTTAGATTTGATAGGAAAAGCATTCATTATTAGTGCTTATGAGTGTACCGGTAGCATTTAGATTCTAGAACTTGCGTTAGTGATGCATCCCGAGACCGCTAGTGAGACTACATTCGTGTAGTAGGATTTACTACATGATAAGAGGCATTAGGATCACCCTTGTGTTAAACCCGTATTATAATTACTTGACCATTTAAGTCATATTACTTGGCTAGTTAAGTCAACTAATTTTTCCCACACCCTTAGCGTTGTACTCATTTTTAGTACACGATACCCCTAGTACACCCCTCCGAGCCTATCTTTTCGTTTCTAACTTTAAGCATTTTACTTAAAGGAAGAATTTGTTATACCCCACTTAAATGTACACCTAAATCGCCTTAGCCTTCTGTGTATGCGCTCATTTTTAGTGCATTATTGTTATTTGTTAAACCCTAAGTTAACTTTCTAATTGATTACATGGTTGCTAAGTCGAGTCATATCCTTGTACATATTGTTTTGGGACGATTGGGACTCATGGGTAAGTACTTATTTATGGAGTAATGGAGAAGAACATCATTTATTACCCCCATATGTACGTTAATCTTAAAAGTACTCCAAGTGTTTTGATTTTCTTAATTCGAGTCATTAGAATAGTTTATTGTAAAGTATGTAAAAATTCAAGTGTAAGGGGAATTGTTCATCCCCTATGATGTATTATTTTGGATGGTAGGGTAAGAGTGTATGAAAAAAAAAATCGAAAAAATCAAGAAAAAGAAAAAAAAAAATAGAAAAAACATACGGACTACCATCCCTTTTTATTCTATGTTCATTTTATGTTTTTGTTATTTTTCATTTATTAGCTTATGTCGAGTCCAGTCTTGGCTTAGCAACGCCATGTTGTACATGTAATAAACCAAGATTGTTAACTCGCCACCAGTAAAACTTCCTTTATCCAACAAAACCGTGTATTTCATATCCCTACACCTAACGTTACAACCCTTTAAAAGACCTCTTTGATAGTTTATCCTAGGTGCTTACGCCATGTGGTGGAGGTTTGATCCTTTCCCAAGCCTATGGTAATCTATTTTGCTATGACAGGTAGTGAGAGATATCTTCCATTTCCATATTGTAATTTACACTTTATTACACCCGAGAGATGTGAGTATCTAAACACTATTTGTATTTTGACTAGAATAAAAGCGCATTTGCTTGAGGACAAGCAAATCTCAAGTGTAAGAGTATATGATGAGGCGAAAAATGATCCGTTTTTAGGGGGTCATTTAAGCCCGAATTCGAATTTATTTGATCAAATATTGTCCTAAATCGTTCCTTTTGTGATTTTAGGTACTTTGGGAGAGAAATCTGGAAAAGGAAGCAATTCGGACGTTTTTGGAGCATAAAAGTGAAGAAAACGCCAAAATCTTAATTTTCCATGCTGGGAACAGTAGGTGACGGCGTCAAGAGTAATTCCCTGACGGCGTCAAGAGCAAAATTCCATGACGATCCAGTAGAGATTTGACGGCGTCACGAAGGTAGGGCGTCAAGAGTAAAAGTCATGACGGCCTGGAGATGATTAAGTCTTGACGGCGTCAAATGTAGATCAAGGCAGTCCGAGAATAGTTTTGGCGGCGAGGTGACGGCGTCACAATGTTTGTCTTGACGCCGTCAGACCCCTTTTCCTATATATAGTTTCTAATTTTCACATTAAAAAAAGAGAAGTTTTGGAGAAACCCTAAGTACGATTTTGGTGCGAATTTTACAGGTTTTTCAAGGGTTCCAAACCCTTGATACCTTTCATGTGTAATTGAGATAAGTGTTCTTTTAATTCAATCAATATGTCTATGTGTTGGTTGTCTATATCTTGTTCTTGTCTTAATTCCATCATGCTAGGCTAGATCTATCTTGTGTTTGCTTGGATCTAATGAAACCTAGATGTTAATTATGTGTTAATTACTTGTTTATACTTGTCTTGGAAGAATGATTTATATGTTAGGCTTAAGAAAACTGGCAGATCTCCAATTGGTAACATGCTTGAACGTCTTAAGAAACATGAACCGACGCGCACAAGGTCTTTATTGGTTGTATTTAATGCATGAGCCACTGTTTACAATTCCTATAGTTGTGCTGGGCATGGTGTAGGAGGAGATAAGAGCTCATAGAATTGGGGAGTTAAGTGTGCCACCCCATGAATGGTATTAAGGAATACGATCCGTCATCCATGCAATTAGTAATTAACGTGTAAAAGATGTCTAGGGAGTAGTGAAATCTAAGTAAACACATTTTCTCCACTTATTGCTCACAACTTTAGTATAATTTAGTTTATTTTCATTTCTAGTATTTTATTTTGATTGCATCTTTAGTATTGGGTTAGTTGATTAGCAACTAATTCCGCCCAAATCCTTCTGTAGGACCGTAGAACAACCTAAATCACTATTGAATCAAGCTTAAACCTAGAGAGGATTTTGCAAACTTGAAAATTTTTTGCAAACTCGGTAAACAATTTTGCAAACTCGATAGGATTTTTTTCAAACTCGAAAAAATGTTTTCAAACTCGAAAAAAATTTCCAAACTCGAAAAAATTTGATGAACAGTAACGAGATCCGAGATTTTGCACCCAAAAACACGATTTTTCACCCAAAAACAATCTAAAAGAACCTAAAATTATCCCTAGGCTCTTGATACCACTTGTTAGGACCGTAGGACCGTAGAACAATCTAAATCACTATTGAATCAAGCTTAAACCTAGAGAGAGAAAGTAAGTAGAGAGAGAGAGTGAGTGGGAACTCCTAGTGTGTGAAATGAAAGATCTTGATATTACTAAGAGAACCACTAAGTGAACCAACCTCAAAATGAGGCCTTACAAGTGTATTTATACTTGTAGTCTAGGGCTTCACATATCTTTGACCATATTACATAACTAGCCCTTAGACTTTATACAAGCATGAATAATACACATAAACTTTAATAAACTAGCATTTACTAACTATTACATGAATATATTTAACTAACTATTTGACTCAATAATGATCGTCACTTTTAATCCTAACACCATCAAACCCGAGATTTTTAATTGCTTTCTAAAAAATATAAAAATACAAAAATAATCATCCCTCACCTTTAGAACTAGTATTTAGGCTTTCTAATCCTAGCGACACTATTCCTAAGCTGAACGATCAATCCCCCGGTACTTGTCACTATACTATACTACAACGATCAGGTACACTGCCTGGTGGGGGTTGTAAGCTTCTCGAGATCCCTCGAGAGGTAAAGCCTGTTGCGATTCCCACGCATCAATCTCCCCCCGGGATATCAAACTCCAGAGGAGTCATGATATGAGTGAGTTCACCGGAGAACTCCTCATGAAGAGAATCATTCACATGATGTGAATATGTGAACTCTTGTTTCATTGTAGACTCATCACTATCCTCATTCTGAATATCAAAGAGTGGATTATCAGAAATCAAAGTGAATTCAGATTCGAATTCAAATAGAGGATTGGTGAGAGTAGTATTGAATGCCTCAGGAACAAAATGATTATCATTCTCTATTGGACTGTTAGGATAAGAAGTGAGTGACTGATCATGATATAGGGGACTTTCAATTTCTCCAAGATCGGCTTCAAAGTCAACGAGATCATCATCACTTCCCGTTGGAAGTGGATTGATGTGAGTGAGTTCATCGGCGAACTCCTCAAGAAGATGATCAGCATCAGAATGTGAAACTGATGCCTCAACATACTCGATGTCTCCATAAGATGCACAATCTTCGCTACAATCGGAGAAAGTCTCAAATTGATCTTTTGGACACTCAAGAGGGGAAGGTAAATCACACATATGATCAAAAGTTCCCTGTGACTCTCTTGGGATTGGGACAAGGTTCTCAACACTAGACTTTATGAATTCGTCCGATTCCTTTTCAGGAACAGTGCTAAGATGCTCATCCCCCATGTTCAGAGAGTGAGTGTGAACTTCGGGTGTGATAACAGTTGATTGAGATGGACTCTCAACTGATTGAATATCAACTGATGAACTTGGTGAATCTTTATAGAATTGTAGAATATCAAGTGTATCTTCATCATCGCTATCATCAGGAATGAAACGAAATTTAGAGCTAGATCTTGCTGCTTTTTCTTTTTCAATTGATTTCCTAATAGATTTTTCAATGGCAATTTGGGAATTTATTTTAGCAGCATGCTCTTCAGCTAACAATTCTTCCATGGATTTCTCATGTGAATTTTGAATCAATGAAAATTGTGGGGGTGAGGATTTGTCACAACCGGAAGGTTGACATTGATAATCATCATGAAGACCCCCACAATATACACAAGAAATACTGGGTACATTTTGAAATGCTGTTTTACTCAACTCCTCAGCTCTTTTCACTAGCTCTAGAAGTTCTAGATAAGTGTCTTGTTGGGTTTGCTGAGGAGTTTGAGTCATTTGGCACTGTGGAGGTTGGTCAGGATATGAATAGTCGTAATTGTTACAAGGAAATGGATTCCTTGTTTGACAATCGGAACTGAAGTGTGGATCTCCACAGTAATCACAACAGTAAAACTGTTGAGTCTGGCTTGGTGAATCGTATGGATATTGGTCATAACCAAAATCCTGAGCATTACCGGAAAACTGTTCATAGACAAACGTGTTTTCGGATTGGCACTCAAATCCTTGATGAGGACCTCCACAAAACTCACACAGATATGTCTGTATCTCATGATGTGGTGGCTGGTAGAATGTATCAGATGCGTCATGGTAAGGATAGGGAGCTTGGTTATAGACAGACCCATCTCCTGACTCTACCATGCTACAGCTGGGACAATTCCTACCATTATGAGGACCACCACACCATTGGCAACCACAATGGTGTGGATACGACATAGGAAAGAATCAAATGGTTATAGAGGGTAAGGGATAAAGAATCAAAAAGGTAAGAGGGTAAAGGTGAATATTTTTGGATTTTTTGAAAAACATTTTGTAAAAACAAATTGAGAAGGAAAATATTTTTGGGTTTTATGTTTTATGAAAGCGAAAACTTCTTGACGAAGGATCTACAAGCCACTAATCGTTAAAACCTTATCGATATTGTCGCAACACAACCTCCCCGGCAGCGGCGCCAAAAATTGATACGTCTGTAGAACAGGTATCAAATAAATTCATACAAAGTACGCGTGGAATTGACTAGTCAACCTTTGTGAAAAGACCGACTTGCAAAACCCGTGCATACGATATATATATATATATATATATATATATATATATATATATATATATATATATATATATATATATATATATATATATATATATATATATATATATATATATATATATACATATATATGTGATACCAGGCAAAAATTGATTATCAGAATATCAACAAACGTGAAGTCAATGTTATCGTGAAACAACAAGACGTGGAGAAATACGAGTAAACCTTTTAGGAAAAAGATTACCCCGTAAACTCGTGAAAGTGATATTTATTTGTGAGACCGGTAAGTGATTACCCGGGTCGCGTCCCAATAAGGTGTGAATGGGCAAATATCGTTTGAGGTTCGAAATTAAAGTGCTTGTAAGATTGGTTGAGAGATTATTTGGACGAATGAATCAAAAATGTAAAGCAACAAACTAAAAGAGAGATTATTTGGACGAATGAATCAGAAATGTAAAGCAACAAACTAAAAGAAAAGTATAAGAAACTAAAAAAATGTATAAGAAACTAAAAAATGTATAAGAAACTAAAAAAACGTATAAATGCGCGGAAGAGAAAGTTAATACTAAACACAATTGGATCTATAAAAATATTTTCCTACGTACTAAATGGCAAAATAAGGTTTTTAAGAAAAATTTATTATAAGGTTAAAATTCTAATTACTACGATTTAAAGACTTGTTTTACGCTAATTCAATTTTTAATAAATACTAAAACTACTTAAATAATTCTAGAACTTTTTAGAAAAAATATGCAACTTGAAAGCTTAAATTAACTTCGCGAAAACAGATTACAACTAAGACTAAATTAAAAGTATATAGAAAAACATAAAAATTACATGAAAACTAACTGCCCTTCAAGGCTTACATAGATTCCTATTTATACTAAAAACTAATGGGGTCTTCTCTTGTGTTTGCTTAAAACAAATCCCACCCATTGAATTATCTTGGAATGATCTCAGCCCTTCATCATATTCTTGGTGCCAACAAAATGGGGTAAATCTCCAGCTGTAAAAAAATATCTTAGAGGATCTTTGAGGGACAATTTGGTGGCTGGAGTAGGAGTATTGGGGATAGGGGAAGAGACAAGTTACTTGGAGGATGTGGGATATGCTGGATTTGTTTAGGAGGGTGTGGAGGATTTGTCTGGCTCGTGATGCTCTGGGAAAAGGTGAAGGAAATTGAGGTGTTTGGGTTTTATTAAAACTAGGGTGGTATGGAGTGGGCCAATAGATTGGGCCTAGGTGTATGGATTGAATTTGTTTAAGGCTTAATATCACAGAACACTTCCAATACATCCCAGGGTTGACTCGACTTTTCTTTAATATCACAATTGCATAATTGAGTCGATCAAAAATGCATATTTTCGCTCAGAATTGCATGTTTTCGCCTAGAATTCAATTCCTTCGTACCTAAGATGCATAAAAACACGAAACCAAAGATATCTATATTGTTTTTGGCCTTTTCTTGTATTTTTACGTATCAAAATGGTGGTGAAATGATGAGTATTTGCATACTCATCACCCTCACATTTGACCTCCAACTCAGCAATCTCCTCCTTGTACCCTACAACCTTTGTTTCCTCTTTTCGGAGCTTCTTACATTCTGCTTTCACTTTGTTTAGATCCTTCTCCAAGCCTGCGATGTCAGTACGAAGGTCTTGAACAAGGGGATTCTGCTCAAGATCCCTCAAATCCTCTTCACATTTGGCTTGAACCTATGCAAACTCTTGGTCCTTCTTCTTTTCTCTTTCCAAAATCTCATCCATCTTTTCCCTAGCAGAAGCAAGGGTCCGCACCACCTCCCTTGTCCGAGAATTGAGATGATTATCCAGCACAGCCTGTCTTGTATAACTCTTGTCGTGCAGATCGCACAACTCCTCAATGGACATGTTTGTTAGCACAGACCTCCAGCTTGGGGGAGTGATGTGCAAAGCAAGGCGATGGCAGGCTGAAGTATCAGGAAGCTCTTTAGTATTGGAAAGACCTGAGGAATACACAATCAATAAGAAGGCATGTAAAGATATTCTGGTTCAATTAATAGCACGTATACTTACCATGGATATCTTCATCCAACGCTTCAGCAGCCTTCTTGGTGGTAACTTGACCTTTCTGCCTGGTGTTCCTGGAGGGAGGTGTTGGTAGCACCAACTTCCTTTTGGGAGTGGCCTTTACTGCTTTGGCACTCGTACCCTTCCTGTTTCGAACCCTGTCAGCAATGCCAGACGATGAGCCAACGATGGTCACCTGGTCATCCTCGGAGAGGGGGTCATCGGATTCAGCAACATTTTCCACCAACTGTGAAGTCTCCTCTGCGGTCACTGGCTTCGATTTTTTCACAGGTTTGGAGGGCTGAATAGAAGCTATGGGCTCCACCATCTGAGCATCGTTCTCCTGATTGTTAACTGAAACGGAGGGTGAGCCAACCCCATAGCTGACTTCATCAGGGTTCTTTGGAAGGAAGCTTGCCTCTCTAGCACCATCGGCAACAACAAAGTTCCAGAATGACATTTCTGCAACACGAAAGAAAGAAGATAAATATCATCAGATAAGTTGTTTAAATTTATTTAAATAAGAGTGTACATACTTTTTCCATCACAAACTATTTCAGGCTTCATGGGGGAACCCTCCCAATGGTCAACAATACCAGCCATGTAAAGAATGGGCTCGGGGAATGACTAAACATTCACTGGATGACAAACAAGACGCTGGTACAATGGATTCCTTTGAACAGTATAAGGTAACTCATCGTTGAAACGTTTTTTGTCAAACTTGTATGCTTCGTTCACTAAAGCAGGGTACTCCAAAGGTATTATTGTATCCTGAATGTAAAAGAAACTCCCTTTCCAGTCCGTAATGTTTGTGAAAGGCTTTAATAGTATGGTTGGAACATCAGGGTCACCTCTTTTTGCCAAAGTCAACCAATCCCCACCCAGGTACAAGTTCATAAAACCCCTAAGCACTGTCAGTGTAGGCTCATATCCATAGGCTTTACACATCACAATGAACGTTGTAAGTTTAGCCAGGCCAAATGGGTTGAACCTAGAGATGTGCACTTGGTAGTATTGCATAAACTCTAGAATCAAATGGTGGATTGGTATTCTAAAGTTTGACAACCTAAACGCATGGGTGTACAGACCTACATATCCCTCAGGAGCATCAAATATAGTTTGATTTTTACTAGGGAGCATTATCTTAAACTCTTTTGGAATAGGATAATCCTCAAGAAAGGCACGTAATTCATCTTTTGATAAAGTACATTTTTTATCTTTAATCACAAACTTGTTATTTTTGGCCATATTGATTAACGAAGAATACTACTACTACGATGAAGTATAGCTTGACGAAGAGAAAATTTACCTTTTTTCTTGCGAAGGTTAATAACACGTGATGATGTGTGTAGATTTTGATCGGAATCTGCACACAGTGTTGGAAACAAGATTTTGGGCGCAAGTGTAAAAGTAAATTAGGGTTGGGGTAATGAGGAATTTATACCGCTTGACCATTTAATCTGGACCGCCCACGTGCCCCCTTTTTTTCACATCTATGCGGAATTCAAATTGATATTTCAAAATAGATTAGACTTTTGGGGTTACCGATACTATTATTATTATATCAAGTCTGACGGAAGTAGCTTGAGCAATAATTACCGCATTAAATGCGTAATTAGTTGGACACAACTATACTTCGAAGCATCTTTCGATATGAAGCAGGTTTCGTGTGTGATTGTGCTTTTAGAGTCGTAAGCAATGTACTTTCGTTCATATACATCACTTTCGACTGGGGGGCTTGATGATGTACCCTCCGATCAGGTCGAAGGACCCCCTTCGAGTCTGATCGCAATCTACATAATCGAAGGCTCTGGCTAGCCTCCTTAAACTTTCTTTGGCGTAAAATAATCATCAATGATCTAGTTACCAAGTGAGAATTCACCAATCGAAGGATTAAGCCCTTCGGAGTATCTCTCGATAAGTTTTAAGGATGGAACGATGCCAAGTCCAAATATTGGTGAGACCAAGTCTTACCCACGTCTCCTCTTTCTCTTTAGCTCCCCCACTAAACCAAGAGGAGTGGGACACTAAACCCTAGCGGTTACCACAAATCATGGGATGCCCCCATGATCTCTCTCAAACGTGTGACCACTCTCCAGGACCTTTTCTTCACCTATAAATAGTCCTGGACGATGACAAATCTGGTATGCAATCTCTCTCACCTTACTTTACTACATTTACGCTTAAACTCTCATACCGATCACTTATTCACACGCCGGAGGTGGTTCGCAGGGTCCAACCCCTGCGCAATCACTTAACGTAGTGTTTTAATATTTCTTATTTCAGGTTATATCCAAGCTTGGCGTAATCACAACACCCCACATTTCCTTTGATCACCATCGAAGGCCTGGTAGTGCCAATTATTGTACAATCAAGTTACAATCAATTATTGTACAATCAATTCTCATTCTGTGGATTGCTACATCCACATACAATTTACAAAAACAAATCCACACAATGAGGTGGCAACATGTGATTGGTGTATTTTGATACACTTTCTTCCTATTCTCTTTCATCAAACCAATCACATGTTGACACCTCCTTTGTGTGGATTTGTTTTTGTAAATTGTATGTGGATGTAGTAATTCTCATTCTCTAATATACTGAATTGCAAGGATTCTTCTTCTTCTTCTCTTCCATCTAAGATGTTCATCATAATAATATTTTAAAGTCAATTATTAAGAGATCCACAAAATCAATAACATTTTAACTATTTTACCAGCTGGTTAAATGCTGACTTTATTAGAATATGAAGCACAAACACGCAAAATGTTAACAGCAAAAATTACATGACAAAAACAACATGATCCAGCATATAAATATGGGTGCAAAATGATGACATGAACAGAAATATCAAAGCTGAGATACTTTTATCAATCCGAATTCCTTGTCAATTTAAACCAAAATAATATAACAAAAATGAAATCCGTTTAATCTACCCCATAATGTTTAACTAAACATATAACCATAATAAGAACGATCTAGTACCAGCTTGGTTCAATCCATGCATGTGGGTAGCGATGACGTTTAGTTCCAAAGAAAAGACCAAAGGTTTCTTCAATATTGTCGCCACTGAATGTGTGGTACTTGCATGTTTCAAGTGAATAAAAAACAATCTTCTCATTCTCGGAATGCAATATTGGAAAGTAGATCTTGTTTTGCATTTTTGGTGTTTTCGCTTCAATGCAGAGACATGTTGCACCACATATAAAAATCACATGTTTTCCTAAACATTTTATTTTCTTCCACTCGTATGTTAAATCATTCCGCTCAAATACCTCAACGTTGCCTCCGAACTCTCCCACAGTGACTAGTATAACACGTTGATCGCATTTCACTAGAAAATATTGTCTCCAAATTTTCTCACAGCATACTGGGGCATCAGCCACATCCTCCCAAAAGAAATTTTCTTTGCTCATGATATCTCTGAAAGCAAGAAGTTTCCCCTCATCAAACAAAGCATAAACATCTTGGCCAAAGAATGTTGGAAAGTAAAAGGCATATGGATCATCATCATCGAAATCAAGATCAATTATGTGCCACATGGGGTCTGGATCTCCAAATTTGAGGATGTAAACATGCCCTTTATCTGGTTTTGTAAATCCAAGAACTATGCATTTTGGGGACGTAGGCGGTGCTGAAAAACATAAGTTTTCCAATAAATGCCGAGCAGTTGGAAGTTCACGGACATCACTTGTGAAGGGGTTGAAGAACACTAGGCATCCTAAGTTATTATAAAATAACAACCAGCCATAACTGGAACAACATATTTGTGTGTTACTTTTGATAGATACCGGTAATGTTTTCATGAAATACTTGTCCCCAAATAATGGATCTGTAAAATGCATTATGCCTCGATTATCTTCTAACACCATCAGCCATGGGGAAACTAATGAATATGTCTGCAATAACTGTCTTGATGCTGTTTCGCTCCTCCATTGTATCAAAGGTGCTGCTAAATGACAACGTTTGCATGTAGCACGGAAGTTTAAGTATTCGACCCCAACACAAAACTTCATTACCATTTCCAAAAGATGAAACGGAATATTGAACACGTGTGACTCATTCGTCATATTACTTGATTCAATGGCATTATTATCAGTAATTGGTTTTATCACCATTTCATCGTCATTGTCCACTTTCTCTTTATGATCTGTACACTTAGCTTCTTCATAATCACCCTCTAACCTACACAAAAAACCACAGTACATCAAAAAAGCATTATCAGTTTTATATAGGCGCTTGCAATAGTAGAATGGAATCTAGAAAAAAAAAGATAAAGAGTAATGTAAAATGCCAAATTTGCCAAGTGGTATATTAAATACTTTTTCGCTCATCAAAAGATGCGATAACTTCAAATTCTTGTCAAAGATTTGAGCGAACTTTCAGTGTTTGACAAACAATTTACAAAAAGATACAATAAAGAGTATTTTTAAGTGTAAGAATCAATTTATATCAAAATTGATCAGTTCTAAAGAAAATCCATTTATCAGTTAGAAACTGGTATATCATAGCGGTTTTGGTGAGTAAACTAGTTTTAGTGTTAAGTGTTTTACTAATGTTCGATCTTTTTGTTACATGAGTTTTCCCATAATTACACAAATTAAATAAAACAATACCTGCATTCCCACGTTGACATATGAGTTACTTTTGCTAGTCCCGGACAAGGTAGATAAGATAAGGAAACTGTTTTATTTTTGACATGGTAAGAGTGTATGATGTGGGGGTTATTAGCAAGAATGTGTACATAGCCGCCCCCTAATTCTGAGGCAACTGCAGGGTTGTAATATGTCGGCCAATCATAAATATTCTCAAAGAATATAGCGTCTTTAAGGTCATCTATTTCCTCCCATGAGGTTGATGTCGTACTAGTCATGTCTAGTTTATACAAATAAACAGTGTCAAGTGTATCCTTTGCTAGCACGTCAAAATATACTTGAATGCAAAATAATTCTTTACTAGATCCTTTACGCCCCAAAATCTTAAGAGTACCATTGCAGTCAGGAAAAGGGGGCTCAAGAAGTGGTAATAGACTAATAACGACTTCTTTCTCCTTAACCACAATGTCAATTGGTATTATATAATCCGTGCTTGCACCCATGGCATATACTTTGCCATTGCACCATGTTAAGAGATCTAGGATATCATCTTCATCTGTAAGCTTTTTGAGTTTTTTGGCGTATGACATTTCAGTCCATCTTGATTTCTTTCTTTTATGGTCTAATCTACAAAACACAAAATTAGGTTTTTTAGATCTTGTTACCAGGAGAATTGAATTGGGGTCATGAGGAGGGGACGATAGACAACACTGTCCAATATCATGAGAATCACCATCTTTATAAAGTAAAGGTGGGAGACGAATGAACTTTGAAGTAATGGGGTTCCAAAGAAACCACATAACATTTTGTGGATGGCTGGATAGAATTAGCCAGCCATGGAAATACCCTCGGATACGTCTCCCAACCAACTCAGGGATCCGACACTTGATTGGACACCGACAATGTGATGGTCGGTCATGTATGGGGTGAAAACTCTGGACATCCTTGTCACTGTTGTCGCCTTCGAGGTTCTGACCAATCAACCATGCATAGCCTGCAGATAGAGGTGGTATTCCCTCATATACTGAATTACAAGGAATCTTCATCTCCTCCATCTAAGATGTTCATAGAAAATATTATAAATTCAGCTAGCAATACAATATATAAAAAGGGCTATACATATCTTTTGCATGTCCCTTACGAACTTAAGTACACCTTGGCAAATATGCATTCAAGAAGCAACTCATCATGTGAAGAACAAATAAGTAGATTTCTAATGCTTTTTCAAAAAGCATTTCTTTCACCGACTCATTTAATATATAAAATTACTAAGATACCCTCATTGATTTTGTTTAATTCAATAACATGTTTGTTGTATATTGATTTTGTTGAATTTAATTGGTTAGTTTTTATTTCAATGTGTAAACGTAGCTATATAGTTGTGTTAGCAAACGTTAATATAAAACAAATAACTAGTATCACTCACAACCACTGCTCACACTAACCCCTACTTTCACCCAACATACCATAACTATAGCTGCACTTCATTATATATACTAAGCTAATAACTATATATAGCTATACGTGCAGAATTTGAATGAAAGAAATAACTAAAATAAGATCACACACACATGGACATCTTAGAATACAGAAAATGATAACAAAAAGGAAAACTTACGGAATGATCAGAGAAAATAAGATTTTGCTATACGGTAGATAATTCGTAGAACATGTGTTGGAAGTTGGAAGTTGGAACACATGTACTATAGGGCCGAATGAGTGTGTATTTTATTCCTTATATTAGGGCCGGCAATTATATAAAATGACACAAAAATAAACGAGTTAAGGTCCAACCAAACCGATTTATACGGTTAATGGGCTCTTTTTTCTTTTTAGATAAGCCTACCTAATTCAATAATGAAATCTTAAGCACTAATTTGAGGACATCAAGTAAATGTTCTTTAGTATAGTTCAAAAAAAAAAAGTAAATGTTCTTTAGATTACTTCGTGATTCAGGAATGGAAGGCGAAGTTAGTTTATCAGGAACAGAGCCATATATAGATGAGCGGGATCAACTCAACACATTTGATTTTCAGAAGAAAAAATAAAATCAAATTATCTAGTATTGTTTAAGTAAATTTTAGCTTCGAATTCACTTATCTTGTATACAAATGTCACTAATTTTAGCTTCGAACACAACTCGAGAATAATGATCAAATTATGACTCCACCCTTCTAATTCATACAATGGATTTCTCTTACAAACCCAATATTCTAGTCTTGATTTAGTTTGTGTGATACAAGTCCAAACACATTTGCCAAAAAGCAAAGCAAAAGAAAGAGGCTAATATTCACTTTTAAGTGTATCACTTATGTTATGTGTTTCAAAATTTATGATTAGGCTTGACACTTTGTTTCTCTCTTCAATATTGTTTAGTTCGTTTCCATTTCTTTATAATCATCGATAAAAATAAGAAACACCTTTGTTGGGCTTTGAGGTGGGCGGTTGCAATAGCATTTGGACTTTGGATTGCATTAAGACTCTCGTCTCTACGCCTAAAAGCAACGACATGTACATTCTTTTTTTTATTATTGTAATAATAAGTTTGCATATAAAAATGTAGTATAGTTTTTTTTTTTTTTTTTTTTTTTTTGAACAGAAAATGTAGTATAGTTGAAGATTAAGTCATACAACTCTCTACGCCTAATGGCGAAGACACTCACATTTCGTTTCAATGCACATGAAGATATGCTAACAATGCCTTTATCTATGAGTTTGCGTAAGGGATTGAATCTCCATCGTGTTGGTGAACTTAGTTGATGGCATATATTTGTATCAGTTCCATATTTTGTTGTATTTCATTTTACTTGACTTCTGTGAAAGAAAAGTTATTTTGAAAGTCGGCGTTCGACCAGTGAGTAACTAAGGTGTTCCCCATCCGCACCCCCCGAAAAAAAAGGATGTGCAGGTGCAGGCGGGCTTCAACTTCACTTGGGACATAAAGATTACAAATGTGTGAGTTTGCCGTTAAAAGTATAAAAAGAATTTAACTATCTATCTCATATTTGAATAAGTCATACAAAGAAATTATATTTGACCTTATACCCAAATGAATTGCTACATTACCACATAACAATAAAAAGAATAGCCATAGCTATTAAAAACTACCAAACTATTTTACACTTGCAAACAGTCTCAAAATTACAAAGTGGAATAGCACCTTAAAATCCATAAATTCAACACATAAATCTACTAATCTTTTTTTTCTTTTTCGTTTTTGGTTGTGTTTATTGGTTGAAGGATGTCACCGGGAAAATTTCCCATCAACCCTCCACCTCCGACTGCTATCAATGACCATTAGATACCGCCATTGACTTCTTAGATTTCCGGCTAGTGTAAATCCTGGTGTACAAAGCTTTGGTTCTAATAGCCAACCACACATCCAAAACAAACCCAACACCACTCACAATTGCCATTACTATAAACACAAGGCGGTAGCAATGGGCTCCGATGCACGTGTTGCCGCCATCAGCAGTGGTGGTGGCCTCTGCATCATATAAGAAACCAGCAAGCAGACCCGAAAAGAGGAAGGAACCAAGTGGGAGATTAAGGATGAGGATGTTGTAGATGAGACCATAGTATTTGAGGCCGAAGAGTTCTGAGGCAGCTGGGACCGTGATGGCTAGGCGGATTCCATAACATATTCCAACAACTATTGACCCAATGTAGAGCGAGCCCGGCATTGCTATGGCCAATAGAATAAAGCCAACAGCCATTAGGATTTGGGATGCTGCATTCCATAGTGGTCTTGGTGTTCCAGCCTTCCTATAATTAGGAAAACACATTTAAGCACAATTATTAATCTTTTCTGTAAAAAATTTAAAAAAAATTGCCATGTAACAAATTTATTCTAGTTATATAAAAAACAAATTTGTCTTCCCTAAAAACGATAATTGTAACAAATTTGTAATTTTTCAGTGATGTATTAATTCACTTGCTAGTAACCAGTCATCCTTATTGTAACACTGCAACATGTCGATGTTCATTTACGATAATACTTTATTTCAAGGGTCCTATCTTTATTGCCTTACGATCGGATCAACTCTAGGGACCCACAATCAAACGATAAAAAGCAAAAAGTAATCAGGTGTGTGATTTTTAACCTTGCAAGTAAAGCAATAAAATGGCAAAAGAGATACAATAATCATGAAGCCTTTCAAGCCACCCAAAACAAATTCTAAGACAAGACACCACAACTTGCTATCTAAATCCAACATTATTGACCTTTTAATGCACAGTTTCCTTAATGCTAAAGGTAGATGTTAGGCATAAATTCCAAAAAGACTAAATGGATTGCTTGTTGGTCTTTGGTGCTTTCCCTTCACAGTCACCCATCCCCACCCGCTTCCTTCTATAGAAAATACGCAGAAGTTTCCTTCCGTTGAACCATTACTTGTTTATTTGTTTCAATGGGACCTGTATCTTTCTTGTTTGCATCAACTAATATTATTAATCATAAATGACAAAAATGAAAACGACATGGCTTTCCTCACTCCCTCTCTTTCCTATACTAGCACGCTTTTTCCGATATTAACAAAAAAAAAAAACACTTACTCCATTAACTAAATTATATATTATATATATCTTCTAAAACCCAGGCAAGTTGTCACAGTGCGACACGTGTCAAAACACTGTAGCAAACACAGTGCTACAGTAAATCGCAACAGTAACTTTTTTTTGCGTTGCTACAGTACTCGGTACACATTTTTTTTTTTTTTTTTTTTTTTTTTTACATAAATTTCCTTAAGAAAATTTGTTTTTTTTTTTAAATAAAAATAAAAAAATACAAAAAATAATACATTTTTTTTTCGTCGCTACAGTACTCGAAAAAGTTTTTTTTTTTTTTTTTTCTTTTTTTTTTTTTTTTTACATAAATTTCCTTAAGAAAATTTGTTTTTTAAAAAAAAAATATATATATATACAAAAAATAATACATTTTTTTTGCGTCGCTACAGTACTCGGTACAGATTTTTTTTTTTTTTTTTTTTTTTTTAACATAAATTTCCTTAAGAAAATTTGTTTTTAAAGAAAAATACAAAAAATAATACACTTACAAAAAATTTCTTATACAAATTTGTTTATTTAAAAAAAAAAAAAAAAAAAAAAAAAAAACATACCGAGAACACAACCAACCAAAAAAAATTTCAGCTGCAACGCCAAAAAAAAAAAAAAAAAAAAAAAAAAAAAAAAAATCCGTAAATATAAACAAATTATGTTTCCAAGTAAACATATGCATACTTCAAATAATAAAATTATTAATTATACCGTACAACCGACAAAATACAAAACACAAAACACACCCGCCGCAACGCGCGGCAACCCCGCTAGTATATTCTAAAACCCAGGCAAGTTACCACAAAGCGACACGTGCCAAAACACTGTAGCAGCTACAGTGCTACAGTAATTCGCTACAGTAACGTTTTTTGCATTGCTACAGTACTCGGTACATTTTTTTTTTTTTACATAAATTTCCTTAAGAAAATTTGTTTTTAAAAAAAAAATACAAAAAATAATACACTTACAAAAAATTTCTTATACAAATTTATTTATTTAAAAAAAAAAAAAAAAAAAAAAACATACCGAGAAAATAAACAACAAAAAAAAAATTCAGCTGCAACGCCAAAAAAAAAAAAAAAAAAATCCGTAAATATAAACAAATCATGCTTCCAAGTAAACATATACATACTTCAAATAACAAAATTATTAATTATACCGTACAACCGACAAAATACAAAACACAAAACACACCCACCGCAACGCGCGGGCAACCCCGCTAGTATATTCTAAAACCCAGGCGTTGCATCTAATTGCGACACGTGTAATATCACTGTAGCATGAACAGTGCTACAGTACATGCTACAGTTTTTTTTACGCGTCGCTACAGTACTCGGTACAATTTTTTTTTTTTTTTTTTACATAAATATCCGTATGAAAATTTCTTTTTTAAAAAAAAAATTAATAACAAAAAATAAAACAAAAAAATACGAAAAATAATACACTTACAAAAATTTCTTATACAAATTTGTTTCTTTTAAAATTCCCAAACAACCAAAAAAAAAATTTCAAACACAACGCCAAAAAAAAAAAAAAAAAAAATATCCATAAACATAAACAAATTATACTTCCAAGTAAACATATGCATACTTCAAATAACAAAATTATTAATGACACCGTACAACCGACAAAATACAAAACACAAAACGCACCCGCCGCAACGCGCGGGCAACCCCGCTAGTTATTATATATACTAAAAATGATTTGGTTAGGAACAGTGATTACTGTTCCTAAGAAGTTTACAAAAATGGTCCCTCAGGTTAGCTGTAAATGGCAGAGTTAGTCCTCCGTTACCGATCTTTTGCAAATTTAGTCCATAATAACAAAAATAAATTTTTTTTACGATCGTTTTATTCTGAGTTTAAATTAAAAACAACATTCCCGCAGCAACGCGCGGGTGCCCCGCTCGTTGTTTGTAATATTATAGAATCATTTGGTTCATGCAGGTTATGGAAATCATATAAATATCTGATCCAAAATACGATTCTAGTTAGGCAATTGGATACTTATGGTCTACTTATTCGACATGGGTCGTAAAAGATACCCTCTAGATAGAGCTCGAGAACAAAATTTGGACATTTCAGTCCCCAGAAAGGTTATAAATCTAATGGAAACATAAACTAAGACTAAATATGCATTAGAGCAATGCTATAGACTCCTACTTGATCCTCCTATTGCATCCTCTTGCTAACAAAAACATGACATATGCCATTTACTATCTCTTAAAATCTAGTTTCACGGATTTTTCTTCTTGTCACATACATAGATTACGAAAAAAATACCATTTTTTAAACATTTTATGAGACTGGTTCCTATTAACAAAAATGTTATATATTCTATTAAAATATCTAGGCAAAACAAATATCAAGTTCAGGTCTTTTTCTAAGGCCAATAGAATTTGGTGTGATTTAGCTAAAAAACATTTGGCATGACCCGTAAAAACTAAAAAGTGGTGAGGACCAGACCCTTTTGAAGTAGTGGTGGTCCATTAGCAAACCCACATGGATATTAAAAATATCTACTGAACCCACTTGCATGCCCTTTTATGAATATTAAAGCATACGCACGACTTTGCTGAAACATATAAAACAATATAAAATGGTGCTAGAAACCAAATAAATTACTGTATTATATCAAAAAGCACTCAAATGAACACAAATAGAATTTTAAGACTGTCTCTTAACTTATTGCAAGTCGTGAAGTCATCATGATTTATAAAAAGTTTATGCTGATGTAGAATAAACCTGCCCTAGTGAGCCCTACTTACAGGTTAATACCATGGTTATGTTAGATCTATAGATGGACCATTTAACTTATATCATCGAAAAGGTTACTAAAAGGCTTATTATGGATACCTAATTAGATTGTCTTTGGTTTCATGATCTATTTCTTTTTTAAAACAGCAATTTGTTCACACATATACCACTTATCTCATGCTATCTCATAAATGTCTCCAATAAAAACGAAACTTTGACAACTTGAGGCATCATGATCTAAATCAAGCTCCCTTAATTTGTTTTGTTTGTAGATTACTATATAAAAGTCAAGATAAGCGTCTATCTATACTTTTGTGGGCCTATCCATTCATGTTGGCAGTGAGTTTATTTTAGCTCAGTGAGATATGCACAAAATTATAAGTTAGTGTATCATCAATAGTGCTTGTGTCTTAACTTTAGCTCAAGTATTGGGTTGTATTTGTGTCTTTTGGGTCCTTCCTTTTTAATTATCTTGATTAATTGAGGAAGGACGCCTCGTTTTGTAATCCTTGCCCTTTTGAGGTTTATATATTTTGTTGCCTTTCAAAAAAAAAAAAAAAAAAAAAAAAAAGCGTCTATCTATACTTTTCAAAAAAATGTTATTTTTCAGAAATCTGACTTTGTATAAACATTTGCTTTTTCAAAGGTCAATTAATAATATGCCCCTTGGCATATATGTCCCCTACCACAAAATGTACCTCCATGTTCTTCTCTTTAGGAAAAGAAAAAAGATTGGGAGACCTAAAAAACATAACTAATTTTGTGCCTAACTTATGTGTCATTACCTCATTAGATTATAAAGAAGTGGGTCCGGTTAATACAACCAATAAATTGTTGCCACATATGTTTAGGCACAAAATTAGGCATAACTTTTAGGTGTGTCATTCATTTCTTTTAGGAAAATGCCTCTGTTTTTGGCCAAATAATATTGAATACAATTTTTTAGTTAAACCACATTTCGAATAATTTAACACACAGCATATAATATGCCGAATCACTTTGTTTTTGATTGATCCGTGTATGTTGTCATAACCGATACTTTGTTAAAGATAACTAACTATTTCGGCATAGCAATTTGATCAGATATGGTGTTTTTTTAAAGTAAAGGGCTTTCCCGGTAAAATAAGATATCTATGTGTTTGTTTTAGTTTCCAAAAAAGTGGGTAGAAAAGAACTTACTTGATGAAGTACTCCGAAACCGACCCGGACCCGATCCGACCGAAGAATCCCCAGATACTCACTAATGATACGAATATCGACACATCAACATACCCTTGAGCCAAACCCATCTGACCCATATTATTTTGGACCGCCATCCCGGGTCCCACCCCACACAGAAACGATACAAACAAAACCCAAAAATCAACGGTTTTCATTGCCTCAACAACCGTATGCTCTTCCCCGAGCACGGGGGCCACCTTCTCGGTCACCTCATCCGTCACCGTCACTGTCTCTGTCTCTGTCACTTCCGTTTGTGCTAAAAGCAACGGCTCCGTTACTTCTGTTACTGTTGTTACTTTTTCAACATCTAGGGAGTCGACATTCGATCTAATAAAGTTTTGAACCGCGAGATAAACCGGAACTGATATAGGAGAAGCTAATAAGATAAATAAAACTATACAAAACACGCGTGATAGCATCACACCGTGTACGCCCGTAAGGTCAAAAACCAACAAATAAACGGCTATTATAACCGCGAGAACGTTAAATATAGCGAAATAACGTGACTCTGAACTATCTTCTGCAGCCGTAGTCGATGGGGGTATTTCACGGAGGAAAATGATAGCAAATAAACAAACAACTAACGGAACGACCGCCAACATCAACAGAAAACGTGCTGGATCATTGCTGAAGAGTGCTGCGCAAATATCCGTAAAAATTGCAGTACTCAATCCAACATATCCTTTTAGAATACCGGATACTGGACCGCGGTTTTTACGGAAATTGCGAATGCATGTTACTAGGATTGCTGTGTTCATCCATGTTGTACTGTTTCCTCCCATACATAGAAATATGCACATCTGTTTGATAAAAAAATCATATGAATCGTTAGATGAACGGCAATACATATATTTAATCAATTCAGTATAACAAAATGCGCCAATACATACACAAGGTGTTCGATAAAATATCTACTGTAAATTACAACTACACAATAAAATTCATTTATCAAGTTTACTGGCTTATAGAAATCTGGAGAAACAAAGAAACTCATTTGTTCCGGTTATAAACTTGACTGAATAAACCGCTCAAGTCAATAAATTCAAAACCGAAAAAATTGAACTTATATCCAAATTTCAAAAAGCCAATAAGTTCAAAGAAAATTAAAAATAGGCTTGTTTGGCACACATATTATAAGAAGATTATGCTTAATTTTATTGAAAATAAGCTCCTTAAAATATAAGTTTTGTTCGGCACAAAGAGATTCTAGAAAAATAATTTTTCATAATCTCTTTAAAACAAATTATACTTAACGTAGCTTATAAAATAAAATAAAATAAAATCTAATTTTCTACAGTACATCTCTAATTGCATCAAAAGTTACTTTCGTCAAACATACACTAAAGGGTGTTTGTTTTAACTTATTTGATTTGCTTATGAGCTCATATATTTTCGGTCTATGTTTTATAAACTTTATTTTTCAACTTATTTACTGTATAAACTTATAAAGATAAATAAGCTTATAAGCATAAAGAAACACAACCCAAACACCCCTAAGTCAATTAATCAAATGCACCCAAGGTGTTCGATAAAAACACCTAAATAAAAATTCCACTTTTAAAAAACAATTACCTGCCAATAAGGAAGAGGTTGGATCCTTTGGCTAACAACAAGCCACTGAACCCCATAACCAATAAACCCTTCAACCGAGCCAATAAACAACAATGTGGCAGGCGAAACTCGGTCAGAAGCAAGGCCAGCAAGAATACCAAAAGCCTTGCCAACATCTTTCGCGACAGAAAGATTATTTAGCTGCAGCTGAGTAAGTGCCATTAAAGACTTCAACGCGTCCGAATAGTTCGAAAACGTGTAGTTATTACCCGATATAGCTTGCACCCATACAGCCGTCACAAACCCCATCCATTTTCCCGCAGGTGACGTAGGAGATATTATTTGGTAACCCATGTATGTTTTTTTACTTTTTTTTTTAACGAGGATCAATTGGAGGACAAGTCTGGCGACTTTGTCGCGTTTTTTTATAAGAGTTTTTTATAAGAGTTTTGGAGAGGGATATTGTTTTAATGAATGAATGAATGATGATGAAAAATGATGTATGGGTTAAAGTATTTATAGTAATGTGGGTTGAAAGTTGATGAATAATTAAATAATTGGTGCTTTTAATGGTGGTGAAGTTGAGGATGGTTTTAGTCGTCGAGGATATTAATGTCGACTGCAACTTGTTTTGTTTTGTGGGTATGTAAACACGGTTTTGGTTTTAAAAATTCGGATCCAGGTGTACAGTAGTTGATGCATGAGGTACAAACTATATTTTTTATTTTTTGGTGGAAATATATGGTAACAGTGATGTATTTGTGGCTTTTGGACTTTGTTTATTTTCATGAAACTTGCCTTTAAATTTGGTAAATCAAGAACGAAAATATAAAATAATTCCCCAATTAAAAAAAAATAGTCTTGCAATATGTTTATGAATTATGATTGCATTGTTTGCTTATTGTCTAAATTGTGTAAAAGTTGTTTAATGAAGTGCAAAACTTAAACTCAAATTGATGTTTTGCTATAATTTCCTAATATATGCATTATGAATATTTCATACAACTGTTTCATATGATACTTGAACTTATAACCATTTAAATGATATTTGAAATTATTTGTGTAATGTACGATTCCCTTTCCATGATATAAAAAATGGAGTACTCGCCTACTCGGTCTCGTTTGTTATAGTTTAGATTTACCACAATTTTAAACCAAAATATATATTTATTTTTAATAATACAAAAACACTTCCTTTATATGAGGTTCAATTCATAGCCTAATTTGAAACTGAATTGGTTATAAAGTGATATCGACTTCACGGTATGTTTTCCGGTTCTCGTGTTTGTGAACTTGATGTCACGGTTAAATCTTGATTTAATCCGAGAGGGATGGCTGGGTCGGTATTCACAAAAGGTTGAGTTTTCAACATTTGATCAAATGAGAGAGAAAATTACTAATCATATCAATAAGTATTTATTTTGATTAAATCGGTAATGAATGGTTTCCTAAAACTAAATTATACTGTAGTTAATACTCTGATTAAAACACCCTCATTACTTAAAAGTACAATAATTTATTCACGTTGTACAACCAATTAAAAGCATATCTACCAAATTAAATACAATCAATTAAAACACCACTTACTAAAAAGTGCAATAAAATTTTCATAATATACAATTTAAATAAGCTACAACATAATCCATATGAAATAATTAAACACACTAATTAATGTTATTTTTAAACACCCTAAAATGAGAAGTACATGTTATTATACAAATTAATAAAACACGCAAAGCTTAATACAACCTAACAAGTTGATGGTACATATAGTTTTGAAAACTGGACGGGACCAACGGGTTCAACCGGGAACTGGTATCGCCACCGGTTCGGCTAACCAATAAAAACCATCTGAAAACGAACCAAAGAGGACCCGTTGAAACCGATACAAACTGGTGAATCAGGCCTCATCAAGATTTATTTCTCCGGCTAATCGTCACAGGGTACCCGATAGAAAAACTGAAAAGTGAAAAATGAAAAGTTGAAACTAAAAAAGGAAATGTTGAAAACATATATTTCAAAAGGAAACTATTAATACAAATCACAAACCGGGTTGATTTGGGACGCTTCAAACCCGGCGGGTTAACCCGGTTTAATTTGACCCGTTTTCGACCAACCTAGCAAGTTGACCGGTTTAAATCGACCCATTTTTCGACCGGAACGGTTCAACCGGTTGAACCACCCGGGTTTTAAAACATTATGTTTAATCCCCAAATCTTCAAAATTTTATTATTTTTTGTTTATAACCTATAAAGTTTTTTTATCAATAAACTATCTGTCGTTATAAAATCTCGTTTCTATGCACGGGTACTCGTCTAGTATAACATAATGCAATAATTATTCAAGAAAGAAAGAATTGTCTAAACTAGACACGTATAGAAATGCAAAACTTAGAAGACATACATATTGGCAATCAATACAGAAGCAAAAACAATGAGTATTGACTACGAATATAGGTAGAGTTGTATGTGCACGATTGTAACGGATATGTCATCAAAAAGTGCACGATTTTGTAAATTCATGATCTACAATGTTTTTGTGTTATCGTCATTTTCTTGTGTAGCCATACATTTTAAGGTATACCCGTATTACTTAAGTTAACCACTATCAAATTAATAGTCGATTGATAAGGTCCTATTTCACACAGAAGGTTAAGTAAGAGTTTAAATCTCGTTGAGCATGTACATTTAAGGTGCTAGAGAAGATCGGAAATGGCCTCAGGTTAATTAACTTAGTGGGCCGCGTACATTTGAGTTAAAAAGACTCGTCTTTTAGTGATAACCATAACATGAAAAAACTCATAATTTTACTCGTATAACTTAAGTTTTATAAACAAGTAATTTAATTATTTCTGTTAATGTTTGTTTTTTCTTTTTTTCGGGGGTAAAAATATTACAAATTTCGTCAACCATACAAAACTATGTCTAATAAAATAATTGGTTGTTGTTACATATATTCAACCATATTTTAATCGTTGCACCTTTTTCAGAATTCTAAACTTGGGTTCATTAACCATGAACTATCATGTCTCTTGGTTTTTAATTTCTAGCATTTTTTTTTTTTTTTCATTTTTAGTTCTGTTCATGAACGTGTAATTGCATACGGTTCTGTTTCATGCACTTACGTAAAAGAATAATAAAAATAAATAAATAGATAAATAAAACAATACAAAAATTAATGGGTAGATGTCCGTGATATGAACAGGGTAGGTGTATAAAATGGCGAAATGATTTTAAAATATTATTCTAAAGTGTCTTCGGCTTATAAATTTATAATACTACTTAAACAATGAAACCAATCAAGGTTCACATATTTAGGTGATTAGTTAATCTTCAAACAAAACCTTGTTCTGATGAAATTCAAAGCGGCAAGATTATAACCATGTGCTTAGAACTTAGGTGATGTTTGAATGAGTTGAGATCCATGAAGAACTCATACATGTCATAGAACCTATCAATCAATCATATTCACCCATTTATATTTTTCATCTTTTTTTTCAAAACAACATATCTTGCAAATGATAAATCTTCAAGCTACAAAAAAAATACCATAGCGACGAGAATTAAATGATCTTTCTATAGATATGCATTGTTATATACTTTCGACGAACTTTTTTTTTTAGTTTTCACCCAGAAAGAATCATATATGATTCGTAAAAATCATATATGATTCGTAAAAAATCATATATGATTCGATTCTTACGAATCATATATGATTTCTTAAGAATCATATATGATTCATAAGAATCATATATGATTTGTTAAAATCGAATCATATATGATTCTTAGGAATCATATATGATTTTTCTGAGTGAAAAAAAAATTCATCGAAAAAAAAATTCGTCGAAAGTATATAACAATGCATATTTATAGAAAGATAATTTAATTCTCGTCGCGATGGTATTTTTTTTGTAACTTGACGATTTACGGTTTGAGAAATATTTAAGTTTTAAAAAAATGGTGAAAGTTTATATTTTTATTTTGATAAAAAAAAATGAGTGGATAAGATTGCTTGATGGGTTCTATGGTAAAAGTTAGATCTATAAAGAACTTTTGGCATGTTTGAATTTGACTTAATATAAAGAAAAAGTTGAATTCAAAAAGTTATATGAAAATTATTTGTTTATAACTTAATTGAAAAAGATGGATTAAAAATATAAAGTGATAAAATCGAGAGTGTCTACATTAAGTCATATGTTATTTAAACACGATTTAATACTAAATTTGAACAAACAAGCCTTAGTGTTTGTGTTTTACTCATTATGTATGCATTCTAAAAAAAACATTAAAAGCTGGTAATTTGAAGTGTAATACCAATTTACTATTTTATTTTGTGTTTTTATGATTTCATACTTTCATATTACAAAATAAGGCTGAGTATCAGTCTAAAACCGACCCGACCCGAACCAACAAAACTAAAAACCGAACTGAATATAGTCGGTTCTGTTCGGTTTTGTGTCGAGTCCGTCGGTTTGGTTTGGTTTATGTGTGTTTGTTTGTTTTTGTTGGTTTTGGGCCGAACCGAAGCAACCCGACCCAAAACCGAAATCATGAAAAACATGAACCAAAACCGAACCAACGGGCAGTTAGGTCGGCTCGGTTTTTGTCGGTCCGATTCGGTTTTGAACCTTCCATGCTTAGCCCTATTACAAAAGAGCAAATCGCACATAAACAGATAACAATCTTGTGTTCAATTTCAGATTAAAATGTTTTTCCATTGTTGGTCAATTTACAGATTATTAGGTAAATGCATATCTGGTAGGTCACCCACTTATCCACTCATTTTCTTTGGCGAACAAAATAAATTTTGTCGACCTGTTTTTTGCGATCGATTTTAGTCTTATATTAAAATTAAATTACCACAATGGATTGACGATACCCAAATGTGAAGGTTTCTTCATATCTTATGTGTGTGGGACTGTGGGTGGTTTTATCATATCCTCCATTATCATTTCACCTTATACCAACACTCATACCCATTGTGACTTATAGCAACAAACCAAACGCACCTTTAATTGTTTGGATGAATATCTAGCAATCAAACAATAATATCACACCTATAGAACCATTGTAGTGGGTGTGGTGTGACTTTTTTATGCTCATTCTAGTGGGCCTCACTTCTTTGTATCTCCATCACATTTTTTTTCTTATATGAGCACTTGAATGGACCCAATGTGATATCGATACCGATACCGATACTGATACCGATACTAATACATAAAATTTTATACGGAACAATAATAATGAAATTAATATCCCCAGACCTATACACCCCTCTAATCAAAATCATACATTTAGTAATTCTAGATATCGTACCAAACGCACCTATAGTTATATGCTGTTTTAATTCATATCTCTTTTTTCTTGGTAACATAAATTCATGATAAGTAGAATATCGTATCATATAAAGTTCTAAACTACTGTATTCAACCAAATCAAAATGGTTGCTCAAAAAAAGTTAAAAAACCAATTCAAAATGGGCAAAAATGGGTATGTCATTTCTTTAACATAAATGGTCAAAATTGGGCAAAATAAATAAATAAGTATGGGAATGTGCATGTGCGTTTAAATATACTACTCGTTTTATTTTTGTATGATTATGGCAAATAACAAATAATCGAATATGCTTGTGGGATACGAATTTTTGTTTTTCTTTTTCATTCATATTTGTCCTAAACAATACGCCAAGAGGTTGATATTACGAACACGTTTTAGGATACGTGATGCAAACCATTCGATCACACTTTTGTTTATTTTGAAAGTTAATGTTGTCATCACTAACCAAAATTAAAACAAATTCCGTCATCACTTTATAGCAGGATCTTTAATTTCATGCTATCGATCTAACTTAAATTTATTACTAAGGCCTTTCGGCTTAACCCAAATTATTTGAATGATTAAATAAGAAAAAAAACTATATATATTTTTTTTAAACTCAACTCGTTATATCACAATGTCTTAAAGAAAACTTAATTAAACCAATAACTCAAAAGTTTAGAAAACTGAACTGGGGATTGAACAAGACGACCATCCGGTTCTCAGATCGGACAAGCAAACCGGCTGTAGGTTTTTTACAACAAACTTAACCATTACCGGCAACTGATTATTAGGTGCCGTTTGGTTTATAAATAGGTTTGTGTTTGATACAATAATTGATAATTGGTATAGATTTGAAAGATATGGAATAGTAGTGCAATTACATAAAGATAATGTATTTTATTTATTTGTACTCCATATATTGTTATTTTTATTTCAAAAATAAAAGAGATGTTGAAAAAGTGCATCTAAAAAGTTGAATGCAATTGCAAGGTACTATATCAGTTTTGTGGGTCTCCGGACTCTCACACCCATGACAAAACATCAACTTGCAAACCAAACATTTTATACAATATTTAATCTCATTTCACCAATCCATAAGTCACAAAACAAATGGACCCTGTTTTTTAAGATATGTTTGCTACGGAGTACTTTCGTAGCAACAGGCCGTAGACTAAAAAGAAAGTAAATTACACATTTAGTCCTTGTGATTTAGCCAGATTTCATGTTTAGCCCTTACTACGGAGAAATTACTGCAGACCTTCCCAATTTTGGATTTTTGCACGCTGCTAGTCGAAAATCGTAACAACCATTATAGATCTCGTTATCACCAACCATGTGCTGCACACACAAAGGAGGTTTTGTAATTTCACTTTTTACCATTTAGCATTTTCATCTTTTACGTCAAAAGTATCTTAAGTCTTTTTTATCAAACACAAACCCAACCAAAAAAAAATGTTTTGGTTAATTATCAAAGCTTCTTAAAAAGCACAATTCATTATCAAACCCAACCACAAAAATAAACTCGTTAATCCAAAATCCACTACAAAAAGAAGAAAAACCTTGTATAAAATAATAGGGAAAATATGTTAAAAAGAAATTTCAGGATGTGTTTGGTACACCCATCATCGAAACTCAACTGAGTTATGTGTAAGACCAAGATAACCGAAACCTACAATAAAGCCATAAACAAGTTCACTTTAAAATAAAAGGGTTGTTTTTGTGTTTCGGTAAACAAGAACCATGAAACTTTGCAAATGACAAAGAAAAACTTACATGTGACCTTATAAAGCTTTTAAGCAGAACATAACAAGTTTTTGACATTTCTTTTGTGATTTGATTGTGTTTCGTGTTACCAACAGGTTGTATATTTGTGTTGAGTGTGAATAAAACTTGTGAAAAGGGTGTGGTTTGAGAGTCGATAAACACAAGATTGAGTTGTGATAATTTATTTGTGTATGGATTTGTTGTAAGAAACAAGATATGAAGCGGGTGACGTTTCATTTTTTTGTGTGAGGTTGTGGTTTGTAACAATGTAAGAAACCTAAACAAGTGTAGAAACATAAGACTGAAAAAGACAAAAAGGGAAATTACCAGAATATCCTCATGTGCAACTTACGTGTTAAAAGATAACGAGTGTAGATAATGGTCGTTAAATTTTGGACTAATAACATGCAAAATGTCAAACCTCAGAGAGGTTTGCAGTAATTTCTCAGTAATAAAGACCAAACATGAAATCAGGCTAAACCATTGAGACAACACTAAAAAAATAAATTAATTTGATGTTAAACATACTGAAAAACTACAAAACTCACTTCCGCACTTTTCTACTAAACATATTGAAAAACATTTTGTGCCGGGTCAAGCGGTGATTGAAGCCGCACAACGTAAGCGCGACAAGTACGAGGCTAAATGTGCGAATATTGGATATGGGTTTCTCCCCTTTTCATTCTCTTGTTTTGGAGAACTTGAGAATGATGCGGTGACCTTACTAAAGCGTATCCGTAGATTCTTGGTGACTCAAGACATTGGAGCACGTGCTGCTGCTCATATTTTTAGTAGAATTAACTTCGCTATAGCTAGAGGTGTGGGGGCTCAGATTGTTTCTCGGCTACCCACTAGTTTCTTGTAAATTCTATGAGTTTCTAATAAAGTGATGTTTATAAATAATAATAATAATAATAATAATAATAATTAAATGGGAAAATTGTTTAAAAATACATTTAACTTGTCACTTTTTACTATTGTATGCATTGAACTTTTTTTCCGTATTGTATACACAAACTTTGTTAATCTTACTATTGTATCAATAATACGCATGCTTTATGACGTGACAGTGATTAAGCACACTAATTATTGATACAATAGTAAGCTTAACAAAGTTTGTGTATTGATACAATAGTAAGATTAACAAAGTTTGTGTATAAAATAATAAAATTAACAAAGTTTGTGTATAAAATAGGAAAAAAAATTCAATGCATAAAATAGCAAAAAGTGACAAGTTAAATTTATTTTTAGATAATTTTCCCTAATTAAATAATTAAAGGTAAAAGTAAACTCACATTGTGCAAAAAGTTAAAAGGAGAAAGTCAGAAAACAACGATTCTCCTGTAAGAACATGATTTACTGTTGGGCTACCATTCTCTTAACAAGAAAACTAGAATTGTAAAATTTTGTGCTATCAATATTCCTTGATGATGCACTGGGTGACGTGTTGTGTTCTACCTTGATTTCTATAATTAACAAACAATTAGGCTTTGTAAGGTTATTTTTGGAATTTTATAACAGTAGATACATGCTGGGATGGAGCGTGGGTGTCCGCGGGCGGACGTGTACTCCATGAATTTTTTCGATATAATGTTAATTTTTGAAAATTATTTTGATTTTTTTTAGATGTATCTTAAATGCATATAGTGCATCAAAATGTATTTCTAGTATTATTTAAATAATGAAATATTTGTTTTAATTCATTTTTTAACTATGTTATATTACGGTTTAAAAAAATTTGTATACCCGATCATATTTGTTTCTGACACCGTCCCTGAATACATGCAACAATAATTGATAGTACATGGTAACCTGAAGGCAGAAGCACTAGACAAACTCATTAATATCTCACCATTTCTATAATTTTTGCTTATCTTAGATATTCCTACAATTAATCTAGAACAAGAAGACAAACTTGTTGTCCTTTCACTTCCTTCTATTCAACGGCTGAAAATTGCTCTGTCTAATCTGCATTACAACTATCTCTAGACTGGCTTTTTGATCGCTTTGATTATTTAGTCTCGTTTGATCGTTTTGATTAAATTTTCTATCCATAGTTTTTCTCGCTCTTTTTTTGGTTCTTACATTACCAACTTGCGATGTGTACGTTTTGTTTTTTTTACCAACTTAAAAAGCAATTTGTTTCAACCTATATTTTCGAAGTAGTTGTTTTAATTATTCTTATCAACTTTAGAGTTTGTAGCTATATAGTCTCGCTAATCAGTGGCTAAGCTAGTAGGGTGACTAGTGAGTGCTAAATCACCCATAATTAACTCACTTTAACTATAAGGTATTCGGTATAATAGCTAGTTGCTTAATAACTTTTGCAATCAGCCCACATAATTAAATAAATATGCTAATTAAAGTTTATAATAAACAACTTGAACAACCAAATACAACACTAGATTAAATCTACTTATCAAACTACGCTTTCCTAAATTTAATTCATTCTTCCTCATTACATTGTGATGTTAGGTTGAATCATGGTTTTAAAAAAAAAAAAAAAATACACCATATAACATTATTGAGCGATATTTTTCTTTATAGTTTTATGTTAGGTTCGGTCTCGCTTAACTTAAAATCCTAGCTCCGCCTCTGTCGCCAATATTACATGTAAAAAAAAAAAAAAATATATATATATATATATATATATATATATATATATATATATATATATATATATATATATATATATATATATATATATATATTCACACACAACTACGTCGTCACCTAAAAACTCCTCACGTGGAGATTTGAATCGCAAAATTTTTACTTGATGAATCACTTATATACTGCTAGGCGATAGGCTAATAACACCATTAATTTGATGTAAACTTGGGATAAATAACACCACCTAAGATCTATCGTTTTCGATTCTATAACTACACTATCGCAAATTTAAAGCTATTTAAGATATATTATTAAGCGCATTAAAAACCTTTCGTGTACGTGTGTGGAAGATCGATAGGAAGTACATCTTATCTTATCAATTAGGATAATCAACATGTGCTTCTCATTTCACAGGCTGTTTTTTTCTTTTCTTTTCCTGAATTGTCCTTATCAAAATACAAATATCATTCGTGTTCAATTCCAATTTTTTGACGCTCAAAGGCAAACAAAAATTGTGAAAATACATCTTAACCCATTTGACAGAAGTGAAAGTCAGGTTGGCTTGTTGAAACATGAACCAAAATGATGTCTACAACACAAATCACAATGACCTTCTATCGTCTACATTGAACAATAAGTTAGCAATTATGTAAATGTGTTTCTATTGACAACAACACAAAGATATGTCTAATGTCTTATAGTACAATTTGTGGATGATACGCTTATTGTTGCTTATCCGTCACGGATGAGGATGGCTGACTACCATCTCCAAAGTTAGCGTATTAGACTCCATGTTACAATCGCTGTCAACAGGGACGGATCCAAGACAAATATGATCGGGTGCACAAATTTTTTTAAACTGTAATATAGAAACACATTTCTACAGACCGGATAAAAAAAAAAAAAAAAAAAAAAAAAAAAAAAAAAAAAAAAAAAACTGATATTTTATTCAAAAATTAACAATACATCCAAAAAATTTATAGGTGTCCAAAAACCCCATGATTCCGTCTCTTCCTTTAGGAACTATTTTTATGGATCGAGCTTTCAATCATCTTACGATTAATTGTACCACTCCTTCGCACCCAAGATTTTCAAGTTAATTTCTTTTAGCATAATCCTCATATGTTCTGACGAGCTACATATGATTATATAAGGGGTACGTTATTCTCACGGGCCCTATTTTCATTAACCAAACCCTCTCTAAACTTCTAGCCCACCTTTTTTTTTGTTTTTTACTTGTTTTTGTCGTGTAGTGATTGTTTGTTTCTTATTTTTTTTTTTTTTTTTTTTTTTAAATAAAAAAGGAGTATATGTATCTCTAAACTTCTAGCCCACCTTTTTTTTTGTTTTTTACTTGTTTTTGTCGTGTAGTGATTGTTTGTTTCTTATTTTTTTTTTTTTTTTTTTTTAAATAAAAAAGGAGTATATGTATATATGTATAATAATGTAATGTATATGTATAATGTTTGGTATATTTGTGTTTAATAATGTTTTGTATATGTATAATGTTTTGTATGATATCATGTTAAATATTACTACATTAAACGACTATGACAACAAATGTTATTATTCAATTAAACAACAACGTTAACACATTATTTAAAAAACAACAACATTTACGACATATGAATATTATTCAAATCATTTAAAAGATCATGGAGCCGGGCACTTGACTGACAAGCGTGATCATCAGGATTCCTTGCCATTTCTAATTCCATTTCCAGCGCTTTTATTCTTTGCTTCAACAACTTGTTCTCATTTTTTGTAGCAACGCACTTTGAGCAATGCGTTGAAGAAGAGGCTTGACTAAAGTGCTCTGCTTCAAATTCGTCTTTCCACTTGAAGTATCGACACCCATAGTCGTTTGTACCTGGCTGTTACATGTTAAGAAAATAATAAGAAATGTATTTTTAACAAACAAATTATTATTTTTAGCAAACGTATGATTATTTACCACTGAAAGAGGACATGCATAAAACAGTCGCCCACGACTACCATCTTGCCAGGATTTCCGTTCTACAATAAATCCTCTATTACATCGGCACCAGAAAGGATTTCCTTGGCTCATCTGACCAAAGAATTTGCATAATAATTTACATCAGCAATCAATAATGTTATTACTAATTTAAACAAAGTAATAATAACTGGTGCAGAACTAACACTCTACAAAAAAGCAGACTTTTAAGTTTCAAACAATTAACATTTAAACAATGTTGAATAATCATTTACAACATATGATTCACTATGTTTACAATGGTTTTGTCGGTGTCTCTATTATTTACAACATAAATCAGTAATCATTTACAATGGTTTTGTCGGTGTCTCTATTATTTACAACATAAATCAATGAACCATTAGTCGATCTTGATACAAAGTTTCCCATTCGGCTGCAACTGGCTCTCTGAAATGCCTCCATTGTGGGTGGATATATGGTAGTCGAAAATCTCTGTCGAGCGTCAGTACAATGTAGTGAGCACCCACACGGGCAATCACAATGGGGTCGGTTCCTTGTGATGAGTTTGGCCTGGTAAAAAGCGGAAAACATGTGTTCCAACCTTGATCGGATATAAATACAACAGGCCGGTGAATGCTTGAAGCGATAACCGGCCCCGTGAGTGGCATCACCATCCAGCGATCGTTAGGTGCAGGTCCATTGAACCAGTTTATTGTATACCAAAGTCGGTTAAAGTCTTGTTGGAGGTACATATCTAGGTAATATACGAGACAAACTTGGGTGCGTATTGTCGCAGCCACGTGTTATACAGATACTCAGCGACATCTGCAAAAAAACCATGAATTAATAAAAGGTCATTCGGGTGCTTTTTTATTAAAATAATTAATAATTAATAATTAAGTACCCGGATGGTCGACCAATTTCTGTTGTAGGCGTTGATAATGTTGCCTGAACGATTCGAATGTCGGAGCTTTAACAAATAAAAAAAGTATATATATATTCATTTGAAGAGTATTATTACAAATACTACTTTTTTTTTGTTTTTTTTTTTTTTTTTTTTAAAGTATATATACTTTTTTTTATTTGAATAGTATTTATTTGTAAAAAGTATATATATTACAAAAAAAAAAAAAAAAAAGAAAAAAAAGAAAAAAAAAGGACTCTTCAAAACCACGGGTTCACCCACGGTTTTACTAAACCGTTCCACGGTTTTATCTCTCTCACTCACTCATTCACTCAATCCACTCTCTCACTCACTCACTCAAACAATCCACTCTCTCTCTCTCTATCACTAACAACACACGTCTAGATCTAAAACTTGAGATCTAGTTAACGTGATGTTGATGGTGATTTGTGGTGGTTTGATGGTGATGTTTATGGGATAAAACCGTGGGTGAAACGCGGTTTTGAAGAGTATTATTACTTTTTTTGCGGTTAGATCTGTTTAGATCTAAAACCGTGGTGGTTTCATGGTGATTTTATGGTGATTGTTGGTTTAGATCTGTTTAGATCTAAAACTGTGGTGGTTTGGTGGTGATGTTTATGGTGATTGTTGGTTTAGGGAGGGTTTGGTTAATAGAAATATGGCCCGTGAGAATAACCTACCCCTTGGTAAGAACTCTGTATTTTTTTGATCTATTTTTTTTAGATCTAAACTAAGAACTTGTTATATTTTTATGGTGATAGTTGGTTTATGGTGATTGTTGGTTTATGGTGATGTTTATGGTGATAGTTGGTGATGGCTATGTTGGTTTATATTTTTACTGCTTAGTTGCTAAAACTTGGCTTGTTGGTGATGGCTATGATTGGCTTAGTTGCTTGTTACTTGGCTTAGTTGCTCAAAACTTTGCTTGTTACTGCTTAGTTGCTAAAAACTAGGCTTGTTGGTATGGTTATTCTCACGGCCCTATTTCTATTAATCAAACCCTCTCTACTTGGCTTGTTTGTTAAACATTAAACGAGATAGGGCGATGATGATTTAAAAAAAAAATGATTTTGGCATGGCAAAGTGATATTTTTATCACTTTGCAGCCATATATGATAGAATAGAAAAGATATTTTATCACTTTGTGACTTTCATATCCGAGCCTAACATATTTTTGGCATGGCATTCACTGTGCAGCCATATATGATATATCTTGGTAATGTGAAACTATTATAATCTGAGCCTACTCTTATCTCGATGCCTTTTTAATATGTAAAATGGAGATTACCTCTTGTGTGTAAAATTGTGATTGAGACATTTATGCAGTTTTGTGTATAATCTGATGCTTGCTTTGTTTCACTTGGCTTTGTTTTGCTTTGTTTCACTTGGCTGCTTCGTTGTGAAGCTGTGACCTTTTGAGAATGTGACCTTTGAGCTGCTTTGTTTCACTTGGCTGCTTCGTTGTGAATCTGTGACCTTGTGAGAATGTGACCTTGTGAGAATCTTACTTTTGAGCTGCTTTGTTTCACTTGTCTGATTTGTTTCACTTGGCTGCTTTGTTTCACTTGCATTTTATAATGGGGACCTTTGAGTATAACACCTCCCTTATACTGTTGAGCTTGTGACCTTGTGAGAATCTTACTTTTGAGCTTTGTGTCCAATCTTGTGATACTGCTTTGTTGTGAAATCTTCTTACTGTGGCACTTTTGAGCTTGTGACCTTGTTACCTTGTGTCGGATCTTATAATCTTGAGAATCTTACTGTGGCAGTTTTGACCTTGTGACCTTGTTACCTTGTGTCGGATCTTACTGTGAGCTTGTGACCTTGGTACTTTGAGAATCTTACTGTTGATGATTATGTGACCTTGTTACCTTTTGAGCTTGAGACTATAAGGCGATGATGATATCTGAGCCTTTGTGTGGAATAACCTGCTTGTGTTAGCACTTGTGCAATTGTTTGCACTTGGACCTGCTGTGTATCTTTGGTTGTGCACTTGGTTGTGTATCTGCAGTTGGACCCATGGTTTTGTATCTGAACTTGGTTGTGCACTTGGTTGTGTATCTGAACTTGGTTGTGCACTTGCAGTTGGACCCATGGTTTTGTATCTGCACTTGGTTGTGCACTTGCAGTTGGACCCATGGTTTTGTATCTGAACTTGGTTGTGCACTTGGTTGTGTATCTGCAGTTGGTTGTGCACTTGCAGTTGGACCCATGGTTTTGTATCTGCACTTGGTTGTGCACTTGCAGTTGGACCCATGGTTTTGTATCTGCACTTGGTTGTGCACTTGGTTGTGTATCTGCAGTTGGACCCATGGTTTTTGTATCTGCACTTGGTTGTGTATCTGCACTTGGACAAATGGTTTACTTATAGGCGATGACGAATGGTTTTTAAAACCGAATGGCATGGCAAAGTGATATTTTTATCACTTTGCAACCTTCATATCCGAGCCTAACATATTTTTAAAAACCGAATAAGGCGATGACGATTACGTGTTAGTCCGAGCCTGTGTCGAATAACCTGCTTGTGTTTTTGCACTTGACCTGCTGTATTAGCACTTGGACAATTGGACAAAAATATTTGGACAAAAAAAATAACTTTAGACAAAAAAAAAACAAAATATGGACAAAAATTAACTTTAGACAAAAAAAAAGAAAAAAATTAACTTTAGACAAAAGCAAAAAAAAAAAAAAAAAAAAAAAAAAAAAAAAAAAAAAAAGACAGCTAAAAGACAAAATGCCAGATTTCTGTCAGATTTCTGCAGCCTATGTTGACCGGGCTAGGCATAGAGCCCGCCCGGTTAACACATCCCTTATATAATAGTTTGGCATGTCATAATAAAAGTGCAGTACACCTATAATGAATCACAAGACGACAAATAGGATCCTTATCAACTTTACCAACTAGGTTCGATTCATGCCGTTGATGTCATATCACCAAAACTTATACTCCAACTTATTTTTTATTTTAAAGAACCTAAAGCTATTTGTTTAGTGATATCATATTACTCCCTCCGTCTCAAAATTATTGTCCCTATTTTTTATTTAGGATGTCTCAAATTAATTGTCCATTTTCTTTATTAAGTAAAAACTAGAGAATCTAGTAGAGGAATATTCTCATTTAGTTGTTGAAAATTAAAATGTCTCAACTTTTATTAAACTTTGTGTTTTCTCTCTTATAACAATAATTTTGAGACGGAAGGAGTATTTATTAAATAATTGACAAGTTGAAAGAAAGGTCGGCTACAAATGCTACAACGGAATCCTTTTAAGGTAAATGTGTTAAAGGAGCAATGTTAATGAAGGGTTAAGTGAATTCACAAGCTACTTGTTAATTACATGCGAACGATAAAGTGAAAGGAAATCAATATGTAAATGCAGTGCAAACTAGTTTTTGAGTCGTGTTAAAATTTATTAAGAGGATCATTTATATTTATATATGGATGTGACTATTGGATGCTTACATGCACGCATTCAAAGAAAAAATTTGTATTTCCAATTTCTTATCAAATTCTTTAGAACAACTATGTTTTTTTTTTTTAAATATATATGTTGTTTTTAGAACATATATGCAAAGATACAATTATTGAAGGCGTGCATGTATGTTTTTGGTGGTTCTCTCAGTTATCGCAGATAAGATGGTTCTCGTAAGAAAGTCTCACTATATATATATATATATATATATATATATATATATATATATATATATATATATATATATATATATATATATATATATATATATCACTTTACTTTCTTTTAAGTTGGAAAATATATTTGATATATATTAATTAAACATATAAAATAGCTTAGTTACATGTTATTTTTAATGTGATGAATTCAACGTTTCATTTTTTATGCAATTAAACTAATTTTTTGCAGACACCCGTTAGAAAAACCCTATATGGAAAAGAGTCTTTGTGGTTAGCATTGTCTAGTTGGTTCTCATACTAAGTTTGTGAATTTTCGTCATTCTAAAAAGATATGAGTAAGAAAAATAAAATAAAAATAAAAAATAAAAATCATGCTACTAAGTATATAGTTTCATAGTGTTAATCATGACACGAAAAATCTTATACGTATCTTGGGGGGTCAATAAGATGTAGATCTTATCATTTAAAAATTAGCATGTGCCATTTTCAGTTTACAGGCTGTTCGTTTTATTATTTTTTTGCAACAATTGTCATTGACGAAAGTACCAAATCAAAGTACAAATTCCATTTTGTGTTAGTTTTTCTATTAACGCTCAAAAGCAAACAAAAAATAGCGTATAGACACCTCCCCATGAACCCTACTCACATGACCTTTTATTCTCTATTAATCAAATATAAATATATTAATTTCCTAACGATTAAAAATTAGAAAACATGTGCTTTGGGATTCTCATGTTCGATGGTTTTAGGCCACAATATTGAGCAAAACGTTATGCGAAAATGATAATGTAGGCCATAAAAGTTGGCCAAAACTTTGAATAGGTCACTCATCCAGGAACAAGTTAAAATAAAATGTAGGCTGGTATGTTGATTGATTTCCCAAATTTGGAGTGTAGTAAAACTATTACTAATAACTTATTAATTTAAGATTGTATTTATAAATCATACAGTATATGTCATAAAATATCATTACTATTTACAAGTACTATGGGAGGCAATTTTAAATGCAAAACAGAAGGGAGGGCTTGATTTTGGTAATCTTTGCACTTTTAACCAAGCGTTAATTTTTAAATGGCTATGGAGATTTTTAAATGGGAATGATCTACTGTGGGCGAATCTTAAGAAAAGTTGTCATGGCAGAGAGGTTTTTTTTTTTTTTTTTTTTTTTTTTCAAATGAAGGAACGGCAACTCCAAAAAGTGGAGTGTGGGCTGGTATTGTAAAGGTGTCAATGGAGCTTCATAAGCGTGAGTTAATTCCTTATTCGGCTATTAGGAGAAAGGTGGGGAATGGTATGAATAATAGATTATGGAAGGATGTGTGGTGCGGTGATCGAACGTTAGAAGCTAGATTTCATAGGATGGTTGTTTTAGCTTCTAATAGGAATGCTTGTGTTAGTGAGTATTGGTCCTCGTAGGGGTGGAATATTAACTGGCGGCGAGAGATTCGTGGAGGGGTTGAGCTATCTCAACATTCTCAATTAATGAGTTGTATTTAGATAATGCGTGTCAACTTGGACCAAGATACTTGGCAGTGGAAGTTTGGTGATGAGGAATCCTTCACGGTGAGGTATGATAGTTACAGTTTAGACGTATCTCGTCTTCCATTTGCTAGTATAACGACTCGTTGGTGCAAAATTCTTCCGATCAAGGTGAATGTTTTTGTGTGGAGAGCTATGCTAAATCGTCTTCCTACTCGTACGAGTCTAGATCATCGAGGGATTGGCATTGAGTCGCTCCTGTGTCCTTGTTGCAATAGTAATGTGGAAGATATTAATCATGTGTTTTTTTACTTGTAATGTTGCTTTAAAATTATGGAACATAATCGCGTTGTGGTTGGATCTTCATAATTTCGTATTCCAGAGTTTGTTAATATGGCCGACATGTTTCAATGGATTGATGAGCACGGTGGAGCTTCTAAGCAACTAAGGATCTTAAACACAACTTGTGTTACTCTTATTTGGAGCCTTTGGATGTATCGAAACTATGTGGTATTTGACGGCACAAGAATTAAAAAGCATCAGCTTTTCGATCTGGTAGTTCTTTTTTCTTATAATTGGTTATGTAATAGGAATAGTAAGGCAGAATCAATTGGAACGTGTGGATGCAAAACCCGCGTATGTAGTTTTGTTTGTTTTTCTTTTGCTAGTTTGATCTAACTTATATATAATTCAGCTTAAAAAAAAAAAAAAAAAAAAAAAAAAAAAAGTACTATAAAAAATATACGTACGATTTTAATGGAAAATGTTCTTCAAGATAATGGAGTAAATAAAAATATAAGTACGGTAGCTCACGTTTTTTCCATTTAATTCAATAATTTATATGTACGGTTGAGTTTCAATTCAACCCGACAATTACAACCTGTTTGATCGTGATTTCTTCCACTTGAGATTATTTTATTTGATGTCCTTTTTGTTTAGAAAATATTGATGCTTTAAAATTGAGTAAGGTTATAAGTAATTTTTTTTTTCAATTTTTATAATTTTTTAATATTATAAAACTGTAGGAAAGTGCGGAATAAAAAATATAAAATTTAACAGTCTAAAGTATTTAACGTGTAAAAAGTACGAAACATAAACTGATAAAAATTGTGTTGTACTGTAAATAGGGTGATACCAATAACATATCCCTATAAAATTATAAAGGTTTATAATTGTCCTTAGTTATCCTAAATCATAATTTCGTAAAGTTTTTTCTTGTTATAAACTTTTCTTCACTGTGCATAAACTTTTTAAAACTTTATTAAACCTCATTAAACACCAAAGCATTAAATTTATAAAAGGTTCATGATATTAAACATTTTTATTTTAAATAAGCATGAAACACATTTCTACTATAGTTAATAAAATGATAAATGTTTCATCTTTTCTAAGACCTTTTTATAAACTAGGGTAAAATGCAAAAATGGTCCATTAACTATCACGAAATCGCAATAATACGACCGAGACAAAAGTCACAAAAAAAAGCCACTAACGTTACGTAAACGTGCAAAAAAACCACAGAGAGCCATTTTCTGTTAGTTTCCTCATTAAGTGCCATGTCATTGAGGGTAGTATCATCTTATTATCCCTTTTCCGCCAATAACTTCAATTGCCAGTGTTTTGTTTTACAAATTTAGTCCTTTAGAACAATAGTTTATATAGGCGGCACAATTTCTTCCAAGGAGAACATTAATTTCACAAGTAAAGATCTTGAGAATTATTAAGCTTTGGCAAAATCGTGCACACAGTACCCCGATACCTGATTTAGGAATCCTTAATAGTAAGAATACTCTGTTCCATTTTAATGTTTTCCATTTAAACTTGTTATTGTTGTTGGAAGTAATTGATGTTTTATGTGTTCCACAGATTTGAATGAAAAGGTGTTTTCTTTGCAAATCCATCACAATGGTGAATTTACCTCAAAACCAGGAAGAAGGTATCTCTTTGGAGATAAGGATTGGTTTGACGGAATTCACTCTGACGTTTTCTTCATGGAATTATTGGGCGAAATGTTAGAGGATTTAGGTTACTCAGATAGTACCCTTATGTTTACTCACTTTAGGATACCTGGGGAGTCACTGGATGATGGTTTGCTACCACTAAAGTCTGACGAAGATGTGAAGACACTTGTGGAGTATGTTCCTATATTTACACAATTGGAGTTGTATATTGAAACTGGTGTTTCAATTGTTGAGTATGAGATGATGGATCGAATGATGACTAAGGGCAAGGGTGTGGTGATAGAAGAAATAGTGGATGATGATTTGAATGAGGCTGCTGGAAAGGGTGTTGATGGTGAGACTGGAAACAGTGAGAAATTACTATTGTTAGAGTGGCATAAGACAAGACAAGCTGAGAAGGCTGGACCTGTTTTTGATATTGATTCTGACAGCGACTTCCCACCAACATTTTGTGCCAAAAAAATGATTGCAAATCATACAAAAAGGATGAGTGATGAGTTTCAATTCAGAAGGTTATTGGAAGAGATTGACCAAGACTTTACTGTGGAGGATTCAAGTAAGGAGTCTACAGGTTTGCTCAATTTTTATGATCTCGATTTTGATGATGCGTATTATGATGACACAAGTGATGAAGAGGTTGATCATGGAACTAATGTTGAATGGTATGATGAAGAGGTGGATCAAGGAACTAATGCTGAATGACATGATGATCCATACCATTTAGTTGATGTACCTGAACATGAAGAGATGCATGCGATTGAAGAGCCTCAAGAGATTAGTGACATGTTTGCTGAAATAGATCAAGCATTGGATGAACTTGATAATGTAGTTGCAGCTGGAGAAGGAACAGAGGTGTATACTCTTTATGCCGAACCAATTAGTTTCAGTCTGGTTCCACTTTTGGATGTTGATGGTGATGGTGGTGAACAAAGAGTTTGTGATTCTAGATGAGCAGTGTACTGAAGTAGTTGGAGATGCTAAACAAGGAGATGAGCCAGATGAAGTGCTTGAAAAAAATTGAGTTGGGTAAGATGGAGTGCTTGCAGAGGATAAGTTTGAAGACCAAAGAAGATCAATCAAGAGGCGAAGACTGATGGCTGACAAGAAACCCAAGGATGATGCTGACAAGAAACCCAAGGATGTTACTAAATAATGGTTATGCTTTTATGCTTCTAAAGTTTATCTACCGGTTATGTAATATTAACTAGGGTCAATGGTTGCATAACCTTTTATCTAATATAATGGAAGCCAAAAACTAGGCAATTTTGGGATGTGTATGTTGGTAACCCAAACGTTTAGCATTTATTACCCAAAAATGCCTAAAACACATTGATGAGAGCTCAAACACTCATCATTTTTGGTCAAATCTGAACTGCAAAACATACAAAAACACTCAGAAATGCATCAAAATACTGAAAATATTTCAAAATTGTGTTTTATATGTTTTAGATGCAAAATGAGCAAAAACAGATGAAAAACGTACAAAGTTTGCAAAATTAGCAGTTTCAGTCCCCCAACTTTCATAAAATGTCAAAACTAGTCCCTGGTCATTCAAAATATGGAAAATTATCACCAAAGGTCCTTTTGAAATCATAAGTTGTCATATTTAGTCCTTTGGTGAAAAATCTTAAAAGTTTTGGAAATTACGAGTTTAGTCCCTGTACTTTCAGACTTTGGCAGATTTGGTCTCTGGTGGGATATTTTTGAAAGAAAAATCATTTTGGGTCCTTGGAAAGTTACAAAAGTCATTTTCAGTCCTTGTTGTGAAGTTTGGAGAAATTTACATTTTGGTCCCTCATGTTTGGAAAATTACATAATTGGTCCCCGGGTGTGTTATTTTGGAAAAATTATCAAATGGGACCTTGAATTATTTACAGTTGGCATAATTGGTCCTTGTGATTGCTTTGGGAAATTTCATTTTGCAGCCCTCAACTTTCGGCAAAATACAAGTTTAGTCCTTGTGTTATAATTTCTAAAAACCAAACCACCCTTTGTATTTAAAACCTGATCCACAAAAACAACCAACCCAATCCACCTCACATCCTTGGCCCATACACCTCCCAAGCCCAATCCACCAAATATTAAAAACCCTTAACCCTCGTTTTTATTTTAAACATAGTCAAACCCAACGTTTGACCACCCCTAACCTCCCAACCATATCCCATGAAACCAGCCTCCATGTATCTCCCCCTCCTCCCACTTTATCACCTAAACAAGTAAACATCATAAATGATATCACCAACCCAACCAACCTTTTCCCCCTCCAATTAATTCCCACACCAAACACCATTATCTGCCAAATCCAAATTTCCCTCCAAAAGGAGTTTCAACGGCTCAGATGAAATTAGCCCATCCAACGGCTTGGAATAGAGTGGGAAAGACAAAGGCATGCTCAAGGACTTATATAAGAAAAGAAAAAATGAAGAAGGAGGCAGTAGTTGATAGTTTTAGTCTTAGATTAGTTTCTTTATGTCGTTTAAATAATTAGTGAATTCCTAGTTGTAATCAGTGGTTTTACAAAGACTTTACTAAGTGATTCTGATTGTAATTCAACTCTACTCAGTGATAATTTAAAAGTTATTTGTTTATTTAAGCCTTTGTTTCATTTTCAGTTCAAATTCTCAATTTGAAATCCATATTGTTAAAATATGTTGTGTGTTGATCATTAAGTTTAGATAAGATATCAAAAAGCTTTTAGAAGCTTTCTTTGACTGCTCAATCAGTTCTAGGAATATATCCATAGAAATCCTAAAAATTCCAAAATAGCTCATAATAAAAAATAAGCAGTTATGGAAGAAGAAGCTTTAAGCAAGGAAGCTTTTGGATGGATTTTGGTTTAGAAAACTCATTTGGGAGTTATAGGAAGTCTTATTGGTTCATTGGGTTTCATTTCCTCAGTTGGGCACCATTTTGTAAGCAATTTTACACATTTTGGCAATTTATTGTTCTAATGTTTAATTATAGCTTGTTTCAGTTCCTTCATGCTTATTTGTTGTAGTTAAGTTAAATTAAAGCTTGATATCACTTGTTTGTTCACAGATTCATAGTTGCTCATGATCTTCATTTTAACTGCTTGTTAATGCTTATAAGTGACATATGAGTATAATGAGTTCTTTCCTGTGCATTGGTGCTTAACTAGTCTATTTTTATCATAAGTCAATAATTTGTTTTGGTAGTTTGGTCTTAATTAGTGAACTTGTTTGAAAATCACATATTGAGGTTTCTAAGGGTGTGTTTGGATTAGTATGGAAAACTGAGTCCTAGGCTGTTTTTATTGTTGTTTTTGGTTCACTCATTTGTCATTAGGTCATATTAGTTCAATAAAAGCATAAAATTCAGTCTTGTGTTGATAAAAAGTCAAAATGACCATTTGATCATCATAGTAGCCATCTGATGTGGATTTAGGATCCTACATCACCATTGTAGTTTCTTTAGTTGTTAAGGTCTCTCATTTCCATTTCATTGTAGCTTAATAACATGTTCTCAGTAAGTTAATCAAGTCCAAAATCCACATAAGTCAAAGTAAGTGTTTAATTGAAAAGTCAAAATTACATTTGTGCAGAAAAAGTCAGATTTTGGGAGAATTGTTTTGAATTTAGTGTTTGGATTCAAGCATTGTGGTTTTTTGCATGTTATACTATCCCATCTCATCTTTAGGAATCAAGTGTTATTTCATTTTTACAATTTTTTCTCTGGGATCCACAGCCACCCAAAGTAGGCTGCAGGGAGGAACCCCTCCCCTGCACCAGCAGACCTCAGTCCACACCAACCACTTTGGTGGTGGTTTCTAGCCACCACAGTGAGCCCCACATCCCCATTTTTAGTCCATTCAACCCCCCTCCTACCCCTATTTTAGTTTTTACCATAGTTTTGACCTCAGACCCCCTGGAACCCACTAGGAATTGCCCCTATACCTTGTCCCATTTTCTGAGTTGAAACAAATAAGCAAGTGCTTATTTTGAGCTTATTGGCTTATCCAATGGTCCCCAATTGCTTTTTCTTGCTCACACATGTCCACTCAACTAGTTTGAACCAGAATTAATCATAATGGGTCCCACTTAAGCTCATTTGAGCTTATTTGCTTATTTGGTCAAGAAAAGTCAACTGTGGAGCTAATAAGCTTCCACAGTGCTTATTTTTAAGTTATAAAAAATTTGTTTTTACAAAAGTTAGTTGTTTTTAGGTATAAATTAGTTTTCAAAAAGAAAAATCAAGAAAAAACAATTTAATTATAAGTGATAGTTTCTATTTAATGTAATTTAAATTTTAATTTTCATTTTTAAATTTTTGTTAAGCACTTAGCTTTTTTATATTTTTCTTAAATTCCTTTTATATTAAAGTAATTTCAGTAATTTTCTTAGATTTTTATTTTATCAATTGGTATTTATTAGATTTAATATTAGTTTTATTAGTAATTAATTAATATTTAAGTTTTAAATAGCATAATTAATTTTTATAAAGTAACTCCTAGTTTTTATATTTTTCCTAGCTTTTATATAATATAATATAATTTTAGGAATTTTTCTAGAATTTTTACTGTTCATTTTCTATTTTTTATAATTTAAATTAGTTTAATTAGGTAATTAATATATAATTAGTAATTAATTAATATAAAATCCACAAAAAGACAAAAAGACATATTTTTAATTTTAAAATTTGTTTTTAGTTGTTTTATAATTTTAGAATTTTAATTTTAATTTTTCTAGTGTTAAATTAATATTATATTGTATTTAAGTATTTAAATATTAATAATAAGTATTAAATAGTATTTAATTAATATTAAATAATTAAATAGTGTAAAAATTTATTTTCTTTTTCTAAAAATTTTCTTTTATCCTTTAGTTTGTAAAAAAGTCATTTTCACCCCCTGGGGGTTTTCAGATTTCAGTTTTTACTTTTTATTTCGCACGTTCGCGTAAATTTAAATAGAATGTATACGTTTTTAGGTTTAAATCGTTTCTGGTTTTTCTAATTTCACAGTCTTATTCATATAACTTACTTAAGTTATTTTCTTGTGCAAATCAGTAGTTTAATCAATCACAACCCCTTTCCCGTCCAGATTCACCTGATCACAGATCCGTTTGATAACCATCCACACCTCGTCGGGGCATAACGACCCGGGGAAACACTATATTCCGCGGAGCATTGGTCTAGGCTATTTGACTTTGTTGACCATCACTTGGTCAATTTAAGTTGACGGTTTAGCATCAATCAATTTTTGGCGCCGCTGCCGGGGAGGTGTGCGCGCTATTCTAAACGGTTTTCAGATTAGTGAATCGGGATATACATCCATTGTATATTTACCACCCTTGTTCATATTATCTACTTATTTTCATATAAAAACAAAACTGTTCATGAAAACTTTGTAAAATCAGTTTTCAACGAACACAAAAACACAAAAACATTTTCTTTCTTATTTGTATAAAATGTCTCTTCAAAAATCCAAAAATAATCACCTTTACCCTCTCACATCTTTAATCCTTCATCCCTACCACTCCCAAACCTTTTGATTCTTTCTATGTCTCATCCACACTTTCTGGTTTGCCAATGGTGTGGTAATCCTCATAATGGTGGCAATTGCCCCAGTTATGGCATGGTAGAGTCAGGAAACGGGTCTGTCTATAACCAAGATCCCTATTCTTACCATGACACGACTGATTCATTCCATCAGTTACCATACCATGAGACTCAGCAGATTTACTGTTGTGAGTATTGTGGTGGTTCACACTACAACTCTGATTGTCAATCGGGAAACACGCTTGTCTATGAGCAGTTTCCTGATAACGATTATGACTTTAGCACATACGACCCACAGCCACATCAGTTTTACTGTTGTGATTACTGTGGAGGTCCACACTTCAGTTCCGATTGTCAAACAAGGAATCCATTTCCTTGTGACAATTTTGACACACCTTATTATGACCAACCTCCACAGTACCAAATGAATCAAGCACTTCTTCCACAAATGCAAAATATGATGAAAATCGTTGATGAACTTAAGGGTTTAGTTAAAGACTTTGCCCAAAGACATACTCATCAAAAATCCATGAAAGAATTGCTAGCTGGAGAGCAGGCTGCTAGAATAAATTCCCAAGATGCCTATGAAAAATCTATTAGGGAATCGATTGTAAAAGAAAAAGCAGCCAAAGCTAGCTCTCAGTTCCGTTTCATCCCTGATGACAGTGATGATGAAGATACCATTGATATTCTTCAATTTTATAAAACTTCATCAAGTTCATCAGTTGATATTCCAGCAGCTGAGATTCCATCTCAAACAACTGCTATCACACCCGAAGTTCACACTCACTCTCTGAATATGGGGGAGGAGCATCTTAGCACTGTTCCTGAAACGAAATCGGACGAATTCATAAAGTCTAGTGTTGAGAACCTTGTCCCAATCCCAAGAGAGTCACAGGGAACTCTTGAGCATATGTGTGATATTCCTTCCCCTCTTGAGTGTTCAAACGATCATTTTGAGACTTTCTCAGATTTTAATGATGATTGTACATCTCATGGAGACATTGAGTATATTGAGGCATCACTCCCACAGTCTGATGCTGATCCTCTTCTTGAGGAGTTCGCCGATGAACTTACTCACATCAATCCTAAACCCTAAACCCTAAACCCTAAACCCTTTAGAAAGTGATGATGGTCTCCTCGACTTTGAAGCCGATCTGGGAGAAATTGAAAGTCTCCTATATCATGATCCGTCACTCACTTCTGATCCCGACAGTCCAATAGAGAATGATAATCTCTTTGTTCCCGAAACATTCAATACTACTCTCACCAATCCTCTATTTGAATTCGAATCTGAATTCACTTTGATTTCTGATAATCCACTCTTTGATATTCAGAGTGAGGATTGTGATGAGTCCACAATGGAACATGAGTTCATAGATTCACATCTTGTGAATAATTCTCTTCATGTGGAGTTCTCCGATGAACTCACTCATCATATCATGACTCCTCCGGAGTTTGATAGCCCGGGGGGAGATGCACTCAATCATGAGAATTTGCAAATTCCCACCCACCCTCCCGGGTTGTTTACGAGCTTAACCCATCAAATCCAAATTCAGGCTAATGAGCCTGTTCTCGAGGAAGAAAATCAAATCATGATTTTCATCATGGTTTTCTTCCTTTTCTTCACATATAAGGTGACTTCATCTCTTCTTCACTCCTTTGGGAATGAAGACACTATATTTGACCCCGGCATTTTCATGTATCATTATCTTGAGCCGGATACTTATCTCATCGGTGTGGAACTTTCACGTGCTTCATATGTTTGTCCAAACATTTTGAATGAAAGTCCGATGGAGATTACTTCCTCCACATCACACTTCCCCAAGGACAAATGAATTCGGGGTCGAGTCAAGCTAGCGACTCGGTAAACAAAAACAGTAGCATGCTTATAGGGTTTTCACCCTAAGTGTGGGGGAGTCACCCATGCTATGATTACAAAAGTGAAAAACAAAATGGTGTTTTCCACGCTTAGCTTGTAATGTTGCCCTTTTATGTTCAAAGAGTCGGCATAATAGCCGGGACTTTGAATATTGAGGACAATATTCATTCTAAGTGTATGTGTGTGTGTGTGTGTGTGGGGTGGGGGGGGGGGGGGTATTTCGCTATTCTAGCGAATTTTATCACATTTTACTATCTAATACCCCCGTTTTTGGCAAAAATTTATTTTTATTTTTTTCACTTGTGCTTCAAAATTTTTGTGGTTATCAGTCCGCCATGTCTAAACGACAAAAAGGATTGGCTAATCCAGGAGCAAACGGCTCTTGGTAAAGATATATCAAATCCGTTTATGGCTTGCAATTTGCCCAAAATTGTATGGTACCTCAACTCGCCATATCCCATAAAGCGAATGAGTTGGCTAGCCCACAAGATTATGGCTTGTGGTAAAAGCAGTGGAAAATCCATAATTGGTAATCAGCTCACCAAGATGTTGACTTTGTCCATCAAGAGTTGGCTAGTCCAGAAGCAAACGGCTTTTGGTAAAGACTAATCAAATCCGTTGACAGCTGGTGGTTTGCTCAAAATCACATGGTTATCAGGTGGACCATAGTTCTTACTTGAATCGATACATCTGGCTACTCCAGAAGTGATGGCTTTTGGTAAAGAGTTTAAAATCTATCAAGTTTTTAAAACATTTTATTGCTAGGGACTAGCAGTATTTTAGTGTGGGGGATTGATGAGTGCTCAAACACTCATCATTTTTGGTCAAATCTGAACTGCAAAACATACAAAAACACTCAGAAATGCATCAAAATACTGAAAATATTTCAAAATGGTGTTTTATATGTTTTAGATGCAAAATGAGCAAAAACAGATGAAAAACGTACAAAGTTTGCAAAATTGGCAGTTTCAGTCCCTTAACTTTCATAAAATATCAAAACTAGTCCCTGGTCATTCAAAATATGGAAAATTATCACCAAAGGTCCTTTTGAAATCATAAGTTGTCATATTTAGTCCTTTGGTGAAAAATCTTAAAAGTTTTTGAAATTAAGAGTTTAGTCTCTGGTGGGATATTTTTAGCAGATTTGGTAGATTTGGTCTCTGGTGGGATATTTTTGAAAGAAAAATCATTTTGGGTCCTTGGGAAGTTACAAAAGTCATTTTCAGTCCTTGTTGTGAAGTTTGGAGAAATTTACATTTTGGTCCCTCATGTTTGGAAAATTACATCATTGGTCGCCGGGTGTGTTATTTTGGAAAAATTATCAAATGGGACCTTGAATTATTTACAGTTGGCATAATTGGTCCTTGTGATTGCTTTGGGAAATTTCATTTTGCAGCCCTCAACTTTCGGCAAAATACAAGTTTAGTCCTTGTGTTATAATTTCTAAAAACCAAACCACCCTTTGTATTTAAAACCTGATCCACAAAAACAACCAACCCAATCCACCTCACATCCTTGGCCCATACACCTCTCAAGCCTAATCCACCAAATATTAAAAACCCTTAACCCCCGTTTTTATCTTAAACACAGTCAAACCCAACGTTTGACCACCCCTAACCTCCCAACCATATCCCATGAAACCAGGCTCCATGTATCTCCCCCCTCCTCCCACTTTATCACCTAAACAAGCAACCATCATAAATGATATCACCAACCCAACCAACCTTTTCCCCCCTCCATTATCTGCCAAATCCAAATTTCCCGCCAAAAGGAGTTTCAACGGCTCAGATGAAATTAGCCCGTCCAACGGCTTGGAATAGAGTTGGAAAGACAAAGGCATGCTCAAGGACTTATATAAGAAAAGAAAAAATGAAGAAGGAGGCAGTAGTTGATAGTTTTAGTTTTAGATTAGTTTTTTTTATGTCGTTTAAATAATTAGTGAATTCCTAGTTGTAATCAGCGGTTTTACAAAGACTTTACTAAGTGATTCTGATTGTAATTCAACTCTACTCAGTGATAATTTAAAAGTTATTTGTTTATTTAAGCCTTTGTTTCATTTTCAGTTCAAATTCTCAATTTGAAATCTATATTGTTAAAATATGTTGTGTGTTGATCATTAAGTTTAGATAAGATATCAAAAAGCTTTTAGAAGCTTTCTTTGACTGCTCAATCAGTTCTAGGAATATATCCATAGAAATCCTAAAAATTCCAAAATAGCTCATAATAAAAAATAAGCAGTTATGGAAGAAGAAGCTTTAAGCAAGGAAGCTTTTGGATGGATTTTGGTTTAGAAAACTCATTTGGGAGTTATAGGAAGTCTTATTGGTTCCTTGGGTTTCATTTCCTCAGTTGGGCACCATTTTGTAAGCAATTTTACACATTTTGGCAATTTATTGTTCTAATGTTTAATTATAGCTTGTTTCAGTTCCTTCATGCTTATTTGTTGTAGTTAAGTTAAATTAAAGCTTGATATCACTTGTTTGTTCACAGATTCATTGTTGCTCATGATCTTCATTTTAACTGCTTGTTAATGCTTATAAGTGACATATGAGTATAATGAGTTCTTTCCTGTGCATTGGTGCTTAACTAGTCTATTTTCATCATAAGTCAATAATTTGTTTTGGTAGTTTGGTCTTAATTAGTGAACTTGTTTGAAAATCACATATTGAGGTTTCTAAGGGTGTGTTTGGATCAGTATGGACAACTGAGTCCTAGGCTGTTTTTATTGTTGTTTTTGGTTCACTCATGTGTCATTAGGTCATATTAGTTCAATAAAAGCATAAAATTCAGTCTTGTGTTGATAAAAAGTCAAAATGACCATTTGATCATCATAGTAGCCATCTGATGTGGATTTAGGATCCTACATCACCATTGTAGTTTCTTTAGTTGTTAAGGTCTCTCATTTCCATTTCATTGTAGCTTAATAACATGTTCTCAGTAAGTTAATCAAGTCCAAAATCCACATAAGTCAAAGTAAGTGTTTAATTGAAAAGTCAAAATTACATTTGTGTAGAAAAAGTCAGATTTTGGGAGAATTGTTTTGAATTTAGTGTTTGGATTCAAGCATTGTGGTTTTTTGCATGTTATACTATCCCATCTCATCTTTAGGAATCAAGTGTTATTTCATTTTTACAATTTTTTCTCTGGGATCCACAGCCACCCAAAGTAGGCTGCAGGGAGGAACCCCTCCCCTGCACCAGCAGATCTCAGTCCACACCACCCACTTTGGTAGTGGTTTCTAGCCACCACAGTGGGCCCCACATCCCCATTTTTGGTCCATTAAACCCCCCTCCTACCCCTATTTTAGTTTTGACCATAGTTTTGACCTCAGACCCCCTGGGACCCACTTGGAATTGCCCCTATACCTTGTCCCATTTTCTGAGTTGAAACAAATAAGCAAGTGCTTATTTTGAGCTTATTGGCTTATCCAATGGTCCCCAATTGCTTTTTCTTGCTCACACATGTCCACTCAACTAGTTTGAACCAGAATTAATCATAGTGGGTCCCACTTAAGCTCATTTGAGCTTATTTGCTTATTTGGTCAAGAAAAGTCAACTATGGAGCTAATAAGCTTCCACAGTGCTTATTTTTAAGTTATAAAAAATTTGTTTTTACAAAAGTTAGTTGTTTTTAGGTATAAATTAGTTTTCAAAAAGAAAAATCAAGAAAAAAACAATTTAATTATAAGCGATAGTTTCTATTTAATGTAATTTAAATTTTAATTTTCATTTTTAAATTTTTGTTAAGCACTTAGCTTTTTTATATTTTTCTTAAATTCCTTTTATATTAAAGTAATTTCAGTAATTTTCTTAGATTTTTATTTTATCAATTGGTATTTATTAGATTTAATATTAGTTTTATTAGTAATTAATTAATATTTAAGTTTTAAATAGCATAATTAATTTTTATAAAGTAACTCCTAGTTTTTATATTTTTCCTAGCTTTTATATAATATAATATAATTTTAGGAATTTTTCTAGAATTTTTACTGTTCATTTTCTATTTTTTATAATTTAAATTAGTTTAATTAGGTAATTAATATATAATTAGTAATTAATTAATATAAAATCCACAAAAAGACAAAAAGACATATTTTTAATTTTAAAATTTGTTTTTAGTTGTTTTATAATTTTAGAATTTTAATTTTCATTTTTCTAGTGTTAAATTAATATTATAATGTATTTAAGTATTTAAATATTAATAGTAAGTATTAAATAGTATTTAATTAATATTAAATAATTAAATAGTGTAAAAATTTATTTTCTTTTTCTAAAAATTTTCTTTTATCCTTTAGTTTGTAAAAAAGTCATTTTCACCCCCTGGGGGTTTTCAGATTTCACGTTCACGTAAATTTAAATAGAACGTATACGTTTTTAGGTTTAAATCGTTTCTGGTTTTTCTAATTTCACAATCTTATTCATATAACTTACTTAAGTTATTTCCTTGTGCAAATCAGTAGTTTAATCAATCACAACCCCTTTCCCGTCCAGATTCACCCGATCACAGATCCGTTTGATAACCATCCACACCTCGTCGGGGCATAACAACCCGGGGAAACACTATATTCCGCGGAGCATTGGTCTAGGCTATTTGACTTTGTTGACCATCACTTGGTCAATTTAAGTTGACGGTTTAGCATCAATCACACATTTCCACATGTAATTACCCCGCCTATTTATATGCTATAACCCAAGTAATTTCCTCATTCATCCAGTAACAAAAACAGTAAACACATAAATTGTATCAAAGGGTGTAAGAATGTCACAATTTGTGCTTCTTTAGGAACTTGCAGCGGCTGCTAACTCTACTGAGTTACTGATGCGTGGGAATCGCAACAGGCTTTACCTCTCGAGGGATCTAGACTCAAGGTCATGGGTTACTACGTGATTCGGGTGAGTTCCTCGTAGAGGACATCTTTGGGATCAAACTTAGGTTTCAACTTTCTATCGGTTTCCTTAGTATGGTATGACCTTTCAAACTTTTCTCCATCCGGATCATACAAGGTCATTCTAATATGCCATGACCCGTCACCTTCTTTAGGTGGTTTGTCCCACCTCCATTTACACTTATCTCCCTCTCTTTTCCATTTATTCCTTTCTATGTTAATGGGCATTACGCTTAGTAACTCAATCATCTTCCTAAAGACTAAGGGGTCCTCAAAGGGGTCTAGCTCTTCATCTCTAGCTATGAGTTGTTCTACCGAATGTGTCTTTTCAACAAAGTCTTTTTCTAGATAGAATGGGCATTGAGGTCCTATAAAATTCCTCTCTATCCAAGGTCCATATCTAGACGGTCTCCTATTCATCTCCACCCAATGCGGTGTTGGTTCATCATCACAATCATAACTATGCTTCTTAACATCATACACCGACCAAGTATCGCCTTCACCTACCGTTATCTTTGATTCCTTGCAATCTATCATGGCACTAGCGGTTGCTAAAAATCCTCTTCCTACCAATAATGGGCATGTAGTGTCACTAACCATGTCTAGGACGTGAAAATCCGCTAATATAGTTAACTTTCCTACGTGAACAACTACATCCTTAATCATTCCAACTGGGTGTGCAATACTCCCATCCGCTAGCCCTATCAATACCTCCGTTTCCTCTAACTTTCCTAGCTTAAGAGCGGTGAATAAGGATAAGGGAATCAAGTTGAGGCTTGACCCTAAATCGGCTAGTGTGTCGAAAGCTTCGGATCTTCCTATCTTACAAGGCAAAACAAATATACCCGGGTCATCAAGCTTTTTAGGCAATTTGTTTTGAACGAAGGCGGTCCCATTTTTACCTAGCTTACATTTCTCATATTTTTCTAGGAGGGCACTATAGTAGGGAGCATGCGCTAAGACATCAATGACGGGGCGTTCTAGGTGAAGTTCTTTGAATTCATCGTCAAGGCTTGCGTAAGAGGTGTTTCAACAATGCTTTTGACCGGTTCTATAGTGGGTGTTTTATTTGATTGGTCCTTTTGGGGAACTTGGTTTTGTTTGAAACACGTGCTCGTTGATTTAACCGAGTAATATTGTGGACACGAAGTGGGTGACGAAACTGAGGATATGGAATTAACGGTTAGTTTCGGATTCTTGACCGTGTCACTCGGGAGTGCTCCCATTTCTCGGTCATTGAGAACTTTCAACAATGCGTCAATCCTAGTGGTCATCTCGCTTTGCTTTTGTTTGAAATCGGCTTCAAACTTAGATATGTGAGCTTCTTGAGATGCCATGAACTTTGACATCAATCCTTCAAGATTGTTGGTACTACCATAGTTGTTAGAAGGATTGTTGTTGAAAGTACGGTTGGATGGTGGACCGTTTGGTTGGTAACGATTAGGCGGATTGGAAGAATTGGGTTGATTTTGTTTCCACCTAAGGTTTGGGTGATTTTTCCATGAGGGGTTGTATGTATCACCGTATGTGTTTGGCTCGGGCTTGAAAGTGTACCACTTATCTCCCACTTCGTCGGTACGCGTGGATGCGTAGTCCGCAAAAGCTGTTCCGGGGAGTTCCACGCAATCACGAGTGTCATGGGGACCACTACATAATTCGCATGAAGAAGTGATTTTGTTCACTTGGCTTGAAGGCTTCGGAGCTTCGTAAGATTTCATGAAAAACTTGACTTGGTCCTCAAGTTCTATGATCCTACGGTCGGGAGTGCTAGAATTGTTCGAAGGCAAAGATATTGCCTTGACCGTTTTGTTCAAATCACGGGGGTCGTTCCAACTTTCGTTGTCATAGAGAGCAAGATCTTCTATGAGTTCCCATGATTGTTCCGCACTAAGATCACGTAGCTTACCACCGGCCGATTGGTCAATGGTTCGCCTCGTGGAGATGTCGATATGGTCATAAAAAATTTGGACTTGGAGCCAAAGATCTATGCCATGATGAGGGACTTTTTGGAGTAAGTCCTTGAAACGAGTTCATGCTTCATAAAGAGATTCATTTTGACGTTGTTGGAACATCAAGATGTCATTCCTAAGCTTAGTAGTTCTCCCCGGTGGGAAAAATTGAGCAAGGAAACGAGTGGTGAGATCATCCCATGTGGTGATGGATCCCGCGGGTAAACGCTCAAGCCATTGACTAGCTTGATCCCGTAGAGAGAATTGGAATAGGCGTAATCGGGTTGTCTCTCTAGTTTCAACACCTAGGTCTATGGAATCTACGATTTTGAGAAAGTCCTTAAGATGTTGGTTTGGATCTTCGGAACGAAGTCCATGGAATGCACATCCGCTTTGCACCAACCGGATGGTGTCGGATCGCAAGGGGGTCACATTGTCTCCGGTGAGCTCAATGGTGTTTCGGTAGCCTTGGTGGCTAGGTCGGGAATACTCTCATAAGGTTCGGGGCCTAAGGGGTTCTAGTGGTGAGTTTTGTTGTGGTGGGATGACGGGTTCAAAGATATTACCACCTTCCATGATGTCGGATGGTAAAGAATTACGAACAAAAGCACGAAGAAATAAGATAGACTAAAGAAAACCTAAAAATGAAAATAAAATCTTACTAGAAAGGAATCTAGCAAGTAGACCTAATAAAAAGAAATCCTAACCTAGACAATAACTATTCTCCGGGCTGCGGCGCCAAAAACTTGATGCGTGGGAATCGCAACAGGCTTTACCTCTCGAGGGATCTCGAGAAGCTTACAACCCCCACCAGGCAGTGTACCTGATCGTTGTAGTATAGTATAGTGACAAGTACCGGGGGATTGATCGTTCAGCTTAGGAATAGTGTCGCTGGGATTAGAAAGCCTAATTACTAGTTCTAATGGTGAGGGATGATTATTTTTGTATTTTTATGTTTTTTTAGAAAGCAAGTAAAATCTCGGGTTTTGGAAGAGTGGGCGGAATTAGTTGCTATTCAACTAACCCAAAACTAATATGCAATCAAAATAAAATACAGAAAATGAAATTAAACTAATTTATACTAAGGTTGTGAGCAGTAATTGGAGAAAATGTGTTTACTTAGACTTCACTACTCCCTAGATATCTTTTACATGTTAATTACTTGTTATAATTGTATGGATGACGGATTGTATTCCTTAATACCATTCATGGGGTGGCATACATAACTCCCCAATTCTATGAGCTCTTATCTCCTCCTACACCATGACCCAGCACAACTATAGGGATTGTAAACAGTGGCTCATGCATTAAATACAACCAATAAAGACCTAGTACGCCTCGGTTCATGTTTCTTAAGACGTTCAAGCATGTTACCATTTGGAGATCTGCCAGTTTTCTTAAGCCTAACATATAAAATCATTCATCCAAGACAAGAATAAACAAGTAATCAACACATAATCAACATCTAGGTTTCATTAGATCTAAGCAAACACAAAGGAGATCTAGCCTAGCATAATGGAATTGAGACAAGAACAAGATATAGACAACCAACACATAGACATATTGATTGAATTAGAAGAACACTTATCTCAATTACAATGCAAGGTATCAAGGGTTTGGAACCCTTGAAAAACCTGTAAAAGTTGCACCAAATTCGTCTTTAGGGTTTCTCCAAAACTTCTCTCTTTTAATGTGAAAAACTAGAAAACTATATATAGAAAAACAGGGGTGACGGCGTCAAGAGCAAGGGTGTGATGCCGTCATCTCGCCGCCAAATACTTCCTCGGACGGCCTTGATCTACTTATGACGGCCTGTGTGACGCCGTCATCAACCACGGTATTTTATTCTTGGGACTTTGACGCCGTCAAGAACAACTCTTGACGCCTTCATGCACTGTTCCCAGCATAGAAATTTGAGACTTTGCCGTTTTCTTCACTTTTATGCTCCAAAAACGTCCGAAATGGCTTCTTTTCCAGAATTCACTCTCCAAGTACCTAAAATCACAAAAGGAACGATTTAGGGCAATATTTGATCAAATAAAGTTGGATTCGGGCTTAAATGACCCCCTAAAAATGGACCATTTTTCGCCTCATCAGTTACCATACCATATGTCGGTTTATTTTGCTAGGGAGACACAACGGGATGTGAAGTATGCGAAAGATCTTTTTAAGGCATATCAAGAGTTGCTCGATATTGGTATTCAAAGGAACAAGTACATGGCTGAAATGGAACTTGTGCGTCTCTCGGTGTAGATGTTCAAGTGCTTGGAGTATTTTAAGAAGCTTTAAAAGGCCGACGTTATCGAGCTTTTGGAATTGAAGAAGAAGATTGCCGAAGAGAAGCTGAAGCTTTTCAACAAGCACGCATTTGTCAAGGGACTTTAGAGTTTCTTTCAAGGTTTTTTGATCAATCATGTTATGTTTGTTTGAAGTTTAATGTTTTGTGGTCAAAGAAAACTATTTCTTTGTTTATCAAACTATGTTATATTATCAATTATTTTATCTTTTTTGTTGATTAAGTATGTTATTTTGCTTTGTTACTTATGTTATGATGCTATGTTAAAAGTCAAACAAATATTGTCAAACTATATTATATTGTCAAACTTGGTAGATTTGTGAGGAGGATGCTACTCAAAATGGGTCAAAACAGTCAAGTCAAGCTAATAACTGCAGAACCAAACACTCCTTTCTACAGAGCTTCCAAACTGGTTCAAGACAACTTAATACACCTTACAATAATATGTGATAATGCATATAGAAATTGATTGCCACTTTGTGAGAGACAAGATTAGAGGTGGTCAAATTCTACCCACTTTCATACCAATCAAGTCACAATTGGCTGATATTCTCACAAAGGGTCTAAGCAAACCTCTGCACTACAATTGTTTATCCAAATTGGCTGTATGTAACCCTTACACACTGCCAATTTGCGAGGGGGATAATGAGGATGCTACTCAACATGGGTCAAAACATTCAAGTCAACCTAATAACTGCAGAACCAAACACTCCTTTGTAGCTAAGTAGTTCTAGAAGGCTCTGTTAGTTATTAGCTAGTTAGTTTTAGTTTCTCGCCAATATTGTACAAACCATAGAGTTTACCATTCACCAAAAGACCGGTTACATAAACCACTACAAACAAAAGACAAACATTAAACAAAGAAACTAGCTTAACAGCCACAAAATGGTCAAACACCATCCTCAAACCCAACACCCTCAAACAGCGATGGCACAAATACATTGGGTTCAAACAGAACCATCACATTTCCGGCATCATCCACAGGTGGAGGCGTTAGATGGCACTGGTACGCCTGGTACTCCTGGTACTCCGGCGGAGCAAAAGTGGTATCACAATAACCCGAAGTGGTGGTGGGGTTCATGGGTTTTTTTCTTTTGTTGTTTTTTTCGAGTACCACCTCCAACGGGGATGTCCCGAAGAGCGCCACCATGAGTCCAGTGTCTACGATAGCTACGGCAAAAGTGACGAGGCTGTGAAGTGTTGTAGTTGTTGTAGTAACAGAATTTTGTGTCTTCTGAATGACAACGTGGACATGGAAGTTGTTGTGGGGTTTGATTAACAGTCGTTGTTGTGATCAACGTTTCTTGGTGTGTGTTGGTGGTTGTGGTTGTGGTGGTGGTGATTATTGCGGTGTTTGGTGATGATTCCATTTTCTGCAAACTATGTTTTTTTTACGGTTACCTCGAGTCATGATTTGCAAGTGTGAGTTGTAGGGGGTTTATGCTGTTAACACTTTTAAGTTGCTTTGCAAATTTAACCATTGAAATCATGTCAAATCGATACCCAAGCACATAGCTGATTATGGCGGCAAATTTAATAAGTATGAACAGTAAAAAGATGATACTACCTTCAATGACATGACACTTAACGAGAAAACTAACGGAAAGTGGCTCTCGGTGGTTTTTTTGCACATTTACGTAACGTTAGTGGTTTTTTTGCGTGACTTTTTGTCTCGGTCCTATTATTGCGATTTCGTGATAGTTTAGGGAACATTTTTGCATTTTACCCTATAAACTATCATAGTGGATGCTCTTAGTTTGCATCTCTTTGATTTTTTCTTTTTGGGTACACTATTTAATCATCTTGTTAATATAGTGGATGCTATTTGCATTTTTTTGGTTTTCTTAATAATATTTTTCCCTTAAAAAAGATATTATGTAAGTAAACATTTATGCCTATTGCAAATATCTTCCTTTTAAAAAGTATCTCTTATGTATAAATGTAACAATTATTAAATGTTTTTGTAAGGTTTTACATTAACTCTGAATTAAAAAAATATAAAATGATAACTCATTTTCTTTTATTTTTTTGAGCAAATAAAATGATAATTCATTTTCAATATGCAAAATGTTGACAAATTGATCGTGTTGGTGGGGTAGAATATGGTGTTTGATTGATGTAACAAGTGAAAATGAAAATTGTTTGCGCAATTGAGATATTATCTAAACGCGGCTTTTCGTACGTAGATATTATGAGAAGTTATACTGGATTACAAATTATACTTTTCCTCCTTTGCACAATTGTTGTCCCAAAAATAAATCACACGATTTAGGAAAAAAAATAAACAAAATACAACACTCTTCGACCAAATAAATAGACGAATATTTGCACAAAACGACGGTGTATGTCGGCAAATAATTATACTTGCGAACTTATGGTTCTGGTGTGACTTTTAATCAGGGCCGTCTTATTGATTTCGAAGATCTTGTGCCATAATTACAAGTACGTTACATTACTTGAAAATTTTGAACATATTTATTAACGGACAAAAACGCTAATTTTCACATGGGAAATATTGACATTTATGATATTGTGGTTTACTGTATTTCAGTTATGAATATATTTAGGTAGTTTGAATATAAGAGCTAACGGAGTAATAATGCACAAGCTGCGTTATGGTCTATGTGGCATATGTTAATGCGCATTTCCCACGCCGAGGCCTCTTGCGTTACATTAGCATTGAAACTTGCGTTGGTATACCAACGTGAGTTGGAACGTAGTAGGGAAAAAAAACGCTTATGGCTTCAACGGATAGATTTTCAAATTCAAAATATTTTCAAAACACCCCCTCTTGGGTTAATGATAAGTTTTGTTATTAAATTTTAACTCCTCTATAAATACAACACCCCTTTACCCAATATTTTCACACTTAACTCATTTTCACACTTAACTCACACAATTATGGATTGTCGTCTCCTCAATTCCGTCGAAGAAATGAAAGTGTATATTAAAAAACAATGCGATCAAGACGACGTGGCTCGACAAAAGGCTACTGTTGACGTTATCAAGCAGTTTCAACTCGCGGAGGCAAAGAAAGAACATTTGAGACAATGATGCGCGAAATGCAAAGACATTTCTGTAGAAAGACAAGCTGTGAATGACTAATTTTTGAGCGATGAAGTCAAGAAAGATGACGCCATCAGTGAAACGTTATGGACGTGCGTTTCACATATAAAAGCCAACATCAACAACAAATTACGTTGGAGTTATGAAGAAAACAAAATTGTCGGTTCAGTATCATAACAGATGAATCAACTTGAGCTAGGTGCATCAACTTCAGCTAATGTACATGGATTTATTGAGAAACAACAATATCAGTTTACGGGTTATGCAAACGAGGCAGTAGATGAGCATGGCTTAACTGCAAGCCAGCATTATAAAATAATATGTGGCGAAGAGGCTTCAAGAGAAGTTGAAGCAGAGCAAGCAAGGCTTTAACAAGAGTGAGAGGAGAAACTCAAGAAAGAAAAAACAAAATAAGCGGCGTACATTGAGGAATTTGGGTATGTGGAGTCTCCTGAGTATGATTCTGCATGCGGGGAGCATTCAGATTAGAATATGTTTATGTATTTCGTATCGAAGGTTTTTTTTCGTATCGTATATTGTATCATATCATATCGTATTTTATTTTATGTAATATTTATTTAATGCTTACGTAATGTTTATGTTTATGAATATAATATTAGTGAAGAGTTTATTTAATGATTGAAATAATAGTTAAGGGGTGAATTCGTAAGTTGTAGGTTTTTTTTTTTTTTTTTTTATTTTTTTTTTATTTTAATTTTTTTAAGGGTGGGTCTCAAAAGGTAGTGTTATTTGGTATTATGATAACGGGTGATTTTTTGGTGTTATGTTATATGATGTCGAAATGATATGACGCTGACATGACGGAAAAATTGGTGTTAACTTGAGTTATGACTCCTTACCCTCTAAGTAGTTGTATTAGATCAATTGGCCACCTGGGCTTCTTATGGATTTTGGGGGAGGTTTTACCCAGGGTTCAAGTCTCGCATGAGACAAAAATAAGGTTTTCCTCCTAGTGCGAAACCGTGAGTTCTAGGGGTTTCCTTTCGCGGGTCTCTCCTAGTGGTTTGGGTCCCGGGGCCTACCCATTTGGATGGTTTAACTCGATTGTCGAATTTCAAGTGTGGTGCCGTTCTAAATTAAAAAAAAAAAAAAAAAAAAAAAAAAAAGTTGTATTAGATCAATATATGATAATAGGTGTTTATTGAAGGTTCATTAAATTTTATATAGTAATAAATTGCATTATGTTTTTAAGTTTTTTAAAAATTTTCAAGATTCAAAAAAGTATACATATATGTAGCAAAGATAAAAATTCCACCCACTATATTTTGTTTTGATTAGTTTAAGAAAGAAATGAATAATTATATCATGACATCCCAAATAAAAAAATAACAGTAATTTAGAGACGGTACGTACGTAGAATTAAACATAACAAAACTTTAGGCAATATGATTGTTCGATTTCCGTGATTACGATGCCAATGAGACCTCATGAATCACGAAGATGATAAAAAAATATATTTATTAGAAAACATACTTTTTAAAGCAAATATTTTCTTTATCATATAAAAGCCTGTAGCAAGAAGGTATGTAATACAACTCGAAAGAAATCTACTTGCATGAGAAAGAAAAAGGTTTAGATCGCAAAATAGCAAAAAACTACTTTTTAAAGTTAATTGCGCCTTGGTAATAACAAGTATCATTAAATGAAACTAATTTCGTTAAGTTTTTCAATATGCTCATTTTGATATGTTGTCATATAAAACAACAGGAACATGTCACTATTTTTAACATGACAAACATCTAAATGTGAATATTAGACTGTTTATGAAAGTTCTTTGCATTTAATGATATTTTATATAATTCTTGCATCAAAATAAAACTTGAAAAAAGTCCGCTACTATTTTTCGACTCAAACCTCAAAAAAAGACACCACAATCAATGGAAACAACAGTTTAGTTCAAAAGATTTTTGTTAAACAACGCTCGGTATAAGAAAACCGATTAACATTTGTAAATTTGCTTACGACAACGAATGTTTTATTTATTTTTTAATCTGACTTGAATAAGATACATAATGCTAAAACTATAACTCAATATGTGGACATACAAATACGCCCTCACTTTTAAATGTAAATTATCTGTAGTACATTTCTTTTGCTAGAATATTGTGAGGTTTGTTCAGATGATTGAGTTTTATTTCTAGACTTTCACTTTCTCAAATACTCAAAGTATATTGATCATCTCTTTTAATCTCATATATATATATATATATATATATATATATATATATATATATATATATATATATATATATATATATATATATATAGAAGTAAAGTAAAGTAAAGTAACTCCCAATACCGTCTTCCACGGGTTATGGGTCCCATTACCGTCTTCCACGGTGTATGGGGGAGGTTGATATGTAGACAACCATACCCCTACCTAAGGTAGAGAGGTTGCTTCCGGTTCTACCTAAGGTAGAAAAGGACCTCCGGCCTTTTGTAGGGAGTGAGGATTGAACCCTTGACCTCTAGGTTAAGAGGCAAGGGGTTTTCCAACTGATCCAACCCTACTTGTTATATATATATATATATATATATATATATATATATATATATATATATATATATATATATATATATATATATATAGTTAAAAAGTTTCAAACAAGTATTATTTGATGGTTTTTAATTTGATATCAATTTCGACGTACTTCTCAAAAGTTTTTTTAAAGTAATATTGGTAGAAAACTATAAAAATTCGATGCGCTATACAAAAAAATTTACATTCTTCTGCTATAAACTCTTTATTCCTACCGAGAACTTTTTTTCTCCAAAGATTCAAATCCCCTTTTCTCTATTACAAACCCCTGCAAACCAGTTACGAAACCTCATAAGTCATAACCATTCCAAACCTTTTGTGAAAGTTCCTCATTACAAGGCCCCGCTCCTCCGATCTTCTTTCCTTCTTCCCATCATCAATTGTTGAAATCTCTCATTTTTTTAAAAATTCACTTGCTTTCAAATATAAATTTCTCTTTCATCTTTATTTTCCCATTCATTTTACCAATAATTAAACTAGTAATATCCAAAAAAAAAATTGTTTGCACTTATTAATTAATGTTACTATATTTTAATTTGGGCCATCGTAATCAATTTTTTTATATGACGATTAGGTTTGTGGTTCATGCAATCGTTATGTTTGTTAAGAAAATATAAAGTGAGTGAAAAATATGGATACAACATAAAATGAAGAAGATGAAAAATAGTGAATTTGTCATATGTTTTATCATTTTGATCTATGTTATTGTACAAATTGTACATGTTATGAAGTATTGCGAACACAAATAGAGGAATCCAATTCAAAAGGAATAAATCTAGAAATAAAAAGTTTAGAGATGTGGGTAACAGATGGTGGCAAAGGGTGTCAAAAGAGTATTCTTAGATCACAAATATTAGTCAACTTAGAGTTAGAAAACATACCATGATGAATCTAAAAGATTAGTGATGCATTTAAATCAAGTTAATGCATTTCAAATTTGTGGTTATAGTTATTTCTCATTATTTTTATTTTAAGTTTTTTTCTCATTTGATCCCAACTCGGATCGTAAAAATGCAAATTTCCCTTCACATATTACACATGAGTTATTTTACATAATTCTACTTATCTTTTCTGCTTGTTTTACAATTAAGGATGTTGTACATGTCGGGATCCTACATATCGATCAACAAGCAATAAATACAACAATAAGCTAGCTAGTAAACACCATGAACATAAACCAAGATAACGAATGGTTAGCCTCAGCTCGGAACAATTTTTTTGGAGTTACAAGATGAAAAGTCTTAATCTCTGGATACTCTATCTTAATAATATATGGAGTATCATTTTCATTTTTTGACCAAAAGTATCATTTTCATTATTCCCCTTGATTTAACCTAGCTACCATCCCGGCCTCCTTTCATAAGGATTAAGGGCTGTCATGAATGAATCTCAGGATTCTCTGATTTTGACCTTTAGATTTGTTTTCGGCGTGACAGAAACTTATGCTTTTATGGTGCTACATGCATTTACTAATGAAAGTCTAAAACAACGTACATTAGCTAAGAACAAATAAGATAAACATATTGGAACACGTTAAGATTCAATTTTTCTTTTTGGTAATCATGGTTGTCCAACATACAAAGTTACGAGTATAAAAGTTTGTGGTGGTAAATAACAAATGTGTTGTTATATGAAGTTTTTAGTAGTAATAAATAGTAGCAAATTTGTAGCTTTATGAAATATAAAAGCACGTACATATATAAATTAAACGTCTTTGTGTAAATTAAGTTATTAATCCGAAATGTATTGTAAGCTTAAAGGTCACCATAGTTGAATTTGAATCAGAAAGTTTAATGATTGTATTAATAGCGGACTCTTGAAATCTGATTCTTGCATGATATATAAACACATATTTGCATTTCAAATTATAATAGAAAAACCAAGAGATGTTGAGCAAGAAGTTGTAGCCCGAGTTCAAGCTAGGATTTGTTTTTTGCTCACAAAGTTGAAGGTATATATCACTAAGATCAGTAATTTAGTTCAAAGATATATCGACTTAAATGAGAGGGCATAGTTTTATTGTTATTTTATTCGTAATATAAGTTTGTATGATCTCGGAACGAAGGGTTTTAATAGACAGTTTCTATAAGTCTATGCCTTAACCAATGCTTTTCTATAGTTGTTACAAAATTAGTACAGAAATTTGTTAACTTGCTTTGTTACATATGTGCAGCTCCGTAATTTTGTCAGAGGCCTAATGAATGGCCATTGTTACGAAACCAAGGAATATCAGATCTAACTTAAAATTAATTGATGAAGTTAATTGGTTTATATTTTAGTTAGGACTGATAGTTTTGAGATAATTTTCTATGAATAGTTTGGGTAATACATTTTGGTTCTTGACAACTTGCTTTTGCAACAATAATTCTTACATCAAAGATAGTTGGTAAAAATAAAAGAATAACAACTCTGGTATGATCACTAAGTATGATTATCACCAATAAATTAAAGAATAACAACTCTATTGGATATACTTTATAATTACTAGCTGTACATATACAATATGTAAATTAAAACAAAGGATATATCGATCATATAAGAAATTTTGAATGGAATTTGTTAGTATGAATCATATATTTTATAATTTCTTTTTTCAGTATGTATGATCAAGAGATGGAAAGTCGTAAACTGTTCTTGATGGCAAACCCATCTCAGTTTCATGGTGATATGGATCCGATAGTGGTGTCTGACTGGATTATGGAGATGGAAAATGCTTTTGATAGATGCAGATGCAATGATATTCATAAGGTTTTATATGCGTCATTTCTGCTAAGAGGACAAGCATTATACTGGTGGAACATGATAAAGGAATCGCGTGGAAAACAATTTCACTGGAGTATCTCGTGGGATCAATTCAAGGAACTAATTTACAAGAATTACATCCTGGAGAATCAAAAACACGAACAGGAGGATATTGATTGTGAATATCAAGGTTCTAAGTCTGTTCAAGCTTATACGGCTGTGTTTTATAACCGAAAGGTTAGATTTGGAAATATTGATGCTGCAACCGAAGAGAAGAAGATGAAGCTATTCATCAGAGGACTAAAAAGTCAAATTAAGGATCGACTTGATATGGCCAACCTAAAAAAATTCGAGGAAGTGGTTCAACAAGCGATAACAGTTGAAAAAGCCCTAGCTGTTGAAAAAGCGTTAGCAGAAGAAGCATTGGAACAGATGGCACCAAAACGAACACCCTTTCATATATTGTTTTCAAACCAAGGAAACCAAGGAACTTGAAGAAACTGATGAGAATCAGAGGATAGGCAAATTTGAATTTCAAGCTAGGCTTTTTAAAATGCCATCTGATCGATATTCGAGTCTGTTTTGCTTATAAACCACTTACCACTGTTTTGTAATGCTTTTACTTAAGGAAACTATTGATTTTGAATTTAATCGTATGCACGAATTCTCTATATACATAAAAGCTATTGAAATAAACGTATGTACCCAAATGCAATCATATATAAACAGTTGTTGCATGTAGAGCAGTTTGTCCTTATAAATAACAAATTTTTAGTTATAGGAATTGGCAGAAACGTAAAAAACTAAAAATGTATATATACCGTTTGATATAGAAATGGTAGACGTATATTTGTGTATATACATGCAAAGATGGAGATAAAATGTACTAGTTAATAGGGTTTTGACTGGATTGAAAACCAAAACCTTACTATAAACAACTTTGGGACTAAACTAGTTCTAAATGAGACATTTAAAAATTTAAATATACAATAAATTGTTTTTCTACATCTCAAATTGGCTCCAAGTGTATTAAGTTAATAGTCTTTGACGTATATTTGTTGTGTCGTTTTGCCTATATGTTTGTTTTGCTCTGTTTGCTTTTATGCTTTCTTTGTTTTGCTTTCCTTTTCTCGTTTTTCTTTTCTTCGAGCACACTTTGCACACACTTGCCGGAGGTCTTTCTGGAAGCAGTCTCTCTACCTGCAGGGTTCCCTGGGGTAGGGGTAGGATCTGTCTACATCCCACCTCCCCCATACCTCGCCTAGGCAGGATTGGGTATGTTGTTGTTGTTGTTGTTGTTGTTGTTGTCTTTTTAAGCTCAAAATGACACCAAATTTGAATCAGCAATTAATAGATCAGCTTAAGGATTTATTTATAAGTTAATAGTCTTTTTAAGTATCATTCTTTTTGAATGGCACGTTTATATAAATATAAAACTAGCAAGATGCTAAGAATGACGACTCCTCAACCGATAGTATGACCAAAACGACCCTCAACAACTTAACGACCATAAACGCAATTACAACACACCCTTATGATAAAACACAACTGATTTGGCCTCTTTTTCATTGAGTTGGGTGTTGATTTTATATGGAACTCACTTAAATTAAGCTCGATTTTGAATTTGGGTGAAAATCAGGTCAAGAATATGACCCAGAAGGTTGTTTTATATGTTTACAATATGTACTTTAGAATTATAATATGAACGAGTCCAGAAGTTTGTTAATTGCAAGTCTTGTTACTGCTCTTGAATACTTATGGCATCCCAATTTTGTTTTTTCTTTTTTGTTTTCTTTATTTAGCTTTGATTTATATATAAGTTGTAGAAATTGTATCACTTAAATCTTTATGTGGTAGCAGACATAGAAGAGGCTAGGGATCATGTTTTCTATGTGTTCAAGACGAATTGTATGAACTAGGGAAAATGATCAGATCGAGTTTCAAATATTTTCTGATGTTTAACGTAATTACACTTTCATCTTAAAATAAAAGATGCAACGATCATGTTAATCATCGAGAGCCATCGGACAAAACATACTGAACTTCACCCTTTGTTTTATGCATAACAAATAACTTACGCTTTTGTGGTGATATTATTTGTATTGGCACATTATAATCATCATATAGTTTTGACAAATGGTTGGATTTAATAAGTCTAAAACAACATCAGGAACAATCAAATAAGATTAAGACATTGGTACAAGTTAATTTGTAGTTATAGGAAGTAGAAACACACAAATTCCCATCAACAAATTAATGTTTAGATTAATAGCAGGACTCTTGAAATGTAATGTAAACTCAAACGTCACCATACTTTAATTTTAGTCAACAAATCAATGCTCATATTAATAGGAAACTCTTGAAATCTGATTCTTGCATGATATATACACGTATATTTGCATATTTGAAATCAATATTGGAAATCCAATTGGTGATGAGCAAGAAGTTGGAGCACGAGTTCAAAGTTAGGATTTGTTCTTTGCTCACAAAGTAGAAGGTACATATAATTAAATTTTCAAAATAGCTTTGATATTATTATTTAGATGAGAGGACAAAGTTTAATTGCTCTTTTTTTAATCTTAATCTCAGTTTTTATCATTTGATAAGGAAATTGTTTGATAAAATGTTTATAAGCTTTAGTTTTCGCAACTGATATATTCTCTTTAGTTGTTATTATTATAATTAGCTGTTAAAAAATTAGTCCTTACGTATGCCCATTGCTTCGAAAACCTTGTGATGGATGAATCAGAAGTATAAATTAAACTTCACATCTTTTAAAACTTAGGGGTGTTAATGATACAGATTTCTAAATAAAAGTGTTTTATCGTTCTGAATATGATTAAAATCAGATAACTCAGCTGTGATAAAATCAATGCACAAGATGATGTTTAGAAGTTTAGATGTGCACACGAGTTATTGGACATTCTGATAATTTAAAGATTTTAAAGACACAAAAATAATTTGAAATTGATGATCACTATTTGTTTAATTGCATCCCGACTGATTACTTGATGTATCTCAGCACAGTTATCATCTAATCAGTTTGAAAAGGGTAAACCCCAAACACCTTTTTATAGCACCAAAAGCAATGATTTTATAGAGTTCTGGTTCCTTGACAACCTCATTTTGCTTCAATAATCTGTTTACATTAAGGAACTATATATACTGATTAGTAATTACCATTTGCATGCATTTAGTTATATTTTTTGGTAATGAATGAATAATGAGAAGGTCATTATGATTTTTTTCATTTCAGCAATAAATAATGTCAGGTGGTGATTTTAAAAATGAAACCGAGTGCTCAACAGGGCAAGGCAAGGGTGGAGGAAGTGATCAATCTAAGCAAGCTGAAGAAATTACTATTATAGGCGCTGATCTCACCACTGAATTAACTAGTGTTTTGAGATCAATGATACCGATGATAGTGGAAGAGACACTGAAAAAATTACAAGAAAAAAGACAAGTGGTGCAAGAAACTACCAAAAGATTGAAAGAAGAAGAGCTTCAAGAATGGGAAACTCGTAAAATGTTCTTCATCTCAAGGCCACCAGAATACAGTGGCTACATGGCAAACAACTGGCTTAGCGAGATGGAAAATGCTTTTGAAAGATGCAAGTGTTCAGATGGTCATAAAGTATTGTATGCTTCATTTATGCTAAGAGGAAATGCGCTAAGCTCCTGGAACCACAAAAAGAAGAGACTTGGAAAAGATAAAGTAAGAGCTATGACATGGGATGAATTCAAGGCATATTGGATAAACAACCCGTGAATGGGACGGATGCAAAAGAAATTCAAAGCGTTTTAAAATGTGGAATCTTGTGGTGTGGTTGATGTTCTCATGCTTCTTAAAATGTCATCTAATGATGTTGGTTTAACTATTTTGTTTTTGCACTACTTATCTCTATTTTGCAATGATTTTACATGAGTTAAGTAATGAATAATGATTATAATATAAATTGTCTGTGAACGCAATAAGCTGACTTTCTATTTAATCCACTGAACTAAACTTAAGAGTCCATTGCTGTCACACATGTAAAGTTGTTTGGTATGAAGCTTGTTTGTTATCTACAACAACAACATTAGCCAATCCTGCCGGAGCAGGGTATGGGGAGGTAGAATATAGATAGATCATACCCCAACCTCAATAAAAACCAGAATAACCTTCGACAAGTGTATGAGTGAGGCTGAGAGGGCACATATATATTTGAAAGTGAAAGTGTGTGAAATCACACAAATAGAGAAACTATGTAAGCATACGACAAATAACATTATAAATTTTTTGAAATTGTCATAAGCAAACACGAATGAGAGCATATAATACGTAAAGCAGCAATTGATGGTTCTTGGGTGACAGAACCTATCCATATAAAGTCTTACATCTTCCATTCTTTTGAAGACAAGTTCAAAGAAACAAATTACACTAGACCTTCCTTTACCAGCAACCTTTTCAAACAACTAACACACGAAGAAAACCTCTCACTTGAATGCCCAATCACTTCTCAGGAAATTAAAAATGCCGTATGGGATTGTGGAGGAGATAAAGCCCCCGGTCCGGATGGTTTCTCTTTCAAACTTATCAAGAAGCATTGGAATCTATTGGGTGATGACATTACTACATATGTAAAGGACTTCCACTCATCAGCCTCCATTCCACGTGGTTGCAACTCTTCTTTCATTACCTTGGTTCCTAAAGTTGATGATCCCATTACAATTAGCGACTTTAGGCCGATAAGCCTTGTTGGATGCCAATACAAAATAATTGCTAAAGTCCTAGCAAACCGTCTTGCCTTGGTCATTCCATCAGTTGTGAGTGAAGTGCAAATGGCGTTCATAAAAGGTCGTCAAATTACCGATGGACCTCTTTTGGTTAATGAAATCATCTCTTGGGCTAAGAAGCATAAGAAAAGGCTTCTTCTCCTCAAATTGGATTTTGAAAAGGCATTTGACTCTCTAAGTTGGTCTTTCTTAGATTCAATCATGTCTCAAATGGGTTTTGGTGAAAAATGGAGAAAATTGATTTATTCTTGTCTTAATTCAGCATATGCCTCGGTTCTTGTCAATGGTTCCCCAACTAATGAATTCAAGATCGGAAAAGGTCTTAGACAAGGTGACCCGTGGTCTCCATTTTTATTCATTTTGGCAGTTGAAGCTTTAAATGTGGTTTCCTAGAAGCAAGAAAAAAGAACTTTTTCTTAGGAGCTAGGTGGGGAGGAACAAGATCCCAATATCTCATCTCCAGTTTGCAGACGATGCACTTATTCTTGGTCAATGGTCTCTTACCAATGCAAAAAATTTGACAAGAATCCTTACTTGCTTCCGCATTGCTTCCGGACTAAAGGTAAATTTTAACAAAAGCAAACTTTTTGGTATTGGGGTTTCCTCAAACGATCTCAATTCAGTTGCTTGCTCTATTGGCTGTCAACCATCTCAACTCCCTTGTACTTATTTGGGATTACCCATTGGTGCAAATATGTCTAGATGTTCCAATTGGTCCCCTGTAGTAGATAGGTTTCAAAAACGTCTTTCTACTTGGAAATGCAAGAACCTTTCATACGGTGGACGTCTCACTCTAATCAAATCTGTTCTTGGAAGCTTAGGAGTCTACTTCTTATCCACTTTCAAAGCCCCGGTATCAATCATAAAGAAGTTAGAGAGCATTCGTAGAGATTTCTTTTGGGGTGGAAATTCGGATACCAAAAAAATTGCTTGGATTGCTTGGGACAAAGTAGTTGGTCATCGAGATCAAGGAGGTCTAAATATTGGTAGCTTAAAAATTTTCAATCAAGCAATGTTAACAAAATGGTGGTGGCGTTTCTTATTGGAGGAAAATGCTCTATGGCGGAAAATAATTGTGTCCATCCATGGCAATTGTGGGGGTCTTAATACAGACTCCAGCACTCCATACAAGTCGGGGCCTTGGTATCAAATTTTAAAGATGAAGGATGATCTTTCCCCACACGGTATTTCTCTTCTTTCTATCTTTAAAAAAAAAGTTGGGAACGGTCAAACAACTAGATTTTGGATAGACCCATGGCTCGGAGGACCTCCTTTACGCTTCACTTTCCCACGGTTATATCGGTTGGAGTTGAATCTAGAATGCCTTATTTGTGATCGTGCTCCTCATAGACATACCATTGGCTTAAGCAGTGTCGCCTCACCTACTGTTAGTGTTCCCTCCTTTACACAAGGTCATCTGGTCTCACACCCTTCAAGCCCTCCTTCATCTGGTCTCTTATATCAGTGGGCCTGGTCAAGGCACCCTTGGAACTTAGGAGAACAACAAGAACTAACCGAATTAATGACCCTCCTCAAAAACCTTTGCTTAACCAACAATAATGACTCATGGGAGTGCACCATCAGCAACAGTAGGGTTTTTTCAGTCAAAGATATGCGATCACACATCTCCAACCATGTTTATACCTCAAACCTGCGACCTTATAGGTGGAATAATGTCTTCCCGATCAAAATCAACATATCCTCTTGGCGTATCATTCATGAAAGACTCCCAACTAGGTTAAACTTATATCAAAGAGGTATTGATCTCCATTCTATCCTATGCCCCGTGTGTGACAATGACATCGAAACTGAGGAACATCTTTTCGTTTCCTGTGAAGTAGCAAAAGAGATATGGTCGAAAGTGTTAACATGGTGGAAGATCCAAAACATATCTATAACATGCCTTCATGATGCTGTCAATCTTGCGGATAGAGTCAACATACCAAATCATCTTGTGGCTTTCTTTGATGCTGTTGTTCAATCAACCATATGGTTCCTATGGAGATTGCGGAATGACATGTCTTTCTCCCTTAAACGTCCCTCAAAGGATCTTATCCTCAATGACATCAAGCTTGCCTCATACAATTGGATTTCATCTAGAGTGAGAACTGTTACGCTTAATTGGTTTGAATGGTTTGATAATCCGTGTAATACTCGTTGTAACTGAACATTGTTCCAAATGCTTCTAGCTTCTTGCTAAGTTGCTCTTTTGTTTATATATATAATACTTTTCTGCTGTTCAAAAAAAAATACGTAAAGCACATAAGAGTTATTGCACGTGGTACCTATAATATGATCAGAAATATATATAAAATCATACCAAAAAAAAAAAGGCATATACATAAACCTCATCAAACAACGTACAGTTGCTAAATGTGTACACCAGCTGAGTATGATGATAGCAGAGTCAAAATACTTTTTTCATGTGATGAAAAGTATTTGGTCATAGCTGTAAAAGGAAGTAATCTAACACTTGAAGAGGAAGAATCCAATGAACTTGGTCAAAATTCAGTTCATGATTTGGCTGGAGTGAGTTTCTAGCAGATTACTAAAGTGTGAAACGCGAGGAGGAGGAGAGTTCAAATGTTGAAGCATATTGCCAGTAGTTAGCCTTACCACTTAGACTGTGATAACAAGAATCCCATGTCAAATTCAATGCCGCACTATGTTGGTAAAATTTATCGTTTACCATTTTATAGGACCTTCAATCATATCTATTTTTGAAACCTCATAGACCAGTCTTACAACCATATTTGTAAAATCCTTTAAACAAGTTAATAAATTCAACTATGACCCCCAGAGATGAGAAGAGTGCATATGTAGTTGGATATTGGCGAAACTCATAAATTCACTACAAAGATTTTATCGAGAGACATTACTACATGCTATACTACATTTTGATTTATGGAGATGTTAAAAGTAGCCAGGAAGATTTTTTGTCATGTTAGCACAAATGCAAAATGTATATACCAAAACTGCCTCATAAATGTGATGTCGTTGTACTTTATATATGTGTATCAATCAGCTTTGGATGCATAAATTTCCTATCAATATTGAGTTGACCTCCACTTGGTCTCATATGTACAAATGTCCTACCAAAACTAACTAAACCAAAAAAGCTTTGTTATCAAACTAATCGGTTGAGTTAGGTTTGGTCTCATGATTCAGTTAACACAAAACATTCAATAAATGGAAAAGAAAAAACAATAGGATTAATACATTTGCTCACTCTAGTAAGTGTTATAATTATGTTTATTTCTAAAGCATATACTAACAAAGCACACCAATAGTAACAGAAGAAAACGATTTCATATAGTAAATGGTACCTACTTAACAGAGGGAGTTGTCAATCCACTAGTTAAGTTACAAATCTTGAAGGTTTTTTTTCATCCTTGTAATCGAGTTGGATGGATCCAAGGCACCATGAAATTGAGCAGGGGTTGGTGCAAGTTTATGGTTTTGGCCTTGCTTAAGGAGCTTTTCTTTTCTCGATCTTTCTTCTTCTTGCTTGTCACGCATAATTTCTTCTTTTACCTTTATTGATATTCTTTCCACTATCATTGGCTTCATAGATCTCACAATATTAGTTATTTCAGCGGTTAGTTCAGAACCCTTAATATACTGCGGTTCATCTTCGTCAATAGCACTTTCGTTGTTAAGTTGCAGATCTTGAAGGGTTTTTTCCATCCTAGTAATCGAGTTGGATGGATCCAAGACACCATGAAATTGAGCAGGGGTTGGTGCAACTTTAAGGTTTTGCCCTTGCTTAAGGAGCTTTTCTTTTCTCAATCTTTCTTCTTCTTGCTTCTCACGCATAATTTCTTCTCTTATCTTTATTGATATTCTTTCCACTATCATTGGCATCATTGATCTCACAATATTAGTTATTTCAGCGGTTAGTTCAGGACCCTTAATATACTGCAGTTCATCTTCGTCATTAGCACTTTCGTTGTTAAATTGACCACTTGACATTTTATATTGCTGCAAAATGAGAGATTCAGTTTTCTTTTATAAGATTTTCCTGATTCATTCATTACAAATACAATTATTTAAGCTGAATGCACAAAACCACATACAAAAACTCCTATATATGTTGTTTTTCGTTACAATAGCTTAATTACTATAGTGATCATATGATAATATTTCACCACCATAAGTTTCATATATCGTTACTTAAACCAACTAGCATCTGACTTTTTTTACAGGCGAATATAGTAATGTAGCAAGATACTATAAGGGGATTTACAAAACAAGATTACAAGCGAAGTTAGAATCATTAATTAATCCACTCTATCCAATTAATACATGAACTTTTACTTATATTGGTGACCCACAAATGCGATAAGGTGTTTGGTTTGTTTCACGATAGTCTCCTTTTGTGGAGGCTTCAAATCAAAGCATAACTTATCTGCGTGTTGGTTGAATCAATGGCGCAGCTACATAGGGGCGGGATATTTTTTTTTTGCGATGTATGGGTATATAGTTTTCGTGTAGAAAAATTTCGGTATATTCAGTTTCGACCCCCCGTTTTAATTGTGAAATAATTTTTATACATTAAGCAATAAAAAATTTTAGATCCCGACCCCACTGAAAATTTTCTAGCTTCGCCACTGGGTTGAATGACAGGCATCAAAACAGGCCTCGGAAGATTTCCTAAGATTTCTCGATTCGAGATTATCATCTGTTAGACTTCAAAATTCACAAATTGACAAACATGGTCTGATCATGTAATGCTATATTGTGACTTGTGAGACCTCAAATCATCATAAAATAAAATAAAAACATCAATCAAGTAATTCAAGTTCTATATATAATAGAATCATGTACGACATATCGACTTCGTTTTATCATCAAAACAATACTGTGAAAACCTATTTGCCTTTCTTTAAAAAAAAAAGTGATACTTACCTTTAATTATGAACAGACCCTAGCTCGCCTTTGAATTTTCCTAAGTTCACCTATTAACGAGTTTATTATTTATATGAGATTTGGTGGGCCAAACTGACCGGGATTCTTTATTTAGTGGATTACTATGTTTTAATTATATTTTAATTTTTGTGGGATTTTTTAAGTACAAAGTTTTGTTTATGTGGCACATATTATAATTATTGTTTATCAAACTATAATTAGAGATTAAAGTTTTTTTGGTTTTGCTGACCACAACTTATATGACTTTAATTGAAAAATCAACAAATTAATTGATACCAAACATTCCAAGTTTAACAATACATTCTTTTATAAATAAAATCATTTAATATGTACAAAAATGAAATTAATCAGCTAATTAAATGCTATTTTAACACAAATTATAAGACTTAACCACAACTCATAGGATTGTGGTTAAGCAAAACCCAAAATATACTTTTAGTTAAATGTGATTTTTAATCAGATGTACTCGTGTTTTCTTTTTTTCAATTATTTAAAACAATGTCTCGGGGGAATTCATTAAATAAACTTATAATTGTTTATCGTTATATAATTATGCATGGTAAGTGTGGTTTATGTGACAACGTGATGTTAGCGAAAGTGTATATTAAGCATACACGGTCATTTAATCCTGGCTATATGTTTTAGCAATTGTAGAGTCCAAGACTGCAAGCGTAGTTACTTACAATATGATTAGAACTACAAATGAGATCGTAGAATACGTCGAGCACATAAGACTTATTGCACGTGGTACCTACAATATGATTATAACTGCAAATAAAATCATACAGAAAAAGGTATATATAAGCATAAACGCATACAAGCATGATAAACATAAAGGCATGCACACATAATAAACATAAAAATATAAAAAGACATACGTAATCATAAAAGCATCAGCTATATGGTTCTAGACCTAAAAGCAGAGGCAAATATTTAAACATTAGGCTTATAACACTACTAAAACTAACTTAGAAAACCTAAACGGCCTATACCTTCTAGCCGCCTATTATAATTCTAACTCTCCATGCGTTCCTATCATAGATCATTAAATCTTGTTGACGAATTTGTTTATATGCATGCAAGGATGGAATATGACATAGAAAAGTTCAACACAGATAGTAAAAGTTCTCTAAATATTTTTTTTGAACAGCAGAAAAGTATTATATATATAAACAAAAGAGCAACTTAGTGTGACAACTGGCAAAATAGGGAGCCGTTTTTAAAACCCGCATTACATTAAAAATTATGATTTTGGAATTTTTGAAAAGTTTATTGTGACGAGATGTTTTATGAACGTTGGAATGTGAATTTGATCGTACATTAATTATGAGAATTTGATTATTTATTTATGGTTTGGTTTGGTTCGTTCGTGATAATTTATTTTGAGATCGTTATTTTGGCACTACATTGACTCCGGCACTAGGTTAACCTAACAATTTTAATTATATTTTTAATATTGGTTTGGATATTATTATTTGGGGACGTATCGCGAGGTTTTGATTATTTTTGGAACGAGTTCGGTTTGAGAAAGTCGTTTTGGTTATTTAAGGTTTCGGGTTTGGTCCGTGTATTTACACCGGGCTTCTTAATCCACTATACCCTCACTATTATTATTATTACTAATAAAAAGAAAACTTTTTTTTTAAAAAAGAGTATATTACATGAATCGTCCTTGTGGAGCCGGTCATAAGCAACAACACCACACCCTCATCACCAACATTACTCTCTCTCTCTCTTCTAACATATCAACCATCACCGCACCCTTTAACCACCAATCGCACCACCACCGCCACCCTCATATCAAATCAAACACCACCACCTTAACCATCTTCTTCCGATCTATCTATTGGTGCAAACCACGCGCGATTTGGACCACCCTAACACCCTTTTCGAATTAAAATCACCACGTTATCACCACAAATTCGTCATTTCTTGTCTTGGTTTTGAAGATCCTTTCTATTTGGTCTTGGGAATCGAAGGTAGGATGAGCTTTGGCTCGTATTTTGGTTTAAGTCGTGACCTAGGGTCACGGATTTGGTTTCTTTTCGGGTTTTCTTGATTATTAACGAAAGATTTTAATGGGTTTTGATGAAATGGATTAAGGAAAAATGTTTGGTATCCGGGTTCGTGTTATTTTCGATGGGTCGAGGTTCAACCGAGAGCTATGGCTCTCGGCTTGGGTCTTGGTTGTGTTATTATGACCATTTGATGATTATTGGATTCTTTGGTGTTCGATGGTGATGTTTGGTCGACCTTGTGGTCGTTTGGTTTTTCGGCCGACACCCCCAAGGGGTTGTTTGGGTCGGTTTTGGCTCGAGCTAGAGCTAGCCGAGACCTAATGGTCTTGGGTGGGACTCCTGTACCTTGTTTCGGGTGTAATATTGACCCGGCTTGACTTGGTAAATCAACCCGTAATTTATTTTGTATTCGGTTGTTAATTTGTTATGTTACTTGTCGGATTATTATTATTGTTGTCGTGGTTGTGATTTTTGGCTATGGACTTATTGTTTTGAACTTGAAGTGGTATATTTGGATTACGAGTTATATTGGAGATGTGTTGTCGAATGTGGAACTTGGGGACCGATTGTGAGACGGTCATTAGATGACGGAGATAGGTTAGTTGGGTGCCGTAGTCGGACCCTCTTGTTGTAGCACGTGGATATGGGATTGATTTGGACGGAGTTGATATATTTATTTTGACTTGATTCTTATATTGGACTTGGACTATGAGCCGAGAGTCATGACTCGGACATGTGACCAAATTCTATGACTCGATAAATATTTAAAAGCCAAATATTAAAAATAATACTCGTAATACTATTATTGAGAATATAATCGTTTATATACGTATATAGACGTGATAAACGTGTGTGTGTATATATATATATATATATATATATATATATATATATATATATATATATATATATATATATATATATATATATATATATATATGCGTATATTAATAATAAAACGATCACGAGTAAACGTATAATAATATAACGATAGTTATTATACTATGTAAATAATGTAATAAATGCCGGAATATTATTATAAATAAATAATTCGGAATAATGTCGAGAACTAATAAGTCGGGTGAGTAATAAATAAAAATATAACGATTTTTGTAAATTTAGAAACTTATCGAGTTATACGAGTTGTGGTTATTTAAAGTCCAAGTGGGCTTTATATTGTGACTTTTATGTTGTCACGGATATATGACGATTAATATAAACATTTTCTATAGCAGGTGACTTATTTAATCGACGGATTAGATCGAGTTATTTGATTATATAAAATGAGTATATTAATGGGCATCGTATCCCACGACGCCCATAGGTTGTGGTATATGTTTTAGGGTAATAAATTACTATGTATCTCGTGGAATTTGGCCGATTCGACGATATATATAGGGAATTTATTGGACTACGATAAATACCAAATAGAATTCTTTGTGCTATGTGCTTTAGGTTGGGTATAATTTTGGAACGATATATTACGTAAATAAATATGAGAGATTACCAAATCGACGGATTTGATAAGCTTCGATGATTTATTTAAATAATATGTTGGGCTAATATTAGACCTATAGTTGGTTTATTATTTCGTTTGTTGTGGCTTTTTTGTTTGAGTTGTGTCGACCCTTCACCCATATGGATACCAAACGTCAAATTTCAAATTAATATGAAGTTAATTCGAGAAATGGTTATTTTGGAAAGTAAAACGAAAAACGTTCGGGAATGGGAATATTTGATTTTTTTTTGAGGAAATGATTTCTGAACGAGTTTGATATTGTTAGGAAGTGCCGAGTCTGTAGTTGTCGTTACGTGAGTTGCTTGAGTTTGCTTACGTCGTTCTTCTATCGAGTTCTTTTGAGGATTTCTGGACTTGAGGTGAGTCATAGCCCCACTTTTACTTTTGAACTTTGTTTTCAATATTTGGGGTGAGAAACGTGCAAATGTTTTATGTGGACTATTATCGCTTTATTTATTTATTTCAAAACTTGCCATGCTTATGGAACTAGGTAGGATTAAGCGAGGCCTAGTCCCGAACTAGGTAAGTTATTGATTTAGTTGTTGAGCGAGGCCTAGTCCCGAACTAGGTAAGCTATTGGATGGATTATAGAGCGAGGTCTAGACTTGAGCTAGGTAAGCTATTGATTGGATTGATTTGAGCTATAGCGTGCACCTATAGGGTTGATTTGATTTGGTTGGATTATCTTGGTTGGATATTTTGGTTGGATGATTGAGTCTAGCTAGCAAGCGTTTTGCGTATATGTCCACTATATCGAATTATGAACTTAAACCTATGATCTCACCAGCGAAAGCTGACTTTTAGCACGTTTTCTCAGGTAATTAAGTGATGCTCTATGGATGCTTGGGATTGGAGGCTTGGCAATGGCACCGGTTATGGATCTATTTTTCTAAAACTCTGATAAACTATTGTGGACCTATGTTTATTTCTTTTGGGCCTTACTTTGGATAATTCTTGGGATAAATGTAAACTTTAAAACCCGTTTTGGTTGTGTTTTTCTTATGTTTACTTTATCTCGTTCTTTCATGACTTTGAATGGATACCAATCCCCGTAGCACCCCGAAAGCTTGTTGAGTCTTCCGTTGTATCAAATTTTGGGGGTGTTACAGATTGGTATCAGAGCCAAGGTTAAAGAGAACTAGGTATGGACACCTAAACTATAACCAATTTTTATAGAAAACGATCCTCGACCATTGCCCGCCAGCCTGCCAAGCCGAAGCATCATTGTTATTATTGAGGTATTATGAGATTATTGAGATGATTGATAGATTTGGGATTCTTGAGGTGATTTGAGGTTTTGAGGTTTATTGATTTAGTGATATGATGACGTTTTGAGGAATTATATGCGTTTTGAGGAATTATATGGCTTAATTGTTTTACGAATGGTTTTAGTAATGCGGTATTTTAAATCTTTCTTGGTTATATGATTTGGGATTATACGATGATGTTGATATGGTATTTTGAGTTTGCGGTTTAGTTGTTTTGAAACACTTACACCTACCCTACGCCGTTGTCACAGACTATGGCCTCCCGTACGCCCGATGTTGTTGAGGATATTCTTACTGCACCGGTATTTCCAGCACAGTTCACCATGGCTCCTGATGACCCTTACCAGGTTGCCATGCATTCAGCTACTGTGTTACCGACAGGTTCTACTTCAGCACCACCTGCTGCATCTACGCAGGGACCCTCATCTTCTCTAGGGCTCCCTAGTACATGGAGGCAGCTTACTCTTCATCAGGCTTTGGCTCGTGTGGCTCTATGTTTTGCCCACTGAGCTACGGCACGTATGTCGGTACGCCCTACTTCACCACCTTTACAGATAGATGCTCACTCTCTTCTGTCAGATGCACCACATGCACCATTGCGTCATCGTCCTAGATCACCTACCCCTTCACCACATGGTTCATCTGTTAGGAGACGACGATTGATGATGTACTCTTCCGATGAGGAGGAGGAGGAGTACGAGGGTGATGATGATGACCCTGAGGAGGCTGAGCAGGGTGATGATGATGACCCTGAGGAGGAGGATGACCCTCAGGAGGAGGAGATGCCTGATGATGATGATCTGTTAGTGCCGCCAGCTCAGGCTGAGGAGCCTGATTCACCTATACATCTGATTGAGCCTGTTTCACCTGATCATCCATTTCTGTTTGATTCACCACCTGGTAGTCCCGTTGAGTCGGATGCACCTTCTGAGGTTTCTGCTGAGCATGCAGAGTTAGGTAAGACTGGTAGGATGTGGGCTCAGATTACTGCACAGGGCGAGAGGATCTCGCGATTATCTGATCGACTTGAGAGGGTTATTGGAGAGTTTATAGCGGATTTGAGAGTTGATATGACTGTGGTTGAGGGCAGGTCGACTGAGATGAGGAGAGTTTTGATGGAGGTTCACGAGCAGATTGAGAGTTTACAACGAGGTTTTATTACAGCTCAAGAGGCCGACCGCAAGTTATGGCAAAGGAATGCCGAGCTGGAGAAGGAGGTGGATGACCTCAAGAGGGACAGCGACACCCATAGTGTGGAGTTAGGATCATTATGGAGAGATCTTGATGGCTTGAGGCAGGAGTTGAGGAGCCTCCGCCAGCAGCGTGGCTAGATGTTTGAGCTATGTTATCTTGTTGCTTTCCTAACCGAGGAGTGTTCGGTTGGAAAAGCTATTTATCCTATTTTGATGTATTTTCCGTTGATTACTCGCCTTGTTGGAACGATTATTATCTTTTGTGTTTTCGGTAGTTGGAACGATGTTGGATCTTTATTGTATGGTTGATGGTTATTATTATATGGTATTATGTGGTTTTTGGATATTATGGAAATTGAGTTCCTATTCACCTTATTGATGTCTTGTGGTGTACTGTTGATATTCTTTCCTTGACTTGGCTTCGTTGATTTAATTCTTGTTGAGCATATGATAAGTTCTATCGGAGACTCACGAACTTGTATGATGTGTCAGATCAATGGCCCCACGACGAAACCCTGTTAGAGCTACCAGAACTGGTCCTGCAACGACTACCCCTGGTCGTCGAGGACGCCGTCCTACTCGAAATGTTGAGACCCCTACTCCTGATAACCTGGACACTACTAACCGCAACAACAGGAATCAAAATGTTGATGTTCAGGGAGACAATGATCATGTTCCACTTAATGCACCTACTGTGGATCAAGCAATGATCAATCAACTTGTGGAGCAACGAGTTGCTGAGCTACTAGCTGAGTCAAATCATTCCAACAATTCTGCTGGAACATTTCCACCTGTTTGTGTTAATGGATGTAACTACAAGGAGTTTAAGATCTGTGGACCCGTTGAGTTTGGTGGAACTGAAGGAGTGGTCTACTTGGTCAGGTGGATAGAAAAGACTGAGTCAGTGTTTAATGTCAGTGGTTGTGCGGAGAATACGAAGGTAAAGTTTGCTTCTTTTACTTTCAAGGATGAAGCTTTAACTTGGTGGAACAATTACCGTAACTCGGTTGGGAGTGACGTGGCTTATGCTATGACTTAGGAGCAATTTAAGTCTTTGCTGATTCAGACTTACTGCCCAAGGAATGAGATTAAGAAGCTGGAGATTGAGTTCTGGAACCATAAGGTGAAAGGTACCGATATGGCAACTTACAATCGCCGTTATCGAGAGTTAGCCTTACTTTGTCTCGATATGGTTAGGACTGAGACTCAAAGGATTGAGAGGTATACCGATGGGTTGCCGGTAGCTACAAGGAACGATGTGCTTTCTGCTAAGCCTGCAAACATTCATGAGGCTATCACTATCGCTCAACAATTGATGGACTCGTTGGCATTGGAAGAAGCTGAGAAAGACAAGAATGGAAAGAGGAAGAGGGATGATCACTTTAAGGGTAATGATCGTCGAAACAAGCGACAAACAACTACTAGAGCTTATGCTATGGGAGATGGAGACAAGAAGAACTATAATGGAGATGCACCCAAGTGTAACCGATGTTACAAGCATCATTCTGGTCGATGTACTGTGATGTGCAAGAATTGCTCTAAGATGGGACACATAGCTAAGGATTGTAGAGCTCGACCACTTGCTATGGTTCAAGCTACTCCTGAAACTATGAGTAAGGAAAATGTTACTTGCTATGGATGTGGAAAGAAGGGACATTATAGGAATGAGTGTAGGGAATCGTGGAACCGAGGAAATCAAGGATCGGGTGGTAATGGGTACAATAATGGAAACCGTGGAGCTGGAGGAAACCGTGGACGACAAGACAATGGGGACCAACGTGTGGAAGCTGGAGCTGCTCATGGGAGAGTGTATGCACTTGGGAACGAGAGAGGAGAAGATCCGAACGTCGTTACTGGTACGTTCCTTCTCAATAATCGTTATGCTTCCATACTATTTGATACTGGTGCCGATAAGAGTTTTGTGTCCACTAAGTTTGCACCCTTGCTAGAGAAACCCCCGATGGCCTTAGGAATTGGTTATGATGTAGAGTTAGCTAATGGGAACATAGAGAGGATTAGGACTATCATTCGCGGTTGCACGTTAAACTTTCTGAATCGTCCTTTCAACATAGATCTTCTACCCATCACGTTAGGAAGTTTTGATGTCATTATTGGTATGGATTGGTTGTCGAAGTATCGTGCTCATATACTTTGCGATGAGAAGATCGTGCGTGTGCCTTACGGCAAGGAGATTCTGAACATACCAGGAGATAGAAAGGATTTAAGAGGCCCATCTAGATTAGCAGTCATATCTTGCACTAAATTGCCGAAGCTAATGGAAAAAGGATGTTACCTTTTCTTAGCTCAAATTTCTGAGAAAGGAGAGAAGGAGAAGAAGGAAAGGTGCATTGGAGATGTACCTATAGTTCGTGATTTTTCGGATGTGTTTCCCGATGATTTGCCGGGAATTCCGCCTACTAGACAAGTGGAATTTCAGATTGAGTTGATACCTGGTGCTGCACCTGTAGCACGAGCGCCTTACCGTCTTGCACCTACTGAATTGGAAGAGTTATCGAAACAATTAGCTGAGTTAGCCGAAAAGGGATTCATAAGACCAAGTTCTTCGCCTTGGGGAGCCCCGGTCTTATTTGTGAAGAAGAAGGATGGATCGTTTCGTATGTGTATTAATTACCGAGAGTTGAACAAGTTAACGGTGAAGAATAGATACCCGTTACCGAGGATCGACGATTTGTTCGATCAGCTTCAAGGATCGAGTGTGTATTCGAAGATCAATTTGAGATCGGGATATCATCAGCTTCGAGTTCGCGAGGAAGATATTCTGAAAACGGCTTTCAGAACCCGTTACGGGCATTACGAGTTTCAGGTGATGCCGTTTGGGTTGACTAACGCACCGGCGGTATTCATGGACCTCATGAATCGGGTTTGTAAGCCTTACTTAGATAAGTTTGTGATTGTGTTCATCGATGACATTCTAATTTATTCGAAGAGTGAGAAGGAGCATGAGGAGCATCTAAGACTTATCTTAGAATTGCTCAGGAAGGAGAAACTGTATGCCAAGTTTTTGAAATGTGAATTTTGGATTCAGACGGTAAAATTTCTAGGTCATGTGATTGATAGACAAGGAGTTCATGTAGATCCTGCTAAGATTGAAGCAATTAAAGATTGGGCTGCACCTACGACCCCAACAGAAGTTCGTCAATTTTTGGGATTAGCCGGTTATTACCGAAGATTCATTGAGGGATTTTCGAAGATAGCAAAACCGTTGACCAAATTGACTCAAAAGAGTGTTAAGTATGAATGGGGAGATAAGGAAGAGGAAGCATTTTAGTTACTTAAGGAAATGTTGTATAGTGCCCCTATCTTGGCGTTACCCGAAGGTAACGAGGACTTCGTCGTCTATTGTGACGCTTCTCATAAAGGTTTAGGAGCTGTGTTAATGCAACGAGAGAAAGTGATAGCTTATGCTTCCCGACAGCTCAAGAAGCACGAGAAGAACTACACCACCCATGATTTGGAGTTAGGTGCTGTGGTTTTTGCCTTGAGGATATGGAGACATTACTTGTATGGAACCAAATGTGTAGTGTTTACTAACCACAAAAGTCTACAACACATCTTGAATCAAAAAGAGCTCAACATGAGGCAGCGACGTTGGATTGAGTTGCTAAGCGATTATGATTGTGAAATTCGCTACCATCTTGGTAAAGCAAACGTTGTTGCTGATGCTCTTAGTCGAAAGGAGAGAATTCCACCGTTACGAGTTAGGTCATTAGGAATGACTATCGTATCGCTATTACCGTCTCAAATATTAGAAGCTCAAATGGAAGCGTTGAAAGCAGAAAATCGACCTGCTGAGAACATATTTGGGATGGCAGAAAATGAGAAGGGATTTGTTAAGCGTTCTGATGGAGTATTATGTTTTGGAGAGCGAAGTTGGGTACCTTTGTATGGAGGAATTCGAGAGTTGATTATGCACGAGTCGCATAAGTCAAGATACTTGATTTAAATCTTTTTGTAGTGTATAGATTTTTCCGAAGAAATACCGGTGAAAGTATGTTCCCCGGGTCGTTATCCCAACGAAGGTAAGACGGCGATTGAGTCGGCTTTGAGTCGCGTGATTGTGAAGTGAATGGAATTAAAAAGATGATTTGGTTGGTTTTTGATTACACTACTAAAAGGATTTAAAACGCAGTTAAAGTAAAAAGAAACAATAAAACGATGCAAAGTAAAAACAAACAACTAAAACAAGTGTAAGATAAAATGACTAAAGAAAACGAGATTTAAAACGCGAAAAGAAATTAAGACTGGAAATGAATTTAAAGACAATATGTTTGCAAAGCGACGTGAATAAGTTCATCAAGTGTGGGCCAAGGATTGACGACGAATTATTTTCCTTAAACAAGACAATTTTCTCACAACGTTGGTTTATTTTGAAAATAATCCTTTAAAAAGAGAATAATTACTAGATGTGTAATTTGATTATTCTCCGGCTTTTGCCCTTCAAATAATAAAATTACAAGTCTAAACAATCATAACGATTATTAATCACGACCCCTTTTAATCCACACTTAACTCACAAACTCGTGCCACCAAGCAAACACTAAAAAAAGCTACTCGAAACTCATATTAATAAAATAAAGTTACTTGATAAAATAAAAAGACTCGATAAAAGAAATAAACTAGATAAGCCGAAATAAAATTCGGCAGAGTTTCGCCTAAGCATAAAGCATAAAAGAACCTCACTCGATAAAAGATGAGGTAATGATTATCTAACTTGATAATCTTGGCTAACTCGCCAAAAGAAATGAAACTCGGTATGTTAAAGTTGGTTTCAAACTCGGTATGTAAAAGTTGACACCTAACTCTATATGTCTTGTTGCACCTAACTCTATATGTAAAAGTTGCACCTAACTCTATATGTAAAAGTTGACACCTAACTCTATATGTAAAAGTTGCACCTAACTCGATAACAATTTTTGGTCCCTAACTCGATAACAATTTTTTATGCACCTAACTCGATATGTAAAATTTGCACCTAACTCGGTATGTTATGCACCTAACTCGATATGTTATGCACCTAACTCGATAACCTTTTTTATGCACCTAACTCGATAACCTTTTTTATGCCCTAACTTGATAACTTTTTTTTTAGCACCTAACTTGATAACTAAAAATGAAACTCGATAACTTTTTTTTTTTTTTTTTTTTTTTTTTTTTTTTTTTTTTTTTTAAACTTGATAAAAACCATAACAAAACACTATTTTGATCCAAAATAAAGCCTAAAAACTAATGTTTTTCACCAAATTTATCACTAGACTAACTAATTTAATCATAAACTTTAAATCCCACCAATAAAAACAAGATTTTAACAACTAAAAATTAAAGATTTTTAGAAATATAAAGCTAGAGAGAGAAAGTAAAATAAAACTTAACATTAATTCATTACACTACTCCTATACTAAGAGGACCAACCCTCAACAACCAACCTTTCAAAGTTGGTGTTTAAGGGGTATTTATAGGCTAGGGGCTAGGGCTTCTCTAATCTTTTAATTTGTTGCATAATTAGCCCCTAGACTTTTACAAAACATGAGAAAACTACTTAAAACATATTAAAACGCTACAAATGCAACTAAATACTACACGTAACGATCTTGTAACTTGGAGGAATTGAGTTGACTTTTCTTCCAAAGTTCTTCAAAGGACCAAAGTTGACAACTTGCTGAAACTTGGAGGGCCATTATTGTAAAGGTCTTCATATTTCAACTAAGAATCTCTTTTGTTATTCTCTGAATCTCTAAGGATTACTTTTGTCATTTTGCGCTTTTCTTTGATAAATTTCTTCCTCGGCTTTGGCTTTTTACCTTTTTCCAATCTCGTGCTCGTTTTTGTCGGTTTTGCTTTGTTTTTGTTCATTTTTCATATATCCGTACCTGCACATACACAAATACAAAAACATACATTCTCTTGGCATTTTTGGTTAGTATTTGGTATTTTTAGTCTGAATTAAGGCCTAAAAAGGATGTGTGATTAATCACTCATCAAAATCCCCCAGACTAAGGTATTGCCGTGCCCTCACGCAATGTCATCACCTCACGCTTAAGAGATAAATAATTTCAAAACCTCTCTTTACTGACGTTGTAAAGTAGCAATGACTTTCAAGAGAAATATTAAAATCATTTATTCTCAAAAACGCTCAGTTTTCTGATTTTCAGGAATAACACTACAACTACTCTTTTTGTATTTTTCATTTTTATATGTGACGGTTTGCCTTGACTTTCATTATCAATTCTTATCTGTTGATAATTTTCAGGGTCAACGAGTAGAAACACTTCTCACAGAGAAGAGACCGTACGGATAAAAATCGTCATCCTTGATTTTTCAGAAGCTCCCAAACTAAGCGTAAAATCGAAATCATTGTTTATCTAAAAGTTAGATGCTAACACTGCCCACAAAAGTTACTTGTGTATTACCTCTTGTCCCCAGGTCCTAAGTTTTTTTATGTAAAGATTTTAATTTGTGAGAAATGAATTGCTTCATATTTTCTCGTTTCGATATTTGTTAGTCCGATAGTGATACCTAAGTTAAAACGATAAATAGTTATTCATTTTCTCTTAAGAACCACTGCAATAGAAATTCGGTCCACATCAAGGAATTTGGGGTACATACAATATCAAAGATATAAGTTGCGGAGTACAATCACGTGCACCTCATGTGACTGATTACTAATCACTTATCACATGCACCTCACGCGCCAACAACTTATTGATACATACATAGCTCTTATTCAACAATACTTCAACTTTCATACTTTTCATTTTTCACTTTTCTCATATTTTTCATACTTTTCTCGATTTTTTCTCATACATCAATGGAAGCTTATCGGGTAGCTCCAAAACCACATGCATAATCAACTTTTGACTTTTGATTTTTCACTTTTTGGATCTTATTTTTGGTGTTCCTTGATATGTACCCAACTTCTAAAGCAAAAATTCTCTTAAGAAAACAAAGAACTAAATATTATTCAAACCGAAATACCACTAATTAACCTAGAACATCTATTATATATGGGTGACGTTTCTGATGGGAACAAGAAGGCCACAAGTACCTCTCGTGGGTTTTTTAAATCCCAGTAATGCGATCTGTGTATAGCACGAAACATCTAAATAAACTCTATCATTCCTCGATCTCCGCAAATTTAAAATCCCAAATAATGAGATCCGCGGATGCTTAGCCATAATATTTTGATTATTTTGGTTAAGGGAAACAAGCTAGGGCTCAACACGCCCGGTCAAGTCGAAACATTTATTTCTACTCTCGCCGGTAGAAAAGTCAAAACAAGGTGTCAAAACTTATTATTCATATCATATATCATATCATCATTTTTTTTTCATTTTTTTTTTCACTTTTTTTTTTTTTTTTTTTTTTTTTTAAAAAAAAAAAAAAAATTATAAAGCGGTGACAAAAATTAAAATTTTTGGTGGAAAACGGAGTTGCGTAAGTTAACAGCTCAGACGATAGTACAGGTCAAATCGAATCGAAGATTCACCCCCCAGACTAAAGTGAAACATTGTCCTCAATGTTTTAAGGGTACGGGTAATCCTACGTAGAATCTAAGGCCGTTTATTAGGTATGCCAAGAGATAAACGTTAGTCGATAAGATTTTGGATATGGTGAATTTCCGAAAGAGCAGCGAAAGATGAGACTCGAGTGGAGAGAACGACAAACCACGAGCACGAGAGTCCTCAAACTTCGGGGAAATTCCTGAACATTCACAAACAACAACCACGAAAACACGAGTTTGGAAAGGGTCGCCCCCCTCACGTTACGTTATTAAAGAAAATAGAAAATTAAGAAGATGAAATGGATAAGCATGGGGTGCCTCCCACGAAGCGCTTGTTTTTTTATTACCGAGTCACATGAGCTTGACTCGATCCCCAAATTAATTCGTCCTTGGGGAGAGCAGAGAAAACGGCCATTTGAAAATAGAGATGCCCGGATCAAATATGGTATCCTCACTCCCGGTGGAGTGGAAAGAAGAAACGATGGGATAAGTAAAGAACGGTTGAAACACCCGGATGACAAAAGCAAATTCAAGTTCAGAAACCTCGTCCACCATTCTAAAAATATTCTCATTCAAACCAGATTCAAAATCTTCATCGGGTGGTTTTGCAGGTGGACGAGAAGAAAGTAAACCGGAAGAAATATCATTCTCGTCATTCTCAACACCTGGTGGTATCGAGTCATCCGCAGCAAGAAATATATCAACATCCTCTAAAAGAGGGTCACGTAACGGATTATCGGAAATAGGTAAAGAGTCGATCTCAAAGTGAAAGCACTCATAATCCGGAAGAGAGATATCAGCATGAATAGTGGGATTGCCACTACTCGTCTCTTCAAATTGAAAAATTTCAAGCTCAGGTAAAGAATCACTATCCATATTGGGGATAGGAGAAGAAATCGGAGGATCCTTCAACGCCTCGATCTTAGAAATAAGAAGATAAACTTTGGATAATTTCTCACGAAGAGTTTCATCTTGAATTTCCGCATCATCATCTTCATCAATATCATCGATATCTCCACAAGAGTCTTCATCACTCGTAGTATACTCATTGTGAGAATCGGAATAACTTTCCACTTCAACAACATCTTCATTGCTCATCGGAGGGAGAGAAGTTGACGGTTCTGCATTCAATAATTCTTCAAGTAAACGAATATCCCCCTCCGGATCAAAATTAGAATCGTCAATCATTATCGGAATAGAATCATTAGCAAGAAATGCCTCGATCTCATCTAAAACGACATCACTCCCTTCAACCGGTGTGAAAGAAGGATGCAAAGAATCGGAAACAATTTCAGAATCACCGTTAGAATTTTCTCCGAACTCACTTTGGATTGGAACGAGGTTCTCAACACTAGACATATTGAATTCGTCCGATTCCGTTGCCGGAATAGTGTTAAGAGGCTCGTCCCCCATTATTAGAGAGTCCTCGGGTTCCACGGGAGAAGAGATAGAATCATTTTGAGGATTTAGATTGATCGTAATCGTGGAACTATCATCATACAAACAACACTCACAAAACTGGAATTTTCTTTCTTCAACAAGAGGTTCTTCCATCGATTTCTCATTAGGCTCGGGAGTATGCGTATAACGATTAGTCACCATTTCTTTCAACTTATCCATCATGGATTTAAGTTCAAAAATATCATTATTAAAATCGGAAGTTTGTGGGGGTTGGTAAAAACCATTAGAATCGTAACAAGAATTAGGTTCATGATAAGAATTTTCAAACGATCCCCCACAATGTTCAAAACTCGATGTATTTTGAAATGAATCACCATTGTAATACGAATTTGGCTCATAAAAATCATTTTGAGGATAACAATCAAAGCTCGGATTGTAATCGAAAGACGTATCAGCATTCGGAGCATAGCACATACAATCGGTGTATCCACATACATCACAAAAACATCGCCCCCACGGCATTCCTTCTTCGGACGGTTTTCCACAAATATAACAATAAAACGAAGGTGGTGGTGGTGTATAGAAATTGGGAATGTTTGACGAATTGTTGAACGAATTTTGATCATACGTATGAGAATTACAATTCAAACAAACGCCATCACGAATATTATCTCCACATTCGTCGCACGTACACCACACACACAACCCTCCGAAAAACGGTTCTCCACAGTTAAAACAAATTGGATCCATAAGAATTATCGGTTTAGAGGGTTTAAAGAAGAAGAATTAAATGATAAGAGGATAAGAAGATTATTTTTTTGTTTTTCCGTATCATAAAAACAAATAAAAATAAAAGTGAAAATCAAATATGAAAAAGAAAAAATATTTTTGGATTATATATATATATATATTTTTTAATTTTTATATACTTTTAATATATATATATATATATATATATATATTTTGTGAGAATATTTACAAAAAAACGATAACTTCTCGGGAGAAGGGTCTTCAAATCACCAACAAACGATACAAGTACGACGCTCTCGTTTCAAACATTCCCCGGCAGCGGCGCCATTTTGATTTTAGTTGTTTTGTAGTATATGTTTGTTTTCCGAAGAAACGCTTGTGAAAGTATGTTCCCCGGGTCGTTATCCCAACGAAGGTAAGACGGCGATTGAGTCGGCTTTGAGTCGCGTGATTGTGAAGTGAATGGAATTAAAAAGATGATTTGGTTGGTTTTTGATTACACTACTAAAAGGATTTAAAACGCAGTTAAAGTAAAAAGAAACAATAAAACGATGCAAAGTAAAAACAAACAACTAAAACAAGTGTAAGATAAAATGACTAAAGAAAACGAGATTTAAAACGCGAAAAGAAATTAAGACTGGAAATGAATTTAAAGACAATATGTTTGCAAAGCGACGTGAATAAGTTCATCAAGTGTGGCCCAAGGATTGACGACGAATTATTTTCCTTAAACAAGACAATTTTCTCACAACGTTGGTTTATTTTGAAAATAATCCTTTAAAAAGAGAATAATTACTAGATGTGTAATTTGATTATTCTCCGGCTTTTGCCCTTCAAATAATAAAATTACAAGTCTAAACAATCATAACGATTATTAATCACGACCCCTTTTAATCCACACTTAACTCACAAACTCGTGCCACCAAGCAAACACTAAAAAAAGCTACTCGAAACTCATATTAATAAAATAAAGTTACTTGATAAAATAAAAAGACTCGATAAAAGAAATAAACTAGATAAGCCAAAATAAAATTCGGCAGAGTTTCGCCTAAGCATAAAGCATAAAAGAACCTCACTCGATAAAAGATGAGGTAATGATTATCTAACTTGATAATCTTGGCTAACTCGCCAAAAGAAATGAAACTCGGTATGTTAAAGTTGGTTTCAAACTCGGTATGTAAAAGTTAACACCTAACTCTATATGTCTTGTTGCACCTAACTCTATATGTAAAAGTGGCACCTAACTCTATATGTAAAAGTTGCACCTAACTCTAAATGTAAAAGTTGACACCTAACTCTATATGTAAAAGTTGCACCTAACTCGATAACAATTTTTGGTCCCTAACTCGATAACAATTTTTTATGCACCTAACTCGATATGTAAAATTTGCACCTAACTCGGTATTTTATGCACCTAACTCGATATGTTATGCACCTAACTCGATAACCTTTTTTATGCACCTAACTCGATAACCTTTTTTATGCCCTAACTTGATAACTTTTTTTTTAGCACCTAACTTGATAACTAAAAATGAAACTCGATAACTTCTTCTTCTTTTTTTTTTTTTTTTTTTTTTTTAAAAAAAAACTTGATAAAAACCATAATAAAACACCATTTTGATCCAAAATAAAGCCTAAAAACTAATGTTTTTCACCAAATTTATCACTAGACTAACTAATTTAACCATAAACTTTAAATCCCACCAATAAAAACAAGATTTTAACAACTAAAAATTAAAGATTTTTAGAAATATAAAGCTAGAGAGAGAAAGTAAAATAAAACTTAACATTAATTCATTACACTACTCCTATACTAAGAGGACCAACCCTCAACAACCAACCTTTCAAAGTTGGTGTTTAAGGGGTATTTATAGGCTAGGGGCTAGGGCTTCTCTAATCTTTTAATTTGTTGCATAATTAGCCCCTAGACTTTTACAAAACATGAGAAAACTACTTAAAACATATTAAAACGCTACAAATGCAACTAAATACTACACGTAACGATCTTGTAACTTGGAGGAATTGAGTTGACATTTCTTCCAAAGTTCTTCAAAGGACCAAAGTTGACAACTTGCTGAAACTTGGAGGGCCATTATTGTAAAGGTCTTCATATTTCAACTAAGAATCTCTTTTGTTATTCTCTGAATCTCTAAGGATTACTTTTGTCATTTTGCGCTTTTCTTTGATAAATTTCTTCCTCGGCTTTGGCTTTTTACCTTTTTCCAATCTCGTGCTCGTTTTTGTCGGTTTTGCTTTGTTTTTGTTCATTTTTCACATATCCGTACCTGCACATACACAAATACAAAAACATACATTCTCTTGGCATTTTTGGTTAGTATTTGGTATTTTTAGTCTGAATTAAGGCCTAAAAAGGATGTGTGATTAATCACTCATCAATACTCTATTCATCCTGGGTCTGACAAGATGTACCAGGATTTGAAAAAGTTATATTGGTGGCCAAATATGAAGGCAGATACAGCATTGTATGTTAGTAAGTGTTTGACTTGCTCTAAGGTTAAGGCAAAACATCAAAGACCGTCAGGATTATTGACGCAGCCAGAACTCCCGGTTTGGAAATGGGAGCGGATTACGATGGACTTTATTACCAAATTACCAAAGATAGCTAGCGGTTGTGACGCTATATGGGTAATTGTGGACCGTTTGACTAAGTCTGCTCATTTCCTGGCGATTAGTGAAGATTATAGTGTTGACAAACTTTCGAGGTTGTATGTGAAGGAGATTGTTTCTCGTCATGGAGTTCCGATATCGATTATTTCTGATCGCGACAGCCGCTTCACGTCAGCATTGTGGCGATCACTTCAAACCGCTTTGGGGACGAGACTTGATATGAGTACTGCATATCACCCCCAAACCGATGGTCAAAGTGAGAGAACTATTGATGCGTGGGAATCGCAACAGTCTTTACCTCTCGAGGGATCTCGAGAAGCTTACAACCCCCACCAGGCAGTGTACCTGATCGTTGTAGTATAGTATAGTGACAAGTACCGGGGGATTGATCGTTCAGCTTAGGAATAGTGTCGCTAGGATTAGAAAGCCTAAATACTAGTTCTAAAGGTGAGGGATGATTATTTTTGTGTTTTTATATTTTATGGAAAGCAAGTAAAAATCTCGGGTTTTGGAAGAGTGGGCGGAATTAGTTGCTATTCAACTAACCCAATACTAAGATGCAATCAAAATAAAATACTAGAAATGAAGTTAAACTAATTTATAATAAAGTTGTGAGCAGTAATTGGAGAAAATGTGTTTACTTAGATTTCACTACTCCCTAGATATCTTTTACACGTTAATTACTTGTTATAATTGCATGGATGACGGATCGTATTCCTTAATACCATTCATGGGGTGGCACACATAACTCCCCAATTCTATGAGCTCTTATCTCCTTCTACACCATGCCCAGCACAACTATAGGGATTGTAAACAGTGGCTCATGCATTAAATACAACCAATAAAGACCTAGTGCGCGTTGGTTCATGTTTCTTAAGACGTTCAAGCATGTTACCAATTGGAGATCTGCCAGTTTTCTTAAGCCTAACATATAAATCATTCATCCAAGACAAGAATAAACAAGTAATCAACACATAATCAACATCTAGGTTTTATTAGATCTAAGCAAACACAAAAGAGATCTAGCCTAGCATAATAGAATTAAGACAAGAACATGATATAGACAACCAACACATAGACATATTGATTGAATTAGAAGAACACTTATCTTGATTAATCATGCAAGGTATCAAGGGGTTGGAACCCTTGAAAAACCTGTAAAGTTACACCAAAATTGTACTTAGGGTTTCTCCCAAAACTTCTCTCTTTATGTGAAAAATTAGAAAACTATATATAGAAAAATAGGTTTGACGGCGTCAAGAGTAAACTTGTGACGCCGTCACCTCGCCGCCAAAACAATCCTCGGACTGCCTAGATCTACTTCTGACGCCGTCAAGACTTATACACTTCCAGGCCGTCATGACTCTTTTACTCTTGACGCCCTTCCTACGTGACGCCGTCAAATCTGTTCTGGGTAGTCATGGAAATTCATGAAATTTGCTCTTGACGCCGTCAAGGTGTTGCTCTTGACGCCGTCACCTACTGTTCCCAGCATGGAAAATTAAGACTTTGTCATTTTCTTCACTTTTATGCTCCAAAAACGTCCAAATTGCTTCCTTTTCCAGATTTCTCTCCCAAAGTACCTAAAATCACAAAAGGAACGATTTAGGGCAATATTTGATCAAATAAATTCGGATTCGGGCTTAAATGACTCCCTAAAAACGGATCATTTTTCGCCTCATCATATACCCTTACACTTGAGATTTGCTTGTCCTCAAGCAAATGCGCTTTTATTCTACTCAAAAGACAAGTTAGGGGTCATTTAACACTAATATAAAAGTAATTACAACAAATAATCGTTCCACTAAAGACCAATAGACAAGCACGGAGGTCATACACAAGCACCTCACAAATAGTGTTTAGATACTCACATCTCTCGGGTGTAATAAAGTGTAAATTACAATATGGAAACGGAAGATATCTCTCACTACCTGTCATAGCAAAATAGATTACCATAGGCTTGGGAAAGGATCAAACCTCCACCACATGGCGTAAGCACCTAGGATAAACTATCAAAGAGGTCTTTTAAAGGGTTGTAACGTTAGGTGTAGGGATATGAAATACACGGTTTTGTTGGATAAAGGAAGTTTTACTGGTGGCGAGTTAACAATCTTGGTTAATTACATATACAATGTGGCGTTGCTAAGCCAAGACTAGACTCGACTTATGCTAATAAACAAAAACATAAAATAAACATAGAATGAAACGGGATGGTAGTCCGTATTTTTTTTTTTTTTTTTTTTTTTTTTTTTATCTTGATTATTTTTTACAATTTTTTTTTTTTTTTTTTTTTTTTTTTTTTTTGCATACACTCTTACCCTACCATCCAAAATAATACATCATAGGGGATGAACATCTCCCTTACACTTGAATTTTTACATACTTTACAATTAACTAATATAATGACTCGAATTAAGAAAATTAAAACACTTGGAGCACTTTTAAGATTAACGTACATATAGGGGTAATAATATGATGTTCTTCCCCATTACTCCATAAAATAAGTACTTACCCATGAGTCCCAATCGTCCCAAAACAATATGTACAAGGATATGACTCGACTTAGCAACCATGTAATCAATTAGAAAGTTAACTTAGGGTTTAACAAATAACAATAATGCACTAAAAATGAGCGCATACACGGAAGGCTAAGGCGATTTGGTTGTACATTTAAGTGGGGTGTAACAAATTCTTCCTTTAGGTAAAATGCTTAAAGTTAGAAACGAAAAGATAGGCTCGGAGGGGTGTACTAGGGGTTTCGTGTACTAAAAATGAGTACAACGCTAAGGGTGTGGGAAAAATTAGTTGACTTAACTAGCAAAGCAATATGACTTAAATGGTCAAGTAATTATGATACGGGTTTAACACAAGGGTGATCCTAATGCCTCTTATCATGTAGTAAATCCTACCACACGAATGTAGTCTCACTAGCGGTCTCGGGATGCATCACTAACGCAAGTTCTAGAATCTAAATGCTACCGGTACACTCATAAGCACTAATAATAAATGCTTTTCCTATCAAATCTAAAGGCGAACCTCACATTTTTGGGTGGAAAATTTTTCTGAATATACGGTTATGTGCTAGTCATACAATCTCCTATCCATGAGACGCTTGCTATGGCTAAAGTTTCACTCCTAAATGTTGTAAAAAATTTTAAATTTGGCGCTAAAATTGCACTAACAAGTATTTCTCATAGTTTTATTACACATCTACCATCAAACAAAACAAACTCAAGCGAAAGTGCATATGTAAGGTATCATCTTTTTACCCTCCCCTTACACTTAAGATGAACATTGTCCCCAATGTTCAAGTAAAGAATGTAAAAGTGAAAAAGTAAAGAGAATGAAATCAAATACTCCCCTGATTCGCTCGGTATGGATAATAGGATGGCCAGGTTAAATCTTCCTCCAAGAGAATGAACAATCAAAGCTTCCCTTCCAGAATATAAATCATCTTCTTGTCATACATAACCTGTAAAACCTGACAAAATAGGCAAGACAACCTCGCGTAAAATCGGCGGCATCCTATATAAGTTTCTAAATCCTAGAAAACAAGATAACATATAATGCTTATGGAATGAAGTTTGCAGATCTCCTGGAGATTATAAAACTTAATAATTCACAAAAACCATAAGACTCCGTTAGAAAAACAAAACCGGTAAAATTTCCAGATTTTAACTCCTGACGCCGTCAAGAGTAAACCCCTGACGCCGTCAGAATGGACCTGCAGAAATTCTTATGTTAAGTTTCCGGAAAATTTCTGGAAAAACTTGGTCCTACTTCCTGGAAAATCCTGCAAAACTTCATTATGACTCAATACAAGTATTTGACTCTAACAAATACGAATATACATGTTCATTTAATATTGTTGTGGTTCATGCTCAATTTTGTTCTTATAAACAAATTTGGATCTCCCTTACACTTATCTTTTGCAAAATACCTTTATATGCAATTAAGACGAAGTTAAAAACAAAATAAAACATTTTCACAATTTACTTTGAAACATGAGCCACAAACAACAAAAATAAAACATGCATACGGAAACAAATAAAATCAAACAAACAAACAAATAAAAACACACAAAACATGGGTTGCCTCCCAAGAAACGCTTGTTTTTGTTCGAGTCACGAGCCTGACTCTACCCTTATTTAACAGAAATAGGGGAGGTTCTCCCTACACTTAGGATCAAGTGTGGGTGAAAGTAGCCATACACACCCTTAGGGTGGAAATATGCCTCGTGAGGAAAGTGTGGTGGATGAATTATATGCTCAAAGGGGTGTGCTCCTATCATCATAACCTTACCAAATTCAATCGGGTTAATGGGTGGATTAAAATTTTCTCCTAGAAAGGGATCATTTTCTATCAACTTCAAGAGACTACTAGTTGGGGACCTATCTTGACCTAATAAACCCGGTTTAAACCCATAATATTTCTTGTGATCAATCATAAATGGGTGATGTAAGCATGTAAGGTCATTTTCCACTTCTATATTGGCTTCCTCTCTACAAGGCTTAGAGTCCACTACCTTTATCCTAAGACTACCCGGACTACATGGGTTGATGGGTGGGTCGGCTCCTCTTTTGTCTCCTAGATGTATATCTAAGGATGGAAAGTTATGTGAAGATTGAGGTTCCGGTTCATCAACACTAGCTAATTCCCTAGAACTAAGAGTAAGGTTATTATTATGAGTATTCAAACCTATATCCTCTAGTTGTGTTTGGTTCAAAGGTTCTACCTCTATTGGGGTTCCTATAGTCTCTTCTACTTCTTCCGGGTAAGTCACGGGCGGTGTGCATGCCTCAAATGATGCTAGGACTTGTGGGGTACTTAGTGGGCTTGGGTTTTCTACTATCTCTTCCATCACATCATTTGTTTCCTCAAAGTCTGATGGATACAAACTCATCAATTCATTCAACTTATGGTTCACGGTTAGGAAACTTTCCTCGAAATTCTTCCAAATGGTCTCACTAAAAGGAATTGATCCTGATAATGATTGTCTAATTGAAATCACACATGCATAAAATTCATCATACCCATCTAACTTTACCCCCAACTCCTCTTGGATGTCATAAAGATCACACAAAAAATCATTGGAATGATAGGAATCAAATCTATTAGTGAAATATAGTTGTTCCTCTATTGTCAGTGATTTAAATGGAATTTCATCTGCCATAGTGACAAGTGAAAATAGTTTTACAAACAACGGGCACAAAGAAAAAGATAGACTAAAGAAAACCTAAAAATAAAAAAAATAAAATCTTACTAGAAAGGAATCTAGCAAGTAGACCTAATAAAAAGAAATTCTAACCTAGACAATAACTATTTCCCCGGAAACGGCGCCAAAAACTTGATGCGTGGGAATCGCAACAGGCTTTACCTCTCGAGGGATCTCGAGAAGCTTACAACCCCCACCAGGCAGTGTACCTGATCGTTGTAGTATAGTATAGTGACAAGTACCGGGGGATTGATCGTTCAGCTTAGGAATAATGTCGCTAGGATTAGAAAGCCTAAATACTAGTTCTAAAGGTGAGGGATGATTATTTTTGTGTTTTTATATTTTATGGAAAGCAAGTAAAAATCTCAGGTTTTGGAAGAGTGGGCGGAATTAGTTGCTATTCAACTAACCCAATACTAAGATGCAATCAAAATAAAATACTAGAAATGAAAATAAACTAATTTATAATAAAGTTGTGAGCAGTAATTGGAGAAAATGTGTTTACTTAGATTTCACTACTCCCTAGATATCTTTTACACGTTAATTACTTGTTATAAGTGCATGGATGACGGATCGTATTCCTTAATACCATTCATGGGGTGGCACACATAACTCCCCAATTCTATGAGCTCTTATCTCCTCCTACACCATGCCCAGCACAACTATAGGGATTGTAAACAGTGGTTCATGCATTAAATACAACCAATAAAGACCTAGTGCGCGTTGGTTCATATTTCTTAAGACGTTCAAGCATGTTACCAATTGGAGATCTGCCAGTTTTCTTAAGCCTAACATATAAATCATTCATCCAAGACAAGAATAAACAAGTAATCAACACATAATCAACATCTAGGTTTCATTAGATCTAAGCAAACACAAAAGAGATCTAGCCTAGCATGATAGAATTAAGACAAGAACATGATATAGACAACCAACACATAGACATATTGATTGAATTAGAAGAACACTTATCTTGATTAATCATGCAAGGTATCAAGGGGTTGGAACCCTTAAAAAACCTGTAAAGTTACACCAAAATCGTACTTAGGGTTTCTCCCAAAACTTCTCTCTTTATGTGAAAAATTAGAAAACTATATATAGAAAAATAGGTTTGACGGCGTCAAGAGTAAACTTGTGACGCCGTCACCTCGCCGCCAAAACAATCCTCGGACTGCCTAGATCTACTTCTGACGCCGTCAAGACTTATACACTTCCAGGCCGTCATGACTCTTTTACTCTTGACGCCCTTCCTACGTGACGCCGTCAAATCTGTTCTGGGTAGTCATGGAAATTCATGAAATTTGCTCTTGACGCCGTCAAGGTGTTGCTCTTGACGCCATCACCTACTGTTCCCAGCATGGAAAATTAAGACTTTGGCGTTTTCTTCACTTTTATGCTCCAAAAATGTCTGAATTGCTTCCTTTTCCAGATTTCTCTCCTAAAGTACCTAAAATCACAAAAGGAACGATTTAGGGCAATATTTGATCAAATAAATTCGGATTCGGGCTTAAATGACCCCCTAAAAACGGATCATTTTTCGCATCATCAACTATCCAGACTTTGGAGGATATGCTTCGTGCATGCATAATAGACTTTGGTAAAGGCTGGGAGAAATATCTACCCCTTGCGGAGTTCTCCTACAACAATAGCTACCACACAAGTCTTAAGGCTGCACCATTTGAAGCTTTGTATGGTCGTAAATGTCGCTCACCTATTGGTTGGGCAGAAGTTGGAGATAGCCAACTCACAGGCCCTGAGCTTATTTTGGAAACTACTGAGAAAGTAACGCAAATTCGAGATCGACTACAAGCAGCTAGAGATAGGCAGAAAAGCTACGCCGATCAGAGGTGTAAACCCCTAGAATTCCAGGTTGGAGACAAAGTGATGCTGAAAGTCTCGCCTTGGAAGGGTGTGATACGTTTTGGGAAACGTGGGAAACTAAATCCCCGCTACATTGGACCATTTCTTATTTTGGAAAGAATTGGGCCCGTAGCTTATCGATTGGAATTGCCAATGGAATTGAATAAAGTTCATGATGTGTTTTGATGAGGCGAAAAATGAACCACTTTTAGGGGGTCATTTAAGCCCGAATTCGAATTTATTTGATCAAATATTTCCCTAAATCGTTCCTTTTGTGATTTTAGGTACTTTGGGAGAGAAATCTGGAAAAGGAAGCAATCGGACGTTTTTGGAGCATAAAAGTGAAGAAAACGCCAAAGTCTTAATTTTCCTTGCTGGAAACAGTAGGTGACGGCGTCAAGAAGAAAATCCTGACGGCGTCAAGAGTATTTCTCATGACAATCCAGTACAGAAATGACGACGTCACAAGGTAGGGCGTCAAGAGAAAAATGCATGACGGCCTGGAAACACATAACACATGACGGCGTCAAAAGTAGATCAAGGCAGTCCAAGAAGTATTTTGGCGGCGAGATGACGGCATCACCAATTTGGTCTTGACGCCGTCAGACCCTATTTCCTATATATAGTTTTCTAATTTTTACATTAAAAAGAGAGAAGTTTTGGAGAAACCCTAAGGCCGAACTTGGTACGAATTTTACAGGTTTTTCAAGGGTTCTCAGCCCTTGAACCCTTTCATGTGTAATTGAGATAAGTATTCTTTTAATTCAATCAATATGTCTATGTGTTGGTTGTCTATATCTTGTTCTTGTCTTAATTCCATCATGCTAGGCTAGATCTATCTTGTGTTTGCTTGGATCTAATGAAACCTAGATGTTAATTATGTGTTGATTACTTGTTTATGGTTGTATTGGATGAATGATTTCGATGTTAGGTTTAAGAAAACTGGCAGATCTCCAATTGGTAACATGCTTGAACGTCTTAGGAAACATGAACTGACGTGCACTAGGTTTTATTGGTTGTATTTAATGCATGAGTAAATTCTAATGATCCCATGTTAAGAGCTTCTTAGCCGGCTCGACATAGGAGTGAAGTAGGCACTCATAGGATTGGGGAATTAAGTGTGCCACCCCATGAATGGTATTAAGGAATACAATCCGTCATCCACGCAACTATAACAAGTAATTAACGTGTAAAAGATATCTAGGGAGTATTGAAATCTAAGTAAACACAACTTCTCCACTTATTGCTCACAACCTTAGTTAATTTAGTTTATTTTCATTTGTAGTATTTTATTTTGATTACATCTTTAGTATTGGGTTAGTTCACTAGCAACTAATTCCGCCCAAATCCTTCAAACCCGAGATATTTATTTGCTTTCTAAAAAATATAAAAATACAAAAATAATCATCCCTCATCTTTAGAACTAGTATTTAGGTTTTCTAATCCTAGCGACACTATTCTTAGCTGAACGATCAATCCCCCGGTACTTGTCACTATACTATACTACAACGATCAGGTACACTGCCTGGTGGGGGTTGTAAGCTTCTTGAGATCCCTCGAGAGGTAAAGCCTGGTGCGATTCCCACGTATCAAGTTTTTGGCGCCGCAGCCCGGGCAATAGTTATTGTCTAGGTTAGAATCTATTTTTATTAGGTCAACTTGCTAGATTCCTTTCTAGTAAAATTTTATTTTTATTTTTAGGTTTTCTTTAGTCTATCTTATTTCTTTGTGTTTTTGTTCGTAACTCTTCACCACCCGACATCATGGACGATGGGAACATCCTTGAACCCGTCATCCCACCACAACAAAACCCACCACTAGAACCTCCTAGGCCCCGAACCTTAGGAGAGTATTCCCGACCTAGCCACTAAGGCTACCGTAACACCATTGAGCTCACCGGAGCCAATGTGACTCCCTTGCAATCCGACACCATCCGGTTGGTGCAAAGCGGATGTGCATCCCATGGACTTCGTTCCGAAGATCCAAATCAACATCTTAAGGACTTCCTAAAAATCGTAGATTCCATAGACCTAAGTGTTGAAACTAGAGAGACAACCCGATTACGCCTATTCCAATTCTCTCTACGGGATCAAGCTAGTCAATGGCTTGAGCGTTTACCCGCGGGATCCATCACCACATGGGATGATCTCACCACTCGTTTCCTTGCTCAATTTTTCCCACCGGGGAGAACTACTAAGCTTAGAAATGACATCTTGATGTTCCAACAACGTCAAAATGAATCTCTTTATGAAGCATGAACTCGTTTCAAGGACTTACTCCAAAAAGTCCCTCATCATGGCATAGATCTTTGGCTCCAAGTCCAAATCTTTTATGACCATATCGATCTCTCCACTAGGTGAACCATTGACCAATCGGCCGGTGGTAAGCTACGTGATCTAAGTGCGGAACAATCATGGGAACTCATTGAAGATCTTGCTCTCTATGACAACGAAAGTTGGAATGATCCCCGTGATTTGAACAAAACGGTCAAGGCAATATCTTTGCCTTCGAACAATTCTAGCACTCCCGACCGTAGGATCATGGAACTTGAGGACCAAGTCAAGTTTCTCATGAAATCTTACGAAGCTCCTAAGCCTTCAAGCCAAGTGAACAAAATCACTTCTTCATGCGAATTATGTAGTGGTCCCCACGACACTCATGATTGTGTGGAACTCCCCGGAACAGCTTTTGCGGACTACGCATCCACGCGTACCGACGAAGCAGGAGATAAGTGGTACACTTTAAAGCCCGAGCCAAACCCTTACGGTGATTCATACAACCCCTCTTGGAAAAATCACCCAAACCTTAGGTGGAAAGAAAATCAACCCAATTCTTCCAATCCGCCTAATCGTTATCAACCAAACGGTCCACCCTCCAACCGTACTTTCAACAACAATCCTTCTAACAACGATGGTAGTACCAACAATCTGGAAGGATTGATGTAAAAATTCATGGCATCTCAAGAAGCTCGCATATCTAAGTTTGAAGCCGATTTCAAACAAAAGCAAAGCGAGATGACCACCAAAATTGACGCATTGTTGAAAGTTCTCAATGACCGAGAAATGGGAGCACTCCCAAGCGACACGGTCAAGAATCCGAAACTAAACGTTAATTCCATATCTTCAGTTTTGTCACCCACTTCGTGTCCACAATACTACTCGATTAAATCAACGAGCACGTGTTTCAAACAAAACCAAATTCTTCAAAAGGACCAATCAAGTAAAACACCCGATATAGAACCAGTCAAAAGTATAGTTGAAACACCTCTTGCGCAAGACCTTGACGATGAATTCAAAGAACTTCACCTTGAATGCCCCGTCATTGATGTCTTAGCGCGTGCTCCTTACTATAGTGCTCTCCTATAAAAATATGAGAAGTTTAAACTAGGTAAAAATGGGACCGCCTTCGTTCAAAACAAGTTGCCTAAAAAGCTTGATGATCCGGGTATATTTGTTTTGCCTTGTAAGATAGGAAGATCCGAAGCTTTCGACACACTAGCCGATTTAGGGTCAAGCCTCAATTTGATTCCCTTATCCTTATTCACTGCTCTTAAGCTAGGAAAGTTAGAGGAAACGGAGGTATTGATAGGGCTATCGAATGGGAGTATTTCCCACCCGGTTGGAATGATTAAGGATGTAGTTGTTCACATAGGAAAGTTAACTATATTAGCGGATTTTCACGTCCTAGACATGGTTAGTGACACTACATGCCCATTATTGGTAGGAAGAGGATTTTTAGCAACTGCTAGCGCCATGATAGATTGTAAGGAGTCTAAGATAGCGGTAGGGGAAGGCGATACTTGGTCGGTGTACGATGTAAAGAAGCATAGTTATGATTGTGATGATGAACCGACACCGCATTGGGTAGAGATGAATAGGAGACCGTCTAGATATGGACCTTGGATAGAAAGGAACTTTATAGGACCTCAATGCCCATTTTATCTAGAAAAAGATTTCATTGAGAAAACACATTCGGTGGAACAACTCATAGCTAGAGATGAAGAGCTAGATCCCTTTGAGGACCCCTTAGTATTTAGGAAGATGATTGAGTTCTTGAGCGTAATGCCTATTAATATAGAGATGAATAAGTGGAAAAGAGAGGGAGACAAGTGTAAATAGAGGTGGGACAAGCCACCTAAAGAAGGTGACGTATCATGGCATATGAGGATGACTTTGTATGATCCGGATGGAGAAAATTTTGAAAGGTCATACCATACTAAGGAAACCGATAGGAAGTTGAAACCTAAGTTTGATCCCAAGGATGTCCTCAATGAGGAACTCACCCGTGTCACGTAGTAACCCATGACCTTGAGTCTAGCTACAAGACTCGTAAATAAAGAAAAGCGCTTCTTGGGAGGCAACCCATGTTTTGTGTGATTTTATTTTGTTTGTTTGTTATTTGCTTCCGTATGCATGCTTTATTTTTGTTGTTGGTAGATCATGTTTCTCAATTAAATAATGGAAATACTTTACTTTGTTGTTTTGGCCTAGTCTTAACTCCACCTAAAAGTATTTTTGCAAAAGATAAGTGTAAGGGGAAACCCCAAATATGTTTTTAAGAAACAAACCGATCATGATTCTCCACAATATTAAATGAACATGTATATTCGTATTTGTTAGAGTCAAATGCTTGTATTGAGTCATAATGGAGTTTTGCAGGATTTTCCAGGAAGTAGGACCAAGTTTTTCCAGAAATTTTCCGGAAACTTAACAAAAGAATTTCTGCAGGTCACTTCTGACGGCATCACGAGTTAACTCTTGACGTCGTCACGGGTAAAAATCTGGAAATTTTACCAGTTTTGTTTTTTTCTAACGGAGTCTTATGGTTTTTGTGAATTATTAAGTTTTATAATCTCCAGGAAATCTGCAAACTTCATTCCATAAGCATTATATCTTATCTCGTTTTCTAGGATTTAGTAACTTATATAGGATGTCGCCGATTTTATGCGAGGTTGTTTTGTCTATTTTCTCAGGATTAACAGGTTATGTATGACAAGAAGATGATTTATATTCTGGAAGAGAAGCTTTGATTGTTCATTTTCTTGGAGGAAGATTTAACCTGGCCACCTTATTATCCATACCGAGCGAATCAGGGGAGTATTTGATTTCATTCTTTTTACTTTTTCACTTTTACATTCTTCACTTGAACATTGGGGACAATGTTCATCTTAAGTGTAAGGGGAGGGTAAAATGATGATACCTTACATGTACACTTTCGCTTGAGTTTGTTTTGTTTGATGGTAGATGTGTAATAAAACTATGAGAAATACTTGTTAGTGCAATTTTAGCGCCAAATTTAAAATTTTTTACAACATTTAGGAGTGAAACTTTAGCCATAGCAAGCGTCTCATGGATAGGAGATTGTATGACTAGCACAAAACCGTACCATTCAGAAAAATTTTCCACCCAAATATGTGAGGTTCGCCTTTAGATTTGATAGGAAAAGCATTTATTATTAGTGCTTATGAGTGTACCGGTAGCATTTAGATTCTAGAACTTGCGTTAGTGATGCATCCCGAGACCGCTAGTGAGACTACATTCGTGTGGTAGGATTTATTACATGATAAGAGGCATTAGGATCACCCTTGTGTTAAACCGTATCATAATTACTTGACCATTTAAGTCATATTACTTGGCTAGTTAAGTCAACTAATTTTTCCCACACCCTTAGCGTTGTACTCATTTTTAGTACACGAAACCCCTAGTACACCCCTCCGAGCCTATCTTTTCGTTTCTAACTTTAAGCAACTTACTTAAAGGAAGAATTTGTTACACCCCACTTAAATGTACAACCAAATTGCCTTAGCCTTCCGTGTATGCGCTCATCTTTAGTGCATTATTGTTATTTGTTAAACCCTAAGTTAACTATCTAATTGATTACATGGTTGCTAAGTCGAGTCATATCCTTGTACATATTGTTTTGGGACGATTGGGACTCATGGGTAAAGTACTTATTTTGTGGAGTAATGGGGAAGAACATCACTTATTACCCCCATATGTGCGTTAATCTTAAAAGTACTCCAAGTGTTTTGATTTTCTTAATTCGAGTCATTAGTTTAGTTAATTGTAAAGTATGTAAAAATACAAGTGTAATGGGAATTTCCATTCCCTATGATGTATTATTTTGGATGGTAGGGTAAGAGTGTATGAAAAAAAAATATCGAAAAATCAAGAAAAAAGAAAAAAAAAATAGAAAAGGAAAAGAGAAAAATACATACGGACTACCATCCCTTTTCATTCTATGTTCATTTTATGTTTTTGTTATTTTTCATGTATTAGCTTAAGTCGAGTCTAGTCTTGGCTTAGCAACGCCATATTGTACATGTAATTAACCAAGATTGTTAACTCGCCACCAATAAAGACTTCCTTTATCCAACAAAACCGTGTATTTCATATCCCCACACCTAACGTTACAACCCTTTAAAAGACCTCTTTGATAGTTTATCCTAGGTGCTTACGCCATGTGGTGGAGGTTTGATCCTTTCCCAAACCTATGGTAATCTATTTTGCTATGGCAGGTAGTGAGAGATATCTTCCGTTTCCGTATTGTAATTTATACTTTATTACACCCGAGAGATGTGAGTATCTAAACACTATTTGTGAGGTGCTAGTGTATGACCTCCGTGCTTGTCTATTGATCTTTAGTGGAACGATTATTTGTTGTAATTACTTTTATATTAGTGTTAAATGACCCCTAACTTGTATTTTGAGTAGAATAAAAGCGCATTTGCTTGAGGACAAGCAAATCTCAAGTGTAAGGATATATGATGAGGCGAAAAATGAACCACTTTTAGGGGGTAATTTATGCCCGAATTCGAATTTATTTGATCAAATATTGCCCTAAATCGTTTCTTTTGTGATTATAGGTACTTTGGGAGAGAAATCTGGAAAAGAAAGCAATTCGGACGTTTTTGGAGCATAAAATTGAAGAAAACGCCAAAGTCTTAATTTTCCTTGCTGGGAACAGTAGGTGACGGCGTCAAGAAGAAAATTGACGATCCAGTACAGAAATGACGGCGTCACAAGGTAGGGCGTCAAGAGAAAAATGCATGACGGCCTGGAAACACATAACACATGACGGCGTCAAAAGTAGATCAAGGCAGTCCGAGAAGTATTTTGGCGGCGAGATGACGACGTCACCAATTTGGTCTTGACGCCGTCAGACCCTATTTCCTATATATAGTTTTCTAATTTTTACATTAAAAAGAGAGAAGTTTTGGAGAAACCCTCAGGCCGAACTTGGTACAAATTTTATAGGTTTTTCAAGGGTTCTCAGCCCTTGAACCCTTTCATGTGTAATTGAGATAAGTATTCTTTTAATTCAATCAATATGTCTATGTGTTGGTTGTCTATATCTTGTTCTTGTCTTAATTCCATCATGCTAGGCTAGATCTATCTTGTGTTTGCTTGGATCTAATGAAACCTAGATGTTAATTATGTGTTGATTACTTGTTTATGGTTGTATTGGATGAATGATTTCGATGTTAGGCTTAAGAAAACTGGCAGATCTCCAATTGGTAACATGCTTGAACGTCTTAGGAAACATGAACTGACGTGCACTAGGTCTTATTGGTTGTATTTAATGCATGAGTAAATTCTAATGATCCCATGTTAGGAGCTTCTTAGCCGGCTCGACATAGGAGTGAAGTAGGCACTCATAGGATTGGGGAATTAAGTGCGCCACCCCATGAATGGTATTAAGGAATACAATCCGTTATCCACGCAACTATAACAAGTAATTAACGTGTAAAAGATATCTAGGGAGTAGTGAAATCTAAGTAAACACAACTTCTCCACTTATTGCTCACAACCTTAGTTAATTTAGTTTATTTTCATTTGTAGTATTTTATTTTGATTACATCTTTAGTATTGGGTTAGTTCACTAGCAACTAATTCCGCCCAAATCCTTCAAACCCGAGATATTTATTTGCTTTCTAAAAAATATAAAAATACAAAAATAATCATCCCTCATCATTAGAACTAGTATTTAGGTTTTCTAATCCTAGCGACACTATTCCTAGCTGAACGATCAATCCCCCGGTACTTGTCACTATACTATACTACAACGATCAGGTACACTGCCTGGTGGGGGTTGTAAGCTTCTCGAGATCCCTCGAGAGGTAAAGCCTGGTGCGATTCCCACGTATCATGTTTCATGTTAGCAATCTGAAGAAGTGTCTTTCAGAGGAAACGCCAGTTATACCAATCAAGGATATTCATGTGGATGAGATTTTAAATTTTTTGGAAGAACCGATTGAGATATTGGATAGAGAGATTAAACGACTTAAGAGAAGTCGCATCCCGCTCATCAAAGTTCGTTGGAATTCGCGGCATGGACCGGAATTCACGTGTGAACGTGAGGATGAGTTTCGCAAGTGATATCCGAAGCTTTTTACTTCGTAGATGGGCTGTTCCGAGAGAAACCCGGGACGGGTTCCTTTTGAGGCTGGGAGGATGTGACAACTGGCAAAATAGGGAGCCGTTTTTAAAACCCGCATTACATTAAAAATTGTGATTTTGGAATTTTTGAAAAGTTTATTGTGACGAGATGTTTTATGAACGTTGGAATGTGAATTTGATCGTACGTTAATTATGAGAATTTGATTATTTATTTATGGTTTGGTTTGGTTCGTTCGTGATGATTTATTTTGAGATCGTTATTTTGGCACTACATTGACTCCGGCACTAGGTTAACCTAACAATTTTAATTATATTTTTAATATTGGTTTGGATATTATTATTTGGGGACGTATCGCGAGGTTTTGATTATTTTTGAAACGAGTTCGGTTTGAGAAAGTGGTTTGGTTATTTAAGGTTTCGGGTTTGGTCCGTGTATTTACACCGGGCTACTTAACCCACTATACCCTCACTATTATTATTATTACTAATAAAAAGAAAACTTTTTTTTAAAAAGAGCATATTACATGAATCGTCCTTGTGGAGCCGGTCATAAGCAACAACACCACACCCTCATCACCAACATTACTCTCACTCTCTCTTCTAACATATCAACCATCACCGCACCCTTTAACTACCAATCGCACCACCACCGCCACCCTCACATCAAATCAAACACCACCACCTTAACCATCTTCTTCCGATCTATCTATTGGTGCAAACCACGCGCGATTTGGACCACCCTAACACCCTTTTCGAATTAAAATCACCACGATATCACCACAAATCGTCATTTTTTGTCTTGGTTTTGAAGATCCTTTCAATTTGGTCTTGGGAATCGAAGGTAGGATGAGCTTTGGCTCGTATTTTGGTTTAAGTCGTGACCTAGGGTCACGGATTTGGTTTCTTTTCGGGTTTTCTTGATTATTAACGAAAGATTTTAATGGGTTTTGATGAAATGGATTAAGGAAAAATGTTTGGTATCCGGGTTCATGTTATTTTCGATGGGTCGAGGTTCAACCGAGAGCTATGGCTCTCGGCTTGGGTCTTGGTTGTGTTATTATGACCATTTGATGATTATTGGATTCTTTGGTGTTCGATGGTGATGTTTGGTCGACCTTGTGGTCGTTTGGTTTTTCGGCCGACACCCCCAAGGGGTTGTTTGGGTCGGTTTTGGCTCGAGCTAGAGCTAGCCGAGACCTAATGGTCTCGGGTGGGACTCCCGTACCTTGTTTCGGGCGTAATATTGACCCGGGTTGACTTGGTAAATCAACCCGTAATTTATTTTGTATTCGGTTGTTATGTTACTTGTCGGATTATTATTATTGTTGTCGTGGTTGTGATTTTTGGCCATGGACTTATTGTTTTGAACTTGAAGTGGTATATTTGGATTACGAGTTATATTGGAGATGTGTTGTCCAATGTGGAACTTGGGGACCGATTGTGAGACGGTCATTAGATGACGGAGATAGGTTAGTTGGGTGCTGTAGTCGGACCCTCTTGTTGTAGCACGTGGATATGGGATTGATTTGGACGGAGTTGATATATTTATTTTGACTTGATTCTTATATTGGACTTGGACTATGAGCCGAGAGTCATGACTCGGACATGTGACCAAATTCTATGACTCGATAAATATTTAAAAGTCAAATATTAAAAATAATACTCGTAATACTATTATTGAGAATATAATCGTTTATATATGTATATAGACATGATAAACGTATATATACATATATAAATGCGTATATTAATAATAAAACGATCACGAGTAAACGTATAATAATATAACGATAGTTATTATACTATGCAAATAGTGTAATAAATGTCGGAATATTATTATAAATAAATAACTCGGAATAATGTCGAGAACTAATAAGTCGGGTGAGTAATAAATAAAAATATAACGATTTTTATAAATTTAGAAACTTATCGAGTTATACGAGTTGTGGTTATTTAAAGTCCAAGTGGGCTGTATATTGTGACTTTTGTGTTGTCACGGATATATGACGATTAATATAAACATTTTCTATAGCAGGTGACTTATTTAATCGACGGATTAGATCGAGTTATTTGATTATATAAAATGAGTATATTAATGGGCATCGTATCCCACGACGCCCATAGGTTGTGGTATATGTTTTAGGGTAATAAATTACTATGTATCTCGTGGAATTTGGCCGATTCGACGATATATATAGGGAATTTATTGGACTATGATAAATACCAAATAGAATTCTTTGTGCTATGTGCTATAGGCTGGGTATAATTTTGGAACGATATATTACGTAAATAAATATGGGAGATTACCAAATCGACGGATTTGATAAGCTTCGATGATTTATTTAAATAATATGTTGGGCTAATATTAGACCTATAGTTGGTTTATTATTTCGTTTGTTGTGGCTTTTTGGTTTGAGTTGTGTCGACCCTTCACCCATATGGATACCAAACGTCAAATTTCAAATTAATATGAAGTTAATTCGAGAAATGGTTATTTTGGAAAGTAAAACGAAAAATGTTCGGGAATGGGAATATTTGATTTTTTTTTGAGGAAATGATTTCTGAACGAGTTTGATATTGTTAGGAAGTGCCGAGTCTGTAGTTGCCGTTACGTGAGTTGCTTGAGTTTTCTTACGTTTTTCTTCTATCGAGTTCTTTTGAGGATTTCTGGACTTGAGGTAAGTCATAGCCCCACTTTTACTCTTGAACTTTGTTTTCAAAATTTGGGGTGAGAAACGTGCAAATGTTTATGTGGACTATTATCGCTTTATTTATTTATTTCAAAACTTGCTATGCTTATGGAACTAGGTAGGATTAAGCAAGGCCTAGTCCCGAACTAGGTAAGCTATTGATTTAGTTGTTGAGCGAGGCCTAGTCCCGAACTAGGTAAGCTATTGATTTAGTTGTTGAGCGAGGCCTAGTCCCGAACTAGGTAAGCTATTGGATGGATTATAGAGCGAGGCCTAGACTTGAGCTAGGTAAGCTATTGATTGGAATGATTTGAGCTATAGCGTACACCTATAGGGTTGATTTGATTTGGTTGGATTATCTTGGTTGGATATTTTGGTTGGATGATTGAGGCCTAGTCTAGCTAGCAAGCGTTTTGCGTATATGTCCACTATATCGAATTATGAACTTAAACCTATGATCTCACCAGCGAAAGCTGACTTTTAGTACGTTTTCTCAGGTAATTAAGTGATGCTCTATGGATGCTTGGGATTGGAGGCTTGGCAATGGCACCGGTTATGGATCTATTTTTCTAAAACTCTGATAAACTATTGTGGACCTATGTTTATTTCTTTTGGGCCTTACTTTGGATAATTCTTGGGATAAATGTAAACTTTAAAACCCGTTTTGGTTGTGTTTTTCTTATGTTTACTTTATCTCGTTCTTTCATGACTTTGAATGGATACCAATCCCCGTAGCACCCCGAAAGCTTGTTGAGTCTTTCGCTGTATCAAATTTTGGGGGTGTTACACTTAGCAAGAAGCTAGAAGCATTTGGAACAATGTTCAGTTACAACGAGTATTACACGGATTATCAAACCATTCAAACCAATTAAGCGTAACGGTTCTCACTCTAGATGAAATCCAATTGTAGGAGGCAAGCTTGATGTCATTGAGGATAAGATCCTTTGAGGGACGTTTAAGGGAGAAAGACATGTCATTCGGAAATCTCCATAGGAACCATATGGTTGATTGAACAACAGCATCAAAAAAAGCCACAAGATGATTAGGTATGTTGACTATATCCGCAAGATTGACAGCATCATGAAGGCATGTTATAGATATGTTTTGGATCTTCCACCATGTTAACACTTTCAACCATATCTCTTTTGCTACTTCACAGGAAACGAAAAGATGTTCCTCAGTTTCGATGTCATTGTCACACACGGAGCATAGGATAGAATGGAGACCAATACCTCTTTGATCTAAGTTTGACCTAGTTGGGAGTCTTTCATGAATGATACGCCAAGAGGATGTGTTGATTTTGATCGGGATGACATTATTCCACCTATAAGGTTGCGGGTTTGAGGTATAAACATGGTTGGAGATGTGTGATCGCATATCTTTGACTGAAAAAACCATACTGTTGCTGATGGTGCACTGCCATGAGTCATTATTGTTGGTTAAGCAAAGGTTTGAGAGGAGGGTCATTAATATTAAATAATAATATTATTTTATTAGATCAAATTATTTCGTTATACGGTTTCATTGTGTGTGCTCAAGGTATAAGTTTCGTATAAATTTATCGACATGCTATTAAGTATTTTGATTTAAGTTATTTTCTTTCTAAGAGGTGAAATAGAATAACCCAGTGGAAGCGTACTACACAGACAAATACTGGCTATTCATAATAAGACCTGCCAAGCCGCAACTCAAGCTAGAGTTATCTCAACTTGTCTAAATCCCTACTTAAACTAAAAAGGATACTCTAAGACGTAACAATCATAGATATGGTATTTTCGTATACTACTTTACAAATTTTGATAGTGAATATGATTCGTGTTATGATATGTTGAAGCTTGAACTACAATTTGCTGACGGAACAAACCATCTCAACCCTCCTCATAGATTTCTACCATGGGTTCTAGTCGACAGCAACTCACTTCAAGAGGTCAATTACTATCTTTTTTTATTATTAGAAACATCAAATTATATAGCAATAACATTTCGCTGACATAGAACAATAAACCAGGTGAAGTTGTTATAAATAACAATAATTGTGATCATGATGGTTTGAGATTGTATACTACCACATATATACAACTGTTGCTACAGTATTACAGGAATTTTGTTGCATATATCTGCAAAGCCTACAAGGGACAAAGCAAACCGAAAGATTTCGAGCAATATGTACTCAGGACCAATTCTTCTAAAGAGACTAACTCTAGCTATCAAGTTTATTATCGTGGTGAAAACGAGCACTCCATACCATTCAACTATAGCTTCTAATACATATATAACTTATACTATAAGCTACCAAATCATAATTTCTATGGATTTAAACACCTACCTTTGGAACATAATTAACTGTAGTACAAGGCAATATTACTGTGGTTTATCTAAAGCACACAGCAAGCTTGTGCTAATTATGGAAAATTCTTGTGTGCAACCAAGTTGTTAATGTGTCATCCGAATAACTTTTTTGGAGTAGCCATTGATGCCGTAGGGATACAAAAGATGGTTAACGTATACTACATAGTTGCTCTCACGGTGTCACCAAAGTGCTAAATGCTTTTGACATTTCAAAACTCATTCAAAATTTGGTAACTACTACTTCTAGTTTGTACAATGAGTACCAACAATTTACTCTTCTCAACAAGTTAAAGCAATCAATCATGCCAAAAACACTATGGAAACATATTTGCGACAAAGTTGAAACACATAGGGTAATCTGAATCGATTAAATTATATCATTCTTAATAATTTAACTATCCCATCTTTATCGTACATATATTACTTAAGCATGTTACCTTATGGAGAAACGTTAGGATAATCACTTGCTTATTTTCTATACATCCGAATCTATATCATTAAAACTATATTCGTCAATATTTAAAACTGTTAAGAATTAGATGCTAATACATGAAGAAAACAACAAGTGTGTAAATATTATAGAGAAGTGTATGTGAAACAGATTAAGATAAATCAAAGATAAGCCGAATAAAACACACCATATGGCACCAATCACATTCATAATGAAAAAAGTAACGCTCTCGGCCATACCACTATAAGAGTGTTTACAGGATACTAAACTGTTCACATGATTAACACGCCTAATCTTTCTCCAAATAGGACAAAAATGACTTTGTTAATTGATTCAGATTACCCTATGTGTTTCAACTTTGGATAGTAATAGGCACAAAGAATACCATATACAAAATGACAATACCGGTGGTTTTTGCTTTATATTTATTAAATAAGTTGTACAGAAGACTTTGTTGCTCTATTGTAAACAGATAAGCATAATATTACTACAGAAACAAGGACATAATACAGGAACACACAAATGGATAAATCTGTTAGAAGCAGAAAAAGATGTTTGCTATTTAGGATACCGAGGGAACATGCTATGAAAATAGACACATAACAACCACATGAAACATATTAAGAAGTTAGCGGTTGGGCGTGCGAATTTCCTGAAACATGACAGCAGAGTTTGATGGCTCAGAAGAACGCGCAAATAACAAAGCCGCCAGTGTACAAAACAACTAGTTTAGTTTAAGCAGCAGTGTTAACAAAAAGGGATCAAATAGAATAACGAGACAAGAAGAAATTTCTCCTAAATCTTTTAACTACATACAGACGACGAAGTGTGAATGATTTCTGCTTCCTCTTCTTCTTCATCTTGTTCATCATCTCCTCTTCTAGATCTGCTGCATTCTTCATCCTCCTCTTCATCTCGGCTTCGGCAGCAAAAATCTCCCTAAGCTCTTTTGTTTTATTCTTCATCATATTGGTGTACGCATCAATTCCCATTAGTTGACGTTTTTTATGTTCACGTGCCTCCACTTCAACAAAATTGTGAAACAGTTCTTCCTGTGATTTGTTACTAGGAGGAGGACATAAATCTGCTTCAGACAAGTAAGGTATGTCCAACGGCAACCCTTTCTCCTTCAAAATATCTTTCCAAAAACGATCTTCTTCAGCCGCCGACATCGGCATCTAGCCTCTCTCTCAATCTCAAAATCAATAATTACTACTATTAGGGTTTCTTTCTTGCCCCTTTATTTATCTAGTAGACGAGTTACATTACCACCCCCTTGTCATTATATCTATACACTAGTACAAAGACAACCTCCGGCGTCGACTTTTTTTTAACCGTGCCGACGTCATGACGTCGGCAACATACCCTCTCGACGTCATGTCGTCGGCAGAAACTAGTCGATAGAGCCGCGTCGGCAACGTCCCTACCGACGAATAACGCCGACGACAGTGCGGGACCCACATGATTTTTGGTCAAACGAATGGGGGTGTCCGACATTTTGTTACCGACGTCAGGTCGTCGGTAATGTAATAATTATTTAACGCATTAATTAGATTAACTTAATTTAGTCAACGAAAGTCAAAATTTTTGTAAATGGTGCCGACGACATATAGTCGGTACCGTTTGAAATTAGTCACCACGTGCGTTATTATGCCGACGACTAGTAGTCGGCACTGTTTGAAAATAGTTAATATGTGTATTATATTTCTGACGACATATAGTCGGTACCGTTTGAAATTAGTCACCATGTGCGTTATTATGCCGACGCCCTGTAGTCGGCACAGTTTGAAAATAGTTAATATGTGTATTATATTTCCGACGACATGTAGTCGGCAATAAGTTATACTGCAGCTGCACAGCAGCCTGCGCAGCTGCCCTGCCCAGATTTTTGCCGCAAAATTGTGCAGCAAAAATCTACCAATTCCAGTTTCATGTCCTGCTCTCATAACAACACATTCCAACACAAAACAATGGCTAAAACGACTATAAAGTTTATAACGGCTAAAACGGTTATATATAACCACTAAACAATTAATAAACTTTGTAAAAAATAAATAAATATGGAAACTCACTTTTGGCCAATCGATGGATTCGATTAACCGATGATAGGGTATGATTTTGCAATTGAGCCTTCTCATTGAATTTTTAAGTGTTTTGAAATTATACTTCTTACAACTTTGTCATTAAAATGTATCGGTTGTTGTGTATCTATCAGGTTTCAAATAAGACCAGTGTAAATTTAGCTTTTTGAGGAATCTTTGATTACTAAATTAAGTAAAATTTTAAATAAATTTATGATTGGTGCAAAGCTGTGACTACATCACAATAATAACTAGAGCAAAGGTGTCCATTGACTCATTGAGTTTGCTGTCATGAACATAATCGAGAAAAGAACTCCAAATCAGAACCCAAACAACACATAGCTCGAATAAGTATAAATGGCGTGAAATCGTGAATGTATAAGGAAGGTTTTAAAGAAGTTGTGTGAACTTTGAATGATAATGGTTTAAATAAGGAGCATATGATATAAAAATGCAAGGGTATTAGAATAGAATAGACGAATTAGGATTGCTTGAATGATTTGATCCATACAATACAAAGGTTCATGAAATTGAGCAACCAGGAGAAAATGCGCAGTCGGAAGACAGTAACTTACATCAACAGGATAATGGCAGATGTAGAGGCGCACTTTTGGTTTGGCAAAATGGTTGTGCTTCTAAGAAGTTTTGGTACAGCTTTCGTGAGAATGTTTCATCATATGGTGACCTAGAAAACATACTGATGAAATAGGGTCTCTGCTGAAGTATTAAACGCTGAGTTCAACTAGTAGAGATGGCAATTTCTGCCCATTCACTTGTGAACGGGTCGAGTGGGTTTGTTTCGTTTTGAACAGAAATAGTAATAACAAAAGCTATCTAAAAGCGAAACGAATCAAACGAGTTATATGTTACCCTGCGTACAACCTCCTGTATATAAAGATGAAATAACATTGGAAGCACTAAATTATAATGATCTATAAAGAAAGTTAGACTATGCTAGAGAGCATTATAATAATTATTTGTTTTCCTTCAATTCAGTAGTTGTACACATAACTCAATTGTAATAGATAAGCACAAACAAGGACGATCAGCTGAATCCTAAACAAACAGGACTACTAAAAGCTTATGCAGGGGCCATTGGTGCAGCTGTGGAGTGCATAGCATTAAGTGTGTTCCTTATGGGTGCGATTTGCTAGCCAATTCGGCACAAGAAAACTAAACGGAGTATGGGAAAGAGAAGAAACAAGTAGCAAACTTTATAGCGCGAAAGCCACAGATGATAGGGATGGTAACATATGAAAATGGATCTATCTTTACCACTGGGTTAATTTCTCAAAACATCAAATGGCAGCATCATTAAAAAGCAGCCAAATTCTTGACAAACTAATAATAATTTATCATCATAAATAAACAAACAAACAAAAGATAGATTATCCATTCGATCAAGCAAGAGTACGATTGACGTAAATTAAAATCTAAAACATGGTGATGCTTGTTGCTTTCTTCTTCATTATCATCATCTTCATCTTCTTCTTGTTGCTGTTGTATTCATCTCCGTGTTGTTTTCGTTTCATCTTCTTCTTCTTCTTATTCTTCTTCTTGTTGTTGTTCATCATCTCCTCTTCCAGATCTGCTGCTTTCTTCATCCTCCTCTCCATCTCGTCTTTGGCAGCAAAAATCTCCCTTATCGTCTTTCTTATATCCATCTTCATCTTGATGTACCCCGCATCATTTCCCATTAGTTGACGTTCTTTATGTTCACGTGCCCTCCCTTCAACATAATCCTGAAACAGTTCATCCTTTGATTGTTTACTAGGAGGACGACACAAATCTACTTTAGACAAGTAAGGTATGTCCAACGGCAACCCTTTCTCCTTCAAAATATCTTTCCACAAACATTCTTCTTCAGCCGCCGACATTGGCATCTCGCCTCTCTCTCTCTCTCTCTCAATATCAAAATCAATAAAATGACTACTTTCTTTCTTGCCCCTTTATTTATCTACTTGACGAGTTGACGAGTTACATTACCACCCCCTTGTTATTATATCTATACTTACTTCAACCCTTCATCTGTAGATTCTGTAGGGAAAAAATAAACTATGGAAAAAAGAGATGGATAACTAATAAGAAACTATTTTTTAATTTTTAATTAACTTATATATACTAAAGTAAACTCATCATTTTTCATGTAAAAAAAAAAAAAAAAAAAAAAAAAAAAGAGAGATAATAATCACTAGCATTATTATTAAAATGAAGCACAAGACTCAATTGTAAAAGATAAGCACAAACAAGGGCAGGAAGCACGGATAAATAACATAGGATACCGAAGGAACATGAAACATGCATCAATGCATCATATTAAAGGATCTGCTGAATCCTAAACAGGAGCTACAAAAAGGATTTTCAGGGGGCATTTCAAAGGGGGATCGAAAAAAACAAATCCCATTGGTGGAGACACTTGCAAAAGAAAGGAGACAGTTACAAGTGTGTTCTTTATGGGTGATTTGCTAGCCCAAATGGGAATGAGAAGAAAAAGAAGCAAACTTACAGGATCGTAACATATGAAAATTGGTGGGGGAAAAATCTTTACAAAGCGAATCAGGGTGGGTTTTTAATATCAAAACATCAAATGGCATCATCATTAAAAACCAAGCAAATAATTGACAAACTAAAGAACCAATCATCATCAATAAACAAACAAGCAAACAAAAGATAGATAGATATCCATGTTGGAAACACGAGGGCCTTTTAGGCTTACGAAGAAAGGAATACTTAGAGAACTTTCTTAATGGAACTTTTATTCCTTAACTTTGCTTCATGTGGTACCTTCAAATGCTTCACCCTAAACCTATTTATACTACTCCATGGAAGATTCTAGAACCGAGATACTTCCATGGATATTCTAACATAATCTAGATAATTCTTATTACATCATCATCCTTATCTAATTTTAGATAACTACCAATAGATATTTCTATCGCATTTTCTACATACTTCTAGTAGATATCATCTACTACAACATTCTAGAAGCTTCCATACCATTCTACGACTTTCTTGAAGCTTCTATCCCATTCTTCGTCATTCTAGAAGCTTTACGACTTTCTAGAAGCTTCCATACCATTCTACGACTTTCTAGAAGCTTCCATACCATTCTTCGTCATTCTAGAAGCTTCTTGATCATGGGCTTGGGCTTTTATGGATAGTCCAATCTTTATTGGACTAAATCAAGTTTACGATCCAACACCCCCCTTTAAACTTGATTTCCCGACTCCAAGCATCATCCTTAGTCTTGAGAAATCTCGCTCGTTGAGCGGCTTGGTGAAGATATCCACAACTTGGTTTTCGGACCTCGCGTGTATCACCCGTACATCCTTCCTTTTCATAGTCTATACCATGCTTCTTCTTATACCTTTTAGCCACAAGCCTTGCCTTGTACTTCTCTACTTCGCCTTTGGCGTTTTTCTTGGCCTTATATACCCATTTGACTCCAATAGCCTTTTGGCCTTTTGGAAGGGTCGTCAACTCCCACGTATCATTCTTCACTATCGACTTTATCTCCTCGTCCATGGCTTGTCTCCATTTCTTACTTTTCATAGCCTCCTCAAAAACTAAAGGTTCAAAATCAGCGTATAAACAAAGAAGGGGTATCTCGTCAGTTACCTCGTAGAGCTCCTACAAACTTCTTGTCTTTGGTTCTCCTTCACTTGAACTTGAAGGTGAGTCTTGGGTTGGAGTTGGACTTTGAGGCCATTGGACTTCTTCACTTGATTCACATGTCTCTTCTTCGTCAGTGATAGGAAGAAAGTCATACCTTTCATTTTCTATGATGCTCCAATCCCATGCTTCTTCTTCATCGAAATCAATGTCTCTACTCACTACCACCTTCCTTGTGATTGGATTATAGAGCTTATAACCTTTCGACTGCTTGTCGTAGCCAACGAACACATGCTTCTCACTTCTATCATCAAGCTTGGATCGCCTTTGGCTTGGAACATGAACATACGCTATGCTTCCGAATACCCTTAGGTGAGACACAGTAGGCTTCATCCCATTCTATGCTTGTTGTGGAGTTTTGTTGTCTAAACTCTTTGACGGACACCGGTTCAATAGATATACCGCACAGTCAACCGCCTCGGCCCAAAACTCCTTTAGCATTTTTTTACTTTTCAACATGCTTAGGACCATATTGAGAATGGTTCTATTCTTTCTCTCCACCACTCCATTTTGTTGTGGGGAGTAAGGAGCCGTTAGAAATCTCCGGATCCCATTATCCTCACAAAATTGGTTAAATTCTTTTGATAAAAATTCTCCACCTCTATCGGATCTCATGGATTTAATTTTTAAACCTTTCTCCTTTTCTACCATAGCCTTAAATATCTTAAAAGCTTCAAAAGCTTGGGATTTTTCTTTTAGAAAATATACCCAAGTTTTTCTTGAAAAATCATCAATAAAAAGCATGAAGTAAAGATTCTTACCATGAGAGGGTGGAGTAATGGGACCGCACAAATCCGTGTGAATTAGTTGTAAAGGCTCCTTAGCTCTTGATGTCGCTTCTTTCGGGAATGAACTTCTAGCATGCTTCCTAAGAAGACATCCTTCACACACTTGATTGGGATGATCAATTTGATCTAACCCTTTCACCATTCCCTTTGATGATAATAACTTTAAGTCACCAAAGTTTAAGTGCCCATACCTCATATGCCAAAGCCACGAATGATCCTTTAAACAACTCTTTAAGCACTTAGCTTCATCATGCTGAATGTTTAGAAGGAGCATTCGGTTTTTAGTCATAGGGACTTTAGCTATGAGCTTTCCTTCGGGATTTCTTATTGTAGCACTACGATCTTTAAAATGAACATCGTAGTTTTTCTCTAAAAGTTGTCCCACACTTAAAATGTACTTTTAAGATTGGGCACATTGTATACGTCCGAAATATATTGGTGACTTCCATCTTTAGCTCGGATAAGTATCTTACCTTTTCCTTTCACTGGTGCCTTTGATTCGTCTCCAAAGGTGACATTACCTTTACTTTCCTCCATCTCCACGAACAAGTCTTCTTCACCCGTCATATGGTTACTTGCAGCGGAATCTATATGCCATGGCTTTATCCTCTCTTCTTGTTCGTCATGTCTTGCCATCAGCAATGTAAGCTCATCTTTGTCTTCTACCTCCACAAGATTGGCTTTTTCTTCAACTTGTCTTGAGCTACTACACTCATTGGCATAATGACTATATTTGCGACAATTGTAACATTGTATATGGGGCTTACCTCCTCTTTGAGATTGAAAGCCTCTCCCACGACCTCTTCGATATGAAAACCTTTGGTTTTCATCTTCTTTGTTGGCATATTCTCTTCCTCTTCCTCGTCCTCAGCCTTGGAAACCACCACGACCTTGAAAAGTACCGCGTCCTCGTCCTTGCTCCTTTCCATTTAGAAAGCTTTTTTCTCTTTCTTTGAAAGAGACCTTCGAGTATAAAGCTTGCTCCAAGGGTTCTTTCCCCCTTCTTTTCTTCAACTTCTCTTCATGGGCTTGTAAAGATCCCATGAGTTGATCAATGGTCATAGAGTCTATGTCTTTTGACTCCTCTATGGCCACGACAATGTAATCAAAGTTTGGTGGCAAAGAGCGAAGAATCTTTTCTATCACCCTTATGTCACTCAAGCTTTCACCATTTCTCTTCATTTCATTTGAAATGGTTAAGACACGAGTGAAATAATCCGAAATGGTTTCGGATTCCTCCATTTGGAGCTTTTCGAACTCTCCTCTAAGAGTTTGAAGACGTACCTTTTTCACCTTGTCAATTCCTTTGAAAGCATTTTGAATGATCTCCCACGCTTCCTTAGAAGTGGTTGCATTTGCAACTTTCTCAAACATCGCATCATCAAGACATTGATAGATGAGTGTAAGAGCACTTTGATCCTTCTTTCTTGTCTTTTGCAACTCCACCCTTTGGGCGGCATTCAACGAACTTTCTCAACACCTTTTTCGACTATCTCCCACACATCATGTGAACCGAGTAACGCCTTCATTCGAATGCACCAACTACCATAGTTATCTTTGGTAAGACGTGGAAATTGGAACAAGTTCATTGCACTTGACATCTTGATCTTCTAGCTCTGATACCACTTTGTTGGAAAACACGAGGGCCTTTTAGGCTTACGAAGAGAGGAATACTTAGAGAGCTTTCACAATGGAACTTTTATTCCTTAACTTTGCTTCATGTGGTACCTTCAAATGCTTCACCCTAAACCTATTTATACTACTCCATGGAAGATTCTAGAACCGAGATACTTCCATGGATATTCTAACATAATCTAGATAATTCTTATTACATCATCATCCTTATCTAATTTTAGATAACTACCAATAGATATTTCTATCGCATTTTCTACGTACTTCTAGTAGATATCATCTACTACAACATTCTAGAAGCTTCCATACCATTCTACGACTTTCTTGAAGCTTCTATCCCATTCTTCGTCATTCTAGAAGCTTTACGACTTTCTAGAAGCTTCCATACCATTCTACGACTTTCTAGAAGCTTCCATACCATTCTTCGTCATTCTAGAAGCTTCTTGATCATGGACTTGGGCTTTTATGGATAGTCCAATCTTTATTGGACTAAATCAAGTTTACGATCCAACAATCCATTCGATCAAGCAAAAGCATGATTACAATATATATGAGAGTTTAATTAATTTTAAGGTGACATAAATTAAAATAAAAAACTAAAAGCCGTTGGTGCTTGCTGCTTTCTTCTTCTTCTTGTTGTTGTCGTTGTCATAATCTCCCTGTTGTTTTCGCTTCATCTTCTTCTTCTTGTCCTCTTCTGCTTTCTTCTTTTTGTTCATTGTCTCCTCTTCTGCTATCCTCCTCTCAAACTCGGCAAGGGCATAAGAATACTTCCTGAACTCTTCTTCTTGTTCAATCATCATCTTGTTGTACTCTTCAATTCCCATTTCCTGACGTAACTTTTGATCCTCTGCCTTCCTGTCAAGATATTGGTCAAACAGATCTTGGGATGACCATCCCTTAGGATGAACATAACATTTAACCTTGTAAGATAAGTGCAACGGCAACCTTTTCTTCGTCAAAATCCGTTTCCACAAAAGATTTTTTTTAGCCGCCGACATCGACATCTCGCCACTCTCTCTCATTCTCAGAATCAATAATTACTATTAGGGTTTCTTTCTTGCCCCTTTATTTATGTTGTAGACGAGTTACATTACCACCCCCTTGTTATTATATCTATACTTACTCAACCCTTCATCTGTAGTTTTGTAAAAACAAATTAAAAAATATATATATGAAGAAAAAAAATGGTAGTTAATAAATAGATGTGAATGGATTGAGTGGGTCTGTTTCGTTTTGAACAGAAATGGTAATAACAAAAGCTATCTAAAAGTGAAACGAATCAAACAAGTTATATGTTACCCTGCGTACGTAACCTCCTGTATATAAAGATGCATAACATTGGAAGCACGGATTTATGGAATTATAAATAACATGTTAATTTTAATGATCTATAAAGAAAGTTAGACTATGCTAGAGAGCATTATTAATAATAATAATATTATTTTTCCTTCAATTCAGACATTCAGTAGTTGTACACATAACTCAATTGTAAAAGATAAAGCACAAACAAGGACAGGAAGCACATACGCGGATAAATCTGTTAGAAGCAAAAAGATGCACATACATATTAAACAATCAGCTGAATCCTAAAAAAAACAAGACTACTAAAAGCTTATGCAGGGGCCATTTGAAACAAACCCCATTGGTGCAGCTGTGGAGCGCATAGCATTAAGTGTGTTCCTTATGGGCGTGATTTGCTAGCCAATTCGGCACAAGAAAGGAATTGATTACTGACAATTGCAAATGGAGGGACGAAGAAAACTAACGGGTGTATGGGAAAGAGAAGAAAAAAGTAGCAAACTTTAATTATAGCTCGAAAGCCACAGATGATGGGATGGTAACATATGAAAATGGATCCATCTTTACCACTGGGTTAATTTCTCAAAACATCAAATGGCAGCATCATTAAAAAACAGCCAAATTCTTGACAAACTAATAATAATAATAAAAAAAAATTATCATCATCAAAAAACAAACAAACAAAAGATAGATAATCCATTCGATCAAGCAAGAGTATGATTACAGTAAGCTGAAATAAATTCAAAACTAAAACACGGTGATGCTTGTTGCTTTCTTCTTCATTATCATCATCTTCATCTTCTTGTTGTTGCTGTTGTATTCATCTCCGTGTTGTTTTCGTTTCATCTTCTTCTTCTTATTGTTCATCATCTCCTCTTCCAGATCTGCTGCTTTCTTCATCCTCCTCTCCATCTCGTCTTTGGCAGCAAAAATCTCCCTTATCGTCTTTCTTATATCCATCTTCATCTTGATGTACCCCGCATCATTTCCCATTAGTTGACGTTCTTTATGTTCACGTGCCTCCCCTTCAACAAAATCGTGAAACAGTTCTTCCTGTGATTGGTTACTAGGAGGAGGACACAAATCTACTTTAGACAAGTAAGGTATGTCCAACGGCAACCCTTTCTCCTTCAAAATATCTTTCCACAAACGTTCTTCTTCAGCCGCCGACATTGGCATCTCGCCTCTCTCTCTCTCAATATCAAAATCAATAAAATGACTACTACTATTAGGGTTTCTTTCTTGCCCCTTTATTTATCTACTAGACGAGTTACATTACCACCCCCTTGTTATTATATGTATACTTACTGTCTTACTTATCCTTCCTTCATGTGTAGATTTTGTAAAAGATTATATATAAAAAGATAAAAGATACAAAAGATTTTATATAAAAGATGTGGCAATCAAAGTTGAAAATATTCAAAAGTTTTGACTTTTATATAATGACCATAAAATATATATTTACCTATAAGGCTATAATTTAGTCTAATTGCCAAAGGATATACTCAATATAGTTATAATGCCTTTGCACGCGGGTTTTTTTCAAAATTTTTTGAATCATATATTTTTATTTGTTAAAAAACAAATAATTTAATATTTGTTTTGTTTGATTTATGATGTTTAATTATCGTTTTTTATTATTAAAGCTAATTATTTAAAAATTTTAATCCTATTGTTAATTACATCTTATCTATATTTTTTGTATTTATCTTCTACGTGTGTTATGGATAAATATAAAATTTTACCTAATAAGAAAATAATCTTTTTTTTTTTAAATAATATTATTACTAAATAAGGTATGGTTTAGTTTTTTTGAAATTGAAAAGTCCCCACTTGAGGTTTTGTTTTATTATATAAAATTTTGCAGCTCCGGTATTGCGGCTGTTTTTATATTATGTTATACGATTTGTGATATAAGTAAAAATGTTAACGTGATAACAATTTTTGCTATAAAACCTACAAATAACTCGGAACCGCACCTTGTGCTCATAGGGTTACATTTAGCACTTTTCCTAATCAAAAAATAAAATAATCAATCCTTGTTGTTGTTTTCTTTTTCACAAAACAAGAAACTGTTTTTATAGCCGTTACCAATTTCTGTTTATTCAGTTACATATAACAGACACCTCTCAGTTTAACCCATTATAAATTCTGAATAAACAAAACCAAAACTGATACAAACAATAAACTCATATAACCTGATCATAATCCTAATTCAATTCATAAATTCGTCAAGCACTGCTTTGATTTCTTGCACCAAATTGAAGGTAAATATCAGTTTAATTTCACATAATACTGTTTATATGATAAAGATAAGTCAGTGAGCTCGAAATTTTGGTTAACTTCGTGTCAAGAATCTGACCCGGTTATTCTTTTTGGTATATGAATCTTTATATTATTGCCACTGATTTGTTATATAAGTTGCAAAGTTAATCCAGATGTTTATAAGTTTATATTATGCCACTGTGCTAGAAGTAATTGTTCTTTTTGCATGATTGGTATGTTTTCTAAATGATTAAGCATACGATAGAAAAATAAAACTATTGCTATTTCGGTAGCATTGTATGATAGGATTAAAGTAACAATCGATTTTAACCATGGAGCCGATTCAAAAACAATTGATTTCAAACATGGAGGCCGAGGTACGATCTACTTTCTATCATATTTTGTTTGTGTTAATTAAAAAAAGATAGGGCTTCTTTCATATATATAATAAAAATCTGTTCTACCTGTAATATGCAGGTTACAGTGATTTGTGTCGACAATTCTGCTTTGGTTACCAGCATCTACGGTGGCGGCGGTGTGTATAAAGCTCAAGCTAAAGCTATTGCATTATATTGTAAAGAAAAATTAAAAGTATGTTGTCTTAACTTTATGCATAATAATGATATTGTTAATATTCATTCATTCATTAATATTGTTTTGCAGGCTCATCCAGATAATGAGGTAGGCTTACTGGCAATGGGTGAGATACAAGGTACTGGTTTTGTTGAACCTACTCGTGATCTTGACAGGATCTGTTCTAAATTGAAAGGTAGGTATTTTCCACTACTCTTTGTTTGTATGAAATTACATTATTAGATCATTAATTTTTATCCTGTTTTGTTGTTGTTACTCAGGTTTATTATACATCGGTCAGATGTGTATACCTATCGGCCAGGCTTTGTGCTTTTTTTTGAATAGTCACCTTCCAAAAAGAAGGCTTCTTGTGTTTTCTGGAGGGTATGTTTAATTATGCTCTACACTTGTATATATACCAGATTGTTCAATTTTAATTAGTATATATGTTAATTTGCTCTCTATGGCTGTGTGTTTCAGTCGACTAAGCATGGATTCTGACGAATTTGAAGACTTTGCAGCACGATTTAAAGCGTACAACGTGGCTGTTGATGTTGTCAACTTCGGTGTACAGTGTTGTCCAACAGCAAAAAAGCAATTGCTTGAAGCATTTGTTGCTGCTGCGGATAATAATGGCAACAGTCACTATCTTTATGCTCCATCCGGATCAAGAACCTCTCTCGCTCAACAAATATTAAGGTTTACAACTCATCTCTATATATTCCATGCTACTCCTCTTTGTTTTTTTGGTTTTCATAATACTTATCATATGTTGTGGTATACTATATCAGCTCTCCATTAGCACCTACGGGGTCTTCCAATGCAACAGGAGAAGAAAAAGGCTGTTGCAGATGATCAAACAAAGAAATTTTGATACTAATTAGTAAGAAAAAAAGACCTGTCCTCAACAAGCTTGAAGCACTTAACAATGCTGTTGTGTTAGCATTAGAGATGGAGGATGAGTGTACAATGAGCGACAAAGAGAAACAGGCTTCTTAGTTACCCTATGCTGTTGTGTTAGCGTTAGATACTAATGAGGGTAGATAAACATTCTGTTGATTGTATATATGTAAATGACTATCTTAGTTACCCTATGGTTTGTAAATGAATAATTGGATAGCGAAAGTTACTCGAAGTAGTGTTTTTTTAGAAAGGCAGTTACGCATTTTGTTTTTACATGTACATAAAACATTTCAGACTTACTAGTGTCAAAAACTGTATTTTCTATTTGATACCATATTGGCTTCTTCATTTCTGCTCATGTTTGCTTTTGTCATTAAAGCTCGTCAGATCGATAAGTATAAATGAACGCAATCATCATAACAAAATTGGCGAAAAAAGAGAACTGATATATAGTATCATTTAAGTGAAACTCGTACATTTTTGCCCAATTGCATTATCATCATGAGTAAAATCAAAAGCTCAAAGTTTTACATACATAAGAAAAAGATACCAATATAGATTTTGAAGCACATTATGCTATTTAATTTTATAAATCTTGTTGATATGATTAGAAATAGAATTTTGAGACCAATGTAGCCGTCTAGGTGATGGAAAAAAAGTAGACCCGTCTAGCCCAAACTGAACAAAATACAGTGCTGCGAGCTGGAACGATTAGACCTCGGTTGGTTCAACTCATAACCGGTTTCAGCTGGTTCACACAGGTTTGGACCCATTTAGCTTTTCAATTCGTTTCAAGCTTCTTACTCTTTGTGCAGTTATATACCCTTTTAAAGTTCCTTTTATTTCCCCTTCAATTTCCATGTCGAGAATGATTAAAACTACCAAAATTTATGATTGAACCGTAGGGCTGTAAACGAACTGAACGTTCAGTGAACATTTCATGAACCGTTCGGTAAAAAGTTCGTTTATGTTTGTTCGTTTATTAAATGAACAAGCATGAACAGTATTTTACGTTCGTTTAATTAAATGAACGAACATGAACAAGAGTCTCGTTCGTTCGTTCATTTATGTCCGTGAACGTCCGATTAAACGTTCATTAAAGTTCGTTTATGTTTATTTATCTATTTATGTTCATATATCATATATTTTAATTTTATAATTTAAAAATTGGTTTGTTTAAACAAAGCAACTACTTATAAAACAATATATTGTGAAGAATTCAATAAAGTTTATGTTTGTTTGTCTATTTTCATTTATGTTCGATCGTTTATGCTCGTTTAGCGTTCGTTTAGTGTCTTAATGAACGGACATAAACGGACATGAACAATTCATTTTCTTAATAAACGAACATGAACAAGAAAATTCGTCCGTTTAAGCGTCCGTGTCCGTTTATTTGTTCGGTTAAAATTAAATGAACGAACATGAACAGGGCTCCGTTCGTATTCGTCCGGTTCGTTTACAGCCCTATTGAACCGTATGCACGGTTATTTAATTTAAACAAAATTCGTGTTTCGAATGACAGAAGAAAAAAATTAAACTTGTGCTGGTTTTTTGGTTTACCAGGTTTGGAACTCAGGTCGGTTTTAGACCAGACTCGATCAGAACCGTGTTTGGTCAAAATATTGGTTGTATAGCTGGTTTGGATCAGTTCAAATTTTCAGTTCGGTTTTCGCTCACTTGCTCACCCAGGGCTATTTTTTTTATAAGCAGTCCCAAACACTATAACCATTGGGTGTCTAATTGTCAAAGGATATACTCAATATTTTGCAGGTCTGGTATTGCGGCTGTTTTTTATATTATGTTATACGATTTGTGATATAAGTAAAAATGTTAACGTGACAACAATTTTTGCTATAAAACCTACGAATAACTCGGAATTGAACCGCACCTTGTGCTCATAGGGTTACATTTAGCACTTTTCATAATCAAAAAATAAAATAATCATTCCTTGCTGTTTTTCTTTTTTAAGTACAAAACAAGAAACTGTTTTTATAGCCGTTACCAATTTCTGTTTATTCAGTTACATATAACAGATTCACACCTCTCAATTTAACCCATAATAAATTCTGAATAAACAAAACCAAAACTGATACAAACAATAAACTCATATAACCTGATCATAATCCTAATTCAATTCATAAATTCGTCAAGCACTGATTTGATTTCTTGCACCAAATTGAAGGTAAATATCAGTTTAATTTCACGTAATACTGTTTATATGATAAAGGTAAGTCAGTGAATTCGAAATTTCGGTTAAATTCGTGTCAAGAATCTGACCCAGTTATTCCTTTTGGTATATGAATCTTTATATTATTGCCACTGATTTGTTATAGAAGTTGCAAAGTTAATCCAGACGTTTATAAGTTAATATTATGCCACTGTGCTAGAAGTAATTGTTCTTTTTGCATGATTGGTATGTTTTCTAAATGATTAAGCATACGGTAGAAGAATAAAACTATTGTTATTTCGGTAGCATTGCATGCTCTATTGTTGAAAGTTGGTCGCATTATTTTGTAACGAGTGTTCTTGTCTTTCGTTTTCAGTACTACAAAATGTCAGGTGGTAAAAAACGAGGTCGCCCTGTGAATGTTGAAAGAAATCCCATTGCGGGTGTTCTTGATGATCAAACTGCTAATTTGATCAGATCATTGGTACCAACTGTAGTGGGTGAAACGCTAAACGTGTTGCAAGAAGTAGGGCAAGAAAGGAAAAACCGTAAAAGATTCTTGATTGCTGAACCACTGCACCTGTATTTAGTGGTGGTTTGGATCCTGTTGTGGTGCGTAACTGGATTATGGAAATGGAGAATAGTTTTGAGATATGCATGTGTTCAGATGATCGTAAGGTTTTGTATGCTTCGTTTATGCTTAGAGGACAAGCCTTGTTTTGGTGGAACGAGAAAAAAGAGCGTTTTGGGAAAGAAGCGATGGAAACGATGACATGGGATGATTTTAAGAAAATGGTTTATGATGAATACTCGCCAAGTACTCTAATGGCTAGATTGGAACAAGAATATATACTTTTAAAGCAAGAGACAATGAGTGTTCAAGAATACGCAACAAAGTTCATTAAAAAGGTTAGGTTTGCACGTGACAATTTGACAGCGAAAATGAAGATTAATAGATTCTGTAGTGGATTAAACAAAGAAATATTGATACTACTTGGCGAGAAAAAAAGACCTCTCCTCGACAAGATTGAAGCACTTAACGAAATTGTTGAGTTAGCGTTAGAAATGGAGGATGAGTGTACAAAGAGCAAAAAAGAGAAACAGGCTTCTACAAGTGGGAATCTCTTTCTCTCTCTCTCCTAGATAATACTGTGGGTAGATAATAAATATTCTGTTGATCGTATGTAAATGACTACTGTATTAGTTACTCAGAAGTACTGTAGTTTTTTAGAAAGGCTGTTACTCGAAGTAGTATAAAACGTTTCTTTTTACATGTTCGTAATAGCATTTTAGACTTACTAATATCGAAAATTGTATCTTCCATTTGAAATTGAAACCATATTGTCTTCCCTTCATTATTTCTGCTCATGTTTTTCTCTTTACTTTTTGACACCATAGTCTTTATTTATGATCATTAAAGAGTAATAAGTATAAATGTACGCAATCATCATAGCAAAATTTACATGTTTTCATAATACTTGCGAAAAAAGAGAACTGATATAAAATATCGTTTAAGTGAAACTTGTGCATTTTTGCCCAATTATCGCCATGAGTAAAAACAAAAGCTCAAAGTTTGATATTACATAAGAAAAAGATACTAATATAGATTTTGAAGCACAGATTGCTATTTAATTTTATAAACCTTGTTGATATGATTTGAAATATAATTTTGAGACCAGTCTAGCCGTCTAGGTGATGGGAAAAAGTAGACCCGTCTAACCCAAAGTGAACAAAATACAGGACCGAGAGGTGGAACGATTAGAACTCGGTTGGTTCAACTCATGACCGGTTTTGACCCATTTTGATTTTCGTTTCGTTTCATGCTTTTGATAACTCTTTGTGCAGTTATATACCCTTTTATAGTTCCTTTTTCTATCCCCTTCCATTTCCACGTCAAGAATGTCTAAAAAAACAAAAAATTTGTGATCAAACCGTATGCACGGGTATTTTATATTAAACAAAATTTGTGTTTCGAATGACAGAAGAAAGAAACTAAAGTGGTGGGTGTTGAAGTAAAATCTTGCTCTTCGGTCAAAACTATCGGCAGGCTTCAATCTTCGATTCGGTCTTAGTTCTGCACAAATGAGAAACGCTCGTTAGCCTCATCCCGGGTGTTATCCCAGGACCAAGCTCCGGCGTGAGAGTAAGAATATGAAAACCGGAGGGTATTGTGATAAATGTGAGTAAATGCTTGTGTGTGTGTGTGTGTTGTTGGAATAATAAATGGGGTTGGGGTATTTATACTACCCAACATTTACCTGCTTGTACTTGTGAACAGTGTCCTAGTTGAATAGTTGTCAGTCGCCAACAGTCCCTACGAACAGTACTTTGATCCTAGGTTAGGCTTATAGGGTGGCTGTCAGAGTACACGTGCCCATGTGTGGGGGTCCTTATCCCTTTTAATAAGAGTAAAGTATTCGGCTAACGTCTCGTCTTCGGATGGCGTTCGGCTAAGTTCATGACGCCCGGATCATGACGTCCGGACGGATACGTCAACATGTCCCCCCCCCCAGTATTGGACTATCGATCCTTTATCGTTAGTGCAATATTGGGTTCGGAAATACTTGTTCACTTTTTTCTTTCATACCTATTGGATTAGCCCATTATCGTTGTAACTAGTTGGGCTGATTTGCTAGTTTTGTTAATGGGCCTGGTTGAGCCCATTTAGTATGAGACGTCTAGTGGGCTTTTGCCTCATTTTTGCTACAGTGTCTCCATCGAACGCAGTTTCCTATTCACGTGTGTGGCCAGGATGACGCCACGTCAGCATCATTATGACTGATGAGACGTTTTCACTTCTTCCCATGTATTCCTAGTATCCCTATATAAGGGCCGTTACCTCTCATTTCTTTTTCACGCTGTGTGTTTTTTACTCTACTATCATCCGAGAGCTCTATTGTCATCATCTTCTGAACGTTCCGCAATTCGTCCGAGGTTAGTCCCACCCTTCTTCCTTCCTTCTTATCATTCAGCCACCTTCGGTATCTTTTAAATATGGCCGAAGACGAACCAGTAGGCAAATTTGACATGCATGTCCATACTTCTCATATGACCCAATCGGACTTAGATGCTATCATCTTGACCTATAATATCCCCGCCGACCTTCATCCTGTCCTTCCGGACCTTACCCTGACTATGGATAAATTGCCTGCGGAAAAGATAGGGATATATACACAACAGTTAGATCTTGGAGGCGCTCGGATTCCCTTCTCCCGGTTCCTATTGCAGGTGATCAAACACTTTAAGATCCATTTTTCCCAAATAGTGCCGATAGGGTTAAACCGGGTGACACTTTTTGAGATTCGGTGCTATAGCTTGGATCAAAGGCCGACGGTATCCTTGTTTCGGGTGTTCTATAGGTTGTGTAAGCAGGGTAATTGGTTCTCCTTTGAAAGCCGAACGGGACGGAGGGCAAAAAAATGCTTCAAAGAGGTTTTGACGGGGTTGAAGCATTGGGAATACAAGTTTTTCTTGATTGACCGTAGGGCAATACCGGATGCTATGGCATGGAGGCACAGGGACTCCAAAATAACTGAGGTAAACGATTTTCCCCTTTCCTATCCGGAGGCCGCTGCTGATAGGATCGCCGAGACACTGATTTTCCTAAGGAAACCTCTTCCTGTTCTTCTTTGGTTGTCCGGTTTGTCTTCGGTATGGGAAAACAAACACTTGGAAGTTATTTTAAAAGATACCGAAGGGCATGGTAATGCTCCACACATACGCTTGTACATATATTCTCTTCTCTTTTTTTTTTCTTTTTCTTATCTGTTTTGTTTTTGGTTAATGCAGTGGTTACTATGTCTGGGTTTCTAGAGCTTCCTGACTGGGAGGGTACCGATGTGGTGGAGGGACCCCCACATCCGGAGAGTCAAAATCGTCCCGTAAGGACGGTGGATCCCCTCCCGGAGGGTCAAAACCCACCTCCAAAAGAAGCCTTAATGAAGATAGCCGAGAAGGCTAATGATGAGGTGGTGAAGGCCCGTGAGAAAAAAGAGAGGGAGGCCCGTGAGAAAGCCTTAGCCAAAAGAAAAGCTGGTGAAGGCACCTCCCAGGCGGCACCAAGAAAGAAAAGCAGAGGTGCCAATTCTGCCGGGGCTCTTCCTTCTTTGGGGGCGACACTGGACGCCAGTCCCATCAATCTTGCACCCCCTAACACTGCTCCTCAAAATGAGCCAACGAACGAGGAACATCCGGCTCAAGAGGTAGCCGAGGAGGAAAGGGTCGAGAGGGTTGGGATCTCCAACGCCCAAGACAATATTTCCCCACCTCGGTTTGTGGCCGTAGTGGAGCCAAGAAACTCCCTTCCGCATGCCTCTGATGGTAACTATCTTTAACTTGATCACTTACGTTTTAAGTATTCAATCCAATAATCTCCTTTCTTTTCGCAGCTCAATCGGTGCAACGGTCCCATCCTGAGGGACGTCCCACCATCCACGTTGTACCGTCCGGACCATCTGGTATGTATTTCTTCCGTCCCATTATAAGGTCTTATGATTGATTGATGGTCATTTATCTTACCCCCCCCCCTTTTATTTTTTTTTTATTTTTTTTAGATCACTCTCTGAATCAGGCAGAATACTTTGTGCCCGGTTGGACACTCAGGGAGGACGTCCGGTTAAATTCCTACCGTGCGTGTCGCGAAATGATCAACCACCTGGCCACTCCCGCCGAACAGGACGCTCTGAATGAGCTGGATAATATTGGCCTTGCTAGGCAAGCCTACGAACAACTGGGGATGAGCACAATTTCTATAGGGGAAGTTCTCCGACGGTTCCGTCACTTGAATGCTGACGACCGGGAGTTGTCCAACATTCATGACAACTGTCAAGGGCTAGCCGTAAGGGCCGAGACTGCCGAGGCCGAGCGTGATGCTCAGGCCGCTCGGTATGAAGATCTGGCCACCGAGCATGAGGCTATGGGACAACGGTACAAGGCCTGCGCTTTAAGGTACAAAGATCTAATGGAGAAATCCACTGGGTTTGATCAAGAGAGGGAGCTCTGGCTCAAGAAAAATGAGGAACAGGCCACCCGCATAAACCAACTGGAGGCTGCTTTATCGGTCTCTCAACAGCAGGCCGGATCGTTGGCCAAAGACAAAGCTGATCTGACAGCCAACTTGGCTCAGGCGGACATTGTTCGCCAGAATTTGGTTAAGTCTTTTATCCCTGTGGTTTTCCGGAGGCTTCTTGATAGCCAGGAGTATAAGCAATCTCTGGGCAAACCCTTCAGCCTTTCTTACTCTGCTGGGTGGCAGGATGGGGTCAAAGTTTCCAGGAAACCGGAAGACGCTGAGAAGATCATGAGCACTTCGAGAAATCTGAATCCCGAAGCTCCAAAGATATGGAAGGTAGAGTTCAATAAGCTGTTCTCTCTTGACTATCCTTATATCAAGAAGATTTGCGATGCTCATCGTCTTCCGTTGGGCGACCTCATGAATATCTTTCCTGACTCCCCAGTCCCCGTGGGTTTGACAAACACTTCCACCCAAGCCAATGTAGAGACGGAGGGTAATCAGATAGCTGCATCCGGAGGGGAAAATGTCAACCCTCCGGCTTAGTTGATGTTTTTGTAATCTTAACTTTGGACCTTAATTTTTTACTTTAATTTTTGTAATATTCACGAGGGTTTACGCTCGTTTATATTGGATGTTCCTTTTGATTACAATTTGTACAGCCATTGTTCGTAACGTTTGTATTAATATCTTCCAGTTTCCTCTTTTTTTTTTATATGTGATATCGTCCTTTTGCCGGGATTGATTCATGACACAATACATATTACATCTTTTGCTTCCAAGTATTGCTTGGGCATCCGGAACGGTTAAGACCGCCCGGGCATTCAGGCTAGTTTTTGTCTGATCATCCGAGTTGTCTTCGGGCATCCGGAGCGGTATAATTGTCCGGGCATCCGCTGATACGGCGGGCGTCCGAAGCATAGATGGTTACTGATTTCGGGCATCCGGAGCGGTTTAATTGTCCGAGCATCCGCTGATACTGCGGGCTTCCGAAATAGGTGTTTACTCGGGCATCCAAAAAGAATTTTGGGCATCCGCAGCGTTTTTGATCGCCCGGGCATTTATCGTCTACCGGAGGGGGCCAGCCTCCGGAGACATAAGTATCTCGTGATTTTTCGCAAAATTGTAACGTTCCCCTGGCGGGAAGCTACACACTTCATTAATATATTGCCAACATCATAGTACAAAAGCATCATAATACAAAAGCTTTGGAATTCTAACAATAACAGTTTTTATAAGAAACACTTTCTGAGGTTGATGGCATGCCAAGTGCGCGGCACCTCCGTATCATCCATATTTTGTAACTTATAAGAACCGTTGTCGTATGCTTCAACGACTCTGTACGGGCCTTCCCAATTCGGCCCTAGCTTCCCTTAGTTCTCCACTCGGCTCGCTTCATTCTTTCTAAAAACGAAATCACCTACTCGGAAGTTCATCGGTTTTACCCGTTGGTTGTAGTATCGTTCTACCTTCGTTTTGTACTTAGCTTCTTGTATTGCAGCTGCTTCTCTTCTTTCCTGCAACAAGTCCAGATTTAGGCGCTGCTCTTCTTCGTTTCGGTCAAGCACAAGGAGCTGATCTTCCTCACTACGGTTTTCATCGAACATCATGGTCCGATGCGTTGGCATCCCTATTTCGGCCGGTATTACCGCCTCACTTCCGTATGTTAAGCTGAAGGGTGTATCACCGTTGCTGGTTTTGAGTGAGGTACGGTGAGACCATAACACATTGGGTAATTCATCTACCCAACCGGCCCTTGCTCTGCCCAATCTTGCCTTTATCCCTTCCATGAGGGACTTATTTGCCCTCTCTACCAAACCGTTGGCCTGCGGATGCGCAACGGCCGTGTTCATCTGCCTGATCTTCAGTTGTGCACACCAGCTTTTGAAGGGATCCTTCACAAAATTTGTCCCATTGTCCATTACTATCACTCCCGGTAGGCCGAAACGACATACAATGTTTTCCCACACAAACTTTTTTACTTCCTTCCCTGTCGTTTTTGCCAGCGGTTTGGCCTCGATCCATTTTGTGAAATAATCTATGGCCACGATGACAAATTTTACCCTCCCCGGGGCCTTTGGGAATGGTCCCAGAATGTCCATTCCCCACTGATAGAATGGCCACGGGGCCATGATTGAAGTTAAGAAAGTTTTGGGCAGCTTTGGCACAGGGGCGTGTATTTGACAAGAATCACACTTCCGAATCTCCTCTCTTGCATCGCGGTGCATCGTAGGCCAGTAATATCCTTGTCTGATTAACTTTGCTACCACTGATCTGGGACCGGAATGCATGCCGCAAGCTCCCTCATGTACCTCCCGGATGATGTAATTTGATTGTAACGGACCTACGCAACGGAGCATTGGGTTTAGATAAGATTTTTTGAAGAGGACACCTTCTTCCATCACATAATGGGGAAGTTTCATGCGCAGACTTCTTGCTTCGTTTACGTCCTCCGGCCATACTCCCTCTTCCAGACACCTAATGATCGGCGTCATCCAATTGGGGCCTTCTTCTTCCACTATCGTGTGTACTTCGGTTTCTTCGGTGGAGGGTTTTGCTAAAACTTCCACTAGTACTTCTTTCGTCAAATGATCGAAGGCCACCGAGGCGAGTTTGCTAAGTACGTCTGCCTTCTGATTCTGGGTTCTCGGTATGTGTTGGATCTTAAAATTGTCAAACCTTCCAATATATTGCCTTGTTACTCCAAATATCTTATCATGCTCTCTTTAGCGGCCACAAAATTCCCATTGATCTGGCTTGCTACCAATCTTGAATCAACCTTGACAATTATAGACTTAATTTTCATTTGTTCGGCTATCCGCAACCCTGCTAATAGTGCTTCATATTCGGCCTCGTTGTTTGTGCTTTTAAAATTTAGCCTCAGAGCGTAGGTGAATTCTTCCTGTGTGGGGCTGATGAGCACCAAACCTGCTCCGGAACCTTTCTTACTGTAGGCTCCATCGGTATACAACGTCCATTCTGTTTTCTCGGTAAGCTCACAGACCTGTCTGCTTTTCACTTTTGTGTACCGTTCAACCATTCCTACCGGTATTTCGGTTAGGAAATCTGCCAACATTTGTCCCTTGATAGCGTTTCGGGAAACGTACTTAATATCGTACGCACCTAACTCCACCGCATACTTAGCCAGCTTCCCTGATGCCTCCGGCTTGTTTAAGACCTGCCTGATCGGTTGATCCGTGATCACTTTTATCGGATGTGCCTCGAAATACCTTCGAAGCCTCCGGGACGCGTGCAACAGACAAACCGCCAGCTTTTCCATTGGGGCATAATTTCTTTCCGCTTCATTCAACGTCCGGCTGACGTAATGAACTGGTAACTGTTTTCCAGATCTTTCAGCGACCAGCACTGCACTTACTGCCCATGAAGCAACCGCCAGGTATATGTGCAGATCTTCTTTTGGAACGAGGGTCGTTAATGAGGGAAGCTCCAAGATTAACCTTTTCATTTCTTGGAAGGCCTCTTCGGCCTTTGAGGTCCATCTGTACTCATCCTTGTTCTCCTTGGTGATGTTCTTGAGTGTTTCGAAAAAAGGGAGTGACCTTTCTGCCGAACGTGACAGGAAGCGATTGAGAGCTGCCAATTTTCCGCTAAGGCTTTGCATCTCTCTCAAGGTTCTTGGCGATTTCATTTCCGTAATTGCTTTAATCTTCCTTGGGTTTGCCCGGATGCCCTCGGAAGTCACCATGTAGCCGAGAAACTTGCCTTCTTCTACACCAAATGAGCACTTTTTAGGGTTTAGTTTCATATTTATTTTCCTTAGATTGTCAAAAGTTTCAGCCATGTCCGCTAGTAAATCCACATCCGTTTTACTTTTGATAACCATGTCATCTACGCATGCTTCTAAATTCCTTCCTATCTGCGGACGAAACGCCGAGTCTACCAAACGTTGGTATGTGGCTCCGGCATTCTTCAGGCCGAAGGGCATTTTGGTGTAACAATAAGTTCCTTGTTCTGTGTAGAACGCCGTTTTTTCTTCGTCCTCGGTAGCCATTTGAACTTGGTGATAGCCCTTATATGCATCCAGAAAACACTTGTACCGGAAACCCATTACGGACTCGATCTTCTAGTCTATTTCCAGCAGAGGGTAGTAATCTTTTGGGCAGGCTGAGTTCAAGTTTTTAAAATCTATGCACATCCTCCAGCTCCCATCACATTTTTTCACTAGTACCGGATTTGATATCCAAGTGGGGTACCTCACCGGCCGGACGATCCCTGCTCTTAACCATTCTTGCACTTCATCGGCAATCACTTGGTTTTTTTCCTGTGAGAAGGTCCGTCTCTTCTGTGCCACCAGAGTATCTTCCAATCTGACATTAAGATTATGTTCCACCAAGCGGCGTGGTATACCCGTCATGTCAGCGGGTGACCATGCGAATACGTCTTTACTTCGCTTTAATAATTCGACCAAGCTTCTTCGACATTCTTTTGAGAATCCCTTCCCGATGGTCACCAATTGCTCTGGATAGGCAGGGTGGATCATGACCTCTTCTGTAAGTCCTCGCTCCGTCTCCTTTTCGAGGTCTATTCCAGCTGCGGTCTCCTCCTCCGAACCTATCCATTCTTCCTCAAACCCACGACATTCCTTGATTGCTGCGGCCCTAGTAACCAAGGTTGCGATTCCCTTCGGAGTGGGAAATTTTATCATAGCATGGATGGTAGAGGGTATAGCCTTAAGCTCTCTTAAACCGGTTCTTCCCAATATAATGTTGTAGGGTGAGGGTGATCTTATTACTGAGAATTTCATCCTGGTCTTTCGGAATAGCCCATGGTCCCCAAAACATACATCCAGCTCTATCTTTCCAATAGGCTTGATTATCTCTCCCGAGAACCCCACTAACGGTGATCCGGACTTCTTGAGTTTGGACTGAATCGAAGGGCATAAATTGTTAAAATAATGCTCATACATAACTTCCACCGAGGCTCCCTCATCCACAAAGATCCTCCGTATCAAATATCCCTCAACTTCCGCCTCCACTATGAGAGGCTCCTCGGACAGATCATCCGAGAGTATCGGAGGAAAAGTAATGGGGATCTTCATCCATGGCTCCTCATGTTCCCTAGTCTTTCTTTTCGTTGTTCCTACGCTTCCGATCATGTTTATCACCTTTTTCTTTCCTTTGTTCCCCTCCTGGGCTGGCTCTTTTCCCTGCCTTACGTTCCGGATCAGATGGTCTAGCTTTCTGGATTCTAGGGCCGCTTCGAGTTGTCTCTTCAGCATGTGACAATCGTTGGTATAATGCCCCTTCTCCTCATGATAGTCACAATATCTGTCTGCATTTTCCCTGCTTGGCCTCCCCACCAACGGAGGAGGATGTGGAAGTCGGAGTTGGTGTTCAGTAGCCAGTATTTCCTTGGGTTGCTTCCTGAGTACCATTAGCCCTGGGCGGTTGTTCTCCGGCTTCCACCCATCCTTTTTCCGAAAATCTCCTCTGTTTTGATCTGCCCTCGGAGCAACGTAAGGAGTGTATGGTTCTCAGAATCGAAAGTCACCTCGGCGGTCGTGTCTACGCCGTTCAGCATATCCCCTGGACCTCTCGGCCTTTGGTGGATAACTGAACCTCCGATTACCCTCCGAGAATTCTTCTTTTGGGAGTTCTGTGGTCTTGTACGCATCCTCTGCCCTGACAAAGTCATCGACCCTTGTCATCATCTCTTTCACAGTCCGGGGTACTTGGTCGGAGAAACGCTTGGCCAACTCCGGACATTTGTGGGCCGTCATAAAAGCTGATATACGCATGAGATCTGGTACTCCTGGGATGTAACTCGCCTCGTCGGTCCATCTTTCTTTAAAGTCAGGCAAGGTTTCGTTAGCCTTCCTCGAAATCTTGAATATCTCTGTCGGATCCTTAATTCCCTTCTGCCTCAAGGAGAACCTAGTAGTGAACTGCTCCTCTAGCTCATCCCATGTGTTGATGCTACCAGGTTCCAGGCGACTAAACTAACCCTGTGCTGCCCCGTCTAGCGTTTGCTGAAACATCCGACACCACACCGGCATCGGCCATTCTCCCTGATTGGCCGCTCCGGCAAATCTGTTCAAGTGGTCATCCGGATCTGTGGACCCATCGTACAACTTCAGGTTGCTCGGCATCCGGTGTGATGGTCCGGAGAATTCGTTTATTCTTCGAGTGAAGGGTGATTTGGCTATGGACTTGAAAGGCTTTTCTAAATCTTCCTCTGGTTTGCCTTTGGCTTGCCTATCGCCCGGGGTCTTACCGTCGTCTTCACTGAAATCCAACCGTATTGGCTTAAGGACATTTCCTTCAAGGGCATTGTGTTCTTTGACCAACTCTTTCAGGGCTGTCAGGTGTCCTTGTATCAAATCTTGTATGTTAGGTGAATCACGATCGTTCCAGTTAGAACCTTCCGGACCGTCCTTGTTGGCACCGCTTCCTCCTGTTGTTGTGAGGGGGGTCAGAGGTGGGAGGTCCGTCATGCTATCAGTAGGTAGATCAGATAACGGGTCCCACGGATGGCGTCAATTTGTTGAAGTAAAATCTTGCTCTTCGGTCAAAACTATCGGCAGGCTTCAATCTTCGATTCGGTCTTAGTTCTGCACAAATGAGGAAACGCTCGTTAGCCTCGTCCCGGGTGTTATCCCAGGACCAAGCTCCGGCGTGAGAGTAAGAATATGAAAACCGGAGGGTATTGTGATAAATGTGAGTAAATGCTTGTGTGTGTGTGTTGTTGGAATAATAAATGGGGTTGGGGTATTTATACTACCCAACCTTTACCTGCTTGTACTTGTGAACAGTGTCCTAGTTGAATAGTTGTCAGTCGCCAACAGTCCCTACGAACAGTACTTTGATCCTAGGTTAGGCTTATAGGGTGGCTGTCAGAGTACACGTGCCCATGTGTGGGGGTCCTTATCCCTTTTAATAAGAGTAAAGTATTCGGCTAACGTCTCGTCTTTGGATGGCGTTCGGCTAAGTTCGTGACGCCCGGATCATGACGTCCGGACGGATACGTCAACAGTGGGGATTTTTGGTTTAGCCGATTTGGAACTTGGGTCAGTTCGGTTTTAAGACCAGACTGGATCAAAACTGAATTTAGTCAAAGTATTGGTTGTTTAGACAGTTTGGACAGTTCACTGATGATTCAGTTAGCTTTTCACTCTCAGTCTCTCATGTGCTCACCCATAGCTATTTGTTGATTTAACAATTTCAAACACTAAAACCATTGGGTCTCAAAATGTCAAATGATATACTCACTTTGTAAAAAGGAAAATATAAGTAAATAAAGAGTTTTGCTGAATGTAGCTCTAAAAGCTATGGTTTAAAAAATGAAATCATGCAACAATAATGATATATACGGTTTGTTAGAAGTAGTTTTATTTAGGGATGGAAGATTTATCTTTACTACATCTGATGCAAAAATGTTTTTTCTTAATCTTAAAAAAATAAAAATGTTTTTTCTAAATCTTAAAAAAACTTAAAAATGAGTATTCCCTCCGTCCCAAAATTATTGTCCCATTTTGACTTTTTCGGTCTTTATTTTTCAAATTTGACCTTAAATATTTTTATTTATATTACATAATACTTGTATTTTCATTTGATATAATTTTTATCAAAAATTGTATAGCACAAATAAAAATATTTATAGTCAAAGTTGATAAAGTAAGACCTAAAAAGTCAAAAGAGTACAATAAATATGGGACGGATGGAGTAATATTTAATCCTCAAAATATCTCTTTAAAACTTAAATTTCAATCTTTTATTTAATTTCTCACGAAAAAATAGTTGTCTTGAAAATAGTTTTTGTGTATAAAATTGATGTTGTTTTCAAAATTACCAACCTTTACCATATTTTTCTTTTTTTTTACAAATTTATCTCAATCCCGTCCTCAAACCCGATCCATATTTCAATCCCAATTCGTTAAAGTAGAACTGATATGATGTTGTTCTCATCTCGGATAATGATGAAGACTTGCCAACGTTAATTGCTAAATGTTATACGAAACATGCTAAACGTTATATAAACACTTAACTACAATATCTCAACTATGACTATTTATCGCTATAAAATTATGTCGCTTTGCATGGTTAAACGCCTAGTTATTATTGCAAACCAATTATTGGATGGCCTAAAACCTTGTATATAGACCTTCGAGCCGTAGATCAGAAGATGTGGTTTTGTTATTATTGTTCGGTTTTTGAAAAAACCAAAATCATTTTTCGGCTTTTGAAAAAGTAAAAACGAACCATTGATTTTTAGTTTCAACCAGTTTTTTCGGTCAGGTTTTCAGTTTTTTTGCTCACTCCTAATAGCATCATTCAGTTAGTTGCAGCAAAATGACTCATTTTCACAAATCAATAATTTATCGTCATTTATTTTCAGGAATAAAATTAGACATAAATTAGGTATAGATTTATTGACAAAACAAACACACACTTTTACAGAGGGTATGCAGAATTCAGGTTTCACCCATAAAAACCGAAAATTGAAACCTAATCCAACCGAATTTGTAATCGAACCAAAATAAATGTTCGGTTTTCGGTTTTTATGGGTGAACACCCCTACTTTTACAGGCCTTTGACCGGGCCGAGCAGTCTGGCCCTTAATAATTTAATGGACCTTAACTGGATTAGATAAATGAGCCTTATAACAAACAAAAATTCAGTTATCCGTCCTTTTCGTTTAGACATTTAGTCAAACACCTGGTGTGCGTGCGTGCGTGTAGTCAAATAACAAATCTTTAGTCAATAAATATCAAATCAAAACCACAAATTAACAAACAAATTACTAGCAATTAATTTCACTGATTGACCATCTCACATATAAAAAAAAGGAGGGAAAAAGTATGTGAACAAGAAGAAATGGATTTTAGAGATGTGTTGAGATTATTATTAAGGCCTCGAATTATTATCCTTTTTTTGATCGCTTTCGTTATTGTTTTCGTTACGTTTTCGTCCTTTTCCAAACAGGTAATTGAAACTATTTCTGATGTTTTTTTAGGATTATTTATCCATACTGCTTATTTGAATAATTTAAGCTGTTTTCAATAAGCACTTTTCGAAATATTGTTTGAGTGAAAAAATATGCACAAGTAAATGAGATTAAAGATGAAATTTGTTTTTGTGTATTCTATGTTACGGAGTAATTACTTAGGGGGTGTTTGTTTCGCCTTATATAGCGCGCTTATGGCTTATGTAGTTTTCGGCTTATGTTTCATAAGCTCACTTTTTGTGGATTATTTTAAAACTTGTGAGATTATATAAGCTTATCATGACATGATAAGCTTATATAAGACAGAAAATCTCAAAATAAGCCACAAAAAGTGAGCTTATGAAACATAAGCCAAAAACCAAATAAGCCATAAGCCGGCTATATAAGCCGAAACAAACACCCCCTTAATCTCAAGTGGATATGTTTCTTGCCAATTCTGTATGGATCTAATAGCCCTGAGAGATGCTAAATGGATATCTGTTTCTGTGGTGTCGTTTAATGTATCCTGTTTATGTTAGCGCATGGATATAGTAGGATAAACTTTAGAATATCGCATATGAATCGTTTGGCTAATATCTTCATAGACAGTAGACACTTGACAAATACCTTTCTCACAGGTAATATTAGCAAGCGGATCTTGTTGGTTATGTCCTTTATACAACTAGGAACAGTTTGAAATGTGGTTTGTGAGGTTGGCTTTTAGGAATTTACAGGGTTGTTCGGATTGCCCTTTTATAATTGTTAAGACTTGAAGCACCTGACTATCTGAGTCTGATTCGTCAGTTTGCAATCATTATTTCAAAAATGTACAATCCAAACACCCATTAAAGTGATGATCTAATGTGACGCAGTTGTTGTTTTTCCATTTATATTGTTGCATTCTAGTTACCGGTGTTAGATATTTTGTTTTACAGAGTATCTGAAAAGCAAAGAGGTTTAGGCGTTTAGCTTACTACCTTCTGGTTGCCATTTACTACATCATCCTTTTGTGGACCATGCATGCTTTGAACCCTAAAGAGTAGTATGATATGGCAAGATCCACGAGCTTAGGATCTATTCAATCACACATTTTGATATTTGCACTTCCTGTTGTTTTTATGTTTACCTTTTACTTAGTAGTAGGTTGGCCGTTGGCCTTAGGATCTGTCTGAATTAAAATGGTCCTTTTAGGCTAGCTTTGCTATTTCGATTAAGTATACTGAGTAGTTACTATTAAGATAAGTAGTGGAACTTCAGTTTGTTTTAGGCTTGTTATGAATTTATAGCCTTATGGTTTGGCTTTATAGTTTGAATATGCACCAGACATTTTGCTTCACCTAGGATCTACTAAAACAGAACCAATCATCCTGTCAAAATACATGATTGGAATGACATATTCTTCTTGACTGTGATCCACGGAGTATTTAGCCAACGGATGAGGTAGTGTCTAGAAAATGTCAAATTATGAGATTATATTGAGTGCATTAGTCATTATGAATGAAAATCCTGCACATCATGGTGCGTCAGTATAAAACATACCCCAACAGATCTTCATCTAAATACCATCAGTTCTCTTTATATTTGTCCGATAATTACCAACAACTATCTTTGACACTTATTGTCGTAATTTCATCTTTCTAGACTCTTATAATTCTTGTCAAAACGGATGCGGGAGCGATTTTTAATGGAGAAAAATAAGCCATCTAGGGATTCACACTTAAGAAAAGCTAGTCTCATGAGTAGTTTTTTTGTTTAAAGAACACAAGCCTTTAGCTTTGGCAATGTTTATTTATTATGTTATATTTTTTTAAGATAATAAAGATGTTATGTTTCTTACTTTTTTTCTTGCCTTTAAATCTAAATTTTACAGGAAGAAGAGACAGTGGAGGAGGTATATAAAATTACACACAAAGTATTTCTGGATGTTGATATTAATAAGCAACGTTTAGGTATTATCCTTCATGTCAAATTGTCAATAACTGGTCTAAAATTTTAAGTTAAAGTTCATTTAGTTGTTATTGTTATGATGATATGACCCTTAGACTATCATATTCTATTATTATAATTATTATTAGTATTTTATTATTTAGATAAATATAATTACTATTTAAGTAACAGATGGTGTTTAATTAAAGTAAGGATTAGTATCTTGTTCTACAAGAATAGTATTAGGATGTCTTTTATTATAAATAGATGATTAAGGTTGTAATTCTGATTATTGGAGAATAATATTATGGTTTATTGATTTCGTGTCAATTGGGAGAGCTTATTCGACCTCTCGAACGTCGATTACTCTATCTTTATTGTTCTTTTATCTCTATATCGAATTGGTTCGTATCATATGATGATCTCCTTTTTTGATTTCTGTAATGAATGTACCTAGAGGGGGAAATTTCGATCCCTGTTTAATGACTATATATTTAAGTTGAAATTTATCTTTAGCGGGTCAAGCGGGGTGAAAGTTGCATAAACATATTTTTAATGTTTACAGCCTCCCAAATCGTTCTATTTTAGAAATTTAGATTGTAAATGTCACAAATCTTGAAATTTACAAATGTCAGAAGTCAGAGGAAGTGATTTATCTTATAGATAATGTTATAACAGTTCCTAGAATTCCAGGATATATTAAGTTTCAAACTCATTCGTTTATATTGCAGGAAGAATCGTTATTGGATTGTATGGCGAAGTTGTGCCGAAAACTGTTGGTAAGCTTCCATTCTGGTTGACTACTCTAACTAAGCATATCGCTTTGTCACGTGCTCTTCCCTACTCAAAATATTATCAAGGCGTGAAGTTTGCTAAAGGCGTTCTAAATCTATTATTAACATCAAACCATCTAGCATACATTTATCGGAAATGCTAGAAACCTGTTGTGTGATGGTTATCTAATAACTAATTCGTCATTGTTTTATCTTTGCAGAAAATTTCCATGCTCTGTGCACAGGTAATTATAGTTTCATCAATCTTTGAATTAGCACAAATAGGGGTGTTTGTACTTTGTATATGTGTTCCCAAAATGATTATTGCGACTTAATGAATCAAAATCAGATAATCATTTGATTAATGTTAACTTGTTAAATGTTGAGTACTTTAACAATTATCTCTATGGCTAATTGCATAAAGAGGTAATCAACTTTGATCCAGTTTTTACTTAGGTAACCCACCTTTTTTACACCAGAAAGGTAAAAAACTATCCAAAATTCAAAAACTTCAATTTAAGGTAATGTGGTCAGGTAGCTGGACAAAATGATCATATTGACGTTTTTTACGTGGCGCCTGAATAGCAGTAATCATAGGTAGATAATCAAGATATCATTATCATAAATAGTTTATTTTAAACACTAGAATTGCAATAATGGCTTTAAAATCATCCAAACACCCCATAAAAAGATAAAATAATTTTTTGTTAAATATGTGCAGCTCATGACTTTCTTTTGGTATTTAGGAGAGTTGGGAAAATGTTCTAGTGGTAGACCGCTACACTATAAAGGAACACCCTTTCATCGTATCATACCTGGTTTCATGATTCAAGGTGGAGATATCGTCTCTCGTGACGGTAGGGGAAACGAGTCCATATACGGTGGCACCTTCCGTGATGAAAATTTCAAAATTAAGCAGTCACAGCCAGGTTTTTTTTATTTTCTATGATTTTGGCTTTATTTTTTGGTATTCTTTTCTATTCCCATATGTGTTATGTTGTCTTCTTCTATTTAAGCCACATTTTTTCGTAGGTATGGTGGCCATGGTGAATTCAGGGCCAGATTCCAACGGCTCACAATTCTTCATCACTACAGTTAAAGCCTACTGGTAAGTTTTTTTATTGAGCTTGTAGTACTACACTAGGGGAAACCAAAGCACTTTGGCACCTCAGTATCTTTGTTATCTAGAACCTCCCATATTTGGTCCAAACAGGTAATTTTTTATGTGCGGGTCAGGAAGGGCTGGGTCGGGTTGGGCTTACTCACAAACACTTCTTTGTCCAGTTTTTTTTTCGTAAATGCTATTATATGTAATACATATGATTACAGAAATTATTTATCAAAATTAGCAAGATAGTTTATTAAAATTATAACAATTTAGGATATTGTAACTTGTAAGCATTTGAGTACACATAATCCAACCTTTGCACATTTTATTTTGTGTAAGCCTAGCCTGTTATGTATAAGGTAAAGCCACCCGTTTCTATATTAATGGGTTAAAATTGCCACTTCTAGCTGTTAGTGATTTAAAAGAAGCCATTTATGAAACTGAAATTTTTTTGTTGCTAAACCCATAGTAAAAGAAATCGTCTGTCAGCTCCTTGATTCTCAAGAAATAACTCTACCGGCCCTTGTAAGCTGCAAATATGTTTATTATATTTTTGGGATGTATTGAATCTTGTAACATTTTCTTTGCCCAAGAAGTCAGATATTGACCTGGGTCCATTTTTCCATAATTTTAACCACTGCTAAAGGGTATTTTGGACATGTAACCTCACGTTTTCCTTATGACAATTATTTTCCAGGTTGGATGGGGAACATGTTGTGTTTGGCAAAGTAATCGAAGGGATGGATAACGTCTATGCAATAGAAGGGGGAGCAGGTACTTACAGTGGCAAACCTCGTAAAAAGGTGATAATTTCTGATTCCGGTGAGATCCCAAAAAGTGAATGGAATGGGAAAACGCTAAACACAACTAGTGAATCATGACTGTTACACACCACAATAGCTAGATTTTACAATAGGTTGGGTTATAGGTAGCTTCATATTCATGCTTTATATTATCTCCCTGTGCATATTTCATGATGATTACAGTATATCACTATATCGTATAGCAAACTGATTAGATACTTTAGACAAGTGCAGTATATGTCTTTGCACTTTGTTACTGATGAATGTCCATATGCAGTATCAGGGGAACCGAAGTATGAATAAATTTTGAATATAGCTTTGTCTTGATTTTCCCATAATTTAACTTGAATAAAAAGGATACATATTTTAATTGGGCAAATGTTTTAAAAAAGTATCATATTTGACACCATTTGTTTTTCTGGGTAGCGAACAATTTATTTTGCTTATGCGGGTACATTTCTTTCAAATTCGACCTTTTTTAGGTATTTTTCGAAATTTTGTGACAAATTTGCCCCTGCCAACTGTTAGGAAATTTTTTTTTTCTCGAAGGGCAAAAATGTCATAAAGTACCTTAAGAAGGACGAATTTGAAAGAAAAGTACCCCTAAAAGCAAAAAATTTATTCACTACCCAGAAAAACAAATAGCGTCAAGTACTCAAGTATGATACTTTTCTAAAACATTTGCCATTGTAATTCAGACCAATTGATGTAATGTATATGCATCTATCAAACAGAGTATCTGACAGACTTTGGGGGGTGTTTGGCTAAGTTTATCGATATGCATATTTGCTAAGTGAATGTATTATCAAAATATACTAAGCTTCCGCCACCTGTTTGAAAAGGTGTTACTCCGTATTAGCTTAAGGAAAAAGCACCCTGGAAATAGCTCTGTTTTTGGTAAGGTAACCGAAACACCCCCTTATGTGACTAACTAAACTTCTTGGAAATTTGACTATCGAAATCTTGAGAAACATGGTTGGATTGCTTTCAGATTGACCCCACGAAGACAATCATCTGTAACTATAATTGACTTCCATTATAACCCAAATAAACCATGTACAGCTCGTACTAATTCGTTTGATTTACAACTCTTTAACGATAAATGTCCAGACACTAGGAGCCACAATCTTGTGATTTATAAGTAGGTTCCATTAGAAAGCAGCCAAAAAAACACATCAAATATGCATGTTATTTGTGTTGAATTTAGATGATGATGCTTTATTTCCATGAGGGATGTTTTTCGGTATCTCTTCTTCGATTTGGTAAAAATGTCTCTTTGGGGATTTAGACTTTAGTGTTTGTTAGCCATATTCCACCTGCTTTCTCTTTGTTTTACTTTAGTGTTTGTTAGCCCATTGATAAAATTTTACACATATTCTACCTGCTTTCTCTTTGTTTGGGGCTAAGCTGTGAAGCGCAAAGCCAAGCTCGAGCTAAGCTCCACAACCTTAAGCAGTTAAGCTAGCTCCAACTTGGCTTGGTAGCTTAACGAGCCTTGCACTCGTCTTAAATGTAAATTTTCTACTGGTTTTTAGAATACCAATATTTTAGATGCTATGCATCTCGGTCTAGCATCGATCACAAAAGCTAATAAGCCATGGACACTGAATAATACTCGTAAACTACCGATGACAGTCGTAGATATCCGATATAACGTTTGTACATACGTCATTAAGAGGTAAGAGCTCATGTGGTATGTGGACAATGAGTACCTACATGATTCAAGGAATGAATTTTAAGATGTTGCCAAATTGTAGACATTTCCATGGGGAAGACTAGTGGTAACTTTGGGATTGTGATACATTGTTTTGGGATACATGTTGATATGATTAACCAGATATGAAATGATTAACCAAGAATTTTTGACCAGTGCACTTATAATAACTGCAAAATTTCTTCAAAAAACCAATTTGTGAACACAATTTCTGCATATGACTATATGAGGATTCTCGGGATTTCTCCGAGGGCAATTTAGTCAATTTCCACTTTGGCTAAGATTATCATACAATTTTTTCATCAAAGTTAGTGTAATTGTGTCACCATAATAATCGTTAAGACTTAAGATGGTTAAATTGGTGAGATTTGCGATTACCATTGGTGGCACAAACTTTAGTGCATATTATAGTATCATTAATAGTGGATCATGTCATATCAAATAAAAGATAGTTTTACTCGATTAAAACATTTGTGATATCGGATTTATAACACGTAAGACTTAGCTAGCCAAACATTCTTTATTTCTTTATCATGATTACCAAGATATGGATTGATATACCGTAAAATGTTTTAAACGATGATCAGAAAAGTTTTAAACGATGATCAGAAAAGTTTTAAAAAAGAGTGTTGAATGCACTCTCGTATTGTGCATGTATAACTACAGATAATTTGGATTATCAGTATTGCTGCAAAGGGATAGGTTTTGTATATCAGCATGAGTGTCCGAAATTAGGATACCTAAATTTACAAAACATCTACCTTCACATGTATTTAACAGAAAAAGATTACTGTATTTTTTATGAAAAATGATTTCTCATAACACTCATACCTGACATGAGTGGAGTTGCCCAAAGTATTTGAGCTAATGGTAACACTTGTGAGCCTTCAGAAATAGTTCTCAAGTTCGAATCGTATTAGCTGCTAATTTTTTGGAGCCCCTGACATTCACGTATATACCCTTTGAGCACCATCAATAATGTAAAATGTTTGCTTTTCTATAAATTTTCAGAAATTTAACACGAGTTGCATACTCTTTTCAATCTACACAATAAAGTGCATACCCTTTAGAGCATGGGGTACGGGTGAGCCATGGCTCGCGCCATCACCACCAGCTCAAAAAAACCGACGGCGCACCGTACCGGTGGTGGCGCCGTCAGTGCTGGCGCTGACGGCTCAGCGCCGTCGCCTATTTTTTTTTTTTTTTTTTTTTTTTTTTGCTTTTTTCTTTTTGGACCGTTTGTTTTGGCTTGTTTTTTTGAAATATCAAATGGTACCCAACGGCTATATAGCCGTTTGTGAGATTTTCAAAAAAAAAAAAAAAAAAAAAAAAAAAAAAAAAAAAAAAAAAAAACTTATAAATACCCCTTATTACTCCATACTTCATACACACTTCCAATCTATTATATCTTTTAGTATTTTCAATCATGAATCCAACCAATCCTAACCAAACAATTCTCAACGATCATAATTTTGATCCATATGATGTTTTTTTTAATGATCGAGAACGCTATCTTCAAAGTTACATGGCGTATGAACAATATGTATCTTTGTATGAAGAAGCCGAAGGATCGAGATCGGGTGAAAAGAAAACGAGGGCATACATACCTCGTGAACGAGAAGAGACGGAACAACGTTTACTCGATGACTATTTTGGCAACGCCGAGAATGATCCTAAATATTCGGAAGATAAATTTAGGCGAAGGTATCGTATGAGCTCTAGACTTTTTAATAAAATTCTCAACGATATATTAACTTATGATGTTCAGCCTCTTCCCGAGTACTTTAGTTTTTTTCACCAACGCCACGATGCTACCGGTCGTGCAAGTATTGGTGCTGTTTTGAAGTGCACATCCGCCATACGCCAATTGGCGTACGGCAATGCTCCTGATGCATTTGATGAGTACTTGCAAATTGGTGAACGTTGTTCACGACAATGGTTAGATTACTTTACTAAATGCATACATGTTTTGTACAATGAAAAGTATCTTAGAAAGCCCAATTCAGATGACATTGAAAAAATATATGCATAACATGAAGAAAAACATCACCTCCCGGGAATGCTCGGGAGTATTGATTGTATGCATTGGGATTGGAAAAATTGTCCAAAGGCCTTACAAGCTCAATTCAAAAGACGTGATCATAAATACCCAACTATTATGTTGGAAGCGGTTGCAGATCAAAGATTATGGATTTGGCATGCATATTTTGGGGTTCCAGGGGCAAATAATGATCTTAATGTGTTATATGGTTCCCCTGTATTTGATGATGAACTTGCCGGTTTAGCTCCGGAATGTCCGTTTGAAGTAAACGGACATACATATAACAAAGGTTACTATTTAGCCGATGGCATTTATCCAACATGGTCCTTGTTTGTGAAAACGTTTACTGTTGCAAGGTCGGAAAAGATATTGAACTTCAAAAGGGTTCAAGAAAGTGCTAGAAAAGATATTGAACGAGCTTTCGGAGTCCTACAAGGTCGGTGGGGGATTATACGACAACCCGCACGTGCTTTTCAAGTCAACACTTTGAAACTAATCATGTATTGTTGTATAATGTTACACAACATGATATTGGAAGATGAAGGATTCGAAGTGAATTTAAGAGACACATTCGTCGATCCACGCCCGAACATGCCAGAAACTTGGATCGAAAGATGTGATTTACATATTAGAAAAAATAAAGAACTTCGAGATCGAAAAGTTCACGACGACATTCGACAAGACCTTGTTGAGCATTTATGAAACTTGAATAATTAGTTTGTATTTTTTTCCTTTTAACGTAATGTGTGTTTTTTTTATATGTAATGTTTGTTTTTAATATTAATGAAGTTTATTTAGTTTATATTGTATATATTTTAATTTAAGTAAAAGAAAAAAATAATAATAAATAAAAAAATTGGCCGGCGGCACCAGAAATTCTGGTGCCAACGAATACCCCTGAAATGTGGTGTCGTGGGATTTCTGGTGCCGTGGAACTTTTTACTGACGTGGCAGCAAAAAAAGCCCACGGCATCAACGGTACCCAATGCTCTTACAAGAGTTATGGGTCCGTCACTGGCTGCCTTAGCAATACAAAACACAATTATGAATTCTCGAGTGATTTACCAAGCTCCATCCATTGGACATTAAATAGGTACGCGAATACTTTAAGCCCATTACTAATGATAGGTTTTCAACAGCCGATTACACTTAAATAGTTAAATGTGACAACTTTCTCCTAACAAACTTAAAATTGTGTTATCAAAAAAAATTTTAAGAAAAAATGAAAAGAAGTGAAAGGAAGATTTTAGGGTTTTCTAGTATAAAATCTTCGTTCCACTTTTGGAAGAAAGAAAAAAAGAAGATTATTTGATTCTTTTTATTTTTTTTCATTCCTATCTCTTCTCTTTTTCTTTCTTTTTTTTTTTTTTTTTTTTAAATTAACTCGAGAACACAACGTTAGTGCATATTATAGTAAGAATTTATAGCGGATTATGTCAGGGCATCCACTAATTTGTCATAAATCCAAAGAACTAATTTTAGCCATCCATTTTTCATCTAAATTAATAAAAAATCATTTTTCACTTTTTTTTTAAAAAAAATCATATCTTGCAAACGGTAAATCTCCAAGCTACAAAAATATACCATCGCGGCAAGTATTAAATTATCTATCTATAGATATGCAATTCTCTATACTTTCGACGAACTTTATTTTTTCAAAATTTCCGCCTAAAAAAATCACATGTGATTTGTAAAAATCAAATCACATGTAAAAAGTAAAGTAACTCCCAATACCGTCTTTCACGGGTTATGCGTCCCAATACCGTCTTCCATGGTATATGGGGGAGGTTAAGACATAGACAGTCTTACCCCTACCTAAGGTAGAGAGACTGCTTCCAGTTCTACCAAATGTAGAAAAGGACCTCCGGCTTTGCAAGGGGTGTGGATCGAACCTTTGATCTCTGTCTCCAGAGGCAAGGGTATAATTTTTGAAAGTATACAAAAATGCATATCTATAAAAAGATAACTTAATTCTCGTCGCGATCGTATAATTTTTTTCGCTTAACGATTAATGGTTTGCGAGATATTTAATTTAAAAAAAATGGTTTTTTTTGTCGAAAGTGTATCAAAGTGTCCGTTTATAGAAAAATAATTAAATGCTCGTCGCGATAGTGTAATTATTTTCGCTTAACGATTAACGGTTTAAGAGATATTTAAATTATAAAAAATGGGTGAAATATTAAAATGTTTTTAATCTCAACCATTGATTTCTTTTTAAATAGATGGTGGGGATGAGTCCCTTGATATGTAAGAAAAGTTTGGTATTTAATATAACTATCCTCATGGAAGATATACCGTAAGTTGTCACTTAAATAATGTGAGTTGTATAGGCTCCATATTATCTATAGACCCAACGATCTAATAATAGCTATCCATTTTTTCATTAAAAAAATAAATAAATAAACTAATATTAAATAATAATAATAATAATAAATGCAAACAGTAAATCGTTAAGCGACAAATATACAGTATCGCAACGAGAACTTTTTTATCTTTCAGTAGACAGACACTTTGAAATTCTTTTGACGAACTTTTTTTCAAGTTTTGTTTTAGTGTTAAACTTTGCGTCTGAAAAAATCACTTGTGATTTATATGTTATGAATCACATGCGATTTCACAAATCACATGTGATTTTTCTAAACGTAAATTTAAACACCCACAGAAACCTCTTCAAAATTACTTAAGTTTTTCTTTTCTTTTGAACAATAAACGAATTATCCAACTAGTCAAATGATATAATCCATATCTAACCCTTTTAGTACAAAAAAGAATTGTGCCAAGTGTTCTATACTCCCCCGTCTCAAAATTATTGTTCACGTTTCTATTTTGAGATGTCTCAAATTAATTGCCTACTTTCCTTTTTAAGTAAAAACTAGAGAATATAGTAGAGGAATATTCTCTTTAAGTAGTTGAAAACAAAAGTGGACCCACTTTTATTAAACTTTGTAATTCTTGTCTCCGGATAATAATTTTGAGACGGAGGGAGTACTTTTTATCCCTTGCATACCAAACTTGTAATTAACTTCAACTATGATGGCATTCTAACAATGTAAAAGTTATATAAACTCCATACACACTAGCACAAAAACCACGACCCATAATTCCATATTCTCAACTCTCACCTTTTTTCTCACACGCTAACTCCACCGTAAACCACACGCTTCTCTCTCGAACCACCACCACCGGTGGTCCGAAAACACGTACGATCACCTACCAGCACCATGGCTATGGCTTTCAAGATGGTATTCATCCATAACTCTAGCTAACTTTTATGACACTTTTATCTATGTGTGAACTTTTTTTATAACATGCACCATCATTTCTAGCAGAAATTATCAATGACCAAAAATATATGTTGATGCTTTATTAGTGATTTTATGGAATGGATGTAATTTCAAAGGCGGAGACAAGAGAGGCATGGTGGGCACGTGCCCGTGAAAAAAAATTGTAGTGTAATTTTTTAAAAATATCAGCTATTTCTGTAATTAGCCCCCTTCACGAAACGACTTGTAATTTAGTTTCTAAAAATTATCAAAAATTTTCCTCCCGAACATAATGTTCTGGCTGCCCATGTGTGATTTTGTTTTTTTAATAATACATGTTACTAGGATAGGTTGGATGGTGTTTAAGATTTAGCATTTTATGATTCAATTTGTAATAAAATGGTAACAACATTAAGAAAAGATGTTTGTAATTATGTAATTTGAATATGGAAAACGTAACTTCATATATATCAAATGATACTTTTCTATAACAGAACAGTAGCAACAAGCAACGAATCTAATGGTAACTTTTTTAAAAACAAATGTAATTTCACTGAAATCGTCTCATTTTAATACAGGCGACGGGGATGTGGGTAGCAGACGAATGCAAGAACTCGTTCATGGAAATGAAATGGAAAAAAGTTCATCGTTACATAGTGTTTAAAATCGATGAAAAATCGAAGCTAGTCACAGTCGATAAAGTTGGAGCTGCCAAAGAAGGATACTCGGATCTCACGGCCTCGTTGCCAGACGACGACTGCCGTTATGCAGTGTTCGATTTCGATTTTGTCACAGTTGATAATTGCCGAAAGAGCAAGATTTTCTTTATTGCATGGTTAGTAATCTATCACTATATAAGTATATATTCTTTTAGTTATTACATATTAAATTATTGCACATGCTAAACAAATAAATTAAATTCTATGGTTTTTATGTATTTAAAATGTTTCTTAAAAGGACATTGTAACAATATCAAATTATCAAATATCAACTCATTTGCATTTAATGTATGGTCAATTTAACTCTATTTATAGTGTGAATATTTACTTAAGAACTAAGGAAATAATGAAAATTATGTTATTATAGTAAGTAAAACTCAAAAAAATCATTTCTATATATAATTCATTAAAGCATTTCCAGAGATAGTTGTGACTAAAATGGTTTAGTACTTTAGTGATTAAATGCGCGGTTCACATTTTGAACTTGTATGACTTTTAACCAAACAAAAGTGAAAGTGGTAATTATAAAAAGATGCATTCACTAGAAAGCAAAAGGAGGAAAAGTCATTACAGAATTTCATCTTTGAGCACTAGAAAACAAAAGAGAGTCATTATAGGATAATGTTATAGTAAAAAATCTGACACATCAATATTTTTCTTTTATAATCAAAACTTATAACTTAATCTAAAATCTATCATTCAGGGGGTGCTTGGTTGGGGGTAATGGTGGGTCGGGAATAGGAAAGGTAATGATTAAACGTGTCTGGTTATAACTAAGGAATGCAATCATTGTTTAGTATTGGGTAATGGGGCATTACCCAGTAAATCGGGAGGTATGGTAATGATTACCCACCAGCAGCAGAACCAGCCACCACCAGCAGTAGCCACCACCATTAGCCACCACCACAACCATCAGCCACCACCACCACCACAACCATCAGCCACCACCACCAACACCAGCCACCACCACCACCACCAACACCAACCACCACTAGCCACCACCACCACGACCACCACCAGCCACCACCACCACCAGCCACCACCACCACCAGCCACCACAACCACCACCACCACCACCATCCACCACCACCACCAACCACCAGCAACAGCAGCCACCACTATCAGCCACAACCACCACCACGAGCCACCACCACTAGCCACCGCTACCAGCCACCACCACTAGCCACCACCAGCCACCACCACTAGCCACCACCACCAGTAACCACTACCACCACCGGCCACCACCACCAGCAGCCAACACCACCACCACCACCACCAACCACCACCACAACCACCGCGACCACCACCAGCCATCACCACTAGCCACCACCACTAGCCACCACCACTACCAGCCACCACCACTAACCACCACCACTAGCCACCACCACTAACCACCACCACCACCAGCCACCACCAATAGCCACCACCATCACTAGCCAACCAACCACCACCACCTTGGAGGTTAATGTATTTTTCTTAAACCAAGCACCATCAAATATAATAATAATCTCTATTTCATTCCTTTGCATTCCCTTTCCCTTTCCCTTTCCCATTCCTTATTTTGAACCAAGCGCACCCTCAAGTTATAAAACAATTTATGGCTACAATTAACTCAATAAAACACAAATAAAACAACATTTTTTAAAAATATTGTATAACAGTTGGTGAATTTGACACAAAATGTTGTGGCTTGCAGTGGGGTGTGGAATGAAGTCATAAGGCTCGCGTTATAGGGCACCAACAAACTCTTATACTTATTTTATTCTAACTTCTTTTTCTTTTTCTTTTTTTATTTTAAATTTTGCTAAACATAGTCAGAGCTATAAATTGTATTGTATTAGAAAAGCAAAGAGTTTTGAATGACCTTAATTAGACAAAATTGTAGATAACTACTTAGAAAATTAAAGGGGGGTTATTTTCTTTAACCACGACAACGAAGAAAAAAAAAAAAAAAAAAAAAAATCCTAAGATGCTCGTATGTTGAACAACACTCTTGTACATCCTCCTAGTACTTTATCTAATATATCTAAAACCAAAACATAAATAAAATAAGAATAACCTTAACTAATATTGATCCCTTTATGTTGAGATTGCATTATTAATGTGTCCCACAATGATTTTTGTATAACTTACATACCAAATATTCAATCTAATCTATTAACTTAACCATTATATTCATAAAAAGATGCCAATATTAGTTTTCTTATCATAACAAACAAGTTTCTTGAATATTAATTTAAGTCAAATGTTTTCTGTAGTTAGGTGATGCTTAAAAACTAGTACTCCGTATACAATTATAGTTATGGTGTTTGATAAGTCATCGAGCTTAACTCAAAGTTATTGTATTTACGATAAGTGACTTGAGCATGTGTCTCTATGAAATTGCTATCTACTATACAATTTTTTTTTCTTTTTATGAGAGCTTAAGTAGTCAATATCGAGTAATGTTTACTATGAGGGATTATTCTAATCAATACTCTACTACAAAGTATAATTTTTTCGATTCTTAAGGTGAATTCTAAAAAGCTTTATTTTGTTTTGAAAGAAAAAAGGTACTCCGTATAATTTTTATGTGATGGTATACAAGAAGAGCATTGATTGGGATGCCTAACTCATATGACTAATAATATGCCTAAACATATGTGTCATCTTATTGGGCACAACAGAGGGACCCACTTATTCACAAACCAATAATTTACTGACACATCTATTAGGCATATAATTAGGCACATTTTTTAGGCCTCCAAATCATTTTCCATACAAGAATTAGTGAATTGCCTTTTTTTTCCCTATAAAAGACAAAAAGTTGGGTGATTTTGGTGTCTCACATTTATATGACTTCACAAAAATGAGTGCAAATTTATGGATGAGAAATAAAGAAACATGACTTTATTGAAAGGTGATATGCTACTCCAACAAATTTCATAATTGCTCATATAATTGCATTTTTGGTCCTTATGGTATGGTTAAATTGCAGATTTGGTAATTAAAACTTTGAAACTGCAATGAACGTTCTCATTTTGAAGTTTCCGTTGCATGTTTGGTTCCCCGAGCCAAGAAGACATTAAAATTTTAGGGACCAAATATGCAATTTGGCCATACCACAGGGGCCAAATCTGCAATTTAGCTATACATAGAGACCAAAAATGCAATGAAAACTTTAAAATGAGGACGTTCAATGCACTTTCAAAATTTTAGGGACAAAATCTACAATTTAGCCATACCACAGGGACCAAAAATGCAATTAACTCTTATAATAAATATCATATCTCACCATTTTTGTTGCATTATATTCTTTTCCATAAGTAAAATCATTTATGAATGTTTGTATGATTTTTACAGGGCTCCAAGTGCATCAAAAATAAGAGCAAAAATCTTGTATGCAACATCTAAAGATGGACTAAGAAGAGCATTGGATGGCATTCACTATGAAGTCCAAGCAACTGATCCAAGTGAAATGGGATTTGACATCATTCAAGATAGAGCCAAATAATATCAACCAAACAAACATCATGTCCTACCCACCCACCATAATATATTGTCTAATAATCAACCCCTACTAATATCAATCATGTTTTTGGCATCTTTCATATGGGTACAAATCTCTTTATTTGGTACCAAGATGATTAAAGTTGAAACAATTATGCAACAATGACTTGTATGTGATGTTTTCACTGTATTTGATCATGGTAATTAACTGATGTAACTGATTTCCTTGTGGTTAGTAAACTTTTTATGCAGCCAAAAGGGTACCAATAATATTTCTCACCACTATTATTACTTTTTTTAGAAACAAACTAACCTTCACACAATATACGATACCTTTCTTTGCTATCTATCTTTCTATTCCAAAACCTCAACAAAAGAATTAAGGTGATAGTCTTACAAGAGACGTTAGGCTTCGGAATTGAATTAAATGATTCTTCTCCCTTGGTTGCCTTCAATGCTTGTGAATCCCTTCTCTTTTTCTATTCCAGTAGTCTTATGCGGTCTGGTCTCTCCATTAGTAAATATTCAAACAATATTACTGACAATATTTAAACCAACCAATATTTGGTTGGATAGGATTAGCATATACCACCTTGTGCTACACAGTTGTCAAGTTCTTTTTGTCGGCACGGAGGTTCACCTGCGCCAACTCCGGACTATGCAAAATGGTGGTCGCCTTGGTATTAGTCGGCTTGCAATGCCGTGTCAAAAACTCACGTACATTTAAAAATAATAAAAAATAAATAAAAAAATTGTCAAGTTCTTTAATAACACCATGATATAAACAAGACTTGTCATATGTATCTAAGTATCTTTCTACACAGCCCAGCCCAACCAATCTGATTGAGCCCAATCCATTTCACTATATGTAGCCCGTTAAATTAGCAAGGCTTGTCATATGGATCCTTTTCAGTTTTCACGTTGTTAAGTGATGAAAAGTTAAACATATCAGATAAGAGAATACTCCTTACTAATTACAGTACTTGTTGACATTAAGGTTAGTTTTGTACAGTAAATGATAAGTATCAGATAGTTTGTATAATCTTCTTAATTTGTAAAAATGCCATTGCTCGAGGCATGATGGTTCGCAAACTTTCCTACAAGAAAAAGAAGAAAAAGAGACGCACTCATGATTGGTGATGACCAAATTTGGTTAGAGACTTGGTGTTAGTTTGCCCTATATAGTTACAGTAATGATAGAAGTCGTCATGCGCGTCTCTTCGTTGATATATATACTCGGTAATATAATTGCAACAAACGTCTAACAACTAACGATAACTGCATTAGAGTCAAACAATTTTTCGTTCATGGGATGGGTGTTCGTTCAGCATCACGTAAATGTCTATATGCTATTGTTTAGCACTATGAAAATGAAAACTTAAAACGTAAGGATGTAGTGATAGATCGACTTAATTAGTGCCAATGTACCATAAACAAAAGAGAAGTTGATGATTTCTTATATCGTACACTTTGTTTTTTTAAGTTTCATATGTCATTACAAAAGCAATAGCCAACTAAGATTGTTTAGTTAACACTTTTCAATTATTATATTTCTTAAAGGTCGTGACAACTTGATTGGAATTAAATTTACATCACCTTTAGTATCATAAAATTTGACCAAAACTATAAACGATTTCCTTATGCAAACTCGATCGAGTCTAAATCTTCCATATGTTTTATTGTAAATCAAAACTCAAAAGTGATAAATAATCATGCCACAACCAGCCTAATCAAGCGTGTTAACAATGTTCGTAAGAAAAAGTTATAAAGATCTTTGTACTGAAATTTATTAACACGTCGTTTGTCACATCCAGAAAACTCCAAGTCACAGTCTCGATCATGCTTGAGTGTTTTTTCGATCACTCGATATGTTCTAACTTGATACATATCACAGACTTACGACGAAATATATGATTTCTTAGATACAATCGTCTTCTAAAACATATAGTTTTTCTTATATAACTTAGTTTTGTTGTTTCATGTTATTGGGATCCATCATGAGTATTGGTGAAGCAAAAGTGTGCGCATGACGAATATTTGGATCATGCGCCCTCATACAGCAAGAATCCAAAGCCTTTGCATGTAACACTTATCATTCCACGACATAGTTTGTCATTTTATCTGTTTTCTTTCTTTAAAAACTAATAATTGATCTTTAATATGCCATTTTTAATGATAACTGTTTATCATACATGTATTGATTAATGATTATATATATTCAATCGAATACACAAACTATAAGGTATACATAAACTATAAGGTATATGATATCAGGCTAATTTTTGGTAACTCGGGTTCGGTCGATATGATTGACCTGAATAAATATTTTTTTGTTTTTTAATATAGATTTTCTATTTAAACGAGTAAAAAATCAAGTTTATTACATTTTACTCATATTTTGATTGACCCGAATCGACCCGACCCGAATTGACACGAACTGACTAACCCGAATTCAAATAAGGTCAGGTTCGAGTATGAATTTTTTTTACCTTGACTTGACTTTAACCCAGTCTGAATTGACTCGAACCGATTAAGCCTATTCGGGTCAAGTTACTCGGGTCAAAAAATTTATTCAGGTCAACCCGAGTAACCCTAATACAAAAAAGGATCGGGTATCGGGCTGAAAATTTTTTGTAACTCGGGTTCGGGTCGACCTGATTGACCCGAATAAATATTTTTTATTCTTTGAATATAAATTTTCTATATAAATGAGTAAAAAAAACAACTTTATTACATTTTACTGATATTTGGATTGATCTGAATAGACCCGACCCGAATTAACACGAACCGACTAACCCGAATGCAAATAGGGTTATACCTTGACTCGACTTTAACCCAACCAGAATTGACCCGAACCCGACCCAACAAACACCCCTAAAGACGGATTTCCTTTAATTTAAAAAAATAATAATAAAACAAAAACAACAAGAAAAAATCTTTATAAAAAAAATGCTTGCAAGTAAATTAAAGTTCATTACTTTTTGGAAGCGTTATAATTCTCCTCATTTTGGCAAATCGGGGAATTTTAAATTCTTTCATTTGAGATACCAAACACAATATTTGAAGAAAATTAAAATGTAAAAGGGGTGGTCATCGCTGCTGTGGCAGCAGATAAATTATCTGTAGTAAGGCCAAGTTTTTTTTTAAAATTTACATTTTTGGCCCTTCAAGATAAGTACAATTTTCATTTTTGGCCCTTGGCTATAGCACAACAGAAGAGAAATACCCTGCTGTTTTACAGCAGGGATCATTTGGCCAATGTAAAATGCCATGAAATTGAAGAATATTGAGATAAATGTTAAATGATTGTGTCTTGATTTCTGTGTATACAATGCCAAAGAATAGCATACATATAAGGATTATAAAGTAGGCTAAATAAGGTAAATGGATAATGCCCACAATCAAGCTTGCTTGACCTCTTCTTTAGTAACCATACATTCCAAATCCTGTCTTTGCTCATTTGATAAGACATTAGGAAAACATATGTCAATTCTAGCACGATTCTTCGTAGGCTTATCAAATCTGTTTCGGAAATGATCAAGGAATTCATGTTTCACTTTCGCCGGATTATCGATCCAAGTGCCATTACACAAAATACCCCGAATACTCATTTGACTACGCTTTTTATTTATCATACCATGGAAGAACTTCGAATTTCTGTTTGATCTAGCTCCTTGCTAGTCTTAATAAATTGCCGTTCAAAAAAAATGCCCGCAATCAAGCTAATTACAAATCAATCACATTATGATAATTACACAAATTAAGCTAACTAGAATATCCGGTTTAACACTCCCCAGCAGTCGAAGCGAGAGGACACCGAACGCTCAGGCTGGAGCGAAATTCTTCAAATAGAGCAGATGATAACCCTTTCGAGAAGATGTCCGCATACTGATAACGTGAAGGAACATAAAGAACTCAAACCTGACCAGTAGCAACCAACTAAACGTACCATTAAGGCGGAGGGTTTTATGAGAAGTTTTTTTTTTTATCATATCAGCTTCACATCAAATTTCCCTCAACTTTTGCAACAACATCTCTCTCATTTACCAAGGTAACCCTTTACCAAAAAAAACATCTCTCTCATTTATTCACTTTTTATTTTTTTCTATTATTTTTAATTAATCTAAATAACACAATATATAAAATAAAACATTTATTCATTAATTTAAAATAAAACATTACAACTTAATAAAAAGTGATAATCGAACGGGTGATGTATCGAGATAATAAGGAACAGGTGATGACGATGTACGGTGATTTTGTTACGGTATCGTCGAGATGAAATGAGTGTCGTTAAATCTTGATGTGATTTGTTTGGCTCCATTTGAGATGAAAATTGAAGTGAAATATAAAACTGTTTTTTATTTTAGGAAATGTAGATAAATAAAAAGCAAGTTGTGAAAAATGTATAATATTTGAAAGATGTATAGGATAGATTTAAGGTTTTAAGAAATGTGAAAAACATAAATGTTAGTTGAGGGCTATAAATGTAAGCTTTCTAATTTGAAGCTTTACAATTTGAATTTAAACATTTGCGAATACATGTAACTTGTACATAAATTTCGCATGTTTTCAAACATATCAAGTTTATATCACAATCTCATATTTATCATAACGGTATCATAAACATGTTTTGATGAACACTTAATTTCAGTTCAATTGAAGTGATGGGACATTTCAAGTTCACAACTAACTATATTTTAATGAAACACTTCAATTCAATTGAAGTGATGCGACACAATATAAATGTGTTTTGACCAACCAACGGTTGAATTTTTGGGGGAAACAAAAGTTATGAAACTGGACTTGAGTTCTGAAAAGGAAAAATATGTGGAAAACTAGAAGGGGTTGAATAGTTTTACGTCTTTTTAATTTTATTATGAAAACTTGGTTTAGTTTGAAAACCTTGTTTACTTTTAAAACTTTGATTCGATTTTATATGAACTCAAATCTTGAACAATATGAACAACTATATTTAAGTATGAATAATAATAATAATGTAAGCTAAGTATGTGAAATCAATACATGCATAATATAAACAATTATAGCTATATACGTTTATTATGTAATCCTTAATTATATTTTGTATGAAAACTATACTTGATCGAAATGATTAATTATATGTATTTTATCCTTCTAGTTTGATTGTAAAAACTTTGTTTTGTAAATGAAACTTTTGTTTGATCTTTAAGTGAAATCAACACTAGCACAATATGAGCAACTATATATATATATATATATATATATATATATATATATATATATATATATATATATATATATATATATATATATATATATATATATATATATATATATATATATACGTCTACGTCTACAAAAGTAACAACGATATAAGCAAGATAATAAGTAAAAGATGGAAAGATCAAACCGCGAGACAAAGCATTTATAGTGGTTCGGCTACAAGGACACCTTCCTTGCCGTACTCCACTCCCCGAGTCACCTACTCGAGAGTTTTCTTCACTATGTCAACAAGCTCCCTTATGGCGGAGAAAACCTTACACACCAATTATCACACCACAACTTCGTCACAACTTATACACACCTTCTACACAACTTCTTCACACCTAGTCACTACTAAATCACAACACTATTTCTTCACTCCTATCTATCTTCACAACTATCTACCTCACAACAATCTTCTTCACAACTATCTACTTCCCAACTATCTACTTCCCAACTATCTACTTCACAACAATCTACTTCACAATCTCTCTATCTACACACCTTGCTAATCTTTCATCTATCAAATATTTACAACTAGTTACACAAAGAAATAGATATAATGGATGATGCTCTAACAACTTGGATGTGGAGGTTACAACAAGTTGTAATACTTCTTCTCTTGAAGAATTGAAGTATTCTTCTCTTGCACTTGAAAGGTTGAAGCTTGAATCACTTGGAAACAAAAGCTTATGATTATATGATCAAAGGGTTTAAGAGAATGGTATAGAAGATTTATATCAGAGAGTTTATAGTGCAAAAGGTGAGAAAAATGCCAGATTTGAGCCAGTATTTATAGGGAAAAAAATTTTGTTTGGGAGCGTGGCCGGTCCCCTTAATAATTAAGGGGTCGCCTAGTATAATTAAGGGGGCGCCCTATTAAAAAAAATCTTCAGAATTTTTTGTCCTTTTGTGGGGAAGGTTTATCTGAAAAATCTAGCCCTTTTTTGAGTAGAAATTTGAATTCAAAATATTTATTTTGAATAAAATATTTCTTATAAATATAAAAATATTTTGTATAAGTTTAAAAATGTTTGTCCCATTTTATAAAAAATGTAAGGTTTGTAAAAATAAAAATTCCTTTGATCATAGAATGCATTAGACATTTTGTTTATTCATACCTTAAGTGATTTGGATATTAAAGTGAATATTTACGACTAAATACTTGTTTACGTCATAATTTGTAGTTCAATGAGTTTACGTTTTGTGATTATCAAAACATAGAGATATCGATAAATGTTAATAATATTTTTAGACATTATTTATATCAACAGAATATACAATTTTCCTACAAGGGTAAAGTTTTGTGCTCAATTTCTTCCTGCAAGGAAATACTCTCTTCCCGCTTCTTTCCATAGGCAACATCATACTCAATTATAACTTTTGTGTTTGACAGACATATATCTTCGCATCATGTTAATCTTTTGCGAGTTATTATATAAAGAAGTCACTAAAATTTGCGCGAAATTGACTGCGGGCAAAAGAATCGAGGAGGTGGTGTTGCCATTGGCAAAACAACAAAGCGTTTGCCTTGCCTCTTATATTCACTCCGCACCATTAATCATTATTTAAAGAGCTTGGTTTAGACCTTTTGGTAACTTTAATCGGTTCATACTACATCAATTATCGGATAAATGTTAGTTATCTTAACTCAAGAGGAATGCTTTTATGTTAGCAAGATTTGTTAAGTTCATCTAGAGTCCTTGCTCGTTAGTCATGTGAATGTAATTTTACTCCTACACGAATAATGATGAATTAAAATGTTTTTAACATGAACAATTCTATGATTGCAGTTAGGTGCAACTCTCAATCAACATGTCAATTCATATAATTTGTCAAACTATTAATTGTCCTTCCGTCTTAGGTGCAGTGGCTCACGTTAAATAGTCACTCAACATCATCTTAACATTTCTTTTTTTCACTTCATACACTAAAATACCGGCTTACTCATCAATATAACAAAACATATCTTTTGAGACATACCATTTTATTTACTTTATTATTTTATCAAAACAATTAATTTTTCATTAATTTAAATAAAAATACAATTACATAAAAGTTATATATATATATATATATATATATATATATATATATATATATATATATATATATATATATATATAAACATTTTCAAACTTTCTAGCTTTTACAAAATATTACATTACAACAAATTACAAACTTTCAAAATTTTAAAGAAACTATATCTTAAAATTCAACATTTTAAAATGTTTAAAAAAAAAATACATAAATAGATAAAAATATCATCTTTTTCATATATACCTTAACCACCACACATTTCACACACTACGCACACAACAACACCAATTTAATTATTAAAAACGAATATAACTTTTGGCTTTTCTTTATTTCATGCGACACCAGTACATTGGCTTAAGGTTTGACGCAGGTACCCCCGGTGTGGTAATGTCGGTTTGGCGTCGTGCCACATAAGAATGGCATGAGTTTTGCTTCACAGTACACAGCTCTCAGTTGTCCCCAGTGATCTTGTGTTAAAATAAATTTTATACATAATCAATATATTTAAACTTATATCTTTATATATTGTTGCATATTAAAAAATACTACGCACCAACTAAGTAGTTATATCCTATTTACATCATACTTAAATTGCTTATATATTGATGTATGCAAATCAAAGTTAAATATGTACAATTGTACAAATCATCTCATTACGGTGTAAACAACAAATATAATTGTTTGAATTGTTTTGCATAAGTTATTTGGATTATATGATTAAGGTTCAACCAAATCCTAAAGAAGCGTTTTAAGAATAAGATTATAGTTGAACATTACACACGCTATTCCTTAGTTTACTACGTGGGTTCCTTCTCAAGCTTGGGAAGTTTTATCCAGGGTTCAAGCCTCGCAAGAGACAAAAAAATCTAAGTTTTTCTTTGCGAAGTCGTGAGTTGTAGGTGTTTCCCTTCGCGGGTCTCTCCTAGTGGTTCGAGTCTCGAGGCCTGCCCATTTGAATGGTTTAATTCGGGCGTCGGATTTCAAGTGCGATGTGGTTCTTTAAAAAAAAAAAAAAAAAAAAAAAAAAAAAAAAAAAAAAAAAAAAACCTGCTTAGTTTTGTTAGTGTAAAGTATTAACTAGTTATAATACCCGCGCACGCGCAGGTTTTTCTAAATTTTTTGAATCATATATTTTTATTTATTAAAAAGCAAATAATTTAATTTTTGTTTATTTTGATTTGTGATGTTTAATTATAGTTTTTTATTATTAAAGATAATTATTTAAAATTTTTAATCTTATTATTAATTGAATCTTATCTATATTTTTTGTATTTATCTTCTACTTGTGTTAATTGCATCTTATCTATATTTTTTGTACTTATCTTTTATAGATAAATATAAAATGTTACCTAATAAGAAAATAATCTTTTTTTAAATACAATTATTACTAAATAAGGTATAAATGCATTTTTTTGAAATGAAAAATTTTCAGGGTTTTATTTTATTATATAAATATAAAAGATTAATCAATTTATTTATTTTTTGTCTCTTATGTATTCCTAACATAACGGCGATATCATAGCATTAATTCTGATACAAAAAATCTATCAAATTCATTTAGTTTTTATCAAATGAACCCTTTGAGTTTGCCAGCTTTGTTTCTTGTGGCCAAACAGAATCACAATTAACATCTCGAACGAAATACTAAATACACTAAACAAATAAAAATTCGATATGTACGTAATACTTCTGGACAAAAGATACTTTCATTCTTTATTAACATAGACCAAGGAAAACAAAAGTTACATACCATGATAATCAAACTAAATATCATAAAAGAATAAAGTTTGGATTAATAATCTACAAAGAAGAAAAGTAAAAGAAAGCTATAGGTAATCATTCGAAACGATCTTTATAAAAGAAATTGTCTTGGAAAAGAAAGAAGCAAGAAATTCTGTTCCTGGAAATTTTTTAGAAGAATTAAAGAAACAAAACATTATTTTTTGCACAAATTTATAATTCTGTAGTATTAAGCATGCCCCTTTTGTGTTATTTGCCTAGAAACTCTTTTATATACTTGTTGGCCATAAATGGAGTAGCAACTATATAATGGGCTCTAAAGTTTAAACAACCACATTCATGTCTTGACTGCTTGACATTCTTTACTGGAAACTTAAGCATATTTTCAAAGATTTAATTATACAATAATGTTTAACCGCATGGACGGACTCACATGTATGTCAATTGTAACACAGACTACACCTGATTTTAGGTTTTAAAACTGCCATTTTTGTGGTACATATGGGCAACACCCCCCCCCCCCCCCCCCCCATTTTTTTTTTTTTTTTTTTTTGCTACTTTTGTTTCTTACGATGTAACTTTACTTAACCCAATATTTCTTTTGTGCAACACCCTCTTTAAAATATGAGATATGTACCTGGATTTCAACCATTGAAGTACATAACAAAACTAGGATTCAATTATCGTTGAGTGAAAATCTTGAAATACCGGAAAAAATTCCTGAAATATTCTTTAAATACCATTGAAGCAGCATACATTAAAGTTAATGGTTAAAGAACGTAAATTATACCATAAGAGAATCCAAAATAACTAGAAGAACAAAAAGGCAAAATTATGTGGAAATTTGGTAGTAATGGTGTGTTTGGTAGAGAGAAATAAAGGCAAAGAAAAGAAATTGTTGCAAATTCTCTTGTTTGGTAAGCTTGAGAAATAAAGTGGCGGAGAATTCCAAATTCTCGAGATTTACGATCCTTTGTATTTTCAACTCTTTTGATTTCCATCCATTTGAGAAGAGATTTTCCATTCTTTATAGGGAGTTCTCTTTAAAATCTTTATAAAATGAAGGTATAAAATGATAAGATCAAGTGCCAACCACATTTATACACAATACCAAACAAACCAATAAATTAAACCATCAAAACACTCTTTGCTCTCAGATCTTCATTGTTGTCTACACTCTATAGCTCGTAATCCTTCTAGCTTCTCATTAATCTGTTTCATCACTATATTTAACACAATCATTCAAGATTGTTCCAATTTATAATTGTCAGGCATCTTGTTTACTCCATAAAAATATCCCAATTTACTAGGTATTTGTTCATATTTATTTACCGTGAATAGTGTGTTGTAAAAAGTGGTTTGAAGATTTGGATTGTGGTTAGTGTTGGAATTATTATATCATGACTATCATATTAATAAACCATGAACATCAAAGTGAGCATGAGCGGAAGCAATTATAATAGATCGAATAACATGTAATTAATTAATCATTAAATTAAATAGTAAACATACCGTAGTGATTCTAGTCCGAACAAGAATCAATGCAATCTTCCGGAACCAATGAACCCTAATTAGGGTTTATAAGGATTATATGAATTACCCCTTACCTTTTTGTAATTCAATCCAAGAATCAAACAATAGTGTGTTTGATTCACGTTCTTGTACACACGTACTAATTCAAGGAAAAGTTTATGCAAGTAATAACACAAAACAATTTTTGGACACAAGAAAAACGAAACCCTTAGGGGTGTTCGGTTTTGGTTCGACCAAGACAAGAGAAGGAGAAGAAAACACCAAGTTGTGTGTGTACAAGTTATGTGAAAAACCTTCACCTTGGGTTTGCTTATATACTAGACTTTACTTGGAGCTCAAGGCACAAAGGAGGTGGGTAGACCTCCTTGGCCGATCGGTTATGAAGCCCAAGAGGGGGTTCCGGAACCTTCTCTTGTTTCCATGTATTGTCTAGTAATTAGTTTCCTAATCTTCGTTTAATAATTAATTAGTCATTAATCAATAATACTAATTATTATTTAATTGTTTTGTGTTTAATAATTAATTATAACATTTTATAAATAATTATTACATTTCCTCTTCATACGTATTGTGTGCAATCCCGTGATCTCAAGTTCGATCCTAACACACGACTATTATTATTTTGTCTATAAAACCAACAGCTCCCACTTAGACATATCATAATAGTGTGATCACATCGATTGGCGTCTTGCAACACGTCGATGCCTCTAGTACAACTTGAGTAAGGCTCCTGGAAAACCTTTTAATGATTTCTCATTATTATTATCCCTTTGTTTCTAATACTACGTTAATAAGGATATGGATCTAGGTCATTCCTTGATTAACCATTCTGTTTCTCGTTTTTATAAATTGACAAGATTACCAAATCTTTTGAACCTTTCATAAAAGACCTTGGGCGTGGCCACGCAAACACCTTGACAACCCTACGAGGGGCCCAGCAGTATTAAACTTCAAAAATTAATTTGAAGGAACAAATTCTTTATTGACTACAAGCAAAACACACAAACTTTGTAACACTTCCGAAAACAACCCTTATGACTACCAGTTACGTATAGCGTTAAGTTGTTCCACAAAAAATGTACTACATTCATGACCGTTATCTTGTATCTCAAGTCTAAGGATAACTTCTTATGATTTACTTAATGACAAGATCCATAAAGTAACATCATATAGTTGGGATAAGTCCTATATTCAGTATCATCGAATATCATCTGAAATGACATGTCTACGCATCAATATACTTAAGTATATTATATCAACTTCAGATTTGTCTTAATTTAATAATATTCCCATATTAATAACTGACAACGGACAATTTAGAATAACTCTTATTCATGGATTTAAACATGCAAAAATAGGACAACAATAATTAATAATAGAAATAAACATACCAACATACTTTATTTCATTAAAATAATAATTGTTTACAATATCCTTTATCCAAATACTAATCACAGTTATGCATGAAACTACTAGCTAATTTAAGTCCAATTCCATTGGCCAATTCATTAAGCTTCTCTTTCGCCAAAGCTTTAGTGAACGGATCAGCTAAGTTATCATCTGTGTGAACCTTCAACAAATTTATTTCACCTTCGTCAACCTTTTCACGAACAAAGTGATACTTCCGTAGAAAATGTCTGGTGCCTCTCATGACTCCAGGTTCATTGGCAAATATGATTGCAGCAGAATTGTCACAATACAAATTAATAGGTAATTCAATTGAAGGCATAACACCAAGCCCAGAAACGAATTTCCTAATCCAAACAGCCTCCATAGCAGCTTCCGAAGCAGCAATGTATTCAGCTTCTGTTGCAGACATCGCAATTGTACTCTGCTTCTTGCTCCTCCAGTCTACAGCTCCTCCATTGATAACAAAGACATAACCCGTCTGAGACTTCGAATCATCTTTATTACTTTGAAAGGATGCATCACAGAAACCTGTAACACAAAGTTCTGTAGATGGATTTCCACCATATACCAAAAACATATCTTTTGTATTCCTCAAATACTTAAGAATATGTTTAACTGCAATCCAATGTTTTTCACCTGGATTCTGTTGAAATTGACTGGTAATATTTTGAGCAAACGCCACATCTGGCCTTGTGCACTTAACCGCATACATAATAGATCCTACAGCCGAAGCATAAGGAACTTTACTCATGCGAGCCACCTCATTAGGTGTTGAAGCACAATACTCATTACATAAGCCATGTTTTACTTCCATCGGCAAATATCCTTTCTTGGAATTTTGCATATTGAATCTTTTCAATATTTTGTCAATGTAAGCACTTTGACTTAATCCAATTAACCGCCTTGATCTATTTCTATAGATTTTGATTCCCAGAATGTATGCAGCTTCTCCTAAATCTTTCATAGAAAAGCACTTTCCAAGATATGCCTTTACTTCTTGCAAACTTGGAATGTCTTTTCCCATGATCAATATGTCATCAACATATAGAATTAGGAAAGTTACATTATCACTCCCACTAGCTTTGTGATACACACATGGCTCATCAAGATTTTGAGTGAATCCAAACTTTTTAATTTCAGCATCAAACCTCTTGTTCCATTGTCGTGATCCTTGCTTTAATCCATAAATGGATCTCTTAAGCTTGCAAACACGATTTGGAAATTCTGGATTTTCAAACCCTTCTGGTTGTGCCATATAGATGTCTTCATCTAGATGACCATTTAAGAAAGCGGTTTTCACATCCATTTGCCAAAATCTCATAGTCATAGTACGCTGTTATAGCTATGAGTATTCTTATAGCTCTTATGTCTGCTACAGGAGAAAATGTCTCCTCGTAATCAATTCCAAAAGTTTGAGTAAAACCTTTAGCAACTAGACGAGCCTTATAAATGTGTGCATATCCATCCATATCAGTCTTGATTTTATAAAGCCACTTACTCCCAACTACCTTGGCACCAGGAGGTAAGTCAACTTCTTCCCAGACTTCATTGTCATGCATGGATTGTATTTCCCCATCCATAGCAGCTTTCCATTTAGCTTTTTGAGGGCTATTAATGGCAGCTCTATAACTAGTAGGTTCATTAAGATCCCCTAGTGTATGCTCATCAACCTCTACATTAAGACATAGACGGTCAGGAGCTTTCACAGATCTTGAAGATCTGCGAATGGGAATTACGTCAACTTCCGGTGGAGGACCCAGACTTTCCGGTTCTATAGGAAGTGTGCTGGTGTTTTCTGAAGGTAATGCATTATTTAGATCATCTTCTAAATCATATACTCTCCCACTGATTTCTTGAACCACAAATTCACTTTCAAGAAAATCACCATATCTTGCAACAAACACTTTGTTCTCAGGTGGGTAGTAAAAGTAGTAACCCATAGTTTCCTTAGGGTATCCTACAAAAATGCATTTAACAGATCTTTGTTGGAGTTTATCTTGTGAGTCACGTTTAACATACGCCTCACAACCCCAGACCTTTAAATAAGACAAGTTCAGAGCTTTTCCAGTCCATATCTCATATGGTGTCTTATCAACCTTCTTGGTGGGAACCATATTCAAAATACGAACAACTGATTCAAGAGCATAATCCCAAAAAGACAAAGGAAGATTAGTAAGATTATACATTGATCGAACCATGTCCAACAATGTACGATTCCTTCTCTCAGATACACCATTTTGTTGTGGAGTATATGGAGATGTGAGATTCTGGACAATTCCATTCTCAGTTAAGAAATCTTTAAAATCTTGACTAAGGTATTCACCACCTCGATCAGAACGAAGAGCTTTAATCTTCTTTCCTAATTGCAATTCTACTTCTGCTTTGAAAACTTTAAATGTTTCAAACACCTCATGTTTATGCTTAAGTAAATAAACATAACCATAACGGCTGAAATCATCCGTAAAAGTTAAGAAGTAGACAGCACCTCTCCTTGACACATGTCTAAGTGGTCCACATACATCCGTGTGTATTAAACCAAGTAGATCTGAAGCTCTTTCCATATTATTATGAAAAGGTTTCTTCGTCATCTTCCCAGAAATACAAGATTCGCATTTATCAAATGACTCATCATTGATATTATTCAAAAGCCCTTCACGTTGCAGCTTTTGCATGCGAGTCTTGCCTATATGGGCAAGTCTACAGTGCCAAAGGTAAGACGAATTCAAGTCATACTTCATTCTCTTACTTATGTTGTACATCGAATTATTATTATTGTTGGAAGTCACACAATTATTCATATCAATTTCAAACACACCATTCACAACAACAGCATTAAAATAAAATACACCATTTAAAGAAACAGAAATTTTATTGCCATCAATAGTATGAGAAAAACCAAGATCCAACAAACATGAAAAGGAAACAACACCTCTAATTATAGAAGGTGCATAATGACAATTGTTTAAACAAAGTACTAAACCCGAAGGTAAAACTAAATCAAACATTCCTATGGCTTCAACTGCTGCTTGTGCTCCATTTCCCACATGCAGAAATTGCTCCCCATAAGCTAGTCTCCTTTCCTCTCTAAACCCCTGCAGTGTATTACAAATATTAATACCACATCCAGTATCATATACCCAGGAATTTATTTCACGAGATAAAGTAAATAATTCAATGACAAATAAGTTACCTGAAGTGCTGGCGCCCATGTGCCCAGTCTTCTTAACCTTATTGTTTCGTAAGTCATCGAGATAAAGAGGACAATTCCTCTTCCAATGGCCCATCACCTTGCAGTAATGGCATCCTTGATCCTTCTTTGGATTATTCTTGATAGGAGGGTTCTTCATAGGTTGAGGTGGTTGATAAGCCATAACTTGCTTATTCTTATCATCCTTTTTCTTTCCTTTACCCTTCTTCTTGTTCGCATTTGGCTTGTTAATTCTACCCCCTTGTATTGCTAGTACTTGGGGCGTAGGAGCCTTTTGTGGTGTACCTTTCTCATAATCAATGAGCAGTGCGTGCAATTCACTTACAGTCTTCCCCACGCAATGCATATTGAAGTTCCTCACAAAACCACTAAATTCCTTATCAAGGGATCTATTGATTAAGTGCACAGCCGTATCATTGTCATAGGGTTTCCCAAGTGTTTGTAGTTGATCCATGTAACTTTTCATTTTCAACACATGAGCACTCACAGGTTCACCAGGACCTTGCTTACAACCATGTAGAGCTTCCATCAAATCGTAAATCTCTACATTTGATGGTTTCTCATAAAGTTTCTTGAGTTCATCAATCATGTCCTTGGGAAAATACTCCTCAAACTGTCTTTGAAGAGCTGTGGACATTCCCCCTAACATCATTGCGGCCACATCAATATGTTCCTTGCAATCAAGATTCCATTTGGCTTTAGCAGCATCAGTAGCTGCCGTGCCTTCAGGTTCAGCAGGACAAGGCGTTTTCAAGATTTCGAGTTGACCAGTCACTCGCAGGACAATCCTTAGTGAACGGTACCAATCATTGAAATTTTTCGAGCCAGTCAATTTTTCTCGTTCAAAATAAGTTTTGAACACAGAACGTAAGTTGGTGTTATCAGTTTGAGCCATTTCTACAGATAAAGAAAGTTCAAAACATTAGTATTTTTGATAATACAATTTTTCAAGAAAATTAAAATACCCAAGGAAAATAAATCCATAGAATAATCTTGAAAACTAGGATCCTCCATAAACATAGTTTCATCACATTCAGTTGATCTGCTAGTAATGAAAGTATAATATGAGGTAACTTGTCGTACAAGTAATTGGCATAACATTTGTCCAATTCCTAGATATATGGGATTTACAATCACAAAACATTTGTATTGTAAGCATGTTTAGTCCCCATCTTAATGCCTTGAGTCAAGTCTCACTTCCTATTCAATTTAAGTCGTCTAACTTAAAAACTGCAAACTCACAAATCCATCACATCAGTTGATCTGCTAGCAATGAATTTATGAAATTTACCTCTCCATTGCAATCTCGTCAGGTCTCACATGACGTAAATTACAACTTCAAGTGTTCTTAATTAGATGGCATTCGACTTAATTTTATAAGGGTATTACTATTTTGATGTGATCAAAATAATGTATGAAGAAGCATGCATACAACTTCATAACATTGGTTTTACAAAACATTTTTATTACCAATTAGCTAAGAGTAAAATAACAAAGTTTTGATTGAGGTATCGGGTTCACCAATTAAAGAATAACCATCAATTATCGTCCACTATATCGTACTTTTGCATAAGCCCGAAAGCTTAGTGTTTCAGATAATCATTGTGGAATTGTGGATTATTCACCCTTAAGATGACAATGTACATGTAATGGTTGTTCGGTAAGTCTAATTTACACACAAACGAGCGTTAAGACAGAATGTTGTCTATCTAAGGCCACAATTTAATGCGTTGCCATCCTTATACCCATCTTATAGTGTGTAAACTTCGGTCGAGCCTATTTAACCATTACGTACAAAAACATCAATCAACCAATTCTTTGAAATTTTAACTCTTAAAAACCAAAACAATTTCGCCATTATTTAGTCCGTATTATTTTTCTATTCAAAAAATTACCCTTTTCGTTTATATAAACATGTCTAACACAATAAATAAACAAAACAAGTAATATATAATAAAAAATAAAACAACTAAATAAACACATATACATAATCATAACAATTAAATATGTATAAAACATGTAGCCACATGCAAATCTTATTCAAAAGTCCTATTAATAATCAAATCTAGGTGTATTACGTATTAATTCAATTAGGGCTTTCTTTTTCTTAGAAAAAGAGCCACATACATCGATAAATCGATTGCGTAAGCCAAAATTAAATAAATACCACATAGCACGTAATTGATTACTAAATATTGGAGTCTTCCCCAATTCGACATCTATTAAAATTTACATGTTTTAATATAACTTAACCATTAATATATATAAGCAATTTAAACAATTTAAATTATAACACAATAAAATTCATGCAAATTTGCACTTTTTCATGGATTTAGCTTAACAATTAACACATTGCACCAAGATCGTTTACTAAAACGCATAACAATTACATGACATCTTAGGGTTTCTAATCAAATTAAAAAAAAAAATTAAAACAAAACCCTAAAAACCCTTTAGGTCTAAATCGACCCAAAAAATTAGGGTTAGGGATAAAACACATAAACCCTAAAAAAAACATGTAACTATACGAATCAAAATCTAATTTTTATGCGTTTCGATAATTAATTACACATTATAACGGCTCTAGATGCCACTGTTGGAATTATTATATCATGACTATCATATTAATAAACCATGAACATCAAAGTGAGCATGAGCGGAAGCAATTATAATAGATCGAATAACATGTAATTAATTAATCATTAAATTAAATAGTAAACATACCGTAGTGATTCTAGCCCGAACAAGAATCAATGCAATTTTCCGGAACCAATGAACCCTAATTAGGGTTTATAAGGATTATATGAATTACCACTTACCTTTTTGTAATTCAATCCAAGAATCAAACAATAGTGTGTTTGATTCACGTTCTTGTACACACGTACTAATTCAAGGAAAAGTTTATGCAAGTAATAACACAAAACAATTTTTGGACACAAGAAAAACGAAACCCTTAGGGGTGTTCGGTTTTGGTTCGACCAAGACAAGAGAAGGAGAAGAAAACACCAAGTTGTGTGTGTACAAGTTATGTGAAAAACCTTCACCTTGGGTTTGCTTATATACTAGACTTTACTTGGAGCTCAAGGCACAAAGGAGGTGGGTAGACCTCCTTGGCCGATCGGTTATGAAGCCCAAGAGGGGGTTCCGGAACCTTCTCTTGTTTCCATGTATTGTCTAGTAATTAGTTTCCTAATCTTCGTTTAATAATTAATTAGTCATTAATCAATAATACTAATTATTATTTAATTGTTTTGTGTTTAATAATTAATTATAACATTTTATAAATAATTATTACATTTCCTCTTCATACGTATTGTGTGCAATCCCGTGATCTCAAGTTCGATCCTAACACACGACTATTATTATTTTGTCTATAAAACCAACAGTTAGTGGTATGTAATAATTTATGGATGTATATGTATTTTCAGATCTTGTGCTATACAAAACTTGTTTATTTTGATGCAAGAAAAAATAGATGTAAAAATTCTAGAGTAGAAATAGGAACCTACATACGATGTTGACGCCATTGTTGATGGTAAGCCCTCATCTTTCTTGAAATGAAAAAAAACAAAGGAAAAAAAAATGAATATCTAGGACCGAGTGGATTTTGATAATGGGGACATACTTCTATTTATTAATTTATCAATTTTCTTTTTCTCTTATTTTTTTTATTTTTTTATTTTTTATTTTTTACATTTCTCGAGTCAAGTCTCTGGTGTTACCAAACATTATAATTCAACAAAATTCTCTACTGATTTCTATTCTCTGAATTTTTATTCTCTACTGCATTTCATTTCTCTGAAATTTTCTCTACCAAACATGCCCTTAAGTATCCGTCTTACAAACATCAAAATCTTTGACTTTTTTGTAGGGTGTCATTGCTTTGTATGGCCCACCTTCAAAATGGCCAAGACTAATGTCATAACGTTACAAGTGTTCAGTCATTTCATGTCAAATAGGGACGTTTCCAAACTCAAAATTTGTATCAAACCAAATTGTTAGGTTATGATTAAATGATGTGTCATTAATTCGATATAGATTCCTATAGATATTTTGTACTAGTACTACTTTAGATTTTGGATCGAGCTCACTATAGCAAGTATGGTTTTAATGAATTTTTCAAGTTATGTATTTAGGCTCTTGAAATAAAGCTTGACATTGCATCAAATATAGCTCATAGAACTGCCAAATCAAGGTTGTGTTTAAGGGTGTTTTGGTATAAGTGTAAACTCAGTGTAGTACTGGTTTTGTATTTTCATCAAGGCACGAAAACTCACCTTTAGTCAAACACCGCCAAACTTGACTTTTTGCAACCCGGCCGCGATCTACTTGACTTTGGTCACAAGAAGCTAAAGCTATGTAACGTCAATAAGCTACGGCTGATTAAGCATAAGCTAAACCATCATATAGACTCCATGAACCACCACCAAAAGCACAACACTAAACCATATATGATATGAAAGAAGTCGCAAACGTTTTTGACTCTTCAGTTGTTTTTGGGAAGTTTGCGATGACATCAAACTATATAATTATATTTTACATAACTTGGAAAAAGCGAAGAAAAAACAAACCAAAAAATAATAGAAAAGCAAAACACCTCGCCTCTAATGGAGAATCTATTTTCTCTGGGGCCATCCTACTCGCCTACAACGGATTAATTTACCGGGCGAAAATACCACCACACGATCGCAATATTGAAAAGCAAACTACAACGGGTCTAATTGGGTCACTACAAGAGGGCTTCGAACCACATGCTTTCCATCAACCCACGAAAGCGACCCAAACACAGCACCAGAATCACCCATCACTACACTCGTCCCGTCAATCTTCACATTCACATAGTAACTTAGTTCCCTCACCTTATCCGAAAAAACTAACTTTGCAGGCCTCACCGAAACCGTGACACCCTTTGGTGCCTGAACCCTAACTGTATAAACTGAATTAACATCACCAACATTTCTTACTCTCCTAACCAAAGTCTTCCTTAAGACCCCCTTTTTCCCCGTTGAAAACAATGCAGCAATTGAAGGGTAATTCAAGTTTTCAGGAACTGGTTTCCTTCTCATAGGACAAGCAGCCGGTGATCGAGTGATCACCTGGATTGTCTTAGCACCATACCCAATTGAACACAAGAAACTAACATAATCTTCATTCGTCAGATCATACACAAGACCTGGATCCATCGCTAAATCAAGGTTCAAATGACCAGCACCAAAATCGTAAGGTGTAGTCGCGTTTCCTGTTGACTCGTCCGTCATTGGTTCAAGTTGTTTATTCACAGTACTAGCGGTAGTCATAATCGCAGACTTAATAGCAGCAGGAGACCAATCAGGATGAGCCGATTTCAACAATGCAGCCGCACCACTCACATGAGGGCACGACATAGAGGTACCCGAAAGTATATTAAACTCGGTTTTCCTACTATCTGAATCCAAACCCGTCGGCCCAACTGCATCCGTCCACGCCGCCAAAATATTAACCCCAGGAGCAATCAAATCCGGTTTCAATATCTCCGGATTCATCCCATTCGGTCCTCTACCCGAAAAAGACGCCACAACAGGGGCAGGCTTAATCCCTAACACCGTCCCCTTAAAATTAATGGTAGCCGTACCTCGCCCTGTAGCCGCATACGCCTTAATCTTATCACCTTCATCCGAACCAACAGAACAAGCCGGAATCAAATGTGCATCACCTACTAACCCTTCACCGTTAGTAACACCATTAGACAAAATCATACCAACACCACCCGCTTTTTTGACAACCAAACCCTTAGCAACTCGAGGACTACTACCTCTATCACAAATTACTATTTTACCCCTTACGGCAGTAGCATCCAAAGCATTCTCCATACATAAAGAAGCGGACAGCACCCCCGATTTCCCGGGGTAAATTAGCGGATACTTTTTACCACTAATTGCTGGTCCAGCGTATAACGATACACCAGCAAGTTGCCTACCATCCCCTAAAACTACCTCAGCAGGGAAATTCCTGTCTATTGTCCCCGCACCTACAGTTGTAATCCAGGGCGCTAAATTCGTAACTGACATTCCATTCGGCCCGTCATTTCCCGCACTTGACGAAACAAAAACACCTCTAGAAACTGCTCCATATGCTCCAATAGCAATTGGATCTAGATAGTAAGGCGACGATATCCCGTCTCCACCTCCTATTGAAATTGAAATAACATCAACTCCGTCATTTACAGCAGCGTCAAATGCGGCGAGTATGTCGCTATCGAAACACCCCGAATTCTTCCAACAAACTTTGTATATTGCTAGCCTTGCCTTTGGTGCAACTCCTTTAGCTATACCTGTTAAACAGCAAAATTCCCATAGGTACTATGTTTTACCGATCAAATAATTATATTTGTATTTGTTTAAGCTAATTTTTTAGCTTACCGCTTATGTGATCTCGGTTAAAGTCCGTAAGCTAATTTTCTCCGGCTTATTATAAAACTTAAACTCATACAAGTTTGGATAGCAAGCTTATTTAAGACAGTAGGTCTTAAAATAAGCCTAAAAAAAGCTTATGAAACATAGTCAGAAAAAAACATAAGCTCACAAGCTAAATCAACTTTCGACTTATGTCGTTATCTAAGTTTATTACTAGTATGTCATAACAAATTATATCAGCCAAGAAGAAAAAATAAGCTGTACTTGGGCCAACTAACCTGAAGCATAGCCAGCCATACTAGCTTTAAACACGTATCTCCCAGCAGCAGTGGACGCAGTATGCGTCCCATGTCCATCAGCGTCACGCGCTGACCTAAACTCGACGGTGTCATTAATGGCACCGCCGAATCCAATCCCGAATCCGCCCGAGGCGGATTCATGTCCTTTAAGAAAATACCTGGCTCCAATAATTTTCTTATTACAATTCTTTTCACTAAACTTAACTCCTACTTGACACACTCCTTTCCATCTTTTTGGCACAGGTCCTAAATTCAAGTCACTAAAACTCCTCCTCTCGGGCCATATACCTGCAGGGACAAAAATATTAAATTAATCAGGCGCATTTAAAAAAAAAGAAGCTAAGGGCGTGATTGTTTAAGCTTATATTTCCGCTTATTAGTTTATATTTTATATAAGCCCAGTTTTTCGGCTTATTTAGAGACTTATATACAATAAACTATGAGCCCTTAAATAGTTAAATGTTTGGTACATTTAAAAAAACTAAACAAGATCGGAAACACAATTTCTTTGGATCAGGTGCATTTAAGTTTTTACAATAATTAAAAAGGGTGATTTTTTTAAGCTTATACAACATGCTTATGGCTTATTTCATAAGCTAATTTGTTAGACTCATTTTAAAACTTTTTCGGCTTAGACAAGCTTATCATGTTATATAAGCCGAAAAATCTCAAAATAATCCACAAAAAAATGAGCTTACAAAACATAAGCTCATTTTCACTCTTAAACTATTTAGCTTATACAAGCTTATCACATCATAGTAACCTTATATAACCTTAAACAAACACCCTCCAACAAAGATTCAAGTGGGACCCACCTGTATCAAAAACACCAACGATGACATCACTCCCATAATCAGAATCCGACCACAACCCACGTTGGTTCCGCAGGCCCACAAACTGAGGCGACCTCGTAGTATGAAGCTCCCTTTTCTTATCCTCAAAAGAAGCCAAAACAGAGGGATGTTTGGAAACAGAGTCATACTCCTCAGGAGTCACCGAAGCTGAGAAACCATGGAACACAGTGTCGTATATGTGCAGAATGGAAGAGGGTGTTTGGGTGAACTCAGAAGAAGTGTACCAGTGGTAGTGGGTTGGGAAAATGGAGGGTTTGGATGATGAGTCTACCCTGAAGATGTAGGTTTTCAAGGGTGGTGGTGGATCTGGTGATGATGACGTGGCATGGGTGAAGAGGAGGATGATGATACAGTGGAATAATGGGGACATTGTGGTGAAGAGAGGAGAGTGAAGTGTTTGTTGGGGTGTGTGTGTTTTTATAAACATATAATTATAAGCTTTGTGGATATTTTGTTAATGTTCATTATGTTGTTGGCTTTAAGTTAAGCTAATCCACTGTTTATAAAAGTAATCATGTAGCTTTAAGAATTTTTAAGTGTGTGTATTTCATTTGCTTAAAATACTTTTTTTAAAGTTTTTTGGGTAGCTACACTTTTCAAGGGTTAATGCGTCTCATTTTGTTCGCTTAAGTTACTGGACTTATAAGATATAAGATATGATATTTTAAGGTTACTGTAGTTATAAAATATACGTAAACATTGTTGAACTTGTAAAATCACGACATTTATATTAGTTAACTTAACCAAAAATATATGTTCAAGTCACTCTGATTAATATTGAAATTATAGAAGAGTATACTTCTTATAAGTTTAGTAAATTGTGTAACAAAATGAAAGTTCAGAATCTTAAGTGTATTTTTATAGAAAGTTTAGTGAAATTTTTATATATTAACCTCATATTTAAAATGGGTAAATAGATAAGTTATTCGAGAAGACGAGTCTTTTAACTCTGGTGTACGCGTTTTAATCGAGTTATCTCGTAATGGTTTACGACCTTTCCTTGCCCACTTTATATCAAGCAGTGGCGAAGCTAGAAAATTTTCAGTGGGGGGTCGGGATCTAATTTTTTTTTTCCTAACGCTATTTTTCGGGTAATATGTTTGGGTCGGTGATTCGATTCGGGTCGGGTCAAAAATTAAATACTATTATTATAAAAAAAATGTTTCAATCACTAAAAAACTAAGCATTTGTTCAAGACAACTAAACATTAAAAATGAGACAAACGGTTGGTACCTGGTTCGATTCATTGAAGAAATTAGAGTTCAGCCTTTCGACATTTAAGATCCTTGAATTATTCAATTATGGACTCCGCATCAAACTTGTTAACAATTTCTTTTTCTATGTAAATCACCATACTGTTTGCTAGATTCTGAGGGTAGAAGGGGGTGGGTTTGAGATTTGGTTAATTGGTTTGTTAATTGTTAAGGATTGTTCCGTTTTTTTTTTTTTTTTTTTTTTAATGGGCTAAGTAATGAATTTTAGTTTGGGATTTGGTTTGTTAATGGATTTTAGTTTGGGGAGATGGGCTTATGTAAAATGTAATGGATCAATTTTATTGCTTAATGTATAAAAAAAATTTCACAATTAAAATGGGGGATCGAAACCGAATATACCGAAATTTTTCTACACGAAAACTATATACCCCTACATCGCAAAAAAAATTTCGGGGGGTCGGGCGCCCCTCCCCGCCCCTAAATAGCTACGCCAATGATATCAAGGCTTGAACCATATACATCTTGTGAATTACGTCAAGTGTCTTTATCTCTATATCATTTGACGATGGTTTGAGGTAAAGGTTTTTGATTTTGTATAAATAACCTTACTAGATACTCGATTGACGTTGTTTGCTTTACGAGAAACAATCGAATCCACATGTTTACTGAGTAGATGCTTTTGAAAAGTTTTATACGTATTTATATTCATTCTAAAGTTTACAAGTATGTAATCAAATGCATACAAATACAGTTTGTTTTCTAAGCCAATTAGTAATATTTAGGTAATGCCGTATATTTCGGTCTATTTTAGGTTCTTTGACTTAAGTCGATTGAAAGGTACACGACTATATGCTTTTCTGTACAAAATGACAAAGAACCTTTTTTCAAACGATGTCGGTATATTTACTATAGCTGAAAGTATTAAACTGGTCTGAAAATATGACTTAATAAACAAAAACTTAAAATTGAGTAGAAAGTAAAATTTTCATGAGGTGGAGAGTTTGATGAGTCATGTCTTACTTGCTGTGTTGGAGGTAGTAGAGATAACTAGAATGTGATTCCAATGAATCATATGAGTATATATCAATGCAATAGTGTTGTGTGGAATATTAATACTCCGTAATAAATATCTTATAGTTTTATAAAATTAAAAAATAAATGTTTTGAGAAGAAATTTATTATGATTGCCTTAGAAAATAAAGCAATAGTAGTCTATGGATTGTTTTTCCGGCAATCATGCCGCATTATGCATAGTTTCATTAAAAATAGAGTAAATTACATTGTTGGTCCCTGTGGTTTGTATAAAGTAACAAGTTTCGTCCCTACCTTTTAAAAGTTGCATGGTTAGTCCCTAAGTACGTAAACAAATAACACCACTGGTCCCTTGGTTTAACTGGTGTTAACTAAGGTTAGTTAAAATTTACAAGTTAGCCCCCTTTGGTTAAATAGCGCTGCATCGTTAATCCTTTGGTTAAATAGCGCTGCATCGTTAATCCTTTGGTTAAATAACGCTGCATCGTTAATCCTTTTAACGTTTTCGCCCGTTTTTGTCCGTTTTTTTTACGTTTTCGCCCGGTTTTGTTCGTTTTTTTTTTGTTTTCGCCCGTTTTTGTCCGTTTTTTTTACGTTTTCGCCCGTTTTTGTCCGTTTTTTTTACGTTTTCGCCCGTTTTTTACCGGTTTTTTTACGTTTTCGCCCGTTTTTGTCCGTTTTTTTTTTGTTTTCACCTGTTTTTTATACGTTTTCGCCCGTTTTTGTCCGTTTTTTTTTGTTTTCGCCCGTTTTTGTCCCTTTTTTTATGTTTTCGCCCGTTTTTTTTTGTTTTCGCCTGTTTTTATCCGTTTTTTTTACGTTTTCACACGTTTTTGTCCGTTTTTTTTTTGTTTTCGCCCGCTTTTGTCCGTTTTTTTTTGTTTTCGCCCATTTTTGTCCGTTTTTTTTTACGTTTTCGCCCGTTTTTGTCCCTTTTTTTTTTGTTTTCGCCCGTTTTTTACCGTTTTTTTTACGTTTTCGCCCGTTTTTGTTTGTTTTTTTTTTGTTTTCGCCCGTTTTTGTCCCTTTTATTTTGTTTTCGTTTGTTTTTGTCCATTTTTTTTACGTTTTCGCCCATTTTCTTTCATTTTCGCCCGTTTTTGTCCCTTTTTTTTACGTTTTCGCCCGTTTTTTTCCGTTTTTTTACGTTTTCATCCGTTTTTGTCCATTTGTTTACGTTTTCGCCCGTTTTTGTCCATTTTTTTTACGTTTTCGTCCGTTTTTGTCCATTTTTTACGTTTTCGCCCATTTTCTTTCATTTTCATACGTTTTTGTCCGTTTTTTTTACGTTTTCGCCCGTTTTTGTCCGTTTTTTTTACGTTTTCGCCCGTTTTTTTCCGTTTTTTTTACGTTTTCATCCGTTTTTGTCCATTTGTTTACGTTTTCGCCCCGTTTTTGTCAATTTTTTTTACGTTTTCGTCCGTTTTTGTCCATTTTTTACGTTTTCGCCCATTTTCTTTTATTTTCATACGTTTTTGTCCCTTTTTTTTTACGTTTTCGCCCGTTTTTGTCCGTTTTTTTTTTACGTTTTCGCCCGTTTTTTTCCGTTTTCATCCGTTTTTGTCCATTTGTTTACGTTTTCGCCCGTTTTTGTCCATTTTTTTTTTACGTTTTCGTCCGTCTTTTGTCTAAATATAATTTTGATTTTTTTTAAATAATCATCGAAAAAAATATTTTCGAAAAAAAAATTGGGTAAAAAAAGGTTTCTAAAATATATTTTTCGAAAAAAAAATTTGGGTAAAAAAATATTTTTTCTAAAATATATTTTTCGAAAAATATATGTTAGAAACTTTTTTTTACCCTAATATATTTCTAAAATATTTTTTCTAAACGGGCGAAAACGGAAAAAAAAACGGAAAAAAACGGGCGAAAACGTAAAAAAAAAAGGAAAAAAACGGGCGAAAACGTAAAAAAAACGGACAAAAACGTATGAAAATGAAAGAAAATGGGCGAAAACCTAAAAAAAGTGGACAAAAACGAACGAAAACAAAAAAAAGGGACAAAAACGGGCGAAAACGTTAAAAAAAACGGTCAAAAACGGGCGAAAACAAAAAAAAACGGACAAAAACGGGCGAAAACGTAAAAAAAGGGTAAAAAACGGGCGAAAAAAAAAACGGACAAAAAGGGCGAAAACGTAAAAAAAAGGGACAAAAACGGGCGAAAACAAAAAAAAAACAGACAAAAGCGGGCGAAAACAAAAAAAAACGGACAAAAACGTGTGAAAACGTAAAAAAAATGGACAAAAACGGGCGAAAACAAAAAAAAAACGGACAAAAACGGGCGAAAACATAAAAAAACAGACAAAAACGGGTGAAAACAAAAAAAAAGGACAAAAACGGGCGAAAACGTAAAAAAAAACGGTCAAAAACGGGCGAAAACAAAAAAAAAGGGACAAAAACGGGCGAAAACGTAAAAAAAAGGGTCAAAAACGGGCGAAAACGAAAAAAAAGGGACAAAAACGGGCGAAAACGTAAAAAAAAGGGACAAAAACGGGCGAAAACAAAAAAAAAACGAACAAAACCTGGCGAAAACGTAAAAAAAAGGGACAAAAACGGGCGAAAACGTTAAAAGGATTAACGATGCAGCGTTATTTAACCAAAGGATTAACGATGCAGCGCTATTTAGCCAAAGGATTAACGATGCAGCGCTATTTAACCAAAGGGGGCTAACTTGTAAATTTTAACTAACCTTAGTTATCACCAGTTAAACCAAAGGACCAGTGGTGTTATTTGTTTACGTACTTAGGGACTAACCATGCAACTTTTAAAAGGTAGGGACAAAACTTGTTACTTTATACAAACCACAGGGACCAACCATGTAATTTACTCTTAAAAATATATATGATGAATTTTATATTTTATATTTTGTCTTTGCTACTTTTCAGTTTTCAGAGCTCGAAAATGTTGTTATAAATAAGGAAAATAACAATCCTAATATCCTAACACATACAATATCTCATTAATCCTACAGAAGATTTTCTTATTTCTGAATAATTAAAACAAAACAAATAAAAAATAGTACGTATAAATTTAACCAAGTTTTTAATGAAAAGGGATAATGGTTACAACCGAATGTTTGATTCAGTCAGGTGTAAATTATTATTTTCGCACCAGAATTTATGGCTAACTTAAACTAAATTATTGTGGTCTCAGTGACCGTTAAGATGAAGAATCTTGGTCTTCTTCCTTTAGTTATCCTACTAAAATTATACTATTTAAATTACACGAAGTATACGACAAAAGATATTTTATCGACACTCCTTTTTATCAGAAAACTTTCTCCGAAATATACAATTTGATACTTAATTTAATGACAAAATTAAATTAACGATAGTATTTGTCGTAACACATTGTTGTAACACGTCATGCCCATTCGTACTCGGACTGTTGATGTGCCTAAAGTTTTATGCTACTTCTGATAGTTTTGACGTTAAAGATCGAGATCTTATTATAAATCATTTTTATATTTGCAAGATTGAAATCATAAGATCATAATTAAAATCAAAAAATTCTATTTAAATGTTTAAAATTCTTATTTGTCTAATTATTCTTATTTAAACTTGATTGTATAACAAATTTATGAATAAAAAAAAAGTTCTAAAAGTTATAATTATATGAAAATACAACACACAATGCTTTAAAATACTAAAATATCTAATCGTTTATTAACGACGTTGTGTCTTTTAATACGAAAAGCTATATATTTTACTCTTAAAAAATATTTTATACTAACCCATGCTTGCTTTATTGTTTACTTTTATAAAATTAATTCATTTATAGTTGTTAGTAAGTTAGTTAAATTAAGTGAAGTAGGATTGAATTGAATCCAAATCTTGCAATCCAATGGTAAGATCGAGTTTATACATAAGATCCTATGCATTTTAAGATTTTACGAAGAATTAACTCGTTTTTGTATAACGGGATCGTAAAATCGAAAAATCTTAAGATCTAGATCGAGATTTTAACAGCTATTATTTTGGCTTCGACACTTGATGTATGTACTAATAATTTAATACGATCACACTATGTACAACCAATCAGTTTGACATATATTTTGACGATTTTCAGGTGACTGCTCACCTACTTTGGATTTTTTATTTTTTTGCAAATAATTTTTAAATGTTAAGTACATGTACAAAAATAATGCTAGCAAGTTTAAGCAATGTTCTAAATAGCGTGAGGCGTGGCGTGGCGGCACAGCCACGCCTCAAGCCTTACGCGCTTTTGCGAAGTCTTAGCGTTTCTTAAGGCGTGCTTAAGGCGGCAACAAAATATTTATAAATTTATGTATTTATAATTTTATATCATTTTATAAGAGCAATTTCAAATATTAAAGCCCAAATCCTAAATAACCAGGCCCAAATACGAGGCCCAAGAAAGAAATAACCCAAATACTTGAAATTCAAGCCCAAATCCATAAATCCTCTAAATGCTTATAAAAATGACGACACGCCTTACCAAAAGGCGCGCCTTTACACGCCTTTTCGCGCCTTATTCCACGTCTTTTCACACGACGCCTAGACCTCACGCCTTGGTCAATTGCGTGGCGTCGAGGCCACGCCTCGCGCCTTGACGACGCCTTGGCGCGCCTTTTAGAACACTGAGTTTAAGTAACGATTGGATTTAATTATTTCACGAGTTTGAATAGTACAAAGGCAAAAGTAAGTAAATGGGGCTAACGATACATGTGGCTTTCAAAGTTGAAAAAGTAGTAGGACTCTAATACCAGACAACTAGACAATATCTTACCCACCCAAACGCAAATCTAACACAACTTTAATTATGCTACCAATTACACTATTTCACAAGAAAATGAAGCAAACTAAATTCACCTATTTTTGTTTATTTTCGCAAAGCATATAGTTGTAAAACTACTTGTAATGAAGTTTGAAGATCGTTATTTTCACATATATGCTAGTCAGCTAGTAAAACCGTTGTAGTGAATAACATGGCTCGTAATTACAGTATCATCAAAACTAGAAAAGTTATCTATGTGCACTAAACTATTTTATGTCAGGATCCTATATTCTACGTCCCTACGTGATATTCGAGATTTGACTAGACTTTGCACTTTCATATGTGTCTTGCCTTCCATGCAAAACGTTTTTTTTTTTTAAATAAAAAAAAAAAAAAAAAAAAAAAAAAAAAAAAAAAAAACTGTATCACTCAAAATACCTCAAATACAAATATGCAATAAAGTTTTTCTATTTTTTTTTTTTTTTTATACTTCTACTATTAAAATACTTATTGTGCATGAGAGTGTCTATATCATGTCTTTCCTTTGGAATTTGGATACTTGAGAATGCTTAGGTTTTTGAATAAGAAAGTTTTGTGCTCCAAAAAAAAAAAATTCCAAACTTGCATCGGAGATGTCCTCGAAAACTTCTGATATTGCACATAGATTATATGAGATCATATATACACAAAACTGTTTAGTCTCCATACATAGACTGCACTTTAGAAATAAGGCTCGTGTTTATTCAATCCTTGTTAGCCACACATTATACATCCGTGTTATAGTGAAAAATCAATTTGTAGCTATGCAATGTAAGTTAAAGATGTTAGGACAAGTGTGTGACCCTTTTGGCCAATAAATCCACAAGATTTTAGCTGCTTTTGTGAAGATGCTAAATGATTTTGTTGTTTTTTTGGAAGAAACCAAGACATGTGTTGTTTAATGTTTAAACATTTGAGCTTAATCCATGGAATCATATAGAAAGAGTGATGTTGAGATGTAATTTGTTGTTGTATATACATGAGTAGTAGGTGATTCACAAGTCAAGTGTGTAGCTCGGTTAGAGAGGTAGGTGAGTTTGGGTTTCAGTAGTAGAGGTTGGTAAGTTTTATAATTAAATCAAACATCAAACTGGAAAAGCTTTTTGTTAGTGTGACAACATACAAAATTATCATATTAACAAATTGAAGACTATTTAATGCAATGAACTGGTGTTGACGAACAAGTTCCGGAAGCATGCGAACAAGACTTGGGATCGCGGCTCGTACCAGTAAAGCTTAATATCCAAACATATATGTACTTGAAATGTGAAAATACCAAAAAAACAAAAAAAAACAAAAACAAAATATAATAAAATGTGCCCATATACGGCGAATTTTGGTGATTTCCGAATATCCGATTGTCCGAGGCCCTGTTTTATTTATTTTTGGGTCAAATATAATAGAATAAAAATGGGCTTGATTTGGTGGATGTTGTCATATTTTGGGTAAAATGTTTTTAGCCCAAACATTTAGATTAGCGGAAACAAACCAGCTGACTAGCTGAGCGTGCCCAAATTACACAAGCTTCTTGCACATAGATGTATAGGTATCGTGAAGCTACGAGGTATTCTGAAAAAATGATATTAAAGTATTCTGAAATATGACATTCATTTAAAAAAATATCCTTCTTCATCGACCTGGGACTCTGGGAGGCTGGGATACTTCTTTCCTTCTTCGACTGAAGTGGCGCATGGAAATTGAACCAAACATAATTCGTAATTAGGATTATTAACCACAACATCATTAATAAGATCAATTGTAAGTCATTTCATCTATTTCTTCATTAATTCGTAATTAGGATTCATATGAACATAAATTTGAATTTGAGGATTTTCAATTATTCTTGTAATTGCTTAAAAGTAACACTAAATCTTAACAATGTACTACAAATATCATTCACCTAGATGTAGGAATTGCTCAATTAAGTGAATTTTAAAAAGTGTTTTAAATGTGATAATCCCCAATTTGATATGGTGTTGTTAATTACGTTTAGGAACGTAACAAAAATGTAATCATACATTGTTAATACATATCAAAAACGTTTTCACAATCATGCAACTAAATTGGCCAAAATTTTCCAAAAGTTAATATGGTTTTTAAAAAGAAAAGAGTGTTTGGTTCAAGCGCATAAAATTGGTCAATATGATCTTAATTTCATCTTTGCTTTATATAAGAGTTTTACTAATAATGTACTTTATCTCTTTATACGTGAAAAATGCTACACACATATGACACAGACAATATTCTAACCAACGTTTACATTCCAAAAATTTCATTAGAACCATACTTATCACCCGACTTTGTTCAAAGCTTCAAAGATCTTGAGTCAGGTCACATTCATGAAGGTCGAATCATTGATCCCTCATTAGTAGCCCAAGAACACATTGATAGAGCCTTTCGAACAATAGGTTTTGATTGTCTACTTACTTTTAATGAACAAATTTGTCCTCACTTCATGTTAGAATTTCTCTGTGAATTCAAAATCAACCGTAATCAAGACAATTCCATATCTCTTAGGTTTTGGGTAGGTCATTACAAATTTTCCTTATCTCTTGAGGAATTCGCTCAAATCCTTGGACTTCCATATCGTAGGTAATGAACCTACACGGAAGAACTTGAGCTTGACACTCTACTCGATAATCGAGAAGAGGATGGTCCATATCGCTCATATATTCCTTCTTCAGATGAGTTGATCGAGTCACTCTGTAATTAATCAAATATCCTTCATCCGAAAAGAATTCGTATGATTGAACTCCGTCAGTTTCTACAACCGATGGCAGTCATCTTGCGTGAAAATTCCTTCTGTCTAATAAAGGATCGTAAGTAACTACCGGCATGTTGTGCTCACATGCTTTACTGCGTTCTCACTAGACAACCTTACAATCTTGCTTACTTCTTCACTAAGCGAATAATGCATCTCAAGGACAGTGACGATAAGTTAATGCCCTATGGGATGCTTCCTACCCGTCTCTATAACCACTTTATAAGGTCATATCCATATCTTCAAGGCGCTCAATACCGTCTGTGGAAAACTAGAAGGGGGGTTGAATAGTTTACTGGTTTTAAACTTGATTTTTTTCTAATACTTTTACGTGTAATTACCAATTAAGACGTATCAAACAATAAATTATATGCAAGAATAAAAGTAAGAAACGATCAAACCATAACACGATTTTTTATCGTGGTTCGGCTACAAGGACTCTTTTTCCTTGCCCTACTCCACGCCCCGAGTATCCAACTCGAGAGTTTTCTTGCACTAGTCAACAAGCTCCTTTATCCGGCGAAGAAAACCTTACACGTCGCTTACACACTATGAGAGGATCACTAAATTTGATCACACAATGTAAGATGTTGGACCTTTGTAATGTGTATATATGATACTTTGAGCGAATATAATTAAGTATGCGGAATCTACTTAACCACACTTAAAATGATTATTGGAAATGGAATAGTGATACTTTAGTTTATTTAACAAAGAACAATAAAAGTATTTCACCAAATGATTCAATATTATTCAAGATAATACGAGTGATTTTCTCAGTCACTCGGGTTACAAAAACCTTGAATCTTGTGATTTGTTCTATGTCTATGTGTATGTGTATTTTTGGTTAAGTCTATCTAAGATCTTCCTTTTATAGTCCAAGGAAAGATCTTTTACAATCTATATGACTTATCTAACTACTAGCTCTAGCTTATGACTTATCTTCATTTTAGCTAGTTGAAGTCTTATCTTGTCAGTCATTAAGATACAACATGTATCTAGGATTACAACTCATTTAGAGTGTTCAATTTGATGACTACAACAAAGATATTATCTTGTACACGTATCAGTAGAATAAGTAGTACTTATCTACACAGCAGCTGTATGAGTCATAGCATCAGCAAAATCCATCAGCAGAAACACCTATCAGCAGGAACATGCTTTGTATTTCCTTGAGCCTTTATGCTGATTCTTCTGATTATTTAATTCCCAACAATCCTCCCCTAAACATGTGAATTACATTCAAACATAAAACACATAACACTTAAACGCGAAGGGTTATTGATTTGTGCCTAAATCACTAACAACATTTGGTCTTATCCCAAGTAGATATTCGTGATACCCAGGCATTAGGGTCGAATAGTTTACTTTGGAAAGTGATAACACGATTCCAAGTGATATCCGGTAATCATTCATTTGGTACGTAGTTAGGCTATTGATTATCTTAACCATGTTCTGGGCTCATAACCACCAACAATCAAAGTAAACTATTTTGTGATAATCAATGGCTGCTGCTATGAGGCATATGGCAGCTAACTTTTCCAAATTGGAAAAGTTTGAAGGTGTTGATTTCAGAAGATGGCAGAAGAAGATGCACTTCTTGCTGTCAAGCATGAATGTGGTGTATGTTCTTAGCACTGCTATTCCTGAAGATCATGGGGATGATGCTCCTGTTGAACAGATAAGGAAAAGAAGCAAATGGGAGAATGATGACTACGTTTGCAGAGGTTTAATTCTCAATTGTATGTCTGATTCTCTCTTTGACATTTATCAGAATATTGAATCTTCTAAAGAACTGTGGGATTCCTTGGATGCCAAATATATGGCTGAGGATGCTTCAAGTAAGAAGTTTCTTGTAAGTAATTTCACAAATTACAAAATGACTGATTCCAGACCAGTCATGGAACAATACAATGAACTTCTTGGAATACTTGGAAGGTTTACACAACACAAAATGAACATGGATGAGGCTATTTCAGTCTCTTGTATCATTGACAAACTCCCTCCTTCTTGGAAAGATTTCAAGCATACCTTGAAACATAAGAAGGAAGAACTGACAGTGGTTCAGTTGGGTAGTCACCTGCGTATTGAGGAATCCCTCAGGGTGCAGGATAATGACAAGCTAAAGAGTAGCAATGCTACTGGTGCATCTGTTGTCAATATGGTGGAACATAACAATTCCACCAGGTACAATGACAACAAAGGCAAACGTAAACATCATGATAACACAAGCGATGATCCTAACAAGAAGGCAACACCTACTTGTTGGAAATGTGGAAAATCTGGTCACATTAAAAGGGATTGCAAAGGTGTTAAGATTGGAGGTAAATCCAATGGTTCAGGTACTAGTGGTTCAGGGAGTGGAGGTCCTTCCAACTCACTGAAAGGTCAGAATATGTTTAATGAATCTCTTCAGGTTTATTATGTTACATATGTATCTGAATCTAACTATGTGCAAGATGATGATGTTGCGTGGTGGGTTGACTCTGGAGCAACTGTTCATGTGTGCAAAGATAGAAGATGGTTCAAGACTTACGAGTCACTGAATGATGGTTCTATTCTTCACATGGGAAATTAGTCAACAGCCTTGGTGCATGGTCGTGGTTGTGTAGATCTTAATTTTAGTTCTGGAAAGATTGTAACTTTGTTTAATGTTATTCATGTTCCTGATATAAGGAAAAACTTGGTTTCAAGTAGTGTTTTGAATAATCATGGATATAAACAAGTTATTGAATCTGATAAATTTATATTGTCCAAACATGGTGTGTTTATTGGTTTTGGCTATTTGTGTAATCAAATGTTTAGGCTTAATGTTGTCACTGACATTGTTAATTCAGCCTTTGTGTCAACCTCTAAACTGAACGACTCCACCCTGTGGCATGCTAGACTTGGCCATGTACACTATAAAAGGATGCAAGATATGTCCAAGGATGGGTTAATCCCAGCTTTTGACATGGACACTGAAAAGTGTAAGACTTGCATGTTGACCAAAATAACTAAGAAACCCTTTCAGGGTGTAAAACGTGAGACTGAGCTCTTGGAACTTATACACAGTGACCTGTGTGATTTGCATGCCACTCCCTCTTTGGGGAACAAGAAGTACTTTGTGACATTTATTGATGATGCTTCTAGGTTTTGTTATGTCTATCTATTACATACCAAGGATGAAGCATTAGATAAATTCAAAGTATTTAAAACTGAAGTTGAGTTACAACTTGGGTCACTGATCAAAAGGTTCAGGACTGATAGGGGAGGTGAGTACATGGATACTCTGTATTTCCAGTCTGTTGGTATAATCCATGAAACGACTGCTCCCTATACTCCTCAACAAAATGGTATATCTGAAAGGAAAAACAAGGTACTGAAGGAGATGGTTAATTCCATGTTGTCCTATTCAGGACTGAGTCAAGGGTTCTGGGGTGAAGCTATGTTAACAGCTTGCTATTTATTAAATAGGGTTCCAAATAAAAGGAACAAGGTTACCCCTTATGAACTCTGGACTAAGAAGAAACCCAACCTGAATTATCTCAGGGTTTGGGGTTGTAGGGCAGTTGTAAGACTCCCTGATCCAAAGTTAAAAACTCTGGGCGAAAGAAGCATTGAATGCATCTTTGTTGGATATGCTGAGCATTCCAAGGCATACAGGTTCTATGTCATTGAACCTAATGAATATGTTTCAATTAACTCAATAATTGAATCAAGGGATGCACTCTTTGATGAGAATAGATTCTCATCAGTCCCTAGACCAAGTCACATAATTCCAAATGGTACTGATGACATTGGTGTATTAGAGGTCCCTGATGAATTATCATCTCAGGTCCCTAATGAGGTTGTAGTTCAACAACCTGAACCTGAGTTCAGGAAGAGCAAAAGGGTCAGGACTCCAAAGTCATTTGGACCTGAGTTTCAATTATACTTAATTGAAGGTACAAGGAATGAGGTCTCTGACTAATATTCCTATTGCTTCATTGTTGAGGATGATCCCAAAACATTTGAAGAAGCAATGAAGTCCCAGGACGTTGCTTTCTGGAAAGAGGTAATAAATGATGAGATTGACTCCATCATGGGCAACAACACTTGGGTGTTGGTTGATCTACCTCCAGGTTGCAAACCTCTTGGTTGCAAATGGATTTTCAAAAGGAAAATGAAGGTAGATGGAACTATTGAAAAGTTCAAGGCTAGACTAGTCATTCAGGGCTTTAAACAAAAGTCAGGGATACACTACTTTGATACTTATGCCCCTGTGGCACGTATCAGTACCATCAGGCTGCTGATTGCTTTAGCATCAATTCACAATCTGATTATTCATCATATGGATGTGAAGACAGCTTTCTTGAATGGTGAATTGGATGAGGAGGTTTATATGAACCAACCTCAGGGCTTCATCTTGCCTGGAAATGAAAACAAGGTGTGTAAACTGATTAAGTCTTTATATGGACTGAAACAGGCACCTAAGCAATGGCATCAAAAGTTTGATGAAGTGGTTTTGTCTAATGGTTATGTTCTTAACCAGGCTGACAAATGTGTATATAGCAAATTTGGTGAATCTGGTAAAGGAGTCATCATTTGCCTATATGTTGATGACATGTTGATCTTTGGCACTGACCAAAATCAAGTTGACCTGACAAAGGAATTTTTGTCATCAAGGTTCTCCATGAAGGACATGGGGGAGACTGATGTTATCCTTGGTATAAGGATTAAACATGAAAGCAATGGTATATCAATTTCTCAGTCTCATTACTTTGAGAAGGCACTGAAGAAATTTAATTGCTTTGATTGTACTCCAGTGAGTACTCCTATGGATACAACTGAGAAGCTAATGCCTAATACTGGCAAAGCTGTATCTCAACTTGAGTATTCTAGGGTAATTGGCTACCTGATGTATGCCATGACTTATACAAGACCTGATATTGCTTTTGCAGTGGGTAAATTGAGCAGGTATACTAGTAATCCTAGTGCTCATCACTGGCAAGCAGTTAAGATGGTACTGAAGTATTTGAAGAGAACTATGGACTATAGTCTCTCATATACTGGTTATCCATCAGTGTTGGAAGGTTACACTGATGCAAGTTGGATGAGTAACACTGAAGACAATTCGTCTACCAGTGGTTGGGTATTCTTACTTGGTGGAGGTGCAATTTCTTGGGCATCCAAAAAGCAAACTTGCATCATCAGTTCAACAATGGAATCTAAATTTATGGCTTTAGCAGCTGCTGGTAAAGAAGCTGAATGGTTGAGAAACTTGCTTCTTGAGATTCCATTGTGGGCTAAACCTATAGCACCTATTTCTATCCGGTGTGATAGTGCTGCTACATTGGCAAAGGCTTATTGCCAGATGTACAATGGGAAGTCTAGACACTTAGGTGTCAGGCATAGCATGATTCGTGAACTTATCATGAATGGGGTGATTTCTATAGAGTTTGTTAGATCTCAACAGAATTTAGCTGATCACTTGACGAAGGGTCTTGCTAGAGACTTGGTTATAAAATCTGCTAAAGGGATGGGTTTAAAGTCAAACATAGTCACTGAATGCTAAGACACCCAACTCCCTCCTGAGGAAACTTGGGAGCTGAGTTCAATGTGAAAAGCTGAACATTCAGTGTACTGAAGCACATGTTTTATAATCATCCCAAGGTTTGTGCTTGGAACCTGTTGGAAAGGAGGATGAAGTCATTACTTCTTAATGGTTAATTTTCTTTGAAAAAGTGCTTGGCAGGAGCATGAATAAAGAGGAACCACCTATGTGAATGTTGAAGTTTTGCCGCTTGAGGGAGCTTTGGACTTTTGGCTCTTACAACATTTATGAATTGGATATGGACACATGGCTTTTATAGTGTTAGGAGTGTTTAAGTGTTTGAAAATGTATGTGTATTTTATCTTCAGGTATTCAAATGGGTTGAAGGGTTCAATTCTTTGGAACACCCTGATTCTCGAATATTTGAACGTATAATGTATTATGATGGAAATTCAATCCTCAGGATATTTTCGTTTATGCATATGTTTTGTTTAATGTTTGTTTTCATGCAAAGGAAGTGAACTAAATTTGGGGAGGATTGTTGGAAAATTTAGTGCACTTGAGGGTTTAGTTCAAACCTGGCAATGGGTCAGGAGGTACGGAGTGTACACCCATCAGGTCCCTGAACACCCTGACTCATATAGTGGTTAAGTGTTATTCAATATCTGATGAAGTTCAGTGAGTTCACTCTTTGAGGAAGTGATACTCTGGACTGAATGGTATTCATCAGGATGATGAGTTCAGCTCTCATCAGGGAGTTGTCATGTCCTCAGGGACTAGCTCATCAGTGAGTATAGCGAACTCACTGGACTGAATTCAAACTTGATTAGTAACTGTTTTGACCTATTCAAGTGGCAGTTATAACTACATTAATGACCACGTTTAATTGGTCGTGTAACCACTAATACCTATAATTATGGAGGCAAATTAAGTGGGATTAATGGGCCGTTAATCACTCTTAATTCCATTGACTAGGGTTGAGTAATATTACCTATAAATAGGTAAATCAATTGATGCATGAAAGACACACAGAAAACACATAACACTTAAACGTGAAGGGTTATTGATTTGTGCCTAAATCACTATCAACATTTGGTCTTATCTCAAGTAGATATTCGTGATACCCAGGCATTAGGGTCGAATAGTTTACTTTGGAAAGTGATAACACGATTCCAAGTGATATCCGGTAACCATTCATTTGGTACGTAGTTAGGCTATTGATTATCTTAACCCTGTTCTGGGCACATAACCACCAACATTAAAGTCATTAATAGGTACATGATTTATGAAGATGAAAAATGGTTGAGTTTTTATTAGAAATTAAGGATAGTGGCCCGATTCGAGAGGGGCACAGTCTCCTGTTTACAAGAACTAGGAAATTAGTAGATAATTCTCAATGCCAAACATGAAGCAATAGCCACCTATTTATTCTAATCAATTACTAGAATCATGGGTAGAAATTAAAGGCAGGATTCTACACCATGATTCCCTGGATAATGATAAATTAAATTGATTGCCTAAAATCATTCAGTGATTGCCTAAAATCATTCAGCTCATTTCCCTCCTGATTTACCTCTACCTCTTTTCCCTCTATCAACTTGTAATTGGTCTTGATTTGACCCAACTTGACCCAATCCAGTGTGAACCCGGTTTGTATCAATACATCCGGCCCCAAGAGACAACTTGTCCGCAAGTCCGGTTAGAGGAAACTTAGCTGCTGGTCCAGCGTTGTCCAACTCAACGATTTCAGCAGTGAGGTGGTTAAATGTTGCATAAAGTTGGAGATTTGGTGGAAGTCCCTGTAACTTGTACTCCTTACCATCTATAGTGAACTTCATGAACATCTCCTTCCAATTTACTTGAACCGTGTTAAGTGTTGCTAACCATTGAATACCGAGTACCACATCAGCTCCCCCCAAGGCAAATTGATAGAATTTTTGTTTTATCTCTAAGTCAGAAACCTGCAACACAACATCGTTACAAATCCGGTTGCATCGGAGGACATCACCATTCCCAGTTTGGACACCAAAAGGAGAGATAAAATGGGTGATGAGTTTCAGCTCACTGACTAACTTATCTGAAATGAAATTGTGTGTGGACCCGCTATCAACCAGAATTAGGACTTCAGCCTTGTCTAATATGCCACGAAATTTCATGGTTGTTAGAGAAGACTGACCGAATAGCGCATGGAGGCTGATTTTAGCCAATTCACTGGTCTGTTCGAGTTCATCTTCCGCTGCTCCTTCCCCCTCATTAGCAATCTCAAGAAATTTGAAAGTCCTCATTTTACAACGATGTCCGGGGCCATATTTATCCCCACATCGAAAGCATTCCCCGCGTATGTACCTGGCCTGTTTTTCAACATCAGAAAGACGGCCTTCAGTTGGTTTCTGGGCTGTAGCAGCCGACGGCAACAAACTGAAAGTTTCTGTTGGTTTAGAATCTGGCTGAGAGGGTTTTGAATTTGGGGTCCAAGAAGCATTTTTTCCGGGTTGGTGGGTGGTGAATTTAGATTCAAACTCTAGAGCCAGACTCATGGCACTATATACCGTACGGGGCTTGTGAATTCGTACATCTGCTTTAAATTCATCTTTGAGGCCATTTAGGAATACCCCCAAAAGACAATGATCATGCCAATTAGAAACTCGAGAGGATCTCTTAGCGATTTCCTGTACCGAACCAGTTTGTTTAATGCTACAAAGGAACTCATCCTGGCTCTGCTGCCGGGCCAAAGTTTTTGGTAAACGCCTGGACTAATTCTTCCCAAAAAATGAATTGACCGTTGGAGAGCCATGAATAGAGGTCCAAGGCATCCCCTTCTAAGTGCATTGAAGCTATCTCTACCTTCTCTTCATCTGGTATTTGATAATACCTGAAGTATTTTTCTGCATTCAGCAGCCAACCACGAGGGTCTCCGCTGCTAAAAATCGGGAAATCAATTTTGTTATAGGGTTTATGCGGCTGTCGACCCATCCAAGAACTTTCCCCCTCCGTATTCCTGCTTCCTCTGGGTCGTTATCCTTCCTTTAGAGCTACTATATCTTCCTCTATCGTTTCGATTGCCTCCAATTTTGCGGCTATGGCAGTAAATTGAGTGGCAATTGGATCTGAATTTTTGTTGTCACTATTCCGGGTTTGCACCATGTTTCGCTTCCTGGCAATGGAACCAAATGATAGGTACAGGATTTATGAAGATGAAAAGTGGTTGAGTTTTTATTAGAAATTAAGGATAGTGGCCCGATTCGATAGGGACACAGTCTCCTGTTTACAAGAACTAGGAAATTAGTAGATAATTCTCAATGCCAAACATGAAGCACTAGCCACCTATTTGTTCTAATCAATTACTAGAATCATGGGTAGAAATTAAAGGCAGGATTCTACACCATAATTCCCCGGATAATGATAAATTAAGCTGATTGCTTAAAATCATTCAGTGATTGCCTAAAATCATTCAGCTCATTTCCCTCCTAATTTACCTCCACCTCTTTTCCCTCTATCAACTTGTAATTGATCTTGGTTTGACCCAACTTGACCCGATCCAGTCTGAACCCGGTTTGTATCAGTCATCCTACCCAAACACTAGAAACTGATTTTATGCTACTTGAAAACACAATACTCAGGTATTCAGGCTTACAAGACAATCCTATGCACGCCCTGAAACTCTATCCATTAGCTGGTTGATATATATCTCTCAAGAAGTGTATATATAAATTTGTATCTTAGAATTTTGAATGACGTGACAGGCTCTTTGAAAAGCTCCCCGAAGTGGTAGTTGGAGGGGAACAGTCACTTGCACATTCTCAAAAGTTACTTGTGTTAATTTACTACTCGGGTCCCTAACTTGTTAAAGATCGTCTCTGTAACACCCCCTAAATTTCAACTAGAGCAGCGGAAGACTTTGTGGGGTATTACTTAGAGGATCGAAGTCAAGTCATAGAAAACGACTCAAAGAGACGTTTTAAAATTATGTTTATCATTCATTTAAAAGCAAGTTTTCAAATACAAAGATGTTCCATTAGTTTTAACATATCATAGGAGATATGAGTTATTAAAAGCGAATGACAAAACATTTTATTTAACACCCTTATAAGGGTTAATGCCCTCTCCATGCCTCGAGCTCCTTCGCATTAATTTCCTGAGATAAACATGCTAAAAGTCAACAAAAGTTGAGTGATATTCATAGGTTTAAGTTTAGTAGTTTGAACAGAAGCGATAGTGATAATTGCATCGAATTACAATTATAAGTTTAAAATCATTTATTATTGCATTAAGCTCATGACGCTCAGCCGATTAACAGATCTCATCACAATGATGGATTAAAGTAACAGGTGCCCTCGAGATAGGTCCTTGCCAGTAACCTATTAGATTTCAAATAAAGTGCGTTTGGTTGTTTTCTCGAACTCCCAAACGGGGATGGTCAGTCCCTAATAGATCTATCCACAATTATTTACGTTCACCTCCTGGGTGACTAAGGCTCATGATATGAGGGGCTTTTGGCAAAAAGGGACTTAAGCAATAACAATTTCAGGCATAATATAAGAAAATACTTGTGTTCAGATTTTTAAGCATGTATCTCCCCACGAAAACAGTTTTATAAAAGTGGGCTATGAACTCACCTTAGTGGTTTAGTGAATAAAAATATCGATACTCAGTTTGTAAAATGGGAACGGCTCCACACACGACCTAGATAATGTTTGGCAATTTTTCAGTGTTTGATAGTCTTAAATCTTTTAATCGCGAGTAGTTTTTTTAAATGCATGATTTGTGAATTTATCTTTAGTAAGGCTTTTGGTTTTATAATATATGTTTAGTTTAGTTATATATTAATATTAGTTTGAAAATAGACGTGACGCTTACTAGTAATAATAGTAACAATAATATAAGTTTGAAAATAAACGTAACGCTTAATAATACTAATAATATTACTTTGAAAATAGACGTAACGTTTTATAATAATAATAGTAATATTAGTTTGAAAATAGACGTACGTTTAATAATAATAATAATAATAATACTAGTTTGAAAATAAATGTAACGTCGTGACGGGAATTTGTAAAAATAATAATGAAAATATCAATTTTAGTATATGGCCCTTGTATTTTCAAAAGTTTACACTTTTTTACCCTAACGGCGTTAGCGTTACGCCGTTAATCCAAAAGTTAATATAATTTCATTTTAAGTCCAAAACTTTATTTTTCTTACACTTTCCACCCTAAAGTTTATAAAAATCAATTTTTGTCCTTAAGTTTACAAAATGACACATTTTACCGAAAGTTTGAGATATTTACATTTTTAACCCGAAATTCATAACTTTTGCAAATCTAGTCCAAAATTAATATTTTCAAAACTTAATGTTTTCTTTTTCTAAATAGTTTTGAATCAGCTTATTAAGCTTAATTCGACAGCTTATTAGTTCGAAAAGACTCATGTTTAGCTTATGGGCTTATTAACGAAAAGTTAAGGCCCGTTAGTACTTTTAGGTCCAATGGACTTACGGGGTTTTTGGGCTTTGCTTTGGGCTAAGATTTGGATCGTGAATAAGCTGTCCAAAAGCTCACACCCTCAGCTTATTCCCTTAGCTTATTGAGAAAGGATTGGGCCTTAAGGCCCAATCGGTACTACTTTAACTTTTCAAAAATCGTTTCTTGGTCGATTGCTTTGGCTCGATTACTAAGTCTTAACGCGATTTTCATCACAAAGTTTCTATACGAAATTAATTGTGTGACACGAGGTCTATTGGTTTGTGAAATAAAAATTTATACTCGTTAAGAAATTTGTAAAGATACTCGTGTGTTTTGGACTGGCCTTGGACGACTTTTATAAATAAAAGACTTAGAAAATATTTGAGTTTTTCAAAAGGGTTTGGGGTACGTTAGAAAGGTACTTAAAAATAGTTCATACGTTGTGTTTTAGTTTCCAATATTTACGTAGATTATTTCTTAGGGTGTCAAATATATAGAAGGTCGTATAATATATATAGGTCGTTTAACTAGATTTCAATTAATAAGGTGCGTTTGTGTGTGTCGTGTAACAATGCAATGCAACTAAGTATATGCTAAGAAGAATTGAAATGAGTCTATAGAGACTTACGACACCAAATGGTGGGGAAAGAGAGACGTATAGTCGTGAACTAAGTGAGATGACTACGTAGTACGTTAGTTTGCTCGACCAAGGTTCACAAACAACCCAAAGCTTCTCCTAAACCCACTCGATTCTCCTTGTATCCTACCCAAAGCTTCGACCTATCTCCTAGCTCATTACTTAGAATTATTTTTGGTGAAGTTTAGTTTGCATGGGTGTGGGAAACGTAGTATGCATGCATGCGTATATATATATAAGGTTCTAGGGGTGTTCTAGTATCCAAACTTTAATGTGATGGGAAAGTTACGTGTTCTCAAAAGTCTTACTTGTAAAGGTGATACTAACACTCAATGTTTTTGGTTTCATGTGTCGATCTCCACACAATTTCAAAGTGAACGTGGGCATGGAAACTTATATACACGAAATGTACTAGGATGTATAGTATAAAGGACTAAGATTCTTTTACTATGGAGTAAAGTAAGGAATTGTGTATGCTTAAATCAAGGGTGTACTTGTTTGGCTTGTACATGTATGTCGACTACACCTTTTCTAGTGAAACCGATTTGTAAATTGGTGGTGACTTGTGGGGTTTTGGAAATTTGACAAACTTAGATCTTAATTTGAGTTTAAAATGAGTTTAGGAGGTTTTAGAAACAATCGTGGGTCAAAATGGTTTAGTTTTGTATAAGTTGACATTTTATAAAATCGGTTTAGGGACATTTACTTTGCCTCTTAAAAACGTGCCTAGACTCAACGTGAAAAGCTAAAACTCGACATCCTAATTGTTGGCTAGGAGAGGAATGAGTACGTGCAAAAATATAGGGGTGTCGTGTGGAGGGTTTGAGCGTACCATGCTCGTTTCTATAAGTCCTAGTCGAGTGAAAAACAAAAATGAAAATGGAAGTTGGGCTTGAGTTGGTTTTGGGCTTAGGAATAGTAGCAGGCCGAGCATATGATTGGGCTTAGGGTAATTAAGGTCCGGTTTATAGTTAAGTATAATTAGTAAAATTTATTAATTATAATTAGTAATTAGTTTAGTATTTAATTAGTGAGACTATTACGTTGTCGGACGCGTTTTACTAAAATATGTTACGTAAGTTTGTAAATGGTAAAATTTAATACTCTCGCGATTATTAGACTATAGTGGGCGTGTGTGAGCATCGTTCCGAAGAGAAAAGGTTTTTAAGTATCGTAGTGATCATAGCATATTTAAATAAATAATAAAAAAAAAATTGTTATCGGTAAAAACGTTATTAATTAACGTAATGATATATTAATTTTTGATTAACTTTACTATTCATAGGGAAATTTTACGGGTGATCACAGTCTCCTTCATTCTCCTGTATGTTTACCTCTACGTATCTCCAGTTCTTATTGTCTCATCTTTGACTTGACTAATGAGTTTTACCTGATATAGGTGACAGCTGCTCGATTCGTTCACACGCTTACCCTTTGTTTGAGCCAAAATTCGGTATTTTCTGGTTCGTTGGACAAGCTGCTTTTAGAGCGACCATCCTCAGTCGGATACTTGCGTTCTATAACTGAGATGAAAGCTACAACTATTATTGAAAATGGAAAGACGGCTAGTGTTGAGTCTAATGCGTATGAAGATCCAAATTCTTATAAGATTCAAAATGAATACGATCTCGGATCTTCTACGTATGCCACCTTGGTTTTCTTCTTGGGATCCTCAGATTTGTTAGCTTATCTCTCATTGCAGGTTATCCAACCATTTTGAATTCAGAATTCTTTGCTTGCATATTTCTATTATGTGCTTAAAAAAGTATGAACCATAGCAGGTTATCAAAGTGAGGGGAATTTATCAATTATCAAAGATATTCCACTTAGCTACTTGCGTAAATTAATTGGTGATATCCGATACAAGGAGTACCCAAATGAGAGCTCGCAGTCTTGGTATAAGAGGACTAATTCAGGGAAGCTTGTAAGACAAGCTAGTATTGCTGCATGCATCTTGAACGAGATGGTATTTGGTTTATCAGATCAAGCTGTTGATAACATGAAAAGTATGTTTCGTAGTAATAACATATCTGGTTGGGATGTTTCCTCAAAGAGGGATCTACGGAGTCAGTTAATTGATAGCATCTGTAGTATATTGCATGAGTATTTATCCCCCGAAATCTGGAATCTACCATTATAACAATCCAACCTTGTAGCTGGAGATATTAATGTCCATTTTTTCCATGATAATGCAATGCTGCATCAGGTAAATATATTCAGTTTATTTGATCTTCACTTGACTATTTCCCATTATATGTATTAATTATATTGCTTGAAACAGGTACTGATTGATGGGATTGGGATCTTTAATCTTTCTCTTAAGAGTGATTTTGTGTCAAGCGGGTTTCTTCATTCGTTTCTTTATGTGCTATTGGAGAATCTTATTTGCTCAAACTTCCAAATTAAACATTGCAGCTACATCCAATTATCCAACGGTGAATTAGCAGTCTCAGTTTTAATAAATTTTGCGTTAACATTTATGACTATTTCTCACAAACCGATAACACACTTTATGTTGGTTTTATAGACAAAATAATAATAGTCGTGTGTTAGGATCGAACTTGAGATCACGGGATTGCACACAATACGTATGAAGAGGAAATGTAATAATTATTTATAAAATGTTATAATTAATTATTAAACACAAAACAATTAAATAATAATTAGTATTATTGATTAATGACTAATTAATTATTAAACGAAGATTAGGAAACTAATTACTAGACAATACATGGAAACAAGAGAAGGTTCCGGAAACCCTATGTGGGCTTCACAACCGATCGGCCAAGGGGTGTAACCCACCTCCTTTGTGCCTTGAGCTCCAAGTAATGACTAGTATATAAGCAAACCCAAGGTGAAGGTTTTTCTCATAACTTGTACACACACAACTTGGGTTTTCTCTTCTCCTTCTTGTCTTGGTCGAACCAAAACCAAACACCCCTAAGGGTTTCGTTTTTTCTTGTGTCCAAAAATTGTTTTGTGTTATTACTTGCATAAACTTTTCATTGAATTAGTACGTGTGTACAAGAACGTGAATCAAACACACTATTGTTTGATTCTTGGATTGAATTACAAAAAGGTAAGGGGTAATTCATATAATCCTTATAAACCCTAATTAGAGTTCATTGGTTCCGGAAGATTGCATTGATTCTTGTTCGGGCTAGAATCACTACGGTATGTTTACTATTTAAATTAATGATTAATTAATTACATGTTATTAGATCTATTATAATTGCTTCCGCTCATGCTCACTTTGATGTTCATGGTTTATTAATATGATTGTCATGATATAATAATTCCAACAGTGGCATCTAGAGCCGTTATAATGTGTAATTAATTATCGCAACGCATAAAAATTGGATTTGATTCGTATAGTTACATGTTTTTTTTTAGGGTTTATGTTTTTTTCCCTAACCCTAAATTTTGGGTCGAATGACCTTTTAGGGTTTTTAGGGTTTTGCTTTTAATTTTTTAAAAAATTGACTAGAAACCCTAAGATGTCATGTAATTGTTATGCGTTTTAGTAAACGATCTTGGTGCAATATGTTAATTGTTAAGCTAAATCCATGAAAAAGTGCATATTTGCATGGATTTTTATTGTGTTATTTAAATGGTTTAAATTGCTTATATATATTAATGGTTAAGTTATATTAAAACATGTAAATTTTAATAGATGTCGAATTGGGGAAGACTCCAATATTAAGTAATCAATTATGTGCTATGTGGTATTTATTTAATTTTGGCTTACGCAATCGATTTATCGATGTATGTGGCTCTTTTTCTAAGAAAAAGAAAGCCCTAATTAAATTAATACGTAATACGCCTAGATTTGATTATTAATAGGACTTTTGAATAAGATTTGCATGTGGCTACATGTTTATACATATTTAATTGTTATGATTATGTATATGTGTTCATTTAGTTGTTTTATTTTTTATTGTATATTACTTGTTTTGTTTATTTATTGTGTTAGACATGTTTATATAAACGAAAAGGGTAATTTTTGAATAGAAAAATAATACGGACTAAATAATGGCGAAATTGTTTTGGTTTTTAAGAGTTATAATTTCAAAGGATTGGTTGATTGATGTTTTTGTATGTAATGGTTAAATAGGCTCGACCGAAGTTTACACACTACAAGATGGGTATAAGGATGGCATCACATTAAATTGTGGCCTTAGATAGACAACATTCATGTCTTAACGCTCGTTTGTGTGTAAATTAGACTTACCGAACAACCATTACATGTACATTGTCATCTTAAGGGTGAATAATCCACAATTCCACAATGATTATCCGAAACACTAAGCCTTCGGGCTTAAGCAAAAGTACGATATAGTGGACGATAATTGATGGTTATTCTTTAATTGGTGAACCCGATACCTCAATCAAAACTTTGTTATTTTATTCTTAGCAAATTGGTAATAAAAATGTTTTGTAAAACCAATGTTATGAAGTTGTATGCATGCTTCTTCATACATTATTTTGATCACATCAAAATATTTATACCCTTATAAAATTAAGTTGAATGCCATCTAATTAAGAACACTTGAAGTTGTAATTTACGTTAAGTGAGACTTGGCGAGATTGCAATGGAGAGGTAAATTTCATAAATTCATTGCTAGCAGATCAACTGATGTGATGGATTTGTGAATTTACAATTTTTAAGTTAGACAACTTAAATTGAGTAGGAAGTGAGACTTGGACTCAAGGCATTAAGATGGGGACTAAACATGCTTACAATACAAATGTTTTGTGATTGTAAATCCCATATATCTAGGAATTGGACAAATGTTATGCCAATTACTTGTACGACAAGTTACCTCATATTATACTTTCATTACTAGCAGATCAACTGAATGTGATGAAACTATGTTTATGGAGGATCCTAGTTTTCAAGATTATTCTATGGATTTATTTTCCTTGGGTATTTTAATTTTCTTGAAAAATTGTATTATTAAAAATACTAATGTTTTGAACTTTCTTTATCTGTAGAAATGGCTCAAACTGATAACACCAACCTAAGTTCTGTGTTCAAAACTTATTTTGAACGAGAAAAATTGACTGGCTCGGAAAATTTCAATGATTGGTACCGTTCACTAAGGATTGTCCTGCGAGTGACTGGTCAACTCGAAATCTTGAAAATGGCTTGTCCTGCTGAACCTGAAGGCACGACAGCTACTGATGCTGCTAAAGCCAAATGGAATCTTGATTGCAAGGAACATATTGATGTGGCCGCAATGATGTTAGGGGGAATGTCCACAGCTCTTCAAAGACAGTTTGAGGAGTATTTTCCCAAGGACATGATTGATGAACTTAAGAAACTTTATGAGAAACCATCAAATGTAGAGATTTACGATTTGATGGAAGCTCTACATGGTTGTAAGCAGGGTCCTGGTGAACCTGTGAGTGCTCATGTGTTGAAAATGAAAAGTTACATGGATCAACTACAAACACTTGGGAAACCCTATGACAATGATATGGCTGTGAACTTAATCAATAGATCCCTTGATAAGGAATTTAGTGGTTTTGTGAGGAACTTCAATATGCATTGCGTGGGGAAGACTGTAAGTGAATTGCACGCACTGCTCATTGATTATGAGAAAGGTACACCACAAAAGGCTCCTACGCCCCAAGTACTAGCAATACAAAGGGGTAGAATTAACAAGCCAAATGCGAACAAGAAGAAGGGTAAAGGAAAGAAGAAGGATGATAAGAATAAGCAAGTTATGGCTTATCAACCACCTCAACCAAAGAAGAACCCTCCTATCAAGAATAATCCAAAGAAGGATCAAGGATGCCATTACTGCAAGGTGATGGGCCACTGGAAGAGGAATTGTCCTCTTTATCTCGATGACTTGCGAAACAATAAGGTTAAGAAGACTGGGCACATGGGCGCCAGCACTTCAGGTAACTTATTTGTCATTGAATTATTTACTTTATCTCGTGAAATAAATTCCTGGGTATATGATACTGGATGTGGTATTAATATTTGTAATACACTGCAGGGGTTTAGAAAGGAAAGGAGACTAGCTTATGGGGAGCAATTTCTGCATGTGGGAAATGGAGCACAAGCAGCAGTTGAAGCCATAGGAATGTTTGATTTAGTTTTACCTTCGGGTTTAGTACTTTGTTTAAACAATTGTCATTATGCACCTTCTATAATTAGAGGTGTCGTTTCCTTTTCATGTTTGTTGGATCTTGGTTTTTCTCATACTATTGATGGCAATAAAATTTCTGTTTCTTTAAATGGTGTATTTTATTTTAATGCTGTTGCTGTGAATGGTGTGTTTGAAATTGATATGAATAATTGTGTGACTTCCAACAATAATAATAATTCGATGTACAACATAAGTAAGAGAATGAAGTATGACTTGAATTCGTCTTACCTTTGGCACTGTAGACTTGCCCATATAGGCAAGACTCGCATGCAAAAGCTACAACGTGAAGGGCTTTTGAATAATATCAATGATGAGTCATTTGATAACTGCGAATCTTGTATTTCTGGGAAGATGACGAAGAAACCTTTTCATAATAATATGGAAAGAGCTTCAGATCTACTTGGTTTAATACACACGGATGTGTGTGGACCACTTAGACATGTGTCAAGGAGAGGTGCTGTCTACTTCTTAACTTTTACGGATGATTTCAGCCGTTATGGTTATGTTTATTTACTTAAACATAAACATGAGGTGTTTGAAACATTTAAAGTTTTCAAAGCAGAAGTAGAATTGCAATTGGGAAAGAAGATTAAAGCTCTTCGTTCTGATCGAGGTGGTGAATACCTTAGTCAAGATTTTAAAGATTTCTTAACTGAGAATGGAATTGTCCAGAATCTCACATCTCCATATACTCCACAACAAAATGGTGTATCTGAGAGAAGGAATCGTACATTGTTGGACATGGTTCGATCAATGTATAATCTTACTAACCTTCCTTTGTCTTTTTGGGATTATGCTCTTGAATCAGCTGTTCGTATTTTGAATATGGTTCCCACCAAGAAGGTTGATAAGACACCATATGAGATATGGACTGGAAAAGCTCCGAACTTGTCTTATTTAAAGGTCTGGGGTTGTGAGGCGTATGTTAAACGTGACTCACAAGATAAACTCCAACAAAGATCTGTAAAATGCATTTTTGTACGATACCCTAAGGAAACTATGGGTTACTACTTTTACTACCCACCTGAAAACAAAGTGTTTGTTGCAAGATATGGTGATTTTCTTGAAAGTGAATTTATGGTTCAAGAAATCAGTGGGAGGGTATATGATCTAGAAGATGATCTAAATAATGCATTGCCTTCAGAAAACACTAGCACACTTCCTATAGAACCGGAAAGTCTGGGTCCTCCACTGGAAGTTGAAGTAATTCCCATTCGTAGATCTGCGAGATCTGTGAAAGCTCCTGACCGTCTATGTCTTAATGTAGAGGTCGATCAGCATACACTAGGGGATCTTAATGAACCTACTAGTTATAGAGCTGCCATTAATAGCCCTCAAAAAGCTAAATGGAAAGCTGCTATGGATGGGGAAATACAATCCATGCATGACAATGAAGTCTGAGAAGAAGTTGACTTACCTCCTGGTGCCAAGGTAGTTGGGAGTAAGTGGCTTTACAAAATCAAGACTGACATGGATGGATATGCACACATTTATAAGGCTCGTCTAGTTGCTAAAGGTTTTACTCAAACTTTTGGAATAGATTACGAGGAGACATTTTCTCCTGTAGCAGACATAAGAGCTATAAGAATACTCATAGCTATAGCAGCGTACTATGACTATGAGATTTGGCAAATGGATGTGAAAACCGCTTTCTTAAATGGTCATCTATATGGCACAACCAGAAGGGTTTGAAAATCCAGAATTTCCAAATCGTGTTTGCAAGCTTAAGAGATCCATTTATGGATTAAAGCAAGCATCACGACAATGGAACAAGAGGTTTGATGCTGAAATTAAAAAGTTTGGATTCACTCAAAATCTTGATGAGCCATGTGTGTATCACAAAGCTAGTGGGAGTGATAATGTAACTTTCCTAATTCTATATGTTGATGACATATTTGCAAGCAGTAAAAGCATATCTTGGAAAGTGCTTTTCTATGAAAGATTTAGGAGAAGCTGCATACATTCCGGGAATCAAAATCTATAGAGATAGATTGATGAGTGTCTAAATACTCATCATTTTGTACCAATCTGAACTGCCAAAACATACAAAAACACTCAAAAATGCATCATAATACTTAAAATATCTCAGAAAAGTGTTTTATATGTTTCAAATACAAAATATGCAAAAACAAATTAAAAACGTACAAAGTTTGCATAATTGGCAGTTTCAGTCCCTCAAGTTTCAAATATTGTCAAAACTAGTCCCTGAAGGTTTTAAATAAATAAAAAGTCAACTTAAGTCCTTGGGAACTCAAAAATGTTCACAAAACATCCCTGGATAAAAGTTTACACAAACTGGCAATTTTTACCCCTCAAGTTACAAAATTGGCAAAATGGTCCCTGGGTATTCAAAAATGGAAAATTTACAAATAATACCCTTGTACTATGCATGAATGACAAAATGGAACAATTTTGATAACATTTTGAGAAATTACAAGTTTAATCCCTTAAAAATCCAAATTTGCAATAAAGGTCCCTGGAGTTTGAAAAATTGCAGAAAAGGTCCCTGGGTGTTTTTAAATGGAAAAATAAATAAAATAGTCCTTGGTTTATTAAATTTGGCAAGTTAAGTCCTTAAAAATACTTTGGGAAAATAACATGTTCAGCCCCTCAACTTTGCCAAATTTACAATTTTGGTCCTTGTTCACTTAAACCAAACCGGACCATTTTTATTTTATTAATCCAAAACCAAATCCAACCCATCTTAAATTACCCAGCCCACACACCCCAAGCCCAAAGAAAAAAAAAAGCCCAACACCCTTTTTATTTAAAACCAGCGCTGACCCGCGTTGACCACCCAAAACCGCCAACCACTGTTCATCTCCCACCTTCACCCCTGCATTCACCAAAACCAGGTGGTTTCACCACCACCACCTCACCTTTCCAGCTCACCCTCACCTCCTTTCCACCTCACACACCAAACCAGATAGCATTTAATGCCTTCTCCACTTCTTTTCACTCCAAACCATACCATTACCTCTGTTTTCTTCCATAAAATCCCAACTTGGTCTCCAATCATTCCCCTTGCCCCCTGACACCTCCACAAGCTCCCAAAGTTCTTTAATTGCAACCCTTTGCCTCCACGTTAACGTGGAGGACTTTGGCGCCAAAATCAAGTTTGAATGATCATGATCAATTGGACTAAATGGATGGCTCAAATGAAGTGGGAAAGGATCAGAAGAGGTTTCTAAACCTAATTGAAGCCTATAAAGACCAAGAGAAGCAAAGAAGAAAGATACCTAGTTTATTTTCAATAATTGTATGTCGTATTAATATTTTCAAAAGTTCAAGTGTAATTTTAAGCTTTCAAGTTTAAGTTTAAGTGTTCTCAGTGTATTAGTGATCTCTTAAGTTAATAAAATTCAAGTTTGTGTTATTATCTTAAGTTGTGCCATTTTCAATTTTATATCAATAATCTCAATAAGCTGTGTGTTGTTACTGTATGGATTCATGGATTAAGTAAGCTCATATAAGCTCCCATAAGCTACATAAAGCTTCTAGTAACTTATAATTCAGTATAGCTTAAAAAATTTCAAAAATACAAAATTGGTCAATGAAAGTCAACTGTGGCATTTGTTCTTGATATCTGGGATTCAAAAGTGATTTGGAAGCATAAGTAAGCTTGGAGTATTGGTTTAGATCCTCAGGGGAGGAAATAAGTGGTTCTTGATTCTTGGTTTTAAGCAGGAAAGCTTATTTGTAAGTCATCAAAATTCTCACTTTTACTTTTGTACTATTGCTCTGCTTATTGTTTGCTTTTTCATTGTTTAAATGCTTATTTAATCTGATATAGTAATAATATAACTTAAAAATAGTATCTTGCTTGTTGGAATTAATATTTACTAAAAAAATAAAAATCAATCAGTCAATATAGTATATCTTGTGTTCTTGTGTATTTGTGGGCATTATCTGTTTCTAAGTGCTTAATTACATCTAATATATCATAATAAGTCATGTTGGATCAGTAGAATAAGCTTTGTAATCCATTTACCTCACAAATCATAAAACAGACTAGTAAAAAGGGGTGTTTGGATTTACATGTTCTGTGTTACTCAGCTTGGTATTGTTGTAATTTTTAGTGTATACAAGTCATTCAGTATCACATTAGCCCAGAGAAACAAAAATAAACAGGTCTTAGTTGGTTAAATAGTCAAAATCACAAGGAACACATCACCACAGTTAACTGTGGTGATATTGGAGTCCATAACTCATCAAATCTACTCACAAGTTAGTAATTTAGTTTATTTCATTCTTAGTATAGCTTAATATGACATGATCAATCATTAAGATAAGTTAGAAATTCAACAAAGTCAAAGTTTAAGCTTTAAGCAAAATAGTCAAAGTGCACACCTCAGATTTTCATCAAAATAGTAGTAATTTTCATGAATTTTGTGTTGTAATTTGGAACTTGAAATTTGTTGTGAGTATAACCTACTAGTTTAACTATAGTTTCCCACATCTATTTCATTTTTAAGATTTTTATTAAGTAAGATAAGCTCAACCAAACTCACTTGCAGGGCAAAGGTGTGCCCTGCTCATTCAGACCCAGTTCATCACCAATACTTTGGTGGTGATTTCTTATCAACTCAGTGGACCCCACACCCTAGGTTTCAGCTTAAGTGTAGCTTAATATACCAGCTTATCATATCTAGGTTTAGTTTAGACTTTAGCTTATTGTAGGATAGCTTTTAGGATCAAATTTGTGATCTTTGTGAAACAAGCCACACTGATTACTCAGTGTATGATCACCAATCCAAGGGCTCACACAGAGCTTATTAGTGAACCAATAAGGTAGCTTATTAGCTTAATCTGTAGCTTATCAACCCATAGTTGAACCCCTAGGCTTAGCTTGAACCCTATTTCAATCTTGTGGACCCCACAACCCTTGGAACACAACTGCAGGGAACAAAAATTACCCTGCTCATCAGCACACCACCACCATACCACCAACTTAAGTGGTGGCTGCAGCCCACACCAGTAGGTCCCACACCTCAAACCTAGCTTATTACAACCCACCTCCTACCCAGGTTCAAGAGTTGACCCTTTGTCTGACCTACAAACCAGTGGACCCCACCTTAAATTGCCACAAATCTCTGTCCTATTTCTGAGTCAGAAGAAGAATAAGCAAGTGCTTATTTGGGATTTTCAGCTTATCCTAGGAGCTTATCTCATCATATTTAGCTTAATTAGGTTTAAGTAACTTAGATAAATTAGATTTCACCATAGTGGACCCCACATAACCTCAGTTTAGCTTATTTCTTCATTTGGTCAACCTTAGTCAACTGTTTAAGCTAATAAGCATTCTCAGTGCTTATTCTTGATTTCCAAAGTAGTTGTTTTTGTAAAAGTTTCATTATTTAAGTATTTAAATAGTTTTGTAAAAGAAAAACCAGAAAAAGCAAACATAAAAATAGTGATAGCTTCTATTTAATAGAAATTATCTAATTAATTTTCATTTTAGCTTATTAATAAGCACTTGTCCAATTTTATAATTTTATAAATTACTTAGTACCTTAAAGTAGTTAAAATAATTTTCTTAGAATTTTCCTAAACAGTTTACTATTTATTAGATTTAAAACTAATTTAAATAATTAAATAGGTAATATTAATAATTAAATAGATTTCTTTAATTTTAATTAACAAAAGTAGAATTTTATATTTTTCCTAAGTTTCATAAAGTAGTTAAGATTTTTTAAAAATAGTTTAATAATTTCCACTGTTCATTTTATAATTTTCTTATTTAAATTAATTAAATTAGCTTAAAAATAATTAATAAGTAATTAATTAGTCAATTAGCTTAAATATAATTTTTAGCAAGTTTTTATAATTTTATAGTATTCCTGTAGTGTTTAAATAGTTTTATAAATTTTATCATATTTTTCTAAGGTAATTTAATATTAATAGTAATTTAAAATAGTTAAAATAGTTTAATTAAGTTAAATAGTTATTAATTAATAAAATACTTATAAAAAGACAAAAATATTTATTTTAATTTTTTATACTTTCTTCAAGTTCTTATTTAGGTTTAGAAATTATTTATTTAAGTTTTTAGGTTTATTTGTAATAGTTGTAATTTTTAGTTAATTTAAATTAAGTTTTTAATTAGATTTTAATTAATTTTATTAAATAAATAATTATTAAATATTATAATAGTCATTTTCATAATTTCAAATTCATTTTCTATTTTCTTTAATATTAAGTTTTCAAAAGTTTCACTTTTAGCCCCTGTAGTTTGTAACTTGTTAAATACCACTTTTCTCTGTCTGTTATCTGATTATCTGATTTTGTGTTTATTTCTGTATTTCTGTTATAATTTCATATTTTCCAAATATCAAAGCAATCAGTAGTGTACTTAACTCTCAAATCATATTGGTTACTGTCCTCAGTACCACTCACTTTCCTATCCGTTTACAAATACAATTTCAATCTCGTTGGGATTTAACGACCCGGGGATTTCCCTGTACTTCCACGGTCAATATTAACTAGCACTTTCTCCCAGGTGGGCCTAACAGCTTCACAAGGCTGACTGGTTGGTTTGGGAGGAGTCAAAATTTGGCGCCGCTGCCGGGGAGGTTGTTGCGTATTTCAAAACGGTAAAAGTTTAGTGGTTTTCAAAAACCCTCCTGTACAAATATCACCACTTTGTAAATTTTCAAGAAAAGCAAAATCATATCTGAAAACGTTCATTAACATTTCTCCTGAAGTGTTAACAACACCAAACAAATCATAAACAACAAAACAAACTGTGAAGTTAAATTACTTCGTATCTTTAAGATTACAACCTGAAACAGCTGGTATAAGGTAAGTTCTGACATTAAATTGCGAACTGAAGAGGAATACATTTATTTCCTCCCGCTAGCCTGCGAGTAATCTTAAAGGGACGATTTCGGTTAACGAATCAGTTCCAAAAATATTTTCCAAAGTTTTTTCACCCATACACGAAAAGCCAAAAACATTTTACTGTGAATATAATTACATAAAAGTTTACTACCACAAACCAAGGCAGAACACCTACCAACTGGGGGTGTGAACATAATAAGTTCCCAAACCTAAAAGATTAAAAACTTACCATTGTATCCTTGTGAACAATGTACCTTTTTTAAAGGAGCTGTTCATTTGTGATTATTGGGTTTAAGTTCACTGTAGTTTTGCCTCGATTTTGTGTTGAAAAATAATTTTTGTGCATGCGCACTCGTTCACAAACAAAGAATAAAAAGAAGAAAAACGTACCCGAGTTACGTACTGTTACAGAAGAACACACAATCAAAATGAACGACGAGCCCCCATTCCTTCCCAAGGATGAGCCAGTTCCTGACACCCGAACTATGGAGGAACTGTGTCAACCTACCATGCAAGGGAGGGGTGGACCAATTGCACCACTCACTATTGGAGCCACGGATTTTGGATTAAAACACCACATGATACAACAGATCCAGAATACGTGCCAGTTCCACGGATTGCCGGGTGACGATGCCAACAGGCATCTCGACAAATTTTTAACTGTCACCCAAAGCATGAAACAACATGGCGTCGCCGAAGACAGCCTACGTTTATACTTGTTCCCCTATTCTCTCGCTCATCATGCGACTTCACGGTTCGATCGACTTCCAAAGAATTCGATCCACACTTTTGATGAGATGATCACTAAATTTCTGGCCAAATACTTTCCACCATCTATGGTCACAAAGCTCAGGAATGATATCAGTAATTTCAGACAGCTTCCCGAAGAGTCCTTATTTGAGGCATGGGAACGCTACAAACTTGCTATTAATAGGTGCCCTAATCACAATATGCTTCTTGTTACCATTATTGATACCTTTTATAATGGTTTGACACTCCGTCATCGTGACACCATCAATGCTGCTGCTGGGGGCACCTTTATGAAAAGGACCCCTGAAGAGTGCTACGACTTAATAGAAAACATGACTGCCCATCATAATTTTTGGGACTCCTCTGCTGAGAGGAATGATTCATTTAAGTCTGTCACTCCGGCAAGCAATGAAATATCTATCCTAGCTAAAAAACTGGATGATTTGTCTACAGCATTTTTGCGTATCCATCAGACAAATCCAAATCAGGTCAAAGTTGTTAACCCAAGTTGTGAAACTTGCGGTGGTCCACATCCGTACACGGAGTGCCCACACTCCAGTGGCTTTGCTCGTGAAAACATATCCGCAGCTCAAGGTTCCTATAATACGGGAGGTAATTCTTACCAACCGCAAGGAGACCGAAACCTTTTGAGCTACCGTTCTAACAACTATATTGGACCACCAGGGTTTAATCAACCTCAGAATAGGAACCAAAACTTTAACCAGAATCAGAACCAGAACCAGAACCGGATGAACCAAGGTTATAACAACCAAGGGAATTTCAACTCTAGTCAAAACCAGGTTCCTCAAAATCAGAACCAAGGGAACTATAATCGTAATCAAGGTCAGAACAACTACCCACAGGGTAATTTTCAACAACAAAACCACTTCCAAGGTAACAACAATCAGCAACATGGGAATTTCCAAAACAATCGGGCTCAAAATTTTCAAAACCAAAATCAAGCCATTGTTCCAACTGGACCATCACATGATGAGTTATTAAAACAGTTTATGAAATCCCAAGAAGAACTGAACAAAATGCTGGTTAATCAAATGTCCAATTTACAGAAGTCTTTAAATGATCGACCCTCGGGCTCAGGTACAACTTTACCTAGCAACACGATCGCTAATCCGAGGGGCGATGTAAAGGCGATCACCACAAGAAGTGGAGTTTCTTACCAAGGACCTACAGCTACCTCTACCTCATCTCCTATCCCTGTAGAGGAATGTGAAACTAAGGGTACTACGGATACGGTACTTCCTAATAAAAACGGAGGTGCCAATGACATCCCTCCTCCAGTTATCCCTGTCCCAACTCCCCCTAAAAGGGTCGTGTTTGAAACTACCGAAGGTCCTGTTGAAAATTCAAAAGCCAACCCAAAACCAACAATTCCATATCCCTCACGATTGCAAGACCAAAAGCTCCGTGAAAAAGCTAATCATCAGATGGAAAAATTCTTTCAGATTTTCCAAGAACTACACTTCGATATTAGTTTCGCGGATGCTCTTCTTTTAATGCCCAAATTCGCTTCGACAATCAAAAATCTGTTGAGCAATAAAGAAAAACTGTTTGAGATGGCACGAACTCCACTCAATGAAAACTGCTCTGCAGTTTTGTTGAAACAGCTTCCCGAGAAGCTAGGAGACCCCGGGAGATTTCTAATACCATGTACTTTCCCGGGTATGGTTGAATGCTTTGCCTTGGCCGATCTTGGTGCAAGCATCAACTTAATGCCTCATTCAGTTTGGAAAAAGCTCTCTCTTCAGGCACTTAGTCCCACATGCATGACTCTCGAGCTTGCAGACCGTTCAATTTCACGTCCCCTCGGTATTGCCGAGGACGTATTTGTGAGAGTGGGAAAGTTCCATTTTCCGGCAGACTTTGTCGTTGTTGATTTCGATGCAGATCCAAGAGTTCCTCTCATTCTTGGGAGGGGATTCTTAAGAACAGGACGTGCATTAATCGATGTTTTCGATGAGGAAATCACGTTACGAGTTGGCACTGAAGCGATTACGTTCAACCTTGATCAAACCTCGAGATACTCCTCGAATTATGATGCTGAATCGGTCAACCGAATTGATGTCATTGACATTGCATCCGAGGAGTATGCTCAGGAAATCTTTGGATTCGCTGATGATTTTTCGAGTGGCCATCCCACTACTTCTTCTAATCCGATAATCGCTAATTCTTCTCCTTCCCTCACTCCGTTTGGGGGAAGTGATTTCGTCCTTGAGGAATTAGAGGCCTTTCTCAAAAGTGATTCACTTCCCGAAGGAATTGATTACCAAGAGATTGACCCGGAGGGGGATATACTTCTCCTTGAGGAGTTATTGAACAAAGATCCTTCTCCCATTCCTGTTCTACCTCCACAACTTCATAAGGTGGAAGTCAAATATGTTGAGAAAAATGATGACTTCCCTGAGGTTGAACTTAAGGACCTGCCTCCTCATCTAGAATATGCATTCTTGGAAGGTAACGATAAGTTACCGGTCATTATTGCAAAAGACTTAAAGGATGAGGAGAAAACCGCGCTGCTCAAGGTTTTAAAGTCCCACAAACAAGCAATTGCTTGGAAGCTCTCAGACATAAAGGGTATTAACCCGGATTTTTGTACACACAAAATCCTAATGGAAGAGGACTTTAAACCTACTGTGCAGCATCAAAGAAGGGTAAATCCAAAAATCCACGAAGTTATAAAAGCAGAAGTTATCAAACTTCTTGATGCGGGATTGATTTACCCTATATCAGATAGTCCTTGGGTAAGCCCAATTCATTGTGTTCCAAAGAAGGGTGGCATTACGGTTATCACAAATGAGGACAACGAGTTAATACCAACTCGTTTGGTTACAGGGTGGCGAGTATGTATTGATTACAGAAAGCTTAACGAAGCCACCCGCAAAGACCATTTTCCTCTGCCCTTTATGGACCAAATGCTCGAAAGACTAGCAGGAAACGAGTACTATTGTTTCCTTGACGGCTTCTCGGGTTACTTCCAAATTCCCATTGATCCACAGGATCAAGATAAAACTACCTTCACATGCCCTTACGGGACATTTGCCTATCGTCGCATGCCTTTTGGGTTATGCAATGCTCCGGGCACTTTCCAGAGGTGCATGATGGCTATTTTCCATGACATGATTGGAAAAACCATGGAGGTATTCATGGATGACTTCTCAGTCATCGGGAATTCTTTCGACTCGTGCCTCTCCCACTTAGAAAAAATGCTTCAACGTTGTGAAAACACTAATCTTTGTCTAAACTGGGAGAAGAGCCATTTTATGGTTAAAGAGGGCATTGTCCTCGGCCATAAAATTTCAAAAAGCGGGATTGAGGTCGATAAGGCCAAAATTGATGTTATTGCTAAACTGCCTCATCCCACAACTGTTAAAGGAATAAGGAGTTTTCTCGGACATGCCGGATTCTATCGGAGATTCATTCAGGATTTCTCCAAAATAGCCCGGCCTATGACTCATCTTCTTGAAAAGGATGCTCCTTTTATTTTTTCCCCTGAGTGCATCGAAGCTTTTGAAATTTTAAAGAAAAGGCTTACCGAGGCACCAATCCTTGTTGCCCCCGAATGGGACTTACCCTTTGAACTTATGTGCGATGCTAGCGATTATGCTATTAGTGCAGTTCTGGGGCAACGAAAAACCAAACATTTTCAGCCAATACACTACGCAAGTAAGACCATGAACGAGGCTCAAACACACTATACCACCACAGAAAAAGAATTATTAGCTGTGGTATATGCCTTCGAAAAATTTCGGTCTTACTTAATCTTAAACAAAAGCGTGGTGTATACGGATCATTCGGCTTTGAAATACCTGTTCACTAAACAGGATGCAAAGCCAAGACTACTCCGTTGGGTCCTGCTCCTCCAGGAATTCGATATTCTCATAAGAGATAAAAAAGGAGCAGAAAACCTCGCTGCTGATCATTTGTCCCGGTTAGAAAATCCTCATCAGGATATTCTCGAGAGAAAAGAAATAAATGAAACTTTTCCTCTGGAGACTCTAAATCTCATCTCTAACCGGGATAATACCACAACCCCATGGTTTGCCGATTTTGCAAATTACCGTGCGGGAAATTTCATTGTGAAAGGGATGTCGTCCCAACAGAAAAGAAAATTCTTAAAAGATGTAAAACATTACTTCTGGGACGACCCCTACTTGTTCAAAATATGTGCGGATCAAGTCATCCGACGGTGTGTCCATGGCCAAGAAGCCATGGAAATTCTTAAAGCTTGTCATGATGGACCCACGGGGGGAAATCATAACCCAAACTGCACCGCCAAAAAGGTGTTTGATTCAGGATTCTTTTGGCCCACGATATATAAAGACGCCCATGAACTTATCAAAACCTGTGAGGCTTGCCAGCGTCACGGGAATATTTCTAAAAAGAATGAGATGCCGCAAAACGCCATCCAAGTCTGTGAAATATTTGATATGTGGGGCATTGATTTTATGGGGCCATTCCCGTCTTCACGAGGGAATAAGTATATACTCGTCGCTGTCGACTATCTGTCAAAATGGGTTGAGGCAAAAGCCTTACCCACCAATGATGCCCGAGTAGTTTGTAAATTTTTAAAATCTCTCTTTGCCAGATTCGGGACTCCTCGTGCCATTATCAGTGATCGTGGTACTCACTTTTGTAATGAACAATTTGCAAGAGTAATGCTGAAATATGGTGTTACTCACCGTCTTTCTACAGCATACCACCCCCAAACAAGTGGGCAGGTGGAGGTCTCAAATCGGGGTATTAAGAGAATTCTCGAGAGGACGGTTGGTGAAAACCGTGCCTCTTGGTCGGATAAGCTGGACGATGCATTATGGGCTTTCCGCACTGCTTACAAAACACCCATTGGGTGTACTCCATATAAGCTAGTGTACGGGAAAGCATGTCATCTTCCGACCGAATTAGAACATAAGGCCTATTGGGCTTTAAAACATGCAAATTTCGACCTTCAGACAGCGGGTGATCACCGTAAAGTTCAACTAAACGAACTAAATGAATTACGTGATCAAGCTTATGAAAATTCTTTAATCTATAAAGAAAAGACTAAGAAGATACATGACTCTAAAATAAAGAACCGCGTTTTCAACGTTGGTGACAGAGTTCTTCTTTTCAATTCAAGGTTGAAAATTTCTCGGGTAAACTAAAAACTCGTTGGTCTGGACCATTTACTATAACCAAAGTATACCCATATGGAACTGTTGAGTTATTACAACCCGACGGTCCCAATTTTAAAGTAAATGGACATCGGCTAAAACACTATTTTGGAGGGGACATACAACCAATGGTTGTCCCGGATCTCCAAACTTACCCCATGGACCAATAAATTCGGGGTCGAGTCAAGCTAGTGACTCGGAAAACAAAAACACTAGTATCATGTACATAATAACAAATAATGAATTTTGTATTTTGTTCAAATTTCTATCCTTGTATGTATATTATACTTTATCATTCAACTTCCGGGCTGTCAGGACAAATTTATTACAGTTAATCATTCACAAGTGATTAGCTAGCGTGGTAAACCTGACACAAGCCTGGGAGGTAGTGATTACATATATTATATTATTTCATAAACAATATAAAATACAAAAACATTTTTCCTATGCACACAACTTGCCCAGTTTGATTAGCCTCTCAGTTACAACATTTGGTTGTTGGCTGTTTTCAGTTACTGAGCTCTGTCAAACCCAGATTCCCTTTCAAGGGGCGGTTGTTAGGAATTTTCTTTCTTTTGTACATATATATATATAAATCTAAAAATACAAAAACATTTATAAAAGATAAAAACCAAAAATAATCTCCTTTATCTTATCATTTCATAATTCTGTGAGTGGCAATCCCACTCCTATTTCTCACCAAATCTTTGAGTGACAATTCCACTCCATTACCCCAAGGACAATTTTAATTCGGGGTCGAGTCAAGCTAGTGACTCGGGAATCAAAAACAAGCTACCTCATGACAAATCAATTCGAGGTCGAGTCAAGCTAGTGACTCGGTAATCAAAAGCATAGCAATATGGGTTTTCACTCATATTTCTGATTTCTTTCTCTTTTCTAACACCCTAGTGTGGGGGAGACGAACCACATGTTGTACATATGTAAAATATTTAAAAAAAAAAAAAAAAAAAAAAAATGGTACAAGTCAAATAAAAAGATAAAAGTGAGTTTGTATGTAAATAGAGTAAAATAAAAAGGTTAATAGTATTGCCTCCTTACGTTCTAAAAACTTGGTGGGACACCAAGTATTGTGAATATTGAGGGCAATATTCAGTTCTAAGTGTGGGGGAGCGTTCTCACGAATGCAAAACACATGTTCCATCAAGAACCCCCATTTGATCAAAATTATCAGTTTTTTCACACTTAGAAATGCGAATAATGGTATCAATCCTCCATGTCTAACCCACAACAGGATTGGCTAGTCCAGGAGCAAACGGCTCTTGGTAAAGACTTCTCAAAACCGTTGATGGCTTGCAATTTGCCAAAAATTGTATGGTTCCTCAACTCCCCGAAAACAAATGAGTTGGCTAGCCCGCAAGATTATGGCTTGTGGTAAAGGCCGTGGAAAAACCATAATTGGTAATCAGCTCACCAAGATGTTGACTATTCCATCAAGAGTTGGCTAGTCCAGAAGCAAACGGCTTTTGGTAAAGACAAATCAAATCCGTTGACAGCTGGTGGTTTGCTAAAAATCACACGGTTATCAGGTGTGCCACAGTTCTTACACCTGGCTACTCCAGAAGTGATGGCTTTTGGTAAAGAGTTAAAATCCATTAATTTTTTCTCAAATAGATTGCTAGGGACTAGCAATAGTTTAGTGTGGGGGATTGATGAGTGTCTAAATACTCATCATTTTGTACCAATCTGAACTGCCAAAACATACAAAAACACTCAAAAATGCATCATAATACTTAAAATATCTCAGAAAAGTGTTTTATATGTTTCAAATACAAAATATGCAAAAACAAATTAAAAACGTACAAAGTTTGCATAATTGGCAGTTTCAGTCCCTCAAGTTTCAAATATTGTCAAAACTAGTCCCTGAAGGTTTTAAATAAATAAAAAGTCAACTTAAGTCCTTGGGAACTCAAAAATGTTCACAAAACATCCCTGGATAAAAGTTTACACAAACTGGCAATTTTTACCCCTCAAGTTACAAAATTGGCAAAATGGTCCCTGGGTATTCAAAAATGGAAAATTTACAAATAATACCCTTGTACTATGCATGAATGACAAAATGGAACAATTTTGATAACATTTTGAGAAATTACAAGTTTAATCCCTTAAAAATCCAAATTTGCAATAAAGGTCCCTGGAGTTTGAAAAATTGCAGAAAAGGTCCCTGGGTGTTTTTAAATGGAAAAATAAATAAAATAGTCCTTGGTTTATTAAATTTGGCAAGTTAAGTCCTTAAAAATACTTTGGGAAAATAACATGTTCAGCCCCTCAACTTTGCCAAATTTACAATTTTGGTCCTTGTTCACTTAAACCAAACCGGACCCTTTTTATTTTATTAATCCAAAACCAAATCCAACCCATCTTAAATTACCCAGCCCACACACCCCAAGCCCAAAGAAAAAAAAAAGCCCAGCACCCTTTTTATTTAAAACCAGCGCTGACCCGCGTTGACCACCCAAAACCGCCAACCACTGTTCATCTCCCACCTTCACCCCTGCATTCACCAAAACCAGGTGGTTTCACCACCACCACCTCACCTTTCCAGCTCACCCTCACCTCCTTTCCACCTCACACACCAAACCAGATAGCATTTAATGCCTTCTCCACTTCTTTTCACTCCAAACCATACCATTACCTCTGTTTTCTTCCATAAAATCCCAACTTGGTCTCCAAACATTCCCCTTGCCCCCTGACACCTCCACAAGCTCCCAAAGTTCTTTAATTTCAACCCTTTGCCTCCACGTTAACGTGGAGGACTTTGGCGCCAAAATCAAGTTTGAACAATCATGATCAATTGGACTAAATGGATGGCTCAGATGAAGTGGGAAAGGATCAGAAGAGGTTTCTAAACCTAATTGAAGCCTATAAAGACCAAGAGAAGCAGAGAAGAAAGATACCTAGTTTATTTTCAATAATTGTATGTCGTATTAATATTTTCAAAAGTTCAAGTGTAATTGTAAGCTTTCAAGTTTAAGTTTAAGTGTTCTCAGTGTATTAGTGATCTCTTAAGTTAATAAAATTCAAGTTTGTGTTATTATCTTAAGTTGTGCCATTTTCAATTTTATATCAATAATCTCAATAAGCTGTGTGTTGTTACTGTATGGATTCATGGATTAAGTAAGCTCATATAAGCTCCCATAAGCTACATAAAGCTTCTAGTAACTTATAATTCAGTATAGCTTAAAAAATTTCAAAAATACAAAATTGGTCAATGAAAGTCAACTGTGGCATTTGTTCTTGATATCTGGGATTCAAAAGTGATTTGGAAGCATAAGTAAGCTTGGAGTATTGGTTTAGATCCTCAGGGGAGGAAATAAGTGGTTCTTGATTCTTGGTTTTAAGCAGGAAAGCTTATTTGTAAGTCATCAAAATTCTCACTTTTACTTTTGTACTATTGCTCTGCTTATTGTTTGCTTTTTCATTGTTTAAATGCTTATTTAATCTGATATAGTAATAATATAACTTAAAAATAGTATCTTGCTTGTTGGAATTAATATTTACTAAAAAAATAAAAATCAATCAGTCAATATAGTATATCTTGTGTTCTTGTGTATTTGTGGGCATTATCTGTTTTTAAGTGCTTAATTACATCTAATATATCATAATAAGTCATGTTGGATCAGTAGAATAAGCTTTGTAAGCCATTTACCTCACAAATCATAAAACAGACTAGTAAAAAGGGGTGTTTGGATTTACATGTTCTGTGTTACTCAGCTTGGTATTGTTGTAATTTTTAGTGTATACAAGTCATTCAGTATCACATTAGCCCAGAGAAACAAAAATAAACAGGTCTTAGTTGGTTAAATAGTCAAAATCACAAGGAACACATCACCACAGTTAACTGTGGTGATATTGGAGTCCATAACTCATCAAATCTACTCACAAGTTAGTAATTTAGTTTATTTCATTCTTAGTATAGCTTAATATGACATGATCAATCATTAAGATAAGTTAGAAATTCAACAAAGTCAAAGTTTAAGCTTTAAGCAAAATAGTCAAAGTGCACACCTCAGATTTTCATCAAAATGGTAGTAATTTTCATGAATTTTGTGTTGTAATTTGGAACTTGAAATTTGTTGTGAGTATAACCTACTAGTTTAACTATAGTTTCCCACATCTAGTTCATTTTTAAGATTTTTATTAAGTAAGATAAGCTCAACCAAACTCACTTGCAGGGCAAAGGTGTGCCCTGCTCATTCAGACCCAGTTCATCACCAATACTTTGGTGGTGATTTCTTATCAACTCAGTGGACCCCACACCCTAGGTTTCAGCTTAAGTGTAGCTTAATATACCAGCTTATCATATCTAGGTTTAGTTTAGACTTTAGCTTATTGTAGGATAGCTTTTAGGATCAAATTTGTGATCTTTGTGAAACAAGCCACACTGATTACTCAGTGTATGATCACCAATCCAAGGGCTCACACAGAGCTTATTAGTGAACCAATAAGGTAGCTTATTAGCTTAATCTGTAGCTTATCAACCCATAGTTGAACCCCTAGGCTTAGCTTGAACCCTATTTCAATCTTGTGGACCCCACAACCCTTGGAACACAACTGCAGGGAACAAAAATTACCCTGCTCATCAGCACACCACCACCATACCACCAACTTAAGTGGTGGCTGCAGCCCACACCAGTAGGTCCCACACCTCAAACCTAGCTTATTACAACCCCCTCCTACCCAGGTTCAAGAGTTGACCCTTTGTCTGACCTACAAACCAGTGGACCCCACCTTAAATTGCCACAAATCTCTGTCCCATTTCTGAGTCAGAAGAAGAATAAGCAAGTGCTTATTTGGGATTTTCAGCTTATCCTAGGAGCTTATCTCATCATATTTAGCTTAATTAGGTTTAAGTAACTTAGATAAATTAGATTTCACCATAGTGGACCCCACATAACCTCAGTTTAACTTATTTCTTCATTTGGTCAACCTTAGTCAACTGTTTAAGCTAATAAGCATTCTCAGTGCTTATTCTTGATTTCCAAAGTAGTTGTTTTTGTAAAAGTTTCATTATTTAAGTATTTAAATAGTTTTGTAAAAGAAAAACCAGAAAAAGCAAACATAAAAATAGTGATAGCTTCTATTTAATAGAAATTATCTAATTAATTTTCATTTTAGCTTATTAATAAGCACTTGTCCAATTTTATAATTTTATAAATTACTTAGTACCTTAAAGTAGTTAAAATAATTTTCTTAGAATTTTCCTAAACAGTTTACTATTTATTAGATTTAAAACTAATTTAAATAATTAAATAGGTAATATTAATAATTAAATAGATTTCTTTAATTTTAATTAACAAAAGTAGAATTTTATATTTTTCCTAAGTTTCATAAAGTAGTTAAGATTTTTTAAAAATAGTTTAATAATTTCCACTGTTCATTTTATAATTTTCTTATTTAAATTAATTAAATTAGCTTAAAAATAATTAATAAGTAATTAATTAGTCAATTAGCATAAATATAATTTTTAGCAAGTTTTTATAATTTTATAGTATTCCTGTAGTGTTTAAATAGTTTTATAAATTTTATCATAATTTTCTAAGGTAATTTAATATTAATAGTAATTTAAAATAGTTAAAATAGTTTAATTAAGTTAAATAGTTATTAATTAATAAAATACTTATAAAAAGACAAAAATATTTATTTTAATTTTTTATACTTTCTTCAAGTTCTTATTTAGGTTTAGAAATTATTTATTTAAGTTTTTAGGTTTATTTGTAATAGTTGTAATTTTTAGTTAATTTAAATTAAGTTTTTAATTAGATTTTAATTAATTTTATTAAATAAATAATTATTAAATATTATAATAGTCATTTTCATAATTTCAAATTCATTTTCTATTTTCTTTAATATTAAGTTTTCAAAATTTCACTTTTAGCCCCTGTAGTTTGTAACTTGTTAAATACCACTTTTCTCTGTCTGTTATCTGATTATCTGATTTTGTGTTTATTTCTGTATTTCTGTTATAATTTCATATTTTCCAAATATCAAAGCAATCAGTAGTGTACTTAACTCTCAAATCATATTGGTTACTGTCCTCAGTACCACTCACTTTCCTATCCGTTTACAAATACAATTTCAATCTCGTTGGGATTTAACGACCCGGGGATTTCCCTGTACTTCCACGGTCAATATTAACTAGCACTTTCTCCTAGGTGGGCCTAACAGCTTCACAAGGCTGACTGGTTGGTTTGGGAGGAGTCATAGATCAAGGCGGTTAATTGGATTAAGTCAAAGTGCTTACATTGACAAAATATTGAAAAGATTCAATATGCAAAATTCCAAGAAGGGATATTTGCCGATGGAAGTAAAACATGGCTTATGTAATGAGTTTTGTGCTTCAACACCTGATGAGGTGACTCGCATGAGTAAAGTTCCTTATGCTTCGGCTGTAGGATCTATTATGTATGCGGTTAAGTGCACAAGGCCAGATGTGGCATTTGCTCAAAATATTACCAGTCAATTTCAACAGAATCCAGGTGAAAAACATTGGATTGCTGTTAAACATATTCTTAAGTATTTGAGGAATACAAAAGATATGTTTTTGGTATATGGTGGAAATCCATCTACAGAACTTTGTGTTACAGGTTTCTGTGATGCATCCTTTCAAAGTAATAAAGATGATTCGAAGTCTCAGACGGGTTATGTCTTTGTTATCAATGGAGGAGCTGTAGACTGGAGGAGCAAGAAGCAGAGTACAATTGCGATGTCTGCAACAGAAGCTGAATACATTGCTGCTTCGGAAGCTGCTATGGAGGCTGTTTGGATTAGGAAATTCGTTTCTGGGCTTGGTGTTATGCCTTCAATTGAATTACCTATTAATATGTATTGTGACAATTCTGCTGCAATCATATTTGCCAATGAACCTGGAGTCATGAGAGGCACCAGACATTTTCTACGGAAGTATCACTTTGTTCGTGAAAAGGTTGACGAAGGTGAAATAAATCTGTTGAAGGTTCACACAGATGATAACTTAGTTGATCCGTTCACTAAGGCTTTGGCGAAAGAAAAGCTTAATGAATTGGCCAATAGAATTGGACTTAAATTAGCTAGTAGTTTCATGCATAACTGTGATTAGTATTTGGATAAAGGATATTGTAAACAATTATTATTTTAATGAAATAAAATATGTTGGTATGTTTATTTCTATTTGTTAATTATTGTTGTCCTATTTTGCATGTTTAAATCCATGAATAAGAGTTATTCTAAATTGTCCGTTGTCAGTTATTAATATGGGAATATTATTAAATTAAGACAAATCTGAAGTTGATATAATATACTTAAGTATATTGATGCGTAGACATGTCATTTCAGATGATATTCGATGATACTGAATATAGGACTTATCCCAACTATATGATGTTACTTTATGGATCTTGTCATTAAGTAAATCATAAGAAGTTATCCTTAGACTTGAGATACAAGATAACGGTCATGAATGTAGTACATTTTTGTGGAACAACTTAACGCTATACGTAACTGGTAGTCATAAGGGTTGTTTTCGGAAATGTTACAAAGTTTGTGTGTTTTGCTTGTAGTCAATAAAGAATTTGTTCCTTCAAATTAATTTTTGGAGTTTAATACTGCTGGGCCCCTCGTAGGGTTGTCAAGGTGTTTGCGTGGCCACGCCCAAGGTCTTTTATGAAAGGTTCAAAAGATTTGATAATCTTGTCAATTTCTAAGAACGAGAAACAGAATGGTTAATTAAGGAATGACCTAGATCCATATCCTTATTAACGTAGTATTAGAAACAAAGGGATAATAATAATGAGAAATCATTAAAAGGTTTTCCAGGAGCCTTACTCAAGTTGTACTAGAGGCATCGACGTGTTGCAAGACGCTAATCGATGTGATCACACTATTATGATATGTCTAAGTGGGAGCTGTTGGTTTTATAGACAAAATAATAATAGTCGTGTGTTAGGATCGAACTTGAGATCACGGGATTGCACACAATACGTATGAAGAGGAAATGTAATAATTATTTATAAAATGTTATAATTAATTATTAAACACAAAACAATTAAATAATAATTAGTATTATTGATTAATGGCTAATTAATTATTAAACGAAGATTAGGAAACTAATTACTAGACAATACATGGAAACAAGAGAAGGTTCCGGAAACACTATGTGGGCTTCACAACCGATCGGCCAAGGGGTGTAACCCACCTCCTTTGTGCCTTGAGCTCCAAGTAATGACTAGTATATAAGCAAACCCAAGGTGAAGGTTTTTCTCATAACTTGTACACACACAACTTGGGTTTTCTCTTCTCCTTCTTGTCTTGGTCGAACCAAAACCAAACACCCCTAAGGGTTTCGTTTTTTCTTGTGTCCAAAAATTGTTTTGTGTTATTACTTGCATAAACTTTTCCTTGAATTAGTACGTGTGTACAAGAACGTGAATCAAACACACTATTGTTTGATTCTTGGATTGAATTACAAAAAGGTAAGGGGTAATTCATATAATCCTTATAAACCCTAATTAGGGTTCATTGGTTCCGGAAGATTGCATTGATTCTTGTTCGGGCTAGAATCACTACGGTATGTTTACTATTTAAATTAATGATTAATTAATTACATGTTATTAGATTTATTATAATTGCTTCCGCTCATGCTCACTTTGATGTTCATGGTTTATTAATATGATTGTCATTATATAATAATTCGAACACTTTACAGGTTGGCCACTTAGTTTTGGCAAATTCAGACTATGCAATTGATTCAATATGTCGGCAGTTGCGTCATTTGGATCTTAATCCTCATGTTCCAAGTGTTCTTGCAGCTATTCTGTCCTACATGGGTGTGGCCCACAACATATTACCATTGATGGAAGAGCCTGTATGTTTTACCACTCTGTATGTTGTGTTTCATTTTTAAATATAACATCTAAACTTAACATGAGAAATTTGCACAGATGCGCTCTATCTCACAGGAACTTGAGATTCTTGGCTGGCATCAACACCCTGAGCTGACCATTTCCTTTTTAAAGGTAAATGTTTAGGAGTATTTGGTTTCGTGTAATGTATAAGATTTATTAGTTTAAACAACTCATCCCACACAATTATCTTCTTAAATCACCCAATCATTTATAGTTGCATTTTAACTTCCACCTCAAGTTTGGTCGTCAAATGACCTTGTTATCTGTATTTTAGGTTGAAGTTATTCTCGATTATGTTGTGACTTACTTTTTTCTTAGGCAGTGGCTGAAATTGCAAAGGCTTCAAAACTTGAGGCTTGTCACTCCCCTCTCAAGCAAAGGCATACCATACACATGTGAAGTCTGAATTGTCTAACTTGGAAAGGAAAACAGTGAATAGAGTTGACGATGATGATCACTCGAGTCTTGAAGAAGATGCTGATAAGTATAAGGAGCAATTGGAGGCTGTCTTTTTTAAACTGAAGGAATCCAAGAGATACCGACGAACGGTTGGATCTATATCTATTTCTTGTATCACGGCAGTTACTCGTCTACTTAGTTCCTTGAAGCAAACAGCATGCTTGGTAGCCTTGGATATAGTTGAGGTAGTAATACTATTTGTTTTTCAAGCATTTGTTATGACTGTGTTTTATCTTGTTGATAAATGTATACGTTTTCAGGATGGAATCATAGCACTTGCGGAAGTGGAAGAATCCTATAAACATGAGACAAGAACCAGGGAGGTCCTTATAGAAGCTTTACAATCATATTCACTTCACGATCTTACAGATACTCTTGATGCTGAAAATGATGGAACTGACGAAAACCGGTTACTCCCGGCCATGAATAAAATTTGGCCCTTCTTGATTGCCTGTATCCGAAATGGGAAACCACTGGTAAGAACACGTTCTCATATATCTCGTTATTGGAATTTAGAGGTAGGCAATACGGGCAGGTTGGGTGGTTTGGGTAACGGGTCAAAATGGGGGTTTTGTTCAAAACCGGGTCATATCATGGTAAGGTTGGAAGCAGGTTGATCCAAAGCACCTTTTTATTCATTGTTTTTTACTGATAAATAATGTGTCAAATATGATTACAAACTGTATATTATTTCAACGATAGTCTGATCTATGGGATAAAAATGATATATGTTGGTTTTATGCATTTAAGTACACCGTGGCTCATTTTGACCCGTTTGACCCATTTTCTTTTTCAAACTTTGTTCTTTACGCGTTAGAGATAAATTTTTGCCCGAATTGACCCATTTATTATAGACGACTAGGCGATGTGCTGCCGTGATTAGTAGATCAGTGCAAATATGTGGAGGTGACTTTTTCTCTCGTCGTTTCCACACGGACGGGTCCCACTTATGGAAACTTGTAGGCGCATCTCCGTTTCAGAAAAAGCCCATGAATTTAAAAGAAAGAAGAGTCTTACAGCTTCCATACAGAAGCGGTTCAATGCCTTCAGAAGATGAGCCAACGGCTGAGATTTCAGATTTAAAGGTCCAGGTGGCGGTGCTGGAGATGATAGCTGAGATATCAGGGAACAAAAAGAGTGCTTCAGCTTTTGAAAGTGTGGTTAAGAAGGTGAGTGGGATTGTTGTGGGGATGTGCAGTGGTGTCGGTGGACTCAGAGATGCATCTGTGAATGCCCTTAGAGGACTTTCATCCATTGATCCTGATCTTATTTGGCTCCTTCTTGCTGATGTTTGCTACTCCAAAAATAAAGAAACCATTTCATCACCGCCACCGGTTATGGATTTACCACCACTTTTACAACTTGTGCCGCCGCCTTCGTCTCCCAAGTCATACCTTTATGTTCAGTATGGTGGCCAGAGCTATGGTTTTGACATTGATTTTTCTGCTGTAGAATATGCTTTTAAGAAATTGTACATCTTTTGTCCTGTAAAACTTAACATGTAGTATATCTAGTTTCGATTATTCTTTTTACATACTTGCAGGGCTCTTTAGTTTCCACTGATACTTTCTCTAAAAGGTCTAATAACGTGACATTTCATATCGAAGAATAACATGAAGTATGTAATCCATTTAAAATTATAATTTTTAAACCATCTCAAAAAAGCCATATACAAAAACTCTTTCGATCATTAGAAGTGTTCTAAATGTTTTATTCAGATGCATAGTAAAATGACGAGATTTTTCATATACATAACGTGGTTTTTTTTAGTCAGAATGACACTTTTTAATTTAGATATTTCCGTGATCGTTCACGACTTTTCCTTTTATCACCCGCTAGAGTGGCTAACAACAATACCATTTTGATAGTCTGAATTGTGACCGGAGGGTGGGTAACAATGAACACGAAGCAATAAGTTCACTGCAATCTATAAATGTGCATTTCGTGTCTAAAACAAAATAAGTTCACTGCAATCTATAAACGAAGCATATAGATCGATGAAGCATGTGATATAAAAGTTACCAACATGAGTTTATATTTTGACCTCATTATTTAATTTATTGATAAGCTTTAATTCAGAAGCTTATAACTTCTTTTCGTTCTAGAGTCTAACAGGTTAAGGCAAGTTGAATGAAAAATGTTTTTGAACATAAATTATTTTCTTATGTTGCCTTAGAGCACAAGTTGTAGATGGTAAGCCACATCACCCAACACCTCAACTTCAACTATTCACAACAAACCCCCTCCTCACCAAACAACAAACCCCAACTTCCCCATTATAGCACCACATCTTACACATTTTTTTTTTTTTATTCATTTCATTAATTTAATTAAATTCATTCCACAATTACTTAAAAATAACACAACATACTAATTTTATTTCATCAAATAAAAAAGTTATAATACGGAAAAAAAAAACAAGATACGATTAAAAAAAAAAAAAAAAAAAAAAAAAAAAAAAAAAAAAAAGAAGACATATACACGAAAAAAAAACGCATACAATAGGAAAAAAAACATACGATACTAATATGAAAATTAAACATTTTATTCGTCATCTTCGCGGTCGATACTTTGGTATTTCTGAGTTATTCTTGCTTGTCTCTTGCAAATTATTTCGGCTCTAACCGGGTCAGTAACCGTGTTTGGATCGAGCATTAGCATCTGCATATCCTGCCACTCTAACGCCGCAGCTTCTTTCTCGAACGCCTTTTCCTCCATTTTCCTCCTCGCCTCGTAACAAGCCGTTTGAGCGTCTTTTGCTTGATTATACTTTTCGGATAATTGTCCCAAAAAAGTACTCGTTTGAGACCCACCGGAGCTCGCCGCACTCGACGTTTTCGTCGACTTTTGTTTCTTTCCGGCTCGTTTGTTGTTTCTTTCGAGACGAGGTCGTTTGTCTGGCCTGAATATATCCTCAAGACATGTAATGTCTAAAGGTTCTTCAGCATCCCATTTCGGGTAGCGTTTCAGGATCTCCCAAACGTGAACCAAAGTGAAACCCCTCTGTCCAAAATGTTGTGCGAAGTTCGTTTCTTCTTGTTTGGACCACAACTTTCGTGCACGCGTATGACCAGCTTCTTCAAAGTCATAGTCATCGTCCGCGTCCAAATTTACGACGTTTTTTCCTCTTTGGGCTTTGGTTTTTTTTCCTCGGCCTTTGGCCGGTGATCGTGGCTTAGCTACTTTAAACGTACCTTGAGATGGTTGTGATGGTTGTGGTGGTTGTGATGGAGGAAACGTGGATGGTTGATTCGGGTTATAAAATTGTGGCGACGAATTGAATTGTTGTTGACTTGCGAATCCTTGTTGAAACGCATATTGTTGGTTAAGGTAAATTTCATTCGGATTTTAATGGTTGTGAACCGTATGGCGGTGAAGGGTTTGGACTTTGAGACGAGGGAGTAGAAGAGTTTGAGGCTCTCCCGTATTGACGTTGGTTTGACGTTAGGAGGTTCGTGAAATAGCCCCCTTCGTTCGGGTTTTGAGACATTTTTGTTTTAATTTGGAGAAGAGGTATAGAAATTTTTAGTTTAGTTTGTTGAAATGTAGTGAAGAGAAGTGAAAATGAGGTTAGTATTTATAGTGTTTATGTAAAAGAGTTTAGGGAGAAAAAAAAAATACAAACAAACACAACCGTTGTAAACAAACGGTAATATTTCAATTTCCACCTCTGCTCTCCAACGTAAACTTCACTTTTTGTCACAAACTTGGTTCGCCGTGGCCACGAAGAACCACCCAACAAAGAGCAACGGCGAGCCCGTTGTGGTGTAGAGGCGAGCTTCGGCTAGCCGTTGGTATAGCCACGTCGGACGGCGAAGGGGTTCAACGAGCCCTACACCTTGTGCTCTTATCCAACATGAGCAAAAATAGTACTATAAACTTTTGGCGAAAACATAAAATTCATAAATCTTTTAACTTAAAGCATGTGCTAACATGAATAACAATAATAATAATATTACAAAAATGAAAGTTTTGCGAAAACTCACAAGCCATTACTTATTTTAAACTTTTGTCCTTCTGAATATAATGGTAACACATAAGATAGGTGTAGATGACATATGTTAGCTCAATAACTATTTGACCATCTTATAAATTAATCAACCAAGCAAACACAATGACATGGCACTTGAAAGGAAGGGTTGTACATTATATTAAATGGTGCATAAGTTTTGGTTTGGTTTTTTGAAATTGATTTGGGCAATGAGCTCATGACCACTCGTTTTGTTTTCATTGTTTTGTTTTGATGATATCACTATTTAATAGTATCACAATGAACCCAAGTTGTAACAAATGAGCATATACGTGGTGTCATAAGTCTGCATCGAAAATGAGCAAGTTGGATCGTTTTCTTATCTCGGAAAATCTGTGGTATAATCACCCGAACATTAGCGCTATTACTTTGGATCGTTACTTATCTAATCATCGGCCCATTTTACTTCGTGAATCTATGTTCGACTATGGACCGAGTCCGTTTAGATTTTATCACCATTGGTTGGAAGTTGAAGGCTTTAATAAATTGGTTACGGATACTTGGAATGCAGCCTCAGGTGCTTGTCATAATGGTATACGCAACTTGATGAAGAAGTTAAAATTTCTTAAGAATAAAATTAGGGAATGGAATTATGGGAATACGAGTAATTCGAAGGCTGAGATTAAGAGGCTTAAAGATGATTTACATAGGCTCGATGAGGTGATAGATAGTGGGAAGGGTTCTGATGAGATTGTTTCTAAAAGAATGGAGGTGGTCATTTCCATACAACGTTTAAATAAATCCCATGCAGCAGATTTAGTTCAAAAGGCGAAGATAAAGTGGTCGGTGGAAGGAGACGAGAACTCCTGATTTTTTCACGGGATTCTAAATAAAAAGAGAAATCAGATGAGTATTAGGGGTGTAATGAAGGATGGTGTGTGGATTGATAGACCTGATCTAGTGAAAGGCGAATTTTTGAATCATTTTAGTAACAGATTTGCGAAGCCTTTGGAGAAGCGTATTTGTATTGATATGTGTTTTCCAAAGACTCTTACTCATGTTCAACAGGAGGAATTGGAGTCAAATGTGACCAGAGAAGAGGTTAAGAGGGCGGTTTGGGATTGTGGTGTGGACAAGTCCCCTGGTCCGGATGGCTTCACGTTCGGGTTTTATCGTCATTTTTGGTTACTCATTGAGAATGACGTGTTTGTGGCTGTTAACTATTTTTTTATGCACGGTGAGATTCCTAAAGGATGTAACTCATCATTTATTACTTTGATCCCAAAAATTTCCGATGCTAATATGGTGAAAGATTTTCGTCCTATAAGCCTTATTGGAAGTGTGTACAAGATTATTGCCAAAATCTTGGCGAATCGTCTTGTTAATGTGTTAGGAGGCATTGTTAATGAAGTGCAGTCGGCTTTCATGGCGGAGAGACAAATTTTAGACGGACCGTTTATTCTTAATGAGATTATACAATGGTGTTCTTTGAAAAAGAAACAAGCAGCCATCTTTAAGGTTGACTTTGAGAAGGCCTACGATTCGGTCAGATGGGATTATTTGGACGAAGTATTGAATAAGTTTGGTTTCGGTAATAAGTGGCGTAATTGGATCCAAAGTTGTCTTAGGTCATCAAGAGGTTCCATTCTCCTTAATGGTAGTCCAACTGAGGAATTTCAGTTTTTCAAAGGCCTTAAACAAGGAGACCCGCTCTCTCCTTTCTTATTTATTCTTATCATGGAGAGCCTTCATTTATCGTTTCAACGTGTGGTAGACGCCGGTTTGTTTCTAGGATAAATTTAAATAACTCGGTGACTATATCGCATTTGTTTTTTTGCGGACGATGCTGTGTTCGTTGGAAGATAGTGTGATGGGAATATAGATACTCTTATTAATGTTTTGGAATGCTTTCACCAGGCTTCTGGTCTTAGAATTAATATGAGTAAAAGCAAGATTATGGGTGTTCATGTGGATGATGCGAAGGTTAATCAGGCCGCTGCAAAGCTCGGATGTCTCATTCTTCATGCACCGTTCACTTATTTGGGTACTAAAGTTGGTGGAGCTATGTCACGGGTTGATGCGTGGAAGGAGGTTGTCGATAAGGTTAAAGCGAGTCTATCTAAGTGGAAAATGAAAGTTCTTTCTATAGGAGGCAGATTTACGTTGATGAAGTCGGTTCTTGGCTCTATCCCTATTTTCTACATGTCTATCTATAGAGTTCCGAAACGTGTTCTCTACGAATTGGAATCGATTCGTAGTCATTTCTTTAACGGACATGATCGTAACAGTCATAAAGCTTCATGGATTAAATGGAGTAGTGTTGTTTCTGCGAAAGAAAAAGAGGGTCTTGGTGTTGCTAGTCTTTATGCGTTAAATCGTGGTCTTATGTTAAAATGGATGTGGAGATTTTTTTCTAATAAAGATTCGCTTTGGTCGAGAGTCGTGAAAGCTATTCATGGTAATGATGGTGGTGTGGGTAAGGAATTGCGTAATGGGCATCGTTCTTGTTGGTTGAATATAGTGAACGAAGCTAAGATTCTTAAAGAACAAGGTGTAGATTTTTTTGAGTTTTTGAGGCTACAATTGGGAGATGGTAATATGGTTCGGTTTTGGGAGGATAAATGGTGCGATGATGGTATTCTTAAAGACAGGTTCCCTCGGATTTATGCTTTAGAAAAATGCAAAAAGGTGAGTGTTCGGGATAAATTAGCGGACCCTAGTTTGGAGTATTCGTTGCGTCGTAATGTTAGGGGAGGAAGGGAACAATCCTAGTATGATGCTATTTCCGAGGTGATTGGTGAAGTTAGCATAGTTCCTCAGGCTGATAGGTATGTTTGGTCGCTTGATAATTCTGGTGTATATTCTGTGGCTTCGATGAGGAAGGTGATTGATGAATATCGTGCGCCGAATGTGTCTTCTATGACGAGGTGGGTGAAGTGTATGCCTATCAAAGTGAATATTTTTGCCTGGAAAGTCAAGTTGGAAGCTCTTCCTACTAGATTTAATATTTCATGTCAGGGTATAGATATCGGATCTCTTATGTGTCCAATCTGTGACAAAGAGGCTGAAACATCTAGTCATTTGTTCTTTAATTGTTGTTTGGCCTCTCAGATTTGTAGCAAGATTGCACGATGGTGGGACGTTTCATATGAGGATGTTAACTCTTACGGGGATTGGTTGACTTGGATGGTGTCCTTACGTCTCTCGGCTAAGATTAAATTGATGCTTGAAGGAGTGTTCTATGCAATGTGGTGGTTTCTTTGGTCGTTCCGCAACAAGACTCTTTTTGACAGCAAAACTCCTTTAAAGGCGGTATTGTTTGATGATATTGTTTCTAGTTCGTTTAATTGGTGTAGATTTAGATGTAAAGCCTCGTTCAGTTGGAACGATTGGCTTAAGAATCCTTATCTTATTGTAATGTAATTCTAGCTCCTTGCTAGTTTTTAATAAATCCGCTGTTCCAAAAAAAAGTTGTAACAAATTGATCCGGTAGTCATTACAAGTTCTTGAAACAAAACTTTCATACACAACTATAAGTCCAATCATTTAATTCATTTCACCTGGACATATCATCATATGTCAAATACTGGTAGCATTACGGTTATGTACGGTCCTCGGTTATATTATACAAGTGGTTTCAATATTATACGGCTCGGTGAGAGTAGTGTCCAAACCGGATTTTCATTTTTTTATGGTGCGTGACATTATTTAGTATGTTATGTGAAACTATTTACATTGTAAGGAGAAAGTCCCTTACCAAACTACGTAGTCATTACATTGCAACAAACTGGTCTCTTTCTGCATTGAAGATTAAGGATTAAAGGTACTTCAAATTTTATTTATGATAATATCCAATTTCAACATAGACAGTGCCATTAGTTTACCATTAAATTCAAAACAGTACAACAATTTCATAAATATTTACTTGTTGACCAAATTCAATATATGTGGTTAGTTTGTGTTGTACTAGAGTTTATTGTTTTAAATGTACGAAAGTTAATATATTTTATGTAATTAAATAAAAATACAAATTGTGTAAGATTAGATCTACCCTATCTCATAAAAAGGTTAAAAACAAATGTTTTTCTTTTCATTCTAGATGAATAACTTTTGAGGATTTATGAGATATCTTTCCATAGCCTTGGTTTTATGTTTTGAAAAAGTGCATAAATAAATAAACGTCTGCAAGATCTTTTGTAATATCTAAAAGAAGATGGTAACCAAAAAGTTACAAGTGGACAAAACGTAACACACATAAATCAGTATACAAGAATTGATCAATATGTTCATCCACATGTTTACTTAGTTACAAATGCATCCTTCAAAAACAAAATGTGAAAGTCAGGTGTATCTTCCTCTCAAGTAATAAATTTAGGAGGTATTCTAAATGTGTTTTAGGCCTCTTGTAAGTTAATATGGTAACGGCCTAGGGGGTTCCCAGGGGCTCACGGGAATCCAATGGATGTTTTATCGCGTAGTGTGAATTTTGGTAGAAATTATTGATTTTTTTAAAAATGGACCCGGTCCCAAAACTTTGTGTCACATAAATATTACTTAAACCGCTAGTTTTTTAATTCTTTACTGGTTTTAATGAAATAGTATATTTTAGTTAATTATTATTTCTTTTATACTCGTAAAAGAAATTTTTTGTGCACATGATAACTTAGTGATTATGGGTTCGCCCCTGATGATAACAAACGTATTATTTTAACTTGAAATAATTAAAGACTTTTACTATGGATAAAGATTATCATGTATTGTACAAGAATTACAAAACAAAACAAGAAAAAGTGGTTGTGAAATAATAAACACAAGGTGAACACATTATTTGCCGCCGTCTACATCGTACAATTATTCTTGTTCTCTAAATGGTCAATGGATGTATAAGTTTCAAAGCAATTTTATTTTCTCTACAAGGAATTTTGTGGGCCAATATCTTACATGAAATCTCCAAGTTTTTTGTTTTTGTAAAATAATAATGTACTTGTTTATCCATATGTTCAAAAATGTGTGTGAAACAAGTTAACGTTGGCATGCAATCGACGAGTATTAAGAAAATATAAAACATGCATTAATTTACTTCTGCGTGGGCTGGTGGGTGCAACGGAAAGGTCGAGTCACGCTGTCGAGGTAGCGCCATGTAGGTGGGTTGGTCCCACCTGCATTGTAGAAAATGCTCTTGAATGCTAGTAAAAATACTATTGACGAAATACGTTCTAACACATGCAATACTAGTTTTACTGGATGTTACAAAATGCTACTCGTAAATTAAAAGAGACATTGTGAAAATTAAAATAACTAAGATCTCGTGTATGCTAAACTAGTAATATTTGAGAGAAAGCAAAGATTTGAGATAGAAGGTGTGAAGATAAAAGAAAAGTATTTCCTGCAAAGCTAGTACGTAGTAATATTTATAAAACGTGTTAACGCATGCAAGCTACAACTCTACCATGCATTAATATTCTTTACCTCTTTGAGTTCCTGCCCCGTCTTTATACTTCTTTAAACGCCTTACTATTTTCATACCGATAGAATCATTTTGATATTGTGGGGCTAACTTCTTACATGCCATTTTACTAAGTACAAGCTCTATATATACACACACTCACCCAAGACACACACACACACACACCAAACGACTCTCACTCAAACAAAACCCACACTCACAAAGACACACACACCAAAAGAATGGTCAACACACTTGCAAATGGAGATCTTCAATGTCAGCACTGCCTAAGGGTGGAGTCGCAATTGAATTTAAGGAGTGGCGACTTTTATAGTGTTGCCCGCCATGAGAGGAATTGTAACCTTGTAAGTAACTCTACTAAAATCCTCTACTTTATGGCATTTTTTTGTTCATTTTTTACTATATACGGTATCATTTTGGTTGTATGTAGCCTGTTGTTCACATTCCGCCACCACCGGTTCCTAGTGATGATGAAGATGACACATCATCATCATCTGCTGATGATGATGATGATGATGAAGATGATGATGAAGATGATGAAGAAGAAGCAGAAGCAGAAGAAGAAGAAGAAGAAGAAGAAGAAGAAGAAGAAGTTGAAGAAGAAGAGGATCATGAAAACGATGAAGATGACACGTCATCATCAGGTGATGACGATGATGAAGGAAGAAGCGGGGTGGTTTCATCATCTACAGTTTAGGTCAAGTCATATGTATATTTTAATCTTGCATGCTGTTTAACTCTTAAACCAATATATGTAATCTTGATGTTTCTATCAGTTTCGCTAAGTAGTCTTTGTAAGACATATAAAACAATATAAATGAATGGCTTTGCATTAGGCGTTTAATGAAAGTTTGCAATGATTTGGTGTTGGTTGATATGATTTTTTCACAATGAATACTAAATGTATGGATTGAAAAATGTGTTCCTCATTTGCGGCGGTAGCATATGTTGTAGATTCGTCTTGAATGGTCAAGCTTTAGTTTTGTTGAAATTTGTCGCGAAACTAAAGAGCACTGCAAGTATGCAAAAAGAATAATCGAAACTAGATAACCATACAAGAAACAAATGAATAATCGCAACTAGATAACCTACATGTTAAGTTTTACGGGACAAAAAATGTTTCTGTGAGCTATGGACACAACTGAAAGACTGCTAAATACAAGCATAAATGGGTCAAATGGGCTACAATTTATCTCTCACACGTAAAGAACAAAGTTTGAAAAAGAAAATGGGTCAAATGGGTCAAAATGAGCCACGGTGTACTTAAATGCATATATCATTTTTATCCAATAGATCAGACTATCGTTGAACTAATATACAGTTTGTAATCATATTTGACACATTATTCATATGTAAAAAAATAATAACTTTGAATAAAAAGGTGCTTTAGGTCAACCTGCTTCTACCCGTACCATGATATGACCCGGTTTTGACCAGAACACCCATTTTGACCCGTTACCCAACCTGCCCATATTGCTACCTCTAAATTCCAATAACGAGATATATTAAAACGTGTTCTTACCAGTGGTTTCCCATTTCGGATACAGGCAATCAAGAAGGGCCAAGTTTTATTCATGGCCCACCGAAGAGGATAACTGCAGAAGAAGCTCTCAATCATGGATGGTTCCGAGACGGAGAGGCTTCTACTCCTGCTGAACGTGTTAGGAATTGTAGATTAATATTACTGTATTTGATCATTCTTGGTGCAAACCTTGTTCCATGATTTTGTAACATGACAGCAGTTAGAGAATAGATACTTAATTTGCCTTTCATGACTCATGTGTTGTAACACCCAGGCCCAAGCAACGGGCTAACCAAATAACATTCAAATCAACATGAAACCAAGCTACACTATCAAAACTTAACAATCAAGAATGTGATTGAGCAGAACAAAAGAAGTTACTATCTTAATTAGGCACATATGTGAATGATGACAGAATGTATCCCATTACCCATTTAACCCACCACAAATGCAAACACCTAAAACAAAATGCACTGAACATACATGCAAGTATGTTTTATGCAATTTGATCAATTTACAGATTAGCTTTAAGACTTTAGTCTAAAATATTCTAGAACTGCTGTTAAATGAATATTTCTTTTTTGAGTAGAGGTGGCAAAATGGGCGGGTTCGGGAAACTGTCCCAGGTCAAACGGGCAAAAAGAGACAGCAAAAGACTAAAATTTTCTACTCTACAAATAAAAAAATTTCCTCGAGCCAAACACCTCATATTGATTAGATAACTAGTTAACGAGAAACAAACTTCAAAGTCAAATATGTAAAACACATAAGCATCCAATTGCTGAAACAAACTAAACATTGAAGTTGAATACATAGAAAAATAAACTAATCAGCATGGTAACACGTTGACACCATTTGCAGAGAGCTCGCCATCTTGATCCAGTCACAGCCATAGTGCATGTGTCAATTCCTTAACGGCGACGGTAATGATATTAACCAAACTCGGGCTTTTGAGTTGCCTGTAACCTGCAATGTTGATATACCACCAACCAGTCAATGCAATGGTAATGATATTAACATCTACTTTGCAACTTGTCATTAAAATACTTAGATATAAACAGGTACAACCGATTTTCCTATTAGTTTTGAGAATTCAAGAGAAGGTGCCGTTTATTGTTTCTTGTATCACCATACTTTTTCCTTCCAAATTCACCCCATTAAGCTACCACCTTAAGCAATGGATTTTCCAAACAGTCATGAAATCTTGAAAGAAAGGCAATGTTCAACCCAGAAAATCACTTATGTTTAAATGGGACCGAAAAGTGTTCAATTTATCTGCTAAAATTGTTTAAATCACCCATCATTCGTATCTGATCTTAACAATATCTCATTGTTGTTTTTGGTCTCTACTTTATAATCAACTATGCATTTAGCTTTTTCATGGTCATCTTCTAACCTACATAATTTGGATTTTAAGAAACAATCTTTTAGCTTTCTTTATAACTATGTGTCATCAAAAGTGTCCCAATCGAGTAATTTATATAAACAAACGTAAAACAGATGATATAAAAAATGAACATGAATCAGGTTATAGCAATACCTGCATTCCCAAATCAACACATGGCTTGTCGGCAGTATTGGAGACGGTATAGGAAATTGGGAGATGGTCTTATCTTTCACATGGTACGAGTATATTGTTTTGCCCATTTTGCCACGAATGTGTACATAACCTCCTAACTCCGAACGGCTATAAGATACCGATTGATCAAGAGAAAGATCCAAAAATAAATTAGCGTCTTTGAGGTCATCTATTTCTTCCCATATTTCATGACTCTTGTGGAAGTCTGTGTAATCATCGTATACCCAATCATCAAATTTGAGATCACTTATGTCCCAGTCTTTCAGGCCTTCTAATTCTTCCCACTTTATACTAGTCATGTCCAATTTAAACAGACACACATCAGCAGATGTTTTCAGTGATTTGTTTTCATAATATATTATGTAGAATAATTCTCTACAAGACCCTTTCAAATAAAACTTTATGTCTCCACCACTACAGCGATAGGAAGAATAGGAAGGAAGAGGGCATGCCCCAAACAGCATTAGCGTTATCACAACTTCTTTCTCCCCAACCATAATGTCAACTTGTATAACCAAATTAGTAAAAGAACCATCGGTACTTAATGCATACACCTTATCATGGCAACAAGTTAGGTTATGTAGTAATTTACCATTGAAGCTTAACCTCTTGAGTTGTTTGGCATATGACATTTCGGTCCACCTAAACTTGTCTCTTTTACTACCTAGCTGACAAAATACAAATGTAGATTTATCAGTTCTTGCTAATAAAAGAACTGAACTCGGATCATCTGGAGGGGCTGACAAACAACAGTGTCCGATAGATTCATAATTTCCGTCTTCTAAAATCAAGGTGGGGAGACTTATGATCTTAGAAGTCACTTGGTTCCAAAGAGACCATTTATTGTTATGGGGATGGTTGGAGAGTACCACCCATCCATGAAAACAACCTTGGATAATTTTCCCAAGCAACTCGGGGATTCGACATTGATAATGAGGTAACTTGTCGTGTATGGTGTAGAAATACTGGTCTTGATTGTCGTCTTCTAGGTTCTGGGAAATCAACCATGAATATCTTGTTGTTAAGGGGGGGAACCGATCACATACCGAACCACACGAAATCTGCTCCATCTAAACATGTTCATAGTAATTTTTTTATGGTTAATACACACAATAGTAATCAAAGGATGTAATTTTTAAAGGTTAATCAAAAAAGGAAAATACACTAAAAGACACAAAAAAAAATAGAAAAAAAAATAATACAGTAATAAAAAAAAAAAAATTAAAAAAAAAATAATCAACCTTGTCGTCAATGGAGGTGATTTTCTAAAGTATGAGTCCAATGACTAAGTAATCCCTTAAAAACATGCTAACAGTAACAACCTAATAGAACAATTAAAACACTCAAAAAGCTGAAAGAAGAAAACAATAATCCTTTTTAGTTTATATGTCTTATATGTCTTTTCAGTATTTTAACTTTTTACTGCACTAAGTTAAAATATTTAGAGGGTAACTATCAATATATATATTCAATAAACACACATTTTGTTATTGTTATTCAAGTGTGGTTGATGTAATGGAAATAATCTCTTTTGTCTTTGAACATGAAACATAGAGACTATATAGCAACATCAGCACAAAGCAATCAAAGATTAGAACACAATTCGTTGCTTATATTGATTCGAAACATAACTCGAAAACTTAACCAAATCGATCGACTACGAAGAACATATATACAACTCTTACAGTCTTAATTTGTACATATATCTATTTAGAAGAATTATTATAACACTTTTAATCAAGTTACATGCATCTAAAACCCATTCTTATTTCTAAACTTGTCAAAAACTCTTCAATATCAGTTATTAAATTTAATTACTTATTAAACTATGACTTTTATTATTATGACCAAAAGTTTAACCCGATATGCAAAAAAGTATTTGTAGCATCAATAAGCGCAAGTCAAAAAAAATATCTAAACACTCAAACACCTTAACGGTCGCTGCTTAATCTAACCTTATAATTCTAATAAGCTAATAGCCAATCAAATTATCCAAACGTACACTCGAAAAACCTACTGCATGAAAACGTGTGCCTTTAGAATCAAAATAACCGAAACACTCAAAAAGTTTATTGCTTTTATGAAAGTAAGTGTTTATTTAGAAAAAATATATAACCTTATAAACGCTTAAAAAGCATCAAGATATAACTGAACATCATAGTACTAATGATAACTTAATTTAGCCAAAGCAAACATATGTAACTTATGATCGAACAATAATAACAAAACAATGGTAAAAAAAAAAAACAAGTTTAACGATATAATTCATACCTCAAACTTCATCCAGAATTTGGAACACCGATCGATGGATTTCTTTTATTATTTGTATAAGGTTTCTGAAGGATAATAAATCGTCTATATTATTAATCAGAATCGGTACATATATACTACTACTACATAGCGTATTCTAAAACTTGGGCCTTAACCCGTACAAATAAATACACATGGGCTTATGGTAAAACATACTACTAACAGGTTTATATATCAGAATGAAGAATGGGGTAATAATATATTTATAGAAGACGTTGATATTGTTACCATAATTATTTGAGCAGAAAAGTTACTCTAAGATATCGCTACATAGGAGACGTATCCCACACACGCGCGTGTGGTTAGTTTAACTCTTACAACACTGAGTGAGTGTGCGTTACAAACCACTATATCAGTGATCGCGTTACATGTCTCGACGCCACTCCCACCAACCAAGTTGTAGCACTATTTTCGGACGGAAAGTAACGGTAAAAAGATTCAAAAAAGCTAGCGTATTTTTGAAAATATAAACTTTTTTTCAACTTTTTAAAATTTATCAATACCCAAATAATCACCGATTTTTAACACTCACTTCTACCTCTACACTACTTCTCTTTATTTTACTTCCAGCTCACAAAAATGAATAACCAAGAATTGATCATTCAAATGCTCAACATTTTGTAAAATCAAAAACACTCAATTCTTCATCGTCGTCTAATCCAACCACGCTATCATCCGAAAATTCCATTCCCTCAAATCATAACCAGCTTCCTCCTTTTGGTTCGTCATACCAAATCCCAAACCAATTTACCAATTTTCTGCCTGAACAACTCCAATTTTCCGCCCAATTTCAACTTCAACAAAAATATTAGGGGTGTACAAAAAACCGAAAATCTGGACCAATACCCAAAAAAAACTAACAAGCTGCATCAAATAAACCGTAATCGATGGTTTTGTTTTTCTAATTTATAAAAACCCAAGTTTGTGGTTCAGTTTGGTTTTAGCAAAAACACTATACCGAAAAAAACCAAACCGACAAAACACATGTAATCTTAAAAACTCATGTTTTGATTGCTTATTTAATGTGTCATTCATAACAAATAAAAAGTTATCATCGAGAATTTATGTGATCGTTACCTTTTTATTGTCATTATTGTTTCATTTTATGATGAATAAACAATTCTCTTATATAATTCTTTATGATCAGTAGTTTTTTACCGTCATTATTTTGTGTTTCTTTGTTCATGAAGATTGAAAAAGTTATTCTATGTTGCATTGTAAATTCGACAATTGAAAGACCAAACTACAATAAATGATATAAAAACCGAAAAACCGAACCTAGAATTAACCAAAACTGAACAATTTCTAAAAATCAAAAACCGAATATTTTTTTCCGCTTGGTTTCAGTTTTAACCAAAAATTGAACCAAACCGAACCATGCTCACCCTAAACAATACCAACAAACCCAACAATAATTCCAACAAACACAGCTACTTTATCGACCCATGGAGCATATAAGTTGATGGATCTTCCTGCCAAGAACGGTTCAAGAGATGGTTTAATCTTAATAAGTCCGGAAGGAGTAGAATGTTACGACTGCTTGGGTCGTGTCCAGTTTTGTATGGCATAAGGATTATGTCGTTGGATAACTATCTTTTGTTTAGTCGTATTTGAGCCATGTTAGGATTGTGTCATGTGAGTCGTTATCTAGGAAAGTGCCATTGTGGTAGGAGTTATCTATTCGAGATAGGAGTTCTCTATTGGGTATTTATACCGCGTCACTATGAATAGAATCAGGAAGCTCCGTCAAATAAAAATATATATGGTCTTCTTCTTCTCTTCGTAAGGAGCTCGAATCACGCTTGAAGGAGTGCTACTATCGATACAACCTTAACGGGTCGTATCAATTGGTGCTCTCGTTGAGAGTCGTACTCAAGACCTCCCGCTTACCAAACGGGTGCTCTAACCAACTGAGCTACGAGAGCTTTTTTCTTCTTAAAGACAACACCTTGAGGACAAGGTATTTTTTGAAGGAGTGGGGAGTGTTACGCATATGATAGCACAAGGATATCGTATTAGGATAACTATCGTATTGTTAGGATATGTGTTGGAGTCATGTTAGGATATGTGTTGGAGTCATATTAGGATAAGTATTCGTGTCTATCAGGCATAGTTTTAAAAATCGCGCCTAAGGCGCGCCTACTCCCTAAATCCCACGAGGCTCCAGCCTTTGGGATTTTTTTAGATCGAGGCTCACGACATGCATGAATCCTGTAAAAATCGCAGCGCCTTGGGGATTTTTGCGCTTTAGCGCCTTGGAGATTTGTGCGCTTATAAGATGTAACGGGGTTTTGGCCTTTTTTTCTTAATAGTAAGATACATTTTGGGCTTACATGTTATATACATTTGGCCCTTTAAGTTATAAAGTATCTAATAACCCTAATATTTTAGAAAATAACTAAAACACACAATCAACAAAGAACTATGTTTTTCTGTAATCTAATGTCTAAGATTACTAGCTTATTAACAAATACAAATGTTGTTTCTTTAGTGTTAAGTGTTACCAAACAAACATAGTTTTTTGTTGTTGATAGTTGATAGTTTGATACATGGTAATTTGTTAAATTTTATAAGTCATAAACACATATATTGTAATGTATATTCAGGAATTTAGGGTAGTTCATGGATTTTGATATGTTGCCTGCTTAATATTTTGGGTTTAAATGCAATGTAATAACTATTAAGTGGCATTATGCATTGAATATTGATATTTTTGTGTTATTTTAAGCAGATAAGTTGTCACATATGTTATAAAAAAAAAACCTAAATGTATAGTGCGCCTCATATTTATGAATCCCGCGCCTTGGTTTGCGCCTCGACTCGAGGCTCTTTGACCCCCTTTGCGCCTTAGTGCGCCTTGAGCCTTTCAGAACATTGCTATCAGGGATTATCCCATTGTGTCTATTTAAGCAATTTCAATCAATGAAATCGTTTAAGCTTTTGTCAAATGAAAACATGTCTGTCTTCTTCTTCTCTTCTTAAAGAGCACGCATCACGCTTGAAGGGATGCTTCGATACTACCTTAATGGGTCGTATCAACTGGTGCATTCATTGAGAGAGCGTTCATAACTATGGACGAACAAGCCTTACGTTGCTTTCCTCTGGACATATCGTAATAGTTTTTTCTTCTTAAAGACAACACCTTGAGGACAAGATGGTTTTTGAAGGAGTGGGGAGTGTTACGCATGTGATGGCACAAGGATATCGTATTAGGATAACTACCGTATTGATTAGGATATGTGTTGGAGTCGTGTTAGGATATGTGTTGGAGTCATATTAGTATAAGTATTCATGTCTATCAGGGATTATCCCACTGTGTCTATTTAAGCAATTGCAATCAATGAAATCATTTAAGCTTTTGTCAAATTAAAATATGTTTGTCTTCTTCGTCTCTTTATAAGGAGCTCTTATCACGCTTGAAGGGATGCTACTATCGATACTACCTTAACGAGTCGTATCATAGAATTCACATGTGCTTTACGTTCTGAATTCAAGACTTCAAACAACGAAGTAGAGTACGAAGCATTAATATCCGGACTTAGCATAGCAGAGAAAATGGGTAAAAGAGCTTATCCGCCAACGTCGAATCAAAACTAGTAGCCTAATCAGAACAATGGCTTGTACGTGGCAAGGAAGATAGTCTAATCAGTGGCATAAATCATTTACGTAGCGTTTGATGTTTAATTTTAGCCTGCACTAGATTCTATAACCATTAGTATCTTTTTGTAACCAATTAGCCTTTTTTTGCTATCGTAAAATATAAATTTTATCTTTTTAACTTTAAAAGTGTCTAGCTTTATAAGTGCTTATTAGCTTTTAGTTTTTTGAGTGCTTATTTATAGCTTATTAGACTAAATATATGTTAGATCTAAAACCTTAATAACCTAATCTTTGTTTACTTATAGGAATAAACATTTTTGGAAGATTTGGTGGTTTAAAAGGGTTAGATCTAAAGATTAGGTTATTAAGGTTTACTTTTAAAAGGATTAGGGGTATGTTTGGCACTAGTAGGAGCTAGAGTGTGTTGCTGGAGCTTTTTCTAAACGGTAGTTTAACTAGCATTCTCTTATATGCTCTTTCAAGCTATGTCAGCCAAACAAGACTTATTTTAATGGTAGTTTACTTTTCTAAAAAAAATTAGCTCATGCTATGATAAGCTCTAATAAGTTCGCGCGCCAAACATGCCCTAAATCTAAATATAAATAGATTTAAACCACCAAATCTTTCAAAAATGTTTACTCATATAAGTAAACAAATATTAGGTTATTAAAGTTTTGTTGGAAAAATGAGTTTGCAAAGTGGTTTTTTGCAAACTTTGAACATGATTTAATGTATGTATATGTTACATAAATTTGTATTGCTCGGGGGCGTTTTGTTCTCCTCTAAGAGAGCTTCGCAACGAGCTAAAGTATGTCCAAAATGGAGTAGTAATGAATGAGATAAATTGTCTCAAAGTGGAACCCAAAATATGGTAAAATGGAGATATCCCACATCACCTAATGAATTAAATGAAAGCATGTATATATTGAAATCTTTGTATTGGCTTTCATATTCTTTTAGGTGAGCTATGATCCCACTCCTATGTGCGTGCGCAGGGGAGGGGGTGCAGAAAATTGGATTTCTGGGCCAAAATGGGTTCGAAGCTTCTAAACTCATCAAGCCCGCGCGACCTGCGGACACGAATGCAGCTCCGAAACTTCGCCTACGTGCGAATCTTTTTGCTGCCAGATTCGAGTTTCCATTTTACAGATTCTCTACAAATCTATTTTTGGAATAGATTTAAACTTACTGATCAAGTTGAACAGAATATTTTGTGTGAATAAAAGAGATATTAAATCGTGTTTATTGTTTAAAAAGATTTGCAAAATCGTTTATTTTTAGCTAATATGTTGTCTTGGTGACCAAGATAGGTTTAGCCTATATAATAAACAGATCCTCATTCAGTTTTCGACACAAAAAAATACAGAAATCCTACAGACGTTTTCCAGCAACTTTTTCGATCAGAAACACCTGCTGCTTCCGTGATTTTTCAGGCAAGTTGTATCAAGTCCGACGGTACAACAGCTTTGTACGTTGTACCCTGGGAAACAGACGACTGATGAGGCGAAAAATGAACCACTTTTAGGGGGTCATTTAAGCCCGGAATTGAATTTATTTGATCAAATATTACCCTAAATCGTTCCTTTTGTGATTTTAGGTACTTTGGGAGTGAAATCTGGAAAAGGAAGCAATTCGGACGTTTTTGGAGCATAAAAGTGAAGAAAACGCCAAAGACTTAATTTTTCAAGCTGAGAACAGTACCTGACGGTGTCAAGAGGAAAATCATGACGGCGTCAAGAGTAAAAGTGGTGACGATCCAGTGAAAACCTGACGGCGTCACAAGAAGGGCGTCAAGAGTTAATTTTGTGACGGCCTGCATAAGGAGACTACATGACGGCGTCAGACCCAGATCTAGGCAGTCCGAGGAACTATTTGGCGGTGAGATGACGTTGTCAGACATTTGTTCTTTACGCCGTCACCTTCTAAACTCTATATATAGTTTTCTATTTTTCATTCATTAAAGAAGAACTTGTGTGGAGAAACCCTAGGGCCGAACCTTGTGAACCCTAGCTCGTATTTTACAGTATATTCAAGGGTTTTCACCCCTTTAATCCTTTCATGTGCTATTAAGATAAGTCTTCTCTTAATTCAATCAATATGTCTATGTGTTGGTTGTCTATATCTTGTGCTTGTCTTGATTTCAACATGCTAGGCTAGATTTATCTTGTGTTTGCCTAGATCTAATGAAACCTAGATGTTAATTATGTGTTGATTACTTGTTTATGGTTGTATTGGATGGATGATTTCAATGTTAGGCTTAAGAAAACTGGCAGATCTCCATTGTGTAACATGCTTGAACGTCTTAGGAAACATGAACCGATGTGTACTAGGTTTTATTGGTTGTATTTAATGCATGAGTAAATTCTAATGATCCCATGTTAGGAGCTTCTTAGCCGGCTCGACATAGGAGTGAAGTAGGCACTCATAGGATTGGGGAAGTAAGTACGCCACCCCATGAATGGTATTAAGGAATACAATCCGTCATCCACGCAACTATAACAAGTAATTAACGTGTAAAAGATATCTAGGGAGTAGTGAAATCTAAGTAAACACATTTCTCCCACATATTGCTCACAACTTTAGTATTATTTAGTTTATTTTCATTTCTAGTATTTTATTTTGATTGCATCTTAGTATTGGGTTAGTTGACTAGCAACTAATTCCGCCCAAATCTTTCAAACCCCGAGATTTTTACTTGCTTTCCTAAAAATATAAAAATACAAAAAGAATCATCCCTCATCTCTAGACCTAGTCTTTAGGTTTTCTAATCCTAGCGACACTATTCCTAGCTGAACGATCAATCCCCCGGTACTTGTCATTATACTATACTACATCGATTAGGTACACTGCCTGGTGGGGGTTGTAAGCTTCTCAAGATCCTTTGAGAGGTAAAGCCTGGTGTAAACCCCACGCATCAAGTTTTTGGCGCCGCAGCCTGGGGAATAGTTATTGTCTAGGTTAGAATTTCTTTTTATTAGGTCTACTTGCTAGATTCCTTTCTAGTAAGATTTTATTTTTATTTTTAGGTTTTATTTAGTCTATCTTTTCTTTGTGTCCTTGTTTGTAAAAACCTTTCCATTGACTATTCCGTTAGCCATTATGGAGAACGTGAATCCACCATACTACCAACCACGAAATTCACCCACTCCAAATGACATCTTGATGTTTAAACAACATGAGGATGAACCTATCTATGATGCATGGGCTCGTTTTAAATATTTACTCCGAAAGTCCCTCATCATAATTTCGATCTGTGGTCCCAAATTGAAATATTTTACCATCGTGTCGACGACTATACCAAAATGGACATTGAGCATGCCGCAGATGGGGACCTTTGGGGATTAAGTGTTGATGAAGCATGGGAAACCATAGAGAATTGTGCCATACTTGCCAAAAAATGGACAACCCAACAAACGTTGTTACAGATCAATTGATAGCAAGTTTAAGGGAACAAGCAAGAAGATTGTTTGGGGATAAACGTATAGATGAGATAACTGGGTGCACGGGGTGGTTTGATTTCACCACAATACAAGTTGAGCACATAGGTGATCCTGACACAAGGAAGGATGAAGTAAATAATCCAAGCCCACAAAGTACCCCACAAGTCCTACCATCATTAGAGGCACACACACCACCCGTGACTTACCCAGATGAAGTAGAAGAGACTATAGGAGCCCCAATAGAGGTAGAACCCTTGTACCAAACATCACTAGAGGATATAGGTTTGAATAGTTGTAGTGATAACCTTACTCTTAGTTCTAGGGAATTACCTAGTGTTGATGAACCGGAACCTCAATCTTCACACAACTTTCCATCTTTAGATATAAATCTAGGAGACAAAAGAGGAGCCGACCCACCCATCAACCCATGTAGTCCGGGTAGTCTTAGGATAAAGGTAGTGGACTCTAAGCCTTGTAGAGAGGAAACCAATATAGGAGTGGAAAATGACCTTACATGCTTACATCACCCATTTGTGATTGATCACAAGAAACATTATGGGTTTAAACCGGGTTTATTAGGTCAAGATGGATCCCCAACTAGTAATCTCTTGAAGTTGATTGGAAATGATCCCTTTCTAGGAGAAAATCTTAATCCACCCATTAACCCGATTGAATTTGTTAAGGTTATGATGATAGGAGCACACCCCTTTGAGCATATAATTCATCCACCACTCTTACCTCATGTGGCATATTTTCACCCTAAGGGTATGTATCGCTACTTTCACCCGCACTTAATCCTAGGTGTAGGGAAAAGCTTCCCTATTTCCGTTAAATAAGGGTAGAGTCAGGCTCGTGACTCGAACAAAAACAAGCGCTTCTTGGGAGGCAACCCATGATTGTGTGTGATTTTTATTTTGTTTGTTTGTTATTTGCTTCCGTATGCATGCTTTATTTTATTGTTGGTAGATCATGTTTCAAAACAAAATAGTAAAAATACTGTACTTTGTTGTTTGGCCTAGTCTTAACTTCATCCAAAGGTATTTTTGCAAAAGATAAGTGTAAGGGGAAACCCCAAATATGTTTTTAAGAAACAAAACTGATCATGATTCTCCACAATATTAAGTGAACATGTATATTCGTATTTGTTATAGTCAAATGCTTGTATCGAGTCATAATGAAGTTTTGCAGGATTTTCCAGGAAGTAAGACCAAGTTTTTCCATAAATTTTCCGGAAACTTAACATAAGAATTTCTGCATGTCACTTCTGACGGCGTCATGAGTTTACTCTTGACGGCGTCACGTGTAAAAATCTGGAAATTTTACCAGTTTTGTTTTTCTAACAGAGTCTTAAAGTTTTTGTTGAATTATTAGTTTTATAATCTCCAGGAAATCTGCAAACATCATTCCACAAGCATTATATCTTATTTTGTTTTCTAGGATTTAGTAACATATGTAGATTGCCGCCGATTTTATGCAAGGTTGCCTTGTCTGTTTTCTCAGGATTTACAGGTTATGTATGACAAGAAGATGATTTATTTTTCTGGAAGGGAAGCTTTGATTGTTCATTTTCTTGGAGGAAGATCTAACCTGGCCACCTTATTATCCATACCGAGCGAATCAGGGGAGTATTTGATTTCATTTGTTTTACTTATTTCACTTTTACATTCTTTACTTGAACATTGGGGACAATGTTCATCCTAAGTGTAAGGGGAGGGTAAAATGATGATACCTTACAAATACACTTTCGCTTGAGTTTGTTTGTTTGATAGTAGATGTGTAATAAAACTATGAGAAATACTTGTTAGTACAATTTTAGCGCCAAATTTAAAATTTTTTACAACATTTAGGAGTGAAACTTTAGCCATAGCAAGCGTCTCATGGATAGGAGATTGTATGACTAGCACATAACCGTACTATTCAGAAAAATTTTCCACCCAAATATGTGAGGTTCGCCTTTAGATTTGATAGGAAAAGCATTTACTATTAGTGCTTATGAGTGTACCGGTAGCATTTAGATTCTAGAACTTGCGTTAGTGATGCATCCCGAGACCGCTAGTGAGACTACATTCGTGTAGTAGGATTTACTACATGATAAGAGGCATTAGGATCACCCTTGTGTTAAACCCGTATCATAATTACTTGACCATTTAAGTCATATTACTTGGCTAGTTAAGTCAACTAATTTTTCCCACACCCTTAGCGTTGTACTCATTTTTAGTACACGAAACCCCTAGTACACCCCTCCGAGCCTATCTTTTCGTTTCTAACTTTAAGCATTTTACTTAAAGGAAGAATTTGTTACACCCCACTTAAATGCACAACCAAATCGCCTTAGCCTTCCGTGTATGCACTCATCTTTAGTGCATTATTGTTATTTGTTAAACCCTAAGTTAATTATCTAATTGATTACATGGTTGCTAAGTCGAGTCATATCCTTGTACATATTGCTTTGGGACGATTGGGTAAAGTACTTATTTTATGGAGTAATGGGGAAGAACATCATATATTACCCCCATATGTACGTTAATCTTAAAAGTACTCCAAGTGTTTTGATTTTCTTAATTCGAGTCATTAGATTAGTTTATTGTAAAGTATGTAAAAATTCAAGTGTAAGGGGAATGTTCATTCCCTATGATGTATTATTTTGGATGGTAGGATAAGAGTGTATGAAAATATATATATATATATATATATATATATATATATATATATATATATATATATATATAGAAAAAGAAAAAGAGAAAAAACATACGGACTACCATCCCTTTTCATTCTATGTTCATTTTATATTTTTGTTATTTTTCATTTATTAGCTTAAGTCGAGTCTAGTCTTGGCTTAGCAACGACATATTGTACATGTAATTAACCAAGATTGTTAACTCGCCACCAGTAAAGACTGCCTATATCCAACAAAATCGTGTATTTCATATCCCTACACCTAACGTTACAACCCTTTAAAAGACCTCTTTGATAGTTTATCCTAGGTGCTTACGCCATGTGGTGGAGGTTTGATCCTTTCCCAAGCCTATGGTAATCTATTTTGCTATGACAGGTAGTGAGAGATGTTTTCCATTTCCATATTGTAATTTAACTTTATTACACCCGAAAGATGTGAGTATCTAAACACTATTTGTGAGGTGCTAGTATATGACCTCCGTGCTTGTCTTTGGTCTTTAGTGGAACGATTATTTGTTGTAATTACTTTTATGATAGTGTTAAATGACCCCTAACTTGTCTTTTGATTAGAATAAAAGCGCATTTGCTTGAGGACAAGCAAATCTCAAGTCTAAGGGTATATGATGAGGCGAAAAATGAACCACTTTTAGGGGGTCATTTAAGCCCAGAATTGAATTTATTTGATCAAATATTACCCTAAATCGTTCCTTTTGTGATTTTATGTACTTTGGGAGTGAAATCTGGAAATAGAAGCAATTCGAACGTTTTTGGAGCATAAAAGTGAAGAAAACGCCAAAGACTTAATTTTTCAAGCTGAGAACAGTACCTGGCGGCGTCAACAGGAAAATCATGACGGCGTCAAGAGTAAAAGTGGTGACGATCCAGTGAAAACCTGACGGCGTCACAAGAAGGGCGTCAAGAGTTAATTTTGTGATGGCCTGCATAAGGAGACTACATGACGGCGTCAGACCCAGATCTAGGAAGTCCGAGAAACTATTTGGCGGCGAGATGACGGCGTCAGACATTTGTTCTTGACGCCGTCACCTTCTAAACTCTATATATAGTTTTGTATTTTTTATTCATTAAAGAAGAACTTGTGTGGAGAAACCCTAGGGCCGAACCTAGTTAACCCTAGCTCGTATTTTACAGTATATTCAAGGGTTTTCACCCCTTTAATCCTTTCATGTGCTATTAAGATAAGTCTTCTCTTAATTCAATCAATATGTCTATGTGTTGGTTGTCTATATCTTGTGCTTGTCTTGATTTCAACATGCTAGGCTAGATTTATCTTGTGTTTGCTTAGATCTAATGAAACCTAGATGTTAATTATGTGTTGATTACTTGTTTATGGTTGTATTGGATGGATGATTTCAATGTTAGGCTTAAGAAAACTGGCAGATCTCCATTGTGTAACATGCTTGAACGTCTTAGGAAACATGAACCAATGTGTACTAGGTTTATTGGTTGTATTGAATGCATGAGTAAATTCTAATGATCCCATGTTAGGAGCTTCTTAGCCAGCTCGACATAGGAGTGAAGTAGGCACTTATAGGATTGGGGAAGTAAGTACGCCACCCCATGAATGGTATTAAGGAATACAATTCGTCATCCACGCAACTATAACAAGTAATTAACGTGTAAAAGATATCTAGGGAGTAGCGAAATCTAAGTAAACACATTTCTCCCACATATTGCTCACAACTTTAGTATAATTTAGTTTATTTTCATTTCTAGTATTTTATTTTGATTGCATCTTAGTATTGGGTTAGTTGACTAGCAACTAATTCCGCCCAAATCCTTCAAACCCCAAGATTTTTACTTGCTTTCCTAAAAATATAAAAATACAAAAAGAATCATCCTTCATCTCTAGACCTAGTCTTTAGGTTTTCTAATCCTAGCGACACTATTCCTAGCTGAACGATCAATCCCCTGGTACTTGTCATTATACTATACTACATCGATCAGGTACACTGCCTGGTGGGGTTGTAAGCTTCTCAAGATCCCTTGAGAGGTAAAGCCTAGTGTAAACCCCACGCATCAACGACGAATATGTTTTAAGGGAATCGTGTTTAACACGAGCCTCGTGCTTTACTGCTTTCGTTTAATTTACGTTCTATAGTGTTTGTCTTCTGCTTCTACTCTTGCTGTCTGTTATTTACATTCTATTATTTATTGTAATCTGATTATATTAATAAAGTGTACACTGCTTCCCACAGGTTTTAGATCTAATGTATATTTAGTCTAATAAGCTATAAATATGTACTCAAAGGGTATGTTTGGCGCTAGTAGGAGCTGGAGCGGATCGCTGGAGCTGGTTGCTGGAGCATGTCCGCTGGAGCTTTTTTCTACATGCTCCTTCAACTAGCATTTCATTTAGTAGCTTATTGTTTTTTACATGTTCCTTCAAGCTATGTCAGCCAAACGAGACTTATTTTTAATGGTAGCTTATTTTTCTAAAAAAAATAATCTCATGCTATGATAAGCCCTGATAAGTTCGCGCGCCAAATATGACCAAAAAGCTAATAAGCACTTATAAAGCTAGACACTTTTAAAGTTAAAAAGGTAAAATTTATATTAAAAAATACTACTTTTAAACTATTTAAAGCTAGATAACAAGACAAACTTTTATAAAATAGATGGATGTGAATATAAGTATGTGTAACCCAAGTTTAAAAGTACATACAAAATTTTATAAACTCAAGATTTACATACTATTTTTATAAAAATTTGTAAAGTATTATAACGATTTTCAAATAAAAGAGGAGATAAGAAAGCAACTAAATAAATATGCAACAAATATAGAATCTGCACTTAAACTTTATAAAAATAAGCAAGTCAAGGAATTTAAAGATGCGAAATATAAAAATTTAATAATTTTTCATAAAAACTAGAGAGAAAAAAATGTTAAACTTAGTAAGGTGAGTTTGAGGTTTATGAGTGTGGTTTTTATAAAACTTCATTTTACATGTTTGACACAAAATTAGGGTTTTACATTTTTCACGAAGGCCCTTGAAGTCTTGAACTACGAAACTTTACAAAAAGTCCCAACTTCTCGACCTGCCAAGAACGGTTCAAGAGATGGTTTAATCTTAATAAGTCCAGAAGGAGTAGAATTAACATATGCTTTACGTTTTGAATTCGAGACTTCCAAAAACGAAGTAGAGTACGAAGCATTAATATCCAGACATAGCATAACAGAGAAAATGGGTACAAGAGCTTATCCGACAACGTCGAATCCAAACTAGTAGCCAAATAATAACAATGGCTTGTACGTGGCAAAGGAAGATAGTCTGATCAGTGGCATAAATCATTTACCGTAGCATTTGATGTTTAATTTTAGCTTGCACTAGATTCTGTAACCATTAGTATTTTAGTAACTAATTAGCCTTTTTTTTGGTACAGGGCATGCATATATGGATCTTCACATTCAAGTATCTTCAACTATAAGTGCGTTTGATTTGATACTTTGGAATGGGTTTTAAGGTTGATGTGACAAAAATGTGTTGTTTGGTTCATGCTTTTAATAAAAGGAATCATAGAAGGAATGAAATTTCATTCCACATCAATTTGGAGGGTTTTGTCAAAACCCATGGGACCCATCACTTTCTACTCTCACATATCATTTTTATATAAATTTTTAAATGGTATTTTTTTTACTATAATTTTATTATAAAATATATTTAATAAATATATTTTCTCTCTCCAAATTTTAAATCAAATCCAAATCTTAAACCAAATCCAAATCCTATTTCAAACCCACCTATAAACCAAACGGACCCTAAAATCAAATTTAGATTCTTATAGGATTTTAACTATTTTTACTTTACTATGGTTTTGGCACCCAACTAAGGGTGCGTTTGATATGCTCCCGTGAATCACAATTAGTATGAGTTTGATAGTAGTTGTGGGCCCCTCGCATATGATAGAGTCATTCCTCCCCTCTTGGACTCCTATGGAGTATGAATAATATCCATGTTTCATTCTCATGTAATGTGAGCCCCTCATGTTAACCAAACACTTAGAATCACTACCACTATGATTCCCTCATTCCCATAAGAGGATACCAAACACACCCTAAACTAGGTGAGTCATTGATATACTTGAAAGTAAACATTGATGGTTAGATTACCAAGCTAGTACTCTAGTCTATACTACTTATAATACATTTAGACATTTCCCTCCTATTAATTTTTTAAGATTTCCTAATATAAATTTTAAGTAAATACTACTTATAAAACATAGTTTACAAGTACTTAAAGCACAAATAAAAATAAAAAGACACTATTCATCTAATACAATTAATACACTATTAAAAACACCCCTTCACCCAAAAATACAACTATTTAAGCACAATGTACAATATAATTAAGTTTCGAAAACATTAAGCTTCCACCCCTTCATAAAAAATAAAAGAAAAATAAATACTATTAATAAAATTAATAAACTATTAAAACACCACTTCAAAAAAAATACAACTTTTTAACTACAATCTATGTATTCTAATAAAATAGAGTTTTGTACCACCCTTTAAAGCACCCAATGCATTCAATTCACTGATGTGTCTTGATGGAGAGGGGGTCGATATTTTAGTCAAGCACAAACACACTGAAGCCTTGGATAAAACTTCTTCAAGACTTTTTCTATACATTGAATTTGCTGTTTCAATTCACCATTTAATGTCAATACATTAAATGTATTCGGTTACAATCAATCAATCAAGAAATTATACAAACAAATCGTCCTATTATATTTGATCTTGCAGATTATGTTTCTTCAAGAAATTATTCAGTAATTATCTTTTAATTTTGTGCTTATTCAATTTAATATATATTCAATACTATATTTGATCTTGCAGATTATGTTTCTTCAAGAACATCCATGAAAAAATCTGACGTGTCTGGAAGGAGAGCGCATAGATATTTTTGGTAGGTACAAACCCTTCACTTCTCCTTCTTCTCGATTTCCTCTCCAATAATCCCTTTTGATTTTACAGTTTCAACTCAACAATGAATGTGGATTTATTCAATGAATCGGTTACATTCAATCCCCAGAAAATATACATCTGATCTGTTCATACAAATCATCTCAAAAAATATAATGCTAATAAGCAAGAACCATCAACGTGTTTGAAATCATATATTTGACTTTCTCCAAGAACATACAACACATATTGGGATTCAATTTTTTTCCTGGCGATCCTTTGAAATTGGTAATGATCTTGATGCTTTTATTCCACTGTATTGAATCGATTTGGATTATATTATTGCTGATTTTTTTATGTTTATGATGTAAACCCACTAATTTAGGACTTATGCAGCCGAGTATGAAAAACCGAATCACATGCTCTGCATAATTTGTATGTGTTTGTGAATACATTTTATGTTGTATTTCCTTCTTGATTAACCTATATCTGTCATATAACACGAATGAGAAATTTGTCTTTTTATTTTTTCAGATTATATTTCTTCAAGAACATCCATGAATGTCTTGGTGAAGAACAATTATTTCGAAGGTAAAAATAATCAATTAATTAATCATTTTGTAACTATTAGCTTGAAAACTATGTACCATTTGATTTGCTATAAAATTTTCTGTGTCGGATGGAAATGAAACGCCTTTGTCATGCCATTATGTACACCAAGTGTTTGATGAAATGTCAAAAAAATGTTTGATGAAATGTCAAAAAATATTAGTTGATGAAAACACTGATAAAGAGTGAAATTTGTGTATGAGCATCATTCACATGAACCAACCAGAACACAATAACTGAAAAAGGAGATCATATATTGGAGGGATTAATGGCTTATTAATAAAGAAACAAGTTTTATCGCTTTTATTATAACATACTTAATCATACATCCCAAAAATAGGTATGTTGAAAGTATTTGATTTGTATGTTAAAGAAAATTGTTTTATATATGTTATTGATGATTAGCTTAATAGTAGAATGGATAATGCAGCCAGAGAATTGAAAGTGGTACTTAATACTTATGTTGAAAGTATATGATTTTAATTATGCTCATGTTAGTGCATTCGTATTAGCTTCTTTATACTTGTGTTGACAAAGAGTTTTTAACGTTCAGTTAGTATTTCCATTGTTATAATAGAAAATTTTCCTTTCAAGTTTTTTTATCAAAAGTAATGAGCTCCTTTTATGGTATTTTAGGTTGTAATCTCATTCTAGATGATAGAGCGTTAGTTGATCCCAGAAGCAACTTATAACTCTCATGGTAAGCACAAATATTACTCATCAAAGTTGCAAAATTAAAAGTACATGAGTTTATATAGTTTCTATATCATAATGGTATTTATGGGTTAATACTTCATATGTAGGTACATATAATTCTTATGCACGATTTATCTGATTCGTGATATATTTGTTGTGTAGTTATAGGATCGTATACGCTATTACAATGTCTTTGCTTCGAGATAGTTGGCAATTTGAGTTAATCCTTAGGCAACAGGAAAGATTAGTGATCCTCTTGAAGAAGAGAAATAGGTAGCAAGGGCACTAAGGTATGTATTTAACTAATAACATTGGCAAGGGCACTAAGGTATGTATTTAACCAATAACGTTGGTCTTTGATGAAAGGAACTGTATTTTGAGAAGTAGTCTGAATCATTATTTTGCACTAACAAAAGGTAATGGCCCTTTCTCTTAACTAAAGAATTCTTACAGTGGTATCCTCACAAATATTTCGGCATTTGTTCAATTTGGTTAATGGATGTGGTCACAGTAGTTATAAAATTTATGAGCTTACCATGCTTAATGGTTGTGGAATAGGAAACAGTAGCTAAAAGGATAGGGTGAAATTGGGTTTTGGTTGCTTAATGATCTGCTACTACTTTGTTAGTTATGAACTGTGAGCGAATATGCATTCATGTCACCTAAAACAAATATCCAGATTCTTCATCAGATTATTCTATTGAATTATTATATGCGATAAAGAGGTTAAAGAATAAGTTAGAATCTATAACTGTATTAGTTGAAAATTCTGTTGGGTATAGTATTGTAAATGCGCGTGTTATATATCGTGTGGGTCAAATAGGTAGAACCGGGCCTGTACTAAAATAATGATCCGCTTAAATTTTATACGCTACTTTTGCGTTATAGCTCTACTGAAGCAATAACAAGGTGGTGGAATTTTATATGCTACTTTTGCGTTATAGCTCTACTGAAGCAATAATAAGGTGGTGGACCAACTAAATATTACAAAAGTTATATTTGACTATGTACCTGTAATTTCCTTGACAATAAAAATCCAGGTTAGTGTGTTCCCGATGTTCAATGCAACACTGAGGTATTAATTGTCAAACGCAGCCCCTCGGTTGTGTCTTTCAACACAAGAAATGTTAGTAGGGAAGTCAAACTTCTGGAATTTGTCAACAAGTAAATATAAAAGGGTTATTGGATTACTTTTATTTTTGTCAATATTTGCAACTAATGCTCTTTTCCCTTTTTATAACTACATAAAGTGAAAACGGATTAATGGATTTAAGTGATCTTGACAGAAGGAACTATTCAGTAAAGTGTAGACAATAGATTACTAAACGACTGTGATGAAGATAAAAACCCCTGAGTTTCTTGTGAATTTGAAAGTTTTGTATGCACTTTTGTATTTAAGTATTTGCCCTTTTGAACCATATGGAGGTTCCCTTGAAGTGCTACCACCGTTAGTTCAACACTTCTATTAAGGAGTTGTAGCATATGATATAGTGATGTTTGACATTTCTTACAGGGAACTTCATTCCTTCATTCCTGATATTATGGTGGCAACAATTATTGGAGCAACGACGGGTGTATTTGAACATCCACATGGTCTTGCCAACTGAATTAGAGTTTTCATATAGGTAATTTAGTTTGATACTTTTCTGTATGACTCCAAGGGTCACCTCAGGTCAGGTTCACCCTTGTGACGATTATTTGTCCATTCTCAATAGTAAAAATCTAATCTTTGTTCTACAAAAATGTGTTTTCATTATCAAGTTACATTACATGTGAATAATCTTAAGTCGTATTCTTTGGTACTAAGTTGTTATGTGAATAGAAAAGTACCAGCTTTGATATGAGAAAATCCAATTGAACCCTTCAAACACCCCTGTTTATGTCAGATATGTAATGTTTTATGGTGGGATGGGTTAAGATATTTAATGGTAAAACTATAAGAGACAATGTTTTGCTGGAACCTTAAAGCTAAATCACCTGGATTTCTCATTAATTCCTTACTATTTTGAGATTTTGAAATTGAAAACAGGAAGATGTTGATGTGTTGGTGGATGATGCTCATTTTGCTCTACACAAAAAAAAAGTAAAAGAAAAAAAGAAGATTCAGTTATCTATTTTCTGAAATCAAAAGATACGTTTCCTTATTCTATTTATACACATCATTTTTTGATGATATACATATTGGGGAACTTGAGGTTGATAGAAGTTAGATCTTGACTTAACTTTCTCTCTAGGTTGGCTTCTCTTTGTATGTGTATAACTTTATAGTGTATTTTTTTCGGGAGTAGTTATGACTTTATTCTATTTCTATTTATTTATTTATTTGCTATTGTAGGCGGGTTTTTACCAGGGTGTGTAGATTTCCACCTAAGAAATAAGGAGAAGTTGAAATCAAGAGTCGCAAGTTGGAGTCTCGGGTTGTATGGTCATTGGAGGTGTAGATTGGAGAGGGTATGATAGAAGGAGAAGCAATGTTTTATTCAAAGAAGTCGTGACTTTTGATTACATGATTGTTACAAATGAGTATTTGACAACACATTGTTAAACAATGTAGAAATGATGTATAAAGAACATTTGTTTACATGATTATGTTAGTCATACCGTAACATGCTTTCACTTTCGGCTACTTTGGAACAATTAATCATTTAATACAAGCTAATACAAGAGTTAAAAACCTAAACTGTATAATTGTTATAGTTCCATTATCATACCGTAACATGCTTTCAGGTATGATATGGAAAAGTTCAAATGTACATCGTGGTTTAATGAAAAATAAATTTGTTATCCTTACACTATTCATTTCTATACAATATATTTATTGTATGTTTTACTTTAATAAGTATGATTTTCACGAATATAACTATACAATAACTTTGTATGTTTTTTGAAACTTTTTTGTCAAGTGTTTAATTAAATAAAATGTTTTCAACTATAAATGTTTTTTTTTTAATGTAAAAAACAAAATCATAGAACTTGCCCAACTATTGTGTAGGTTTTGGATCATACCTTTATGTAACAGCTTCATATCTTTGTTCCTAACCACAAACTTATATTAAAAGTAGGTGCCCTCATAATGATGTTTTGATCAGTCTATCAAATTATGTAATGGAACAAGACTTTAAGTTGTTCGATTAATAAAAACTTCAATTGAGGCAAAGATAATAAACTGAACACACTTTGAAAAGATGATGATCATAAAGAGGTTGAAAATTACTACATCTGATAAAATGTTTATCACTAAAGATCATAAGGAAACAATATTTCGTGTCCGTTTCATTTGCTATGACAATAAATAAGAGCCATCAATCATTTTCAAATGTTAGTTTTGTATCTACCACGTCAAGTTTTCATATATGTACAACTACACATTGCCATTTCCATGTTGAAAATAGTTTTTTTCCTTTGTTGTTGAATTTAAATCTCGATAAACTTCGTTAAGCGACAATTATTATTTTTGAATAATTTAAGTAAAATAAATTCGTATTAGCCCATGTATTACACGGGTCACTAAACTAACAATAATTATCAAGATAATTTAAACACTTTCGGGACCAAGTTTCATATTACCACAAATGTAGTTTACAAAGAGGTTCTCCAAAGTTTATGTCCAAGTTTCAAGAGGTATGTACTAAACTACTAATGCACATATGAAATGTTTTATACGATTTTTTTATACTTATTATAAGTAACAAACATCTTTTACTTACACTTTTTTCTCTAATTTATTAAGTGATTACTATGTTCATCGGGTTATCACTCAATTATCGTTGACTACATACTTTTGCTTTTCAACTCCATCAAGATTCGAGCACGCGTGCATGGTTGTTTATTAGATCATCAAAATCATATGCCACAATCCATGACATTTATTACATTAATAGTTACAAGCATTGTACTTTTTCATATCATTGAATTTCACTTACTATTCCTTTTAAATATGTGATTTGTTTGATTTTGGGTATTTTTGCGCTTTTTTACACGTTTAAATTTTTATTTGCGTAATCTCTTCTAAAACCCCGTCAATTTGACGGGTCTATAAGCTAGTATATAATATAATTAAGTTTCCAAAATATTAAGCTTTCAAAACACAAAATATGAGATCCGGCAACTCGAAACCATAATTCGAGATATTCATCGCCGCAAATTTTATTACAGGTACCCGTCGCCGCATCTCGCGGGTACCCTGCTAGTATATAAAAGGTGGCCTCTTGAAATGTGCTTGATCAACTGCCAGCTAAAAATTAACAAAACACAAAGAGCTAGTCTAAATAATTTATGCTACTTGTTTTTTGATATTTCTACTACTCATGTTTATGAACATGAATAAAGACTACTATGTATTTTTTAACTAAACCAGTATAAATGAATGGATTTCATTATGCATTTAATGGATGCTCGCAATAATTTGATGTTGGTTTATTTACATAACAATTACCCCTTTCAATGCAAACTAGCTGCCGCTCGCCATAAATACATGAGCCTAGCAATTGCCAGTTGCTTTATCTTAATTAAAAAATATACAATGGTTTTACTCTCACGTTACAAGAAATAAGAAGCAACACTACTAGCAAAAGAAAACTGCTCGTCACACCATTATAAACAAGGCCGTCCCGGGGATTTTGGGTGCCCTGGGCGGTAACTAAAAAAAAGCCCTCTTATAAAAAAATATGCAAATAAAACAACCATTATCGATGCCAAAAATAAAGTTAAAAATATCCAAATATACTAATCGATGCTAAAAAAAAGGTTATAAATATTCAAAAATACTATTACAAAGACTATTTTATTGTGAAAATAGTGCAATTCCTCTAGCATTTTTCGAAGCAAAGTTCTTGACCAGCTCCTTATAATCAATATTATCTAACAAATCATTCTCAATAAAAGTATCCAGATTTTTGCTTTCTAATGGGGAGCATTGTTGTATATATTGTACCAAACTAAAAGTAACCAACAAATAAGTAATCAACAACGTATAAGGCTATAACTTTTATAAAGAACGAGTAACTACTAATTGACTTATTAATGGCTTAAGCAATAAAGAATGAGTGAAAAACTTGACATATCATTATAATATCAATGAATCAATGATATCAGGCTATTTATTAATAGCTTAAGGAAGCATATACATTATAACATTAAATAAAGATAAACCTTAACAAATTGAAAATCTCAATTAAAAGTTAAAAGTACACAAATAGAAGTTTACCTTAAAATAGCCAAAACAAATGATGTATAGAATGATTGTAACTTGTTCTTATGTTCTGATAAATAGCAAATCTCCAAACTCCAAAGTATCGTTCCTTTTTTTTTTTTTTTTTTTTTTTTTTTTTTTTTTTTTTTTTCGAGCCCTGAGGGATTAACTGGGATGGGTCACGTTATAATATATAGAGATTAAATTCTAAATATTGTCCTACTAAAACTCCACCGCCTCTGTTATGCATCACTTTGTTATAAATTCTAAATATTGGGATGTATAACAAGCTTTAAATCCAATGTATATACCAGTTGGGCTTTTACAATTTTGGTGCCCCTCCAAATAATGGGCCTGGGCAGTGGCCCATGTCCATCTCCGGTCCTGATTATAAATGTGGATGGGTGTTAAAAAATAATAATAAAAAATAAAAAATCTTGTAGCTCATATTAACAACTTTGCGGTTTACAGCTACAACTTACAGCTTAAAGCATACAACTAGTTTTACCCGTAGAAAAGTGGGAGAGAAAATTAAGGAAGGTAAAAAAAATAATAATAAATAAATAAAAATCAATCATTATCTTTGCTCTTTCTCACTCCTTAATACACCTAACCAAGCGCACCCTAATATTGCGTGCATTTCATTCAGCGACAATTTGTACAAAATCACCTAAATGTCATCTCCTCCTTTTAGTCCCGTTAAACCAGCCACTTAATAGCCCAATATAGTTGGGTCAAGTCTTTTTACACGGAGATAGTCTCAAGAAATCATGGCAGCCCAAAATAAGTCCATTGGACAAACCAAAAAATAAACCGAATAAAACCGGACAAAAAATTTCAATTCGTGTGTGGTTTGGTTTGAAACCAAACCGAAGTATTTAATTGTTGTTTGGTTTGGTTTTGGGTTTGACAAATATATAACCAAACCAAACCGATATCTCTATTATACATAAATATATATATATATATATATATATATATATATATATATATATATATATATATATATATATATATATATATAGGATCAAATAGGAAAAATAATTAAAATAGGAAGGATAAGAAGTAATCACAACCACACATTCTAGATGCACCTACAAAAATGGATGCATCTTCATTCAAATTTTCCCTCCCATATAAAAATGTGTGGCTAGAATTACTTCTTACCCTTCTCATTTTAATTATTTTTCTTATTGGATCCCTACCCTATATATATATATAAAGATTTTCTATCTTTATCTTCCTAACTAACAATCCTAATAATTAAAAATCTCTTAAACTAATCACTCCTCAAATCAAGCATTGGTTTTCAAAGATGAAAGCAACATCAAATGCAAACATTAGAGAAGTTGCAACTGGTTTTGGATGCTTGAAGGTCGTATATTAAATCTAATAAGACTTTTGTTGAAGAACATTTTATCGCTTTCATTTAGATATGTTAAATTCTGAAACTTTTTGGTTTCTTAACTTATATTTCTGTTGATTTCCTTGAGTATTTTGTGAGACATTTTGATTTGTTATTTGAAAAAAAAAACTGAAAAAACTTTATTCTTGACTTTTAGATTATATTTTGAAGCATACTTGAATTTGGTTATTTTGGATTTCAAACCGATGAAACCTAACCATACAACTAGGGGTGTCAAAAATCCCGACCCGACCCGGACCCGAATCCGAATAAGGATACTCGGGTCGGGTTAGTCGGGTTCAAAATCTAACTCGGGTCAATCGGGTCAACCCGATTAACCCGAATATGAAATAGGGTCGGGTATCGGGTTCAAAATACTTTCGTATTCGGGTTCGGGTCAACCCGACTAACCCAAGTTTTTTTTTTTTTTTTTTTTTTTTTTTTTTTGCTGTATTTTGATAATTTATCATACAAAGTTTGCCTATTCTTTATAGTTTTAGAAGGTTAATACGTTTAGAGAATGAAAACTCATTTTGTTGATTGAAAACTTATCTTATGGATAATATGTATGACTTGTTAATTGTTACAGTACTTTATAGTTTATATGCCTACTGTTGTAGTTTTGTAACTAAAATACCTAATGTCTGCAAACGTTATTATATGTTTTGTTATTTAAATGATACAGGTTGCAACTAATGTTAAGTCATTGTAGTCTTGTTCTTTAATTTTCCTATTATTATATATACTTAGTATTTGCCATTTTGCCTACTGATGCAAGTTGTAACTTGCAATTTTACAAATATGCAAGTCTACAACTACTGCAGTCGACTCCAACAAATATATGCAACTAAATTATTCATTTGGCAAGTAGTTTATAGATATAAGTCATGACATTGTAAGCTTGTTACCATGCATTTGTGTGGTTACAACTTACAAGTTGCATGATATTTGTGGTTCTTTAGTATTTCTATATTTGCCAATTACAAATTTGCAATAAGCCTACTGTTATAAATGGCACTGATGAGTGTGTAAATACTCATCATTTTTACCGTATTTTAACTGCCAAAACACGAGAAAACACTCAAGAATGAACCAAAATAATGAAAATATCCCAAAGATCGTGTTTTATATGTTTTAAATGCAAAATGATCGAAAACAAACGAAAAACGAACAAAGTTTGCATAATTGGCAGTTTCAGTCCCCCAACTTTCAAAATTTGTCAAAACTAGTCCCTAAGCGTTTATTTTGAAAGAAAAGTCAAACCAAGTTTTTAAAAAATCAAAAGTTACCAAATAATGATCTTTGGGTGAAAAATCTTTCAAAAACGTACAAGTTTACATCTTTGATCCCTCAAGTTTCAAAGTTTGGCAAATATGGCCCTCGGGAATCACATCTTGAAGAAAAATGATTTTACAAACCTTGTGAAATTATAACGTGTCAAATTTGGTCCTTTGGAGAAGTTTGAAACGTTGGCAGAAAGTACCCTTCAAGAATTCAGAATATATAATTTTAGCCCTTGTGTTTATTCTATACAAAACCAAACGGACTCTTGGTATTAACTTAGCCCACCACCAATCCACCCTACAACACCCTTGGCCCAAAACATCCCCACAGCCCAACCTTATCACTCCAAAGCCCAACATCCTAACCCTTATCACCAATTAATAAAATACGCCCCTTCCCATTATTTCTCAGTCAACGAAACCCTGCCTCATCTTCCCCACTCTCCCTTTTTACCTCGTATATCAAACCCTACGCCTCATTCCATCCCTGCCATTAACTGCCAAACATATCACCATCCTCCCCACCTCAAAAGTCTCACCTTCACGAGATACCAAACCAGCTCCCCATGGTCCCCTCCCTTCACATGATACCCATGCCAAGTTGGCAATCCAAAGGGGCATAAAAATCTCATCAACGGCTGAGAACAAGAGATTGGAGACCAAGCTTTAATCCATGGCTGAGAGTAATCAAAAGAAGCACAGCTCCTTTGTCTCACAAAAAAAAAATACATCAGAACAGGACAAAGCAAAGAGGGAGGACCATTTTTATTTTATCTTTTAGTATAAATAATAGCTTTGTAAGCCAAAAAAAAAGGCAGTTAGGTATTAGGAGTAGTTTTTAATTTTAGTTTTAGTATAACTTTTATTTTTTTAATCTCAGGTTTAATTTTAGTTTGTAAACATTTTTATTTAAAGTTTAATTTAAGTCCAACTTTTTAAGCATTTAGAAAAAGTTTTCTTTGGACCAGTTAATTTCCTTGCAATTTAATTTTTTAGCACTTTAATTAGGTTGTCGTTTCAATTTCTGTATTTGTAACTCAGTTTCTTTAATAGAATTTCTGTTTTCAGTCAATTTATTGCTTGTTGCTTTCAGCTTATTTCATGCCTTGCTTACTGTCATCGATGCTTATTTAGTCTAAGTATAGCTTAATGTAAGATTTTCTTTCAAGGTTTTGGTTCAAAAGTTTGCATCATCCTTAAAGTTTTTATCAGCCATCACCTAAAAGGGTGTTTGGCACAAGCCTTTATTTTGAGTCTTGAAGTAGTTTTGACCCAAGCTCCAAAATCAAACAGCTTCAATCCCTTGTTAGTTGTAGTTCAAAATTATTATTTTTCATTGCCAACCAGTTTTAGCATAGTTAAGTAAGTAGTCTTGCCTAAAATTGTAGTTCTTAACTGTTAGATAGAGTAGATTTAGTTAAGCCCTTTTAGTTGATGAATTTTGCTCCCAAGTAATCTAGAATAGGACATTGCACATGCGTGATACCTGTTCTTTGACTCTTATGGGTCAGTCCACCAAGATTGGTCCCATTTGACCCATTGTGTCCGCTGCTGCATCAGCAATTTTCTGCCCTCTTGGACCCATTTCTTTAGATAAGTTAGAGTATTCTTTAAGCCTTGATCCTTGTTGTGTAGTTAATTAGTAGTTTAATGTTTACATTATTCAGTATTTTTTTTATTTTTCAACTTTTCTGTTTGCATATTTTGAGCTTGCAGTTACCATTGTTTAGGTCTGCTCATAGCCTTTGAGGCCTGCTTGGTTCTGAGGTGGATCTGGGTCTGCTTATTTCCTTATTGTGCATTATTAGCCTAAGTATTTGCATGATCTAGTCTGTTTCTTGTTTGATCTCAGATTTGGTTTCTAAATCCTTTGACAGTAGTTAGATGTTGTTTATAGGTTTAGGGGTACTAGCTTATCACCCCCTAGCTTGTACTACGTCTTAACGTGGCTATTTTGGCTGCTTGGTTTTGCTCAACCTCTCTAAGCAGTCATCCTTAGAGCTTATTTCCTATTTAGTTAGCCTTTTTTTTTATATTAACTAATGTAAGTTCATTTTAGTTCTCTATTAGTTTCTTAGGATTTAGGATAGCTTATTTGAATTTGGTTTGTCTCAATAGTTAAGTTTGTTCTTGTTTCCTTTTTCTCACTTTTGTAATCTGTTAATATAAAAGATTATTTTCAGCTTATTGCAAAGTTAATAAAAAAAAAAAAAAAAAAAAAAAAGTTTGTGTTTTTCTAAAGATATTTATTTTAGTTAAAACGTTTTGCCGAGAAAATAAAAATAAAAACAATAATTGTTTCAAAGATTAGGGGGTTGAGTGGGATTCGAACTCCTGACCTCTCCTTTGGACTAGGTCAACACCGACACAAGCAAGCACACGTTTCCAGCTGCACCCTTGGGATTTTTGTTACAAGCTTTACACCAATTATCCTTTTAACCCTTGTTTGTTTATTTAGTTTAAAATAGCTTATCAGCTTTTGCTCTGCTTATTTCATGCTTATTCTAAATGCTTATTTCATATTGTTATTTTTCCTAGGTTAGGAGTAGTATTGTTTAACTTCCAAAAAATTTTCAGAATTTTAAATTCAGTTTTAGTATTTTTTATCTTTTTATTTAGTTTAAATAGAAATTAAATCATAATAAAAAATATAAAAACCAAAAAATGTTTTTCTTTTTCTCAAAAATTCCTTTTGTCTTTAGAATCGTAGGAAAATTTATTTCACACCCGTAGGCTTAGTGTAGCATCAAATTTACTTTTTCTTTTGCGCCTCGCGTTTATTTTTAATTAACTTTCGCGCTTTAAATTGAAAATACGTTTTAGGTTTCCCTAGTTCCCGGTTATCATTCCCGTAGTATTTTAAGTAGATTTTAAGTTTTAATTTTTATTCCTGGTTTGAATTTGCATTTTAGTTACGTTTATTTCATTGTCATACGTTATTTGCAATTTCTCGTAATTCCACAATACCAAATAATCAAAACCATCCCTTACAAGCACTTTAATCTCGAATCTCACACGATATTGTCAATTCACACCTCGTTGGGACACGACCCGGGCAATCACTTACCCGGTATCTCATATATATATTGTATTCACGTGTTTTCGCAAGTTAATCTTTTCCTAAAGGTTAATTTACGAATTCCACTTACGTCTACCTTGTATATTAATTTGATACGAGCAAAAACGCAAATGTCAGGCACAAACCCGAACCCGACTTGACCCGACCCGGCTTGACCCGACCCGACCTGACCCGAACCCGACTAACCCGAGTTCAACTAGGGTCGGGTTCGGGTATATTATTTTTAGCCTCGACCCGAGTTACCCGAACCCGACCCGATTAACACCCCTAATTGTGAGTCACACAATGGTCACAAAACTCTCTATTGAACTCACAATACTACTGTTTTATATACACTCTATGAACTCACCAACCTCGTGTAGACACTTTTTAGCACGTATTTTCAGGTTTAAGGCGATAGCTAACTATTGAAGGCTTTGGCATGGCATGGCATGGTCATACACAACTCTGACATATATTTGGGACCGCTTAAACTCTTATATGGGCCTGTATTTCCGCACTATTTTTGAACGATTGATGAGGCGAAAAATGATCCGTTTTTAGGGGGTCATTTAAGCCCGAATTCGAATTTATTTGATCAAATATTGCCCTAAATCGTTCCTTTTGTGATTTTAGGTACTTTGGGAGTGAAATCTGGAAAAGAAAGCAATTCGGACGTTTTTAGAGCATAAAAGTGAAGAAAACGCCAAAGTCTTAATTTTCCATGCTGGGAACAGTAGGTGACGGCATCAAGAGTAACTCCCTGACGGCGTCAAGAGCAAAATTCCATGACGACCCAGTACAGATTTGACGGCGTCACGAAGGTAGGGCGTCAAGAGTAAAAGTCATGACGGCCTGGAAATAATTAAGTCTTGACGGCGTCAAATGTAGATCGAGGCAGTCCGAGAATAGTTTTGGCGGCGAGGTGACAGCGTCACAAGCTTTGTCTTGACGCCGTCAGACCTCTTTTCCTATATATAGTTTTCTAATTTTTCACATTAAAAGAGAGAAGTTTTGGAGAAACCCTAAGTACGAACTTGGTGCGAATTTTACAGGTTTTTCAAGGGTTCCAAGCCCTTGATACCTTACATGTGTAATTGAGATAAGTGTTCTTTCAATTCAATCAATATGTCGATGTGTTGGTTGTCTATATCTTGTTCTTGTCTTAATTCCATCATGCTAGGCTAGATCTATCTTGTGTTTGCTTAGATCTAATGAAACCTAGATGTTAATTATGTGTTGATTACTTGTTTATCCTTGTTTTGGATGAATGATTTATATGTTAGGCTTAAGAAAACTGGCAGATCTCCAATTGGTAACATGCTTGAACGTCTTAAGAAACATGAACCGACGCGCACTAGGTCTTTATTGGTTGTATTTAATGCATGAGCCAGTGTTTACAATCCCTATAGTTGTGCTGGGCATGGTGTAGGAGGAGATAAGAGCTCATAGAATTGGGGAGTTAAGTGTGCCACCCCATTAATGGTATTAAGGAATACGATCCGTCATCCATGCATTTATAACAAGTAATTAACGTGTAAAAGATGTCTAGGGAGTAGTGAAATCTAAGTAAACACATTTTCTCCACTTATTGCTCACAACTTTAGTATAATTTAGTTTATTTTCATTTCTATTATTTTATTTTGATTGCATCTTTAATATTGGGTTAGTTGATTAGCAACTAATTCCGCCCAAATCCTTCAAACCCGAGATTTTTAATTGCTTTCTAAAAAATATAAAAACACAAAAATAATCATCCCTCACCTTTAGAACTAGTATTTAGGCTTTCTAATCCTAGCGACACTATTCCTAAGCTGAACGATCAATCCCCCGGTACTTGTCACTATACTATACTACAACGATCAGGTACACTGCCTGGTGGGGGTTGTAAGCTTCTCGAGATCCCTCGAGAGGTAAAGCCTGTTGCGATTCCCACGCATCAAGTTTTTGGCGCCGCAGCCCGGGGAATAGTTATTGTCTAGGTTAGAATTTCTTTTTATTAGGTCTACTTGCTAGATTCCTTTCTAGTAAGATTTTATTTTTATTTTTAGGTTCTCTTTAGTCTATCTTATTTCTTTGTGTCCTTTGTTCGTAAACTATTTCGATGGATCACAATAACATTGATCGTTTGATTCCTGTTATTCGTGTTTTTAGTCGTAGGATCTTCCAAATGCCCGCCCCACTTCCTTTAGCAGAAAATGAGAACCTACCTAACCTCTCACCCAACCACCACTTTGACAATAATTCTGAGTTAGAAGAGTCTGATCATGATGATGACCGTAGGGCTAGTCCTTTCTACTATTCAGACTCCGATGATGATCTTGATGATGGTGATGTGATTAATGAGAATAGGATGGAAGAAGAAATAAACCCTCTTAGGTATGTTGACCCTAGAACTAGGATTGAGTGTGATAGTTCATTTAAATTGCAATTCCCTTGTAAGATCGGATTTAAGAGCTTTAACGCCTATCTCAACTCATCTCTTCCAATGAACATAATCTCACGTAATGAATACAATCAAATCATGGTAGATGAGTTAGAATACAAAGGAGAAAACATTATTGCTAAGGCAATACCATTGCATGTGTTTGTAGGAAGCTTGGTTTATCTTGTTGAGTTCATGGTTATGGAGAATCTAGGAGAGTTTATTGATGATAAGTTGACCCAAGTTGTGTTTGGAAAACCCTTCAAACGATTGACCAACCTCGATGAAAAACTCATAGAAGGGCTAATTACTTTCACGGACGGGGATGAAGATTTTGTCTATCAAATGCCCCGCACACACCCTAGGTTCAAAGATTTTTCCATGGAAAAGTGTAGTAGATATCCGCCCATGGAAATGTTAAGTGAGAATGATAAGAGAAAAGGACTTAAGTACACGCATGAAAAGAATAAAAGATACTATCGCGGATGCTTAGGGTTAGGAGACGAATATAAGAAAGATGAGGCGACTATTAGATGGCTCACACTTGGTTATGTGAGCATAAGCGATACACGTTAACCTATGACCTTGAGTCTAGCTACAAGACTCATAAATAAAGAAAAGCGCTTCTTGGGAGGCAACCCATGTTTTGTGTGATTTTATTTGTTTGTTTGTTATTTGCTTCCGTATGCATGCTTTATTTTTATTGTTGGTAGATCATGTTTCTAAACTAAATAGTGGAAATACTTTACTTTGTTGTTTTGGCCTAGTCTTAACTCCACCTAAAAGTATTTTTGCAAAAGATAAGTGTAAGGGGAAACCCCAAATATGTTTTTAAGAAACAAACCGATCATGATTCTCCACAATATTAAATGAACATGTATATTCGTATTTGTTAGAGTCAAATGCTTGTATTGAGTCATAATGAAGTTTTGCAGGATTTTCCAGGAAGTAGGACCAAGTTTTTCCAGAAATTTTCTGGAAACTTAACATAAGAATTTCTGCAGGTCACTTCTGACGGCGTCAGGGGTTTACTCTTGACGGCGTCAAGTGTAAAAATCTGGAAATTTTACCGGTTTTGTTTTTCTAACGGAGTCTTATGGTTTTTGTGAATTATTAAGTTTTATAATCTCCAGGAGATCTGCAAACTTCATTCCACAAGCATTATATCTTATCTTGTTTTCTAGGATTTAGTAGCTTATATAGGATGCCGTCAATTTTACGCGAGGTTGTTTTGTCTATTTTGTCAGGTTTTACAGGTTATGTATGACAAGAAGATGATTTATATTCTGGAAGGGAAGCTTTGATTTTTCATTTTCTTGGAGGAAGATTTAACCTGGCCACCTTATTATCCATACCGAGCGAATCAGGGGAGTATTTGATTTCATTCTCTTTAATTTTTCACTTTTACATTCTTTACTTGAACATTGGGGACAATGTTCATCTTAAGTGTAAGGGGAGGGTAAAAAGATGATACCTTACATATGCACTTTCGCTTGAGTTTGTTTTGTTTGATGGTAGATGTGTAATAAAACTATGAGAAATACTTGTTAGTGCAATTTTAGTGCCAAATTTAAAATTTTTTACAACATTTAGGAGTGAAACTTTAGCCATAGCAAGCGTCTCATGGATAGGAGATTGTATGACTAGCACATAACCGTATATTCAGAAAAATTTTCCACCCAAATATGTGAGGTTCGCCTTTAGATTTGATAGGAAAAGCATTCATTATTAGTGTTTATGAGTGTACCGGTAGCATTTAGATTCTAGAACTTGCGTTAGTGATGCATCCCGAGACCGCTAGTGAGACTACATTCGTGTGGTAGGATTTACTACATGATAAGAGGTATTAGGATTACCCTTGTGTTAAACCCGTATCATAAATACTTGACCATTTATGTCATATTACTTGACTAGTTAAATCAACTAATTTTTCCCACACCCTTAGCGTTGTACTCATTTTTAGTACACGAAACCCCTAGTACACCCCTCCGAGCCTATCTTTTCATTTCTAACTTTAAGCATTTTACTTAAAGGAAGAATTTGTTACACCCCACTTAAATGTACAACCAAATCGCCTTAGCTTTCCGTGTATGCGCTCATTTTTAGTGCATTATTGTTATTTGTTAAACCCTAAGTTAACTTTCTAATTGATTACATGGTTGCTAAGTCGAGTCATATCCTTGTACATACTGTTTTGTGACGATTGGGACTCATGGGTAAGTACTTATTTTATGAAGTAATGGGGAAGAACATCACTTATTAACCCCATATGTACGATAATCTTAAAAGTGCTCCAAGTGTTTTAATTTTCTTAATTCGAGTCATTAGATTAGTTAATTGTAAAGTATGTAAAGATTCAAGTGTAAGGGAAATGTTCATTCCCTATGATGTATTATTTTCGATGGTAGGGTAAGAGTGTATGCAAAAAAAAAAAAAAAAAAAAAAAAAAAAAAATCGAAAAATCAAGAAAAAGAAAAAAAAATAAAAAAAAGGAAAAAAGAGAAAAAACATACGGACTACCATCCCGTTTCATTCTATGTTTATTTTATGTTTTTGTTATTTTTCATTTATTAGCATAAGTCGAGTCTAGTCTTGGCTTAGCAACGCCATATTGTACATGTAATTAACCAAGATTGTTAACTCGCCACCAGTAAAACTTCTTTTATCCAACAAAACCTTGTATTTCATATCCCTACACCTAACGTTACATCCCTTTAAAAGACCTCTTTGATAGTTTATCCTAGGTGCTTACGCCATGTGGTGGAGGTTTGATCATTTCCCAAGCCTATGGTAATCTATTTTGCTATAACAGGTAGTGAGAGATATCTTCCGTTTCCATATTGTAATTTACACTTTATTACACCCGTGAGATGTGAGTATCTAAAGATGATACCTTACATATGCACTTTCGCTTAAGTTTATTTTGTTTGATGGTAGATGTGTAATAAAACTATGAGAAATACTTGTTAGTGTAATTTTAGCGCCAAATTTAAATTTTTTTACAACATTTAGGAGTGAAACTTTAGCCATAGCAAGCGTCTCATTGATAGGAGATTGTATGACTAGCACATAACCGTATATTCAGAAAAATTTTCCACCCAAATATGTGAGGTTCGCCTTTAGATTTGATAGGAAAAGCATTTACTATTAGTGCTTATGAGTGTACCGGTAGCATTTAGATTCTAGAACTTGCGTTAGTGATGCATCCCGAGACCGCTAGTGAGACTACATTCGTGTAGTAGGATTTACTACATGATAAGAGGCATTAGGATCACCCTTGTGTTAAACCCGTATCATAATTACTTGACCATTTAAGTCATATTACTTGGCTAGTTAAGTCAACTAATTTTTCCCACACCCTTAGCGTTGTACTCATTTTTAGTACACGAAACCCCTAGTACACCCCTCCGAGCCTATCTTTTCGTTTCTAACTTTAAGCATTTTACTTAAAGGAAGAATTTGTTACACCCCACTTAAATGTACAACCAAATCGCCTTAGTCTTCCGTGTATGCGCTCATTTTTAGTGCATTATTGTTATTTGTTAAACCCTAAGTTAACTTTCTAATTGATTACATGGTTGCTAAGTCGAGTCATATCCTTGTACATATTGTTTTTGGGACGATTGGGACTAATGGGTAAGTACTTATTTTATGGAGTAATGGGGAAGAACATCATTTATTACCCCCATATGTACGTTAATCTTAAAAGTACTCCAAGTGTTTTAATTTTCTTAATTCGAGTCATTAGATTAGTTAATTGTAAAGTATGTAAAGATTCAAGTGTAAGGGAAATGTTCATTCCCTATGATGTATTATTTTGGATGGTAGGGTAAGAATGATGTATTATTTTGGATGGTAGGGTAAGAGTGTAAGAAAAAAAAAAAAAAAAAAAAAAATAATAAAAAATCGAAAAATCAAGAAAAATAAATAGAAAAAAGGAAAAAGAGAAAAAACATACGGACTACCATCCCGTTTCATTCTATGTTTATTTTATGTTTTCGTTATTTTTCATTTATTAGCTTAAGTCGAGTCTAGTCTTGGCTTAGCAACGCCACATTGTACATGTAATTAACTAAGATTGTTAACTCGCCACCAGTGAAACTTCCTTTATCCAACAAAACCGTGTATTTCATATCCCTACACCTAACGTTACAACCCTTTAAAAGACCTCTTTGATAGTTTATCCTAGGTGCTTACGCCATGTGGTGGAGGTTTGATCCTTTCCCAAGCCTATGGTAATCTATTTTGCTATGACAGGTAGTGAGAGATATCTTCCGTTTCCATATTATAATTTACACTTTATTACACCCGAGAGATGTGAGTATCTAAACACTATTTGTGAGGTGCTTGTATATGACCTCCGTGCTTGTCTATTGGTCTTTAGTGGAACGATTATTTGTTGTAATTACTTTTATATTAGTGTTAAATGACCCCTAACTTGTCTTTTGAGTAGAATAAAAGCGCATTTGCTTGAGGACAAGCAAATCTCAAGTGTAAGGGTATATGATGAGGCGAAAAATGGTCCGTTTTTAGGGGGTCATTTAAGCCCGAATCCGAATTTATTTGATCAAATATTGCCCTAAATCGTTCCTTTTGTGATTTTAGGTACTTTGGGAGTGAAATCTGGAAAAGGAAGCAATTCGGACGTTTTTGGAGCATAAAAGTGAAGAAAACGCCAAAGTCTTAATTTTCCATGCTGGGAACACTAGGTGACGGCGTCAAGAGCAACTCCTTGATGGCGTCAAGAGCAAATTTCATGAATTTCCATGACGACCCAGTAGAGTTTTGACGGCGTCACGTGAGAAGGGCGTCAAGAGTAAAAGAGTCATGACGGCCTTGAAGTGTCTAAGTCTTGACGGCGTCAGAAGTAGATCTAGGCAGTCCGAGGAGAGTTTTGGCGGCGAGGTGACGGCGTCACAAGATTACTCTTGACGCCGTCAGACCTGTTTTTCTATATATAGTTTTCTAATTTTTCACATTTTAAAGAGGGAAGTTTTGGAGAAACCCTAAGTACGATTTTGGTGCAACTTTTACAGGTTTTTCAAGGGTTCCAAACCCTTGATACCTTGCATTGTAATTGAGATAAGTGTTCTTCTAATTCAATCAATATGTCTATGTGTTGGTTGTCTATATCTTGTTCTTGTCTCAATTCCATTATGCTAGGCTAGATCTCTTTTGTGTTTGCTTAGATCTAATGAAACCTAGATATTGATTATGTGTTGATTGCTTGTTTATTCTTGTCTTGGATGAATGATTTATATGTTAGGCTTAAGAAAACTGGCAGATCTCCAAATGGTAACATGCTTGAACGTCTTAAGAAACATGAACCGAGGCGTACTAGGTCTTTATTGGTTGTATTTAATGCATGAGCCACTGTTTACAATCCCTATAGTTGTGCTGGGCATGGTGTAGGAGGAGATAAGAGCTCATAGAATTGGGGAGTTATGTATGCCACCCCATGAATGGTATTAAGGAATACAATCCGTCATCCATGCAATTATAACAAGTAATTAACGTGTAAAAGATATCTAGGGAGTAGTGAAATCTAAGTAAACACATTTTCTCCAATTACTGCTCACAACCTTAGTATAATTAGTTTAATTTCATTTTTAGTATTTTATTTTGATTGCATCTTAGTTTTGGGTTAGTTGAATAGCAACTAATTCCGCCCACTCTTCCAAAACCCGAGATTTTAATTGCTTTCTAAAAAATATAAAAATACAAAAATAATCATCCCTCACCTTTAGAACTAGTATTTAGGCTTTCTAATCCTAGCGACACTATTCCTAAGCTGAACGATCAATCCCCCGGTACTTGTCACTATACTATACTACAACGATCAGGTACACTGCCTGGTGGGGGTTGTAAGATTCTCGAGATCCCTCGAGAGGTAAAACCTGTTGCGATTCCCACGCATCAAGTTTTTGGCGCCGCAGCCTGGGGAATAGTTATTGTCTAGGTTAGGATTTCTTTTTATTAGCTCTACTTGCTAGATTCCTTTCTAGTAAGATTTTAATTTTTTTATTTTTAGGTTTTCTTTAGTCTATCTTATTTCTTCGTACCTTTGTTCGTAACTCTTTACCATCCGACGTCATGGAAGGTGGTAACATCTTTGAACCCGTCATCCCACCACAACAAAACCCACCATTAGAACCCCTTAGGCCCCGAACCTTAGGAGAGTACTCCCGACCTAGCCACCAAGGCTACCGAAACACCATTGATCTCACCGGAGCCAATGTGACCCCCTTGCGATCTGACACCATCCGGTTGGTGCAAAGCGGATGTGCATTCCATGGACTTCGTTCCGAAGATCCAAACCAACATCTTAAGGACTTTCTCAAAATCGTAGATTCCATAGACCTAGATGTTGCAACTAGAGAGACTACCCGTTTACGCCTATTCCAATTCTCTCTACGGGATCAAGCTAGTCAATGGCTTGAGCGTTTACCCGCGGGATCCATCACCACATGGGATGATCTCACCACTCGTTTCCTTGCTCAATTTTTCCCACCGGGGAGAACTACTAAGCTTAGAAATGACATCTTGATGTTCCAACAATGTCAAAATGAATCTCTTTTTGAAGCATGGACTCGTTTCAAGGACTTACTCCAAAAAGTCCCTCATCATGGCATAGATCTTTGGCTCCAAGTCCAAATTTTTTATGACCATATCGACATCTCCACGAGGCGAGCCATTGGCCAATCGGCCGGTGGTAAGCTACGTGATCTTAGTGCGGAACAATCATGGGAACTCATAGAAGATCTTGCTCTCTATGACAACGAAAGTTGGAATGATCCCCGTGATTTGAACAAAACGGTCAAGGCAACATCTTTGCCTTCGAACAATTCTAGCACTCCCGACCGTAGGATCATGGAACTTGAGGACCAAGTCAAGTTTCTCATGAAATCTTACGATGCTCCTAAGCCTTCAAGCCAAGTGAACAAAATCACTTCTTCATGCGAATTATGTAGTGGTCCCCATGACATTCGTGATTGTGTGGAACTCCCCGGAACAGCTTTTGCGGACTACGCATCCACGCGTACCGACGAAGCGGGAGATAAGTGGTACACTTTCAAGCCCGAGCCAAACCCTTACGGTGATTCATACAACCCCTCTTGGAAAAATCACCCAAACCTTAGGTGGAAACAAAATCAACCCAATTCTTCCAACCCACCTAATCGTTACCAACCAACCGGTCCACCATCCAACCGTAATTTCAACAACAATCCTTCTAACAACTATGGTAGTACCAACAATCTTGAAGGATTGATGTCAAAGTTTATGGCATCTCAAGAAACCCGCATAGCTAGGTTCGAAACCGAATTCAACCAACAACAAACGGAGATGACCAACAAGATTGACAACTTGTTGAAAGCCCTCAACAACCAAGTGTTAATCACACCTAGGAAGGACACTAGGGACACCAATAGTGGAAGCCAAATTAAGGACCCCTCATCATCCAAACATGTCCACTTTGCCAATGTGGTCACCATTAAGCCGATAGATAAGGAGATAGAGGAGAGCGACAAGGATGAAGTTAGAGTAGAAGCCTATAGTAAGGATGAGAGTAGGGAAGTTGAGGTTAATAAGGATGAGGAATTAGAGGAGGTAGAACCTATAGAAGAATACTTTGATAAGTTGCCAACCAAGGAAGAACGGGAATACCATAAGGATTTATTCGATAGTCCCGAGAGAACATACATCTTTGGCAACCCCCTTATCAAAATGGGAGACCCCTCTAACATTAACATCCAATGCAATATCGGGCACATGCATATATGGAAAGCTTACATCGACCTTAGATCCCCCGTGAACATCATGACTAGGACTTATTACAATTGGGTGATGAAGAAGCAACTCAATTTTAGGATGATGCCCGGTAAAAATCTGATAAGTAATTTTGCAGGAAGAGTGAAGGGATTACATGTGATTATAGGGAATCTTACCTATGAAATCGATTTTATGATAGTAGAAGACATTCGTCCGGTGATAGATGCTTGCCTAAGTCAAATAGTATTCGGAAAACCATTTGTTGAGGCCACTAGGATGAGTTATGATCCGACTTTAGGGATAGTTAGATTCAAGAAAGAGAATGATGAGGTTGCTTATCAAATGCCCTACAAGATCGAACAATACCGCCTTCTCTCTAATTTCGAAAAGGAACATAAGCAAGCGGCTTATTATAGGAATGAGAAGGATAGACGTAGGGGAGTAGAATATGTAAAGAATAGGATGCTTGGTTTCTACAAAGAGTGCTTGCAACTAGGTCCGGAATATAAAACTGGTTTAGAAGACGACCTAGAGAGTGGAACCAATGATGAGATCACGTAGTAACCTATGACCTTGAGTCTAGCTACAAGACTCGTAAATAAAGAAAAGCGCTTCTTGGGAGGCAACCCATGTTTTGTGTGATTTTATTTGTTTGATTGTTATTTGCTTCCGTATGCATACTTTATTTTTATTGTTGGTTGATCATGTTTCTCAATTAAAATGTGGAAATACTTTACTTTGTTGTTTAGCCTAGTCTTAACTCCACCTAGAAGTATTTTTGCAAAAGATAAGTGTAAGGGGAAACCCCAAATATGTTTTTAAGAAACAAACCGATCATGATTCTCCACAATATTAAATGAGCATGTATATTCGTATTTGTTAGAGTCAAATGCTTGTATTGAGTCATAATGAAGTTTTGCAGGATTTTCCAGGAAGTAGGACCAAGTTTTTCCAGAAATTTTCCTGAAACTTAACATAAGAATTTCTGCAGGTCCATTCTGACGGCGTCAGAGTTTTACTCTTGACGGCGTCAGGAGTTAAAATCTGGAAATTTTACCGGTTTTGTTTTTCTAACGGAGTCTTATGGTTTTTGTGAATTATTAAGTTTTATAATCTCCAGGAGATCTGCAAACTTCATTCCACAAGCATTATATCTTATCTTGTTTTCTAGGATTTAGAAACTTATATAGGATGCCGCCGATTTTCCACCCAAATATGTGAGGTTCACCTTTAGATTTGATAGGAAAAGCATTTACTATTAGTGCTTATGAGTGTACCGGTAGCATTTAGATTCTAGAACTTGCGTTAGTGATACATCCCGAGACCGCTAGTGAGACTACATTCGTGTAGTAGGATTTACTACATGATACGAGACATTAGGATCACCCTTGTGTTAAACCCGTATCATAATTACTTGACCATTTAAGTCATATTACTTGGCTAGTTAAGTCAACTAATTTTTCCCACACCCTTAGCGTTGTACTCATTTTTAGTACACGAAACCCCTAGTACACCCCTCCGAGCCTATCTTTTCGTTTCTAACTTTAAGCATTTTACTTAAAGGAAGAATTTGTTACACCCCACTTAAATGTACAACCAAATCGCCTTAGCCTTCCGTGTATGCGCTCATTTTTAGTGCATTATTGTTATTTGTTAAACCCTAAGTTAACTTTCTAATTGATTACATGGTAGCTAAGTCGAGTCATATCCTTGTACATATTGTTTTGGGACGATTGGGACTCATGGGTAAGTACTTATTTTATGGAGTAATGGGGAAGAACATCATTTATTACCCCCATATGTACGTTAATCTTAAAAGTACTCAAAGTGTTTTAATTTTCTTAATTCGAGTCATTAGATTAGTTAATTGTAAAGTATGTAAAGATTCAAGTGTAAGGGAAATGTTCATTCCCTATGATGTATTATTTTGGATGGTAGGGTAAGAGTGTATGCAAAAAAAAAAAAAAAAAAAAAAAAAAAAAATCGAAAATCAAGAAAAATAAATAGAAAAAAGGAAAAAGAGAAAAAACATACGGACTACCATCCCGTTTCATTCTATGTTTATTTTATGTTTTCGTTATTTTTCATTTATTAGCTTAAGTCGAGTCTAGTCTTGGCTTAGCAACGCCACATTGTACATGTAATTAACTAAGATTGTTAACTCGCCACCAGTGAAACTTCCTTTATCCAACAAAACCGTGTATTTCATATCCCTACACCTAACGTTACAACCCTTTAAAAGACCTCTTTGATAGTTTATCCTAGGTGCTTACGCCATGTGGTGGAGGTTTGATCCTTTCCCAAGCCTATGGTAATCTATTTTACTATGACAGGTAGTGAGAGATATCTTCCGTTTCCATATTGTAATTTACACTTTATTACACCCGAGAGATGTGAGTATCTAAACACTATTTGTGAGGTGCTTGTATATGACCTCCGTGCTTGTCTATTGGTCTTTAGTGGAACGATTATTTGTTGTAATTACTTTTATATTAGTGTTAAATGACCCCTAACTTGTCTTTTGAGTAGAATAAAAGCGCATTTGCTTGAGGACAAGTAAATCTCAAGTGTAAGGGTATATGATGAGGTGAAAAATGGTCCGTTTTTAGGGGGTCATTTAAGCCCGAATCCGAATTTATTTGATCAAATATTGCCCTAAATCGTTCCTTTTGTGATTTTAGGTACTTTGGGAGTGAAATCTGGAAAAGGAAGCAATTCGGACGTTTTTGGAGCATAAAAGTGAAGAAAACGCCAAAGTCTTAATTTTCCATGCTGGGAACACTAGGTGACGGCGTCAAGAGCAACTCCTTGATGGCGTCAAGAGCAAATTTCATGAATTTCCATGACGACCCAGTAGAGTTTTGACGGCGTCACGTGAGAAGGGCGTCAAGAGTAAAAGAGTCATGACGGCCTTGAAGTGTCTAAGTCTTGACGGCGTCAGAAGTAGATCTAGGCAGTCCGAGGAGAGTTTTGGCGGCGAGGTGACGGCGTCACAAGATTACTCTTGACGCCGTCAGACCTGTTTTTCTATATATAGTTTTCTAATTTTTCACATTTTAAAGAGGGAAGTTTTGGAGAAACCCTAAGTACGATTTTGGTGCAACTTTTACAGGTTTTTCAAGGGTTCCAAACCCTTGATACCTTGCATTGTAATTGAGATAAGTGTTCTTCTAATTCAATCAATATGTCTATGTGTTGGTTGTCTATATCTTGTTCTTGTCTCAATTCCATTATGCTAGGCTAGATCTCTTTTGTGTTTGCTTAGATCTAATGAAACCTAGATATTGATTATGTGTTGATTGCTTGTTTATTCTTGTCTTGGATGAATGATTTATATGTTAGGCTTAAGAAAACTGGCAGATCTCCAAATGGTAACATGCTTGAACGTCTTAAGAAACATGAACCGAGGCGTACTAGGTCTTTATTGGTTGTATTTAATGCATGAGCCACTGTTTACAATCCCTATAGTTGTGCTGGGCATGGTGTAGGAGGAGATAAGAGCTCATAGAATTGGGGAGTTATGTATGCCACCCCATGAATGGTATTAAGGAATACAATCCGTCATCCATGCAATTATAACAAGTAATTAACGTGTAAAAGATATCTAGGGAGTAGTGAAATCTAAGTAAACACATTTTCTCCAATTACTGCTCACAACCTTAGTATAATTAGTTTAATTTCATTTTTAGTATTTTATTTTGATTGCATCTTAGTTTTGGGTTAGTTGAATAGCAACTAATTCCGCCCACTCTTCCAAAACCCGAGATTTTAATTGCTTTCTAAAAAATATAAAAATACAAAAATAATCATCCCTCACCTTTAGAACTAGTATTTAGGCTTTCTAATCCTAGCGACACTATTCCTAAGCTGAACGATCAATCCCCCGGTACTTGTCACTATACTATACTACAACGATCAGGTACACTGCCTGGTGGGGGTTGTAAGATTCTCGAGATCCCTCGAGAGGTAAAACCTGTTGCGATTCCCACGCATCACATGGCATTGAGATCACTAAGATCATGGATTTGGGATATTTCATCACGGAACTTTTGCCTTTCCGTGGCAATGCGGAGAAAGTCATTGTGTTGATATGGATGAATTGGGTTTGTGTAGTTGGAATTGTAGTTGGATGGTTGATCAAACTTGTATGGATCATTATAAATGGTTGGAGGATGAGATGAGTGGTTTGGTATGAAGGAAGATGTTTGGCCAATGTTGTATGGTTTGTACAGAGGATCAAATGAATGTCCTTGTGAATTTGGTGTAAAGTTTGGGAAGTGAGTGGTTGGAGGTGTTGAGTGATTTCCAACTTCATTGGTTATGATTGATTTGTTTCGAGGGATTTTTCTTCGCCAAACGGGTTTTTCTGTCATCCTTGCAAGCCTTGAGGCTTTTGGTTTTGGTTTGTTTGGAGAAGTCATGAAGGGATGAATGGAGAGTGTAGAAGATTTGGGGATATTTATAGTGTAAGATTTGTGTGTTTATGGATGGATGAGGTTGGTTTGGGAGATTAGGACAAAATATGTTGGTGAAAAATGGGAAATGTAGGTTGAAATGGGCTAAAAAGCAGAAAAGATTCTGTAAACCCGACCATCAGATGGCCGGTTCCCTTAATTAGGGGGCGGTCCCCTTAATGATTAAGGGGGCCGCCTTACAAAATTAAGGGGGCCGCCCATCTGGTGATTTCCAGATTGCCAGAATTTGGTTTTTGGCAGAAAATTTGCAGAAAGGTTGTGTGTTTGGATTAGAATTCAAGCAAGTTCAACTCCTTGAGACAATGTAGCATCTAATCTAACTATAATATAGCATGAATGCAACAACACTTAAGTAAAAGAGCAATCAAGCAATTAGTAATAAGCAAGAGAAGGCAAACAAAGGCAAGGGCACATAATCTTCCTAGAGCAACTATCTTAGATCAAAGGCAAAGGTAACTAGTGAGTGGAAAACTAGTGATGGAGCAAGATGACAACATTATTAGTGAATTTGTCCTAGTGTGTGTCTATATGCAACAAATGTGGAGTTGTGATTGTTTCGACTCCTAAATGCAAAGAGAGATAACGATCCAAAGAAACAATCCAAAAGATCTCCTTGATTCAATTTTTGCTCGATTCATGAATGTCAATAATATATATTAGATTATATATTTTGACAATTTATGTGAGAGTTTATGCATGATTTAGGAAAAAGCTTTTAGCGTTTGTCAACAATGCAAGGAAAATGATTTTCATGTAATTCCTAGATGTGAGAATAGTTTTCAAGAAATTTTGATTGGGTTTTACAAGAGAGTATATGCAATGAAAGTGAGGTTTCCCAATCATTAATTTTGTGCAAAATGGATTCCTAGATTCAGAAGTGAAGAAGTGGACGAAAAGTAAATTATATGCAAGTATAAATTTGTGTTAGTTCAATATAATTTAGTCAACTTGTTCCATCATTCCTAATCCTAAAGCAAGTGGTTGAATAATTCACGCTGAAGGGGTTTTGTGAATATATCCGCAATGTTATCTTCTGATGCAACTTTTTCTATAGATATGTTTCCTTTTTGTACATTATCCCTAAGAAAGTGGTGGCGTATGTCTATATGTTTAGTCCTAGAGTGTTGCACTGGATTTTTACTTAAATCTATCGCACCTTTGTTATCGCACATAATGGGAACATTTTCTAACCTAATGCCATAGTCTACGAGAGCTTGTTTCATCCATAGTGCTTGTTGACATGCCTTTCCAGCGCTTACATATTCAGCTTTGGTGGTAGAAATAGCAAGAGCGGTTTGCTTCTTCGAAAACCAAGATGTTAGACAACATCCCATAAACGTGCAAATGCCGCTAGTGCTTTTTCTATCTACGTAGTCTCCCGCATGATCCGAATCTGCATAGACGATGGTTTCTATGCAGGATCCCTTAGGATACCATAATCCTAAGTGTATAGTGCCTTTAATGTATCGGAAGATACGCTTAACCGCTTCTAGGTGAGAGGTTTTGGGATCCTCTTGAAAACGGGCACAAAGCCAGACACTAAACATGATATCGGGTCTACTTGCCGTCAAGTATAGTAAACTACCTATCATTCCTCTATACTTGGTGTTATCTACGGACTCACCTTCATCATCCTTTGTGAGCTTTACTTCCGTAGACATGGGAGTTTTCATGGGTTTTGAGTCTTTTAGGCCAAATTTCTTAAGCATTTCCTTAATGTACTTAGATTGGTTAAAAAATATTCTATCTTCTAATTGTTTTATTTGTAATCTTAGGAAGAAGTTAAGTTCACCCATCATACTCATCTCAAACTCATCATGCATGATTTTGGCAAATTCATCACACATGTCTTGACAAGTCGATCCAAATATAATGTCATCAACATATATTTTGACAATGATGAGATTTGGGTATTTCCTTTTAGTGAAAAGAGTGTTATCTACCATTCCCATGGAATAATCATGTTTAATAAGAAAAGCTTTTAATCGATCATACCAAGCTTTGGGAGCTTGTTTGAGTCCATACAAAGCTTTCTTTAACTTATAAACATAATCAGGTTTTGCGAAGTCAATGAATCCTGGAGGTTGTGCCACATATACCTCCTCATTGATAAAACCGTTAAGGAATGCACTTTTCACGTCCATTTGGAATAACTTAAAATCTAGGGCGCATGCATAGGCAAGTAAAATCCTAATCGATTCTAGTCTAGCTACGGGGGCATAAGTTTCGTCATAATCAATTCCTTTTTGTTGATTATAACCTTGGGCAACTAACCTAGCTTTATTCCTAGTAACTATTCCATTCTCATCTAACTTATTCCTATATACCCATTTAGTTCCTATGATGGTCATATTCTTTGGATTTGGGACTAATTCCTAAACATCATTTGCCTTAAATTGATTTAATTTTTCTTGCATAGCTATAACCCAACTTTCATATTTTAAAGCCTCGTTAATATTCTTAGGTTCTATTGCTGAGAGGAAACAAAAGAAATTGTTTTTATCTTGGGCTTGTGACCTAAGGGTTCTTTGGTTAAGATGTCCTATTATATTATCTAATGGATGTGATCTAGATTCTTTAACATTAACAATTTCGTTATTTCCTAAGTGAATGTCTTCATTATCATTTCCTATGGGTTTTGTTTTACTAACCTCAATAGCTTCATCTTCGACTAAGTCATCATCTTCTAAAGGTAATGTTTTAGGAGGTGGTGGTGTTTCATCAAATGTTACATTTAGTGATTTTTCTACTTTCATGGAGTGTTTGTTAAGTATTATATATGGTTTGCTATTTTGTGAGTATCCTAAAAATATTCCTTCATATGATTTTGGATAAAACTTAGTGAGGTAATCCTTAGTGTTTAGAATATAACATTTACTTCCAAATACCCTAAAGTAGCTTAAGTTTGGTTTTCTACCTCTTAGTAACTCATAAGGAGTTTTTCCTAGAATTCTCCTAATTGATACCCTATTTAAAATATATGTCGATGTATCTACGGCGTGACACCAAAATTTTTGTGGGATGGATTGTTCATTTAACATTGTTCTACTCATTTCTTGTAGTGACCTATTTTTTCTTTCTACTACGCCATTTGATTGAGGAGTACGAGGAGCGGAGAAATTGTGAGATATTCCATTTAAATCACAATATTTTCCGAATTGTACTTCGTTATCAAATTCCCTACCATGGTCCGTCCTAATGGCAACTATTGTGCATCCTAATTTATTTTGAATCATTTTACTAAATATTTCGAATTTTTCAAAGGCTTGGGTTTTGTCACTTAAAAACCTAGTCCACGTGTATCGTGAGTAGTCATCTACTATTACTAAGGTATATTTGTTTCCTCCATAGCTCCGCACAGCGGATGGACCGAAAAGATCCATATGTAATAATTCTAGGCACCTAGTAGTGGATACTATATTCTTAGCTTTGTGACTAGCATGAGCTTGTTTTCCAATTTTACATGCATCACAAAAATGCTTGTCATATTTTAGATTAGGCAAATTTCTAACTAATTCCTTAGAGGCCAAAGATTGTATTTGTTGCATGTTAGCATGTCCTAATCTCCTATGCCACAGTGTAGAGTTTTCATCTAGGGTCGTTAGGCATATCCTATCCTCAGGCTTGTTTCCTAGTTTCATAACATATATGCCACCTTTCCTAATTCCTCTACCTATAATTTTTCCATTCTTAACTGTTTCGCTATCCTCTTCGGTAAAAGTGACTCTACATTTATTATCACATATGTGTCCTATATTAAGCAAGTTATATGTCAAATTATCTACATGCTCTACATTTTCAATAGTAAGTGAGTCTTGAGAAATCGTACCTTTGCCAATGATTTTTCCACGTAAGTCACTACCGAAAATAACGTTACCTCCATTGTATGCCTTGTATGTAGAGAATAGCTTGCGGTTCCCCGTCATGTGCCTCGAACATCCGCTATCTTTGATCCATTCGTCAGGCTCCAAGTCAATTCCTAGACATATTTCGTCGGTTTCTTTTGCCATAAAACACTTTTCGTCTCTTGGCTTTTCAACTTCTTATTTGTCACTATCACTCCATGTTCCACTAACAAATGCGCCTTGATTTTCATAACCCGGCGGCTTTAGACATTCGCTAATGAGATGATTCGGTCTTCCACATCTAAAGCACTTTCTTTTCCCGTAGTTGTCACTTCTATTTCTTTGGGATGGTTTTCTTTCGTCTCGTGATGATCTAGTGAATCTTCCTCGTCTCTTGAAGAATTTCTTGAATTCTCTTACGGCCATTGCATATTCTTCGTCTTCACTTTCGTCACTTGAATCATCATCATCACTAGGTTCCTTTTTGGCTTTTAGAGCAATGGATTTGGTTTGTTCTTTCTTGACTTTAACCGTTTCCGAATCTTTTCTTATAATTTATTCATGAACCTTCAAGTTGCCAAGTAGTTCATCTAGTGATAACGTCATCAAGTTCTTTGATTCTTCAATTGCCGTGACCTTAGCTAGCCATTTCGGATGCAATGCCCTAAGAAATTTCCTAACACAATTTTTACTAGAAAATGTCTCATCAAGTGCTTTTAAACTTGTGATAATAGTGTTAAATTTAGCAAAAGCATTATCAATTGATTCCTCTTCCGAAATCGTAAATTGTTCATATTGTTGTACAAGAAGATCTATTTTATTATCTTTGACTTGGCTATTACATTGGTGAGTAATTAGTAAAGAAACCCAAATTTCTTTTGCGGTTTTACACATAAAAATTCTTTCATATTCTTTGCGTGGTAACGCATTATAAATGACCATTTTAGCCTCATTATTTTTTGCTAGTTTCTTTTTCAAATCATCATTTTGTTTTTTAAAAGATACAATTTCATTCATTTTAGTTTCAACATTATATTGAATAGGAGGGAAATCACCAAAGGTAATAATATGCCAAAGATCAAGATCTTTTGATTTCACATACACTTCGAATCTATTTTTTCAATATAAAAATCCATCACTTTCAAATAGTGGTAGTCTTTGCATAGATTGCCCTTCTAAATATTTTTCAGATTCCATAGATCGTTACAAGTTTTAAAATACAATATATTTTAAAAATCTTGCTCGACGTGGCTCTTGATACCAATTGTGGAAAACTAGAAGGGGGTTGAATAGTTTTACGTCTTTTTAATTCGTTATAAAAAATAGTTTTAGTGTTTTCTTAGTTTTTAAAATTTAGATCCGATAATATATGATCTCAAGTCTTGCATAATATAAACAACTATCAATAAGTAAGATATAGTAATGATAAGTAAAGAAATAAATGAGAGATGGAAAGATCGAACCGCGAGACAAGAGATTTATAGTGGTTCGGCTACAAGGACACCTTCCTTGCCCTACTCCACTCCCCGAGCACCTAACTCGAGAGTTTTCTTCACTATATCAACAAGCTCCCTTATGGCGGAGAAAACCTTACACACCAATTTACACACCACAACTTCTTCACAACTAAATCACAACTTCTTCACACCAATCTACTTCACAACTAACTACTTCATGCATATCTTCTTCACACCAATTTACTTCACAACTAACAACTTCACACCTAGCTTCTTCACTATAATCTAATTCTTAACTTTTCTTCTTCACACCAAACAACTAACTAATCACACAATCAATATACCTAGCACAACTATCTACAATCAAAAATTCACAATAATCTTCACAAAGAATTATGTAAATAATCTTGATGATGCACCAAGAACTTGGATGTGGAGGTCACAACAAGTTGTAATACTTCTTGTCTTGGAGGATAGAAGTATTCTTCTCTTGCACTTGACAGGATGATGTTTGAATCACTTTGAAACAAAGAATTATGTATTTATGATCAAAGGATTAAGAGAATAGAAATCGGGATCTAGAACAGAAAGTTTAGGAGTGCAAAAGGTGAGAAAATTCTGTGGGATGAACCAGTATTTATAGGGAGAAAAATTACTGTTCTGGAGCGTGGCCGGTCCCCTTAATGATTAAGGGGGCCGCCTAAGGAATTAAGGGGGCCGCCCCTTCAGAACGTTGGATTTTCTTGTCTTCTAGTGAGAAGATTTTTCTGGATAAAATTTGCCATTTTTGGTTGAAAATTTGAAATCATATATTTATAATGAATTAAACATATTCTTTTAATTCCAAAAGTAATTTTGTAAAATATATAGAATGTTTAATACATTTTATAAAAATTCTAGTGATTAGAAAATTTTCCTTTGATCATGAAATGCAATAAACACTTTGTTTATTCATACCTTAAGTGATATGGATGCAAAGACAAATATTAAGCACTAAAAACTTGTTTACGTCATAAGTTTTAGATTAATGAGTTTATGCTTTGTAATTATCAAAACATAGAGATATTGTTAATATGCTAACAATGTTTTTAGACATTATTTATGTCAACATCTCTATCTCTTTTTCTGCTCTTATCCCCGTGGAGCTTGTGTATTTGTTCCCTTCCTATTTACAATCAATTCCCTCTAGCTGCTTTCCTTCATAATGTCAAACAAATCTGAATCATAATGGCAGCTATTTTGTGTTAGTTTTTAAGTAACGATTTTCAGGGATGGTCCAATTAATGTTGTATACTTCTGCGCTGGGAAACCGTCTTGGGCCGAAGCCCATTCACCACCAAAACTACCTAACCATCTTTTAAGCGGGCCAAGCCCAACACCTTAATAAAGACAACTTGGAATTAAAAATCAACTTTGGGCCAAAGCCCAGTCCATAAAATATAAACAGCCCATTCATCACATTTTACGAAAATAATTTAAATACTTTTCGAACATCAATTATTTTGTACCCGAGCTTTCCCGCGACTCATTTTCGGATACGTATCAATATCATTATCACGTCACGTTCTATACTAAGATGCTAAACGTACTCTACAACATGATACACACTAGCAACGTATTTTGAAAATTATAAAAATCAAACGTACTTACAAAATCTATTCAATTTATGCTTGAGATGATAAACTTTATAACAACTAGTTAAAGTCTTATAAACCTACAAAATAACTACTACTCAACAAATATTTATCATGTGAAAATAAACAAGAGCATGCACACGGGTCACACCCATATTTTCCCAAGAAAATAAATGTAAACTTATATACATTTTTATAAACTTAAATAGTGACAGCAAATCACGACTTACGATGAGGAATAAAGCGACACTTTACTTAGACATTTTAATTCACACTTAGCACTATAACGTCATTTAACCAAAGGGTTTACAAAATCCGTCAACGCCTAACATTTATATGTGATTATTCCCCCATCGTGTCTTTCGTTATTTCCGAACTAAAGCCTATTCCTTCTCGACATCTTATTCATTGAACGCTTACACACTTCCAAGAGCCAATACACTCAAATGTTTAGAAAACTATTTTCAAACTTAAATGCTACCACACAAGCAACAGTAACACAACACTTAAAAATTTTTGAGCTAAGTAAACTTCGTTGAGTCTTGAACTTAATCATGCCTTAATAATCTAGGTCGCGTGTTGGTGCCACACTCTCTCTGATTTACTACAATTACTGCATACTCTACTAAAGTGAGTTCATGACCCCTACTTTTTTGTTTTTAAACTATTTTGGGGGAGAATACAGGCTCGTTTTTAACTAAACTCGATGCTTGTTTTATTTGAATGCGCAATTGTTTACTCAAACACTGCTGTTTTCTGAATATTTGATTGATTATTCAAATGCATTTATGTGTACATTGGTTGCATACTTGATTATTTTCTCACAGACACAAGTGTTTGAATCAAATATGTGAGTTTATAGCCCTACTCTATTTATACTGGTTTTACAATTTGGGGTGAGAAACATGCAAAACTATTTTATGGACCAAAAACTGTTATTTATGCTATTACGTGGATTAGCCTAAGCCCTGTTATGTCCCAATTATGCCCATCTCATGAACCGTTAATTCTTGCTGGGAAGCGCGAATGTTATAAATAGATCTATTGGGGGTAACTCCCCCGTTCGGTTTGACCGGATAGGCAAACGCAAACGTATACCATGTTGAAACACAAGTGTCTGGGATAAACACTTGTCGGGCCCCTATATTTGATTACATGCTCTTTGAGCATGCACACTGTTATAGCTTTGGTTGCATGAACATATTGCTAGGGTAATAGACTATTTACTACGTGACATTATATTCGTTGTAATGATCACACACTCTACTCATGGTCCACAATTCAAATTTTACTGTAAGGTAAACACTATTTTCATGACATTGTGAGCCACACAATGGTCACAAAACTTTCTATTGAACTCACAATACTACTGTTCTATATAAACTCTATGAACTCACCAACCTCGTGTTGACACTTTTTAGCATGTATTTTCAGGTTTAAGGCGATAGCTAACTATTGAAGGCTTTGGCATGGCATAGCATAGTCATAGACAACTCTGACATATATTTGGGACCGCTTAAACTCTTATATGGGCCCGTATTTCCGCACTATTTTTGAACGATGTAAATTTGAATATTTTTTATAATGAAAGTTATTATAAATGGTTGAGATAAAAACTGTTCTTTGTACTTGTGTTATGATACCGATTGAGTAGCCCACCCCCCCCCCCCCCCCAGTAACATGTATGCTTCCGCTGGACCCGATTTTGGGGGTGTTACACTAATGACATTGGCCCTAATGATATCCTCCCATTTCAAGAATTGTGGTCTCAACTCATTGAGCTCCATTCCAAACGGGTCTTTGGCTACTTCCTCTCCTCCTCGGGTTCTCCTAGTGTGAGAAGTCCTAACAAAAAGATGGTCACGAATTTCTTCTTTGCCCACTAAAGGGGTATCATAAGTATGAATGCGGTCATGGATTGAGTCAAGAGTTGAAAGTGGCCATTTGTCGGTGTAAAGACATGTTCCCCGATTAGGAACACGAATGACTTGAGCAAATTGATATAAAGTGATTTCAAAGTCATGTTGGTTGATAGAAAAGTTTAGTGACATGAGACCTTCATCATCAGTGCTAAGGGTCACGGAAGCATAAAATTCTAGGATGAAACGAGGACAAATTGGCTCATCTATGTCTAAGAGACAATCAAAGTCAATAAAAGAGAGTTGTTCCCTAATGTTGGTTCCGGTAAGGAAAGTAGGATCAATGGTTCTACCCTCATGAACATAACGCCTCTTAAGGTTCTTAAAGATTTCTACTTGGGCCGAGGTTAGCCCTTTTGTCTTGTGGTATTTGGGTAGGTATTTGGTGGTGTCTTTGTGGTCATAGAAGGTTACGGGAGGCATGATGAACCTAGAAACATAATTATCAAAATTTTAGCTTATGTAAGTAATGGTTTAAGTATTAAAAATTCTAGTGTGTGCCTATATGAAAACAATATGGAGTTGTGATTATCTCGACTCATTTTAATGTTTAAAATGGTTTTACTTATGCAAATTTTGTGTAAATTTTGAGATAATCCAAATGCTCCTAGTTCAATGTAGCTACAGTCGAATGTACCCGAAAATACATATTAGTTATGTATCCCCTTTAGCATTCAAGAGACATAATGCAAGTGATGTTTTAAACATAACGTTTTTATTTTGTATTATCAATGAAAAGCTATTTTTCCTAAATGTGAGAAGATTTTTCAAAATTTTGACATGGGGTGTTTGGTATAATGTGATAATGTCTTACAAGATGCAATTCCTAACTAATGAAAAACATAATTTGTTTTGTTTATGACAAATTTTCTTCATGAATTCCTAAGTTGATGCATAACCCCAAGTTTTTAGTTTTTGTGCATAAATAGAGTTTCCTAGACATAGATCAGGAGAGTAATTGTGTTTAGAATACTTACAATGATGATAGGATTGAAGAGTGGCTGAGCAAGAACCCTAATTTTCATGTGAAAATGGATATAGAAGTGAATAGTAACTATTTTTGGTGAGTGGTATAGAGTATGGGACTTATATGGTTTAATATATAAAAAGAGAACCTGTACAGGTCTTTGACGGACTGGGCGGAACCAAACAGAGGGATCCGCCCTTTGTTTTTCTTGGTTCCGCCAGTCCTGCAATTTAATGAACATGGAATTTTTTGTTTTTAATTTCTATGATTTTATTTAACGTTTGAACTATGAAGTAGGTTCCATAAATCCTAGTCCTAGTCTAAGAAGATTAAATGGTTCACGTTTAAGAGGTTTTGTAAGAATGTCGGCAATGTTGTCTTCGGAGGATACTTTCTCAATGGAGATGTTTCCTTTTTGAACATTGTCACGAAGGAAATGATGACGAATTTCTATATGTTTAGTACGAGCATGTTGGATAGTATTTTTACTTAGGTCGATGGCTCCTTTGTTGTCGCAAAGGATAGATATGTCTTTAGTCACAATTCCGTAGTCCACGAGCGCTTGCTTCATCCAAAGTGCTTGTTGACATGCTTTTCTGGCCGACACGTATTCGGCTTCCATTGTTGAGATTGCGAGTGCCGTTTGCTTCTTTGAGAACTATGAGGTGAGACAATGTCCAACAAAAGTACAAATACCACTTGTACTTTTTCTATCAACATAGTCACCGGCCTGATCTGAGTCGGCATACACTATGGTTTCTACACCTGTTCCTTTGGGATACCATAATCCTAGATGTCTAGTGTCTTTGATGTACCTAAAAATCCTTTTTACGGCTTCAAGATGAATTGTTTTGGGATCTTCTTGAAAATGAGCACATAGACAAATGCTAAACATAATGCCAAGTCTACTAGCCGTGAGATAAAGTAGACTACCAATCATACCCCTATATTTAGTGTTATCTACGGATTCACTTTCCTCATCCTTTGTGAGTTTGGTTTCCGAGGACATAGGCGTTTTGATAGGTTTTGAATCTTCTAAACCAAATTTCTTAAGCATGTCTTTTATGTTTTAAGTCGATCATACCATGCTTTTGGAGCTTGCTTAAGTCCGTATAAAGCCTTTTTAAGTTTGTAAACATGATTAGGTTTTTCAAAGTCGGTAAAGCCCGGAGGTTGAGCAACATAAACTTCTTCATTGATAAGACCATTTAAGAATGCACTTTTGACGTCCATTTGAAAAAGTTTAAAGTCATGTGCGCATGCATATGCAAGTAAGATTCTAATTGACTCGAGCCTAGCAACCGGAGCAAAAGTTTCATCGTAGTCAATGCCTTTTTGTTAATTATAACCTTGTGCTACTACCCTAGCTTTGTTTCTAGACACAACTCCGTTTTCATCCATTTTATTTCGAAAGACCCATTTTTTTCCAATTATAGTTTGATTCTTTGGTTGAGGAACTAGTGTCCATTTCTAATAAATTGGTTCAATTCTTCTTGCATAGCTATTATCCAAGATTCATCACTTATAGCTTCTTTTATATTTTTAGGTTCAATGGTTGATATAAAACAAAAATAGTTACTTTCATTTTGAGCTTTTGATCTTAAGGTTCTTTCATTAAGTTTACCTATGACACTATCTAATGGATGACTTTTAAATTCTTTGACATTGATTATTTCTCTATTTAATAGTTCATTTTCCTTGTCGTTTTCTAAATCAATTTGATTAACAACTTGACTTTCAACTAAGTCATCATCTACCAAAGGTGATGTCTTAGAGGGAGGTGGACTTTCGTCGAATGTTACATTCAACGATTCCTCGACTCTTAAAGTTTCCTTATTTAGAACAATATAAGCTTTGTTATTTTGTGAATATCCAAGAAACACATCTTCATAAGACTTTGGGTCAAATTTAATGAGATAATCCTTTGTGTTTAGTATAAAGCATTTACTCCCAAATACTTTAAAGTATCCTAATGTTGGCTTTTTACCTCTATATATTTCATATGGAGTTTTATCTAAAAATGGTCTAATTAGGACTCGGTTTAAGATATAAGTTGATGTGTCGACGACATTACACCAAAACTTTTGTGGAATATTTTGTTCGTTAAGCATTGTTCTACTCATCTCTTAAAGTGTCCGTTTTTTACGTTCTACTACACCATTACATTGAGGAGTGCGAGGAGCCGAGAAATTATGTGTTATACCATTTTTGTCACAAAATTCACCGAATTGTATTTCGTTATCAAATTCCCGACTATGATCCGTTCTAATAGACACAATGCAATTTCCTACTTGATTTTGAATTTTCTTTCCAAGAATTTCAAATTGTTCAAAAGCTTCATTTTTACTTTTCAAAAATCTTGTCCATGTATATCGTGAAAAATCATCCACTATGACCAAAGTATAGAAGTTTCCTCCATAACTTTGAATAGCGGATGGACCGAACAAATCCATATGCAAAAGTTCTAAACATCTAGTTGTGGATACCATATTTTTAGACTTATGGCTACCATGAACTTGTTTACCAATTTTGAAAGCATCACAAAAGTGTTGGTCGTATTTCAACTTGGGTAGGTTTCTAACTAATTCCTTAGAGGATAAGGATTGAATAAGTCTCATATTAGCGTGACCTAAGCGTCTATGCCAAATAGTCGAGGACTCATCTAATGAGGTAAGGCAAAGTTTATCTATAGATGTTTTATAAATTTTCATGACGTATACGTTGTTTTTAAGAACTCCTTAAGCTATAGTTATACCATCTTTAAGTATTTTACTTTCGTTTTCACTAAATAGGACTTTATACTTTTTACGGCAAAGTTGGCTAATACTAAGAAGATTAAATCCTAAGTTATCAACATGAGCAACATCATCAATAGATAGAGAGTCATGAGAGATAGTACCTTTTCTGATGATTTTACTTTTAAGCTTGCTACCAAAAGTAACGTTACCTCCATCATAGACTTGATAGGTAGAGAAAAGACTTTTGTCCCCCGTCATGTGTCTTGAACAACCGCTATCTTTGATCCATTCATCCGGTTCCAAACACACTTTTAAGCACACCTATTTTATAACAAGCATTCAAATATTTGGTCCCCAATATCTCATGGGTCCATTTTGGTTAATCATTCCATTACCTTGATTCATGTAAGGAAATGGTGGATATGGGTTCCAAGACATATAGTTTGGAGCTTGATGATATCTAGGTAAGTTTTGACCCCAACTATGTTGAAAGTAGGGTTGTGTGTTGTAGTTGCTCTTTGGAAAGGGGCGTTTGGATATAGACGGTTTAGGTCTTGGTTGAGTAGTTCTAGTTCTAAATTCATTTTTAGCAAGTCCTACTCCTATTTTAATGGTAGGTTTAAGTTTGGTTTCAGTAGAACTAGTCTTTGACTTCTTTGTAACTTTAACAAATTCATTACGGTTAGTTATTAAACTGTTCTGTTATGCAGTAGTCTCCACGGAACCAATGGGTTCAACAGGCGGAACCAAATTTTTGGTTTCGTCAGTTCCGTGGGTCATTGCTGCAGCTTTGTCATTTTCTTGTCCTTTTTTGCCTTGTTTCTTTAAACTACTTATTGATCCTTTTTTCATGAATCATAACCCTGTTCTATCAAAGTGTGACTTTTGGAGTTTCATTATTTCATCCGCACAACAAATACTTTTATCAAACTTCTTAAACTTTGTGTTTTGTTTAATAAGACTATCTTGTGTGATTTTAAGCTTCTCAATTTCAAGTTTGGATTCTTGACATGATTTGCACGTTGTGTCAATGTTTTTACTCTTTTCCAAACGTTTAGCTTTTTCTTTTAATTCATAAACTTCGTTTTCTAAAAATTCCTTTTTAGTCTTCAAAATTTTGTTTTTGTTTATGATTTTTTAGCTTAACTCACAAAGTTTGTTGTATTGTTGTTCTAATGTGTTATCATCAATAGAAGAATAAGATGAATCGGAATGTACCTCATTTGAGCTTTGAGCCATAAGAGCTATTTCGTCATTAGTTGGCTCTTCATCATCATTCTCACTATCACTCCAAACACCACTCACAAAAGCACTTTTAGTTTTGCTTTTGGGTGGTTTTGGACATTCTCCTATTAGATGACTTGTATCTCTGCATCTAAAACACTTTCTTTCATTCTTTACTTTCTTAATATCCCGATCTTTTCGTAGAGACTTCTTTTCATCTCTAGGTTGCCTAACAAACTTTCCTCGTCTTCTAAAGAACTTCTTGAAGTCTCTAACCGCCATGGCATATTCTTCATCATCACTATCCGAACTTGATTCCTCATCGTCACTTAATTCTATTCTAGCTTTTAAGGCAATAGATTTTACTTTTTCCTTCTTGCCTCTAACTATCTACGAATCTTTTTCCATTACCATTTCGTGAACTTTGAAGTTTCCAATAAGCTCGTCAAGTGCCATACTTGAAAGATCTTTAGATTCTTCAATAGCTGTTACTTTTGCTCTCCACTTAGGATGGAGTGCTCTAAGGAATTTCCTGACAAAATTCTTGCTACAAAAAGATTCATCAAGTGCTTTAAGTGAAATAATAATAGTGTTAAATCTAGCAAATGCACAATCAATAGTTTTATCTTCGGGGATAGAAAATTGTTCATATTGTTGGACAAGAAGATCAATTTTGTTATCCTTAACTTGTGAATTTCCTGGATGAGTAGTAATTAAAGATTGCCAAATTTATTTAGAGGTTTTGCACATAAAAACTCTTTCATACTCTTTCTTAGGTAAGGCATTATAAAGCATCATTGTTGCTTCATTATTTTTGGCAATAAGTTTCTTTTGATCATCACTATGTTTAGTAAGTGAACTATCCTCATCCCGACCACTTCCTGTAGCCTTATGATCACCTTCAATAATAATATACCATAGATCAATGTCCTTTGATTTTATGTAAGTTTCAAAACAGTTTTTCCAATAAATAAAACCATTTGTTTCAAATAGTGGTGGTCTTTGCATAGATTGCCCTTCTTTGAAGTTTTCAAAATCCATGGATCGTTTCAAGTTTTAAGATACAATATATTTTAAAAACTTTAGTAACATAGCTCTTGATGCCAATTGTGGAAAACTAGAAGGGGGGTTGAATAGTTTACCGGTTTTAAACTTGATTTTCTTCTAATACTTTTACGTGTAATTCCCAATTAAGACGTATCAAACAATAAATTATATGCAAGAATAAAAGTAAGAAACGATCAAACCATAACATGATTGTTTATCGTGGTTCGGCTACAAGGACTCTTTTTTCTTGCCTTACTCCACGCCTCGAGTATCCAACTCGAGAGTTTTCTTGCACTAGTCAACAAGCTCCTTTATCCGGTGGAGAAAACCTTACACGTCGCTTACACACTATTTCCGACGCTAAGCTAGATGTCAAGTTCTTTCACAAGGGTATAACCACTCTCGATATTTCTTTTACAAGGGTACAACAACTCCCGATACTCTAAGTATTTTGAGGACTAAAATACTAACTGATCACTACAAATGGATACAATACAATGAAGTATAAACTTTACTAGTTTACACTAATGCTATGCTAGACAAGTCTTGCAACGTTGTGTTGAAGCTTGTAAGTTCGTGATCTTCTTGCTACAAAGAAAGACTCACAAATATGAAAGTTTACTGAGTTAGAAATAAAGTATATGCAGTGTATTATGATAGAGAGTGATAAGAAAAACTCAAGAAGTGAGTTGCTATTTATAGGCCAACAAACAGGCCAACCCACGGATACGGCGGAACCCATCCTTTGGTTCGGTCCGTTATATCTGAGGGTTCCGCCAGCATGTCTGACAGAATCCTGCACAAAATATTTCACAATCTAACACAATATTCTCAAGATCTTACAAAGTCAACTTTGAGATCTTGAGTATGAATCTATACATAATAAAACATGTTTCTTACACACATGTTTCCTTGAAGGGACATGTGTGATGCAAGGGATGATGTAACTTAACATTTTATTTCTAATTTTAGATATTCCAAAAAAAGAAAGTATACTTGTAAAAATAGTTTATGTATAGAATCAAAACATGTTTGTTTGATATGTTTAGCAAGTGAATGTTTTACTAAAAAGGGTTTGCTTTCTTATATCCTAATATGACATACTATTTAGTAAATTTGCTAAATATACATAAGAAACATTTTCAACACATGTACTTAAACTAAAGTATACTTACTTAGAAATTACTTTGTGAAAATATGTAAATTTAGTTTGAGTGAAGTTAAGTAAAAGACTTTTAAACTATATTTATGATTTGCCAAAAATAAACTTTATCTTTTGTAGTTAACAAAACTAAGAAAAATCGTAAAATATAAATAACGTTTTTAGGCGATATTTGTATTAACACCGTCTTTTTAATCGAGTCATGGAACCTATAACTGAATCACGTATATCATCCTCTCTCAACCCTAAAATATTACCAATTGATGTTATACTAGACGAGGAATTGTGTTTGTATCGAGAGAGACGCATCAGGGGAGACTAAGGTCATTGGAAAATGACATGTTGAAGATTTGAATGAAGAATGATACCATTGCATTGTTCCCAAAATCGACTCTGGATAGATTTAGAGTCTTGACGGATACAAATGCCATATGGACATTCGTCCAGGAGCTACCTTCTGTCAACAACTACAAATTCATAAGTTTTAAAGATTACATTTCATAAGTATTAGAGATTACTTTAACATTCCGTAATTTGAAGTGTAAAACTCAAATTGGTCTTACATTGCACTCCTGAAAATCCAATGTATGGGACTCCAGTTTGGGAAGACTTCTCAGCTGAAAGATATTGTAAGTTGTGATTGTCGTGGGATGGTTCCAAACACCGAATGACAAATACAACTTCTTCAGATTCCTAAGTTGTGCAATATCCAATAGTCTCATCTCGTTTGTATCAGTACGATTCATTTTAAGAGACTCAACTAAGGGACAACGAGCAATAAACTCCCAAATTGTACCGGTTTGAAAATCGACATATAACAATTATAAGCTCAATAGATTTGGAAAACTAATAAAAGATACCAAACTATGAAATGTACACCAATGAAGTTCCAGATGTTTCAACTCCATGCGGTAGTACAGTTGGTTTGGCAACATAACTGGTTCACCATACCAGTTTTGAATTGTGAGCTTCTCAATTCCTTGTCGAGCCAAAAACAACAACCAATCATGAATCTCTTCATAATTGAAGTCATCTTGTGCAAATAGCGTTTTAGGCTCTATGGAGAAGACAAACCTTCTTACGGGACCTTAGAGCTGAAGTAGCAGTCTAGTAAGATGCCTCCCATCAAACTTATTTGTCAAAAAATAAAAGAAATCCTCATCAACTATGACATCGGTGAGCAAAGTCCACTTAAACCTCCAGTTTCTCACTAAACTATCGATCCTCACCGCATCTTTTAGTGGCAAACGATTCATAGTATTAGTGATCACGTTATCTGGCATGTTGCTAATACAATCCGACATGTTAGTGATAACATTACGTCCAAAAGACATGGTATTGTTGGAATTTGATTTGGTTTTGTGAGCTGGAAAATGAGAGTTTGGATTTCGTTTTTGATTTTCACTAAATGAGGTTCTTTTGGTTTATATTTGGTTTTTGATAAGGGTTTGTGTAATTATGGTGGGCATAGAGGTTTGGTGGGTTGGTTTATTGGTTTGCACGCAAAATTAACTAGCGTATCAGGGAAGATACAGTCAAGTTGCAAAGTCAAGTTCATGATTAGTCTCTAACATTAGCTGTTGGTTTAACTATGGTGTAGAGGTTTAGTCATAAACGTGATTGGACTATTTTGCCCTTTAATATATAACAGAAAACGTTCGTTGACCGAGACCAAGCGGGTCAAGGGACGCAATCGGTCTCAAAATCCCTACTTTTGGACTCACGGCGACGATTTCCCAAGTTTGAGGCGCTGGCGATGTTTTTGGGAAAGTTTAGGGACCAACGGTGTATTTTTGTCTAGAAATAAAAAATGAATAATTAATGCAAGTTTTGATTAGAATGGTAAAGTAGAAAAACTAGTCATAATTACTGTCCATATATAAAAATTGGACACTTACTTTGATACAAACATAAATCGTAAGACAGTCTCTTTTTTTTTAGACGGATGGAGTATTTTTTTTAAAAGATATACTAGGTCTCTACCCGTCCGATGGACGGTTTTCTTAATAGCTGATATCGTAAAAATTGTGTAAGATTCAATATACACTGATTATAGTAGAATGCACACATTATGCGACATGTAATATTAAAGGAGTCTTACGTGTTTGTGAATTCATATGTAATAAAAGTTAGAGTATATATGAAATCAATAAGAAAAAGGTTTGAGTTACTACCAAGTAATTATGTGCTAGAGTTGATGTTTGTAAAGAGATGTTCTAAACGATTTGTTCAATTAACAAAAAGACATAATATCTTGTTTTGTTCTAACGTATTCTAGTTTGTTTGAAATAAGTTATCATTTAAAAAACATACTTTGTGAATCTAAATGTTGTAGTAACATTTTTGTATTTTACATTTGAATTTTGGAAAACTTAAGATTTGATAATTGTAAACCCATCATATGTGCTTTATAAAATTAGGCCCCAAATTAGTACTTCATCCGTCTCAAAATTATAGTCCCGTTTGACTTTTTCGGTCTTTCTTTCCCAACTTTGATTTTAAATATTTTTGTTTGTGTTATAAAATACTTGATGAAAATTATACTAATAAAAATACATTTAAAACTCAATCTATTTATATATTTTTCATCAAGTATTATGTAATATAAAGAAAAATACTTATGATCAAAGTTGAAAAATAATGACTGAAAAAGTCAAATGGGGACTATAATTTGGGACGGAGGGAGTATATAAATATACATTACAAAATGGGTCAATAAAAACGTGGTTCGAGATCGGTATACAACCTAAACAAAGTTGATGTACATTTCATTTTGGTTAATTAAATATTGGTTAAACTATAATTCAACCGGTAAATTAACACTAAGAAAATATTTAAATACCCCAAATAAAAAGGACCAAACATCCGGTTCGATTAACACTAATAAAACACTACAAATAGTTCCATTATTCTAGCGAAACAGAAGAACCTAAATACATAAAAGAACAATGTTTGAATGATATATTTAAGCATTATTCAGTGTTCTTCCAATGGTTTCTTGATTTCAGGTTATGTGCTCTTTTCCTAAACATATTAAAAGAACTTGTTAGGTTTAGTTGTGATGAATTTTATGTGATTATAATTTTTATACTCACCGACTGTGATGCAACTATGTCATTGAACATGTTGATTAGAACATGATCATCCGAAATGCGTGACACGATATTAACAGCATGAGTATAACATGTGTTATGGTTAGTCTAAGGTAATCTAAAGAACCATTCTCTTCTAACCATGTCATATAACTCATGCGAAAATTTTGTCAATTTGACATAAAATAATGAAATTGGTAATTCATTTAATTTACGAACTCATTGTAAATTGTATAATGACATAATCATACTAAATGGTTTTTCTAAGCGTTGTGCTGGTGCAAACTTATAAATGTTAAACAACCACAATTGTTTTCTTAAATAGCTTTATTTAGATAAAATTTAATACGCATCACAAGTTTTAGGAAATTGATCTTCTATTAATATTGATTATCAAACACAAAGCTAGTTACATTTACACTATACTTCTCCTTTTTTTATTTATTTAACTTTTACTTTTCACCCATAAATTTATATGTTAGATTTCATTACAATATCGGCTAAATACCATCGGAACATAGGAGAGAAACCTTGTTAATACCAACTAAAACGTGAATGTTGTAATTTTAATTCATTTGGCGCCTCTAGATAAACATTCAAAGTGAGTAAATAGTCCGTTCAATAGATAACAATACACATGATACATAAATACATAATATGTTAAAGAAAGTCGATTATGCGATACAATGAAACATTTTTTGCGCGACATTTGACAGGCTTTTGCTATGAACTTGCAATGGTTACTTCATGTCGGTTTCAATGGCCATTTCCTGAAGAGATGTTTTGATGTAGTTGATCAGTAGAAGGATCCTCACACTAATCCTCGTACGTGAAAGAAACCTCTCATTTAGTGCATATTTGTTCATCACTATAGATATCCATAGTATAGGGTCATTGATCATATTAGCAAGCCCGCCCCAAGATGAGTGCTCTCTTATATTCCGAATTCCCCAAATACTGTAACACAGCCCAAGAAAATGACGGCTTCGAGATATCCTCCCTTCTACGCCCGGACCTACAAACACCATAGATATAAACACACTTGCTAGGTAGTATGTACATAATTTTCAAAAACCGATGGGTGCTCATAAATAGCTAACTGTTGTCTTTTAGTTACCTCCGAATCGACAGATATGGGATTTTAAGTTTATTTTATATCAAATGGGTTGAATCACATAGGCTCATACATAACATAACGTGTTACATTTGGTGAAGTGATAATAGACAGACTTGCACAAACATTTATCAAGCCACAATCAAAGAACCACATTGACCCATTTATCATGCTAATAGACTGATTAACACAATTTTAGAGACTTTCAATTTGACTCATAGACTGACTAACACAACTTTAGAGACTTTCAATTTGACCGTACTTTTATACGTAAACCTTTCAAACTTTTACTTCTTTAATATATTAGATATTAGTTGATAGTGAGTAGGTGATTAGGGATGATGAGGAATGACCCTCATGCTTGTGGAAGATGACGGCAATGAAGGTGAGCAACTATATGTCTTTATCTTCAGAATCCATTTATGTCTCCGTATGTTCGTACACTGTAACTCAAAACACATAGCATGAGACATGTATATATACAGTTTTTCCACATTTCAAAGTTAACCGCAAATGCTGCATTGTACTTGAATTAAAAGCTTTTATTTAATGAGAAAAACAAATTGCAAACTTAGAACGACAGATAGATATACTCATAGTAATGTCCTATACTCTTGGCTACCTCTCCTTAAGTCCCAAGACTATTTGACTCACAAATGCGATAACTCACTATCAACTGTTGAAGGTTGATACACATTCCCACAAGATATATATTCTACTAAAACAACACATCTGAGAACTATTTTATTGGTATATTCATTCGGGATCAAATAGTTCAAATATTCTAATTGTGTTTTGTACAAACATTTATCATGCCACAATCAAAGAAACCTATTGACCCATTTATCATGGTAATAGACTGACTAACACAATTTTAGAGACTTTCAATTTGACCCGTAGACTGACTAACACAACTTTAGAGACGTTCAATTTGACCCATTTTACATAACCACAGACTTTTATAAGTAAACCTTTCAAACTTTTACTTTTTTAATATATTAGATATTAGTTGATAGTGAGTAGGCGATGAGGGATGATGAGGAATGACCCTTATGCTTGTGGAAGATGACGGCAATGAAGGTGAGCAATTATATGTCTTTATCTTCAGCATCCATTTATGTCTCCGTATGTTCGTACACTGAAACTCAAAATACATAGCGTGAGACAGATATATATACTCGTAGTAATATCTTATACTCTTGGCTACCTCTCCTTAAGTCCCAATACTATTTGACTCGCAAATGCGATAACTCACTATCAACTGTTGAAGGTTGATACACATTCCCACAAGATATACATTTTACTATAACATACATGAGAACTATTGAATTGGTATATTCATTCAGGATCAAATAGTTCCAACATTATAATTTTGTTTTGTACCCATAGCCTTAAATGCCAAGTTACAGATTCATGCATTTGTAGCTACATTGTGGATCAAACAGATTGTGTAGAAGCTCATATCTTTTATTGTATTCAATACACCACAAGCTCATTTTTAATATATGCTGCTTCCATATGGCTTTAGTAGAATGATTAGAATATATTGAAGGAAAATAATTCTCAAAATAAACTCACATTAATATTAAGAAAATAATGGAAATTAAACTCTGGTCCACAAATTACATACCCATTTTGAACCCTTACCTAACCAACCACTGTATCACCTCATTGTTTTAGTTAATCATGTAATAATCCTTTCATACACATGAAAGTTAAACTCATCCCTAGGTTAGATTTTAAACACTTAATAGCTTCATAAAAGTTCAAGCATGACCTTTTATCTTGCACCAACATAGTTTTATACTAAATTATCATAAAGATATCCATCAATAAGAGGAAAATGCAGAAAAAATACCAAAACTAAATGCTAAATGTAGAAAAAAAGACCAAAACCAGGATCTTTATAACTTTCAATGAACTAAGTAGAAATGCAGAACTAAATGCTAAATCATGGACAAATAAATAGTAAAAAGAGTCTGCCTAAAGTAATATTTACCGCTTGAAGGTAAATTTATCCTTGAACAAAGCCTTTTGTAAGTATTTTCTCTAGTGATATGGCATGCCAACTAACCTTTTGATCCTGTAAATATTTACACACGGTTAAGTCATTAGTCATCAAACTAACAAAATAAAATGAAGTGATTAACATGCTACGACGTTGGTTCTTGATCAATATAGCTATGTGAACAACGTAACTTACCCCGTTTGACCCATAAAGCATTTTTCTTAAATCCTAAATTAACTGTCGTACACGTATTTGGCAAGAGTTGTTAAACAATACCGATTCACTCACTCTATGACCTTCTTCTAAACATCATCGTGTATGCGTAATGTTACATGTAAGAGTTTAAGCAAAGTGATTTGCGATTTTTGATTTGTAATACATTCTTAAAAGATATAACACTAATAGGATGATGGACCAACCCATATTATAACAGTTGCTCACAAATCTAAAACCTATAAGGAAAACTAACAAACACCAGGTATATCATTGAAATAAATAAAAAATAAATGTGCATGACTAATGTGCTAGACACGTGAACCCTCCGTAATTGGTAGCAGGGGCTTCCTAACATAGTTGATCATTGTTACACTAAAATTACATATAAATGATATTTAATGTCAGTATGTCTCACAATACCAAATTCAAAGTGACTTATTTAATCAGTGCTGTACATTAACAAAGCAATTCGTGATCACCAGTGAAGTTGTAAAAATAGTGAAGTTGTAAACGTTCCATCTATCTTTACAATGTTTCCCTAATCTTTTCTTGTATTGCTTGGCACATTCTCATAAGTATTGCACATGAAACATATGTTCCACATGAAGTTATAAACGGAACCAAGAGCCATATGCTCATATGAACAAATCAATTAATAAGTAACTTGTATACATAAAATCAACAGAACTGAAAATAGAAAGATAGTAAGCGATTTTAGAAAAAGTGAAAACCAGAATATCTTGAAAATCGGTAGTGATCATATCCAATGTGCACATGTATATCATCCTTTACCTCAAACATACAATTGGATATTTTTCTTCAGAAAAAAATGCTATAATCACAAAATTCTGATCATAGCAAGGGCTAAAATTCAACTTGAGGAAGGCTATATGTTTAAGCAAAATAAGGTTCACCTCAATCACTATCATTGCAATTCACTTAACCAAATCCACACATTATCCAAACGTCACTATGTAACCAATATCCCCACTTCTAAAGAGCAAAAACATAGACGAGTATGTCTACTAACGACGTTCTTGTGGATTTCAATTAGTCTATAAGGCCACATAACCGTTCAACATTTAATCTCCAAGTCTCCAAAATTAGCCAAGGCTTCCTTCGTAGCTTGATACGGAGTAATAGAAAAATATGATTAACATATCAAGTCCACCCATATAATTCAGTAACATCATTATAGATTCCAACATAGATTAACCAAAAGAAAGATACCAGCAAGACCAATTACTTAAAATTATTAATAAATTTTGTACCAATGTCAATTTCACCGGTTAAAGAGTAAACATAACCCGAATTGACCCATTTATATATTCATGGGTTAGAAATTTTCTCCGTATTAAACAGTATTACACTACCATATTTTTATGGAACTACATGAATAACCCCTTTTTAATAACATATAAATGCACTGACATTGGTAGAATAGTTAAGTAAGCCTACCAAGTGCTATCGTCGATGCATCCGTGAGCTTCAATTCTTGAGTCAAGCTTTCAGCAGCTGAGAATAATGACGACAAAATTGATTGACTGACAAAAAATAATAGATAACAAACTCAAAAGGAATACTATTTAATTAGCATAAAATAAAATATATTAACTTTAGAAGAAAAAAAAAATCTAATGACAGGACCGGAGATAATGGTATAGAATTTAAAATTTCCAATAATTTTCAATATCAAAAAAAGGAAAACCAATCGTGAAGCTGGCCTCTTAGTACCATTATTTTAAACTGACTATTTACTAAAAAATATCCACAAATATATTATATAAAAACTACTCACTAAATACTTAGGAAAGTAAGATTTTTTTTTTTTTTTTTTTTTTTTTTTTTTTTTTTTTTTTTGCATGCATAGTAATAAATCACACTCGGTATATACAAATGCCAATAGAAAATGTAACGTCTCAAAATAACCATTAGGCTTGTAGAGCGAAGCTTCCAAACCGTTCAACATATAGTTGAAGCTATCCATAAAATTAAGTGACCCCTTACTGCAAAAATATGCAGTCATTTTTACTAATATTAAAGAAAAATGGTCTTATTAATCACTACAGCCTGCACTACTTGAAATACATATTAAATTGGACATTGTCTTATCAAATGGATTAAGAATTGTATAAGGGTAAGTAAAAAAATAGGCTGGATATAAAGCACCTTTGTTCCAACTGTGAGGACCGAACTCAAAAATTGGTTTGTTCTTGAAAACGGAATTATCATAATTATGGTGAATGGGTCTGCAAAGAACCACCAAAGTGTCAAATACTCAAGTATGCATATATTGCTAATGTACACATTGGTAGTTATTATGAAAACATCATAGTTGGGTCCGATATAATTTATTCGTCAATTCTAAATATTACATACAAACTTTCTTATACCGTGCACCATTTTTTTTATCTATCTTTCAACAACTAATGAAAATAGCAAAATATTCACCAACATACTTTTTAAAAATCGAAGAGTAGAAACTAAACCCTTGCTTTCTTAGCTCCCACATCAACTAACCCATGTCTTATCCGCTATTGTTTCCTAATATCCCCTATATGTTTAGTAAATATGATCAATGTCATGCACAAGAGGGTCATATATGGGTACGCGTCTATCAGCCTAACTTAAAATCATTAAAAAAAAAATACTCATTGCTGATAAAAAGCTCATGTTAGGTATCTTTGTACAATAAAACCATCTTGACCAGCATTGAACTAAGAAGCATTGTGAACATACTTTTAACAAAGGAAATTCAGAAACTAAATCAATAAATTCATACAAAAATCAGAAAATTCAAACTTCCATATCAATTATATTATCAAACACTTGATATGTATATTTTAGTAAAATTTACGAGAACAGATAAACCATACGAAAAATATGTCAGAATGTAAAGAATCAAACATAAGAAGTATTATGTTTGTTTTAATAGTTTGATTTCTTTTCAACAAACACTTGGTGGGGAAGATGATTAATTAGAAGATAGAATACATACATATAAACAATTAGCATAACAAAACTGAAAAACTTAAAACTTACCCAAACAAAGCTTTAGCCGCTTTCTAAATATTCAATTAGGGTTGATTATGCATAAGAAGACGATTTGTTTTGGGTGTTGAATTGATTATGCATAAGAAGTCGATTTGTTTGGGTAAGTTTTAGGGTTAATTTTAGTTTTATGAATACAAGAGATTGATTAAAAGCAGTTTCTAAGTCATGGGACTTTGGGAGGGATGTCAAACGTGGTTATACTTAAACGTGGGAGAAGTGAGAAATTAACGGGCAAGCTGACACCTCGGATATAGCCTACGTGTTATGTCTGATACTGTGACACGTCCTCCTTTAATATCCTGATTTAGTGAAGTAATAGATAGATATTTTCAAAATTCACACATATTACCCAGATAAAGGAAGTATAAATCAGCGGTCTAAACGATCTACTCCGTTATTTCAACATTATTGTCTATTGATTTATGATCAAATGAGAATAAAAATTAAAATTAGGATGATGAGAGAAACTACAACCATGCATTTTACATGCACTTATAAAAGTGGATACATCTCTATTTAAAATTCTCCTTTTTATTTATTTGTGAGGCTAGAAATTCTTGTTATTCTTTTTATTTTAGTTTTTTTTGCACCGACCCTTCCATTCTTTATTAACCAAAAACACATTATTTACGAAAAATGTAATTGCAACCAATTTAATATTTCAAGAATTCTGTCATAGTTACTTCAAACAATTTTTTTGACTTTTTGCCTATTAGTAATGGACGTACAACTGATTTACCGTAAGTTAAAAGGCAAATTTTAACAAATAATGTCGACGCATAGTGATACTTTGAGATAGAAAATTTTGACAAAAACAATGTCGACGTCGTAGAAACACTGACACACGTACACTTTAACTTGTCACTATAGGTTTCCGCGTCCCCCACGTGTCCCCCACGCTTTCTTCATTTTCAAGTATTATACTCCCATAAATAAATCATCCCCCAACCGCAATCCTTAACAAACAACATTAATCTCTTGAAAAAAAATGTCATCACAAAACCAAAAATCATCATCACTATACCCAGAAATCAATCAATCAAACCCATATTCAAACTCATCATCAAACATGTACCCATCAATATCAACCAAAGATCTAGCAGAAAAACTCTTCCCAGATACAGACAACCAAATAACAACAAAAGATTTCACCTCATCACAAGAAACCATACTAAAAATCCCAAGCTCAATAGTCCACTTGATAGACAAAGACCAAAGCATAGAGCTAGCAAATGGAACACTCGAAATAACATGTCTAAAGCAATCTGGCAACGTGGTAGCAGTTCTAGCACGAGTAGGGGACGAGTTGCAATGGCCTTTGGCTAAAGATGAAGCTGTTGTGAAGCTAGATGAGTTTCATTATTTTTTTACGTTGAGAGTGCATGGGGATGATGGTGTTGAAGAGGTTGTGAGTTATGGTTTGACTATTGGTGAGAAAGGTGGTGAGGAGTTGGATAAGGTGTTGAGAGAGTATAGTGCTTTTCAGGTTAAGGAGGTTGAGAAAGGGGTTCAAAAGGTGGTTGAGAAAGGTATGGTTTTTTTACTTTCTATTTTTAGAAATTGCTAAACATACGGGTTGTGTTTAAGGTATCTAGACACACATTAATTGTTTACTAATTATGCATGTTTTTGTTTCTTAATGGCTCGAGTCTGTTTGGTGGTGGGTTCAAAACCCGTGGATTAGTCGGCCAAAAATGTGGTTAAAAAAAATTTTAAAAAAAAAAGCCCTTAGCCTACGTTTAAGCAAAACCTTTATTTTTTTGCTTTTTTTTATTGTGTGTTTTCTGTAAGATTTGTGAAAGGAAAATGTTTTTTTGGCATAAAATTAGGCCTAAAAATATTGATATGATAATTTGATAAATTGATTGGTGAAAAAAGATGAGAGATGAGAATGCATGACACTCCTCAAGAGAATACCCGTTAGGTTCACATATTATGCAAAGTTTTACGGTATATAAAGGTGAACATGAAAGTTACCTAATCAATTAAAAAAACATTATGTTCTCCAAATTTTCCAATAGTTTAGCAAATTTTACACGTAGTGTAAAAAATAATAATAAAAAAAATAAAAAATAAAAAATAAAAATAAAATAAAATAAAATAGTTGCAAAATTTGTGCTTTTCAGAAATTTGTAACTTTTATGACAAGTTTGTGAAGAATTACTAATTACTTTATAAATGTTTTGCGAATTGAAGAATAATTTCCACATATACGTGAAATGGTGTGATGAGATTTTTTTCAGTGATTTAAGTAATGTGATGTTATTTTGTGTTCATTTATGCAAAGTAATTGTTCTGTCCGGCCCCCTGTCTATACAACCTGCAACGTGGGAACAACGGTTTTCATTAAGTACTATAATTACTAGGGGGCAACGAATTTGTAATTGTGTATGGTTAATAAAAATTTGACACCTTACTATACTAGTGGAAACATTATATACCAATTAGTTCGTAAATGTGAAATTAAGAAAGTCCGCATATTTGGGAGCATTTTTTTCAAGTGTATTTTGTAAATATGAATACTGGCATAACTCTCAACATAATATTGCATAGTCGTGAGGAAAAAAAAAGGCTAGAGGGTGAGGGTCCGTTAGAGGAGGTGTGAGAGCTAGTTAAGGTAACTTGGGGAAAAAAGGATATGTGGCATAGTAACATTCATAAAAGTAAATCGAAATACTTTAGAGAGTAGAAATGTGGGATAGAGAAACTTAGCTTGATTATTTCATAGGCCACTTGAGTATGTGTTTGGTTTTATGCTTACAATCTGTCCACTTTATTTTATCAGAAGGTGGTTCGGAGGAGGCTAAAGCGGCAGCTTATTGGACCACATTGGCACCAAACGTGGAGGATTACAGCCATTCGGTTGCAAGGATGATTGCATCCGGGTCAGGTCAACTAATTAGAGGAATAATATGGTGTGGGGATGTGACAGTTGATAGATTGAAATGGGGTAATGAATTTTTGAAGATAAGGATGAAATCTGGTCAGAAATCAGAGATTAGTCCTGCAACTTTGAGGAGAGTCAAAAGGTATCGACTTTGCCCTTGACCCTTAATGTGCTGTAATTGCTATTATGGCCTTTTAGAAAGTCAACCATAAATATTCTTAAGCTCCTTTCTATCGCCTAGTTTTGGTCTGGATTGTGTTTGTATACTCGCATAGTGTTTAAACTCTCAAAATTTATATTGTTCAGGGTGAAGAGATTGACCAAAATGTCAGAGAATATGGCAACCGGGCTGCTCTCTGGAGTCGTAAAGGTATCAGGATTTTTTACTAGCTCGATTGTGAACTCCATGCCAGGAAAGAAGTTCTTCAACCTTCTTCCCGGAGAGATTGTTCTTGCTTCCTTGGATGGATTCAGTATGTCTTCCAATCTTTCACTGCCATAATAAAGTCTAGTTCTTCAAATCTGTTAGACGATAATTATTTAGGCCTAGGTGGCTATGTTGAGCCGCCTCCCCTAGGCCGTCCCATCAAACCCTAATCATTAAAAAAAAAAAAAAAAAAAAAAAAAAAAAAAAAAAAAAAAAAGCCATCACTTCCTTACAACTGAAGATTATTAGGAAATCGTATCTTGAATTCATAATATGTTCGGTACATGAGATAATATATAAGATACAATATGGGCCAACTATATAACGAGCCTAAATACTTATCGTCTAACAAAATCATCATCTTTAGTTGGAATAATAATATGATTTTTTATTGCAGATAAGGTATGTGATGCGGTTGAAGTAGCTGGGAGGAATGTTATGTCAACTACATCAACTGTTACAACCGATCTTGTTTCTCACAAGTAAGGCCTCTTGTTTGATACTGGTAAACTGTAAGGAATTGGTTGTGTGACAAAAATGGGCAGGTCGGTTGAGTGGTCAAAATGGATAATTTTGGGTTTGTGGCGAGCCACAAACGAAGATACTTATCTTTTTCTTTAGTTTAATAATTAATTAGTGTCTTCGGTGTATGGTAGTAAGCTTGATTTCTGTTTTTTGGGCAATAGAAAGCTAACGGGATTGTTAATTGTTGATGACAGGCATGGTGAACAGGCTGCAAAGGTAACTAGTGAAGGGATGGACGCTGCAGGACATGCATTTGGGACGGCTTGGGCAGTGTTCAAGATACGAAAAGCTTTGAACCCAAAGAGCGTTGTTAAGCCAACCACTCTAGTGAAAGCTGCTGCTTCTCAGTCAAACTCGTCAAAATTGAAGTCAAAATCGATGTCCTCCTAAACCGGTTATTCCAGATATTTATTCAGATTTTAGGTACTTAGAAATCTTAGATGCGTTGCTTGTTATATGTGGAGTTGATTGTTTGTCTTTTGTGCGTGTATGTTTGCTTGCATTGGAAGGGTATCACTTTATGCATCAATGAGAAATATTAAGTGAAACGATGATCATATGTAAATTACTAATTACTTCTATTCTGAAATTTAAGTTGAATTGTCTAATTTTCTGTACATAGATCAAATAGATGTCCTTTGGTTTGTTCTCGGCCAAAATCTGAACGCTGACTATAATACTCGAGGATTAACATACAATTTCGAGTTTGGCCAAAATCTGAAAGGGTTATGATAGTTGAATTTGGCGTATGTTTATAAAGGTTATCTATTATGTATTGGTCAACTATTCGAGGAGTTTGTTTATGGAAGAAAATGGTCACTTTGTCGTAATTGGCACACTTTAGTGAACGGGTCGTTGAGTAAATTTGAACATTTTTTTTCTTCATATATTGTCCTTATGCAGGACATCTGAGCCATTAATTGTCATTAGTTATCAGGTTAAGGGTCCATAGCATGTATTTGTGTTATGTACCATTATATATTTATATCCTTTTTATGACCACATGAAATAAAGTACTAGTAATAAACAGTCATGGTCAAGAGTTCACATGGATAAAGGAAGTGCTACATTTTTCAATGTGTGATTCCATATATTATGTTTGTTTCCTTGGGTTAGTCGTCAACGGGATGAGATCCTCTCAAGTTACTTGACTCAAGTTGGGTCATTATGAACCATTAGATTTCATCCAAGGTGGGGGATCCCTTGCAAATTGGCAAAAGTTTAAAAAGTCTAAAAAGTATTTACAACCGTCAGATCAAAAATCAAGATCCGATCAAACTAAAGAAGGGAATCTACACATAGGGGCATGATTGTCATTTCAATAAAAGTAATAATATGTTACAGCTCTTTATTTCTCATTTCCTTTCCCATCTTTATTTCCACCAGATCTGACTCTCATATCCATCTCCGGCGATCTTCGTCACCGTCACCACCATCACACCGTCACCACCATCACACCGTCGCCAACACCGTCTGCATCACCAGAGGCGGAGCTATAAAGGAAAAAAAAGAATCTTGTCGGAAGAAACACAGTCCATCGGAAAAAATGAAAAGGTGAATTATGAAAGAGAAAGGTGTTATCATTGGTCACCTATGAAAAAAAAACAAAGGTTATGCTTTTTGTAGTCACGTGGATGGTGCATTTTAAATGGGAAACCAACCCATTTTTCTTTTTTTCTATTTTTTACTTTACACTTTGTTATGATTTTATTATTCTTTGCATATAGTCTAACTTTGGCTGTTTGATACTAGTATTTGGTTTAATTTTATTCACCTGTTATTATTTGCATATCAGTTATTATTCTGTGTTATCATAGGTTCATTAGTTGTCATAGGTTCATCAGTTATTAACCTGTATTATCATAGGTTCATCAGTTATTGTTCCATGTTATCATATGTTTCCTCAAGAAGCATATTTTGAAATTACGATTTTGGCTATGTATAATGATTCATCAATAAAGTTGATAGTTGCCTTGATAAAACAACAAAAAAACGGAGTGGAGTATTTGCTTTTGCAGGGTTTGACTTTTGATTCCCAAGGTTTGAAATTTGGTTCATCAGTTATTTTTTATATGATTCATCAGTTATTTTTTATAATATTCAGCAGTTTTTGAAAAAAATAACGTTCGTCACTTATTTTTTATATGGTTCATCACTTATTTTTTATATGGTTCATCAGTTATTTTTGACATGGTTCATCAGTTATTTTTGACAACGTTCAGCAGTTTTGGAAAAAATAATGTTCATCAGTTATTTTTGATATTCTTCATCAGTAACATTCAAAAAGTGATGTTTTTTAATCATTATTTTTTTAAATATACATTAAGTTCATCAGTTAGGTTATTAGGTTCATCAGTTAAGTTATAGGTTATAGGTTCATCAGTTAGACATTTTGTTCATCAGTTACCTTGGTTCATCAATTTCAGGTTCATCAATTTTTAGATTCATCAATTTCAGGTTCATCAAATTTAATCAAATGTTTGGGTTCATCAATTTTTTCAGATTCATAAAATTTCAGGTTCATCAATTTCAGGTTCATCAATTACAGGTTCATCAATTTTTTCAGGTTTATCAATTTCAGGTTCATCAAATTTGATCTAATGTTTGGGTTCATCAAATTGATCACAGTTCTATTTAGGTTCATCAAATTTCAGGTACATCAATTTTTTCAGGTTCATCAATTTGATCAAATGTTTGGGTTCATCAATTCTATTTAACAAAACAAACTCATAGTTTTGTTAAACTGAAAATAACTTGACCAATTAGTGCATTTAAATGTATTTTTTTATGAAAAATCTCTTTTAGTCATTTTATCAAACATTTTGTGTGCACTAAATATGACTAAGACGTCATCTTTAACACGCGATATCTCACTCGTATCAAATCGGATTTGAGTGATTCAAATTTCTGGGTAAAGAATGGCCAAGAAGCTACAACTTTCGTGTTTTAAGTTTTACAAAATTCGGCCTTTAAACTAGGCAAAATTAGAGCCGAAAATGGTAAAATTTTCAAGAAAATCATGACTCAATGAATATGTCAAAAAAAAAGTTTCGAAAAAAATTAAAAATATTTATACCAAATTAAAGAGGATTAAATTTTAAAAATTATGGTGAAATCGGTTTTTTGTAAAAGTTTGTCGTTTGAAAGTTATTTGCATTTGAAATTTAAGGTGGAATTAAAAAAATGGATCAAATGACTAAAATACCCTCTAACCAAAAATATTAAAGAAGAAAAGGAGGGAGTGGGTGGGGACACATGGCATTAGCTTAGTGGCTAGAAACCTTTTTAGGCTTTTTAATTTTGATCCCCTTTGTAGGGGATCGCAACTCTTTCATCCAATGGCTCAAATCAAAAGAACTTTTTTTGATTTGAGCTATTGGATCAAATCCAATGGCTCATAATGCCCTAACTTGACTCAAGTTGTGCTTACAACTTGAGAGGATCCTTGTCCGTCGTCAACTCGTCATTATCATGTGAAACGTTTGGATGGGTGTGACAACAAACTTGACTTGTGGAAAAAATTGTACTTATACTTTACTTTTTTACTTGTTTGTTAGTGTTATAATAATTCAAAAGAGTTTTTCTTTTTTTATTTTTCTTGTTAATTGAAGTTTTTGATCAAAAGAATTAAGGAAATGTGTGATAAAAGGATTATTGCAACCTTGTGTTTTTGGTGATAGGGACATTCAATTTTTAAGGTGTTTGGATGCGGGAATAAAATCATGAGTTTCTAGTCATTAAAGACCAAAATAAATGAATCCAAATACTTCCGCTTATATTAAATCAAGCATATGTCCATTCTTATTGCCAGCAGGCGTGTAGCTACATAACAGAGTTCCGTTATGCAGCTAATGTAATACAGATAGAATCTAAATTGTGTCAGTCGGGTGGTGTGTATTAATTTACACACCTTTTATAAGACCAAAACCGGATCAAATATGACCAAAAACCCGACCATAAATGTCAAATATGTGTTGTTTTTGTGTTTTTGCATGTGCAGGTACAGATATGTGAATATTGGACAAAAAACGAGCAAATACGACAACACGAGCCCGAGAATTGGAAGAAGGTTCAAGAGCCGAAGCCGGGAAGGAATTCTCAATTATGGATCTCATTTGCTCAAAGTGTCAAAAATAGCCCTTGAAGAATCACAAATTAGCAGGAAAGATCCTTGGTTATATTTTATGAAGAATGGCTAAAGTGTCCTTGGATTTTACCATTTTTACAATTTTGGTCTTAAAGGTTTTAACTTAAAAAAATCCTCAATCACACTACTAAACCAAAATTCTGCCATAAAAATCCAACATAAACCCAAAATCCATTTCATCACTACCAAGCCCAACCCCATTTTACTGCTAACCCGGGTCCAAACTACACCTTTAAAACCGACCCATTGGTCAAACCCCCAATATTAGTCAAAATCATAATAAAATTATAAAAACCCAAAACCACCCCACTCAATCCTGTTCATCCTTCTTCCTCCCACCTTGAAATACCCTCCGTACCCTTCTTGAGCTTAGTACTTGGAATCTCCAACGTGGCAAGGTGTCTAGTAGCTCAGGATCGCCAAGTTGGATGAATAGAAGCTCCTGATTGTTCCAAACAGGTCATCACACCAATCCAAGGGTCAATGATTAAGCTTATGATTGGGAGATTGATCCAAGGGACGAAAGAAGAGATCTAGAGCCTTCCAGAGATACCCACGCTCCTCATTTCAGGCTATAAATAGCCCCTCCTCACCACACTTTGAAGACTGTTAGTTATTTAGGATTAGGAGTAGGGGTAAACTTAGTGTAGTAGAAGCTTAGGAGTAGTGTAAAAATTGATTTATATAGCTTTAATTCAGTTTTCTAAATCTGTATTTCAAATATTGTAATTCTACTTTCAAGTATTAATCCAATTTAAAAGTTTACTGTTTAATCTCTTTGTCTCATATTACTTTGAAGTTTAATTCAGTAGTTAAAAGGTGTTATAAGCTTTCATTTACTGCTCTTAGTAGCTTATTTCAAGCTAAATATTAGCTTGTAGTGAGTTGTGTACTTTGTTTTAGCTTAAATTGATTCATGAGTTTCAGTCAACGAAAGTCAGAGGGGGAATTTATGATGATGATTCTGGTTTTCTGTTGTTAGCATCATGTTTACTGGTGTTTTTTAAGCCTATCCAAAGATAGGCTTTGGTTCAAATGATCCCTTGTTCAGCTAGGGATTTTATTGTAAGTTCTCAATCCATTTTTAGTTTAATAAATTTAATGTTCTGCTTCTATTAGTTTAAATCTGAGTTACTTAGTGCTTCACTGTTTTATTGTTTTAATTTGATCTTAATTCAGTAGACTTGTTAGTGTTCGAGCTTGATTGTTTCATTTGAATTGTTATGCCATTAAACTGCTTCTTATATGCATTAGTTTTAGTAGATCAATGATAGTGAGTAGTAGTAGTTGTTTGTTGTTGATTTGCTGTTTATCTGATATCTAGCATAGTTGTTTGACTCATTTTGATTATTGGTTTGATTTTCGGTTGTTTAAAATCTTAATGAGATAGTTCAGATGTGTTTTTAAAGGGTGTTTGGCACAGTGGAAGTTTAGGTGCTTGAGATCCATTTTGCTATTGATTCAATTTGCATTAGATTGTAGTTGTAATTTAGAGTAGATTTCAAGTCATTTTTAGTATTTTCAAGTTATATCTTAGCAGTTGCATTGGTTTACCAAAATTCATTTCATCAAGCTGTCTAAAATTCTATTGGTTGCATAATTTTTGTTTGAGGTATTTAGTTGTAGGTAACTGCATAGACTTAGTTCATATAGGGTATTAAACATTTATGCATTAATAGTTTTAGTGTTCAAATCTTTTACACCATTGATTTCTTCACCAATTGCATCAGTTAGTTACTATCCCCAAACAATTTTCGCTTTTGATTTTTAATGTGCTTTTTATTAATCTTTGTTGGCTGAAGCTTGGTATCCATTTTATCTAACTGTTGAACTTGTTGCTTCTTATTTTTATGGAATTTTATTGAGGCTTTTGAGTAGCTCCATCAGAGCCCCCCCCCCCCCCCCCCCCCAAGCCTAGTAACCCCTGCACCAACAGCAGCCCTTTAGCAGATTGTTTAGTTTAGTGCTTTTAGTTTCTTCCAATCTGCCTATTTTGGATTCACTATTGCTTATTTGGACTCCCAATCAGTACCTTTAGCTTATTGTTCTATTAGTGTACCCTGTAGCAAGTTTATGCGCAATTTATAAGTCAAAACTACTGGTGAAATTTGTGTTCATGCTGTCACATTTAGAGTTACATTTAAGAGATCAAATGGATTTGAAATGGAGTGAAATTCTTTCTGGTGAAAGTTCATAGTGCTAGTTTGAGATAGCAATGCTTAAATCTAAATTGTAAGCTTGTTTAGTTAGCTTACATAAGTCTCTTAATAGCTCATTTGAACCAAATGTGCCCTGCTCCATCAGTTCACTACTGTCCCAACAAGCCCGTTTCAACAGCCCCTCATAAGCTCATATAAGCTCACAATTGTGTGATTTTTGGCTCGTTGGATAGATTTTACAGCTAGCTTCTTGATTTTGTGCTTAACTTGATGTTTAGAGCTTATTTAGACTGCTTATTTGTGCCTGCAAGTTGAAGGTTTACACACTTTTTGCTTTAGTAACATAGGACATGCGGGTGAGCTTTCTGGCTTACGGGCAAGGCTTATTTAAGATTTTTGAGCTGCATTAAGTTTGTTTAGGTCCATTACACATTCTCTAAGCTTTTGGTGCGATTTTATGTAGAAGTGCTTATTCTAAATGCTTATTTAAACTGTTTATTGTGTCCAAACTGCTTATTAGTGGGCTTATTTAAACTTTCTTATTTTTCCTAGTATTAGAATAATATTTTAGATTTTCCAGAATTTTTTCAGATTTTTCCAAGTTGATTTACTATTTTTCTTAATTTTCCTTTATTATTAATCATTTTTAAATCCTTTTTAATAAACAAAAATCAATAAAAAATTTAGAAAAAGCTTTTAAAAATACAAAAATATTTTAGATAATTCTTTTATTATATTTTATATTTTTCAGAATAGATTTTATATTTTTCCCATTATTTTTACAATTTCCTTAATTTTTAATTACTTTTTAATTCAATAAATAGAAAATAAATTCATAGAAAATAAATAAAAAGCCAAAAAAATATTTTTCTTTTTCTCAAAATTCTTTTTAATAGTTTAAGATTTTTAGAAACTTGTTTCACATTTGTAGGATTATTTTTAATATAAAAGTCGCGTTTAATTTCGTACGTTACGTTTAAATATCGCGTTTGCATTTCCGATTTCCAATTTTAGACACTTGTGCATACATAGCTTGTAACTACTGCTTATTTCATCATTACTTTTCATTATTTGAATTTCACCTTCACTATTTATCACTTTTCCACTTTTCACGACACGATTTGGCAATCGAATTTCTCGACTCCATTCTACCTTCGTTGGGAGAACGACCCGGGGAAATACTTTCGCGAGTATTTCTTCGGTAAAATAATCACTATACTAAAACGACATAAATCATCGGGTTAGTAGGGTTGTTTGGGAGAATGTTTATATGGTTATGACGACATTAATAAGCTTTTGCAATGTTGTTGACAACAGCCGATATTCCTAATGTTTCATATTCGAGGAGGTTAATGGGTCAAAATGGGCCGATGGGTTGGCTTGACACGTACTACTAACACTTAATTGTTCTTTTTTCAAATTTTAATAGAAAACTTATATATGGTAACAAAATTGATACTAATAAAGTTATATCGACTTTTTGTTGTACAAGCAGATTTTCTGCATCGTCTGAGACTTAATAGCGATTTTGAATCTATTTTTATTTTAGCGAAAAAGAACAGTCTCACCTAATTAACCCATTAGAAACATATAAATGAATACGGAGAAAGTAAGTTGGAAAATTTTCTATAAGATATAAGAACATGCTTGGTGCATTTTTGTCTTTCACTTTTCTAATAAGCTATTTCAGAATATAAACATGAGTTAACTTATAAATTTTACATGAGTTCTTTAAAAGTAAACTCTCATAGATTTTTAAAGAGAAAAACTAATTTTAGTAGTTTTAGAAAAATAATCCCCAACTTCCTACTCTTTTTCTATCTCGAACTTCACTTACAACTTCACTTGGCCGACGAAGAAATTTCGAACAAAAGCGTCAAAACTCGCCGATAGGAAAGGAGAAAATAGCTTTAGTAGTGAACTTCTATATCATTAGCGTGGGATAGTGGTCACAAATAGAATGGCTTTCACAATTGTCAACATACTATTCTTTGTCTCATTTGTCTCAAATGTACCACATTTAGTCCCACCATTTCTTTGAAATTATCCCTCTTTGTGCAAAATCTATATACCATCAATAGTACCATTACATTAATAGAATTATCTCAATTCAACCACTTAAGCATGCAAGACTGTTAACCCCAAACCAACTGGTACAAGTGCTAGACCTATCACATGTTTTACAAAAATCAACACAACATACTGGTAAAAGGTCCTATTATGAGAAAACAGTGTTTCATAGTTTCATAATAAAATATCGGTTCCAAAAGTTAAAACTGTTAAGCCGGCAATTTGTACTGCTAGGGCAAATGGGGGCAATGTTGTTAAGGCTTCAACATGTTGGAGATGAAAATCACCAACTCCAATAGTGCATCAATTACCATGAAGAAATATAATTACATTGATGCACGCAGTAGATCCAAGTCAGTAATGGCTTGAGTCCCCAAAGGAAACTATTTTCCTTTACTTTATGTATAGGAACATCCACAAGACGATGAAGAAGATCAAGGATATGTTGACAGTGGATGCTCTAGGCACATGGCATGGAACATGTCTCACCTCACTGATTTTACACCTTTGGATGTAGGATATGTTACCTTTGGGGGAGGAATAGGTGGCAGAATTACTGGTAAAGGTACACTTAGAACAGGAAACTTGATTTTGAAGATGCGTATTTTGTGCAGGAACTCAAGTATAATCTCTTTAGTGTCTCACAGATGTATGACAAAAAGAACAAAGTTCTTTTTACAGACACGTAATGTCTTATCCTATCTCCTAACTTTAAGCTACCTGATAAAAGTCAAGTATTACTTAAAGTTCCTAGAAAGGGCAATATGTACAGTGTTGATGATAAGGATTTATTTGTTACGCTTTTAAGGGGTCATTTAAGCCTTAAATCATGAATATATGGTCAAATATTGCCTTAAATCGTTTCTTTTCTCATTTTAGGTACTTGGGACGCGATTTCTGGAATTTTGAGCATTTTGGACATTTTTTGGCTCAAAAGTGAAGAAAACAATAAAGTCAAGGAAAACTTGTCACAAATTGCACCTGAAGGCGTCATGCCTTAATAGCTGGCGTCGTCACTTGAAGATAATGGAGTTGGAAAATATCACACATGATGCTCTAGTGAACTCTTGATGGATTTACACCTGAGGGCATAAACCATAGTACGATTTTCTGGAGATTTTTAGGGTTTTCATACCCTCTTTTCTTCCATGTTCAATTGAAGTTAAGTTTTCTTTTAATCATTCAATATGTCTATGTGTTGTTTGATAATCTGTTTATCTTCTCTTCCCATTAACATGCTAGCTTAACTTTATTAGTGATTGCTTAGATATAATAAAGCCTAGTTATTGATTGTTGATGAGTTGTATATTGTTTAGTTGATTGCTTTGTGTTAGATTAAGAAAACTGGCTGACCTCATTGTGTAACAAGCTTGAACGTCTTAAAAACGCAATCGTATGTGCACCACGGTTTTTCTCGTTGTATTTAATGCATGAATTGATGTTAGTGATTCTATGATTAGGGTACTAAACGTGCCATTTGTAGGAGAAATTGATATTTATATACTTAGGGAAGGTTGTGCACACCCCCACGACTGGTATTAAGGAATACAATGCTTTAACTAAAACAATTGCATTGCGACATTCAACGAATCAACAAAAGATAACTAGGGAGTAATTATATCTAAGTAAACACATTTGTCTCGCTATAAGAAGTTCACCATTTTACTCTTCTTGTTATTTAATTTTTTTAGTTTAATTATTAACTTTGGGTTAGTTGATTAGCAACTAATTATGCCCACTCCCTTCAAACAGAGATTTTAATTGCTTTTATAAAATATAAAAATACAAAAAAAATCATCTCTCACTTTAGACTTAGATTGACATACACTTCAAAATAACGACATTATTCTCCTAGAGAACGATCAATCCCTCGGACATACCTATACTACACTACAAAGACCAGGTACACTGCCTGGAGGATTGAAAAATGTCACACCCCGCCACGGCGGAAACGCGCGGGTGTAACTTCATGGATATAATCACAACACATGGTGTCTATATAGAGAATAACTACATGCAATAAAAATGGCAAAGTATAGACACAAAGTGTCATAACAATACCCGAAAGATAACAACATGATAAACTCCAAACGCACATATAAACCTCTTCCAATGCAACTAAGGTCTCGTCTAATCAAATCCTTCTATCTTATCCTTAGAAAGCTCACCTGAAAATGATGCTTAAAACGTCAACATAATGTTGGTGAGATTCATAGGTTTAGACACACACACCGTAGGCAACTGGTTAATTGTGATTATACCACATAGCATGACAGCAAGACAAGTTATTATACACGTAAACACACAATCACACAATTAAAAACAACCAATGGGACGGAACGTGTCCCCCGATCCATTTAGTTAGGACGGAACGTGTCAACCGATCCAATTAGTTAGGACGGAACGTGTCCACCGATCCAATTCTTTCATCAATTGAGTCGCAATGCGCGAGCAATAGGATAAACATCCTCCCAATTGATTTCCCACACAAATTTCACCACTTGGGTACAGTTCTACCCTTCTCATCTCAGGTACAGTTCTACCCTCGATTCCCACACAGTTTTCATCACGCAATAATCACTTAGCATGCAAACATATATAATAACACTCCCAAGTCCATGCATTTAAAACACATAATCACAGTAACTTTAACACAAGCATCATTTCCATCCCAAGTTTAAAAACAATATAAAAGTGGGACTATGAACTCACCTCAAACCTTGCAGCTTCCACAACACAAATCACAAATCTAAACAACACAAATAAGTCCACGTTACACAAGGCCAAGCTAAAAGCTACAACCCATGTAATACTCATATGATGGATGTCTAAGACTCATATGACCCACCATGGATCTCCTAAACACCATACTAACCATTACCATAACCTAACACTCACTAAATCCCTTGCACTTTAAAAATCAGAAAACGCAAAATTTTTGGGTACATTCGCCCACATGAAATCTTGACAAATAAAGCTCAACAACTCACATCAAAAATTTACCATGGTCGCTCATAAGCATACAAGCTAATCCCAGAAGGCCATGGACCAATAACACACACAAGTACTCAAAAGAAAATCAAACTTGTCAACTACTCAAATTCGGATCTGAACGCACACCAAAAAGTTTGGATTTACATAAAATACTTCCAGAGGTTTTTATCGTGAATCCTTTTCGTGGTAGTCTAATATAACCTAATACTTAACGATTGCAGAAGACCTAGTCAAAATACAACTTTTACAACCACAAAACACCCTCAAACTTTTACCCAAAATCTGTCCCGATTTGACAACTTTGACACCTTAACAAAGAAAAATCAAAAGACCAACTTCCTGATCTTGAAATCAATCGTGGCTGGACTTTTTGGAAAGATCTTTCATTAAACTTCAATTTAGACCTAAAATTAGTGACTTAACTCTTCACCATCTGTTATTTACACTCACATCTTTACAACCATAATTTTCTGTCCAAACCCTAACTCAATAACTAGCATGTTTTACGCTAAATTCTCTTCACCAATTATCATAATACAATCATTAATTGATCCCAACATGTTTTAATTAATTAATTTACAGAAACTTAAAAACCCTAGATCCACCATACTTAATATTACATGAATTCTAATAATTAATCAATTAATTAAACATAAGTTTTAAGAATTTTACCTTGATTCTTGATTATTGCTTTCAAATTTACAAAACCTAATTTTTATTCTTATTTTCTCCTTGTGGTCGACTAAATTTGCTGGAAAAATAGTTTTGGGAGCTTTGATTTTGTATTTATATAAATTATGGATAACCCTTGGGCCTAAGAATCCTCTTTGGACTCAAATTGGGTTTCCTTTTTTCCCCTAAAATCACTCTTTGGCCGAATTTTTATGTATGTATATATATTTTTTTTATTTTTTTTATTAAATTAATTTATTACACTCAAAACCTCATACTTTTCATATTTTATGTATTCCCGTATTGAAACCTAACGTCTTTCGCGATAAACCTTAATTTTACGATAAACCGGAAAATAATCATTTTCAAAATAAAGTTTTCAAAAATAGAATTTCACACTCTTTTTTAAATATAACTCATAAAAACAAACTCCTCGTAACTTACTAACGCTCAATTACTTGAACGAAAACTCGTTACGCAAAATCACAAAAACACCAAAACTACACAAATCATTTCTACACCACAAAGGTAATCAAAATGAATTTTCCCAAATATCAAAATTACTCACTTCACAAAAACAACACCACGTAAAGGGATTTAGTGCTAAAACTCACCTATATCACACTTATATCACTTCAATCACCTAAGACACACCAAACAAACATCAACCGAGTCAAGACTATCAGTCAAACTGACCTGCTAAAACCACGGTTGTTACATCATCCCCCACTTAGGGAAATCGCGTCCCGAGATTTCAATTACTATAGTCACCACTCACAACAGCAAAAGGAAATTTATGGATTTTTAAGCGGAAAAATACCACACCATAAAATCACAGAGAAAGAATCGCAAAAACGTGAACCGACTAAATGCTCGAATTCACACGATAGAAAACATTCCGTCACTCTAACGATACACGCAAATAGATACATGATGCGTGGGAATCGCAACAGGCTTTACCTCTCGAGGGATCTCGAGAAGCTTACAACCCCCACCAGGCAGTGTACCTGATCGTTGTAGTATAGTATAGTGACAAGTACCGGGGGATTGATCGTTCAGCTTAGGAATAGTGTCGCTAGGATTAGAAAGCCTAAATACTAGTTCTAAAGGTGAGGGATGATTATTTTTGTGTTTTTATATTTTTTAGAAAGCAATTAAAATTCTCGGGTTTGAAGGATTTGGGCGGAATTAGTTGCTAATCAACTAACCCAATACTAAGATGCAATCAAAATAAAATACAAAAAATGAAAATAAACTAAATTATACTAAAGTTGTGAGCAATAAGTGGAGAAAATGTGTTTACTTAGATTTCACTACTCCCTAGACATCTTTTACACGTTAATTACTTGTTATAAATGCATTGATGACGGATCGTATTCCTTAATACCATTTATGGGGTGGCACACTTAACTCCCCAATTCTATGAGCTCTTATCTCCTCCTACACCATGCCCAGCACAACTATAGGGATTGTAAACAGTGGCTCATGCATTAAATACAACCAATAAAGACCTAGTGTGCGTCGGTTCATGTTTCTTAAGACGTTCAAGCATGTTATCAATTGGAGATCTGCCAGTTTTCTTAAGCCTAACATATAAATCATTCATCCAAAACAAGTATAAACAAGTAATCAACACATAATTAACATCTAGGTTTCATTAGATCTAAGCAAACACAAGATAGATCTAGCCATGATGGAATTAAGACAAGAACAAGATATAGACAACCAACACATAGACATATTGATTGAATTGAAAGAACACTTATCTCAATTACACATGTAAGGTATCAAGGGCTTGGAACCCTTGAAAAACCTGTAAAATTCGCACCAAGTTCGTACTTAGGGTTTCTCCAAAACTTCTCTCTTAAATGTGAAAAATTAGAAAACTATATATAGGAAAAGAGGTCTGACGGCGTCAAGACAAAGCTTGTGACGCCGTCACCTCGCCGCCAAAACTATTCTCGGACTGCCTTGATCTACATTTGACGCCGTCAAGACTTAATCATTTCCAGGCCGTCATGACTTTTACTCTTGACGCCCTACCTTCGTGACGCCGTCAAATCTGTACTGGGTCGTCATGGAATTTTGCTCTTGACACCGTCAGGGAGTTGCTCTTGACGCCGTCAGGGAGTTACTCTTGACGCCGTCACCTACTGTTCCCAGCATGGAAAATTAAGACTTTGGCGTTTTCTTCACTTTTATGCTCCAAAAACGTCCGAATTGCTTCCTTTTCCAGATTTCACTCCCAAAGTACCTAAAATCACAAAAGGAACGATTTAGGACAATATTTGATCAAATAAATTCGACTTCGGGCTTAAATGACCCCCTAAAAACGGATCATTTTTCGCCTCATCAATACACTCCCCGATCAATAGCACCAATGATCAAAACGACTTCTCACAGGTAGGTACGATACTCTCGAACCAAATGAAAATCCAAATGGTAACCGCAGGGAACACCACATATAATGGATATACACAAAACAAACATTAATTACATCTTATTCCTCACGCTCCCAAGTAAACTCAGGACCACGCTTAGAATCCCACCATACCTTTACCAACGCTATCTCACCACACTTCAAACTCTTAACATTTCGATTCCATAATCTCGACAAAACGAAGAGTCTTGTCAACCTTGCATTCATCTAATGGCACATGCAGACTAGCATCTGCCCACCACTTCTTTCCATTAGATACGAGAAACGTATCATGCACTCTACTTCACTCCTCAGGCAAATTCAACCGATATGTCTCAAATCCAATCCTTTCTGTAAATCTCAAATGGTCCTATGTATCTCGGTGCTAGCTTGCCTTTCTTACCGCAACGCACAACACCCTTCCAAGGAGATACTTTTAACCTCACAATATCACCGACACCAACTCTAAGGGCTTACAGCAATTATTCGCATAACTCTTTTTGGCGATCTCTTGCTGCCTTAAGTCTTTTCCTTAGTCAGAAAACCTTATTCGTAGTCTCTCCTTCTAGTTCAGGACCAATTAGTTGGCTTGTTCCAACCTCTGTCCACAGAACGGTGACCTACATTACCTTCCATAGAATTTTCACACGACACATGCTCAATACTAGAATGATAATTGTTGATATAGGAGAACTCAGCTAAGGGTAAATGTATACCCCGGCTTCCCCCAAAATCAAACACACCCATGCTCTCAGCTCACCATCCAACGCCTGATTTGTACGCTCACTTAGTTCACTCATTAGAGAATGATAAGTCGCACTCATCTACATACGCGTTCTCAAGACTCCATAACACGTTTACCACTATCGCAAAGCAAGTATTTCATCATGTTTCTTGATGATCAACGCGACACCCTATGGTTCTTTACCAACTCACCGAGCGAAAAGTCTCACCAACTCCTCCTTAATAAAATCTCCAGGTACCTCTGGCTGTTGCATCACCCTAATAATCATTGACATTAACATTTACCTTCAAGCGTATCAAACACCTGCTAAGGTATCTGTATTCCTCTTCACTCTTGCTCCTCAATACATTTCTTGTTAAGGTAATAATACGTCTTATCCATTCTCGGATGTATCTTATACCTTGCATGATTGATGTCCTTACGCTTCCTCTTAATGAAACCAATAGCTGGTACGCAAAGTACATTCCCCATCTTCGTTCCTTTCCATTTACTGGTCTAAACCAAGTAATCATTCTTCTTACATATTCTCATCCTTGAACCTCTCTCTCTAGGCTATCAATATCATCCTCTTAACTCCGAACTGAATTATCATAATCATCGCTCATAAAACATCTAAGTTTCACTCGTTCACTCCCGCTCAGCGCTCTTACCACGATGTCTGCTCTTCCTTGACTGTAGCAAATCAGACAATCGTAGTCACTGAGAAAATCCACACCCAACTTCTCTTCAAAATATATTAACCTCTTGTCAAATATATGCTAAAGTTTCTTATGATCTGTGTAGATAACACTTTCTGCTCCATACAAATATCATCTCCAAGCTCTACTTCCCAGCTTTAAATCATGTATCACACAGTTCCTCTTATGAGTCTTCCACCTCCGCGATGCCTACGCAATCTATAGAAAGATAGAAATGAATCGTCAATAGTACCTGCCAATCCTAAGGACAATCGTCTCTTAGATGGTGTCTCAGGTACTTTCCACGCTTCACTACTTTTATCTTACTAGTGTCCACGAACACTCGCTATCGTTGACCACCTTCCTGAAGAACGTACATCTTAAAGCTACACCTCTCACTTGAACAACTTGGCAAACACCCTCTTCTTCTTCAACGAACCAATTGATAATCAAAACGACAATCTATCCTAAGTAAACGACGCGAACCATGAAACCAGTCGAACAAAAACGTATATCAACGAACTCAAAAGGGGTATGAATTACCGACTAACGAAGTAACGAACATCAAAATCAAAACTAGAAAAACACAATGAGAAATTTCCCCCCAATAAAAATATACACGGATAAAATGTTCATGAAAACCCATACAAAGAAAATATAAAATACACGTACCCATAAAACATTCACAAACATACCTCAACGAAAGAAACACTCGATGAACCAAATATATAACAAGTTTGGTAAATGAGAACCATAGACTGTTCTTATTCCCGTACTCGACCTTCCCAAAAACAAATGAACACCGTTTTTTTTTTTTTTTTTTTTTTTTCACAAGACATATCTTAAACTTATACATTTTTTTTTTCTAAAATATATATAAACCATTTTATGTAAGACATCAACATAACAATTTTTTTCCACACTTCATTTTTACCATAAAAATAATAGTCTTCAACAAATGACCTTGAAATACCCAAAACGAATTTTAAAATACCATAAGGACTTTAACACAACTCCTTTATTGGATGAGAAAAACACAGAAGAATCACATAATCAAAATAATCACCAAACGAATCTCATACCAGGGAACACTCACGCAAATACATTGCAAACCAAACGATGAACTTACAGACTCATTCGTAAAACGATCAAACCAAAATCATAGAAAAACACCGATACTAACAGATCACAAAACATGTCACGAAATTCAATTGGTGTGTGTAAATGAGGGATCAAATATCCACACCAACTCGTCACGAACCAACAATACTTGAAGAATAGTATAACATTCACCCGAGGAATGAATGTATGGAGTAACCAAAGAAATGAACCAGTATCCAACAAAAACGAATTCGATTTCCCAACACCTATCACGACGTCGAATAGAAAGAATATGGCATCTGTACCATCATGGTACGAATAGGAATGCCAACCAAAGAATTAGGTATACAAACGGAGCGTCTAGCAAACGAATCAACTTAAATACCACTACATAAATACCCACCGATAATTGAGGTATCAACATATGATAGGTAGGATGGAATCTTACCACCTACACACCCTAACATATAACGACTGCCCGAACGGTTAAGAGAATACTTCTCCAACCATACAACCATCACCAATCATGATATCACATACCATCTACCAAAACATATAACAACTAACATCAATCAATGCAATAATGGTCACAAGTCCACGTGTGTGATACTCTTATAATTATGTTCGCGACCATAGTTATAAGCCTATTTCACACGCATACTTACTTTCAAAACCACACATCTCAATGATAACGCACATATATCACATATCACCTAATACCCCATGCAATCCATGCTATCATACTTGCAAGTCCACTTGTGTTGTGATGCATGTATAATTATGTTGGCCACCATAATTATCTATGCCCCTTTTCATAAGTGTACTCCCTCCTATGACAACACATCATGCAAACAAAAACAAAAGACGTCGCAAACAATCATCTCGAATGGAACAATTCCAACGATCACGTAAACTCTATAATCAAAATTACTTAGATAAGGTCGATCCAATATCCAAGAGTAATCACGCTCCAACATGGCTCCAGACGGCAAAAGACAATATACGAATTCCAAAACATAACGCAAAACAAAAGACGTCGCATAATGGCCCAAACTCCACTCTCGCACTTATCTCCCCACTCAGATCAATTCAACTTACTACTCGCCGTGGACTCTAGATCCTAATCCACACCATTCCATCCTAACTCCCTTTCATCTTTACTCAACCACCCATTCATGTTTTCTACATGTTGAGGTAGTCGACAACATGCAAAACCATCTCTATTTCTTTCTTCCAATTCCATATGATTCACAAGTGCATACAAATCACGAGGTTTAGACTAAACCACCTCTCCTTTCTATGTGAAGTGAGGACACTACCAAGGGTATTTGGTAATGGCTCCATCTCTAGAAGTTACCGTGGTTCCAAACCTCTCCACTTCTTCTCCACCAAAGTTTCCCATAAACGTCCTCTCCTTGTTCGAACATGGAGACATGCTATTGGGAACTCGGATTCTGCGGTTAGTCCGCTTCATCCTACAACTTCTCTCGCATCCGATAGCAACAACGATAGTCCAACGAAGCATCTTACGCGCGGAAGACGATATAATAAAGTCGATATATGCAATACCACGTATAGGGGATAAAATAGACGTCCAAAACTCAATAAAACATCTCATAAATATAGGAAAATAGACATATAAAATACTATACTTACACATAGATCCTAAATGCAACTATATGAGGGACTCCTAAGTTATAGTCTAGGTCAACCACCTACTTCTCTATAACCAAGGCTCTGATACCAATCGGTCACACCCCGCCACGGCGGAAACCCGCGGGTGTAACTTCATGGATATCATCACAACACATGGTGTCTATATAGAGAATAACTACATGCAATAAAAATGGCAAAGTATAGACACAAAGTGTCATAACAATACCCGAAAGATAACAACATGATAAACTCCAAACGCACATATAAACCTCTTCCAATGAAGCTAAGGTCTCGTTTAATCACATCCTTCTATCTTATCCTTAGAAAGCTCACCTGAAAATGATGCTTAAAACGCCAACATAATGTTGGTGAGATTCATAGGTTTAGACACACACACCGTAGGCAACTGGTTAACTGTGATTATACCACATAGCATGACAGCAAGACAAGTTATTATACACGTAAACACACAATCACACAATTAAAAACAACCAATGGGACGGAACGTGTCCCCCGATCCATTTAGTTAGGACGAAACGTGTCCACCGATCCAATTAGTTAGGACGGAACGTGTCCACCGATCCAATTCTTTCATCAATTGAGTCGCAATGCGCGAGTAATAGGATAAACATCCTCCCAATTGATTTCCCACACAAATTTCACCACTTGGGTACAGTTCTACCCTTCTCATCTTAGGTACAGTTCTACCCTCGATTCCCACACAGTTTTCATCACGCAATAATCACTTAGCATGCAAACATATATAATAACACTCGCAAGTCCATGCATTTAAAACACATAATCACAGTAACTTTAACACAAGCATCATTTCCATCCTAAGTTTAAAAACAATATAAAAGTGGGACTATGAACTCACCTCAAACCTTGCAGCTTCCACAACACAAATCACAAATCTAAACAACACAAATAAGTCCACGTTGCACAAGGCCAAGCTAAAAGCTACAACCCATGTAATACTCATATGATGGATGTCTAAGACTCATATGACCCACCATGGATCTCCTAGACACCATACTAACCATTACCATAACCTAACACTCACTAAATCCCTTGCACTTTAAAAATCAGAAAACACAGAATTTTTGGGTACATTCGCCCACATGAAATCACGACAAATAAAGCTCAACAACTCACACCAAAAATTTACCATGGTCTCTCATAAGCATACAAGCTAATCCCAGTAGGCCATGGACCAATAACACACACAAGTACTTAAAAGAAAATCAAACTTGTCAACTACTCAAATTCGGATCTGAACACACACCAAAAAGTTTGGATTTACATAAAATACTTTCACAAGTTTTTATCACGAATCCTTTTCGTGGTAGTCTAATATAACCTAATACTTAACTATTCCAGAAGGCCTAGTCAAAATACAACTTTTACAACCACAAAACACCCTCAAACTTTTACCCAAAATCTGTCCCGGTTTGACAGCTTTGACACCTTAACAAAGAAAAATCAAAAGACCAACTTCCCGACCTTGAAATCAATCGTGGCTGGACTTTTTGGAAAGCTCTTTCATTAAACTTCAATTTAGACCTAAAATTAGTGACTTAACTCTTCACCATCTATTATTTACACTCACATCTTTACAACCATAATTTTCTGTCCAAACCCTAACTCAATAACTAGCATGTTTTACGCTAAATTCTCTTCACCAATTATCATAATACAATCATTAATTGATCCCAACATGTTTTAATTAATTAATTTACAGAAACTTAAAAACCCTAGATCCATCATACTTAATATTACATGAATTCCAATAATTAATCAATTAATTGAACATAAGTTTTAAGAATTTTACCTTGATTCTTGATTATTGCTTCCAAATTTACAAACCCTAATTTTTCTTCTTCTTTTCTCCTTGTGGTCGACTAAATTTGCTGGAAAAATAGTTTTGGGAGCTTTGATTTTGTATTTATATAAATTATGGATAACCTTTGGGCCTAAGAATCCTATTTGGACTTAAATTGGGTTTCCTTTTTTCCTCTAAAATCACTCTTTGGCCGAATTTTTATGTATGTATATATATTTTTTTTATTTTCTTTTTATTAGCTTTCTTTATTATATCTTTTTCTTTGTTCCTTTGTTCATAATCTACATCATCCACCATCATGGAGGGTGGTAATATCCTAGAACCCATCATCCCACCACAACAAAACCACCAAAACCAACTCGAACAACCTAGAGCCCGTACTTTAGGAGATTACTCCCGACCTAGCCACCAAGGTTATCGAAATACCATTGAGCTCAACCAAGGAGCCAATGTGTCTCCCTTGCGATCCGACACCATCCGGTTGGTGCAAAGCGGATGTGCATTCCATGGACTTCGTTCCGAAGATCTGAACCAACATCTCAAGGATTTCCTTAAAATCGTTGATTCTATTGATCTTGATGTTGCCACTTGAGAGACGACACGATTGCGTCTCTTTCAATTCTCTTTACGTGACCAAGCTAGTCAATGGCTTGAGCGTTTACCCGCGGGATCCTTCACCTCTTGGGATGATCTCATCTCTCGTTTCCTTGCTCAATTTTTCCCACCGGGGAGAACTACTAAGTTAAGGAATGACATCTTGATGTTCCAACAACACCAAGGTGAAACTCTTTACGAAGCATGGACTCGTTTCAAGGACTTACTCCAAAAAGTCCCTCATCATGACATTGATCTTTGGCTTCAAGTCCAAATCTTTTATGATCATGTCAGTCTATCCACAAGGCAAACCATTGACCAAGCGGTTGGTGGTAAGCTACATGACAAGAATGTGGAAGAATCATGGGGAATCATATAAGATCTTACTCTCTATGACATAGAATGTTGGAATGACCTCGCGATTTGAACAAAACGGTCAAGACAATATCTTAACAACAAAACTTGTAAGTATTAAGCATGTAAATACTTTTCATATTATATCTCCATTAATGGGTAATTTGATACATGGATCATGCTCAATTTTGAAAACCATTTGTTTTAAAAATTTGAGCGACGTGGCTCTAATACCAATTGTGGAAACCGTAGTGGGGGAGGGGGGGGGGTGAATACGTTTCCATTTAAAAACTTAAATCGTTTGTATCAAATGACCAATCAAGTTTGACATAAAATGAGAATTGTCAACAAAAAGTCTTACGACAACTAGTGATAGTGAATTCCATAAGTAAAACATATTAAAATAACGCAAACATAGACACAACATAAATACAACACAATATAAGCAATAAACAACACAAACATAAAAGGAATGCAAATATGAAGCGGTAAATGCAAAGATAAAAAGTAAAGAGATAAGTAAAGAAAATACAAACCCAGACATGACGATTTATAGTAGTTCGATCACGAAGCTTCTCTTCGCCCCACTCCACTCCCCGAGTACCCAACTCGAGAATTACTTCACTAATCAACAAGCTCCCTTCTCAGCGGAGAAAACCATACAACATTGCTTACAATATTTTTCGACACTAAGCTAGATGTCGAGTTCTTCTTCGGGTACAACCAAACCCGTTATGTTTTATGGCCTAACATAACAAATCTTGTGTTTTAAGGCCTAAACACATAAACCGCGTCGCTTACGTTATTTTCCGACTCTAAGCTAGATATCGAGTACTAATCTTAGCTAGTACCAATCTACCATGATCTACCCGATCCTCACAACTCACACAAGCTACAAGATCCACATGATCTATACTCGATCTACCCGATCTACTCATGATCTACCCGATTTTCACAAATCACACGCCCTAGAAGATCCACATGATCCATACTTGATCTACCCGATCTACACTTGATCCACTTGATCAAGACACAATAGCACACAAGCTACAAGAGATCTCCAACATCTCAACAAGATCACAATGATCAACACAAGATGAGTAAACAAGACTATGACACTTGATGTATATCAAGATACAATTAAGCAGACTACTAAGTAATGTAAGTGTACTACTCAAAGACTCTAACACTTTGTATCTTCTTGATGCTTTGTTAGAAGAGGAAAGAAGGTGATCACTTGAATGGATGATTGGATCACTCTAAAACAAACTAAGACTCTCTAAATGATCAAATAAAGTGATCTAAATAAGAAGGGATTAGACCAGAGAAAATTGACTGAAATATTAAGTTGAAAGTGTAAAATGGTCCACAATTTATAGGCAAAGAGAAAATAGCCATTACAGGGGGACGGCACCACTAATTGGCACATGGTACCATTAAATTTAGTGGTACCGTGGACGCTCCTCCGTTTGTTTTTAGTGGGAAGGTTTATTGCTTGGAGCTGTTTTTTTTGGGGGGGGGGGGGGGGGGGGGGGAATGGCTGTTGAGATTTTTAAACTTACTTTTCAAAATAAAAAATTTCTTTTTGATTCAAAAATAATTTGTAAAATATATTTTTGAAAAAATGTTTTGTCACATTAAAAATGTGAAATTTAGAAAAATATAATCCTTTGATCATTTGTCAAGTAGTAGATATGTTTGTCTATACTTTGAGTGATTTACGTCGGGATGGAAATCTACGACTTTGTTGAAGCATACTTGAGACGTCGAGAGGTGTGATGTAAGTATGCATTGATGATTAATGTTTACAAGTAACTTGTGCATTTTACATTATGCATTACAAGTTACATGTTTGTCATTATTAAAACCGAAGAAACCGTTTAATTTAAAGAGAGAATTGCAAAAATCGTCCCCATAGGGATGATACTTGCACCAAAGGTTTCCCTAAAAAGGACGATACTTGCACCAAAAGTTTCCCCACAGGGACGATCCTTGCACTTTCCAAACATCCAGGATGAAACGTGCAATTTGGCCAAACTTTAGGGACGATTTTTGCAATTCTCTCTAATTTAAATATCGTAATATTTGTACTAACAGATTGACACACTCTTACTTTTGATTCGCACACCACAATATACAATCTTCATAAACAATATATGATAAATGTACAAATGCTTAAAACATAGTTTGGAGTAGGGCTGAGCAAAGGTCCAAAACCGAACTGACCTAAGAACCAATTTCGTGAAAAACATGAACCAAAGTCGAACCGAATATGGTGGTTCGGTTCGATTTTGTGTCAGTTTGGTTCGATTTAGGTGTGTTTTTGGCAGTTTTGGGTCGAACCGAATCGACCCAAAACTGAAAATAGGAAAAACATAAAAGCGAAACCGAAGTGCTGTCGGATCAGTAGGTCTGATTGTTTGGGGTGTGCAATAAAAAATGAAAGTGTGCAAATCATTAGCTTTAAAAAATAATGTATTTGGTGATACGTTAAATGATGATTTGACGCTAATATAAATATGATGAGTTAGGGGGTGTTTGTTTCAGCTTATATAACCGGCTTATAGCTTATTTAGTTTTGGGCTTATATTTCATAAGCTCACTTTTTGTGGCTTATTTTGAAACTTTATGGCTTACATAAACTTATTATGGCATAATAAACTTATATAAGCCAAAAAGTTTCAAAATAAATCATACAAAGTAAGAATGAAACATAAGCCCAAAACCAAATAACTGCGTAGCCGAAACAAACACCCTCTTAATGACCATAATATCAAGCCGAAAAACACTACCAAATACCACTTGCACTTTCGATGAGAACAAGTATATATACACAAACACCCCCCTACAAAAGAAACTCTGAACAAACTCTCAAAAGTACAAACCCCAATCAATTCCCATTCACTCCATTCACAAAACAAAAGAAATCCCCAAATCGCTAGGGTTTTCAAATTAACCCCCAAAACCACTAATTAATTATCCAATCCCCCAATTAAAATTAATCAACACATGTTATATAAACAGCCACAATTACAATCACGATGATCAAAACAACACAAACAGTGTTTTAGGGTTTTGTATGGAAACACGCAGTCGCAAGAGGGCCGAGGCCACGTCATCCGGTCCCACCACTCGCTCTATCAAACGCACGCGCCACTCACGCTCCGATACCACCACCAACAACATGGATAATAACAGCAACGAACAGCCTTCCGGATCGAACTCCACGCGCCGCCGTGGTAGCGGTAAAGGTAAGGAGAAAGACGACGAGCAGCCGCCGCCTAGGGTTAGGGTTTCTGACGATGATGACGTGGCGGATGATGACGTGGACAGTGATGGAGGAGGAGGGATGTTTAATCAGAATTTGACGACTGCCAGCTCAGCATTACAAGGTTTGCTGCGGAAGCTAGGTGCGGGGTTGGATGATTTGTTGCCGTCGTCTGCGATGGCTTCGGGGTCGTCTTCGCAGCAGAACGGGAGGTTGAAGAAGATTTTGACGGGTTTAAGGGCGGACGGGGAGGAAGGGAGGCAAGTGGAGAGCTTGACGCAGTTGTGTGAGATTTTGAGTATTGGGACGGAGGATTCGTTGAGTAGTTTTTCGGTGGATTCGTTTGTGCCGGTTTTGGTTGGGTTGTTGAATTACGAGAGTAATCCGGATGTGATGTTGCTTGCCGCTAGAGCGTTGACGCATTTGTGTGATGTGTTGCCGAGTAGTTGTGTTTCGGTTGTGCATTATGGGGCCGTGTCGTGTTTTGTTGCGAGGTTGCTTACCATTGAGTATATGGACTTGGCGGAACAGGTGTGCTAAGTTGCTATTTATGTGGTTATGTTTCATATTAGTACTTGATCGAATTAAAAAAAAAAAAACTTAATTTTAAAATGTTTTAAGTGGTTTTATTGATGTGATATATCTATGCAAAACGAGCTCATTGTAGACGCCGTAGTTTTGGAAAAGGAGGTACCAAAAGAGAATAAATGTTGGGATTATATAGGACTCTAAAACATAGTTGGTTAGGCCCTTATTCAATTTTGAGTGGACTATACCTGAATTATAGGTTTAAAACAGATGTCACTTATAGGGTCCAAATTATGTTACTCAAAATTTGACGGGTTGGGTCGATCCAATAGACTTCGGTTTGGTGTAAGGGTGAGCAAACGGACCGGATGGACTGGACCTACCGACAAAACCGACCAGACCGAGACCGGACCGACCACATTCGGTCCGGTCCGGCTTAAAAACCGGACATTTAACATTCGGTCCGGTCTCGGTCTAGGATTTTTCCCGGATTCGGTCCGGTCCGGTTTTTGTTGGTCCGGTCCGGTTTTTGGACCGTGAGCACCCCTAGTTTGGTGTACTTATGTAGTTATGTGGCCAATTATGAATGGACATAATAGTAGCTGTAGGAATTAGGCTATATCTTTTTTTAATAGGCGTCCACTCATGTATTAATGAATTTGTATTCTTTAATAAAAGATGGAAGTATTGATCTTTATAGTCATATCATATTGATGTTTACCCTTCTCGTAACAGTCATTGCAAGCTCTTAAGAAGATATCTCAGGAGCACCCAACTGCATGCTTGCGGGCAGGTGCACTAATGGCAGTGCTCTCGTATCTTGACTTCTTCTCCACAGGAGTACAGGTACCTCTTGTTGCTTTACATGTTAGGTCTATGGGAGTGCTGAATTTAGTCTGAAGTATATCTAATTATTGCCCTTTTGCCCTTTATCTATTAGCGTGTGGCATTATCTACTGCCGCAAATATGTGCAAGAAACTTCCTTCTGATGCAGCTGATTTTGTCATGGAAGCTGTTCCTTTGTTGACAAATCTTCTTCAGTATCATGATGCCAAGGTGAATACAAACAGTCCCAAGTAGTCGAGATTGATTAAATTTATGGTATAATATGTTCAACTATTTCTGATTATCTAACGGAGCAAAATTCTCTATTTAGGTTTTGGAGCATGCATCAGTTTGTTTGACTCGAATTGTAGAGGCGTTTGCATCATCTCCTGATAGGTTGGATGAGATTTGTAACCATGGCCTAGTTACCCAAGCTGCCTCACTTATTTCAACCAGCAGCTCTGGAAGTGGGCAGGCATCTCTCACGCCATCTACCTATACGGTATTGCAATGCTTGCATTTGTTTTCATTTTTTATTTTTTTAATTTTGTGAGTCTGCATTGCTTAACACAGATGTTTGCAGGGCTTAATACGATTGCTATCCACATGTGCAAGTGGCTCTCCTCTAGGATCAAAAACGTTAATGCTTCTTGGTATCAGTGGTATTCTGAAAGAGATATTGTCAGGTTCTGGTCTTGTTGCAACTATGTCTGTATCACCTGCCTTGAGTAGGCCACCAGAGCAGGTAAAACTTCTTTGCATTTTGTTCTCTTCTAGTTCGTTCTGGTTGTGAGGCTGTCATAGTAAGTTAAATAGGTTTTGTCCCGCCACATGAATTGTGTGTTAGACCGGCTATAGATGCAAAAAGAAACTGAAGTTGTATTGCGTCTCTTTTTTAATGTTTAATTAGTACCTTGTAGCTTATTTGCTTTTTATGCTGTTTTCTCTAATGATTCTCTCTGTTAGTTGAGTTTTTACTTGCCCTTCAGAAATTATCTATAATGAAGGAGCTGATAAGATGCTTTTGTGAAGTCGAGAGTCCTAGTATTAGTATATGATAAACACATAGTTATTCACTTGTAAAAAAGGTTAAAATATAGGAACGGGATTTGCTTATGTTTGCTGTTTATTTTACCTTAAAATGACCCTAACACCTTCTGTTCGTGCACACATAATTCCTAATATGGCTAAACAAGAGGCAGAGCAAATGAGCTCATCTTGTCTTTTGTTTTTCTCATGGATATATAGACCAATGTCCTGATTTTTTCATCATATGTCTGCATTTACTCATCAAATCAGTTGCCTATCCCTCCCATCATGTGCTTCATCTTAGTCTGCATTTACTCATCAAATCCATCGTTGTAGTGATATGGTGTTATCAGTAGCAATAGCTGTATCATAGGCTGGTTAGACCAAGTTATATTTGCTTAGATTAAATTATCTGGATCCTATTTAACTATCTTGGAAGTTACATAATTTACAGATACAAACACCAACAAGATAAAATATGAATTTCACAAGTTCTGTATATACTTTTTTCTCCCTTGAGCTCAACTCCTCAATCTGTAACAGTTTGTTCTTGATATTTAGACATTAAACTATATCAGATTTAGAATCGCTTTCAGATTTCAGCGGTTACTATTTAAGAAACAACCAGCTTTAACACTTTGGTTATATTCGCAATGCATTTACAAAGTTTTTGATCAATTTGGTTGATTTTCTCATGCACAGATATTTGAGATTGTGAATTTGACAAATGAGCTTCTTCCTCCATTGCCCCAAGGAACCATATCTCTTCCTTCCAGCAGTAACTTATTTGTCAAAGGGCCTCTTTCAAGGAAGTCACCTGTAGGCAGTTCTGTCAAGCAAGAAGAGACAACTGGTCATGCACCAGACGTGTCAGGTCGAGAGAAATTGTTGACTGATCAGCCTGAGCTTTTGCAGCAATTTGGGATGGATCTTCTTCCCGTTCTCATTCAGGTTGGTTTTAAAAGAACTCTGGTGGCTCGTTGTGAGTGCAACTATTTGCTTAATGTACTTTTTTTTTTTTTTTTTTTTTTTTTTTTTTTTTTTTGTCTTTTCAGATATATGGCTCAAGTGTGAATGCACCTGTGCGTCATAAATGTCTCTCAGCTATTGGGAAATTGTTCTATTTCAGCAGCGCGGATATGATCCAGTCTCTACTTGGTGCTACAAATATATCAAGGTATATCACTTATGAATACTTTATCAACATGTGCTGGTTCCCCTCAATTATATTGATATTCTGACCTTCTATTTTTTAATTTCCACAGTTTCTTGGCGGGTGTTTTGGCATGGAAAGATCCACAAGTTCTATTGCCTTCCCTTGAAATTGCAGATATCTTGATGGAAAAGCTTCCAGAAACTTTCTCCAAACTGTTTGTGAGAGAAGGTGTTGTTCATGCAGTAGATACACTTATTATACCCGAGTCATCTGAAAAGGATACTGATTCGACACCTGGATCATCCACACGTTCCAAACGCAATCGAAATCGTGCTGATACCTCAAATACCGATGCAACTTCTGCTGAAGATCCTAAAAACACCCCTTCTAACTCTGTAGAAGCTCCTGCTGTTAATTCTAGTCTCCGGATGGCGGTTAGTACAAGTGCAAAGACTTTTAAAGATAAATACTTCCCTTCTGTCTCTGGAGCTGCAGAAGTTGGGGTTACAGATGATCTTCTACATTTGAAGAATCTTTGCTCAAAGTTAGTTGCCTTTACAGATGATCATAAGTCAAAGTCCAAAGGGAAGTCTAAAGCTTCCTCACCTCGGGTGGTTGATTTTTCACCTGCTACGGAAGATAACCTGTTAAAAGTGGTCACTGAGATGCTGGCAGAGGTAAGCAAAGGAGATGGTGTCTCCACGTTTGAGTTTATTGGAAGCGGCGTTGCTGATGCTTTGCTGAATTACTTATCATGTGGATGTTTTCTTAAGAAAAGAGTGTCGGAAGATAATTTGCTTAAGCTTCGTCAACAAGCCCTTAAAAGATACAGGTCTTTCATAGCAGTCGCCCTTCCTTATGGACCGGGTGAATCAAATTTGGCCCCAATGAGTGTTTTAGTTCAGAAGCTTCAAAATGCATTGACCTCATTAGAGCGTTTTCCAGTAGTTTTGAGCCACAACTCTAGATCTTCTACTGGAGGTTCACGCCTCTCTTCTGGCCTTGGTTTATCATCTCGTCCATTTAAACTGCGCCTTTGCAGAGCACATGGTGAAAAGTCTCTTCGTGATTATTCTTCAAATATCCTTCTCATTGATCCTTTAGCCAGTTTGTCAGCTGTTGAAGATTTCCTCTGGCCTCGCGTTCAACGTAGCGAGTCTAGCCATAAGTCTTCCACTTCTGTTGGGAACTCAGAATCTTCCCCTACTCCTGCTTCAGCTACGCGTCGTCAGTCTACAAGATCCAGGTCAGGGATTAATATAGGGAACTCAAACGAAAAGGGCACAATACAAGAGGAAGCAGCAAGCTCTTCAAAGGGGAAGGGAAAAGCTGTCTTGAAGCCAACTCAAGATGAGGGGAAAGGACCACGTACAAGAAATGCTTCTCGAAGAAAGGCTGCTTCGAATAAAGATACTTCGATGAAATCCGTGAATGATGAATCAATGTCTGAGGTATAGTTCCCTTTGCGTTAGTGTTAGACCCTAATATTCTTTTCTGTATACTAACTGCTTGTAATATGAAATAGCGTATCTTTTTGTAGTATATCATTCTTTTAGGCACACTCACTACACCTTTGAGATGAAGATCATATAAAAATGTGCATATTTGGATATAGATATATATTTGAAATAGATATGGCTGCACATAAAAGTGGTAAGATATGCGAATGTAAGTCCACCGTCCCACACTTTCTGCTAATTGCATGATCACTCAATAGTAACACCGCTAGGTTAAAATTAGAAGATTAAAGAAGGCTAATAGGACAAGAAAGGTATAAAGTCTAATGGCAGAGCTATGTTTTCCACCTGCACAATACGTCATACGATATACTCATAGGTGGGGTTCCAGGGTTTCCTGATTTGTGGGAATGCTGTTACTGATTTGAGACAATGGCATAGATGTTGAGTATCAGATTGCAATAGAATGTTTTCAGTCTTCATGTGATATGCACATATGCTCGAGCTATGTTTTCCACCTGAACACTACTTGACTACGTCATGCGATATGCACACATGCTAAAGCTTTAGCTCTCTTTAAAAAGTTCTGTAGAACTAAATATTTGCTTAACAATCAAATAGTAAGACTAGGATGTTTCATGAATTTGGTATGCATAGATGGATATCTGAATGAATATGTACATGCATGCCCTCGTGAACTATTTTGTTAGCCGATATTTCTTGTCAGCTTGCTGTTTCTTTTTGTAAGTTTAATTATTTTGCTGTGCCATAATTATATTTTTATTTTTGTATATTATATTCTTAGTATTCTTTTGTGTGCGCTGTAGGAGGAGGACGTAGAGATATCGCCCGTTGAAGTTGATGATGCATTGGTGATTGAAGATGATGAAGTTTCCGAGGACGATGATGATGATCAAGATGATGTATGTGGTCATAAAATTTATTGTTGATGCTTAATCTGCTCCTGTATTTTGTTATATATAGACTTTCATAGCCTGAAATTGTTTCCCCAATACGTATTTATGGAAAGATAGATAGGGCTCGATAACAGTTAGAATAAAAGCACAAGGTTGTTGGATAGCTGCTATCCATGTCATATAGTAAGAAGACATCTTTAGGAGGATTAAGAAGCTCAGAGAGATATAAATTAGCAAACAAGATCTTCATAGATAAAGTAACATAAGTAGAGATTGTGGACGTGCTAAAAGAGTTTAGGGCACTCTTCTGCATGCTTGTAAGAATCAAGAGCTACTTTAGAACCTTTTTAAGAACTTATGATGTGATGGCTGTAAACACATATTGAGAAATGTCTCTATTATCTATCAACCTTTAGAAAGTGTCACAATATAGCATATAGATTCTTTCCACACAAGATAAAGAGGGTTACAACGGCAAGCATATTGTTTGTCAATTTGAGGTTTGGTGAGGATTGTTGCATTAACAGACCTCGAATTTGTTTTGAAATACTATTTGTTACCCAAATTAATTTATGTTTGAAGGAAAAAAAATGTTGCTTTTGGTGCTCCTCAGGGCAGTTATTGATACTATTAAGTATCTTCAGTACTATAGTTATTTTATATTTTTTTCTGACACATGAATCGTGTTTTTTAGGTGCTAAGGGATGATTCACTTCCAGCTTGCATGCCAAATGTTCACGATGTTAAATTGGGAGACACCACCGAGGATAGCCCTGCGGGCCCTACAACAAGTGATAGTCAGACAAATCCAGCTTGTGGTTCTAGCAGTAGAGGAACTCCTGCTCGGGGTTCAGACTCCACAGAGGTTAGAGGTCCAAATTCTTTTGCTTCAAGGGGCTCAATGTCGTTTGCTGCTGCTGCGATGGTCGGGCTTTCATCAGCAAATAGTAGGGGTACTATGGGAAGTAGAGATCGACATAACTCCAGTGATTCTCCTAGGTTGGTATTTTCTTCAGGTGGTAAGCACCTTAGCAGACATTTAACCCTTTATCAAGCTATTCAGCAACATCATGTTCTCGATGAAGGTGATGATGAGAACACTGACTTCATGTCTGGTGATATATACACACTGACGTACCAAAAAGCAGAAGTTCAGAGTGACAGGACATCAAATTCAGCAAACACTAAATCTTCAAAATCGGGGCCGAGTTCGGATTTACCTAAGCATCAAATGTCTCTCTTTGATAGTCTTTTGCAAGCAGAGCTTCCTTGTGATCTGGAAAAGAATAATCCTACTTATAACATACTAGCTTTACTACGTGTATTAGAAGGTTTAAATCAGATTGCACCACGTTTACGTGTCCAAACAGTCATCGATAGCTTTTCTGAAGGAAAAATCTCGAGCCTAAATGACCTTAATGTTACCGGTCCTAAGGTTCCTGCTGATGAGTTCATTAATAGTAAATTGACTCCAAAATTATCCAGACAGATTCAGGATGTGCTTGCGCTTTGTAGTGGTAGTCTTCCATCATGGTGTTATCAGCTTACAAAAGCATGCCCGTTTTTATTTCCGTTTGAAACTAGGCGACAGTATTTCTATTCAACTGCTTTCGGGTTATCTCGTGCGTTATATCGGCTTCAGCAGCAGCAGGGGGCAGATGGAAATGGGTCTACAAATGAGAGGGAGATGCGGGTTGGACGGTTACGGCGACAGAAAGTCCGTGTTTCCCGGAATCGTATTTTGGATTCTGCTGCTAAAGTTATGGAGATGTATTCAAGCCAAAAGGCTGTTTTAGAAGTAGAGTATTTTGGTGAAGTTGGGACGGGATTGGGTCCTACTTTGGAATTCTATACTCTATTAAGTCATGATTTGCAAAGGGCAGACCTGAGAATGTGGAGATCTAGCTCATTTGATGACGTAATTATAGCACCACTTGGGTTGTTCCCAAGGCCTTGGCCCTTGACTGCTAATTCATCTGATGGTAGCAAGTTTGCTAAAGTAATCGAGTATTTTCGTCTTCTTGGTTGTGTAATGGCGAAAGCTCTTCAAGATGGTCGTCTTTTGGATCTGCCACTATCAACAGCATTCTACAAACTTGTGCTTGGACAAGTAAGCAAGCTTGTGTAGTAAATCTAGATTTACAGTATTGCAGTCTTTATTTTATGTTATTATTATAACTTATTAAATATGTTATTTCTGTGTTGCAGGAGCTTGATTTAATGGATGTTTCATCCTTTGATGCTGAACTTGGCAAGACATTGCAAGAGTTGCAAGCTCTTGTATGTCGGAAACAATACCTAGAGTCGATGTCTGGGCGTGACCGCAGTGAAATGCTCGACTTAAAATTCCGAGGGGCTCCAGTTGAAGATCTTTGTTTAGACTTTACACTTCCTGGTTATCCAGATTTCACTTTGAAATCAGGAGATGAAGATGTAAGTGTGCATCTTCCCCTCTTATGAACCTTCTGCTTTATAAAGTATCATTTGTTCTTGGTTTGTCTAGCAATTGCTAAGAAGGTAGCTATGTTAAATTTCATATGGTTCTTTTTTGGAAATGTACAGGTCAATATAAACAATCTGGAGGAGTACGTTTCCCTTGTAGTGTCTGCTACTGTCAAGACTGGTATCACACGACAAGTGGAAGCATTTAGAGCTGGTTTCAATCAGGTCATTTTCACTTGTTATTTTCCACGATATTTGTTGCTTACATTTTTGGCGAAATGGGCTTTTTGGCTGGTTGGTTAACTTGTAGAAGCGGGCACTAGTTATCTTGAAAATACCTGAATTTTGTGTATAGTCTGTTCATGCTATATTCATCCAGCTCCATTTAAACAGCCAGCCCAGCAGCCTCTAGAAACGTGTCTTATTTTTTGAAAAGATATCATGATTTTTTATGTTGCTCCTTATTTTTAATTCTGTGGTTACTGATGTATCATGGTGACAAAGGTTTTGAAATTTTACTGTTATAGATGCAACATAAAAGTTATATAGACATGGCTTCCAACTCACATGCAAGATCTTGTAAAGTGCAACTAATGTGTATTCTTGCTCAACCACCAGGTCTTTGACATTTCGGCTTTGCAAATATTTTCACCAGATGAATTGGATTATTTAGTGTGTGGCCACACAGAATTATGGGAGGTAAACTTCTTATCTTTTTGGTTTACTTGTCATGGTTAAGTACTTCAAAAGTATAATGGGAGAATGTACTTTTCCTAAACTCTTTTGTAATTGCAGGCTGACAAACTTGTGGAACACATAAAGTTTGATCATGGTTACACTTCTAAGAGCCCTGCAGTAGTCAATGTATGTAAATTTTTTTATATTTTTTGTTTTTTACGCGCTGATACATTCAGGAGAAAACTTACATGTAGTTTGTTGTGCACAACTATTTAGTTACTTGAGATATTAGGAGAATTCAACCCAGAACAACAAAGGGCATTCTGTCAGTTCGTCACTGGTGCTCCTCGGCTTCCTCCTGGTGGTTTGGCTGTGCTAAATCCAAAGCTGACGATTGTTAGAAAGGTATATATTTTACACACTGGCATTCTGTTTGTCATGATTATGTAACATTGTAATGAACTTTCTGTTGAGGTGCTTATAATTTTCTTTTGTATGGTGCAGCATTCATCAACAGCCAGTAATGTGGCATCTAGTGCGAACGGATTGTCAGAACCTGCTGATGATGACTTGCCTAGTGTGATGACGTGTGCAAATTACTTAAAGCTTCCTTCTTACTCCACCAAGGTAACATCCTTTCTTATAGCGCAAACCGTTATTATATCAACTCTTTCTCAACATACACTCTCTCTTCTAATTAGGATAAAGGAAAATATAAGTGTAAAATTGTGGGTTTGTGTGGGTGTGTTAATGTATTAAAATGTTCAGTTTAGGAACTTATATACAGGTTCGTAACCGTAGAGATAATGCTATTTGAATTACTTGTTAAAAATGACTTGGTAACCCCTAGATGATTTACTTATTTGGCTGTTGCTAACAACTTGTTACATTTTTTAAATAACAGGAAATTATGTACAAACAACTTCTTTATGCAATCAGCGAAGGCCAAGGATCTTTTGATTTGTCATGAGTTTTCATTTGAAACTGACCGAAATTTTGTACATTGTATCTCATATGCGTTTGGAATCATTACTTATAAATGGGTTGCATATCATCATCTACTCCGCTCAATAAAAGTTTATCAAGGCACCCCTCCCTGACTGCAATGTTAAGGTAAGTCTTCTTATGTTTCAATATGCTAGTCACTCTTTATGCATGTGTTTAGTGCTCTTTCATGCATATCAAAGAAATCTGAGTAACAATTGTTATATTAAAAGAATATTATAGTAATGGTTTATGGTAAACATTATGGCTTTTTGAAATTGATTATCTAGGTTATTGTTTATTGAAGTTGCAACTCAGCTTACTTTGATTACATTATATATGGGTCAAATGTTGATTAATTTCTTACATGATGCAGCAAAATTGATTTTCCAAAGGTAAAATAATCAAAGAAATCTCATTGTTCGCCAAAATTCCAACGTTTAAATTTGATTATCTGATTATTGCAACTTCAGATGGTAGAAGCAAAAACTTGGCCAAACTTTTGACACATGTTATTTTATATGGCAAATCACTTTTGAAATGACCATCCAAACACCTCTCTTTGTGATTTACACGTGATTTACTTAAAACTTCTTTTACCAGTCTTGTTCTTGTGATTTTGACCATCTTCATCTGATTGTTTTTGCAGTTAATGACTTAATGATGGATGTGGTGATTCAATCACAGAACACATGCTTTGCCAAACAAGGACAAACTTCCCAAAATGTTCGTTTTCTGCAGCAGTTATTTTGTAAATAACTAGTAGAATATCATACATCTTGTCTTATAAAAATGCGACGATTAACGTGTATTTGGTGACTTTCGTTTTACTTGATGTATCTTTTTTTGGTTTTTGGTTGACAATGTCACATACTAGAATCTTTCTTTCCTATAAACTGCTGGGGTTTTTGAGCGTTGATATCTCTTTGAAATAGCCAAATGTAACTCAATTAGAAGTCTTAAACGGAAATGATATTTGAGATTTTCACAATTTCATTCTCAAGCAGGATTCCCATTTTGATAGTAATTAAAAGGGATAATAATTTTTAAATGTAGTCAATTTTTTCAGTTTTCTGTAGCAAACTAATAATTTTTTGCAGATTGATGTATCAAATTTGCCATTTTCGTCAATTTGATGTATTTTTTTTACCTTCTTAAAAATTTAGTTATATTGATTTTTAGCCAAATAACCCGAATTACAATCGGCCCAAATCTTGATTTGGCCAATTTTTTTTTAGAGATACTCATTCATAAATGTCGTTAACTTGTCACATTTTTTATTTTGATGTATGGACGTATGGTAACTTGCAACCGGCTGAAAAGGTAAAAAAAAATACATCAAACAACGAAAACGGCAAGTTTGGTACATCAATCTGCAAATAATAATAATAATAATAATAATAATAATAATAATAATAATAATAATTTGCTACACAGAACCGGAAAAAAATGCCTTTTTAAATAATTATCCCTAATTAGAATTTATGGCAACTTGTTACATGCTTAACTTCATTGTCACTTGAGTAGTTTTAATCAAAGCAATACCAGGACCCTAAGCCAACGAAAGAAGTCGCGCTTTTATACTTTCGTTGCCTAAACATACCTTACTTACACAACGTCAGGAGATAAATATTATTACCGAATCTAAACTAAAAAAACCAAAAAAACGAACCTATTGAAAAACAGGCATAAACGGTTTTGAGTTAAAAAATCGAATGTTTGGAGCGCTTTTAGTTGCATATGAAAAACCGAACCGAAAAAACCGTCGCGCCCCACGCTTATTTATTTTTAATTAAAATAATTATATCTACTTAATTATTTTAACGAAAAAATGGGTATATTGATAGACAAATTAGAGGAGATCAATCTCCTAGATAGCTAATTGAGTTAGCAACTTTTCAAGAATAAAATAAAGGAAACAAGAGACTTTGAGCCAATTTTATGTTCTATTTCATTCAATGCAAACTTACAATATAAATAGTGAAGAAAACAATAGTGGACTCCTAAACTTAAAGAACTAATAGGAGAACATGGGATGGTGGGAACACTACCGCTCTACTTATTCTTCCTAAACAAATGCATGCAAGCTAAATGATTCTAAGAGCATGTCCATCAATAACCTGGGTTAAAGTTTAACGCATTGCCACGTCAGCGCCACACCAACTTTAACACTTTCACCTTAATTCACAAAAAACACCCACAATCATAACTCAACAACAATTTACAAAAACACCCTTTCATTTAGAGGAGGGGGGAAGTGATTATTTATTTATTTATTTTTACAAACACCACCTTAACGCTGAGTTAAGGTGTTAACATGCCATGTTAACACGGCTTTAACTTACGCATGTACAATGGTTAACACGAGGTTAACGCGTGCTAAAGCAAATTTTAACGCAAGTCATGCGATATTGTTGTACATGCTCTAACGTGCAAAAGGAACTCTTCAAAGTGCATGTAACAAAATAAAGTAGTGGCCAAGTCCTCCATAAGAATACGTCTTCTGTTGAATTACTACCCTTGGCAGGATTCGTATCATATATCTTTTGGATTTTTGCAAAAATTGTTAAAAATGTTAAGACTTGCATTTCATATTTATAGTTTTTATATTTTTATTTTAATTTGCGCCTTTATTTGATAGTTTTGTATCAGATTCATGCTAATATTAATATCGTTTAATTTTAATTTATAGATCAGATTTTGGTTGTTTATTTATATATAATACATTGATACATAAATGACGTACCAAATTGGAATACTCATGAAAAAGTACATTGCTATTATATAACTTAAAAAAAGTACACGTATCAGAACATGACATTTATGAAAGTACATTGCTTTAACTGTTTGTACATTGAGTGTCCCAATCAATTTTTTGAGTGTGCCAATCAATTCCCTATCCGTAAGCCTTATAATGGCGAGTTTTCATGTGACGTCTTCATTTATTTATCAAAACCCCATAATGTTTCCCAACTAACATATTGTACTTTTGGAATAAATAACACATCAACCTCATTTGCTTAATACTCTCTTCGTTCACCTCCTCCACATAAACTTCATTAGTTCCTGTTCCATTACAAGATATACTAGGCAAAGGCAAATTGTTTTAAATGAATGGCACAACAACCTTATTGTACTTTTCACCTAAATCATTTATGGGAATAATAACATATGTACTGTTTTAAGCACCAGGCAATATCCGTAAGCCTTATAATGGCGAGTTTTCATGTGACATCTTCATTTATTTATCAAAACCCCATAATGTTTCCCAACTACCATATTGTACTTTTGGAATAAATAACACATCAACCTCATTTGCGTAATACTCTCTTCGTTCACCTCCTCCATATAAACTTCATTAGTTCCTGTTCCATTACAAGATATACTAGGCAAACTCACTTCTTCGTCTTCTTTTGGCCAAGAAAGATGGGCATAGCATGTACCATGGCGATTATGTCATGTCTTCATTATTAAAATGGGTGTTCTTGGAATTTATTAACTTTTGGTAAAATCTCATTTCTTTGCTATTACTTTTGGTTTATGTCATTACTGATTCATTTCGCGACTTTGTATTATTTGCTTTCTTTTTTCACAAACAAACCCGTATAAGTAGTACTTGAGGAACTTATAACTTAATATGCTTAATACGACTATCTTTGATATCGAAAATGTTCTAGGATTCAAGAAATTTGGAGATTTTTGTTGGTATCTTTTTATTTACACCTTTATTTATTATTATTATTATTATTATTATTATTATTATTATTATTATTATTATTATTATTATTATTATTATTATTATTATTATTTTTGGGTAACGGGTTTATGCCAGGTGGATAATTTACATCATTTATCTCTTTATGTAACAATCAGCAAATAACCTCTTCAAAGACCGTCCCGACATCGAGTACCAAGAGCAACTTGAAGAGAGGGAATGTGCGGATTCGAGGGTCTGGTGTGCTTGTTCAGATGATTAATGTTCAAAGTCAGGGAAACTTGTTCCAAGGACTATCTCTCCTATTGTATGGAACCCAAGGACGCTATCGGCATGTATGCCGATGTGTTGCTTCACAGGTAACCATAATACTTATTTTACAAGTTTGTACTTTGTTCATATTTTGGATGTTTTGTGTTTTGGGTTGTAAGCATATCAAAAGACCTATGATACAAGTTTTGTATGATTTGACTTATGATCCAACTTTTGGATGTTGGGTGTTTTGGATTCTTCTTACTTTTCTTATCTGTAAATTATCAAATATATTAAGGATTTTTACCAGCTTTGTATGAGCAATGTAGAGTAAGCGGAATATTGTCGTTTAGCGGCTCAAAAGTACATATTCTTCACCTTAGGCTTTTTATTATAAATTATTTCCTGCCGCTAGTTTTGATGATTCATTTGGTTGCAGCTGTTCAGATATGGCCGGGAGGTTTGTGAGAGCGGCCTCAAATGTGGTAAATAACCATAAAATATGCTTTATTATTTGTTAATATACTTGTTTTATGATTTTTTATTTATTTATGCAGTAGTCCAAATCTAAATAGTTGATATTTGCTCAAATAAAGCCTATGCTGTCCACCAAACAATTCCAACAACGTATTCTTTAGAAAGAGTAAGTTAAAAGTTTTTGTTAATACATACCATATATGCATGCTTAGAAGTCTATGCTAATCCGTTGCTTGTTTTATGCCCAAACAACAATTTACATCTCTACCACTTGCGTGTCTCCTACCCAAACACATATGGATGCACTTGTTCGACTAGGTAGTATTCCTTTTTGATCGATTTCTGTAACTTATTGTCAAACTTTACATGTATTGCTTTTTGTTACAGTAAGAGTAGGAGAGTGTCGGGCAAGGATCATGTTGAGAGGAATGCGCTGAATTGTAACATCGCTTTTTATACTCTAGTCATAAGCTATGACTGCAGTATAAGAAGTAATCTAGACGATTCAGCGCCTTCCTCTCAACGTGATTCTTGCCCAACGCTCTCCAACTTTTACTACAACAAAAAAACAATACACATAAAGTTTGACAATAAGTTACATAAATTGATAGATTGACAAAAAAGAATACTACCTAGTCGAACAAGTGCATCCATATGTGTTAGGGTAGGAGACACACGAGTAGTAGACACGTAAATTGCTGTTTTGACATAAAACAAGCAACAAATTAGCACAAACTTTTAAGCATACATATATAGTATGGATTAACAAAAACTTTTAACTAACTCTTTCTAAAGGAATACTTTGTTGGAATAGTTTGGTGGATAACATATGCATTATTGGAGCAAATATCAACTATTTTGATTTTGAACTGCATGAAGAAAACAAATTTCATAAAACAAGTATATTAACAAATAATCAAGCATATTTTATGTTATTTACCACATCTGTGGCCGCTCTCATAAACCTCCAGTCCACATATGCATGCTTAGAAGTCTATGCTAATCCGTTGCTTGTTTTATGCCAAAACAACAATTTACATCTCTACCACTTGCGTGTCTCCTACCCAAACACATATGGATGCACTTGTTCGACTAGGTAGTATTCCTTTTTGATCGATTTGTGTAACTTATTGTCAAACTTTACATGTATTGCTTTTTGTTACGGTAAGAGTAGGAGAGTGTCGGGCAAGGATCATGTTGAGAGGAATGCGCTGAATTGTAACATCGCTTTTTATACTCTAGTCATAAGCTATGACTGCAGTATAAGAAGCAATCTAGACGATTCAGCGCCTTCCTCTCAACGTGATTCTTGCCCAACGCTCTCCAACTTTTACTACAACAAAAAAACAATACACATAAAGTTTGACAATAAGTTACATAAATTGATAGATTGACAAAAAAGAATACTACCTAGTCGAACAAGTGCATCTGTTGGATCGTGTACACCTTGAACTTGTGTTGATAATGATACTTTGAGTGATATCACTAAGTATGCGGAATCTACTTAATGATACTTAGAAGATTAATTGTAAGTGAAACAGATTAATGTGTGAACAATGAATATAACAAAACAACTAGCTCCAATATTATTAATAATAATAATACGAGTGATCTGAGATATCACTAGGGTTACACCTTGAAGCTCTAAGAAAACGTATATCTAAGTTATCATCTAGGATCTCCTTTTATAGAACAAGGAGTCCTCTTGTACAAGATAAGTATAATACTAATAGAATAAGATATACACAAAATCTTTTCTATGTTTATCAATACGCGTTTCTCTAACAGCTAACAAGTGAGCAGTGGTAATATTTGTTCTTGCAGTGGTAATGAGTTTCCACTGCAAGTACAATCTTCTTGCAGTTGTAACTTCTTCACTAGCCGTGGTAACTGATAGAATAATTCCCAACAATCCTCCCCTAAACTTATGATTTATGTGTGAATCAATAAGTTTCTTCAAGTATACAATAAACCTGAGGATATGGGAATTCTTCCAAACACTTATCTTGTTTTTCTTAATCCTTTATCAGCTCTTACACTTTGATCTTTAATCTTCTGAATCAAAGCTCTAACCTTCTCATTATCTGCATTCACTCTTAACTTTGACATCAACATAGCAAACCATGCTGAAGACAAACCTCCCCTGAATCTGATCATTATTATCAAAATTTTGTATCCTCCCCTGATTGGAAGAATCTCCATCAATAAGCAGCATAATCAGACAAAATTCAGAAGTCCTTCCATCAATAAGTATCCATCTGTTAAGAGAATGGGGTACACAGTTCCATCAATTCCTTTTGGTAACATACTACCTTCAGCACTTCCAGATGTATTACCTTCTGAGAGAGATGCATCATAAGGCATAGAAACTGCACAACCTATATCTAATTCGTGAGAATCAGACACATGAAGTGTTGCCAAAGAAAAAGTTTACACTGTCAGTGGTAACTGTGAACCTGCAGTGGTAAAAATCAAAAGAGTTTTTCAAAGAGCAATGAGAAGTAAAACATGTAAAATTGTATGCTCTAATTATAGTTTTTAGCAAACTATCAGCTATCAACGGATTTGATATGTCTTTACCATGAGCCGTTTGCTATGGACTAGCCAACTCTTGATCACAAAGATGTATGGTGAGTTGATAACCTAGTTTTTGGTAAACTATCAACCATGAACGGATTTGATGTGTCTTTACCTGTAGCCGTTTGCTCAGGACTAGTTGATTCTTATGTGGATTAGACATGGTGAATCAATAACCATTTGTTATGTGTCTTAAGATACACATCTTATAACTCCATTCAAAGTAACCATCCAATCTTAACCAAAAATAGTAAACCCAAGTTACTATTTATACATTAATTGCTCCAAAGGCAACTAGATATCTTCCATAATAACTTCTTCAACCTACCAAAACGGATGGAAGTAAATAATCTTCATTAATTAGCCATAAACCTTGACTTTGCATATAAATAGGGATCAAAAACCTTTATCTTTCATCAACAACATCCCTCAAGAAACATAATCCCATACATTATCATGAGTTGGTTTCCACTTATCGATATCTCCTCGGATGATTCTTCAGATGAAGCAATCAGCTACTACTCAGATTCTGAGGAGCATTCTACTGGATGGAGTGGATACTTTCCACCAACAACTGTATCAGCTCCATCTGTTGATGTTGATTTAGAGAAAGATGATCCAACCTTCAACCTGTCTGAGGAACTGCCAAAAGCACTTACAACTGCCCTGAAAACTGCCATAAGCAACATGAAGTGGCCAGAGTCATCAAAGTCTGCAAAAGATCTGAAACCTCCACCACAAGTGCTTGGTCTTGCATGTCCAAGGAAGCAACTATCCTTTGATGAGCAGAGGAACAAGCCAGCTAAGAGCAAGCATACATATGAGGGCAAAGGAAAGAAGCCTATGTAGTGTCTGAAGATCTTAGGTTGTTAGGTTGTATGTTATGGTCATGTGTTTTGAAGTAGTCTTTGAAAAGAATGTACTCTGCAACCTTTGTGAAGCAATAAATAAATGATCTTCTCTATTTCCTTGTTATCACTGTGAGAGCAAATCTTTCCACTGCTCATACATGGTTTCCACTGGTAGTGATACCAATTGATAAGATCGTTTATAGCTCGAGGTTGGATAAACCTCATCTAGGGATTGCACAATAACAAAGATAAAGAACATGTACGCAACGGAATAAACAAAACATCTTTATTATTGCTAACAAGGTTTTTCTTCGTCATCTCTACTCTAACAAACACCAAAGCCCCAATGCTACGTGATCAAGTGTAGCACGGTTACATCCTAACAGCTATCAAAGATAGTTGAGGCTTAACATCAATCTACCCTAGCTGTTTCCCATTAAACACCTGTATACACAAGTCTAGGCGTTTCCAGCCCTAGACACACACACACACGTTTTCTGTATATTACATTGTGGAAGACATTTAAAACATATTCCCTGTATCTCTTTATATAATAGAGATACTAGGGTTACAAGGAATAAACTAGAATAATAAAAGATATGTTGTAATCTTTTTCTTTCTTTGCAAGTTTCTTCCTTTGTCTCCATAAGTCCTTCATCTTTCATATTTGTCAATATCAACTCAAAGTATAATTCCCAACAATCTTCCCCTAGTTGATATGACAAAACCAAGTATATGAAAGATGTCGTCTTCCCCTCAAACCATGCATATCATCAAGGATCTTCAAGCTTGCAGTGGTAACTGCATGCCTAGCAGTGGAAACTGCTGGATTAGAAAATTTTGGTCTCCACATTTGGTTCTTGTGATCATTCCTTTCAAAATAAGTCTTTTTCCCTGTTTGGTAAGATTTAACAAAAGAAGTAACAGGGGACTTAGGATAAACTCTGTTATTACTTCTGGCAGTGGTAACTGCTGGTCTAGCAGTGGAAACATGTTTAATGCCAGTGTTAAGCATAACAGACCTGGGAACCATTTTGCTTAGGGGATTTGGGTGAGTCATTTTATTAGAATTTGATCCATTCACCCTTGTAAAAACTTCCCTTCTTCCCATGTGGTAGGTACAGTCTTTAGCTAAATGGTCAAAGCTACCACATATGTGACAAGCCTTATTGTAAAACACAAAGTCACTACCAAACTGTCTAGTTTTAACATGATTCCAACTTCTCATGTTACCTCTAGGAGATTTAGGCCTATCCCTGTACATTTCAGCATACCTAGTAGTAGACCTAGTGAAATTTGACTGTGTTCTAGGCTTCTCTTTAACTTCTTCAGGAATGCTTTTACACTCCTCAACTTTAACATTTTCAGTAACACTAGTTTTAGACTCAACATTCAAACATTCATCTTTAATAGATGAGTCACTAGCACTATCAAAAGTCTCAACCTCAACCTGAACCTTTTCAGTTTCAACTGGTTTAACAAATTTTGGTCCATAGGTCATGGGTGGATCCTGAAACTCTTCTAAGCCTGTGTGAGCAAGATCAATACCAGGAGGTGCTGGAACACCTCTTAGAGGTGGTGGAACAGTATTGTATCCAAGACCTGATTTAGCTTTGCTCACAATTTGGGCTTCCCAAATTTTGTCAATGCTCTTGGATTGATGGTCTAGAGTTTTCTTAGTAATCTCAATATTCTCACTAGCCTTTTTAACTTTCTCAATCTCTTCCCTAAGAGCTTTATTTACTTCAAGATAAAAATCTAAGTCTCTTTTTAAAACAGCAATATCATCTCTGAACTTAGATTCATTAGCCCTATAATGCTCTATCTGCTTTTCTAAAACACCTAGACCTCTTTTATGATTTGCTAAATTATAATTAGTATGATGTAAATCTAGCATCAGTTCATCATATTGTGTTTTAGAAACCTCTAACTCTTTAGCAGCCTTACAGTTTTTAGAACAAGCATTATCAGTATATACCTCAGAGTCAGAGAAAGCCATGAGTGCATGCTCAGTGGCTAGCATTGCAGATTCTGTATCATCTTCTCCATTCTGACCCATAAAGCTCCAATCAAAGCTTACTCCATCAATAGCCAATAGCACCTTTGGCTCTTCTGTTGTAGGTTCTTTGGCCTTTTCCTTCTTGTACCAAGTTGACTTATTGTCAGATTTCCTTGGTTTTCTGCATTCTCTTGCAAAGTGCCCCTTCTTGTGACAGTTATAGCACTCCACCTTCTTTTTATCAAAACCTACAGTCTCATCTCCACTTATATGAATCTTTCTCCCTGTCTTCTTCCAGAACTTCTTTGATCTTAAGCTGAGCAATGCTACCTGCCATTTGATGTCCATCTCCTCCATATCATCTTCATCAATTTGATCCAAGTCCTCATGATTGAGGATTGAACCATCCACATGGCTGGATATAAAGGCATAGAAAGTAGCATCACTTAGTCCTGCAATCTGCTTCTTTGAGCTCCTAGTGGAAACATTTCCATTACCAGTGGAAACAATCATGTTACCACTGTCATCATCACTGTCACTTTCATCATCAGAACTGTCATTACCTGATGATGATATGAGTGCAACTCCTGCAGAACTTGTCTTTAACTTGCCAGCTTTCTTAAGTCTTTGTTCAATAACTTTGAAGTTATTGTACACATCATTAAGCTTCATTGTCTCAAGATCTGACTTGTCCTCCCATACAGCAACATTTGTATCAAACTCAGCAGGTAAACTTCTTAAAAATTTAAGATTGAGGTCTTCCTTTTCTACCTCTATTCCAAAAGCAGTCAGCTGAGTTACAATCTTTTGTAGCCTTGTGAATATGCTATCAAGAGATTCATTGCTTGATGAGCCAAAATTCTCATAGGTCTGCTTCAGTAAAGTCTTTTGAGTTTTCTTGGTATAGTCATTACCACCAAATACTTCACATATCTCATCAAAGAGGGTCTTTGCATCCTTGTATTTGGTAAAAGCCTGGACTTGTTCTCTGGGTAGAGCCATCAATAGCAAACCTCTAGCCTTCAAATCATTCTTAAGTTGGTTTCTTTCATCATTTGTAACTGGACCAGCATTTACTTTTGTTACTGGCTTGCCACCAACTGTCTCAACAGTTGTACCAGGTTTGAATGAATTTCCACACGTTATGATCTCCCATAATGTGTAGTCTTGAACCATAAAGAATTGTTCAATCATAAGCCTCCACATCTCAAAGTCATTAATTTTAAGCTTGGGAAGCTTTGCAGCAATGTTTGATTGGCTTGTTTCTGTCTCCATTGTTTCTTTTGAATCTGCCATAGGATCTTCTAAATCAAAATATCAAAGCCTTGCTCTGATACCACTTGTTGGATCGTGTACACCTTGAACTTGTGTTGATAATGATACTTTGAGTGATATCACTAAGTATGCGGAATCTACTTAATGATACTTAGAAGATTAATTGTAAGTGAAACAGATTAATGTGTGAACAATGAATATAACAAAACAACTAGCTCCAATATTATTAATAATAATAATACGAGTGATCTGAGATATCACTAGGGTTACACCTTGAAGCTCTAAGAAAACGTATATCTAAGTTATCATCTAGGATCTCCTTTTATAGAACAAGGAGTCCTCTTGTACAAGATAAGTATAATACTAATAGAATAAGATATACACAAAATCTTTTCTATGTTTATCAATACGCGTTTCTCTAACAGCTAACAAGTGAGCAGTGGTAATATTTGTTCTTGCAGTGGTAATGAGTTTCCACTGCAAGTACAATCTTCTTGCAGTTGTAACTTCTTCACTAGCCGTGGTAACTGATAGAATAATTCCCAACAATATAAGCTAGTTCATCAGTGGTATCTGATACCAATTGATAAGATCGTTTAAAGCTCGAGGTTGGATAAACCTCATCTAGGGATTACACAATAATAAAGATAAAGAACATGTACGCAGCGGAATAAACAAAACATCTTTATTATTGCTAACAAGGTTTTTCTTCGTCATCTCTACTCTAACAAACACCAAAGCCCCAATGCTACGTGATCAAGTGTAGCACGGTTACATCCTAACAGCTATCAAAGATAGTTGAGGCTTAACATCAATCTACCCTAGCTGTTTCCCATTAAACACCTGTATACACAAGTCTAGGCGTTTCCAGCCCTAGACACACACACACACGTTTTCTGTATATTACATTGTGGAAGACATTTAAAACATATTCCCTGTATCTCTTTATATAATAGAGATACTAGGGTTACAAGGAATAAACTAGAATAATAAAAGATATGTTGTAATCTTTTTCTTTCTTTGCAAGTTTCTTCCTTTGTCTCCATAAGTCCTTCATCTTTCATATTTGTCAATATCAACTCAAAGTATAATTCCCAACAGCATCCATATGTGTTAGGGTAGGAGACACACGAGTAGTAGACACGTAAATTGCTGTTTTGACATAAAACAAGCAACAAATTAGCACAAACTTTTAAGCATACATATATAGTATGGATTAACAAAAACTTTTAACTAACTCTTTCTAAAGGAATACTTTGTTGGAATAGTTTGGTGGATAACATATGCATTATTGGAGCAAATATCAACTATTTTGATTTTGAACTGCATGAAGAAAACAAATTTCATAAAACAAGTATATTAACAAATAATCAAGCATATTTTATGTTATTTACCACATCTGCGGCCGCTCTCATAAACCTCCAGTCCACATATGCATGCTTAGAAGTCTATGCTAATCCGTTGCTTGTTTTATGCCAAAACAACAATTTACATCTCTACCACTTGCGTGTCTCCTACCCAAACACATATGGATGCACTTGTTCGACTAGGTAGTATTCCTTTTTGATCGATTTCTGTAACTTATTGTCAAACTTTACATGTATTGCTTTTTGTTACGGTAAGAGTAGGAGAGTGTCGGGCAAGGATCATGTTGAGAGGAATGCGCTGAATTGTAACATCGCTTTTTATACTCTAGTCATAAGCTATGACTGCAGTATAAGAAGCAATCTAGACGATTCAGCGCCTTCCTCTCAACGTGATTCTTGCCCAACGCTCTCCAACTTTTACTACAACAAAAAAACAATACACATAAAGTTTGACAATAAGTTACATAAATTGATAGATTGACAAAAAAGAATACTACCTAGTCGAACAAGTGCATCCATATGTGTTAGGGTAGGAGACACACGAGTAGTAGACACGTAAATTGCTGTTTTGACATAAAACAAGCAACAAATTAGCACAAACTTTTAAGCATACATATATAGTATGGATTAACAAAAACTTTTAACTAACTCTTTCTAAAGGAATACTTTGTTGGAATAGTTTGGTGGATAACATATGCATTATTGGAGCAAATATCAACTATTTTGATTTTGAACTGCATGAAGAAAACAAATTTCATAAAACAAGTATATTAACAAATAATCAAGCATATTTTATGTTATTTACCACATCTGCGGCCGCTCTCATAAACCTCCAGTCCACATATGCATGCTTAGAAGTCTATGCTAATCCGTTGCTTGTTTTATGCCAAAACAACAATTTACATCTCTACCACTTGCGTGTCTCCTACCCAAACACATATGGATGCACTTGTTCGACTAGGTAGTATTCCTTTTTGATCGATTTCTGTAACTTATTGTCAAACTTTACATGTATTGCTTTTTGTTACGGTAAGAGTAGGAGAGTGTCGGGCAAGGATCATGTTGAGAGGAATGCGCTGAATTGTAACATCGCTTTTTATACTCTAGTCATAAGCTATGACTGCAGTATAAGAAGCAATCTAGACGATTCAGCGCCTTCCTCTCAACGTGATTCTTGCCCAACGCTCTCCAACTTTTACTACAACAAAAAAACAATACACATAAAGTTTGACAATAAGTTACATAAATTGATAGATTGACAAAAAAGAATACTACCTAGTCGAACAAGTGCATCCATATGTGTTAGGGTAGGAGACACACGAGTAGTAGACACGTAAATTGCTGTTTTGACATAAAACAAGCAACAAATTAGCACAAACTTTTAAGCATACATATATAGTATGGATTAACAAAAACTTTTAACTAACTCTTTCTAAAGGAATACTTTGTTGGAATAGTTTGGTGGATAACATATGCATTATTGGAGCAAATATCAACTATTTTGATTTTGAACTGCATGAAGAAAACAAATTTCATAAAACAAGTATATTAACAAATAATCAAGCATATTTTATGTTATTTACCACATCTGCGGCCGCTCTCATAAACCTCCAGTCCACATCTGAACGACTGCAACCAAAGGAATCATCAAAAACAGCAGCATGAAATAATTTATAATAATAAGCCCAAGGTGAAGAATATGTACTTTTGAGCCGCCAAACGACAATATTCCGCGTACTCTACGTTACTCATACTAAGCTGGTAAAAATTCTTAATATATTCGATAATTTACAGAAAAGTAGGAAGAATTCAAAACACCCAACTTCCAAAAGTTTTATCATAAGTCAAATTATACAAAATTTGTATCATAAGTCATATGATATGTTTAAAACCCAAAACACCCAACATCTACAATATGAACAAAGTACAAACTTGTAAAATAAGTATTATGATTACCTGCGCAACAACACATCGACATGCATGTCGATAGCGTCCTTTGATTCCATACAAAAGGAGAGATAAAGTCCTTGGAACACAGTTTCCTCTCACTTTGAACATTAATCAATCCGAACCTAACACACGTTCCAAAAAAGATAAAAGATGTAAATAGATAGATGCATTTGGATGAAGAACAAATAACTCAATAAACGACCGTAACAGTAACCTCACTAATACGGTGACATGGCAATCAGGTGCTTGGTTTGAAACTTGAAATGGCATATATACTTTTAAATTTTTGAACGCCTAAACCATATTAAGTACATTTATCTCCTGTTTATCGGTTTATCCTTCATAATCACTACATTAAGTGGTGGGTTCAATTAAGGAAGATGAAACACATTGTGGGCGAGCATATGCAACTATCATGCTTAGATTTTTTTCCGAGCCGGTTGGTATTGAGCTCTATTAAACTCTTGAGTCCAAGCTTCTTTTGCTTAATAAGTAAGTATAGTATTTAGTAAATACTTCCGAACTATTTGAACTTAGTTTGCATCAAGAAGGCTCACTGCTCTACCAACCCGTGCTCATCTTAGCCTACATTTCCAAGTCGAGCTAAGCTCATCTGCAACCCTAATGGGCCAATGTCCACTTAAGTGGCGATGAACACCTGCTATGACTAGATAGAGATCTATTTAATTTCCCCACTTCTTTTAATGGACATTCTAATTTAGCCTGATCTAACCCCTAGACAACTTTTGTAAGTCTATGTCTTGAGAAAAAGATGTTACAAGTGAAGTAGTCTCTGAAACTTGTATATATCGTATTATCGCCCTAGATCTTGCATTGAGTTGGTCATTTGTTCAATTGAAAAATTTCTTTTAATACCATCTAACTCATAACAAACAACCACTAGTGGGCGAAGAAGCTTGTTCATAATTGTCAAAAACCATGGTGGTAGTGCTGTTACTATATATTTCCTAATTTTTTTATAAATCCAGAAAACTTAATAATCATAAAAAATACTCTTAACACGAAACTACTCATTACTATCAAATAACTAAGAGAACATGGTATCCTACTGTTTAGAATCTCTTCTTCTTTAGTCAATAATTGATCCCGATGTCTCACTTTTTGGCATCATTTTAGTTTGCTGAGAGCTTATTGCATGCATCTTTTTCTACTTCTAACAAATGAAATATTGTCATGTTATGTCTATGGTATCTCCTCTTTATCGTTATCATCATCATCATCATCATTACTATTATTATATGTTCAAAACGAAACAAACCCACTCGACCCGTTCACAAGTGAATGGGTAGAAATTGCCATCTCTACTGTTGAACTCAGCGTTAATACTTCATCAGACCCTATTTCATCAGTATGTTTCCTAGGTCACCATATGAAACATTCTTATGAAAGCTTTACCAAACTTCTTAGAAGCACAACCGTTTTGCCAAACCAAAAGTGGCGCGTCCTGACTCTACATATGCCATTATCCTGTTGATGTAAGTTATTGTCTTCCTTAGTTACTGGACAGTGCATTTTCTGCTCGTTGCTCAATTTCATGAACCTTCGTATTGTATGGATCAAATCATTCACGCAAATCGTAATTCGCCTATTCTATTCTAAAACCCTTGCATCTTTATATTATATGCTCCTTAGTTGAACCACTATCATTCAAAGTCCAAATAACTTCTTTAAACCTTCTTTATACATTCACGATTTCACGCCATTTATTGTTTCGGATTTAAACTTCTAATACTTATTAAAGCTATGTTTTGTCCGGGTCTGATTTTGAGTTCCATTCTCGATTATGTTCATGACAGCAAACTCAATGAATCAATGGACACCTTTGCTTTAGTTATTATTGTGATGTAGTCACAGCTTTACACCAATCATAAACTTATATAAAATTATAATTTAGTAATCAAAGATTTCTCAAAAAGCCAAATCACATTAGTCTTATTTGGAATGACGAAGTTTTAAGAAGTATTATAATGTTTATACAAAATTTAATAGAGATTCTAGTTTTATAAGTTAGTATTTGGAAGAACCTTAAAGCTTTCCAACAACAATTTTGATGGTCTGCTTCTTAATTTTTCTAAGGGATAATTACCAAAATAGATCAGTCGCCCAAAGCACATTCCTTGAATAGATGTTTTTAAATCACTTTCCTCCGGCGGATCAGGACAACTTGGCGACTGAGCAACCTTCATATATGTGCGACACGTGTCGAATATTTTATTAATATAGTACAGAATCTAGAATCTTTTGGAATGTATAGTACATAATCTAGAATCTTTTAAGGACATGTGTCGCACATATATGAAGGTTGCTCATTTTTTAAGTTGCCTAATCTAATTTTGGAAAGTGAAATTTGAAAGTCTACAAAGTGACTAGTCAAAAAGTCAACGATCTATTTTGGTAATTATCCCTTTTTCTAATGCATCTGCGTCTATGTTGGTAATACTTGAGTTAAGCAGTAGCAAGCTAGAAGGAGAAATTCCTAGCTCTTTCTTTAAACTTGGACACCGTAGCCGCCTCTTACTATAATTAAACAACCTGAGTGGTGTAACTGAAACTAAACAATTTCAGGGTCTGAGCAACCTAATTAACGACTCTTGATCTTTCATTCAACAACTTTTCAATCATAGCAAGTAGCAACAGCTCTATCGTGTCTCGCCTTCCAAAGTTATACTTGTTAAATTTGGCTTCGTGCAATCTTCAGAAGTCCCCTAATCTACGAAACCAATCAAGATTGATAGCTCTTGATCTTTCAGTCAACCAAATTGATGGAAAAATACCAAGCTCTATATGGAGAGTTGGGAATGGAAGGCTGTTATATATGAACCTTTCAAATAAACGGTTAACTTGCCTTGAAGAGCCTATATTTTTTCTAATCTCACTGTGCTTGACTTGCATTCCAATTGCATCAGTGGGGTGATTCATGTTCCACCAATAATGGCTAACTACATTGACTACTCGAACAACGTTCTCCATTCGTGACTTTCTGAAATTAATTGGAGAGACTTCAGTAACCATCTCTTTTTCATTTCGGTAATTTACTCACAGGGATATGATGATCCCCAAAACCATATGTAATATTGTCTACCTTGATTTGTCAAACAATCGTTTAACTAGAATGATACCACAGTGTTTGATTGAATTTGGTAACGGTCTTGGGGTACTGAACTGGCAAAAAATGGTCGGAGTGGTCAAATCGAGGGAGGGAACTTACATGTACTTTGCAGGCTGCGAAACTTGTGGAACACATAAAGTTTGATCATGGTTACACTTCTAAGAGTCCTGCAGTAGTCAATGTATGTAAATTTTTTTTATATTTTTTGTTTTTTACGCGCTGATACATTCAGGAGAAAACTTACATGTAGTTTGTTGTGCAACTATTTAGTTACTTGAGATATTAGGAGAATTCAACCCAGAACAACAAAGGGCATTCTGTCAGTTCGTCACTGGTGCTCCTCGGCTTCCTCCTGGTGGTTTGGCTGTGCTAAATCCAAAGCTGACGATTGTTAGAAAGGTATATATTTTACACACTGGCATTCTGTTTGTCATGATTATGTAACATTGTAACAAACTTTCTGTTGAGGTGCTTATAATTTTCTTTTGTATGGTGCAGCATTCTTCATCAGCCAGTAATGTGGCATCTAGTGCGAAGTGCGAACGGATTGTCAGAACCTTCTGATGATGACTTGCCTAGTGTGATGACGTGTGCGAATTACTTAAAGCTTCCTTCTTACTCCACCAAGGTAACGTCCCTGCTTATAGCGCAAACCCTTATTATATCAACTCTTTCTTACATGATGCAGCAAAATTGATTTTCCAAAGGTAAAATAATAAAAGAAATCTCATTGTTCGCCAAAATTCCAACGTTTAAATTTGATTATTTGATTATTGCAACTTCAGATGGTAGAAGCAAAAACTTGGCCAAACTTTTGACACATGTTATTTTATATGGCAAATCACTTTTGAAATGACCATCCAAACACCTCTCTTTGTGATTTACACGTGATTTACTTAAAACTTCTTTTACCAGTCTTGTTCTTGTGATTTTGACCATCTTCATCTGATTGTTTTTGCAGTTAATGACTTAATGATGGATGTGGTGATTCAATCACAGAACACATGCTTTGCCAAACAAGGACAAACTTCCCAAAATGTTTGTTTTCTGCAGCAGTTATTTTGTAAATAACTAGTAGAATATCATACATCTTGTCTTATAAAATACGACGATTAACGTGTATTTGGTTACTTTCGTTTTACTTGATCTATCTTTTTTTTGTTTTTTGACTATGTCACATACTAGCATTTTTCTTTCCTATGAACTGCTGGAGTATTCTTTTAGCATTGCTATCTCTTTGAAATAGCCTAATCCAAGTTAAGGTCCATGCTACAGTTTGATTCTCAACCAAAGATTACCATTTTGATCGTCACCAGAATTACCAACTTATTTTAGAGCAAATAAGCACTCAAAAGCTCTCATATTGTTATATGCTCTTCTCTTATCTCACATAAGCAGTTTTAATAAAAGCAATGCCAGACACGCAAGTCCTTCTACATTTTTGTTTCCTCGGTGAACCTTTGCTTATACAATGTCCTTGAAGCTCATCTTCTTTGTCATTCGATCCCACTATCATCTCAAAAGGAGATGCATTACATTCACCAACAAATGCTTGGTGAAACCATGGTTTTGCTCCAACAGCTCACACAAAAAGCTCCATGTATAGAACTTACTTTTATGCTAAAACATCTCAACTCACAAGTGTGTCATGCTAAAACATGAATGCACCTCATATTTTCAATATAAATGCCAAAGCATAGGCTAAAACGGATAAACCAAACTCAAATATTAGGCTCAAACAGATGCAGATGCTTCTGGTACACACAACTAGAACACATTTGCTTATGCTTAAACAAGCGAGGCTATCATGATGCGAGGCATACAGAACTCACGCTAAAACATCACATATTTATTTGCATCTCCATTTTTTAAAAATCAGAGCTTGCTTGACTCGGTAATACTCCAACATCTACATCAATATCTGGAATCAATGAAACACAAACTTATTGTACAACATCCTTAACCAATTTAGACTATCACAAGTTTTCGATTGCCCTGGGTGTTACCAAAAGACCAAAAAATCATTTAAAATCCCTCTTTCATCTATATGAGCAAAAACACCAAAGAACCTCCCAAGTAATTGACAACAGGGAGGATGGTTAGTTTTATGCTATAATAATGACTACTTGCAAAACCAAAAAGTTGGGGATTTATCCGTGCGCATGGGAGATGGTACTGAGAACATTCTCTTTTCACCAAAATGTTGGTTCGACGAGCCATCATGACCCGAGATTTATTTTAGAACCGATGCGTTTATATCAATAAACTCTAGACAAATTAACCATTTGTTGACAACCACCTGTGCCGATTCTAAACCAGGGCTAAAAGTGACCGGGGTCACAATTGTGTTTAATTGCAGCACAAAGAAAAAGATTAACAAAAAGATGCAATTTCAATATAAACGATAGAGTTTAGTAAATATTACGTTCACTATTCACTTATTGATGGACCAACCAAGCAATAGCTAGAATAACAAGCCGTTAGGACCGGGTGCATTTTGAGAACGATCGAGTTTAGTAAATATTACGTTCACTATTACGTTCACGATAATTAACACTACGAAGAAAAGCTATCGGGGTCCCATGACACTGTGGGACCCCTTAGTTCCGTCCGTGTCCTAATCGTTAACCACAAGTAAAACCATTAAAAACAATGTGAACTAATTGGATATGCTGCTATTGTATGCATTTCACCTTACCAGTGCATGTTTTTAACAAGATTTTAAGCAAGAACAAAAACAAGGGCCCTCCCTTATATCTTTAATCCCTACAACGATGTAAATAAGTTGGATATAAAAATAGTCTATCTCAAAAGACGTTTAAATGGTATTCTGAAAAGATGTTTTGATCATTGCTCAAAACACATACATATATAATATTTGATAATTTGTTCTGATAAAGTTTTCAATAATGTCAAAAGTTAATTCATGTCTTGTTGGCAAATTATTCTTGTCTTGATGTATGAAACAAGAATTAATTACCAGGTAAACATATGAAGCAAGTTAATGATATAAATTTAATCCATTTTTATGGTGTATTCCTAGATTCACCCCACCACCAATTTTTGACAGCGATATTTAAACGATTACCAACAATGTATATCAAACGATTATGGTATATGCTAGACCAACTTTCAAGACTGCCGAAACAATAGAATAAAAATGTTTACTTAAAAGTAGGTATCAGAATGGGAATTAATGATTGCCACGTTTAGATTTTCTTTTAATAATCAGATGTCCCAATCTTTTCTTTAATCAACCTAGCTGGTATGTAAAAGAGCTGACATTCTTTTATGACTTGGGAATATTGAATACTACATTTGACTCACTGAGCCGCCACTGTTGTACAAAAATCAACAACGACAAGGTGAGCAAATACTGTGGTCATGTAACGGTGATTGCGCCTAATTAAAACATCTCTAAATAACTTCAATTTTTATAGGAGAGGTAGGTGAAGGAATAAACCAATAACCATTATTGGTGTCCTATCTCAGCGCTACCTTATCATCCTACCAATAATAACTCAATAACTAAAACACCCTCCCTAGCAAAGTAGCAATAACACCAATAACTCTTATTGGTGCATGTAAGTCTCACAAAACACCTCACCAAAAATTCCCTGGTCACTCACAAAAAAAAACCGGCGTCCGCTAGTGTAATGGCGAGGGGACGAACTACGAATGGAACCGGTGCAGCATGGCTTAAATAGCGGTGCCATTCGTCCAAAAAATGCCCCAATGGCAAATATCTCTAATAACTTCAATTTTCTTAAAGGTTGAATTTGAGCGGTTCTTATCATGACCATTTCAAATCCTATGTAGGGGACTTGATCCTCCATATGACAAAGTCCAATAACTATTTTCAAACCAATTTCTTATAATAGTATGGAAGGAGGGCGGCACCGTAAGATTCTTTTCTGATTAATAATTTCTTATAATACTATACTACTAGTAGCATATATATAGTTGTAGCAAGGGTGAATGTTTAATAGCAAGCAAACATCCACATCCAAAAAATCAGAAAATGAGTTATTTAAAGTTGCTTTACTCAGTTTTTCTTTTCTTTTGTTTTGCTTCTTCCACTTGGTCTTTGAATACTACCACTCAGATCAAATGCTCTGCTCAACAGAGCAATTCTTTGCTTATGTTTAAAAAGAGCCTCCTCTTTATTAACGTCACAATCGATATTCCCATGAGTGGCTTCACCCCATGTAAAGATTGGCTTGGTTCAAGTTATTATCCAATACTGACGAACTGGAACACGAGTACAGATTGTTGTGATTGGAATGGTGTTACGTGTGACCTCTCCACCGGTGATGTTATCGGCATCGACGTTAGCTGTGGTATGCTACAAGGTATCATCCATCCAAACACTTCCCTCTTCAACCTTCCTCGCCTCCAAAAACTCAACCTAGCTTATAATTTTTTTACCGGTTCCCAACTTCCACATGAAATTGGAAGGTTTTCAAATAGTCTCACACATTTTAACATCTCTTTTTGTGTGTTTTCTGGCCAAGTCCCAAGGAACATCACACTCCTTCATAAATTGGTTTCTCTTGATATGTCTTTGAATCCACTTACGCTCGAATCTGGTGTTCTGAATAATCTACTAAGAAATTCTACTAATTTGGAAGAACTTTCGCTTATAAATGTTAATATCTTCGGTCTTACCTTCTAGTCTTAATATATCTTCTTCAATTCTATGAAATTTCTAAATCTTTCGCATACTGGATTGCAAGGAGAATTACCTCATTATATTTTCAATCTTCATTCTTTGGAACAGCTCGACTTGTCTTATAACAGTTTCACGGGCAATATCCCTTTGGAAATCTCACTTCTTCCTAAAATGGTTTTTCTTGATCTCTCTAGGAATGGGATTGATAATTTGCGTATTCTGCCTCATGTGTTTGAAAATCTCCTAAAAAACTCTACCCTTTTGAGAGACATTTCGCTTTACCAAGTTAATATAGGTTTGGTCTTACCAACTTATCTTAATGCTTGTTCTTTAAAATCACTTGACCTCAGACGTACTAATTTGCAAGGGACTTTACCTGATAACATCTTCAATCTTCAATATTTAGAACAACTGGACCTGTCAGAGAACAATCTCACTGGTCCATTGCCATCTAGGTTGTTTACTCTTCCCTATGTACAAACTATCCGTCTAAATGGTAACAAGTTCAGCGGGGATGTACCGTTTGATTTGTTTAAAATCAGTTAGCTGGCCATATTGATGTGCACATATTTCGAAAACTCCCCAACCTCACTTACTTGGACCTTTCATTAAATAATGTTAGTGGTGCATTGGAGTTGGATAAACTGTTTTCAAGCCTCACAGACCTTGAATATCTCGATCTCTCATACAACGGTTTCTCTGTTACAACTAAGAATGCCAATCATTATGTCAACCCTGGTTTTTTAATTCTAAAGTTGGCCTCTTGCAAGCTAAAGACGTTTCCGGAGTCATTAAGACTTATGCAAAATCTTGTAGCATTAAATCTAGCTAGCAACGAAATTAAAGGCCAAATTCCTCACTGGGTAGGGGAGGTAGGACGTAATGCTATGTATCATTTAAATCTATCACATAACTTCATAACAGGCTTGCCTCAAATTCAATGGTATAGATTAGAACATCTATTTCTACAGTCAAACTTGATTCAGGGACCATTCCCTCCATCAATCTGCAACATGAGCCGTCTTATTTCTTTGGACATGTCCAATAATAGCTTTGGTGGATTGATTCCACAATGTGTGGGAAATATCTCGTCCTTACTTGTAATGATGGATTTGTCGAACAATCATTTTCAGGGAACCATTCCAAATATACACAAGGGTTGTAGATACTTACAGGGGATTATATTGAATGGAAATCAATTAGAAGGAGAAGTGCCAAGTTCCTTTTCAAAATGTCAATCCTTGAGAGTAGTTGATTTGGGAAACAACCAATTAAATGGTACATTTCCTGAATGGTTGGGAGAACTTCCAAATCTGGAGGTTCTTGTCCTTAAATCAAACAAGATGCGCAGTATCATTCGAACGTCTTCAACAATGAAATTCTCTTTTCCAAGTCTGCGAGTTTTTGACTTATCTCATAATGGGTTTTTTGGCCAACTTCCTGTAAGATATTTTCAGAACTCTAAAGCCTTAAAGAATGTGGTAAAAAACAACACAAAACCAAAATATTTGCTCATAGGTTCTAGGTTTTACTCATTTTTTGTTGTGGTGAAAGGGGTGGATCAATATTTTGCTCAACTTTGGGTTGATTACACGATTCTTGATCTATCAAAGAATAATTTCGAAAGGGAGATTCCGGATATTATCGGACGACTGAGTTCTTTGAAAGTGCTCAACTTATCTAACAACAGCCTCAATGGTCAAATCCCAGATTCTATTGGTAAACTATCAGAAGTTGAATCATTGGACCTATCTTGGAACCAACTCACAGGACAAATCCCTCACAGTCTTACAGGCATCAAAGGTCTCTCAGTCTTAAATCTCTCACAAAATCGTCTCGTGGGGCGTATACCAGAAGGAAGACAGTTTAACACATTTGATGAGAGCTCTTTTGCAGGAAATTTGGGACTATGTGGGTTCCCAATGCCCAAGAAATGCAACAGGCAAACACGCAAACCACAACTTGAAGCACATGAAAATCATGAGGATAAAAGTGGATTTACATAGGAAGTAGTGACCTTGGGATATGGATGTGGTACCCTCCTTGGATTAGTGATGGGATATCTCATGTTGTCAACAAGAAGATTCAAGTGGTTCAATGCAATTGCTGATGCAGGGGAGCATATGATTTTAAAGCGAAACAAGAGAAGATATGTATTTATTGGGAGATGAAATTAGTATCTAAAAGCTATGTATTTCAAATGTTTTCCTAGTATAATCACCAAATTAATCAACCGTGTGTTTATTTTTTCAAAACTTCCCGTGAGTACATTATGTGTGGAGCGGACATTCCAAAATATGCAGTTTGTTGCTTGGTACGTGTACATTATGAATTAACTTTGGCGGGATATATGTTATTAGAATTCAATTTTTCCTTTTGTTAACACGAATTATGTGTGTGGAGTAAATAACTCATGGTTACATCTTCTAATTAAGTGTTTAATTCCATAATTAGTTTGTTTAGTGTGCAAAAGAAGAGTTAATCTATGGTTATATGGTTATACTGCTGCCACTTTTTTGTCGATTCGACTGTTTAATTCTCAACCAAAGGTTGCCATTTTGGTCGTCACTAGAACTACCCACTTATTAAGTTATTTTAGAGCAAATAAGCACTCAAAAGCTCTCATATTGTTATATGCTTATCTCTTATGTCACATAAGCAGTTTTAATAAAAGCAATACCAGACATGTAAGCCCTTTTACATTTTTGTTGACTTGGTGAACCTTTGCCTACACAATGTCCTTGAAGCTCATCTTCTTTGTCATTCGATCCCGCTATCATCTCACAGGGAGATGCGTTACAATTACCAACAAATGCTTGGTGAAACCATGGTTTTGCTCCGACAGCTCACACAAAAAAACTCCATGTATAGAACTTGCTTTTATGCTAAAACATCACAACTCACAAGTGTGTGATGCTAAAACATGAATGCACCACATGTTTTCAATATATGCCAAAACATAGGCTAAAACGGATATGGATAAACCAAACTCAAATATTAGGCTCAAACAGATGCAAAGGCTCAGTCATCTACTTTCTGTTACACACAACTAGAACACATTTGCTAACGCTTGAAACAAGCGAGGCTATCATGATGCTAGGCATACAGAACTCACGCTAAAACATCACATAACTATTTGCATCTCCATTTTTTTTTAATCAGAGCTTGCTTGACTCGTAATACTCCAGCATCTACATCAATATCTGGAATCATTGGAACACAAACTTATTGTACACCATCCTTGACCAATCTAGACTATCACAAGTTTTTGATTGCCATAGGTGTAACCAAAATACCAAAAAATCATTTAAAATCCCTCTTTCATCTATATGAGCAAAAAGACCAAAGAACCTCCCAAGTAATTGACAACTGGGTGGATGGTTAGTTTTATGCTATAATAATGACAGCTTACAGAACCAAAAAGTTAGGGGATTTATCCGTGCGCATGGGAGATGGTACCCAGAACATTCTCTTTTCACCAAAATGTTGGTTCGACGAGCCATCATGACCCGAGATTTATTTTAGAACCGATGCGTTTATATCAATAAACTCTAGACAAACAATATGTTAACAACCACCTTTGACGATCCTTGACGTTAACCACAAGTATAACCATTAAAAAAAAAGTAAACTAATTGGATATGCTGATAAAGGGGCCCTCCCTATATAATCCCTGCAACGATGTAAATAAGTAGGATATAAAAATAGTCTATCTGAAATTCTGAATAGATGTTTAATCGGTATTCTGATAGTAAAATGTAATAAAAGGTTGAGCTCTTGGGATTGCTAATGGCCAAGATTCGATCATGCGACCTCTCGGTTGAAACTAAACACCTTAGCAATCCCACCAAACTCTCATCCTACTTAAGTTCTACAACTAATAATTTAATACTATTTACCTATCTTTTAGAAGCATTGTTCTGATACGAAGAAATAAAATTATCTTAATACGTAATACCTAACAAACCAGATGGATCTAGTTAACTCAATTATTTTACACCTTTTAATAAAAGAAATAAAAAGATGGCATACAAAAACTCCTCAAAATATTTCTATTATAAGTTTTTTTTGGGTGATATGATATTCATTGTCTTCATTTTCGTTCATTCTTTTTTAAGTCAAATATTTCTATTACTTTAAGTTTTTAGGTGATATGATACTGTTGTCTTTCTTTTCGTTTTTCCTTTTAAGTATAAAAAAGAAAAGAACAAAATGAAGACAACAACATCATATTACCCAACAAAATTTATAATAAAAATGTTTTAAGGAAACTTCGTATGCCATCTTTGTATTTCTAAAAGAAACACCGCCAAATGATGTAAGCAAATCAAACATATATGATGTGTTAGTTGGAGAAAAAATTCTTTTGTTTTTCTCCATTTTTGTTTATGCTAGAAATTAGCTGATTAATACACATTACCTTATGATATGATTGATTAATTCATTCAAAGCTTAGATTTTACTCTCATGTATATCTAAGAAGATTTAGGTAAGGTTTTTGTTTAAATGATATATATTGGCATCATGATATGGACATTCAAGATTTATTTGCAAAAATGTCTTGTTGGTGACAACAGAATTAAATTATTGACGTGAACAAGTATGATTATGATGTTGATAATTAATAAGTGCCATTTTACATCAAATAATTCATTAACAAGACCTAATGATGTTGATAATTAATAAATGTCATCTTACATCAAATAATTCATTAACAAGACCTAATTGTTCTCTTGGAGGAGTCAATGAAATAAGAGAAATTGACTTAGCATGTACTATTTTAGGTTCGTTGTTTGATTTTTGGTTAGGTGACATTAACTCTTTAGTAGGCGATATCTACACTCTAAGCCTCAAAATTACACAAAGACGACATATCAATGGGATGGAAGATGATGTCAAGTGTCGGGGTGTGTACACACATAAGAGAGATTGATGATAAAGACACAAATATATCAACATCATATGCAGGGATATTATAGTGAAATGAACGATACACAGTACATCATATGCAACGCTTACAAAGCAATCGAATGTACGTCAAGAACTATGAAAAGAAATTGAATGTAAACAAGATTTTGTGTTAGTTTAGTTAAATAAACAACCACGAATAAAAGTAACATATAAATTTGTAAAGTAGTTATACTTAAATAAACAAACATAAACAAATGTTAGTTTATGTTCATTTCTTCGAGTCTTATTGAACAAACGATTATAAGTGGCAATTTGTGCTCAAAATAAAAAAATGAGCTAATTTGGTCAAATTTTTAAAAGATCTAGTCACATTTAGTTTTTGTTTTTTTTTTTTTTTTTTTTTTTTTTTTTTTTTTTTTTTTTGAAATGCGCATATATTAGCCATTTAAAAGTTAAATGGTTACAAACGGGCACATATTTTCTTTCAATTGAAGATCATTACAATTGTTTTTAAAAAATACTTATAGATATAATATATTTAATTTTTTAAATATAAATGAGGTGTTACATTTGAGGAATTTGTTTCGTTGTTTTAGATCTTTTCTAAAGCGATTGGTATAACCGCCCATTTGGCCCATGTCTGTTTGGCACGTGCCATTTAGCCCATAGCTTGTAACCTGTGCCCGCCGATTTTGCCATCTCTTCAAACGATCTTGTTTTCGAAGAACATGCAAAACCACAAAAATCCGTTTGTTTATTCTTTAGAACCCTGATTCACAAGTATCATTGACAAAGAAAATCATCATGTCATATTGAAGACCCTTTTATGCTTTTTTGTCAGAGACTAAGAAAGTGACTCAATATTTTTTTATAAATTTCTTTATTGTTATTATTATTATTTTTTAAACTATAGTTTTTTTTTTTTTTTTTTTTTTTTTTTTTTTTTTTTTTAAATACACGAGAATTGAACTCACCATCACATACTCAAATTGTTTAAAACCCTCATTTCTTCTATAAATTTATGTATTAAGTTTTGTAAAATATAAAAGACAAGAAACTAATTGTATTACACCATAATTTTGACATACACTTTCATAAAAAAGACTTTGTTGGATTAATATCCAAGGTGTACCAATACACGGTTGGTCGGAAAGCACTTTCCGACAAGTCGCAGACGAGTGGGGGACACCAACTGAATTTGCTAACTGTGACTTCGATAGTACATCCGACGTTCGGGCAGGAAGAGTCTTGATACTAACAAAGTGTATGGAAAAAATCAACACAACAAAATTGTTAGTCTTTAATGGGGAAACAAGATTGGTCCGTATCAACGAACATTTGGCTGAAGATGGATGGATGGCTAGAAAGCGAGAAAATGATGATGATAGTGGCTACTCCTCAGAAATCTCATTACCGGAATTTTCAGACGCAGGTGATGGAGAAGATGAAGATGGCATTCCTATTGGTTCTCGAGATATGGACAAAGTACAACAAGAAGGTACAGTAAAGTTGAATGATAAAAGTGGTGACATTGATGGGTCAGCGGTTGGAGATAACGAGGAACACATGGAAATGGATACCGAGACAAAAAAAGAAGATGTGAGAGATTGCCTATCTCCGTCAGATAAAAGTATGAAATTCCATAAAAGTGTTGAAAGTACTAAAAGGTCAAATAAAGATTGTGTAGAAGATTTAGTTGGTGGTGTAAACAAAAACGTTCCAAATTTAAATTTGAAGGCTTGTGGACCTGTTCCTTTAGGGCCTGTTGGACCCAGTGTTAGCCCAATAGAAGATGGTGTATTATTTAATATGAATCAAGAAAAACAGCCCATTAATGAAGCTTTCAATGAGCAGGTCATGGAGGTACCAAGTAACGGATCAAAATCAAGAGAAGTTGAAAGTGAAGACTCATGTAATTTACAAGCTACTTTAATTAGTTTTGCCAAAAGAAACAAAAAACACTTCAATGAAGGCACATCTTCCAAACCAAAAAATAAAGAGATGAAGAAGAAAGGGGCAGTCAACGAAAGAAACAAAGGGTGTGGGGGAAGATTGAGTTTCAATATCCTAAAGAAACGGGCAAAGATGAATCATCTTAATAAGTCAGTGGAGGCGAGATCGAGATCGAACAAAGGGTCATCTGATGATAATGAAGCCAATACAAATGGTATACCGCAGATAGTCCCAATCAATAATACAAACAACAACAATAGCGTACAAGATGGGGAAGATGCACAAACAGTACCTCAGCCGAACATGAGTGAATCAGTTGGTACGATAGCAGCGGATGTGGACGCGGTCAGTGACTCGTAGAGAACTCATGTATCTTCTTCTTCTCGTGAAACTATCAAGGTAAGAATGGTTGGTGAAAAACTTGGATTTGTATGGGCAGATAATATAGGAGGAATGGGAATAGAAAAGTCTGATGATAAGGGTGGGGATATAAATGGGGGGAGACACTAAGGACGATTTAGTATGGTAGAAAGGGTGATTGGGTGTAGCAGTAGTTCATTTTTAAAGTGCTAATTTTATGAAGATCTTATCTCAAAATATTAGAGGTTTAGGTACAGAAGGAAAAGCTAAATGGGTTAAAGAACTTGTGGGAATTGAAAAACCTTTAGTTGTAGGCTTACAAGAAACAAAAATGGATCAATTAAACGAGCCTTTGGTTCAATACATGTTGGGTTCTGATGATTTTGGATTTGCAAAAGTTGATGCTATAGGAAGTGCGGGTGGGATATTGTTGATGTGGGATAACACGTGTTTTGTTGAAACAAAGGCGATGGGTGAAGAGGGGTATCTTGCAGTTGTGGGAAATTGGATAGGGAAAAATGGGTTGGTTGGTTTCATCAATGTCTATGGCTCTCATGATATACAACAAAAGGCAAATCTTTGGTTGAAATTATCTAGGATCATTAATTCGATTGATGCGGCTTGGTGTATTTTTGGAGATTTTAATGAGGTAAGAAATAGGGAAGAAAGAAGGAATTCAGGCTTTAATAAAAGGGGAGCGTTAAACTTTAATAACTTTATAAATGGTGAATGTTTGATTGACATTCCAATTGGAGGGAAAAAGTTCACGAGAATAAGTGATGATGGTTTAAAGTTTAGTAAGATTGATAGGTTCTTAATAAACTCACTTTTTTGTCAAAGTTGGTTGTCTCTTGTGGTTATTGCAAAGGAAAGAAAGCTCTCGGATCATTGCCCGCTAGTTCTCATGGATAAAACTATTGATTTTGGTCCTAAACCATTTCGTTGTTTTGATGTGTGGATGGAAGAAAAAGAATGCGAAGATATAGTTAAAGATTGCTGGGAAAAACTGGTATTTTCAGTGAATCCTGATTCAAGATTTAGAGATAAGCTGAAAAATGTGAAAGAAGGTCTGAAAACTTGGAGTAAAATCAAGTTCGGTGGTGAGTTGCATGAAATAGAAAGTCTTAAGAATGAAGTTACAAAATGGGAGTTAATTGCCGAATCAAGAGATCTTGATGAAGTGGAATTGGAGAGATGGAAAGAGGCGCGTAAAGGGTGGGTTGAAAAAGATAAGTGTAAGAATGATATGATCAAACAAAAAGCGAGATCAAAGTGGGCATTGGAAGGTGACGAAAATTCAAAGTTTTTTCATGCATGCATGAGAAATAACACAAGAAAGAATGGTTTAAAGGGGTTGGTGGTAGATGGAAGGTGGTGTGAAGACCCGACGACTCTAAAGTCAGAAGTATATAATTTTTTCAAAGATACTTTTAAGGAATCAAATGAAGTAAGACCATGTCTGATCAATAGCAATTTTAATAGAATTTCAATTAGTGAAAAGGATGATTTAGAAAGAGAGGTCGATGAAGAAGAGATATGGGAAGCCGTTAAACAATGTGGAAGTAAAAAAGCCACGGGTCTCGACGGTTTCAATTTCGGGGTTTTGAAGAAATATTGGGGTATTATTAAGATCGATTTGGTGAATGCTATCAAATGGTTTTGGAGTACGGGAAACATCTCAAATGGGTGTAACTCGTCTTTTATAACATTAATTCCCAAAGTTCAAGACCCGTTGAGTTTAAGTGATTATAGACCGATAAGTTTAATTGGCTACTACTATAAGATAATTTCAAAGATCCTTGCTGATAGGATGAAAAAGGTGATCGGTAAAGTCATTGGAGAAGAACAAAATGCCTTCATTCAAGGAAGGTATATTCTTGACGGCGGATTAATTGCAAACGAAACTTGTGATTATCTGAAGAAAGAAAAGAAGAAAGCATTCCTGTTGAAAATTGACTTTGAAAAAACTTATGATAGCGTTAATTGGAACTTTATTCAAAATACGCTTTTAAAAATGGGCTTTGGAGAAAGATGGTGCAAGTGGGTTCGAACGTGCCAAGAATCGGCTTCCGTTTCGGTACTTGTTAATGGATCCCCAACTTTGGAATTCAAGATGGAGAGGGGGGTTAGACAAGGCGATCCTCTCTCACCATTTCTTTACCTTGTGGCGGCGGAAGGCCTTAATGTGACTCTAAAAGATGCGGTAGCAAATGGTCTTTTTAAAGGGGTTAAAGTTGGTAGGAATGATGTTCCAATTTCTCACCTCCAATATGCCGACGATACACTAATATTTGGAGAGTGAAAAGAATCAAATGCAAGAAACCTTATGAGAATCATGGAGTGTGTCAAACAAGCATCCGGGTTGAAAATTAATTCAAATAAGACAAAATTATATGGAATTGGGGTTCATAGCGAGGAAGTTGAGGGTCTTGCTAACAGAATGGGGTGTTTGGCAGGAAATATGCCATTTACGTATCTTGGTATTCCAATTGGCTTAAATATGAAAAAGAGTGATAGTTGGAAGGTTATCGTCGAAAAGTTCAAGAAAAGATTAGGAAAGTGGAAGACAAAGATGATCTCGTATGGTGGAAGATTAACGTTGATTCAGTCGGTACTTGGTAGTTTAGCCCTATATTTCTTTTCCTTATTTTGTGCCCCGAATAGTGTTCTTAAATCTTTAGAAAGTGTAAGACAACGTTTTTTTTGGGGGGGGGGGGGGGGGGGAATGATGAAGTAAGAAAAACATCTTGGGTAAAATGGGAAGTGACTCTTAACAAATTTTCTTTGGGTGGTTTAAATATTGGTAGCCTAAAAGCCTTCAATTGGGCTTTGATAGGTAAATGGTGGTGGCGATTTAGAGTTGAAGGTAGTAGACTTTGGGTTAGAGTTATTAAAAGTATTTATGGTAATGATGGTGGTTTAAAGGATGAAGAGGGTGTTCATAGAATGTCGAGAGGTTCTAAGTGGGGGGATATAGTAAAGACGGGTAGAGATATTCAAACTTTGGGCTTTAATTTTTGTGGCTCTTTTGAAAAAAAACTTGGTAACGGGAATAATACTCTCTTTTGGCTAGATAGTTGGATTGGGGATGGGGTGGTTCTTAGTGAGAAGTTTCCTAGATTATATAGACTAGAAGTCAATAAATATATTACGGTTGGTGATAAGAGGGTGTGGAGTAATGATACATGGGATTGGAGGTGGGATTGGGCTAGAGAATTAAGAGGTAGAGGGTTAGGAGATTTTGAGGAATTGACGGTTCTAACTAATTTTTTTGTTCCAAATGTGATGCAAGAAGATTCATGGAGATGGATACATGACGATAATGGTGCTTTCACAGTTAAAAGACCTAGGGAAATGGTAGATGACATGATCCTAAATCCAACAGTTGGGGCTCAAGAGACAAAATGGTGCAAGATCATTCCAAGAAAAGTTTGTATTTTTATTTGGCGTCTACAAAAAAGAAGATTACCGGTTTACACATGGCTCGAACATCTTGGTATCGATCTTAACTCAACTCTTTGTCCACATTGTGGAAATGATATTGAAACGGTGGATCATTGCTTCTTAGGGTGCTCTCGGGTAAGAGATTCTTGGGGCAAACTCTTTAAGTGGTGGAATATGGGTACTTTTAATATTGGGTCGCTTCAAGATATTGTTGAACACAAAGGCTTGCCAAATTTTCATAAAAAACAAAGAACGGTTTGACAAGCGGTTTGTTGGGTGATGTTATATATGATTTGGAATGCTAGAAATAAGAGAGTTTTTGAAAATAAAGCCTTCAATATGTATACAATTTGTGATGAGGTACAAGTTCTCTCATTTCATTGGATCTCTAATAGAGCAAAGGAATCTATTTCATCATGGATAGAGTGGTGTTCGGACCCGATCAAGGCTTGCAAATTCTAAATTTCTTTGTGTTGGTGTGGTGTGAGTCTGCAAGTTTGCAATCTGTGTGGTCAGTATCTCTAAATGTCATATAGTCAGTGTGTACTGCCAGATAGAGGGGCTGTTTGTTGTCTGTAGCTTTGGGTCTCTGCTTCCTCAATTGTCTTGATTGAGGAGTTGGGATGCCATTTTGATGTACTAGTTTGGATCGTTGTTGTTAATATATTTCTTGTTGCCTTTCAAAAAAAAAAAGATATATAATAATATGTGAATTTGCATAATTTTATAACACCAAAAATAATATTATATTAGTCTTAAAATCCCCATTCAATCCTTATGATTACAACAATTTTACTAAAACGCAAACGATTTTAAGTTGAATCCCGATTTTAAAAACTTTGCTCTCAATATACGTTAAAAACTCAAAAACATTGAAAATATATAATTAAGGGAGAAGAAAAGGAAAAAAAAAAAAAAAGAAAAAAAAAAAAAAAAGACTTAACATGAAAGCAATACATAGCTGTATCTCAAAAGCCACTTCTTTCTCTCACTCTCACACACACACACACACACACACACACACTGTATGTAGTCAGTAAATGTAGGCAACTGCTAAAATAATTCGAACCCCAGTTTCTAGGGCTCCATAGAAAATTTAGGGAAAAACCCATTACACCAAAATAGATTCCAAATTCAAAACCAAAGTGAAATTAAGTAAAAAATAACAACACCCAGAAAGTCAAATGAGTGCATCAAGGTTTATAAAATGTGTCACAGTTGGAGATGGAGCTGTTGGCAAGACTTGTATGCTTATTTCTTACACCAGCAATACCTTTCCCACTGTAAATTTCTAATCTTTCTTTTTTATTTATTGATAAAAAAAGTTACTTATTTTTTTTGGTTTTTGAAAAAAAATAATTAATTCAAGAATTTATTTATTTATTTATTTTTTAATTATGTTAGTTGACCCACTTTGTATTTTGATTTGTATTTGTATTAAAAGATTCAAATTAATGATAAAAAAACTTATCTTTTTTTGATTGTTTTAATAAAAACAAATTCAAATAACAAGGGTTTTTTTTTTTTTTTTTTTTTTAATTATGTGAAAAAAGTTTTTTGTAATTTGGGTTATGAAGTTTAATTCTGATGTCATTTTTTGAGTTTTGAGTATTGTTAGTTTTGATTAGGATTAAATGATTGGGCATCTTAAGTAGCACCAACATTTGCTGTTTGTAGACGCTACTTGTTGGAAGTAAGTACAGATTAGGCATGGCCAGCCATTACAATTTGGTGGTATAGGCCGACCGCTTGTGTGGAAAATTTCTAGAATGCGGTCCAGTTTAATCATCATGAATCTAGCTGCACTGAATTAACTCTCTTCACCCTTAGTAGGAATGTAGGATCATGGTCGTTGTTAGGAAGATTAGGCTCTGTGTTTACTATTCTGCTCACTATTGCAGTCATATATAAGCAATGATGACAAAGTGACTTAATTACAATAATAAGTTCTAGGGGCAACGTAGTACAAGAGTGGATTTGGAGAAGCAAGGTTTAGTTATTATATTGATTGTGAAATGCTTAAATTTCTAATTAGATGATTCGTTATGTTGCAATGGTCACTTTGAAAGCACACATCCAAACACCTCTTTGGTTGACAGTAGTTAATAAAAAGTTTATAACGTAGATGTAATGGTTTGGACTTTGAAGTTGTAACCCATAAAAGAGACGTCTTGACTTAATAAGTGAATTTTGTTAATGTGTTTGAATGCATTCCGATCCATGTGAAAGGATTCTCCCTTTTTTATAACTATTTTATTGAATCTTTTATTAGTTAGTATCTTTTGGGCGGGCAATGGGTCCACCGTCCATGGACCATGGGTAATTGGGTGTAAGGCTGGGGAGATGTAGATTGTGGATGGTCTCTTTGTGACTTTTTTTTGGGGAGGACAGCCTATATTAAAGGGTGGCCCCGAGATCCGTTATCCTAAGTGAACTTTCTTTTTGGTGAAGGAAACAAGAGGAAGATTGTTTTCTTTTCCTGTTAGGTTCTACTCACATGATATTTGACACTTCTTTTTTCCTTACACACGGAAAATGTTAAAATGATTTAAATGTCTTCCTTTGATTAATAGTTAGGACCAATTACGTCATTTTTATTGAATGCTGACATGTCTTTTGTTGTAACAAGTAAGATTCCCCAGGGATAAGGGCCTTCTAAATTGATATCTTACTGGTCTATGTATGATAACAGGATTATGTGCCAACGGTTTTCGACAATTTTAGTGCAAATGTGGTGGTAGATGGGAGCACCGTTAATCTTGGATTGTGGGATACTGCAGGTTAATTATGCGCTTGGTTATACATCTAATATATGTTGGTTTACACTAAATTTTTTCTGCTAAAACTGCGTTATTGTTGTTAACAGGGCAAGAAGATTACAATAGATTGAGACCTTTGAGCTATCGTGGTGCTGATGTCTTCATACTTGCTTTCTCTCTCATCAGCAAGGCCAGCTATGAGAACGTCTCCAAAAAGGTGATTCCGACTCTACTGAAAGCCGTTTTGTTCATATTGTTAAATTTATTAATCATTTTGTTTGTCGATACAATACAACACCATTTTATTTATGATAAATGAACTAATGAAACTGTATTAAGAGTCAAAAAAAGCAATCTGTAGCTTGTTTGTAATGTCATTACCGTTGACTGACTTGCTTGATCATGTATTATAGGTACATCTTTACTAAAATAATTCAGTTTCCATTTTAATAATAAGTATTTAAAAAATCATTTCAATGCTAGCAGTTCAGCTTGGTTTGATAAAAGTGGAATTGATTAGTATTATGTCGGTTCGTGATTCTACCCGAACTCTATTTTGAAATTTCTGGTTTGAATATTTTACTTAAAAATGATATCATATGGTTCTTACAAAATGTTACATGAAGAACCATACTATTCGAAGTTTTTGTTACTAAGATTGATGCCGCCATTCGGTTCGTTATTGAATATACAAGCGAGTTTTATCTCGCTTGTTTTGGCATCTGAGTCTATTTTAAGTGCATTTTCTCAATGTAAAAAGTGATTGATATAATTTTATTTGTTGAAATATACAGTGGATTCCTGAATTGAGGCATTATGCGCCTGGTGTCCCAATCATCCTAGTTGGAACAAAGCTTGGTAAGATTTTATCGACCTTTATTACAGACATTATTGCGATTATTATCTGTTAGTATAGTGAGCTCATTTTGCTCTGCAAAATGTACAATTAGATGCCTTTGAAGATTAATTCATGCATGGCCTCCACATATGGAATGGAGGCTAGATTACATGAATAACTGTACAATTCTTGAAATCTGTTGCCATGTTCGTAATGATGTAACCACACACCATTGTGGTCTGCGAAAAATATTTTTAAAATTTTGAAACCAAACTACCATCAAGGTTAGAATCACCAATGGTCATTGTTACTCTAAATTCTGCTGTCTCTATTTGAGAATATTTAAAATATACATGACACTAAAAGCTCTTCTTTTGCAGATCTTCGGGATGATAAACAATTCTTGACGGATCATCCTGGTGCAGTTCCAATTACAATGGCTCAGGTACAGTTCCCATTCAATCTCGTTTTATAAAAGTAAAAAAGTAAAGTAACTCCCAATACAGTCTTCCACGGGTTATGGGTTCCAATACCGTCTTCCACTGTGTATGGGGGAGGTTGAGATGTAGACAGCCCTACCCCTACCAAAGGTAGAGAGGCTGCTTCCGGTTCTACCAAAGGTAGAAAAGGATCTCCGGCCTTGCAAGGGGTAAGGATCGAAACCTTGACTTCTGTCTCCAGAGGCAAGGGTGTTAACCACTTGATCCAAGGCTTGCTATATTCAATCTCGTTTTATAAAAACTTGGAATATTTTTTCAAAGTTTTAACTGTCACCTTCGAGGTACCCCATAGACAAACAGCTGTGAGAGGACATTTGCATCCAATCAGTGAGCATTACATGCTATGTGTGTTATCCATGCAACATATATCAAAGGTTGTTTGGTCTCATATGCAAAGGTGCAAGCGTGTTTTAATAGGTTATAATGTTGTATAGTTTTGTATCTAGAAAAGATTTGTACCCAAAGATGCAAATGTCCAATCAGTTATTGAGACTTGCCTGGTTATTATTATGGAAAATAGCCTTTAAGATGTCCCAATAGGATCATTAGTGTATAAACAATTGTTGATGCAACCCTTATCCACATCCATTTGTGAGTCCTGCAGGATATGTTTTAGGTTATTACTTATGCTCCTTAAGCACTATCATTCTTTGGATAATGGATTGCCTTGATTACTGCATATTGGTACTTATAATGATTTTATTCTTGTACTTGCACAGGGAGAGGAACTGAAGAAGCTAATTGGCGCGCCTGCTTACATAGAATGCAGTTCAAAAACACAGCAGGTGATGTTTTATTTTTACATAATATATGCGTGTCAGCATACTTAACTTGTCCGTTTAAGGTTGCAATGTTTTTTTTTGGTAGAGGGTTACCCCGGTAAAATATATTAATCACAAGAAACATTAAATACAAATGAAATGTGACTGAATACCACATTAACCTCAAGCCAAAGCTTGATAAACGCCTATGGAGAATGTTTATGACATGCCCTAAACACTTACAACTCTAGCTACATACTAATAACCAATAAACCAAAAAGCTAGAGAACCAAAACCAACATGGCAAACCACTCAGGGGACGTCCAAGCATCACTACAAACCTCTTAAAGCCTATGTAGTTAATCTCGGCGAGATCTCGCCGAGATCTCGTCGAGATCTCGGATCTCGCCCCTAAAAATAATCTCGGATCAAAATCTCGGCCCTAAATCTCGGATCCGAGAATATCGGCGAGATTTGCCGAGATTTTGACGATATTTTGAAATTCGCGAGATTTTGGTGAGATATTGAAAGTTATATTTTTCCTGTGTATCTTCGAATTAGGTTTTGTGTGTTTTGATTTTCAATTGAAATTATTTGGGTTTTGTGGTGGTGGTCGACTGAATTATTGTGTGACTGTTTTGTTTGTGGGTTTGTGGTGTTGGTTGACTGATTTCTTCATTTATAAGAGATTAAATGCATTGTGTCTTTCAAAAAGTGAGGCACAAGTGGTGAATAAAAATTGATATTCAATGCATTGATGACTATTAAATTGGGACAGTGGGTCATGGTCATATATACATAATTGATTGTTTTTTCTTTATAATTCGAAGGTACATGGTCATATATACAAAAATTGTTTTTTTTTTCTTTATAATTATAGATTAACTAAACATATCATCAATTGTCTAACTGGTAATTAAACACAACTTCCTCAATTGTCTTTGGGACTATGTGTAGTTATGCTCTTTTATGATTTTAATATATATATATATATATATATATATATATATATATATATATATATATATATATAAACCGAGATCTCACCGCGATAACCGATATTTCAAATCTCGGACCTTGAACGATACGAGATTTTTGACCGAGATAACTACATAGCTTAAAGCCAATCCAACAGCAACATCGGGAGCATAAGGTAAATGCCAAATGAGACTGCCTTCTTAAAAAACCTTCCCTAGTAAAACCCACTGGGAAAACCAAGGAAAAAAGAGTACAACTTCAAAGGCGCTCCCAATACAAGTACTCGGCAGCTAGTTTGATTTGTGATATAAGTCATATAACTATTAGTCAAATATCTTGGATATCCATTGATGGCATAGGTGCAGGCGTGCAGTTAGTTTTTTTTTGCCAGAGTATGAAAATTTTAGAATAAATTGTCTGAATGATGTTAATTTGCAAATTTTATATATAAAATCATCGCATAAGTAACCTCTAGAAACATAAAACGAAACATTTTTATCATACATTTAACATAATTAATAAACCATTATATAAATTATCTTAATACATATAAATTTAAGATAATAAAACACTATTACACATTATAAGAGACAATAAGAGGCAATGAGACAAGTCCCCCACCTCTTATTGGGTAAGAGGCATTATGTCACTCAAAGAAAAACCAATAACCCAAGGTCTGACCGTGTTTGATTGAGTAAGAGGCTAGTAAAACATTTTTTGTAAATATCCCTTGTAACTTTCTAAAGAGTAGGAATATTATGATATATCTGGGAATATAAGTTGTGATTTTTGTTTATGGGACCTCTAAATATGAAAAAAAGAAGTTGCAATTTTTATAGGGCATAAGGTTACCCTCAAACAATAATGAAGGGCGACAAATGGTTATAATATCTTTGCCCAGAAACGGATTTTTGCAGCTGTTACGGGATGCCCAAAAAGATTAACCACAGATGTCCACAGTAACTTGTCTATAAAAGTGGTTTTGCAGTCTCCGAAGCAAAACTCAATTATGATATTCACCAAAATTTTCCTATGGTTATTGCAGAACGTGAAGGCTGTTTTCGATGCAGCCATAAAAGTGGTTCTGCAGCCTCCGAAGCAAAAGAAGAAAAAGAAGCGAAAGGGTCAAAAAGCATGTTCAATCCTATAACTTCTCACAAGAATTTATTCTGATTGAACAAAAACCGAGAAGAATGTTGGCTTTTCATTGCTGGATACTGAAGTGCTGATTAGCTTTTATATACCTTTAGATGAATTGCTCACTTTCGTTGTGTTTGTGTAAGCTCATATATGTAATTCTTTAACACTGAATAGTTGAGACTTGATGATGCTTGGCTAATATGTAATATGGATATATCTAGTAATGTGGAAAGATGTTGATTTTACGATGCTTGAAAATGAAACTACATCTGAACGTTTATTGCGTACTTACTTCACAATGCACCACGAGTATATTAGTGTCAAATTTATACCCCTTGTGAAGTAGCACTGATTTAGCCAAACTCGAAGCATTATTAGTTAATTACTACAAAACAAAAGAGGGTAGAGTGATACACATGTTTGCCATGCCTCAGTATTCTGAGGTATTCTGAGTTTCTGACCTAACGCTTGATTGGTAGGTAAGCAATGTGTTTTAACTTTTTACCTGCTTACAAAACTAGTGAATAATAGATATAGAGTAATTTTTGTATATCAAGGGTATTAATGGAATTCTGCAAAAGCAAAGAATCATCATCCTTTTGTAATGAAAAGTCAACTCCTTTAACTTGTCAGATGCGATATTAATCAAACAACGAACAAAACCAGCACCACAGCACCAACCTATTTGACCTGTTACAATCTGAAGGATCAGAATTTTGTAAGTTTATTTCTACTTTTATTTGTGTTTCTTTATGGATTCATAAGTTTTTTATAGTCTATTGTCTGTATTTAAAATTAAATATTGTTACTTTTAAGGTTTTGCTAACAATAACACTATGGGTGCCCGCGCGTTGCTGCGGTAAGTTTTGCCTAAACCATGTAAGCTTGTAATGAGATAAAGGTGGTACAAAATTATAGAAAAAATCATATGGTTTCCAACCAAATATAGTGCAGGTATGCAACAAAAGGAATGCAAGAAAATAGATAAATGCTACTTGCATTGGCTCATGCAAGAGTATACAAAAGATGAATGATGCATGTTCAGTGCCCATACAAAAGATTAGCAGTTCGCTAGGTAAATACATGATAGCTATAGTTCAAGCATAACACAAAAGATTATCGATGTTTTGCTACATATTTCTGCATGGTGAGCACAAACCCGTTGCAAAACACATTATTTTTTAACAACGCCAGGATACCGTTTAAATATTTACATGGGCAGGTTACTATGCAGCTTTGTTTCTTCTTTTCAGCGGCTGTGGTCGACGGTTTTTCTTCTGTTGCAGGGCTGGCTATTGCTGCATGAATAATAGACATAACATGAGTGCATGTGTAGTTAATTTGCTTAGGATGCATATGCATGGATGAACCTGTGCACTCGCATAATAAAGAAAAGGTAGAATGGTAACTTAAAAAAAAGCAATATTAAAAGACATAATCCTTAGGCTGGTGTTGTGTTATTGGTAAACAGTAAACGCCCAGGAAATAAAGATTGTCAGTGTTTTTCAACTATATGTTGGCTATGCAGCGTACGCTGCTCCAAAAGTTATAACGGGGAGCTATTGAGAGAAAGTGGATGCATGGAGTGCTGGTATACTTTTACATGCTCTTTTGGTGAAAATGTAAATGAGAATGAGTGTGGTAAGTTGGTTTGCTGCACTGTTTCTAGTCATATATTTCTATTCGCTGCCTATTCAACCAATGCTAATTGTGTGTGTAAGTGTGGCAGCAACTGGTTTGTAAAAAGATTGGCCAGAAAGAGCCGGTATCTAAAAGAGTCATGAAATATGCTTATGGTATGCAACTGTAGGTAGCGGTGTAAAAAGTTGTTATAAAAAAACGCTGGCATTGTGTGGGCAAATAATAGCTGCATGATTAAAAAGCAACTATTGTTTTTGAATAATGAATGTTGGTTAGAAAGAGGAGATGATGTGAGATTTTCTAGCAGGAAAACGCCAAATCATGAGTAGAATTGCTGGCCAGAAAGAGGAGATTACGTGAGATTTTGTAGCAGAAAGTAGCCAAATTATGAGCAGAATGTCGATGTGATTTAAAGTTTCTGTATAAGCAGTATATTGGTGTGTGACCACTGATATCAATCTTGTGAGTTCATGTAAGTGGAACAGGCAAGTGATTGGTATTATGTGGATGTAATGTAAAGTTGTTGGATGGATAGTGGATTATTTTGGAGTTGTTATTGTGCCTAAGCAGAAAAAGCACAAATGAGGTGCACACTTTTGTCCAAAATTAATTAAAATGCAGGCCTATTGATACCATGCAGGGCTATTCAAAGTAAATGTTGAGTGAATCTAGAAAATAGTAGTGTGTCTGAGATTTTTTGGCTGCATGGAAATGAGCCAAGTTTTTATTGGAGAGTGGGTCATGTTCTGTGTCAAGCTACTTTTATCAGCCTGTTTTAACTCTTGATACGTTGGTGGTTTGTTTTATGCATGCAAAAGATAAGAATTCTAGCCCTGTATTATTTTTTGTTTGTGCTATTTAAGAGAGCATAGTTGAACATATATTCTCATCACCCTGTTTAATTTAAAATAAGAAAAATCAAAAGAGATGTCAAGGCGTCCTAGGTGTGATCATCTCCGGGCCGAGGCCAATTCTAACAATTGGTCAGAGATGTTTGTTCTTTACTGTCGCAAAGCTGCAATTGAGGATCTCCAAATGGCTCAGCAAATGACTGCTCTTTGTGGGAGACTTGCTGGTGTCACCCGTGAAAGGGGCGAATTTATTCTTGAGTTGGAAACCATTGGAAATACTTATGCGCAAAAAACAGCAGAATATTTGAGGGAGGTCCAAGAAAGAGATGACCAAAAGGTGATGCAAATGAGGATCATGGCAGCTGAACTGGAGCTGAATGCTTGTAACAATGATGTGTTTATTCAGAAGCTTAAGGGTTTGATGGATTTCTAAATTTAGAACTACGATGGTAAAAGCGTGTTGGCATCTACTGTCTGCTATCTATGTTTTTTTGCTGTAAGTGCAACTATGCATGTGTCCTGAGGTGTGAGATAAGTCTGTGTGTAATGTGCATGTGAGGCATGCCTTTCATGCTTGTAAGATATTTCATTGAATAAAAGACTATCTATGATAAATAAACACACGATTTGTACCTTTCTGCTTGTTTGATTGTGATGGCTGTTTTTCAAACAACGTCGTTTTCACTGCTTTGGTGTTAGTCTGCTGGGCTGTGTCGTCTTGGATAGTTGTTTTCAAAGCTTCTTGGTGGATCAATGCGAGATCTCCTGGTGGTGTTGCTGTTTATCTGTAAATGTAAAGTCAGTGTATGGATTATTTATTTATGAATTTAATCTTATATAACATTTTTTTATTATGTTTTCATTGTTTTATTCTGCGCCAATAGTGACAGAAGAGATCAATTAATCAAAGAGGGCCAATCTTTCGGTACATTTCATGCAGCAGCTGGTTATGCAATAGAGTATAAGCAGAATAAAGTAATTCAGTGGTCTTATGTGAATTAAATAAAAAGGGTCTTTGCAAATAGTGACATATTTGTCCATTAGTTTTGAATGATAATAGTAGTACATTTTATTTATATGGGTTCATGTGCTAAGAAGAGATGCATGTGAAAAACAGTATTATATCTGTGCTCATGTGATTAAAAGATATGCATGTGAAAAACAGTAGGCCTTCCTGTGTGCCTATTTAAAAGGGTTTCATTGCACGATATTTTTTTTCATAAGTGAGTTTTTTTAGTTACATTAAATCAGCCAAAAAGGTGCAATGTCTAGGCGTCCTATATGTGATAAGCTGAAAGCTGATGCAAATTCTAACAACTGGCGAGACATGTTGGCTTTCTATTGTCAGCGAGCTTCAATGGAAGACATCCAAATGGCAAGACAAATAAATGAGGAGTGTGTAAGGTTGGTTGGTATTATTACTGAAAGAGCTCGGTTTATTCAAGAGCTACAAAGTGTTGAGAATATGTATGCACAAAAGATGGTAGAGTATTTAACAGATGTTCAAGTGAAAGATGACGAAAAGGTAAATCATTTGGTGACACTGACTCATGAACTGGACTTAAATTCTCGTGGCAAGGATGTGCTTGGGCTACAGTTTAAGGGAACTATCAGCTTCTAATTGTTGTGTTACATTGTCATATAAGTTGTGGCTTTTTATAAAGGTGGTGGTTAGGTGCAATGCATGATGTTGTTTGTATTTCCTAGTGTATATTTATGGTTGCTGTTGGAATGCGTTCATGTAGTCTGTGGTAGCTTATTGTAAGATATTTAATTTAATAAAAGCTACTGTTTATGTGAAAACATCTTTTGGTATATGGTGTTTCTATTTATCTGTGCTAACATTTAACTACGGAACACACCTTTTTTCTGCATTGGTGTTGCCGCCATGTGTTGGTCATTTGATTTCGGCATGTGTCGGTTTGTTGCAATAGTGATGGAACTGAGGATTTCGTGAATGGTTTATCTGTGCTAAAAAAGCAAGTAAATTTAAACAAAGAAAAAAAAAATATAGTTGTTGGTCTAAGCTGTTGATGAGGCGAAAAATGAATCACTTTTAGGGGTCATTTAAGCCCGGAATTGAATTTATTTGATCAAATATTGCCCTAAATCGTTCCTTTTGTGATTTTAGGTACTTTGGGAGTGAATTCTGGAAAAGGAAGCAATTCGGACGTTTTTGGAGCATAAAAGTGAAGAAAACGCCAAAGACTTAATTTTCCAAGCTAGGAACAGTATGTGACGGCGTCAAGAGTACCATCCTGACGGCGTCAAGAGTAAATTTCATGACGGCCCAGTACAGAAATGAAGGCGTCACAAGGAAGAGCGTCAAGAGTAAAATACGTGACGGCCTGGAAAAACTTAATACATGACGGCGTCAGATGTAGATCAAGGCAGTCCGAGATGGCGGCGAGATGACGGCGTCACCCATTTGTTCTTGACGCCGTCAGACTCAATTTTCTATATATAGTTTTCTAATTTTCATTCATTAAGGGGGAACAAGTTTGGAGAAACCCTAAGGCCGAACCATATACGATTTTTACAGGTTTTTCAAGGGTTTTCAGTCCTTGAACCCTTACATGTGTAATTGAGATAAGTGTTCTTTTAGTTCAATCAATATGTCTATGTGTTGGTTGTCTATATCTTGTGCTTGTCTTGATTCCACCATGCTAGGCTAGATTTATCTTGTGTTTTCTTAGATCTAATGAAACCTAGATGTTGATTATGTGTTGATTACTTGTTTATAGTTGTATTGGATGAATGATTTCGATGTTAGGCTTAAGAAAACTGGCAGATCTCCAAATGGTAACATGCTTGAACGTCTTAGGAAACATGAACCGATGTGTACTAGGTTTTATTGGTTGTATTTAATGCATGAGTAAATTCTAATGATCCCATGTTAGGAGCTTCTTAGCCGGCTCGACATAGGAGTGAAGTAGGCACTCATAGGATTGGGGAGTTAAGTACGCCACCCCATGAATGGTATTAAGGAATACAATCCGTCATCCACGCAACTATAACAAGTAATTAACGTGTAAAAGATATCTATGGAGTAATGAAATCTAAGTAAATACATTTCTCCACTTATTGCTCACAACCTTAGTTTAATTTAGTTTTATTTTCATTTCTAGTATTTTATTTTGATTGCATCTTTAGTATTGGGTTAGTTGACTAGCAACTAATTCCGCCCAAATCCTTCAAACCCGAGATATTTACTTGCTTTCTAAAAAAATATAAAAATACAAAAATAATCATCCTTCACCTCTAGCACTAGTAATTAGGTTTTCTAATCCTAGCGACACTATTCCTAGCTGAACGATCAATCCCCCGGTACTTTTCACTATACTATACTACAACGATCAGGTACACTTCCTGGTGGGGGTTGTAAGCTTCTCAAGATCCCTTGAGAGGTAAAGCCTGGTGCAATCCCTACGCTACCAAGTTTTTGGCGCCGCAGCCCGGGGAATAGTTATTGTCTAGGTTAGAATCTCTTTTTATTAGGTCTACTTGCTAGATTCCTTTCTAGTAAGATTTTTGTTAATACAAATATCGCCTAAAAATGTTATTTATATTTTACGATCTTCGCTAAGTTTTGTTAACGACAAAATGTAAACTTTAGTTTCTAAGCAAAACATAATCTTACTTTTTAAGACTTGCATAAACTAGACTTTTGCTACATTTTACATTTCATAAAACACAACACAAGTTTATTTCTTAAATTAGAAATTGTCACATCACATTTATGGCAAGTTTTGTCATTATGTATTTATGGAAAGAAATGTGTTTGACTAACTTTGTTGTTGCTTGCAAGCTTTGTATTTGACTTGTTTTTAAGTGATGTGACATTGTTTGGTTGCTAGGAGTTATGAGACAAGACCTTGTTTGGTTTGAAGAGTTATTGCAAAAACCTACTGCAGACCCGGCGGTACCCTGGGGGTACACGAGCGGAACCCATATGAGGGTTCCGCCTGATCCGCCAAGCATGCAGAATGTTGTGCTATAAATACCAAGCCATAACTTGATTTTTGGCTAACCTCTTGAGATCATATTTTACACACACACTCATCTTTTCTTCTAACCTCTTAACATTGTAAATGTGAAGTTTCCTTTTGTAGCAAAGAAGCTCACAAGGTCATCAAAAGTTACAAGTTTCCAACACAACGTTGCAAGACTTGTTAGCTTAGTATTGTGTAAACTCTTATTGTTTACACGTCATTTGTTTGTGTATATTCTGAAGTGAGTGGTTAGTATTTTAGTCCTCAAAATACAAAGAGTGTTGGGAGTTGTTGTACCCTAGTAAAAGAACTAACGGGAGTGGTTGTGCCCTTGTAAAAGAACTCGACATTTAGCTTTGTGTCGGTAAAAGTATAAGCGACGTGTAAGGTTTTCTCCGCCGGTGAAAGGAGCTTGTTGACTAGTGAAAGAAACTCTCGAGTTGGATACTCAGGGCGTAGACGTAGGGCAAGGAAAAAGAGTCCTTGTAGCCGAACCACGATAAATACTCGTGTTGTGGTTTGATCGTTTCTTTCATTCACTTGCATGTTATATATTGTGTTTGTGCATATATCTTTGATCAAACGAAAAGTTTCAAAGCTAACTTAACAAGTTAAAAAGATTTTAATCGGTAAACTATTCAACCCCCCTTCTAGTTTTCCACAATTTTATTTTTATTTTTAGGTTTCTTTAGTCTATCTTATTTCTTTGTGTTTTTGTTCGTAACTTTTCACCACCCGACATCATGGACGATGGGAACATCATTGAACCTGTCATCCCACCACAACAAAACCCACCACTAGAACCTCTTAGGCCCCGAACCTTAGGAGAGTATTCCCGACCTAGCCACCAAGGCTACCGAAACACCATTGAGCTCACCGGAGCCAATGTGACCCCCTTGCGATCCGACACCATCCGGTTGGTGCAAAGCGGATGTGCATTCCATGGACTTCATTCCGAAGATCCAAATCAACATCTTAAGGACTTCCTAAAAATCGTAGACGCCATAGACCTAGATGTTGAAACTAGAGAGACAACCCGATTACGCCTATTCCAATTCTCTCTACGAGATCAAGCTAGTCAATGGCTTGAGCGTTTGCCCGCGGGATCCATCACCACATGGGATGATCTCACCACTCGTTTCCTTGCTCAATTTTTCCCACTGGGGAGAACTACTAAGCTTAGAAATGACATCTTGATGTTCCAACAACGTCAAAATGAATCTCTTTATGAAGCATGGACTCGTTTCAAGGACTTACTCCAAAAAGTCCCTCATCATGGCATAAATCTTTGGCTTCAAGTCCAAATCTTTTATGACCATATCGATCTCTCCACGAGGCGAGCCATTGACCAATCGGCCGGTGGTAAGCTACGTGATCTAAGTGCGGAACAATCATGGGAACTCATAGAAGATCTTGCTCTCTATGACAACGAAAGTTGGAATGATCCCCGTGATTTGAACAAAACGGTCAAGGCAATATCTTTGCCTTCGAACAACTCTAGCACCCCCGACCGTAGGATCATGGAACTTGAAGGTCGAGTCAAGTCTCTCATGAAATCTTACGAAGCTCAAAAGCCTTCAAGCCAAGTAAGCAGAATCGCTTCTACATGTAAATTATGTAATGGCCCTCACGAGACTCATAACTGCATGGAGCTTCCAAAACATGCTTATAATGAATTCACATCGTCACACGTGGGTCGAGGCCCTCGAACTTCTGACGAGGCCTATGAGGCATGGAAGGATAAACCTAATTTCAGAGGGTACCAAACGCGGAGCGTATCCTTCAATGACTCCTCACCACTCACTTGGTCCGAGCATTTTCCATCACAAAGCATTCCTAGGCAAAGCTGTGAAGATGCTTTGCGAAAATTCATTCTATCTCAAGAATTACAGCTCTCTACGCTCGAGGCTAAATTTAGACAAGAGCAGGCCGAAATGAATAACAAGATTTGTAATCTGTTAACTGCTATCAAAGAGCATGTTGTTAATAAACCTATTCACGTTGATGAGGTCAAGTCTGTTACCATCATGAGTCCACCAACCTCCCCTGTGAAAATAAAAAGTCCTAGTAAGCTATTCAAACATCTATCACCAAAAGAAAAAGAACCTGTCAACTCCCTAGGACCAATCCATTTCGTAAACACCATCACCACGATATCTGCTTCTACACTTAACCTAAACCAACAACAAACTGAAAAAATTGGTCATCCAGCTAAAGATGAGACCTCAAGGGTGAACCACGATTTGGCCAGAAGCCCTACCAGCTCGTCTGAACAGTGCGCTGCGCAAGAATCTAGCAAATCGGATGAAGGGAAAGAGAGATCGGAAGTGCATACGAGAAATCCAGCCATTTTGGGTAAATCTATTCTAGAGGAGCCCGAGAGAAAAATGGAGGATATTACCAGTGGGAGTAGCGATATGATACGTGGGAATCGCACCAGGCTTTACCTCTCAAGGGATCTCGAGAAGCTTACAACCCCCACCAGGCAGTGTACCTGATCGTTGTAGTATAGTATAGTGACAAGTACCGGGGGATTGATCGTTCAGCTTAGGAATAGTGTCGCTAGGATTAGAAAACTTAAATACTAGTTCTAAAGGTGAGGGATGATTACTTTTGTATTTTTATATTTTTTAGAAAGCAAGTAAAATCTCGGGTTTGAAGGATTTGGGCGGAATTAGTTGCTAGTCAACTAACCCAATACTAAAGATGCAATCAAAATAAAATACTAGAAATAAAAATAAACAAAATTATACTAAAGTTGTGAGCAATAAATGGAGAAAATGTGTTTACTTAGATTTCACTACTCCCTAGACATCTTTTACACGTTAATTACTTGTTATAATTGCATGGATGATGGATCGTATTCCTTAATACCATTCATGGGGTGGCACACTTAACTCCCCAATTCTATGAGCTCTTATCTCCTCCTATACCATGCCCAACACAATCATATGGATTATAAACAGTGGCTCATGCATTAAATACAACCAATAAAGACCTAGTGCGCGTCGGTTCATGTTTCTTAAGACGTTCAAGCATGTTACCAATTGGAGATCTGCCAGTTTTCTTAAGCCTAACATATAAATCATTCATCCAAGACAAGTATAAACAAGTAATCAACACATAATTAACATCTAGGTTTCATTAGATCCAAGCAAACACAAGATAGATCTAGCCTAGCATGATTAAATTAAGACAAAAACAAGATATAGACAACCAACACATAGACATATTGATTGAATTAAAAGAACACTTATCTCAATTACACATAAAAGGTATCAAGGGCTTGGAACCCTTGAAAAACCTGTAAAATTCACACCAAAATCGTACTTAGGGTTTCTCCAAAACTTCTCTTTTTTTAATGTGAAAATTAGAAAACTATATATAGGAAAAGGGGTCTGACGGCGTCAAGACTAAACTTGTGACGCCGTCACCTCGCCGCCAAAACTCTTCTCGGACTGCCTTGATCTACATTTGACGCCGTCAAGTGATAACCATTTCCATGCCGTCATGACTTTTACTCTTGACGCCCTTTCTTATGACGCCGTCAAATCTGTACTGGGTCGTCATGGAATTTTGCTCTTGACGCCGTCAGGAAGTTACTCTTGACGCCGTCACCTACTGTTCCCAGCATGAAAAATTAAGACTTTGGCGTTTTCTTCACTTTTATGCTCCAAAAACATCCGAATTGCTTCCTTTTCCAGATTTCACTCCCAAAATACCTAAAATCACAAAAGGAATGATTTAGGGCAATATTTGATCAAATAAATTCGAATTCGGGCTTAAATGACCCCCTAAAAACGGATCATTTTTCGCCTCATCATATACCCTTACACTTGAGATTTGCTTGTCCTCAAGCAAATGCGCTTTTATTCTAGTCAAAATACAAGTTAGGGGTCATTTAACACTAATATAAAAGTAATTACAACAAATAATCGTTCCACTAAAGACCAATAGACAAGCACGGAGGTCATACACAAGCACCTCACAAATAGTGTTTAGATACTCACATCTCTCGGGTGTAATAAAATGTAAATTACAATATGGAAACGGAAAATATCTCTCACTACCTGTCATAGCAAAATAGATTACCATAGGCTTGGGAAAGCATGAAACCTCCACCACATGGCGTAAGCACCTAGGATAAACTATCAAAGAGGTCTTTTAAAGGGTTGTAACGTTAGGTGTAGGGATATGAAATACACGGTTTTGTTGGATAAAGGAAGTTTTACTGGTGGCGAGTTAACAATCTTAGTTAGTTACATGTACAATATGGCGTTGCTAAGCCAAGACTAAACTCGACTTAAGCTAATAAATGAAAAATAACAAAAACATAAAATGAACATAGAATAAAAAGGGATGGTAGTCCGTATGTTTTTTTATCTTTTTCCTTTTCCTATATTTTTTTTTCTTTTTCTTGATTTTTCGATTTTTTTTTTTTTTTTTTGCATACACTCTTACCCTACCATCCAAAATAATACATCATAGGAAATGAAAATTCCCCTTACACTTGAATCTTTACATACTTTACAATTAACTAAACTAATGACTCGAATTAAGAAAATCAAAACACTTGGAGCACTTTTAAGATTAACGCACATATGGGGGTAATATATGATGTTCTTCCCCATTACTCCATAAAATAAGTACTTACCCATGAGTCCCAATCGTCCCAAAACAATATGTACAAGGATATGACTCGACTTAGCAACCATGTAATCAATTAGATAGTTAACTTAGGGTTTAACAAATAACAATAATGCACTAAAAATGAGCGCATACACGAAAGGCTAAGGCGATTTGGTTGTACATTTAAGTGGGGTGTAACAAATTCTTCCTTTAAGTAAAATGCTTAAAGTTAGAAATGAAAAGATAGGCTCGGAGGGGTGTACTAGGGGTTTCGTGTACTAAAAATGAGTACAACGCTAAGGGTGTGGGAAAAATTAGTTGACTTAACTAGCCAAGTAATATGACTTAAATGGTCAAGTAATTATAATACGGGTTTAACACAAGGGTGATCCTAATGCCTCTTATCATGTAGTAAATCCTACTACACGAATGTAGTCTCACTAGCGGTCTCGGGATGCATCACTAACGCAAGTTCTAGAATCTAAATGCTACCGGTACACTCATAAGCACTAATAGTAAATGCTTTTCCTATCAAATCTAAAGGCGAACCTCACATATTTGGGTGGAAATTTTTTTTGAATATACGGTTATGTGCTAGTCATACAATCTCCTATCCATGAGACGCTTGCTATGGCTAAAGTTTCACTCCTAAATGTTGTAAAAAAATTTAAATTTGGCGCTAAAATTGCACTAACAAGTAATTCTCGTAGTTTTATTACACATCTACCATTGAACAAAACAAACTCAAGCGAAAGTGCATATGTAAGGTATCATCTTTTTGCCCTCCCCTTACACTTAAGATGAACATTGTCCCCAATGTTCAAGTAAAGAATGTAAAAGTGAAAAAGTAAAGAGAATGAAATCAAATACTCCCCTGATTCGCTCGGTATGGATAATGAGGTGGCCAGGTTAAATCTTCCTCCAAGAAAATGAGCAATCAAAGCTTCCCTTCCAGAATATAAATCATCTTCTTGTCATACATAACCTATTAAACCTGATAAAATAGACAAGACAACCTCGCGTAAAATCGGCGGCATCCTATATAAGTTACTAAATCCTAGAAAACAAGATAAGATATAATGCTTGTGGAATGAAGTTTGCAGATCTCCTGGAGATTATAAAACTTAATAATTCACAAAAACCATAAGACTTCGTTAGAAAAACAAAACTGGTAAAATTTCCAGATTTTTACACTTGACGCCGTCAAGAGTAAACTCTTGACGCCGTCAGAAGTGACCTGCAGAAATTCTTATGTTAAGTTTCCGGAAAATTTCTGGAAAAACTTGGTCCTACTTCCTGGAAAATCCTGCAAAACTTCATTATGACTCAATACAAGCATTTGACTCTAATAAATACGAATATACATGTTCATTTAATATTGTGGAGAATCATGATCGGTTTGTTTCTTGAAAACATATTTGGGGTTTCCCCTTACACTTATCTTTTGCAAAAATACTTTTAGGTGGAGTTAAGACTAGGCCAAAACAACAAAGTAAAGTATTTCCACTATTTAGTTTAGAAACATGATCTACCAACAATAAAAATCAAGCATGCATACGGAAGCAAATAACAAACAAACAAACAAAATCACACAAAACATGGGTTGCCTCCCAAGAAGCGCTTTTCTTTATTTACGAGTCTTGTAGCTAGACTCAAGGTCATGGGTTACTACATGACCTCATCATTGGTTCCACTCTCTGATTGTAGATATTCCTTGTAGAAACCAATCACCTTTTTCTCAACCGCCCCCATAATCATTTGGGCAAATTCTTTATCGACTTTATACCTTGGTCCAAGGGCCAAGCAATCTTTGTAATAAAGACTCCTTTTTTCCCATACATAATCCATGCCCTTTTTCTTATCCTCCTCATTAGTATCCTCAAAAGCACCAACGTTGTCCTTATCAAAACGGGATATAAAGCGAAATTCTTTCATCCTATTAGGCATCCTATAAGTGATACTATCGGTGTTACTTGCAAATCGGATCGTTCATTCTATCTCATCATATTCTAACTTAGACTCCTCAACAAACGGTTTGCCAAACACAACATTTGATAACCGACAATCAATAACATTAGCAAGATCCTCCACAATCATAAAGTCGGTGACAAAGGTGAAATTACCAACAAAGACATGTAGACCTTTAACTCTCCCGACAAAGTTACAAACTCCACCAGGGTATTTGGGATCTCTTCTAGGTTCAAGTCTTTTTTTCACTATATCATTATAAACAGTTGAGGACATAATGTTGATTGGAGATTTAAAGTCAATGTAAGCATTGCTAATGTGTCTATACCCAATCATACATGGTATCTTAGCATTCTTAGGATCACCTCTCTTTATCTTAGGTTCAATTATAGTGAAAGGAGATCGCGGGTTATTGATAAGATTACTATAATATGCAATCTCATCCTTAGTGGGGTATAGATTAAAGTAGTCATTAAGCTTCGGATCTATTTCCCCCTCTTCAAGTCCCTCAATAACGTTCACAAAGTCATTAGGCCCTAGGCCCTTATTTGAATACAAGGCGGTCGCTAGGTCACTAAATGCATGTTCGAGCTCAACCTTAATCAAACTATTAAGCTCCCTAAGTTCCCTAATCTCACTCTCAATTTGTTCACGTAACAAAGCCACTTCTCTAGGGGAAAGGGGTGGATTCGCATTTTCCATAATGGTCAACGGAACAGTCAATGAATTTGATTTACTAACAAAGGCACAAAGAAATAGATAGACTAAAGAGAACATAAAAATAAAAATAAAATCTTACTATAAAGGAATCTAGCAAGTAGACCTAATAAAAAGAAATTCTAACCTAGACAATAACTATTCCCCGGGCTGCGGCGCCAAAAACTTGATGAGTGGGAATCACACCAGGCTTTACCTCTCAAGGGATCTCGAGAAGCTTACAACCCCCACCAGGCAGTGTACCTGATCGTTGTAGTATAGTATAGTGACAAGTACCGGGGGATTGATCGTTCAGCTTAGGAATAGTGTCGCTAGGATTAGAAAACCTAAATACTAGTTTTAAAGGTGAGGGATGATTATTTTTGTATTTTTATATTTTTTAGAAAGCAAGTAAAATCTCGGGTTTGAAGGATTTGGGCGGAATTAGTTGCTAGTCAACTAACCCAATACTAAAGATGCAATCAAAATAAAATACTAGAAATAAAAATAAACAAAATTATACTAAAGTTGTGAGCAATAAATGGAGAAAATGTGTTTACTTAGATTTCACTACTCCCTAGACATCTTTTACACGTTAATTACTTATTATAATTGCATGGATGACGGATCGTATTCCTTAATACCATTCATGGGGTGGCACACTTAACTCCCCAATTCTATGAGCTCTTATCTCCTCCTATACCATGCCCAGCACAACCATAGGGATTATAAACAGTGGCTCATGCATTAAATACAACCAATAAAGACCTAGTGCGCGTCGGTTCATGTTTCTTAAGACGTTCAAGCATGTTGCCAATTGGAGATCTGCCAGTTTTCTTAAGCCTAACATATAAATCATTCATCCAAGACAAGTATAAACAAGTAATCAACACATAATTAACATCTAGGTTTCATTAGATCCAAGCAAACACAAGATAGATCTAGCCTAGCATGATGGAATTAAGACAAAAACAAGATATAGACAACCAACACATAGACATATTGATTGAATTAAAAGAACACTTATCTCAATTACACATGAAAGGTATCAAGGGCTTGGAACCCTTGAAAAAACTGTAAAATTCGCACCAAAATCGTACTTAGGGTTTCTCCAAAACTTCTCTCTTTTTAATGTGAAAATTAGAAAAATATATATAGGAAAAGGGGTCTGACGGCGTCAAGACTAAACTTGTGACGCCGTCACCTCGTCGCCAAAACTCTTCTCGGACTGCCTTGATCTACATCTGACGTCGTCAAGTAATAACCATTTCCAGGCCGTCATGACTTTTACTCTTGACGCTCTTTCTTGTGACGCCGTCAAATCTGTACTGGGTCGTCATGGAATTTTGCTCTTGACGCCGTCAGGAAGTTACTCTTGACGCCGTCACCTACTGTTCCCAGCATGGAAAATTAAGACTTTGGCGTTTTCTTCACTTTTATGCTCCAAAAACGTCCGAATTGCTTCCTTTTCCAGATTTCACTCCCAATGTGCCTAAAATCACAAAAGGAACGATTTAGGGCAATATTTGATCAAATAAATTCGAATTCGGGCTTAAATGACCCCCTAAAAACGGATCATTTTTCGCCTCATCACGATAGGACTAATGAAAGCAACCCTAAAGTTTTTAAGATTTCCTGCACCATTAGGGAAAAGCTCTTAATCGATAGTCATATAGATCCTAGTTTCCCAGACAACATAATACCCCTTTCCCTATACCAAGAAGCCCTTCCAGAACGCATAGTGTGCGAGAGAGTCGATGATGCAAGGGTAATAAGAAATCTATCAATCATGATTGGAGAACTTGTTTATAATATTGCCCTCACCGTGGTATATAACGTGGACCCTCTCACCAATCGAACATTAACCAACCTTATTCTTGGGAAACCATTTATCAATGAATCGAGAGTAATCCTTGATGAGAAGGATGGAAGTGCATTGTTCACCAATGGTGTTAAGAAGGTAATTTTTCGTAGGGGTAATGAGGAGGTATACGAGTATCGTCCTTCCCTTGAGGGGAATCTATATGGATCAAGGGATGGAGAATCGGGGAAGATAAGACGACGTGATCCGAATAATCTCAAAATTCCCTGCATGATCGGTTATAAGTACTTCGATAACGTCTACATTAACGTATTCCTGCCGAAGAATTTTATGTGCCTATTCCATTATAACAATATCTGCAGGTGGGGAATGATTTACAAGGGAGAGAAAGTGGTTGGTAATTAAAGATCATGAAATCCAGGTGTTCGTAGGAAATATGACATTCACTATGGAATTCACGATTGTGGACAACATCGAAGACTATGTCGACCCTAGGTTATCACAAGTCATTTTTGGAGCACCCTTTTGTGAAATCACTAATTTGTTAGTTGATGACCGAAACGGAATCATGACCTTCGCTGATGGAATTAGGAGGGTTTCATACCAAACGCCGTACAAGAGAAAAGACCTTAAGGAAATCGATTGTGACGGGCTTGATAGGATAAGTTCCCAACTTATTTTGTGTGATGAAGATGTTCGGAGAGGGTGTAAGAACATTTCTGATTTATCATGTGGATTCTTTAAGGATGTTTGAAAGCTTGATTCTAAGTATCGAGAAGATGTCTTCAAGTTCGAAGACCCGAAGTACTTACACTATGAAAGCGATACTAGTTTAGAAGACAACCTAGAAAGTAAAACCAATGATGAGGTCACGTAGTAACCCATGACCTTGAGTCTAGCTACAAGACTCGTAAATAAAGAAAAGCGCTTCTTAGGAGGCAACCCATGTTTTGTGTGATTTTATTTTGTTTGTTTGTTATTTGCTTCCGTATGCATGTTTTATTTTTATTGTTGATAGATCATGTTTCTAAACTAAAAAGTGGAAATACTTTACTTTGTTGTTTTGGCCTAGTTTTAACTCCACCTAAAGGTATTTTTGCAAAAGATAAGTGTAAGGGGAAACCCCAAATATGTTTTTAAGAAACAAACCGATCATGATTCTCCACAATAATAAATGGACATGTATATTCGTATTTGTTAGAGTCAAATGCTTGTATTGAGTCATAATAAAGTTTTGCAGGATTTTCCAGGAAGTAGGACCAAGTTTTTCCAGAAATTTTCCGGAAACTTAACATAAGAATTTCTGCAGGTCACTTCTGACGGCGTCACGAGATTACTCTTGACGGCGTCATGTGTAAAAATCTGGAAATTTTACCAGTTTTGTTTTTCTAACGGAATTTTAAAGTTTTTGTTGAATTATTAAGTTTTATAATCTCCAGGAAATCTGCAAAATTCATTCCACAAGCATTATATCTTATTCTGTTTTCTAGGATTTAGTAACTTATGTAGATTGCCGCCGATTTTATGTGAGGTTGCTTTGTTTGTTTTCTCAGAATTTACAGGTTATGTATGACAATAAGATGATTTATATTCTGGAAGGGAAGCTTTGATTGTTCATTTTCTTGGAGGAAGATTTAACCTGGCCACCTTATTATCCATACCGAGCGAATCAGGGGAGTATTTGATTTCATTATTTTTACTTATTTCACTTTTACATTCTTTACTTGAACATTGGGGACAATGTTCATCTTAAGTATAAGGGGAGGGTAAAATGATGATACCTTACAGATACACTTTCGCTTGAGTTTATTTGTTTGATGGTAGATGTGTAATAAAACTATGAAGAATATTTGTTAGTGCAATTTTAGCGCCAAATTTAAAATTTTTTACAACATTTAGGAGTGAAACTTTAGCCATAGCAAGCGTCTCATGGATAGGAGATTGTATGACTAGCACATAACCGTATATTCAGAAAAATTCTCCACCCAAATATGTGAGGTTTGCCTTTAGATTTAATAGGAAAAGCATTAATTATTAGTGCTTATGAGTGTACCGGTAGTATTTAGATTCTAGAACTTGCGTTAATGATGCATCCCGAGACCGCTAGTGGGACTACATTTGTGTAGTAGGATTTACTACATGATAAGAGGCATTAGGATCACCCTTGTGTTAATCCCGTATTATGATTACTTGACCATTTAAGTCATATTACTTGGCTAGTTAAGTCAACTAATTTTTCCCACACCTTAGCGTTGTACTCATTTTTAGTACACGAAACCCCTAGTACACCCCTCCGAGCCTATCTTTTCGTTTCTAACTTTAAGCATCTTACTTAAAGGAAGAATTTTTTACACCCCACTTAAATGTACACCCAAATCGCCTTAGCCTTCCGTGTATGCGCTCATTTTTAGTGCATTATTGTTATTTGTTAAACCCTAAGTTAACTATCTAATTGATTACATGGTTGCTAAGTCGAGTCATATCCTTGTACATATTGTTTTGGGACGATTGAGACTCATGGGTAAAGTACTTATTTTATGGAGTAATGGGGAAGAACATCATTTATTACCCCCATATGTGCATTAATCTTAAAAGTGCTCCAAGTGTTTTGATTTTCTTAATTCGAGTCATTAGATTAGTTTATTTGTAAAGTATGTAAAAATTCAAGTGTAAGGGGAATGTTCATTCCCTATGATGTATTATTTTGGATGGTAGGGTAAGAGTGTATGCAAAAAAAATAAAAAAATAAAAAAATAAAAAAAATAAAAAAAGAGAAAAAACATACGGACTACCATCCCGTTTCATTCTATGTTTATTTTATGTTTTTGTTATTTTTCATTTATTAGCTTAAGTCGAGTCTAGTCTTGGCTTAGCAACGCCATATTGTACATGTAATTGACCAAGATTGTTAACTCGCCACCAGTAAAGACTGCCTATATCCAACAAAACCGTGTATTTCATTTCCCTACACCTAACGTTACAACCCTTTAAAAGACCTCTTTGATAGTTTATCCTAGGTGCTTATGCCATGTGGTGGAGGTTTGATCCTTTCCCAAGCCTATGGTAATCTATTTTGCTATGACAGGTAGTGAGAGATATCTTCCGTTTTCATGTAATTTATACTTTATTACACCCGAGAGATGTGAGTATCTAAACACTATTTGTAAGGTGCTAGTATATGACATTCGTGCTTGTCTTTGGTCTTTAGTGGAACGATTATTTGTTGTAATTAATTTTATATTAGTGTTAAATGACCCCTAACTTGTATTTTGATTAGAATAAAAGCGCATTTGCTTGAGGACAAGCAAATCTCAAGTGTAAGGGTATATGATGAGGCGAAAAATGAACCACTTTTAGGGGGTCATTTAAGCCTGGAATTGAATTTATTTGATCAAATATTGCCCTAAATCGTTCCTTTTGTGATTTTAGGTACTTTGGGAGTGAATTCTGGAACAGGAAGCAATTCGGACGTTTTTGGAGCATAAAAGTGAAGAAAACGCCAAAGACTTAATTTTCGAAGCTGGGAACAGTATGTGACGGTGTCAAGAGTACCATCCTGACGGCGTCAAGAGTAAATTTCATGACGGCCCAGTACAGAAATGAAGGCGTCACAAGGAAGAGCTTCAAGAGTAAAATACGTGACGGCCTGGAAAAACTTAATACATGACGGCGTCAGATGTAGATCAAGGCAGTCCGAGATGGCGGCGAGATGACGGCGTCACCCATTTGTTCTTGACGCCGTCAGACTCAATTTTCTATATATAGTTTTCTAATTTTCATTCATTAAGGGCGAACAAGTTTGGAGAAACCCTAAGGCCGAACCATATACGATTTTTACAGGTTTTTCAAGGGTTTTCAGCCCTTGAACCTTTACATGTGTAATTGAGATAAGTGTTCTTTTAATTCAATCAATATGTCTATGTGTTGGTTGTCTATATCTTGTGCTTGTCTTGATTCCACCATGCTAGGCTAGATTTATCTTGTGTTTGCTTAGATCTAATGAAACCTAGATGTTGATTATGTGTTGATTACTTGTTTATAGTTGTATTGGATGAATGATTTCGATGTTAGGCTTAAGAAAACTGGCAGATCTCCAAATGGTAACATGCTTGAACGTCTTAGGAAACATGAACCGATGTGTACTAGGTTTTATTGGTTGTATTTAATGCATGAGTAAATTCTAATGATCCCATGTTATGAGCTTCTTAGCCGGCTCGACATAGGAGTGAAGTAGGCACTCATAGGATTGGGGAGTTAAGTACGCCACCCCATGAATGGTATTAAGGAATACAATCCGTCATCCACGCAACTATAACAAGTAATTAACGTGTAAAAGATATCTATGGAGTAATGAAATCTAAGTAAATACATTTCTCCACTTATTGCTCACAACCTTAGTTTAATTTAGTTTTATTTTCATTTCTAGTATTTTATTTTGATTGCATCTTTAGTATTGGGTTAGTTGACTAGCAACTAATTCCGCCCAAATCCTTCAAACCCGAGATATTTACTTGCTTTCTAAAAAAATATAAAAATACAAAAATAATCATCCTTCACCTCTAGCACTAGTAATTAGGTTTTCTAATCCTAACGACACTATTCCTAGCTGAACGATCAATCCCCCGGTACTTGTCACTATACTATACTACAACGATCAGGTACACTGCCTGGTGGGGGTTGTAAGCTTCTCAAGATCCCTTGAGAGGTAAAGCCTGGTGCAATCCCTACGCATCAGTTGTTTGTATTTATCCGGGCTAACATTTAACTGTGGAACATACCTTTTTTCTGTGTTGGTGTTACCGCCATGTATTGGTCATTCGCTTTCGGCATGCGTCGGCTTGTTGCAATAGCGATGGAACTGAGACTTTGGTGAATAGTGTATCTGTGATAACAAAGCAAGTAAATTTAAACAAAGAAACAAAAAAATATAGCTGCTGGCCTAAATTTTGATGCACCTACAAAAAGTCAAGTGGCAGTGTGAGGAAACCACTAAGCGCTAATATGAAATAAGAATCAGTTGGTAACCAAACATATCATCTTAACCAGATTGCATGTTACTATTGGCGCAACCTAGTGGCTGAGCTTAATGTGTAAAAACGGCAAGCCACTATTGTGTTTATCACGTATTATATCAAAAGCGTGACTGTACTCAAGGGACAACCATAAAACCGAACTTCTATCCCATTTAAAAATGGAAAAGGAGATGGAAGCCAAACTAAACGCAGCAAACCTGAGACCAGTATGAATTCCTCATGGTGTGAAGGCCGTTATTTGCGTGAATCAGACACGTTTACATGTAGGAAATTAATCTTTGCTGCCTACACAACCAACATAACCAATTGCCATGAGTGATAGTCAGTGCGTAACGGAAAGGTTAATCTAATTTACTACAGAACAAAGAAAGATATCACCTGTCTAATGAGTTGGTTTCGAGCCAAATTAAGATGGTGAGACAATCTATTTTAGATCTTCATGAACACATGATGTTCCTAAGGGGTGTGCGTAGATGACATACTTTTTGGAAAGGGTCATTGTGTAATTATTTAGCTGTTTATATGCTTTTTGGGGGAGGGGAGGCGGCGCGAAATTCAACCAATCAAAAAGATCCATAGAACTTGTGTACAGATTTCATCAGCAATGCAATCTGCAAATGAGATAAAGAAAACCGTTTAAATTAATGAGACCGTAATTTCAAAGAGAGACAAAACCAAACCCACAATTAAATAAAAGTAGTGTGGTATATTCTTACTCAAACCATTACATGGTTGGCCAACACTGATTGCCTCATATTGGTGAACGGCAACCGCTCTTCTAGCTGAATTGTGATAGGCTCATGTCTCTGACCTTCTTCTTTGGTGATCTAGAACCATTATTCGAATGATATATCAGAATAAATTTTGACAGCTCATTAATGAAGTAAAGAATTCATGCGATGCTTTACACCATAAGTGGTTGCATAAACATGAAAACAAATAATATCATATGAGTATTAATTTTCATATGAAACTAAATCGACATATTCCTATTGACTGTCAAACGCACGACTACAAACATGTTCAAGCATGCCTAGTCCACATATTGTGTTATTGAACTATCACCTAAAAAGAAACCGATGCCATAAAAGATTGTAAAAGGCGCGCAAGCAAATAAACTCCTCCCACCGAACTATGTTATGTTTTTATTATCTACCACCAAATAAATAAACACAAACATTTAACAACACATATTTTCAACCAAAAAGAATAACTATGGTACGCATATACTTGCCTGTTCAAGTTGAGGAACATATGACGCCATAAGGGGAAGGCTGCAACCTTGGAAGGGGGAAAAGAAAAAAAAAACCTATCAGGTTTACAAAAAATAAATAACGATATAAGCGTGGAAAATAAGGCAGACCCAAAAACAAAAATTCATCTCCTATAAATAAGCCATAGAGCTAGCTATTATAAAAGGGCCTAAAATCTACGAACAAAGACCAAAGCATTTGTTTTTTTTTTCCTGTTTTACCATTGGTTTTAAAAACTCGACACAGTAGTGGTTACAAATTTCACTTCAAATGGAGCAACATGAGGCAGCGAAATCCTTGCGCATACATATATTTGCCACTAAGCAGCCCTGTTCCTACGATAAAAAATGTTTCAGTCAATTCAACCATTTACTACGACAAAGCTTTGAACGTAAATAAAAAGGGAATGGCAACTTGACCTTGTTTCTCCATCCAGATGTGTTTATTATGCTTGTTAATAACATTGCACCTCACAAAAACATGGGCCCAGTAGAGATCATGTGTTTAGCCACAATCAGGCCTTGTTGATTGAATGGATGTCAGACAGCCAATAATCGAATGGATGAGTGAAGGCCTGACATGCCATTCAATCAACAGAGCTGGATTATTGCTAAAATTGTAGCAACGCAGCGATGATTGTAAAAAGAGGTAGAAGAATCAGAACCGAGTTCATCATGGGCTAATTCATGATAGGCTATTTCATCTCAGGTAAACAATTACACTATTTTAAACAACCACTGATTCCTAACAACTATGACCCTAACAGATTAAGTAAATGCAGACCGAAAATGAAACAAAATGAGGCTCAGAGCTGCGACTGTGGAATCACCGGCTAGCACTTGCAATGGCTGCAATCACCATATGAGGTCGATGCCTTGCCAAGGTGCAGGCCTCAGCACAATATCCCAACCAAGATATCGGTCATGGTTGCAACTACAATTTAAGTCACGTTGCCTTGCCAAGCTGCCAGTCTTGGTAAATTATGGTAAAATGAGATGCAGCCAAGTATCATCATTGCCTTAATAAATAGACAGCTAAGGCATCTATTTCCTTTTGGGTTTATACAGACTTATAGCACCAGCATAAACTCTCGGCTACAACCACACCTTTAGTGTGGGTGGCACGTCAATATACAGAAATAGGCAGCATGGCTTGAAATCATTATAAAGCAAAGGTGCACAACTGAAATAAAGGCCACCTTAGTAAAAGTACGAGAATCACTACCATGGCTGCAGGCGTAGCAAGCCTACCTCACCACGGCGGCACCTGAAAACATGCCAAACCCAGAAAATGAAACACTTTCAAAACTGCTTATCTATTGGATCTATTATGCAATAAGCATTTGGATATAGAAACTGCTCATGTAATGAGTTTGAACGGCATATCAAAAGCTTATTAGCATCAAGTATGAGGTAAGATTATCTGTTCTAATTATCCAATAAACATGACCTACTTCTAACAATTAACGAAGACCCTAATGGCAAAACTAACTCACCAGGGAAAGGAGAAAGTCAAAACATAACTTATAACAAAAACCTAAATTTAGTGAAAACCTCAAATGATGTGAAAAGCCTAAGGTGCGATTTCCACTGTAAAAGAAAGAACTAAAAAAAACCAAAATCTAGTAAAAACCAAAAATTATATCGAAAAACTAACCTAAAATTTCCAAACCCTAACATAAGACCATATAAAAGAAAACCCTAAAATTATGTGGAAACGCTAATCTAAAATTTCGAAGGCCTAACATAAGATCATATAAATAAGGCACTGAAAAAAAAATGGCTGAACCTCCAACAGCATAATTGATCAATCTAACACCACATATAAAAGAGAACCCCCAAATTCAGAAACCCTAGCATAAGATCATATAAATCAAACAACGAAAAAAAATCTCTTGCAACAAACTTTGAATTATTAAATGAACCTGTATGCCTCACCTAATTACACCAAGAACTAAACCACAAAGCTGCTAAAACAGCTAATGCAACCACAGGACTAAATTAACCCTTTTCAATTCAACCAAATATAAACCTAGCATGATCCACCTCCTAGAAACCTCAAAATAACAAACACGATCGCGAAAAAGGAAAAAAAAAATACACCCATCCGCAAAAAAACCAAACCCCAACCAAAAAAGGGCATTAAATCAAACGAACAACATAAAAAAATATATTAATGAGACCTATTCTGAAATCTTCGTAAACCCGTGCACACTGATGAAAGTTGCTAGAAAGGTTTTTTGATCACAAATAATTGGGTCAACCACTTTAAAATAATACCACACCTACCAAAAACACAACTTGTGGCCAAGAATCAAGAACACAATAAAAAAATGTAGTTACTGTACATTTTCCTGTAGCTTCCCTCACAAAGTTACTGCAGCCACAATAACCCGCTTTCCCCCGGATCGGGGAAAGCCCCAAACGGTGCCGGAGCATCTAGCGAAAAAGACCCCCTCTCGGATCTCAAAGATAGAGGGGGTATGTGAGTGAGGCTGGAAAAGGGGACGGGTCGGGCATCTACCAAAGATGAGCCAACGGGCCGGACCCAAGGCACTTTGCCAAAGTGTTGGGCTCACACACTTCCTGATAAATGTAGGTGTTTATAATTTCCTTAATTAAAGACATTTCTAAGTATGAACTTACTTGATATCAATACATATCTTATTGAAACTCACCTCAATTATATATGTTTAAATCATGTATTTATAGAAATGATTAGTTCATATTTCGAAATGTTTTTAACTAAGGAAAGCTTAAACAACACTTATAGGGTTGTTGTTAGAAAAACACTTATAGGTATGGTTTTGAAATTATTGTGTGAACTATACGAAGTATGGACATTTACAAGTTCATATTTACATATTTAGATTTTTTTTTTTTATTATTATTATTATTATTTTTAATAGTCCTTGATAAGTGCTTTTATATGGAATTTAAACTTGATTGAGATCAAACAAAGATTCCACTTAACTGAATGTTTTCACAGATCCAAATATATATATATATGATGGCAACCGCAGACATGGAATTGTTCATGACAAAGTTGAGGTGGTTAATTTACGATGACACGAATGATTTGGTTAGAACCAACCCATTAATCAAAGAGAAGAAGACTGATATCCAATTGCTTTATGAGGAGCTTGGCTCCCTGATTGATTTGTGGTTCGAATACAGTGTGAATAACCAAGAACAATTACATGAGTTTGAAGATGTGGGAAGCTGGAAGAGAGAGCTTACGGATGTAGTAAATGAGGCAGAAGATATCATTGATTTGTTCCTATCTTATGCTATCCTCAGTAAAAATAGCAAAAGTTCAAACAAAAGACTACGTCATGGCACAGTGGTGGGCCCTAGTTGCTTCTCTTCTGAATGTATACTTGAATACTTGATTACACTCTTAACCTCAAGGATGTTATGGACAACATAAAATCTATCGGAAAGGAGATGAGTAGTATGAAGTGCATAGTCAACTATAACACCATACAACACTTTGTTAAGAAAGACGTGATGAATAAGAAGTTGGAGGATCAATGCACCAGCCCACAAGCTACTAGTTCTTGTAGTATCAATACAGCAACAGGAAAACAGAGCGCAGCAAAACATGAAGAAATTATCGTGGGCTTTGATGATGATGCATTGTCAATAATAGATAGACTTACTGGAGACCGCAAACAGCTTGACATAATCTCGATTGTAGGTATGGGCGGACTAGGAAAGACTACTCTCACTACGAAAATCTATAATGATCAGTATGCTGTCTATTATTTCGACATACGAGGGTGGATTTCTGTTTCTCAAGCATATTCAAAGCGAGATTTGTTAATACAAATATTGGTGTCAATAGGCAAAACAGTTCATGATACAACCAGTGAACCAAAAGTCTGTGAAACACTTTATAAAAGCCTTAAGGGTCGGAAGTATCTGATCGTCATTGATGATATCTGGAGTGCCACGGAAAGGGACGATCTGAGATTATGTTTCCCAGATGATAAAACTGGTAGTAGAGTTCTTCTAACCACTCGCCTTGCAGAAGTTGCTTGCCATGCCTGTGGACAGAAATTATAATGCTTTAATGCTTACTGTTATTAAGACTTATATGTTTGTTTAGTGTATTTAATTATGGGTCAAAAGGGCTAAACTTGTATGGGTCGAAATCCTTAACCCAAACAGCCCGTTTATCAGTTAGTTATGATATGACAGTTAGTAGAAGTTAGTTATTATGGTTGACAGTTATTGTTAAACGACACAATGGTTAGATTTAAGAGTCATGTCGTTTCAATAGCTATATATATTGTAAAGGGTCGAACATATGTTTTTTTAGTTCTATTATTAATCTTAAAGTTTATATACTTTGTCTAGAAAAGTTACATCAAAACACAATCACATAAACTCACACAATGGTTTATACAAAACGTTTCATGAAAACTAATTGGCTTGGCAATAGACCTGTGAAAAGATACCAACAGTGGTACCAGAACACATGTTCTGATCCCTGGAGAAGCCAATTATACAAAGACACACCATATGTCCCAAACATTCATTATCTACAAAGAGAAAAATCCCAAACAACCCAAAAGTGGCCGAGACATAAGAAATATATCTCACCCGAAGGAAAACAGTTACTTAAGAAAAAAATGGAAGAAGTGGTATCCTATAACTCCTCAAAACCAAAACAGCATGTTACTTACACAAATAAAGAAGTAGGAGAATCAAGCAGTTTGCCAAAGAAAGAGAGAAGGGCACGTTGCTTTATTTGCAGAAAGAGAGGGCATTTCTTTTGGAAGTGCACAAAGAAAGAAGAGAAAAGTAACATACAAGAAATCGAAACAAATACAATGGACACCACACCAATCGAACCACCACACAAGGAGGCAGTTTTCAAATATGAACCAGAAACTGTTCATGTTTCAACAGACTACATGGTTCAGGGTTCAGATTCAGGCAGTTGGGATGAGATATGGTATGTTAGTACTGCATATAAAAGGCATATGACTCCTATGAAACAGTTATTCAAAAGATTGATGCAGAGGTTCCAAGTTGAAGGAACAGAAGAAAGAGAAAAGAAGTTTATTGTCTCATATGGTGTAGGAGAAGTGATTGTGGACACAGACAGAGGAAGATTAATGGTACCTAATGTGGTTTACACTCCTGAAATCACATTAAACATTCTCAGTTTAGAACAATTGAAGGAGCAGGGTTATTTTGTGAGTCATGATGGAAACAGATGCAAGATATGGTACATGTTTGATCACATGTATGATGAAACTGTTGATAAACACAACATTGTTGTAGGGGAAAGTGAGAGCAGCATGACTAAGAGACACAATAAATTTCTGGATGAGTATTTTAAGTCGATAGACCCTGATGATGCATGTTCATTAGTGAAAGGAATGGAGGAACTGAAAATGGAGAAAGAATTTGATCATGATTATGTGGATTCTGAATACATAAGCATGAATGGAACTCTATATTTCCTAAAGGTAAACACTTATCAAAGAGCATGAATGGAACTCTATATTTCCTAAAGGTAAACACTTATCAAAGATTCATAGCATTTCTTGATTTGATTGGGATAGATAAATTAGTATATGGAAACTGGGAAGTGTTGAAAGGGAAATTTATGGATATGATTGAATGGTTCTACAAAGAATACTTAGGACAAGAAGTATTGGGTGAATTACCACCAACTGTGGGGGTAATTAAAGTTGATTTATTGGCTTTGTACAAATTTGTTGATGCACTTGGTGGATACATGGATGTATCATTGAATGGAAACTGGCATCAATTGACAAAGATACTTGGTCTAGCATATGAACATCAAGAGACAGTGAAAGAAATATACAAGGAGTATATTGGCATGGTGAAGTTGTACTATGAAGAGGCTAAAAAAGTGCAGGGTGAACCAAAGGGAATGGCTAGCATGAGTGAAATGGAGCCACAGAATGATGCAAGGGTGATTGCACATGGTGCACAGGGAAATGCACAGGTTGAAGCACTTGAAGCCCAAGTACAAGAGATGAATGAAGAGTCTCCCAGAAAGAAGTGTAAAAGAGTGGAAGATGTTATGCAGACAAGTGAAGAGACCAAAGGAAGCAAATTTGAAGAAAGCACAAGCAGTAGTGATGATTTCATCATCATTACTTGAAGATTGAACCAGAAAGATCAAGATTGCAGCATTCAAGCATTAGGAAGGAGATTGTGGACAGAAATTATAATGCTTTAATGCTTATTGTTATTAAGACTTATATGTTTGTTTAGTGTATTTAATTATGGGTCAAAAGGGCTAAACTTGTATGGGTCGAAATCCTTAACCCAAACAGCCCGTTTATCAGTTAGTTATGATATGACAGTTAGTAGAAGTTAGTTATTATGGTTGACAGTTATTGTTAAACGACACAATGGTTAGATTTAAGAGTCATGTCGTTTCAATAGCTATATATATTGTAAAGGGTCGAACATATGTTTTTTTAGTTCTATTATTAATCTTAAAGTTTATATACTTTGTCTAGAAAAGTTACATCAAAACACAATCACATAAACTCACACAATGGTTTATACAAAACGTTTCATGGAAACTAATTGGCTTGGCAATAGACCTGTGAAAAGATACCAACAATGCCAAGAGGGGCAGTTTCACTCACAACCTACAGTTGTTAAGCGAAGAGAAAAGTTGGGAGTTATTGTGTAGGAAAACTTTTAGGGGAGATGAGTGCCCTGAAAAATTGATTGAAACAGGGAAGCATATAGCCCGAGAGTGTCAAGGGTTGCCACTTGTGTTAGTTGTCATAGCAGGACTTCTTGAGAAGGCAGAGAAAACCAAAGATATGTGGGAAAGTGTTGTTAAAAGCGTGAGTTCGTACATTGTTAATGACCCGGAAGGATGCTTGGATGTGCTAGCTTTGAGTTATGATCACCTACCTTACCATTTAAGAAACTGCTTTCTCTATATAAGCGGCTTTCCCAAAGACCGCAAAATACAAGTACAAAGGCTGATCAGGCTGTGGATGGCTGAAGGGTTTATAAAAGAAGCAGGCCAAAGAAGCATGGAGGAAGAAGCGGAGGATTACCTGATGGATCTAGTTGACAGAAATCTGTTAGCTGTTGATGATAGAAGGTCTGATGGTGGAATCAAATCATGTCATCTGCATGATCTTTTGAGGGAGTTATGCCTGAAGAAAGCCAATGAAGAAGGTTTCTTTAAGAAAATAGCTATCTCATACTGCAATTCTTTCTCTACTTCCAGCATAAAGAAGCAACGCTCTGATTTTGAATTATGGTGCTCCTTCTATCAGGATTCACCCACGCATATAAGGTCTGTTTTGTGCTTCCATTATTGCGCGCCATCAGACTATTCAATGCAATGGGGACTCTTTTTGCTTCTTAGGGTATTGGATCTACTAAATTTTCCAATTACTATAAATTACAATTTAGGCATGCGATTGGGAAAACTAGTTCATCTAAAGTACTTAGCAGTTTGGTTACGAGATGACAACAATATTTATCCATCCTCAGATCCCCATTTTAAATTCTCATTCTCAAAGGCTAATATCTGGAGCCTTCAAACCCTAATTCTTAAAGGCAAGTTTCAAAGATTTGAATTTTCACTAGAGAATATCGCAAATATACTGAATCTGAGGCATTTGCGGTGTGACAACATCGACATTCCAATTGATTTCTGTGTTCCTGCATTATTGAACTTGCAAACCATTTCTACTTTAAGATTAAATAATAGGACTATTAAGAAATATCAAGAAGCTTGGGTGTTCTGTTTCTTCACCATTAAGAAATCGTGGATTCCTAAATTTTGCCATGTTGACTCATCTTCAAGCTTTGAACCTGCAGAACGACATGGATATACCACTACCTGTAGTGAACCCAATTACATTCCCTGAAACCTTAAAAATTCTGACTCTTAATGGGTGTCGTCTTCCTTGGATTTATATGTCAACAATTCAACGACTACCCAAACTTGAGGTTCTCAAATTACTGGACTCCTCGTTCGAGGGAGACACGTGGGATGCTGGTGATGACAAGTTTTGCCACCTGAAGTTATTAAAACTACAGAAGCTGAAAATCAAATCCTGGGAAGCCTCTAGCATCAACTTCCCCAACCTCAGGAAACTAGTGGTAAAAGCTTGCAAAGATCTGAAAGAAATTCCACTAGTACTAGGGAACATCTCCACGCTCGAGCACATTGAGATTGATTATTCAAACATTCTCATATGGGAGTCTGTAAATAGAATTCAAGAAGAGCAGCATGCAATGGGAAACTATGATATCCATGTCACCTTCAGTGACATAGATCCATGTGAAGTTTTCTTTGATGGAGACCCTTATTATGACTAACTTACCACGTCATCATGGATGTTCTGAGCTACTTTTATAGTGTAATAAAGGACGCCAGCGTAAATTTTAAGCACTATTACCTTATATCTTACCCGACTCAAACCCAAATTAGCTTATTCGGATCAGGTTATGCAGTTTAGAAGCCTTATTTGGTTTAATCAAGTCAACCCGAATAACCCGAACTCTTATTAGCTAGGGTTGGGTTTCCGTTAGGGTTTTGCCCTTATTTTGGTTTCTTAAACCCATGTTAGGGATTTCTTTTATTATTACATATGTTTTTTTGGATTTTTAAGAATTTTGCTCACTTTCCTATGTTTTTTTTCCCTAATTGTTCTGCATAATTCACTGCATGCATATAGATAAATATGTATCAACTCTGCTTTCACTCTCTGTGCTCCCTACGAGTCGACCTTTCATTGAGTTATTCAAGCTCAAACTCGGCTCAAGCTCATGCTAGCGAACCCTTCTTGAGTTAGAGGTTGAGTTCATATATATAGACTGGACGCAAACAGATAACAAGGCTTCTACCAGAAAAAAAATCACCATCTACAAATGGAAAACTTTAATGTTTGAAATACCTAAAGCACAACCCTTAAACAACAGAAGGCCATTTGGTTACCAAGATACTAAGCTCCTCAATCTTCTCTGGTCAATCGATACAATAAATAAATCAACACTCGCTCCCTTGAAGCAGAAACACAAGTTTTATGAGGTCCATTTATGCTAATATTAAGCACTTGTTCATAAATCAGATTCATACTTACGGGTATATACAACATGGTCACTAACCAGATTTGAAGTTGTTGGTCTTGGATTCCTTTGTGTTAAAGACGAGTATATCGTTCTTGACAAGATATCAGATGTTGAAGAAGGAACTTATATGAAAGGAGCAACTATATATGTCGACATGACTATCTTGGTCACCCGAAAACATCAGATTAGAGATCCTATATATATCCGCCACTGTTTCAATGTCTCTAGTCATCTATGGTAACACTTTTCCCATAACACGAACGGAATGGCTTTTCATATGGTTATTGTAGAACGTGAAGGCCGTTTTTGATGCTGCCATAAAAGTGGTTCTGCAGCCACCGAAGCAAAAGAAGAAAAAGAAGCGAAAGGATCAAAGAGCATGTTCAATCCTATAACTTCTACTATCTTAGTCTGATTGAATAAAAACCGAGAAGAATGTTGGCTTTTCATTGCTGGATACTGAAGTGCTGATTAGCTTTTATATACTTTTAGATGAATTGCTCACTTTCGTTGTTTTTGTGTAAGCTCATACATGTGATTCTTCAACACTGAATAATTGAGACTTGATACTTGGCTAATATGTACTATGGATATCTAGTAATGTGGAAAGATGTTGATTTTGCAATGGTTGAAAATGAAACTACATCTAAACGGTTATTACATACTTACTCCACGTACCACAAGTATATTATTAGTGTCAAATTTATACCCCTTGTGAAGTAGCATTGATTTAGCCAAACTCGAAGCATTAATTACAAAACAAAAGAGGGTAGAGTGATACACATGTCTGCCATGTGTCAGTATTCTGAGTTTCTGACCCAACGCTTGATTGGTAGGTAAGCAATGTGCTAACGTTTTACCTGCTTACAAAACTAGATTTACCTCTGACAAATACGTCGTTGTCAATCTTCTAATAGTAGGACAATTAATCTGATCGACATAAGAGCGACCCCATATATCTCCAGGGAATGCAGCCACTCAATAGTGGATCATGATATGAATAGAAAATCCTTGAACCTGGTATGGCTTTAAGATACCTCGGAACACAAAATCTTACAGTGACATGTACTAGCACAGATGTACCAACTTAGAAAACTTACTACAAATGACATGTGTGGTCTAGTAACTCAGAAGTGTTGGGTTGTTTAGCTTCCTAACTAGCCTTTTTGCGCCACCCTGAGGTCATTTATAAGATATCCATTTTCAACCACAATATCTTTAAGCATCATACTTTCCTTGGCGACAATTCGTAAGCATAGATGCATATCAAGGACATAATTTGGTTGAGAGTAAAAATTTCTTTGGAGGATTAAGAAACAAAAAATTATGTTTTTCTTTGATCTAATTAGCTTAGCTTATATAAAGTGTGTGAACTAAATCTGGTTGTGGGCAGGGGCATCATTGCCACCAAATAGCACAAGGTCTCGGGTTCTAGCCTGGACTCCCCCATAGCCACAACCGCTGAGCGCTTCCCACATTATGGACAGGCAACCGATAATGAGCGCTTTGAGATACAGGTTATCAACCTTTTGCTACAAAAAAACATCCGAATAGGATGTTTTGTTTGATTAAAGAACACAAGTCATCTCACACCATTGCCGACTCCATATATTTAGCCCAATAAAGTGTAGCAGAGGCTCATTGAGCCCATTAACGGTCCAATGGTTATGGAAGTTCTTGTTTAAGACAGTGATCCTAGGAGTAGGGGTGTTCACGGATCGGGTAATATCCACAATAACCAAAAACCGAAACTAAATGGAACCGAATTCGTAACAGAACCGAATTGGTCATAAACCAAACTAAATATTCGGTTATCGGTTTGGATATAGTTTTGACAATGAAAACCGAAAACCGAATTCTTATAAACATATATTTTTTCTATGTATTTATATGAAAAAAAAAATACTAAAACTCTTTTTTAGTATAAATATAACATTTTTCTATGTATTCATATGATTTTTTTTTTACTAAAACTCCTTTTTAGTATAAATATACCATTATTTAAGCTTGAAAAAAAATTTGTGCTAAAAATATATATACTTAAATGTAAAAATAATTAAAATTATGTATAGTAATTCGGGTTATTCGATTCGGTTTTCGGATAAACCGAATAACCCGATAACCGAACCGATGAACACCCCTACCTAGAAGATTCTTGAGTTTAATGGCTTTTTGGATTAGGATTGAGATAACCGAACCGATGAACACCCTTACCTAGAAGATTCTTGCGTTTAATGGCTTTTTGGATTAGGATTGAGATGGAAATTGCATAGGAGTGTTATTGATCGTCATTTTAGAAGAAAAAAAAAGTTGCATTAAATTTTTATAGAGTTAGTCAAAATCTGATTTTTAGATATTGAATTTTAATGGGATTTGCTAATAAATACATGCATTTGAAGTGTAATTAATACACTCAAACTTCCCTTTTTAATAAAAAAATGCATTTAATTCAAATGTGATTTTCAATTTAATACATTCAAAATTCTTTAAAAAATGCCTAGTGGGCATGGACATAGAGGCTAGGGAGGGCTGTGGCCCCACCCAAATTTTGGGGGCAATAGTGTAATTCTTTGGTATTTTAAGGGTAGTTTCATAGTTTTGCCTCTCTTGGTTAATTTTATGTTATGTTTGTATTTAGAAAAGCGACTGTATTTAGAAAAGTGAAACAACATTGTTAGGCTAAGCATCGGGACGATCCCGATCCGTCCCCGATCCCAAATAGCAGGAAAAATCAAACTGACTTCGGACCCGAGTGTAGATCGGTTAGTGTCGGTCGGTGTCGGATGGCGGTCGGGACATTGGTCGACTTTGTGTTTTGTCGGGTAATCCCTATTCCCTACTCGATCCCGATCCAGATTAGCCGGAAAAATCAAACCGCCTCCCGATTCGAGTATAGATCGGTTAGTGTCGGTCAGTGTCGGGCGGTGTCGGGTGTCAGTAGTCGGTCGAAAAAACTCGGCCCTAGGCATTGTATATACATGTATCCTCTCTGATCTCAATGTCAACATTTAATACTCGTGGTCAAGTGTGCTTGTGCATAAAACCAATATATTATCATGATTCGTGCATTTGTTAGCTAATGTAGTCAAGTTACCTATTATTAAACATTTAAGGTTTTGCTATTCATAGTTGACTTAGGATCAAATGAGAATAACTCTTAAAATGAGAAGAATGAGAAATAACTATAACCAAATATTAGAGATGCATCGACTTGAATTAGATGCATCCCTAATCTTTTAGATGCACCATAATATATTTCTAGCTAAAATTTAGATGCATATACATATATTAGATGCATTTTTGCAAGTTAGGAAAATCCTATGTATTTTTCGTCCACTGTGGGTCAAACTTGTTGCAAGTACTACTTTGCATCGTTTTCACTTCAAAATTACTTTCGAAACTAATTGAGATGCATCTAAATGTAGAGATGAATCTAATTCAAGTCGACGCATCTCAAATATGTAATTATAGTTATTTCTCATCCTTCTCATTATAAGTTTTCTTCTCACTGATCCTTGCCCATTCATAGTTTACCTTCAGTTTGGATGTTTGATAATTTTCTATGGTGTCTTTTGAAATGTAGTTTCGTTGTATTATGTTTCAGCTAAAATTTGTTTATATCTTTATCTATACTACTTATAAAAGAAAAACAGTCAAAATGAAAAGTTGAGTTTTCAATATTTGGTCAAATGAGAGAGAAATTATAATGTAATTAATACTCTTTTAAAACACTCTATTACTTAAAAGTACAATGATTTATTCATATTGTACAACCAATTAAAAGCATATCTACCATATTAAAATAAAACCAATTAAAATACCACTTACTAAAAAGTACAATAAAATTTTCATAATGTACAATTTAAATAAGCTACAACATAATCCATATGAAATAATTAAACACACTAATTAATGTTATTTTTAAACACCCAAAAATAAAAAGTACATGTTATTATTATACAAATTAATAAAACACATAAAGCTTCATACAATCTAACAAGTTGATGGTACATATAGTTTTGAAAACTGGACGGTACTAACGGGTTCAATCGGGAACCGGTGTTGCCACCGGTTCGGCTAACCAATAAAAACCATCCGAAAACGAACCAGAGAGGACCCGTTGAAACCGATACAAACTGGTGAATCAGGCCTCATCGAGATCTACAGTGTTGTAAAAATCGGCCATGGCGGCTGATATGGCGGCGCCATGGCGGATTTCGGTGGTCCACCGCCACGATATTTCCCATATCGGTCTAACTTGGCGTTTTTGGTCAAAATCGGAGTTTGGCGGTCAAAATCGGTCAAAAATCGGCCTTGGCGGCGGCCAGTCAACTTCAGATTTTTTTTTATTTTTTTTTTATTTTTTATTTTTTATTTTTTTTCATATTCACTTCAGATCTAGCCTAGATCTAGGGTTTTTTTTTTTCTTCATATTCCTTTATAATTTATGGTCTCTGCCATGGCGCCGCCAAGACCGATATGGCGGATTTCGGGGGTCGACCGCCACGGTACCGCCGAGGGATATTTACAACCTTGGAGATCTATTTCCCCGGTTAATCGTCACAGAGTACCCAAATAAAAAACTACTGAAATGGGAAAGTTGAAACTAAAAAAGAAAATGTTGAAAACATATATTTCAAAAGAAAACTATTAATACAAATCACAAACTGGGTTGACCCGGGACGCTTCAAACCCGACGGGTTGACCCAGTTTAATTTGACCCGTTTTCGACCCAACCTAGCATGTTGACCCGTTTAAATCGACCATTTTTTGACCGGAACGGGTCAACCGGGTCGAACCGGGTTTTAAAACATTATGTTTAATCCCCAAATCTTTAAACTTTTATTATTTTTTATAACATATAAACATTTTTTTTATCAATAAACTATCTATCACTATAAAATCCCGTTGCTATGCACGGGTACTCGTCTAGTATATTCTAATGAGCTAACACTTAGTTGATACTAGTGATGCTATGTTTTTACAAGTTCTTCAAAATTTCAGAAAGCAATTCATAATCGAATGTCATTTTAGGCTTCATCGTTTATTTCATGTCTTCCTTTAATTCAAATAACTTTGAATAACTTGGTGTATATTTTTATAGATTTTGCTAACGACAGCCCTAAGGGTTAATCTTCTAATAATTTCGGCCCTCCCAAAAAAAAATTTCAAGTTCCGTCTATGCGAGTGGCTTTGACTTGTTTCCGCCACTAGGGCTAGCAGCCAAAAACTCGACTTTATGTGTGGTTGTTGGGGAAAGAACAGGTTAAGGTCACTTGAAGAAATGCCTCAAATGTCTTCAACGGGATAAGTTAGGTACAACATTTTACAATTTCAGTGTAAATCTTTTTTAGTGTCTAGTTGTAGTGATCGGGCAAACACACATGAAAATCCATAAGAATCATTAAACACGTGGTAGCAATATAGTCTTTCAAAATATTACTGGGCATAGGTAGTGGTCCAAATAGAAAGAGAGACTTCTCGAAAATATTGACAAACAAGAATAAAACCAAAAAAACCATTTATGATGCGGTCCGCGGATTCGGTGACCACAGTGCCTTGTTTATAGGTAAGACCGTAAGAGGAGGTTATTGCCCACATTTATAATGTGAGAAGACTAGGCTAAAACCCAACGTATATGCATATTAGTTGCCAGGCCCACACATGTATGTTCGGAGTAGTTTGCCAAGTAAGGGTGTTTATCAGTTCGGTTCTCGGTTAATCGATTTATTCGGTTCAGGTTGTTCGGTTAAAAAAATTTTTAGGGTTATAGCCGAAAACCGAGCCGTACCGAAAATATCTACGACCGAACCGAACCGAGAACCGAAACGAAGTTCGGTTCGGTTATGGGTCAAAATCGAAAACCGAATTTTATACTTGAATTACACTATTTATATATATTTTTTAAATTTAATTATATATATTTTTGGGAAAAAAAATTTCAAGCATAAAAAGTGTTTTTTATATTAGTATAAAATAAAATTTTAATGGACATTTTATATATATAAAATAATATAAATATATAAAAAAAATATATATATTTATATAAATTTGGTTTTCGGTTCGCCAAACTCATATCCAAACCGAAAACTGAATTTTTAATTCGGTTCGGTTTGGTTTTGACAAATTTAGTTCGGTTATAAGTTCGGTTCGATTTTTTTTCATTCAATTCGGTTCAGTTTTCGGTTTATTACCCGAACCATGAACACCCCTCTTGCCAAGCAAACAACCCTTAACAAAAATGCACATCCATAAAAAAAAAAGTTTGTAAGCATTATCTTTTCTTTCAAAAAACAAAAAAAGTTAGTAAACATTCTCTTCATTGACACAAAAATTCTCCATTTTTTTTTTTTTTTTTTAACAAAGATTAATTTCATTTCAAACCTCACAAAGGAGGAAGATACGACATAACAAATTACATCGAAACATAACCTCACAAACGGAGGAAGATAACAACATAACAAGTTACATCACAAGACATACACCATATAGCTGTAACAGCCTATAACATCACCTTTCAAAGGGTGGGGGGAATCACCCGAGTGAGCTTTGACTGAAAACAACCATATAAGGGTGTAGCTTGACAAAAGTACACTAAGTACATAATACATACAAAGATGTTAAAACAAGGCATCCATAAAGGAGCCTAACAAAATCCTAACAGATCTAAACCAAATCCCTACGCAGCAGCAAGCCGACGATGACGGACCACAACAGATCTGAGCAGAAGAGGCCGGAAGCCATCGGATCTGAGCAGAAGCAGTAGTGGCAGCAGCGACAAACCTCAGCATCGAAGGAAATGACAGATCTGTAGGCAAACATTTATTAAAAGAAAGAAAAATGCAAAAGGGAAAGGTCCGGACGGCCGGCCATAGCCGACCGCCGGAGAAGGAGCAACAGGATGAGTTTTTTCCTAGTGAGAAGGAGGAGAAAACTTTATTTAGAGAGAGCATTCGGTAAAACAATTTTTCTAACTTAATTAATTCTTTGCTGTTAAAATATCAAACAATGAGACAATCATCTTAGACGTACAATCGTCTTGACAATGGGTTAAATTTCATCATCAGATGGTGTTTCTTAGTAACAAAGCTCGGTAATTAGGCAACACTCATCACACCTATGTCGAAGCTTGGAGGAATTTGTTGCAAAGGATTACTTTGATATCGAGCTGATAGCGTGAGAAGCTAATTAATTCATTGGAACTTTTAAGTGCGTTGGTAATATATTTTATTTTTCACAGCAGCTCATGTGCTTCTGTTTAAGTCTAATGAAAATCGAAGCTGTCCCCGATTGAAAGTTTAATGGTGCCATCAAAGCTTATTCTCTTCATGACCTTTTGAGAGAGCTATGCTTGGAGAAAGCGAGAAAAGAAAGCTTCTTTCTTAAAATACGCAGTCAATGAATTATCTTCCTTTTAAGGCTACACCATATAAGCAAGGCTACGTGTTCAAACTCTTCTATTGGATCTCTGATTATTTAAAGGTTACACCATATAAACCAATCCGTATATTCACAAACACAGACATCTGTATCAAGGATTCAATCACTTTTGTGTTTTCGTTATCAGTCGGCCTTGTTTGAAGACTTTAGTTCGTGTTTCATTTCTTGGGGGATTTTAGTGGTGTTGGATCTACAATCTATTAAAATCTATGGCTTAATTACCACTGGATGTACAGCTACTGGTTTACTTGAGGTACCTTGCGCGCGATTTGGCATGATGGAGAAGTCCCACCCTGGCACCCTCGATATGCGAGCTTGGGAGCCTTTAAACCCTCATTGTTAAAATATGTTATATATCTATTGTTGGAATTATGATATCATGACAATTATATAAAATAACCAAAACACATCAAGAGAGCATATGCGAAAGCGTTATAACAAGAACATATAACATGTAATTAATTAATCAATAATAAATAGTAAACGTACCTTTGTGATTGTAGCCCGAACAAGAATCAATATGCAATCTTCAACTTATGAACCCTAATTAGGGTTTATGTGGATTGTAAGAATTACCCCTTACCTCTTTTGTAATTCAATCCAAGATACAATCAATAGTGTAATTGTATCACGTACTTGTACACACGTACTAATACCAAGTAAATAATAACAAAACACCTTTTAGAAGATCAAAATCGAATCCCTAAGGGTTTAGGGATGTTTGGTCGATTATTGAATAAGAAAAGAACAAGAGAAAAACTTTAGGTATTGTGTGTGTAAAGAGATACCCAAAACCTAAAGAATGCCTTTGTATTTATAGTGTAACAAATCTTGGAGCTCAAGTAATGTTTGGGTTAGGCTTCCCCTCCCTCAAACCGATCGGCCACACCCTTAATGGGTGTTCCGGAACCTTCTTGACATCCAATTATTTACACAATAAAACTTTCCTTATATTCGTCTAACGGTCGTTAGTCATTCTCCGTTAAATACTAACGGTCGTTACATGTTTTGTTTATTTAATAATTATTCTTAACATTTATAAATAATTATTATTCATTTACTCTTCATACGTAAAGTGTACAATCCATGATCTCGAGTTCGATCCTAACATACGACTACTAAAATAATGTCCATAATCTAACAGCTCCCACTTGGACATATTTTAATAGTGTAATTACATCGGTTAGCGTCTTGCAACACGCCGATGCCTCTAGTACGATTTCGAGTAAGGCTCCTGGAAAAACCTTTTAATGATTTCTTATTATTATTATCCTTTTGTTTCTAATACCATGTTAATAAGGATATGGATTAAAGTCATTCCTTAATTAACCATTCTGTTTCTCGTTGTTTGTGATTGATCAAGATTACCAAATCTTCTGAACATATTCAGGGGAGATCTTGGGTGTGGCCACACATACATCTTACCAACCCTACGAGGGGCCCAATAGTATTAAACTCCAAAAATAAATTTGAATAAACAAATTCTATCTTGACTACAAGCAAAACCCATAAACTTTGTAACACTTCCGAAAACAACCCTTATGACTACCAGTTACGTATAGCGTTAAGTTGTTCCACAAAAATGTACTACATTCATGACACTTATCTTGCATCTCAAGTCTAAGGATAACTTCTCATGATTTACTTAATAACAAAATCCATAAAGTAACATCATGTAGTTGGGATAAGTCCTATATTCGGTATCATTGAATATCATCTGAAATGGCATGACTACGCATCAATATACTTTAAGTATATTATACCAACCTTCAGATTTGTCTTGATTTAATAATATTCTCATATTATTAAATGACAACGGACAATTTAGAATAACATTTATTCATGGATTAAACATACAAATATAAGATACAATATATTATAAATTAAACATACCATGTATTTAAATTTATTATAATAATTGTTTAACATCCCTTATCCAAATACTAAATAGATCAATGCATGATAACTCTTGTTGATGAATTATGTCTCAAGTAATGACATTCCTACTTGTTGACAAAACATAAATCATCCAACTTTGATCTATCGGAATTTTAAAAATACTTATTTCAAGAATTCAACTAGTGAAGTTCTTGTATATGCATACTCAACTATTTTGATAATGTCATATTATATTTCATAAAATGTGTGTCATCCTTAACCACCAATTTATGATAATCAAACTTTCAAACATTTTAAAGTTTAAAGTATTCTTATTCTCTTAATGTATAATGCAACTATGCCTTTAGTAAACATAACTAGTAATAGCCAAGGATGAAATCCTTACCATAACTAGTATTGAGTGTCATCTCAATTTCATTAGCATCATTGTATGCAACAACAATATGCTATTAAAACTTCCCGTAAACATTAATATCTATTGTGTAATATTTGATGCCCTTCAAACATTCAAGTTTGTTAGCTATGACAATTTTCACAACAATTGAAAAATTGTTCATCTATAGAATTTGGAAACTGTTCCAGATTTAGGATGTGATTCTATAACCAAACATATTCTTTTTAGAATATTACACAAGTTATCTAATAACTTTTAATTAGATATTAATATTACCAAATCATCTTGTAATCAAGCATGATACAACAAAACATGATGTACATGAAAAATCTTTGAGTCATACTTAGATTTTATTCATGTCATACATATCTATTTAGACTTTCTAAATAATATATCATGTTATATTAGATTTATTTACCGCACATGTTTCAACAATAAACATTGATTCCAAGGTTGTATGTCTTATTTTCTAAATCTTTCAAGTAAAGTTTCATTCCAAACTAAGACTTAACTTTTAACTTATATGGAATGTTACCTTTTATATGTTCTACAACATATATGATTTAAGAAATTAAACATAATACTCCCACTAGCTTTTAGGAATACTTAGAAATTATCTTATTTCAATTATAAACCAAAACATGGATTTAATAATTAAACATAAAATAATCTTCTAGATGCATGCATTTATCCATCCATGGATTATTGCACTTTGTACACTTCTAAAGATTTATTTGAATTCATAAACTCCTTTTGATTACTTATCGTCCTCGCTTAAGTAATCACTCAAGAAAGAGTTTTGATATTCTATTGTCAATTTCATAAATATGACAATCATAATCTTTATATATATATTTAATGTATTTAGAAAAGAATATTCAATCACAATTAATTGCTTAAGTGTGATTAATAATCTTGTCATAAAACATACAATAAATGCGTGCACAATTTTGTCCATATGATTTCTATACAAAGATTTAAACTACAAAGGTTACCTTATCTTTGAAGAAACTCATCTTTATTTTCTAGTCTAACTATTAAGATAAACCAAGTTTTTAAAATTGATTATCTTTATAGACAGCATCTTAATCATTCATAACATGTGTACTTTACCCAATTTCATAATTGGTAATGTAGCATGATGATTATCAGGTTTACAATAATCCTGTAAATCATAACCCTCAGCATATTCATCAAATATCTGAGATATATTTCTATTCTATGAATGATAATTCCATCTTCTTGATATTTAACATTTAAATGTCAAACTTTATTATCATCTTGAGATTTAACATCCAAATGTCAAACTTCATCATGATATTTACTACTGTATTTTAGAAGATTATGTATCTTGTAATTTTATCTTTTAAAGATCAAAACTCACACTTGCTTTTAGTAATTTAAAGACTATCTTTAAATACTTAGCAAATAAAGAAACAATACAATGTTCTCTTTTGGGATATTACAAATACTTATTGATAGTTCCTAACTTTACTTTGTTAACCTCTTCATAAGCAGTTAATCAAATTTAGAACTTCAATATAAGACTTAATGTAATTCATCACATTCATCACATTCCATCATATGATGATGTCTTATTAATCTTCTAGATTGGAGTTTTATTAAATATGTCCAAGTCATACTCAATATTCTAACCTTGATAACTTTTTGGAAGAAAAGAGGTCATAGTTATCTTTAATCAAACAATATAACAAGAGTTTGATTTTCCTAACTGAACATACCACAAACATTTGGTATTTCATTAGTATTAATATTGTAAGACAATCTAACAATATATAAAGATAACCATATTCGTTTTGGCTTGTCTATTTACCAACTAAGTCATTTTAATGGTATAATAGTATTTTCAGTCAATTGCATGCTTTATAACACAAGTACTTTTGACAAAGTCACTTCATTTTCATGTCTCTACAAGAAAACATAAACTGTTGTAATCCCACTATACGTTATAAGTCATTTTAACAATTTAATAACTTCATGTATATGTCTTAATTATAAAACATAACAAGAAAACGTCTTACTTTATTATAAGTCTTGTAACAATTAAAAGACTTTATGTTTATATCTTTACAATGAAACATAAACATGTTTAACTAAAGTAATTATGAACGCCATCTTTTGGTTTCAATAGTAATTTCAAGTTAATATATATTACTTCACAATAATGTAAATAACATTATTTCTTTATATATTTATGTCATTCCAAGAACACATAAATATTCAGATTGAAGCAACAATAGATTACTTTATTAATTTATGTCATTCCATTAATTCATAAATATACAAATTAGAGTAGTCTTAATATCATATTGACACATGTTCTAATAGGTATCTAATTTAGAAACTGCAAATTCTCATAGTTCCATTACATCAGTTGATCTGCTAGTAATGGAACAATCTAGCTAAGCTCTCACATAACATAAATTGTAACACCAAGTGTTTCTTGAATTAGATTAGTATAATTCATATTAGAACATTATTCTCTTACCTCGCAGAGAATCCATTAAATCATATCTTTATGAGTTGTTTCTTGCACACATTAAAGATAACATTTCTCCCACTTGTGCATGGAACAATCTCATATAGCAAGGTTGCAAAAATCGTGAATCGGTAGTCGGGCGGTCGACCACCCTGTAGCTTGTAATCGGTCTAGGCGGGATTAATCTATGATTAATCGGATTGACATTACTGACAAAATTTAGTTATTTCCGGCAAGTTTTGTGTATTTTTTGTGAGTTTTAGGTATTTCTGGCAAGGTATTTTCTAAAAAACAACTTGTATTAGACTTAAACAGTTACTATAAGTGATCAAAATAAGTTTACAGTGAGTTTTGGGTACTTCCAGCAAGATTTATAGGTTTCCGGAAAGTTTGACCACCATTAACCACTGTTGACCTATTTGTTTGACCCAGTTATATAAATCGGCAAGGTCGGTGGCCTTGTAGCACGTAATCGGTGATTATTCGGCCTTGTATACCTTTTTTTGCAACACTGTCATATAGTTGATAAACAACACGCCATGCATTTGGTTATGTGATCAATATGATTGTGTCATAGATTTTAGCATAACAAGTAGATGTAGAACAATGTCTAGTAAGGAAACGTACAAGACTATCATTAAAAGTATGAGTGTCTATACTTGAAAAGTAATTATCTTTAGCTACCAAGATATCAAAGCTTGTAACTCTCACTGAATTAAAGATCATTACAATAATTCCTTATTCAGTAATAAGTACACAGTACTCCCACTGAATTTGACAACATTGTAAATGTTTCATATCCAGTGAAAACAAATATTGTGCTTTTAACTTTCCTACACCTTTAAATGTCCATACGTAACAATTACTTATGCACTAAAGAGTGTATTCAACTACGTAAATGATGGACTATCCACCAAATGCTATTAACTTGAAAAATTGGGCATGCAATTTCTTCCTTAACAGGTCTACCATCCAACAATGTATATAGCACCTTTAAAATAGTCAAAACAACTAGTTTGTTTTTAAACATTTTGTAGTAATTAGTCTAGCTTCTAATTATAATAACTCATAAAATGTCATACATAATTTTCTGTTAACCAAATATCATATTTGTTACTAAGAATTTAATCACCGAATGAGGATGATGAAATCCCTATGAAAAATGTACGCAATTTTCTTAACTATTAAAAATTTGCTATGAGTTATATTAGAATTTAGACATATCTAATATTCCTATTATCCTTTCTCATTCATGAAAAGGAATAGGATTGTGTCTCACTCTTCCTTCATAGAAAGGAGTCTTCTTTTGTCTTTTAAGTAAATATTTCTTAATCAAACATTTGTTTGAAAACAGAACTAGATCAATTTACCAAAGCCCAAAGTGCGTTTACGGTTTGAACGTTGCATTAATACATTAAAACGAATTACAAAATTCAATTTTAGTATTTTCGATAATTAGATCTTTAAGAAAATAAAATACCCATTGGTAAATATTCATATAAATCATAGTATTTTCTTAAAGCTAGGATCCTAATTGACATAGTACCATTACATCAGTTGATCTGCTAGTAATGATAGCATTCAACAAGGTAATTGTCGAACAATAATTGCCAATATCATATTGCAATTCCTAGATTTATGGGATTTACAATCACAAAACTTTTGTAATGTAAGCATGTTTGATCCCTATCTTAATGCCTTGAGTCCAAGATCTCACTTCCTACTCAATTTAAGTCGTCTAACTTAAAAACTGCAAACTCATAAATCCATCACATCAGTTGATCTGCTAGCAATGAATTTATGAAATTTACCTCTCCATTGCAATCTCGCCAAGTTCTCGCATGATGTAAATTACAACTTCAAGTGTTCTTAATTATATGGCATTCGACTTAATTTTATAAGGGTATTAAATTTTGACGTGTAATCAAAATAATGTATGAAGAAGCATGCATACAACTTCATAACATTGGTTTTATAAAACATTTTTATTACCAATTTACTAAGAGTAAAATAACAAAGTTTTGATTGAGGTATCGGGTTCACCAATTAAAGAATTACCAACAATTATCATCCACTTATATCGTACTTTTGCATAAGCCCTAAGGCTTAGTGTTTCGGATAACCATTGTGGAATTGTGGTGAATTCACCCTTAAGATGACAATGTACGTAATATAGTGATATAGGTAAGTCTAGAGTCGGCACACAAGCGGTTGTAGAGAACCGGTAGGTGCATAGTCTTTAAAAACCCCTCTCTACAAGCACATTGTATGGCAACCTTCGGTCCGCCTTTCGCACACTATGTACAAAAACATCAATCAACCAATCCTTTGAAATTTAAACTCTTAAAACCAAAACAATTTCGCCATTTATTTAGTCCATATTATTTTTCTATTAAAAAATTACCCTTTTCATTTATAAACATGTCTAACATAATAATAAACAAAAACAAGTAATATATAATAAAAAATAAACAACCAAATAAACATATACATAACATAACAATTAAATATGTATAAACATGTAGCCACATGCAAATCTTATTCAATAGTCCTATTAATAATCAAGTGTAGGTGTATAATGTATTTATTCAATTAAGGCTTTCTTCTTCTAGAAAAAAGAGCCACATACATCGATAAATCGATTGCGTAAGCCAAAACTAAACAAATACCACATAGCACATAATTGATTACTTAATATTGGAGTCTTCCCCAATTCGACATCTATTAATAAATTTACATGTTATGATATAACTTAACAATTAATTATATATCCAATTTAAACCATTTAAATTATCACACAATATAAAATCCATGCAAATATGCATTTTTTCATGGATTAAGCTTAACAATTAACATATTGCACCAAGATCGTTTACTAAAACGCATAACCAATTACATGACATCCTAGGGTTTCTAATCATATTAAAAAATCAAAACCAAAACCCTAAAACCCTAAAAGGTCTAAATCGACCCAATTAAAAAATTAGGGTTAGGAATAAAAAAACCCTAAAAAACATGTAACTAAACGAATCAAGATTCAATTTTTATCGTTTCGATAATTAATTACACATTATAACGGCTCTAGATGCCACTGTTAGAATTATGATATCATGACAATCATATAAAATAACCAAAACACATCAAGAGAGCATATGCGAAAGCGTTATAACAAGAACATATAACATGTAATTAATTAATCAATAATAAATAGTAAACGTACCTTTGTGATTCTAGCCCGAACAAGAATCAATATGCAATCTTCAACTTATGAACCCTAATTAGGGTTTATGTGGATTGTAAGAATTACCCCTCACCTCTTTTGTAATTCAATCCAAGATACAATCAATAGTGTGATTGTATCACGTTCTTGTACACACGTACTAATACCAAGTAAATGTTTATGCAAGTAAATAATAACAAAACACCTTTTAGAAGATCAAAATCGAATCCCTAAGGGTTTAGGGATGTTTGGTCGATTATTGAATAAGAAAAGAACAAGAGAAAAACTTTAGGTATTGTGTGTGTAAAGAGATACCCAAAACCTAAAGAATGCCTTTGTATTTATAGTGTAACAAATCTTGGAGCTCAAGTAATGTTTGGGTTGGGCTTCCCCTCCCTCAAACCGATCGGCCACACCCTTAATGGGTGTTCTCGGACCTTCTTGACATCCTATTATTTACACAATAAAACTTTCCTTATATTCGTCTAACGGTCGTTAGTCATTCTCCGTTAAATACTAACGGTCGTTACATGTTTTGTTTATTTAATAATTATTCTTAACATTTATAAATAATTATTATTCATTTACTCTTCATACGTAAAGTGTGCAATCCCGTGATCTCGAGTTCGATCCTAACATACAACTACTAAAATAATGTCCATAATCTAACATCTATATTGTTACCAAGTACCATATCAAACTTCGCGAATCTAAGAAATTTTTGGAGTTTCAAAAATGAGTTTTGCTTACCATTTCCACGTTGGTGTTGGAAAATGAGACAAAATGTTTGGAGAAATGTATTCCTGGAATCAAGAAGCTTACGTTATGTGTTTGATTGTTTCAAATGTGGAAACTGACTTCCAATCACTCATTTTTCTTGAAAGACTAAAGTTAAGCTTCACATGTGAAATGCAATTTCAGAAGACATGTATTATCTTTCTTGCTCAATCAAAACCCCTTACATTAGGAAAATTTTAATCTTCCTTGGAGTGACATGTCTATTATACAGTCGTTACCTAAACTCTTAGGTTCTTAAATTACTTTAGAGGTCATTCTATGGAGCCACGACACGTCGTCACTTAAAGTTGAGCAGGAACACACTTTTTTTTTGCCAGAATTTTGAAGGTAAACTTAAATTTTTCATAAATGAATTGATTTTTATAAAATAATGCCAATACGTTTAGTCACGACTACAATCGTGGCTAAAAGATGCAAATTTTTTTTTTAATAATATTTAGATAAAATCCTGAAAATAATATAAAACAATGAAACCTTATAGTAACGACTTGGGTCGTGACTAAAGATTAAAGTGCATTATTTTGACCAAATTCTCTTCATTGAAAATTAAAGTCTATGTTAAAAACTTTTAGTCACGACTTTACCGTGACAAAAAAGGTCGAAGGCCAGTATCTTGACCACATTCTGCTCGTTGAAAGTCAAAGTCAATGTTTTATTACCTTTAGACACGATTGTGTCGTGACTAAAGGTAATGTTCAAAGGCTAACCGCAAAAGACGACTATTTTGTCGTTTTGTACACTTTTGGCCACAAATTTAGTCGTGGTTAAAAGATTTATGTGGCTAAATGTCCCGATTCTAGTAGTGGGTATTATTTAGTCCTCATATTCACTTACTCCAACAATGTTAAAAGATTGCTCAATGATATAAGTAGAGTAGCCTTAACCTGAGTACGGCTTCAGGAGACCTTGAAACATAGAAATGTTACAATGACATGCATGTGTGTGACCACGCATAAACCTTCTCAATAGCAATTACGGAAAATGATATATGTGGTTTAGAAAGTGTTAGGGTGGTGGCAATTGTCAGTTTATGGGCTAGCGGTATTCCCATACTGCCGGGGTACACCGCCGCCACCTCGGAGGTATGGTTGGGAGGTATGGTTCAGCGGCAAACATTGCCTCGGAGGTATGAAGTATTTGTTTGTAAAATATGACCGTTGGGGGTACTTTTTAACCGTTTGGAACACTAGAAACAAAAAATAATAATAATAATAATAATAAAATAAAATTATGAGGTGGGTTGGGAGGTATGAAAAAAGTATGGTTGCCACTAAAAAAATGAGAGGTATGAAAAATGTATGAATGAGGTGGAATGATATTATTGACGGGTTGGGAGGTATGGAAATTTTTGGGAGGCATGATTGCCACCACCCTTAGGTTGTTTGACTTCCCAACTAGCCTTTTGTGCCCCTCTAAGTCCAACCATAGTATTACGTACACTGTCCTCGGCCACATTTTGTAACTATATCAAGTTATCAACAACATGATTTCGTTGAGGTGGTCAAAATTATGGAAGTAGCACGCAAGAAATTATTATAAGATGTTGAACCAAATAACTGAAAATAATGGAAAAGAATTAAGGCATGGTGATGAAGATGAAGACAGTGTGCATGGTAGTGAGGAGAATTATCTTTGTAGAAAACTAGAAGGGGGTTGAATAGTTTATCGGTTTTTAACTTGATTTTCTTTGAAAATTTTTACATGTAATCGACAGCTATAACTTACCAAACAATAAATAATATGCAAGAATAAAAGTAAGAAACGATCAAACCATAACACGGATATTTATCGTGGTTCGGCTACAAGGACTCTTTTTCCTTACCCTACTCCACGCCCCGAGTATCCAACTCAAGAGTTTCTTGCACTAGTCAACAAACTCCTTTAACCGGCAGAGAAAACCTTACACATCGCTTACACACTATTTCCGACACTAAGCTAGATGTCGAGTTCTTTCACAAGGGTTCAACCACTCTCGATAGTTCTTTTACAAGGGTACAACAACTCCCGATACATTAAGTATTTTGAGGACTAAAATACTAACCGATCACTACAAGTGGATACAATAAAATGATGTATAAACTTTACAAGTTTACACTATGCTATGCTTAACAAGTCTTGCAACATTGTGTTGAAGCTTGTGAAGTTGTGATCTTCTTGCTACAAAGAAAGACTTACAAATATGAAATGGAACTGAGTTAGAAGAGAGAAATGAAAGTATATGTGCTATGTTATGATTGTAAGTGATAAGAAAAACACAAAGAGTGAGTTGCTATTTATAGGCAAAACTCCAGACCAACCCACGGATACGGCGGAACCAATCCTTTGGTTGCGTCCGTTATACCCATGGGTTCCGCCACCATGTCTGACAGAATCATGCACAAATATTTCACAATCTAACTCAATATTCTCAAGATCTCACAAAGTCAACTTTGAGATCTTTGAGTATGAATCTACACAAAATAAAACACGTCTCTTACACATATGTTTCCTTGAAAGGACATGTGTGATGTAAGTGATGATGTAAGTATATATATTATTTCTAATTTTAGTTATACTTAAAAAAGAAAATATTCTTGTAAAAGAGTTTATGTAGAGACTTAAAAATGTTTGTTTGAAATGTTTAGCAAGTGAATGATTTACTAAAAAGTGTTTGATTACTTATATCCTAATAAGACACACTCTTTTAGAAAACTTACTAAATATACTTATATGACATTTTTAACATATGAAATTATACTAAAGTATACTTAACTATTTTACAATTTGAAATCACTTTATGAAAACATTTAAATGTAGTTTGAGTTATGTTAAGTAAAAGACTTCTAAACTAAATTTATGATTTGCTAGAAATAAACTTTACCTTTTGCCATTAGCAAAACTAAGAAAGATCGTAAAATATAAATAACGTTTTTAGGCGATATTTGTATTAACAATCTCCCCCCTTTTTTTTACGACAAAACATAAATTTTAATTTTAAGCAAATGGATAATTATAGATTTTGAGTCTTTTAAAAATTTATATTTAACATGATTATTCCAACTTTTAAGTATGATTTTCATGATATGTAAATGATGCAACAAAGTTGAATTGGTTAAATATATTATCTCCCCCTTTTTGTCGAAACAAAAAGAAGAGTGGAGAAGCGGAAATGTTTCATGCTATATGCTCCCCCTTGGACAATACTCCCCCTAAATGGAGTGCCAAGAGAGGATACATGGATTTTGATCATACAAAAAAGAGTTAGTTGTTGTAGATGCAAGTATGATTGATGGTAAAAAATACCAACAAGCATTTATAATGTTATAAGTGAATAAGTAATCATCGCACAACAACATTCACAAAGTATATAAACAACCAAACCAAATGAGAATGACTAACAAAACATAGAAGTAGAACTATTTATATTTCAAGTAAAATTTTATTTTGACTTAAAAAGTCAAACTTAAAGACTTGAAAAAAAAGTCTACTCGTCATACAAACGAAAAAAAAAAACTAGAAATAATGAAAACTACAACTATAAAAAGAAATGATTGCTAGGTGAGATTCAACCATTATTTGGATTTCCTAATGATGCTCTAAGCTTGAGGTGGATGAGAGATGGCGTTTAGACGCTCCAAAATGTTGTTGAGGATAAACCTCATTTCATCTTGAAGCTCATGTACCAAGATGTTGCATCTCTCACTAAGATGAGCGGTTCTTTCGCACATGGTGCAACCATGGCGAAGAGGTGGTAGTGATGGAACTTGGTTTGTTGTTGGTGGATCATTAGTGGTTGATGTAGCATTGGTTGTAGTGGGAGCAAAGGTGGATGGTTGAGAGGTGTTTTGATTTCCTACAATAGATGAGTACATTGCGGTTTAGAAATCCATGGCTTGGTTGAGATGAGAATCAACCATATGCTTGAAAGCATAAGGTTTTCCAAACGAGTGTTTATTTCTTCATGAGTGTTTGGAGATTTGGCCCATAAGGATGCTTCTATTTCCTCATAAGAAGGAAATAGGGAATCAAAGTGTTGGGAATACTCTTGAGGTGGTTCTTGTTTTTTATCATGATGGTGGAAGCTTGGTTCTCCATAAAGAGGACCATGGATGTCTTTGTAACTGGGGTGGAACAACAATGGTTGTGGTTGTGGATGAACTTGATCTTGTGGAATGATTGAAGGTCTAGCATGTTTGTAAGCCAAACGCTCTATTAATGATGGTTGATGAGGTTTATCATTTAATGGTTCACTTGGTTGAAACCTTGGTTGTTGTTGAGTTTCCATTTGAGTAATGGTGTCAAAAAGTGGCAATAGTGGTGGATTCGATGATCTAGGTGGTAGGTCTCCTAAAGTTTCTAAAAATGGATGTGGTGATGTTGGTGGTGTTTTGAATAGTTCCATAGGTGTCAATTTTGGTGATTGAGGTGATGGAGTTTTTGATGGTTGAGTTGGTGTCGAAGGTGGTGTTGGATCATTTGGTGTTTTAGTTGGTGGAGGAGTGGTGATTATGTTAGCATTGCAAGGATTTGGAGATTTTGTTGGAGTAGCAAGGTTGAGGAAGTTTGTATCATTGATGGGTGAGGAAATGTTGAGTGATGAATCACTTGATGATGATGAGCTTAGTTGGATGGTTTTGTTGAAGCAACATGGTTTTACGCTAATTTTAGCGGTTTTCCTGATAGGCCTAGATGATTCAGATAAGGTGTTGGATTTAGTCATTTCAAGACTTTGGTGAGCTAGAATTATAAGGTTAAGAGAAGTGATGGTGATGGTGTGAATTGGAAGTATGAATGTTGGTCAATTTATAGGAAGAACATGTTATGGAAAGGAGTGTTTGAATTTGATGTTGTTCCATACACATTTGGAGGTTCCTAATTATTTGGAAGAGTTCCAAGAATTTGTCAAATCATTGGAAGTCAATCCAATAGAGTTGGATGGGGTGAAAGACTAAATTATGTAGTAAATTCTATGTGATCATGGAAGATATAGTTTGTCAGGATGTTCCACGGATTTGGAGGAACCAAATGAAAGGTTCCTTCCTTGTAATAGAAAGCTTCCTTGGGTTAGTTTAGCCAAATTTGAAATTTTGGCGGGAATGACGGTCCTATTGTTGAAAGTGTGCTAAGAGAGCTCTAAAATTAGTGAATAATACTAACAATCATGTAGGAAGCAAGTTTGGAACCTAAGGATTACTAGAAAAATTCAAAAAATTCAAAGATTAAAAGTTTGCTGAAATGCTGAAGGAACCAAACGACAACAAGGGCGGAACCAAATTTTTGGTTCCGCCGTTTCCGTTGGATAATTTTGGCGGCACCAAAATTTTGAACGGGCGGAACCAAAAGAAGGGTTCCTCCGTATCCGTGGAGCCTCGGATTTGAGACAGAACACTGTGCACGGCTACGTGCTTTTTCTGAATTCCAAAAGTTTTCTTAAAACTTAAGTAATCAATTATTTGTGGGTAGAAGATACAAAAAATGCAGGTAAAAACATGCTTACCGATAGAGTTTACGAGAGCGATCCTAGCTTTCATTTTTTAGGCGAAAAATGGACAATAGCATAGTACTAAAAAGTTATCCCTTGTAAATTTTGTTAGTACACACATAATCCACAGACATAGTATCATCCTACAACATCTTAAAAGCATAAAATAACATTGTTTCAAAGACCAAATTGTTCAAATGCACCCTTGTGCCAAACACCCTCTTAACTTTCTCACTTCTTGTACATCTTCCCAAGGTACCTTCCAAAGCATTTCCACATTCCTTTGGTTTGCTTGAACTCCTCTGACTCATTCGGTATTGATTGAAGTTGTGAGAGGTATTCAAGAGGTGGGAGCCTAGAGTTGGGTAAATTATCGTCTTCACTCATGGATGATGATGATGATGATGAGGTAGGAGGGTGCGGACGTTTACCTTTGGCTTTATAAACTCTCTCATCATTTAATGGCACAAAGGTATGTAGAATAAGAGGATAATCTAGGCGATGACCTCTAGGACTTGGAGGAATGGGTTCACAAAACCTAAAGAGATGGGTGAGAAGCATCCCGTATGGAAGAGTGGTGGTACCTTGAATCGAGATGTTTGCCATTCTTTTGGCAATGTAGTAAGCTAAGTTAAAAGTTTGGCGGGTGGATACACTATAGAGCATGTAGGAGAGACAAGTGTTGATATGGTCCCTATTTCCTAAGGTGCTAATGACATTGGCCCTAATGATCTCCTCCCATTTCAAAAATTGTGGCCTCAACTCATTAAGCTCCATTCCAAAAGGGTCTTTTGCAACTTCCTCTCCCGATCGGGTTCTCCTAGTATGAGAAGTCCTAACAAAAAGGTGCTCATAAATAACTTCTTTGCTCACTAGAGGGGTGTCATAAGGATGGATACGGTCATGGATTGAGTCAAGAGTTGAAAGTGGCCATTTGTCGGTATAAAGACATGTGCCCCTATTTGGAACACGGAGCACTTGAGCAAATTGATCTAAGGTGATTTCAAAGTCATTTTGGTTGATTGAAAAGTTTAATGACATGAGACCTTCATCATCCGTGCTAAGGGTCACGGAAGCATAGAACTCTAGGATGAAACCATGACAAATTGGTTCATCTATATCTAAGAGACAATCAAAGTTGATAAGAGAGAGTTCTTCCCTAATGTTAGTTCCGGCAAGGAAAGTAGGGTCTATGGTTCTACCCTCATGAACATAACGCTTCTTAAGGTTCTTAAAGATTTCTACTTGTGTCGTGGTTATCCCTTTGGTCTTATGGTGTTTGGGTAGGTATTTGGTGGTGTCTTTGTGGTCATAGAAGGTTGCGGGAGGCATGATGTGTAACAATTCACAATTTCAGGTTAATTACTTTTCCCGGAAAATTTCACTATTCACTTTTACTATTCATTTTTCCCGAAATTTTCCCGAAACTCGAATTTTGTTTCTTGGTCTCGAGTGATAAATCATTTCCATGGCAAATTAAATGTTTGACATTCGTCAGACCATTTTCGTGAAAGTTATTAAGGAATTACACGTTTTAGGGTAAAACGCCATTCAAAAATTCTACGCACAACGAAACTCGACCGCGTTAAGTGACCCCACATCAGAAAAATGTTTGACACACTCATGATTTATTTGAGAATTAATCGTGACTGAGAAAAACATGACCAAAATAAGCCGCGGCCGTGAAAAACTGGAATTTTCAGTTTTTCAGCGTTTTTACTCAGCCGTAACCTTAGCCTATACCTGCACCGCGTTTCTAAGACAATTTGAGTTTTCAACTTATTAGAAAAAGTCAACATATTTTTCCCTCCTCCTTTGACCAAAAATCATTCCTTGATTTTATAAGTCATTCCTTGATTTTTAGGCTTACGGTTTGATGTCTAAAAGACATTTAATACCAACCGACACTAGACTGAGCCCAGTCTAAACATTATAAGTCATTTTAAATCATTTATAACCTATTAGAAAAGTAATATTTTACTTTTCTCAATTTTACGCAATATTCGTACATTTTACGTATTACGCGTTTTAGACCCGTGTTTCCAGTTTTAGCAGGGTTTTACCACCCAAATGGAACCTACGGCTCATTTTATATTTTATTATGGAACATATGGACATGTTTAACAATACTTTCGAATTCCATAATTTTATGACACCCGGTTTTACGTTTCGTGGCTTAACCATTTACGGTTAGCATTTTACGGAGCCAAAACTAACACCATATCTTGGATAATATCACCAAAAGGCCAAACCTTCCTCCCCAAGCTTTGTGAACCGCCCTAGGAGGGGGGATTCACCACCCATGTGGCTTCATCTTATGAATTTACCCATAGTTCATCACTTAATTACAACTTGGTCTCCAAGGGTTGACAAGTCAACACAAGTAACCTCCTCATTTTTAGTATAAAAGAGACTCATTCTCTTCCTTTCTCTTGCAATACCAACGACCCTAAACCATCAAAATGCACCATTTTGATCATTGATCTTGCTCATTCAATCCATCACAAGTTCAAGTCATAGTTCCTAGTTGATCCTTAACACCTTTCAACCATAAAACTCTATAAAATCACCATAAAACACCACAAAAACTCATCAAATTTCCAAGTGTTCTTAGTGAAGATTTTTACTAAGGCTTGTTTTTGTGATAGATTAGTGTTTATCAAGGGATTATAAGATAGGGTTTTTGATATGGAAGCATGGCTATGGTTGGAAAGGTTTTTGGAAGATTAAGTAGTGGTTCTTGGTCTTGATCTTGGTTCTAGTTAGTTTCTTCACAAGTTGTAAGCAAACCCTAACTTGCTTCTTGTTAAATAATCATGTTCATGTTATTTACCTATTATTCATGCTATATTATGTCTTGTATGCATGTCCATGATATATAAAAATGAACAAAACAAGTTATTGTAATTGATTGTTAAGACAAGTTATTAAAACAAGTAAACTAGTAATTTTCTTGGAAAGACCTGATCAAAATGGTAAAAATATGATATTGGATTATTACATATTGTAGTAGAGGACCTAACAAGGAAACCGTAGCAACTTGAACCACCTAAAACGAGTATACGAGTCAAAAGTTATGACGATTTGAAGTTACCAAAACTTTGCGGCAAAGCTGCCAAATACCTTCTGTTACAGAAACATTAAACACGCAAAAAGAGGCATTTCTGGTCCGATTCATGAAAAATTTAAAACACGAAAGTTGTCCAGAATCACGTTTTCGTTCAGGTATAAAGAAGCTCGAGCCTTGAAAACGCTTTTTGAGTGAGATATTTCTCAGTTTCTTAACAGCTATTTACATATATATAAGTCACTAGATTATGGTTATACTTTAAAAGGAACAAGAGGTCTTATGACCTATAATCAAGACCACAACCATGGCTAGAGCCAAGGTTGTGTCTCATGACCTTGGAACAAGGACCAAAGGTCATGGCTAGGCCATGACGAAATGACCATACAAGCTTACTTAGGCGAAAACATGAAACAAGGAATTGGCGAGAACTTGAACAAGCAATTTGGATCTACTTCATCTAAAGGAACCATGAGATATTACAAAGAGAAAATGGTCATACAAGACTTATGAAACTACCCCTAATAACAATCTTCATGTACAAATAAACTTTCCTAAGTTTATTCAAGTATCGGACATGTAACTTTTCGGATCAAAACTTATATTTATATATTTCATCAACTACTACAATAGTAGGGAGCCTCATGTGAGGAGTTCATTATGTAAGCCGTCGAGTTGAGTTGTGGATTTACGAGTTAAAGTGTCCTGGCTCCTCGAACGCTTACTAACATGACTTCTGAATTATGTCGGCCTGAACGGTAGTAAACGATATACAAAACATACATGTTTCATGAATCATTACTTTCAAAGACTTACACTATACATCATACCACATCATGGACTAAATGCAAGATATATATATAGGCACTTATTCATATTCATTACTCAAATCCTAAGTCGCAACATTCTAATATAGGTTGCTCGTAGAAACCTTCGCGATTCGACCATCACATTCATTACTTGATATCTTACTTAAGGTGAGTTCATAGCCCCATTTTCCATTACTTAATTGTTTTACAAACCCTTGGGGGGAATACATGCTATTTTTAACCGAGCACAATGTTTTTAAATTGTATGCTTGCCTGATTGTTTTATTATCACTAAGTATCATCCTTGCCAAACCGAGATCCCTTATTATGAACCATTTAATCACTTGCGAGGGTTACTTGCAAGTGAGCGCGAATATTGTGAATAGGCCTATTGGGATTGACGAATCCCATTTGTTTTGACTAAGTTCAAACAAATGCATTAATATTTGAGACATTAGGTATGACGGCAAAGTACCTACCGGGATAAATCTGCCGATCGATATTGGTACACGTTAACGTTTTGGTGTCATAAGCTTAGTGAATTAATAACCTTTCCGGGCATATAACAACGTAGCCATCTTTGTTTTCTAACTATGAGTGTGAGTCTATAGCTTACACTACGATTATTGTGTTCAAACGATTTAACTACAAACACTACGATTATTGTGTTCAAATGATTTAACTACAAACACTACGATTATTGTGTTCAACGATTTAACTACCAACATATTGTGTTCAAACATTAAACAAACTCTATGAATATCACTCAACCTTTGTGTTGACCTCTCAAGCATGTATTTCAGGTTCATGACGATCAAGGATGGCACGGAAGGGCACGGATACTCAAGAGGGCTATAAATTTTATTATCATTTGAAAACTCACTTAATGTGATTTGTAAACATGGAACCAATTGGGACCTCATTTTGTAATATCTGATATTTATACTATTTGAATGATAAATCTTTTAAAATGACTCAATTGGAGTTCGTTTTCTATTAGTGTGACTATTGTGCCGTCGAGTAACACCCAGTTTGAATTCCGCTGCATCATGAATTAGGGGTGTTACAGATTGGTACCAGAGCCATGGTTATAGAGAAACGGGTCTAATTGAGACCTAAACTATAACTACACTCACAAACAAAAGCATTTTTATAGCCTTCTGCTCTCCGTGTCTTTCATCCTCCAGACGATTATGGATTTAGTAAGCATGTTATGATACACAAACATATTAGTATATTCATATATACCCATTTTGAGCATTTCCCCGTAGACATTTTTGTGCTACACAAACATAATTGCATATTGATATATGTACCCTTAACATAATTGAGCATTTCCCCGTAAGCATTTTATGCTACATGAACATATAAGTATATTCATATATACACACTAGGCATTCTATACTACATGAACATATTAGTATATTGATATATAAACTCGGTTTATTTTTCAATCATTTATCTAAACAATGGACTAAACATATCTGTGTATGCCTATTCTAAGGCATTTCGGCACAGCCACACTCTCCCAATCATGTTCCTACTCCAACATTATATGTCCAAGACATTGTAACTAATTACAATGGTCTCATTCATTTTCCAAGACATTGTGAGATACAATGGTCTCATTCATTTTCCAAGACATTGTGAGATACGATGGTCTCATTCATTTTTCAAGACATTGTGAGATACAATGGCCTCATTCATTTTCCAAGACATTGTGAGATACAATGGTCTCATTCGTTTTCCAAGACATTGTATGATACAATGGTCTTAATCATTTCTCAAATGTTTTGAGTCACACAATGGTTTAACCTACTTCCCAGACATTGTGAATTGCACAATTGTCTAACCTACTTCCGAGACATTATGAATTACACAATGGTCTAACCTACTTCCGAGACATTGTGTTTTGCGCAATGGTCTCTAGAATCATTCCATCACATCATCAATATCATTTCATATGACATCAAAAACCCATCACAATCTATCAATTTCTAAATAGAAATATGAGATTTTTAAAGGACAAACAAATCCATCACCTACAAAAGCTGAAGTTCAGCTCTACATTCATCAAAGTTTTCTTATGAAACCTTCATTATTAAAAAATTCGTGATCCTGGCCAAATATGAACTGTTTTAGAACTACTTGAAACTTCCTTTCCACATGTATCTACCCGTACTATCTTCTATGCAATGGAATATGAAAACATACGTTACAAGTCTTGTATGGGCGGGACTTACAACTTAAGGGTTTGACATCGCCTTTGTTTAGTGGACAGTTTCCCGAAAGCAACGGACATATCACAAGTATACCTAATTTAGGTATTTGAAAACTTTATCGAACCTTGGCTAAATATAGACTAGTCACCTATATTTAACCTAGGGACAGTGGAATATAGTCTGACTAACTATATTCGACTTAAAATTTTCAAATACTGAGAATAGTTGTACTAGGGTTATGTTTAGATTGATTTCCTACATGAACACAATAAACCACCAGAATACATTAAAACAATCTAGAGACACGATAGTGCCTTACCACACAGCAAGATCTTAACACCTTATTTGTATGATCTAAATTCATTCTTGAAAATTTTCATTTATGAGATAAACCGAACTACTATCTTGGGATAGTTATCAATTATTCTCCTCATCCTGTAGAAGTACTATCCTGTTTAGGTCATAAGGATACCATTCCATCATAAACCTTTAAAATCTTTTAAGATTTTCAAAACAAACTCAACATCTATACCTAAGAGTATTAATGTTAAGCATACACTACACACTTTTGTTCATCAACATATCACATCATTATCTTCACAACCGCTGAAACCACAAACTCATTAACAGATCTTGATGCACTTTTAAAGCTCAAATCATCCTTAGTTACACCACAAGTACCCTCATCAGCTTTACAAGATTGAATATTCATCTTGTACTTTTGGAACACCAGTATCATCTCATAATACACTACCTTGTAACTCACCGGCTAAGTATGAATGTTGTGTTGGGAATTCTTAAGTAGGATGATTTATAGTTATTTGAATGGATTGGGATGCCTTTTCATTTAAATAAAGAAATTGTAAATCACCGAAGCATAAGTTTATATTCCTTTACTTACATTGTTTGGGATGCCTCTCTATGTAAATAAAGAATTATAAATAAGTGGGCTTATTTGTATCCGAAATAACATAAGTATGAAGTCAATAAACACTAGGTACAACAACAGATTACTTACTAGGCTATGATTGCAACTACTATCTCAATTCCTATTAATATTCGACTGCTATATCAATTTCCTTTGGTATTCGACTATTACCATACCTTTCCTACATAAAAGCAAGCCTCATCCTACACCATACACTGAAATGACAAACCAAATTACATCATCGGTAATCCCAGACTCTAGTCCTCATAAGTAACCACACCTCTTCATCGACACCACTCCAACATATGACACACAAAGAACTTCGGGACGAAGTTCCCCGTAAGGGGTAGGGACTGTAACAATTCACAATTTCAGGTTAATTACTTTTCCCGGAAAATTTCACTATTCACTTTTACTATTCATTTTTCCCGAAATTTTCCCGAAACTCGAATTTTGTTTCTTGGTCTCGAGTGATAAATCATTTCCATGGCAAATTAAATGTTTGACATTCGTCAGACCATTTTCGTGAAAGTTATTAAGGAATTACACGTTTTAGGGTAAAACGCCATTCAAAAATTCTACGCACAACGAAACTCGACCGCGTTAAGTGACCCCACATCAGAAAAATGTTTGACACACTCATGATTTATTTGAGAATTAATCGTGACTGAGAAAAACATGACCAAAATAAGCCGCGGCCGTGAAAAACTGGAATTTTCAGTTTTTCAGCGTTTTTACTCAGCCGTAACCTTAGCCTATACCTGCACCGCGTTTCTAAGACAATTTGAGTTTTCAACTTATTAGAAAAAGTTAACATATTTTTCCCTCCTCCTTTGACCAAAAATCATTCCTTGATTTTATAAGTCATTCCTTGATTTTTAGGCTTACGGTTTGATGTCTAAAAGACATTTAATACCAACCGACACTAGACTGAGCCCAGTCTAAACATTATAAGTCATTTTAAATCATTTATAACCTATTAGAAAAGTAATATTTTACTTTTCTCAATTTTACGCAATATTCGTACATTTTACGTATTACGCGTTTTAGACCCGTGTTTCCAGTTTTAGCAGGGTTTTACCACCCAAATGGAACCTACGGCTCATTTTATATTTTATTATGGAACATATGGACATGTTTAACAATACTTTCGAATTCCATAATTTTACGACACCCGGTTTTACGTTTCGTGGCTTAACCATTTACGGTTAGCATTTTACGGAGCCAAAACTAACACCATATCTTGGATAATATCACCAAAAGGCCAAACCTTCCTCCCCAAGCTTTGTGAACCGCCCTAGGAGGGGGGATTCACCACCCATGTGGCTTCATCTTATGAATTTACCCATAGTTCATCACTTAATTACAACTTGGTCTCCAAGGGTTGACAAGTCAACACAAGTAACCTCCTCATTTTTAGTATAAAAGAGACTCATTCTCTTCCTTTCTCTTGCAATACCAACGACCCTAAACCATCAAAATGCACCATTTTGATCATTGATCTTGCTCATTCAATCCATCACAAGTTCAAGTCATAGTTCCTAGTTGATCCTTAACACCTTTCAACCATAAAACTCTATAAAATCACCATAAAACACCACAAAAACTCATCAAATTTCCAAGTGTTCTTAGTGAAGATTTTTACTAAGGCTTGTTTTTGTGATAGATTAGTGTTTATCAAGGGATTATAAGATAGGGTTTTTGATATGGAAGCATGGCTATGGTTGGAAAGGTTTTTGGAAGATTAAGTAGTGGTTCTTGGTCTTGATCTTGGTTCTAGTTAGTTTCTTCACAAGTTGTAAGCAAACCCTAACTTGCTTCTTGTTAAATAATCATGTTCATGTTATTTACCTATTATTCATGCTATATTATGTCTTGTATGCATGTCCATGATGTATAAAAATGAACAAAACAAGTTATTGTAATTGATTGTTAAGACAAGTTATTAAAACAAGTAAACCAGTGATTTTCTTGGAATGACCTGATCAAAATGGTAAAAATATGATATTGGATTATTACATATTGTAGTAGAGGACCTAACAAGGAAACCGTAGCAACTTGAACCACCTAAAACGAGTATACGAGTCAAAAGTTATGACGATTTGAAGTTACCAAAACTTTGCGGCAAAGCTGCCAAATACCTTCTGTTACAGAAACATTAAACACGCAAAAAGAGGCATTTCTGGTCCGATTCATGAAAAATTTAAAACACGAAAGTTGTCCAGAATCACGTTTTCGTTCAGGTATAAAGAAGCTCGAGCCTTGAAAACGCTTTTTGAGTGAGATATTTCTCAGTTTCTTAACAGCTATTTACATATATATAAGTCACTAGATTATGGTTATACTTTAAAAGGAACAAGAGGTCTTATGACCTATAATCAAGACCACAACCATGGCTAGAGCCAAGGTTGTGTCTCATGACCTTGGAACAAGGACCAAAGGTCATGGCTAGGCCATGAAGAAATGACCATACAAGCTTACTTAGTCGAAAACATGAAACAAGGAATTGGCGAGAACTTGAACAAGCAATTTGGATCTACTTCATCTAAAGGAACCATGAGATATTACAAAGAGAAAATGGTCATACAAGACTTATGAAACTACCCCTAATAACAATCTTCATGTACAAATAAACTTTCCTAAGTTTATTCAAGTATCGGACATGTAACTTTTCGGATCAAAACTTATATTTATATATTTCATCAACTACTACAATAGTAGGGAGCCTCATGTGAGGAGTTCATTATGTAAGCCGTCGAGTTGAGTTGTGGATTTACGAGTTAAAGTGTCCTGGCTCCTCGAACGCTTACTAACATGACTTCTGAATTATGTCGGCCTGAACGGTAGTAAACGATATACAAAACATACATGTTTCATGAATCATTACTTTCAAAGACTTACACTATACATCATACCACATCATGGACTAAATGCAAGATATATATATATAGGCACTTATTCATATTCATTACTCAAATCCTAAGTCGCAACATTCTAATATAGGTTGCTCGTAGAAACGTTCGGGATTCGACCATCACATTCATTACTTGATATCTTACTTAAGGTGAGTTCATAGCCCCATTTTCCATTACTTAATTGTTTTACAAACCCTTGGGGGGAATACATGCTATTTTTAACCGAGCACAATGTTTTTAAATTGTATGCTTGCCTGATTGTTTTATTATCACTAAGTATCATCCTTGCCAAACCGAGATCCCTTATTATGAACCATTTAATCACTTGCGAGGGTTACTTGCAAGTGAGCGCGAATATTGTGAATAGGCCTATTGGGATTGACGAATCCCATTTGTTTTGACTAAGTTCAAACAAATGCATTAATATTTGAGACATTAGGTATGACGGCAAAGTACCTACCGGGATAAATCTGCCGATCGATATTGGTACACGTTAACGTTTTGGTGTCATAAGCTTAGTGAATTAATAACCTTTCCGGGCATATAACAACGTAGCCATCTTTGTTTTCTAACTATGAGTGTGAGTCTATAGCTTACACTACGATTATTGTGTTCAAACGATTTAACTACAAACACTACGATTATTGTGTTCAAATGATTTAACTACAAACACTACGATTATTGTGTTCAACGATTTAACTACCAACATATTGTGTTCAAACATTAAACAAACTCTATGAATATCACTCAACCTTTGTGTTGACCTCTCAAGCATGTATTTCAGGTTCATGACGATCAAGGATGGCACGGAAGGGCACGGATACTCAAGAGGGCTATAAATTTTATTATCATTTGAAAACTCACTTAATGTGATTTGTAAACATGGAACCAATTGGGACCTCATTTTGTAATATCTGATATTTATACTATTTGAATGATAAATCTTTTAAAACGACTCAATTGTAGTTCGTTTTCTATTAGTGTGACTATTGTGCCGTCGAGTAACACCCAGTTTGAATTCCGCTGCATCATGAATTGGGGGTGTTACATGATGAACCTAGAAACATAGTTTTCACATTTTAGTTAATGTAAATAATGGTTTAAGTGACAAAATTCTAGTGTGTGCCTATATGAAAACAATATGGAGTTGTGGTTATCTCGACTCATTTTAATGCTTAAAATGGTTTTACTTATGCAAATTTTGTGTAAATTTTGAGATAACCCAAATGCTCCTAGTTCAATGTAGCTACGGTTGAATGTACCCGGAAATACATATTAGTTATGTATTCCCTTTAGCATTCAAGAGACATAATGCAAATGATGTTTTAAACATAACGTTTTTATTTTGTATTATCAATGAAAAAACATTTTTCCTAAATGTGAGAAGGTTTTTCAAAATTTTAACATGGGGTGTTTGGTATATTGTGATAATGTCTTACAAGATGCAATTCCTAACTAATGGAAAACATAATCAGTTTTGTGCACTTCATGATTTCCTAAGTTGATGCATAACCCCAAGTTTTTAGTTTTTGTGCATAAATAGAATTTCCTAGACACAGATCAGGAGAGTAATTGAGTTTAGAATACTTACAATGATGATAGGAATGAAGAGTGACTGTGTTAGAACCCTAATTTTCGTGTGAGAATGGGTATGGAAGTGAATAGTAACTGTTTTTGGTGAGTGGTGTAGGATATGGAACTTTTTGGTTTAATATATAAAAAGAGAACCTGCGCATGCGTCTGACGGACTGAACGGAACCAAACAAAGGGATCCGGCCTTTGTGTGTTTTGGTTCCGCCAGTTCTGCTGGAGTATAAACAGGAAATTTTTGTTTTGAATTTCTACGATTTTATCTAACGTTTAAATCTATGAAGTAGGTTCCATAAGTCCTAGTCCTAGTCTAAGGAGATTAAATGGTTCACGTTTAATGGGTTTTGTAAGAATATCGTCAATGTTGTCTTCGGAGGATACTTTCTCAATGGAGATGTTTCCTTTTTGAACATTGTCACAAAGGAAATGATGACGGATTTCTATATGTTTGGTACGAGCATGTTGGACTGGATTTTTACTCAGGTCGATGGCTCCTTTGTTGTCGCAAATGATAGATATGTCTTTAATTACAATGCCGTAGTCCACGAGCGCTTGCTTCATCTAAAGAGCTTGTTGACATGCTTTTCCAGCCGATACGTATTCAGCTTCAGTTGTTGAGATTGCAAGGGCCGTTTGCTTCTTGGAGAACCATGAGGTGAGACAATGTCCAACAAAAGTACAAATACCACTTGTACTTTTTCTATCAACATAGTCACCGACATGATCCGAGTCGGCATACACTATGGTTTCTACACCCGTTCCTTTGGGATACCATAATCCTAGATGTGTAGTGCCTTTGATGTACCTAAAAATTCTTTTTACGGCTTCAAGATGGATTGTTTTGGGATTTTCTTGAAAACGAGCACATAGACAAACGCTAAACATAATGTCGGGTCTACTAGCCATGAGATAGAGTAGACTACCAATCATACCCCTATATTTAGTGTTATCTACGGATTCACTTTTCTCATCCTTTGTGAGTTTGGTTTCCCAGGACATAGGCGTTTTGATAGGTTTTGAATCTTTTAGACCAAATTTCTTAAACATGTCTTTTATGTATTTAGGTTGGTTAAAGAATATCCCATCTTCTAATTGTCTAATTTGAAGTCCTAAGAAAAAGTTGAGTTCTCCCATCATACTCATCTCAAACTCATTATGCATGATTTTATAGAAATCGTCGCATAGTTCTTGACAAGTTGATCCGAATATAATGTCATCAACATATATTTGAACTATGATAATGTGTGATTCTTTCTTCTTAGTGAAGAGAGTGTTGTCAACTAGGCCCATGGTATACTTATGGTCAACTAGGAAGGTTTTAAGTCGATCATACCATGCTTTTGGAGATTGCTTAAGTACGTATAAAGCCTTTTTAAGTTTGTAAACGTGATTAGGGTTTTCAAAGTCGGTAAAGCCCGGTGGTTGAGCAACATAAACTTCTTCATTAATAAAACCATTTAAGAATGCACTTTTGACGTCCATTTGAAAAAGTTTAAAGTCATGTGCGCATGCATATGCAAGTAAGATTCTAATTGACTCGAGCCTAGCAACCGGAGCAAAAGTTTCATCGTAGTCAATGCCTTCTTGTTGATTATAACCTTGTGCTACTAGCCTAGCTTTGTTTCTAGACACAACTCCGTTTTCATCCATTTTATTTCGAAAGACTCATTTTGTTCCAATTATAGTTTGATTCTTTGGTTGAGGAACTAGTGTCCAAACATCATTTCTAATAAATTGGTTCAATTATTCTTGCATAGCTATTACCCAAGATTCATCTTTTATAGCTTCATTTATATTTTTAGGTTCAATGGTTGATATAAAACTAAAATAGTTACTTTCATTTTGAGCTTTTGATCTTAAGGTTCTTTCGTTAAGTTTACCGATGACACTATCTAATGGATGACTTTTAGACTCTTTAATATTAACTATTTCTCTATTTAATAGTTCATCTTCCTTGTCATTTTCTAAATCATTTTGATTAATAACTTGACTTCAACTAAGTCATCATCTACCAAAGCTGATGTCTTAGAGGGAGGTGGACTTTCGTCGAATGTTACGTTCAACGATTCCTCGACTCTTAATGTTTCTTTATTTAGAACAATATAAGCTTTGCTATTTTGTGAATATCCAAGGAATACACCTTCATAAGACTTTGGGTCAAATTTAGTGAGATAATCCTTGGTGTTTAGGATAAAGCATTTACTCCCGAATACTTTAAAGTATCCTAATGTTGGCTTTTTACCTCTATATAATTCATATGGAGTTTTTTTTTTTTTTTTTCTAAAAATGGTCTAATTAGGACTCGGTTTAAGATATAAGTTGATGTGTTGACGACATTACACCAAAACTTTTGTGGAATATTTTGTTCGTTAAGCATTGTTCTACTCATCTCTTGAAGTGTCCGGTTTTTATGTTCTACTACACCATTAGATTGAGGAGTTCGAGGAGCCGAGAAGTTATGTGTTATACCATTTTTATCACAAAATTCACCAAATTGTATTTCATTATCAAATTCCCGACCGTGATCCGTTCTAATTGACACAATGCAATTTCCTAATTGATTTTGAATTTTCTTACTAAGAATTTCAAATTGTTCGAAAGCTTCATTTTTACTTTTCAAAAATCTTGTCCATGTATATTGTGAATAATCATCTACTATGACCAAAGTGTAGAAGTTACCTCCATAACTTTGTATAGCGGATGGACCGAACAAATTCATATGCAAAAGTTCTAGACACCTAGATGTAGACACCACAATTTTAGCCTTATGGCTACTATGAACTTGTTTACCAATTTTTCAAGCATCACAAAATTGTTGGTCATATTTCAACTGGGGTAGGCTTCTAACTAATTCCTTAGAGGATAGGGATTGAATAAGTCTCATATTAGTGTGACCTAAGCGTCTATGCCAAAGATTTGAGGATTCATCTAATGAGGTAAGACAAAGTTTATCTCTAGATGTTTTATCAATTTTCATGACGTGTACATTGTTCTTAAGAACTCCTTTAGCTATTGTTATACCATCTTTTAGTATTTTACTTTCGTTTTCACTAAAGAGGACATTATACTTTTTACGGCAAAGTTGACTAATACTAAGAAGATTAAATCCTAAGTTGTCAACGTGAGCAACATCATCAATAGATAGAGAGTCATGAGAGATAGTACCTTTTCCGATGATTTTACTTTTAAGCTTGCTACCAAAAGTAACGTTACCTCCGTCATAAACTTGATATGTTAAGAAAAGACTTTTGTTTCCCGTCATGTGTCTTGAGCAACCGCTATATTTGATCCATTCATCCGGTTCCAAACACACTTTTAAGCAAACCTATTTTATAACAAGTATTCAAACATTTGGTCCCCAATATCTCATGGGTCCATTTTGGTTAAACATGCCATTACCTTGATTCATGTAAGGAAATGGTAGATATGGGTTCCAAAATACATAGTTTGAAACTTGATGTTGTCTAGGTATGTTTTGACCCCAGCTATGTTGAAAATAGGGTTTGTAGTTGCTCTTTGGAAAGGGGTGTTTGGATATAGGCGTTTTAGGTCTTGGTTGAGTAGTTCTATTTCTAAATTCATTTTTAGCAAGTCCTACTCCTATTTTAATGGCTGGTTTAAGTTTAGTTTCAGTTGAACTAGTGTTGGACTTCTTTGTAATTTTAACAAATTCATTACGGTTAGTTACTGAAGTGTTTTGTTCTGCAGCAGTCTCCACGGAACCAGTGGGTTCAACTGCCGGAACCAAATTTTTGGTTCCGTCATTTCCGTGGGTCACTGCTGCAGGTTTGTCATTTTCTTGTCCTTTTTCGCCTTATTTCTTTAAACTACTTTTTGACCCTGATTTCATGAATCCTAACCCTGTTCTATCAAAATGTGATTTTTGGAGTTTCATTATTTCATCCGCACAACAAATACTTTTATCAAACTTCTTAAATTTTGAGTTTTGTTTAATAAGATTATCTTGTGTTCTCAATCTCAAGTTTGAACTCTAGACATGATTTGCAAGTCGTGTCAACATTTTTACTCTTTTCTAAACGTTTAGCTTTTTCTTTTAATTTATAAACTTCGTTTTCTAAAAATTACTTTTTAGTCTTCAAAAATTTGTTTTTGTTTATGATTTTTAAGCTTAACTCACAAAGTTTGTTGTATTGTTGTTGCAAAGTGTCATCATCAATAAAAGAGTAAGATGAATCGGAATGTACCTCATTTGAGTCTTGAGCCATAAGAGCTACCTCGTCATTTATCGGCTCTTCATTATCATTCTCACTATCACTCCAAGCACCACTTACAAAAGCAATTTGAGTTTTGCTTTTGGGTGGTTTTGGACATTCTCCTATTAAGTGACTTGTATCTCCGAATCTAAAACACTTTCTTTCATTCTTGACTTTCTTTACATCACGATCTTTTCATGAAGATTTCTTTTCATCTTTAGGTTGCCTTACAAACTTTCCTCGTCTTCGAAAGAACTTCTTGAAGTCTCTAACCGCCATGGTATATTCTTCATCTTCACTATCCGAACTTGATTCCTCATCATCACTTGATTCTACTCTAGCTTTTAAGGCAATGGATTTCACCTTTTCTTTCTTGCCTTTAACTATCTCCGAATCTTTTTCCATTACCATTTCATGAACTTTGAGGTTTCCAATAAGCTCGTCAAGTGCCATGCTTGAAAGATCCTTAGATTCTTCAATAGCCGTTACTTTTGCTCTCCACTTTGGATGGAGTGCTCTAAGGAATTTCCTGACAAAATTCTTGCTACAAAAAGATTCATCAAGTGCTTTAAGTGAAGTAATAATAGTATTAAATCTAGCAAATGCACTATCAATAGTCTCATCTTCGGGAATAGAAAATTGTTCATATTTTTGGACAAGAAGATCAATTTTGTTATCCTTAACTTGTGAGTTTCCTTGATGAGTAATTATTAAAGATTTCCAAATTTCTTTAGCGGTTTTGCACATAAACACTCTTTCATACTCTTTCTTTGGTAAAGCATTATAAAGCATCATTTTAGATTCATTATTTTGGCAATTAGTTTCTTTTGATCATCACTATGTTTAGTGAGTGAACTATCCTCATCCCGACCACTTCCAATATCCTAAAAGTAGCCTTATGATCACCTTCAATAATAATATACCATAGATCTATGTCCTTTGATTTTACGTAAGTTTCAAAACGGTTTTTCTAATATATAAAATCATTTGGTTCAAATAGTGATGGTCTTTGCATAGATTGTACTTCTTTGAAGTTTTCAAAATCAATGGATCGTTCCAAGTTTAAAGATATAATATATTTTATAATCTTGAGTAACGTAGCTCTTGATGCCAATTGTGGAAAACTAGATGGGGGGTCGAATAGTTTACCGGTTTTTAACTTGATTTTCTTTGAAAACTTTTACGTGTAATCGACAACTAAAACTTACCAAACAATAAATAATATGCAAGACTAAAAGTAAGAAACGATCAAACCATAACACGGATGTTTATCGTGGTTCGGCTTCAAGGAATATTTTTCCTTGCCCTACTCCATGCCCCGAGTATCCAACTCGAGAGTTTCTTGCACTAGTCAACAAGCTCCTTTAACCGGCGGAGAAAACCTTACACGTCGCTTACACACTATTTCCGACACTAAGCTAGATGTTGAGTTCTTTCACAAGGGTTCAACCACTCCTGATAGTTCTTTTACAAGGGTATAACAACTCCCGATACACTAAGTATTTTGAGGACTAAAATACTAACCGATCACTACAAGTGGATACAATAAAATGATGTATAAACTTTACAAGTTTGCACTGCGCTATGCTTAACAAGTCTTGCAACGTTGTGTTGAAGCTTGTGAAGTCGTGATCTTCTTGCTACAAAGAAAGACTCACAAATATGAAATGAAACTGAGTTAGAAGAGAGAAATGAAAGTATATGTGTTATGTTATGATTGTAAGTGATAAGAAAAACACAAAGAGTGGGTTGCTATTTATAGGCAAAATTCCAGACCAACCCACGGATACGGCGGAACCAATCCTTTGGTTACGTCCGTTATACCCATGGGTTCCGCCACCATGTCTAACAGAATCTTGCACAAATATTTCACAATCTAACTCAATATTCTCAAGATCTCACAAAGTCAACTTTGAGATCTTTGAGTATGAATCTACACAAAATAAAACATGTCTCTTACACATATGTTTCCTTGAAAGGACATGTGTGATGCAAGTGATGATGTAAGTATATATATATTATTTTTAATTTTAGATATGCTTAAAAAAGAAAGTATTCTTGTAAAAGTGTTTATGTAGAGAATTAAAAATGTTTGTTTGAGATGTTTAACAAGTGAATGATTTACTAAAAAGTGTTTGATTACTTATATCCTAATAAAACACCCTTTTAGAAAAGTTACTAAATATACTTATATAACATTTTTAACATATGAAATTATATATACTAAAGTATACTTAACTATTTTACAATTTGAAATCACTTTATGAAAACATGTAAATGTAGTTTGAGTGATGTAAAGTAAAATACTTCTAAACTATATTTATTATTTGCTAAAAATAAACTTTACCTTTTGTCATTAACAAAACTAAGAAAGATCGTAAAATATAAATAACGTTTTTAGGCGATATTTGTATTAACAATCTTGATAACTCGAATGTTGACAATTTAAACGAAGAGATGTTAGAAGACGAGACTATAGAAGTGAGGAGGACACGTGTGAGACTAAATGAATGTGGGTTCGGGAAATTGATTTATTGTGATATAGATAGTTGCCTGTAAAAAAAAAAACCTTTAAATATAAATTGTCAGTAGTACCCTTTTTGCATTAATATTCTGAATTCTGTTCAGCTGGTTGTACTTTTCGCTTACACTTTCACTCTCTCGTATACTTAAAACACATTATTCCCTTTTAATCTACTATAGGTTAAATTTGAACAAATTATGCCAAATAATGTATTATTTGATGCTCTTTAATTTGATACTCATTTCGTTCAAAAATTCTTTTTGTATTTTTTTCGTTAAGAACCATAAAAAATTGTAATAATTCGCAATCCATTTCGATATACGCATAGACAATATATATATGTATATATTTCTAGGGCTCGTTTAACTTCAGGAGCCTAGTCGATCTTTATATATAAAGCTCGGGCTTGAGCTTCTTTAAGTTCGGCTCGTTCGATCTTTTTACTTATCTAATCCGATCTTTTCATGAGTGCCTTTGGCTCGTTTCCACCACTAGGGCTAGCGGCCAAAACTCGACTTTATGTGTGATTGTTGGGGAAAAAACATGTTAAGGTCACTTCAAGCAATGCCTCAAATGTCTTCAACGGCTATATAAGTTAGGTACAACATTTCACAACTTCAGTGTAATCATCTTTTTTAGTGCCCTTTACCCAAAAAAATCTTTTTTAGTGCCTAGTTGCAAGAATGTGGTTTAATAAATCTCGTTTATCATATGTTGATTATAGTGATCGAGCAAAACACACATGGAAATGGCATACACCATAAGAATCATTAAACACCTGGTAGCAAGATAGCCTTTCAAAATTCTCTTGTTATATATAGAAAGAACATCCACTTAATTGATTTTTCCTTGGGCAAGTTACTTCTCTAATAAATTATTCCTAAGATTTAAGTTGTGGTCCAAATAGAAAAAGAGACTCTCGTAAATATTGACACATAAGAATAAAACCAAAAAACACCATTTATGACGTGGTCCGCTGATTCGATGACCACAGTATTGCCCACATTTATAATGTGAGAAGACTAAGCTAAAACCCAAACGTATATGTATATTAGTTGCCAGGCCCACACACGTTATGTAGTTGCCAAGCAAACCGCCCTCCACAAAATTGCATATCCTCAATTTCTAAACACTTTCTGCATTCACACAAAAATTCTTCATTTGGTAAAACAATTCTTCTAATTTAATTACTTCCTTGCTGTTAAAATATCAAACAATGAGAAAATCGTCTTGACAATGGGTTTAATTTCATCATCAGATGGTGTTTTTTAGTAACAAAGCCTGGTAATTAGGCAAAACTCATCACGCCTATATCTACATACCTTGTTACCCAGGAGAAAATATAATTCAGAATATGGTCTTGGTTGTTTACATACCTTACGGAAAAGCAACTCATGTATCAACACACCTGAAAACTTAAATTATTTCATCGAGAAAAATTGTTTAAATATATAAATTTTGGCCTTTGAGGTTACCACTCTTTTTAAATGCTTCAATCAGAGTTTTCAAATAGTCACTACCACAGTATGTATCACTAGTGGGAAATAAATCGGCCTTACTAACAACTAGAGTCTACAACAAATAGGAGAAAGGTTGAGATGTTGAACTAAATAACCAATTAAATTACCTATAGCTGAAAGTAATGGAAAAGAATAAATCATGGTGATGAAGATAAATATAGTGTATATGGTGTTAGATGACTTTGGTTATGGCCCTAACCTTATTCTTGGTTTAGGGTCCATATTAGGGTTATGATTATATTGCTTGTTTAGAAAGTCATATGTCTAATATAAATAGATATGACAATCTCTTATGTGAAGGCATTTTAATAATATTACTATTTTCTATTTTATATGGTATCGAAGCTTTATGTACAACCCATCACAAATTTGCTATCCTTCGATCATCGGTTAATTACCAGTGATTCGGAGGGATCCTGATATATTTATTTTCTACCTCTTCACTATTTTTTTAGCCTTTCATTTATATATATATATATATATATATATATATATATATATATATATATAATTATATATATAGGGAAGGGATCGGGTGCATTTTTCCTTTTTAGTGCGGATGGTACGGATGAATGTGGATCACACGATCATCCGTCCATCTCAGTTTCTGATAAAAAAAACGCGGTGGCAATATCGTAAATATCCCGTCTTTTTTCAAAAACGTTACTATCGTATTAGCTTTTTTTCTGAAAAAAATTCAAAAAAATCTGAAAAAATTAAAAAAATAAAGAGGACAACAAATAATTAAGAATCGCTGAAAAAAATTTCAAAAAAAAAATCGTTTTCATCGTTAAAGGTATTGTGATATTAGCGTATGATTTTGACTTTTTTACAAAAGTCAAGATCTGATCTTGACTTTTGTAAAAAAGTCAAAATCAGATCCTGAAACTTTTTTTTTTTAATAAAAATTTTAATATCACAATAACTTTTTTAATATCATAAAAATTTTTTCTTAATAAAAATTGTTAATATCGCCGTAACTATCATGCTTTCTTAATATCACTCTAATATTCATACATTCTTTTTCAGTTTTTTTAATATCACCGTAAGATTTTTTAATATCGTAATAAAAAAAACAATTATATTAAGCTTTTCACTAATATCACGGTTCATTTTTACATGTAAAAAAGTTTAATATCACGTTGGTTTTACAATATCACCGTAGCTATCATGGGTTTTTAATATCACGGCTCATAATATTGTTAATATCACGGTAGAACTCATAATATGGTTAATATCACGGTAGCACTCATAATCAAAAAAATAAAAAGTTCTCAGAAAAATCTGAAAAAATAAAAAAATAAAAGAAGATAACAATATTAAGGATCGCTCAAAAGGAAAAAAAATTAAAAAAATCATTTGAATGGTGATTTGGTACTGTGATAGTTGCGTAAATCTTGACTTTTTTACAAAAAGTCAAGATCAGATCTGGATTGGACGGCCTATATCTATCCGCACGTCAGCACTAAAACAAAATATCCGCACGTCATCCTCACTATATATATATATATATATATATATATATATATATATATATATATATATATATATATATATATATATATATATATATATATATATATATATTATTCTATAAATCTAGCCTACAAAACCATAGCCATCAAAACACACTTATATTATGTTGATTTAGTCACCAATCAACTACTTTTGTCTTATCATTACAACTCCTTGTTTTAACGCCGAAGATTATTGTCGTCTTTGAAGAAAATAGTAGATAAAAAAAACTGTTGTTCCTACCTAAGGCAAAGCAAGCTGTGACATAAAAAAAAAGTCACAAAAAGGAGGAAGTCGTCA